>OY482664.1:50433072-51872769 GCA_960531205.1 Andrena bicolor | reverse complement strand
CTGCCTTACTTCTACATCAGTAACAGAACAAAGAGAACCTTGAGATTCATGGAAGAGAACGACCAGGCAGATTTGTGGAACGATCTTTTAGCTGGGCAAAGCATGCCGTTTTGGCCCGTCACGGAATCGATGAAGATGAGAATAAAGTGGAGGAACAGCCAGCTGGTGTCTCAACACTTCAATATTACTCACGTAGGGAAGACGGTGTTGAGAATGGATAATGGGGTATGTAATCGAGCGCTTTTAGTCGCTGACTCTTGGAGTGTAACGGTATAAGAAGATTTGTTTAATCGCAGTCAGCAATCAACGTAGAAATTGAAGGCGGTGTTCATTCTCCGTACCATGTTACATTCTACAAGTGCATGCCCGGCGACATACCAGTGAGAATAGATAACTTCTGCAACGATCTGTTCCTGAAGATTAGCCAGTCGAACTTGGGGCAGGTGGCTCTGATAAATCCATTTCAAAGCCTCTTGTACACATGGGACGATCCCACCAAGTCCCGAGAGCTCATTTGGAATGTGTATAACAATAAGAAGACTGGATACAGTGCAAAGTTCGAGAAGGTATAAACTTATTGCAATTCCCTATCGCATTCGACTAATGCCCTCTGACATTCATTCTGATGCTTTAAGGATGGATACGGACAGGAAGATGTACCTCTCGTGATTGTCGACAAGTGTAACAGTGGACCGTCTGCCGCAGCTTCCTTTAAAGCGAACAATAATAAATCTACATGGCTGGAGACTAAATCTGCGAGTATCAGCAGTGGCGAAAGCAATGTCGGCGACGAGGATGTGAAAACGAGCACGATGAAGCATGGGCAAATAAATAACACGACGGTTTATTGGGTAAGCTACATGGAGAGCAACCAGCGAGTACTACTGTTCACTCAGCATGAAACAGTGTTCCTGAAGGCGAAGAATATCATCGATCCTGAGCCCAGCAAGAAAGAAATCTTTTTCTCCTTCGCTGGTATTGGCGTCAGCATTGTAAGTACGCGCTGGCGTTAAAAGTAGGATTACTGTTTCAATGCCTTCGACACGATTGCAGGTGACAAGAAGCGAGGAGATCCTAAAGGAGCTAGTATACGCCAACGTAACAAATTCTGCGGCTCACTGGGAACTTTACTTCGCCAGAAAGTGGAAGAGTTTGTCGCTGGAGCTGAGTGCTTGGATAGAGAGCAAATATGTAAATTCTTGTAAAAAAGTGCAGTTAGATAATTTAATCGAGGTGCGTCTCATAAATCGAAACTCTACGACGGAACAGATATTCAGAGGAACTGCTGACTTTCAGGTGGACCTTGCGAAGATGCATATGACCAAACCATTCTTCGGGAAGCTAAGAAGAACCTACTCCCCAGGAATTTGGTTGCACATCAGGAACTCTATGTCGCTGACCCACTTGCAGGGCTACGTTCATAGAATACAGGTAGAAATACTTTGCTCTCGTTTACTTAACTCTACTTGGAGATGGAACGAAACGTCTGTTTTTAATTTCAGGTGGACAACCAAGTTCGCAACACCACATTCCCCGTAGTTTTACACTCGAACTTGCAGAAGAGTGTTATCAATTACGCTGGGAACCACAAACTGAAGCACTGCATAGAATTCGCGTGTTTGAAACAGAGAAAGCTGAACTACGATGTTTACAAGTACGTAGCTCTTGCCCGGTGGTTTTATTCGCGCCGATCGTTCTCCCATTATTCGCTGCTATAATCGAGCATTCGTTGCAGAGGTATATGTGTTATAGTTAGAGAATTCGACCTGAATCTACAGGAAGGTTTCCTTCTTTCTTTGATCGACTTGCTGCCAAAGAAACCGGAAACCAAATACTCTATCGCCGCGAAATTAAGAAAGGATGTGTCGAACATTCATATATTGCCTTCCAGTAAAAATAATAATGTAGGTTTGTCTCCAACACTTACTCGTGTATTAACTATTTAAATAGTTACCGTTAATAGCAACACGTTAATTGCAGAGCTCAACTGTTAAAAGGAAGAATGTGATAGAACATATGTATATTTCTCCGATATTAATACGCTTAATATTGTTGGCCGATACAGAGAGACCTAATATCTATAATATTAGCGATATTGCAGATTACAAGAATATCGTTCGATTTATTTTTGAATACTCCGAGAAGGGAGGGTCTGAGAAGCACGCCGAATTCAGGTTCGGAGATACTCTCGCGACGAATTCAGACCCGATGCACTCGTAACTGTACTGACTTCGCATTTCCTTCGTTTCAGACTACCTTGCTATCAAAGAAGCTTTATTACGGTTGACAATACAGAACTTCTATCGAATCTCTCGCGGTCCTATGTAGCCCAGACTATGCAACAATTCTATGTGCTGATTCGCTCGACTACCGTGTTGGAGAATCAATACAGCTATAATTTCATATCGCCGAAGGAATGCTTCTACGAATCTGATACGGTAGGCGCGCAGGAATATTCACCCACTTTTACAGTGCCTTAATCTCTACCTATCAACGTATTTTCAGTTGGTCTTGTGCGTGGACGAGACAGCAGAGAAACTAAGCCACGAAATAGCGTGCCAGCTGGGGTACGCTACCACAGACACTATACAAACGTCGGCCTTTAATTTCGACTTCGAGCTACACGTGGCGCAACCCAAGGTATTGCTTAAGCTGCAAATCCACGATTAGACGATAATATAGTGTCTCCCACGAGACTTTAATCTCACGAGACAATTACTTCATTACTTTTTAATTATTTTGTCATTAACAAAGATCATATTTACAAAAATCTCATCTCTCCCGGCTATTTCCATTATTTACATTTAGCTGTTGCTGAGATTTCTGCCTCGCGTAAAAATCTCTCATCGTGAATTCGGAGCTTTAACTTCAGATTCGGAGAATAACTTTTAACTGATGCTGTGAATTCCGATTGCAGGTGAAAGAGC
Organism: Andrena bicolor; assembly: GCA_960531205.1. NCBI lineage: Eukaryota > Metazoa > Arthropoda > Insecta > Hymenoptera > Andrenidae > Andrena > Andrena bicolor. Next base: position 51,869,842 of record OY482664.1, on the reverse strand, counting down.
CATGCTTTCAAAATAACGACGTACCTCCATTGAATCTTGCAATCCGTACCTCATTTTCTACAGAGATCGAATTAGAAGCGTGCAGCTTAATAACCGCGTTTATAAATAGTAAGTACCGTTTAAAAGTAAATTCTGCTTACTTTAAAAAAGTTCTGAATTGCTCGGCGGAACTTGCAGGTATCCATCGGGAGGAGTTGAAACATTTCTTCAAAACTTTGGGAAAGAAGACGTCAATATTTTTTAATACTGAAAGTTCCTCTCTCAAAGCCCATTCGAAAGTGATAGCGGATATAATGAAAAGGTACCGACGAAAGTAACACTTTGCTCCAACCCCGATTCTATTCCATTCTACGTTTCAGGGCACAAGAAATAGGTCATAAGTTTATATCTCGGATACGCTTGCCACGCTACGTGAATCCTTTCAAGGTGAAGCCGCTTAAATCTTCGCGATAGTTTCTATACGCGCGTGACTATTAAAATAAGCAATTTTCATTCATCAGGGAGTGGAGATATTCTCGGTGCATAAAGCGAAAGGAATGCACCTCTTGAGCATGATAAATAAGAACCCCTGCGTCGAAATGGACACGTATTGGGCACACGCTGCCCTTTCCAACGACGGGAAACACATAGCTCTCGTTTCGCTGCAGTAAGTATACGAGGGCCGCGGAGTTTCTCTGCTAATCTAAGACAAAACGTTTGACTCATTCGTTTGGCGATTCGTTTAGACGTCTATATTTCATCGAGAAGGGGTGCACCTGGGGTTCTCTGAACGTAAAGTGGATTTTAGAAACTCATCAATTACTATCGCCTCCGACTGTGGTCAATAACAAGCTTATCCTACACGTGAACAAGGTATTCGCTTTATGGTGTCTAAGAATCACAGGAGATCCGGCGTAAAAATAATGGAGCGATCTTACCCGCAGAACGAAGATACTCTATCACCCATGGTCGATTGGTATTTGGAAAGCGAAGCGACAGACATTCTGGAGTGGTTGTGCCAGAAAATAAATATAGCCATGATCTTGAACATGGAGAACAGTATATGTTCAAAGCAAGTTGTATAACTGGGGATCCGAACTATAAAAGAAAGATCATTGTATATTTAAGTTAGCCAGGCACAATAAACTTCTCCGACAAACGCAATACTTTCTCTTTTATATTGAAAACCTATGTCTAAAAAGCAACAGTGTCTCCTACTGGTACAATCTCATCTCATTCGTCAACTTTCATATAAGTAGCTCGAGAAACGTCTACGTCGTCACAAATCCAAGATACACAAGTATTCCATACCTCCCCACCGTAATAATAGCATCTTTTAAATCCCTATCAAGTGTTCCGTGTATTCTCCGTTCCCTTTTTTTTTTTTGCCTCGGAAAGTTAAACAGTATCTGTATATTATATAGTCGTTTGGATAAAGTACGTCTAGTTTATTTCATAATTTATTTACAAAAAGTCTTAGTAAATTACACTTACAGGCATCTCCACTCGAACTAAAGTAAATAATTTAAGAACTACACGTATTTAGATATCTATAGAGTAGGATACTTTGGGGTCAGGGAGAAGCTGGGATCAGGGAAAGTGTTCTGTTTAACTTATTTACCTCGTCCTCTTTTTTTTCTTTTTCCTTTGTCCTCGTCGCCTAATTAGTTCTCGAACAAAGTCGGATCTGTTCGTCGTTTTCTTTTCTCTCTTTCTCTCTCTCTCTCTTTTATACATATGCTACCCTTGTGAGAGCTGAGACACCGCTCTTGAGAAATCTCTTTCTACGAAATGAAGAAGGAAGTACCGGCGTGGAAGGTGTGCAAATGCAAAATGTCCTTTTGCTCCAACAGACATTGAAAAATGAGAATGGCTTTTTTTCCCCCTTTCTTTCCGTTTTGTTACATTAGGTAAATGTATATGTAAGAACCGTTGAAATATGTGCAAAAGCTGACAATGGGGGGAGGGGGGGGATAGTACTTGTTAGTCCTTTACGATAACATATGCGCTTTAAAAAGCATAAAGTCTTGAGATTATAAATATATCCCACTGGAATCGCTTAATGGCACGATCGAGAGCTTGAGATTTAAAAATTCCATGTTTTGTCCATCTTTGTATGTCCCATTTCGTATGGTATACCAAAAAGCACTCTTCCCTTTCTCACTATCGCTCTCTCTCTCTCTCTCTCTCTCACTCTTTCTCTCTTCCGTTCTCTCAATCTTTCTCCTCACTTTTATCCAGAACCGTTATTACTACTAACATTACGTTCCATCTACCCCCTCTTTATTACACAGTTCATCTTACGTGCTCTGAATTTGTATCACAACGGCATTCGGTTTACATCTCTAAATACGTTTATTTGGAAAAAACAAAAGCTCCGTTAATCAGATGCTGCCTGGTCGCTTTAGGAAACTCCATTGTCCAGAGAGTCGCACAAAGAAAACAGAAATTAAAGTAAAATGAAATCCACCCCCCCAAAAAAGGAAAAAAAAAATGAAGAAGAATTACGTGAAATATTTTCGATAATTTCAACATAAACGGTGAAATTACGCTCGTGGGTACGCGTGTTAAAAGTTTCCTCTGCTTTTTACAATCGCTTACGATTTCTCTCTCTGTCTCTCTCTCGCTCTTTTTCTCGTTCTCTCTCTCTCTCTCTCTCTCTCTACCTCGTAAGCTCGTGTATATGTATATATATGATGTGTGTATATATATACACATATACCATATACATGTAGCTAATATATAATATATATATGTATATACATATATTAGCGTTTTTGTTTATAATTTCACAGACACTATTCCCCACCCCTTTTTCTACCAGCACCCCCATCCTTCGTGCACACGATCGAGGCATTCGTTCGTCTTTCTTAACTCTGTTGCTACATCACATCAAACGCACGCGAAATACACAGGCGTACGCGGGACCGGGGAGCCGCGGATTATGCGCTCCTCTTCTTCTCCCGATCCCTCCCGCATTCTCTCCCCCCTCTCGCTCGACATTCATGCCAGTTGAGACGAATCTGTAAGTTTGTCCTCCACCGTTTTTTTTTTCTTTAAACCTCCTATATAACTCGTCCACGCCATTTGTTCCTCCTCCTTCTCATCCCTCTCGCAGTACATCATTCGTGCAAAAAGCGCGCGCGCGCGCGCGCCGGCACACTTTCCCCATTCACGCGCAGATTCAGATCGAAGCCCTCTCACTCCGGCGGCGGAAGAATCGCGTTGCTATATTCAAAATTCATCTGTCGCTTAGTTTCCGCCCCCTTCCGCCGTATCAACGCTGTCACCCTCCCTCGTGCGCACTGTCATCCCCCATTCGCTCGGTCTCTCTCGCGCTAAACTTTCTCTCTTGCTAACAATGTCTTTCTTCAGTTCTAGTTCTGCCTGTGCTTCTAAAGTCGAGACTCTCGGGCGGTCCGCTGCTTCTCCGTTTCTTTATTTCTTTTTGTTCTTGCCTATCATCTCTCGCAAGGTGGACCACCATGGGTAAGGGTGGGGGGCGTACGCGCCGCATTGTGTTATCTCTGTCCCCCGGTTCCTCTGCTCGCCTCCTCGTCGCCAACGTTTTCGTTTCGCGTGCCCCAACCTCGTGCGCGCGGCGCGGCGCATTTCGAATAATAAGATTCAATGGAAGTGTTTCAATGTGTCGTGTGTGTGTACGTGTCTGTAATATGTGTGTGTTATCTACAAAATATCTTAATTATTCGCTAATTACAGCACAAAACATGCAAATATAAAAATTTGCATTATATTATCGTTAATATTTATATATATAATCGTCACCCCGATATTATCGTTCCGCATCTCGCACCATTTTTAAGGTTCGTCAAAACAGATTTGTTCCATTTTTTTCTTTATAGTTTTTGTCTGAATCGTCATATTTCGGTTTCCTTTTTATATATATATATATATATATATATATATTTATATATATATTATTATTATTATGCTCCTAATCGTTTTGTTTCTTTTCTCACCCACTGTCCCCTATCTCTCTCGTCGCCCACTATGTTTCGACGTCTGCGTCGACGCGTTATTTCGTAATCTCTCCCTTTCCCTCTCCCTCTATCGCTACACCCCTCTGTATCGCCACTAATTCTCTCTGTCGTCTCGTCCTCCTCGTCGCGTCAGTCCCTCAGCCATTTTTCTTTTTTTCGTTAACTATGTAAATATCTTACACTACATCGATATTATTTTCCAATTCACGAATGGGGGGGGGGGGGGGGCGAAAGGTTATGCCCGACGTATACAAGTAGTCGCGTCGCAGTACACCTTTTTCTCATTTTTTTGTTTGTTTCAAAACATCGCCGCCAACACGCCCGACAATTAAACACGTTACTTGCTTGCGCCCCCGTGTTTACCGCGATACAAAACTACCAACCACGCCTACAGCCATGGGTGCTTGTATATCGACACTTTAGTTCCATTATCTACGCACTTCAAGAACCTCCCCGCCTTTTTACCATTTTTTTTCTTTATATTATATTTCACTGCTCTACGTATTCCTCCCTTTTTTCTCTCTTTCTCTCCCTCTCTCGCACGCTAGCACACTCACACATTTTCTACACCTTTCTGCGCTTTGTTTCTCCGTTCCCCGCTACGATTCTTCGCCGTCCCCTGAAGGATAGCAGCCACGTCGCGTGTGTGTGTGTGTACAGCTGTCCATCTTCAGTCACGTGATCGGAGAGCGGGTTGTTTGGGTGGGTTTTTTTTTGGGTGGGGTGTTTGGGGGGGGGGGTGGAGTGGAGGAAAAAAAAGAGAAGATCATCGTTGACTTTGTCACAGAAAAGGGAGGGCTAAACAAACGAACACCCGCGGACCAAGAAAGGTAAAATAATAAAAAGAAAGATGAAAAACCGGAGAATACCGTCTCTATGAACAAAGTTACGAGCCCCTGGAGCACTGGAACAACACACGTGCGACGATCGCGGCCACTTGCTGATCCAGGATCTGGCTCATGACCAGCGCCAGCAGCCGGGACTCGTGTTGCAACAGTAGAGTTCTGTTGTCCGGATGCCTGGCGAGGTTCAGCAGCGTGCCGGCCGCGCGTCTCAGCATGTCCAGGCTGGTGCCCATCGACTCGGGATTGTCGCGCAGCGCGGCCAATCCGTGCTGATTCGCCACGCCGATTGCACTAGACTCCGCCTGCTCGATGAACGCGACAAGCAGCGCCACGCACGGCGTCTGTAGGGCGATGGTGCGCGCCACACCGCTGTCCGCCGCGGATAGGAAGTGTAGCAGATTAACACCGAATTCGCGGAGCACCTGCTCCTCGCTGCGGCACAGTAGCCTGGTTAGCACGGAGCAGAGCCGCTGGAGCCTAGAGTACGGCGGCGTCGCCACCACCAGGTCCACGTTGCACTCTGTCACGCAGAGCTTGCAGAGAGCCTCCAGCGCCAGTCTCTGCGGGGACAGGGAGGAGTTCGGGCCCACCGTGGGGAACGGGTCTTGCCCGTGGGCGGCTGGGCACACCGCCCAATGAAGCAGCCCGTCCAGCACAGGCCGAGATATCTCCTCCGGGTGCTGACTTAGATCCATGTGGCCGGCTATGTTCGCTGCCATCACCAGCACGTTTTCTCTGATGTGGTGGAGGAAGTCCCACCACCACTCGCTCTCCCCTTGAAGGCTGCTGCACGAGTCGGCGAAGTCGGCGTCCTCCTCCCGGTCGTAGTTGCGGGTCTTCTGCGTCCTCACCGGGTGATCGTGGTGCAGCAACAGCAGCTTGCCGAGCAGGCTGAGGAACGTCACGTTCTTGGCGAACTCCGCCTCGTTGCCCGGTATGAACGTGAAGTTCCTCAGGATGGTGGAGAGGCAGACGCAACGCCGGGCCAGGCTGTCCTGGGTCTCTGTGACCAGGTACAGGCTCGCCTCGTCCCTCGAGTAACTCTCGTCCTCGTAGTCGCTGATCCGCCTCCTCTTCAACGTTCCCGCCGGATCCCTTATCTTTAAGCTTGGTCCCTCCATGTTGTCGTCCTCCTTCGCCGCCGGCTCCTGCTCCTCGATCTCCACCTTGATCTCGATCTTATCCAGCTCGGCGTTGCCCGACGCCGCGTCGTTCAAGCCGTTCTGCGTCGGCACGAGCTCCTCCTCGCCGCTCTTCTGTACATCCGCGAAGTGCTGCTCGCCCATGTTGTTGTTCACCTTCGCCTCTGTCTCGCACTCCTTCTTGAACCCATCGTTCTTCTTCTCGAACAGCTCCCTCGTCAGATCGTTCATCTCCACCGGCTCCTTCTTGATCCTCGACAGAACGTCGCTCAGGGTCTTCGTCTTCTTCTTCTTGTCCAGCTGCTTCTTCTCGCCGCTCTCCTTCGGCTTGTCGCCAGGCTCGGCTGCCTTCTGCGACAGCTCCGTCTCGAGCGTGCCGGGCTCCACTTTGATCTCGTCCTTCGGGTCCGAGCACTCCACCTCCTTCTGCAGCAGAGGCGGCTTCTCGTCTCGGAGGAGGCGGGCGAACGGCACCGAGCCTACCTCCGACTGAAAGCATGTCACTATGTAGTTGGTGGTGGTGCTGTCCACCAGCCAGGGCTCGATCTCCGGCTCGTACTCCTGGTGATCCCAAGACCGCCGCGTGTCCAAGACGAACAGATCCTCGTCCCGGGGGATGATCTTCACCGGGCGCCCTCTTCTCGACAGGAACGTGTAGTTGGACGACGAGAGAAGCTTCGTACGATCCTCGGGGTCGATGGGGCGCGTCACGGCACCGAGGTCCACCTCGGGGCCGTCCGCCGATTGGTTCCAGTTGCGATCGTCCTCGTTCACCGGCGACTCGAACATGTCCGACAGGGAGCGAGAGAAATGCTCCAGCAGCACGTCCAGCAGCCCGGTCAGGTGCGCCAGCCCGAAATAACTTACCTGCAGAAGTTACTCTCATTATTCAGTATCCTAGTCTATCTCCGCGCCGAGCCAGAGGAAGGCAGAAACTCACAGAAGAATCGTCAAATAATAAAATGTTTAGTACGTCGAGGGCCCAGCAGCTTTCAGCCAGTAAGCCTGACCGCAAGGCCATCATGATGCGCCAAGCTTCCACGGGTGCAACGTCGGCTCGCGTCAGCTTCCGCCGCTTGTATAGAAGCGGTGTCACCGCTTCCACGCTGTCCGGAGGGAATGTCATTTCTCTCTTCGATGTAGGCTGCTGGCTGATCATGGGATTTATCCCGAGCTGATTCTGCGAACGCGGCACGGTAACGTGAGAGACATTCAAGCGTGGGAATGACGCAGAGAATCGCGGTCTACGTACCTGATGATTCCCAGGTGCCGGATAAAGAGGGGACGGTTGATTCGAGTAACGATGATCCCACGGCGGAGGGGCGTGCGCTATAGCGTTCAATGTCGGTTGCGACGGTGTTCTATTTGGCTGTTGACTACCCCACTGCTGACTGCTAGCGATCCCTCCTGACGGGGGCGTAGCGGGGACAGGGCCGACCGGTGGCGTTTGCTGCGGCGGCGGCGGCTGTTGCTGCTGCGTCTGCGGCTGCGGTTGCTGTGATGGATACTGAACCCTATTGTTCCCACTACTACTGTTGTACTGACTGGTTGTATTTGGCCATCCTGTGATCATCGCGGTATCAACGAATACGGTTACGTGAGATGTAATATTCAGAGGTTTTGATTATTTATAACATGACCGTCCACTTACCTGGATACGCTGGTCGTTGTTGATTATACTGAGGATACTGTTGGTCTTTGGCAAAGTCAGGGTGACGTCTGGGCGGGTTCGGACCCGGCGGCGGCGGTGGCATATTCTTGTTTGTACTCGCACCGCCCGCGTATATCTGTGACCCTGCGGGAGCTCCGTATCCGCCCTTTAATTGTAACGAGAACATCACTCGGTTATTCTGCAGAGGACACTTTTACAGTAGGTCGTACGCAAACTGGGAGTGTACGAGAGGTTTGAAAGCAAAGGCGAACGTCACCTGTTCCTGTCGGTAGTAGTCTTGGGGACAAGAATAAGACGAAGCAGCTGAAGGCTGGGAAGGCGAAGAGGGCTGGCTGGTGGTCGTTTGCTGCGGCACAGCGGCTGGATGTGCCTGCGGCGCGGATGGATAGCTGTTACTTCTTGCATTTGGCGGCGTTCCCGCTGGATAACTAGCAGGCTGCTGATTGCCGCTGTATCTACTGTACATATCCTGTCCACTGGCGTTGTTCGGCGGCATATTTCCACCGGGGTATCCTCTGTAAAGTTCTCAGAGTCAGCCTACGTCCCGTAATACGAACCTACTCGACGCAATCCCTTTGCCCTTTAGATAACTGACCTGTCGACATCTGGTACGTAAGGTGAATAATGGGACCTCGGTGAGTAAGGTTGATTGAACTCCCCTTGCTGAGACAGCGTGTTCCCTTGAGGCCGAATGTACTGATCCTGAGGGTAGTTTTGGTAGGAACCTGTGTTCTGGTAACTGCCTTGCTGGATGCCTTCAATATAAACGGGTTCGTCCCGGACGTTCAATTACAAACGCTGTCGCGTGAAACACCGCCAGAGGAAAACAACAGCCAGGGAAACACTTAAGAGGGACACTGAGAAACTGAAATCTCAAAGTGGTGAAAGGAGACAAGGAAGAGAGAAGTACCTGGGGTTCGTAGTGGACCAGGGTAGGGCGTTGCGTTCGACTTTCGAGGATGGCGTCCCACGCCGTTGTCGAACGGTTTCGCTATGTTTACCGCGCTATTCTGCCCGCCCTGGTTCGAACCACCTGCCACAACATCATTCTCTCAACCGCAATTCCTTTCACACGATTCTCTAATGTGCGCGCGCGATAAAAGACACTCCTTCAACCATCAGACAGTAGTTTAGAAAAGGCGAGAATTCGTCTGATAGAGGCGACGAGTAACGGCAGACTGGATAAATAGGTGTGAACACAGGCCCTTTACCTTGATGCGGAGAGGGAGCGCTGCTCTGGCTTGGTGGCCTTGGAGGAGGAGGCGTGTACTCCGAAGAAGGCCCGCCTGGTGTGCCGCCAGTGTAACTACTCTGATAACTTCCATAACCATCCATGGAAGCATTACTCGAGCCAGCAGCGGGGAAGGAATCTTGTGAATTGGAAGACCCTGGGGCAAAATTGAATGTAAATGAATAACTTGGCTGTTGCGGAGTTCGATAAGCTAGCAGAAAGAAACGTTTCGCGCAGCTATACCTGGTGAGGGTACAGAGGCAGTTCCCTTTGGTCCTTTCTTCTTCGAACCGGCTTCCACTTGGTTGATGATGGGCTGCGGATCTACCCCTCCGCGATCGAAGTGGCACTCGTACGCCAACAAGTGTTTCGTGTAGTGTTTCCTCAGTGTGTAGGCTGCGCTGCTGCTCGCGCCGATCCCCAGCAAGCCGGCTATATCCTTCCACGTCTTGTTCTTCGTCACCTAGAGAGAATTAACGTCATTTCGTCCCATTAGTCCATCATCGCCAAGCTATCCATTGTAAAATCCAAACAGCAAAAATCTGCATCTCGAAAACGCAAACTAAAAAGACACGTGGAAAAGAAAAAGAAACATTACGGCGACTAGTCTAATAGAAATGAGAACTACCGGTACGGCAAAAATAATAATCGATTCTCTTTCGTTCAAATTCCACTTTACGTACAAATTATGCCTTGATTCCTGGTCATGCAAGTGTGAGAAAAAAAAAATATAAAAATAAAATGAAACAGACAGACAAGGGAGTACAATCGAAACGAATTACCGTTATTCTATCGATATTAAAAGTTTATCTTCGTTGATTATTAGAATAATTCCATATAGCACCAAGGTTTGTAGATCAGGTCGTTTTCCAAACACGTCCAACGACTACTTTAAGAAAAGACGTGTTAAGCTTCTTTTTCCTCATATATCGTCCAACAATATTGTATACAAGAAAAAAGAACGAGAACACTAATAGCAGGGAAAGAATAATACAAAAATGTGATCATGCACAATTCAGCGCAAACGTAAAGAAGCGTGTTCTGTAGTGTGTCAAACGAGTACTTTCAACAATTGTCAACACCAGGAGGAATGCCAAAACAAAAGGGGCTCCGCGGCCGCATCGCCCGAGCTGCTTGCCATTTGGCATTACCCTTGCGACGTGTACACAAATATTGAAACAGAGAAATATGAACACATAGAGACAATAAAAAAACTACGTAAAGACACCGAGGGCTAGATGGAACTACACTGCACCTTGCATACCTCCATGAAGCCCCCCCTCTCTTTCACGTAGAGGTATAGCCGAAATAGGTCAAGGGGGTTCTTGGAGATGGTAGGACAGCTTGTAATTGGTGATCTTCGTTCTTCCATGAAGTTAACTAGCTTGTCCAGCCATGTTCTTCGCTCCATCGAGTCGTCCATTTCGTACAGCTTCGCCAGGCTGTCGGGTTTCTGTAATAATTATCGCGATAACTGTTAATTCCCTCTTAAACCAAGCCTCAAAGCTGATGGGGCTTTCTGAAACCTTTTTTTTTGGTTTTCGCGTACTATTTCTAGAAACATATGTTACACGTACAATCTTTTTATTTTATCGTCTGTTACAAACATAAACCATGGTTATTCTCGTTCAAGGAGATTAAGTGCTGCCATAGCCCAGATTTCTCATGCAGAAAATGTGCCACTTGCGAGAATTCTATCTTACAATGATAGCTAAAAGTAAGGGGAGATGTATCGGACGTATCATGCAGGCTATGCGAAAGCAAAGTAATGTTAACATTTCTCTCAACGGCCAAGGTAACGAGCAAATAAACCATTTACGGGGTCTGCTGTTTCCCACACTATCGGGTGTATCACTGTCAAACTTCATTACGAAAAGTGTTATATACGCGAACACATATGAAAAAAAAAAATGTAACTTCTTCACAACTACGTGATCATTAGTTTACAAAAAAAAAATATATACACACGGGATATATGTTATTACTTCGTGATACACACATTAAATGATGCTACGCAAATACTTCTTTGTAAAATAGAAATAAATAAAAAAAAAGGAATATATGGTGTTACAACGAGAAACTAAAGTGGAGTGCATGGGAGATGCTTGCCAAGCGAATGCAGACTTCTTATCGGTATTAAACAAAGCTCGAAGCGTTCAGTGTGATTAATATTCTTTGCAATAGTATAATAAATACTTATAGTGAAAAAACAATAACCTTAGATCTGTACGGGTCTTGAGGCACATGACTGTTAAATACCTGTAAAATATATAAAATATTGAAAAGTCGAAAAGACTGCGGCGTAAAAAACATTAGCCCTGATCGTATATCATTCTTAGACTGTTCACGTGGAGACATTAAAACATGCGTATAAAGGTACAGAGAAAATACGTACGAAGTAGCGAACTGTTATGTCAAAATTTCGAAAGAATCTCACGGCGAAATCAAAATACATACAGGACTAGCGGGTGTACGCGGCCAACCAGGACTGTTCATGTCCGGGTACTCTTCGTGCAGCGAGTTGATGCTCGCGGCACCAGGAGACGGAATTGTACTCTGCGGCGTGGTTGGATGACTGTGGTACCCTCCTATCATTTCTTTCCGGACCTTTGGCGTGAATGCTGGATCTTCCCCAGAAGCTACATTAAAATATAATTTATACGCTTTTCATAGAAACCGGAATAACGCGTGTCTAACATCGTATACTGACCAGCTGATGCGTTTGATAACGTGGATTGTTGAGAGCCTTCGTCTAAAGACGTACCATCAGGGCCAGTTGTTATTACAGATGTGACGGTACCACTCGAGGTGGATGTGACATTTATAGCCGATGTACCTAAAACAATGAATCTCTCGGTAAAGCTGCGACTACTGTATCGGTCAGTCTCGTCCATTCAGCGGACAACGAGCGTCCAGGAAGAGAATGGTACAACCGATAATAATAACTACCTGAAGCAGTAGTGGTAATGCCGCTGTCATTGGAGGTTTCAGTACTAAGGTCCGCAGAACTGTGACTGGTTGGCGTTGGTGTTGAAGTAGGATGTGAATTGGGAGTAGTACTCGGAGGAGGCATTGGACTTCCTTCGTGATTGAGGGGTGGTGTAGCTGCAGGAGTGTGTAAATGCGGTACAGCCGAGCTTGTTGGCGGCGGCTGACTGCTAACGTGATTAGGCGATGGCGGTGGAGGGCCCATGGATGTCGCTGGAGGTCCCATATTACCGATCACAGTCACTCCAGGAGTACCTGGGGGTACCATACCTGTTGTACTACTGCTTCCGTAAACTTGAGGTGGCCCTGGGCTGGGTGGCATTCCAGGCGGCACGCTGTTAAATCCCATTTTATGCTAGAAAGGAATGATAGAAGATTTTAAGCAAGCCTAAGGATGTATTAAACGGTTCGCGAATTGTTCGCTGCGAGCTTACCGTGTATGGAGGATATTGCACCAAATTGTTGGGTCTATTGGGAGCCTGATATTGATTGTTAGGTGGTGGTTGCGAATTGGCTGGCGATGGATATCCTTGTGGAAATTGTACATGTGGACGTGGAGGCGGATAGGTACCTTGCGCGTGATAACCCCCAGGCTGACCGGCAGCCGTTCCACCAGCTGCATATCCCATCCCACCACCCATTGGGTTTATTCCACCAAGGCTTGTTGAACCAGGTCCTGGCTGAACAACGCCAGGACCAGTGTTATTCATTTTATAGGTATGCATGTGTGGCGAAGGACCCAATGGCTGCTGGTATGCTCCTGGAAGTCCAAAAGCGTCCGTTTGTAAATGTTTAACGCTACAGTCGAAATCTTTCTATTTTGTAGGACACACCGATCGAAAGTTATATAGCATTTCTTATCTACCTTGAGTTGTCATAGGAGAGTGGCTCATTCGTGCTGGTCCACTACCATCTGACTGGCTACTCGACGGGCGTGGAGGCATCTGAACGTTTTGCTGGCCTGCGAGAAGAGAGAATATAAAGCCTCGCTGAAAGAACTTGTGGGATCGACCAAAGAGCCATTAAAATACGATTCAAAGAATATGTAAAGCATAGTATCCTGTTTATCCTACGCTTATTCGACCCAATTATTATTCCGAACGAGGCGAGAACTAAAAGTGCACAAACCGACAGCAGGGGACATCGAGCGAGAACCTGTGGATCCTGTAGGTGAAGGGGTTGGTCTCATCCCCTGTGAGTTCGGTGTTCCTGGACAAGCAGGTCCATTCGAGCTATCGTTACTGTTTTGTCCAGACAATTCCTGCAATATACAGAACAAAGAGAACTGTAACGCGCGAATCGAGATGGATACACGACTAAACTCGCCGACACGTTCGATCTTTATCTTTCTGCCCATTTACCTAAGCTTCCTCGACCCGCGCTCAGACGCAGCGTAACATTGCACGAGTGGAGTAAGGAGCGAAAAAAGAAATGACTGCGGCGAAGGAAAACATAGAGTAGGGGTTATGTGGTCAAAAGTCACTCGTGAACGATCATTTGATACATCATTCCTTTATATCCCTGCTCGACCGATTCGCCCAGCCTGGCCACGCGAAGTAGCATCAGCTAGCCAACGGGACAAAAATCTCGGTCGAAGGAGCGATCGACGAAGAGGCCCACTTTTCAACCGATACATGTAACATCGACATTTATCCTACAGACGTAACGCTTTATTCGCTGTCATATGTATCTCGACCACGAGAAAATCAGGGATACGGCCACTACACGCGGCACTTCTCTATACTAATCGTACGGTGCAACATAACACGTCATATACACACGCACATGTCTCAATGATATTCATTCTTTTAAATGTGCATTCCCTCTCTCTTTCTCTCTCTCTCTGGCACTGGCTTGTGTGCGTACGTACACACGTAACACTTCGCGCACAATCCAGCACAACGATACATCGTGGTCGAGAGAGAGAAGGAGAGAGAGAAAGGGAGAGAGAGAGGGAGAGAAGACGCGCGGGTACATGGTTGGTTAGAGCGAGACAGTGAAGCATGATAAAGAAAGATGGTGGGATAGGCGAAAGATAGACAGATAAATGGATACAGACAGGGGGAGAGGGGGGAGGCGACCGAGTGCGCCAGCGTGCGAGCGAGACGGCGACATAAACGAAGGAGGGGGGACAGGAGAAAGAGAGAAAGAAAAGAGCACATCGTTACACCTACCAGACAGTAGACAGTTCATCCGTACAGAAGACGATTAGAGACTTCCTCGGATGTATCGCGGAACGTATAGTACAGACGGTGTCGGATACAAGGACTCTCGGCATGACGCGAGAATCGAAGGAGAGGCGTTACCCCGCGCACTACGGACAAAACCAAGAACCCCGCGGACTCTCGTCGCCCCGTTTTTCCCCCCGCGCGCCGTACGGATTTTCACATGTTTCTACGGGGATCCCGTGTTAGGCAGGCCCGACGACGGACACGCACGCACCGCGCTTTTGGAATCGTGTGGCAGTCGATAGAGTCGGTGGCTCGATATACGAGCGCATGAGGAACGGGCATAATCTCTCGTCGGTGGGCTATAGAGGGCTACTACCGCCGATGCCGCTGGTTGGCCTCGCCGTGCGCCTCGCTCGACCATCGCATGTTGTGTCAATAAGTCCCAGTGCCTTTCGTATCCGCGCGAGGGACAACCCTCCGATTATTTATGAAATGCCTATGGTACGGTTACGGTTACCGATCGTCCGGGTCGCGGGGACGACGATAGGTTAGAAATCGGAGCGTTGATCGTCTACGTACGTGTACGTGGCCGGGAGCGACTAAAAACGTGATTCTTTTTATTGAGTGCTCCGTGACTTCGGTTTACAGATTTCGCGTCTAGCTTCTCGTTGGAGGGCGTTCTTTCGTGGCGCGGCAAGCGTTCGGCAACCCTCGGCCGTCCCCGTCGCTACTCGGCGAGAAGCACCCGTGTGCTCCAAAAACCCTCCTCCGTGTGGGTGCCCGCTTGTGTGTGTGTGTGTGTAAGAGGGGGAGGGGGGAGAGAGATAGAGAAAATTGTTCTAAAGCCAAACACTATGGGGGTGAATTTCTTTTTTGCTTTCTGATGGAAGCCAGTATAGATGAATAAATGAATAAATGTTTTCATTGGGTGGGGAAACGTTGTTTCTAATTGTACGAGTTTACGAACCACGGATAAGCGTTTTAGTTTTCAAGATATAATCGTCATTGTACGTTCGTAAGCTTTTGATAATAAAGAATTTTATGAAATTACCGAGGATCGTACGAGTCTTTATAAGAGTAACGGTCATTACTGTATAAGTACGTCTTTATTGCCACGACGAAACGCGCGTTCTACGTAGCGCAACAACTACACGATAAAACCGTGAGCAAATTTACGTTGTTACATGACGATACCGAGGATATTATATAATATTTTTATCTGTCAATGCCGTAACATCGCTATCGCGACGAAACGGGCTCGGGTAGCGCGACAATGGGCATTTGAAATTGGAGTACGTTCAACCTGCCTTATTAAAAGGACGAGAAGGACGAGAACGGGGAGAGGCAACAACGGCGTTAAACACGAGACCTCTGATAATCTCTCGATACCGGGAGAGACTTTATTCTACCGAGAATATTAATCATTCCGTTTGCGCTAGCCAACAAAGGGGCCATTTACTGTTACCGTATTTTATTATACGCGTGCCCGGCGATTAACGTTGCTGCGCGAATCGTTTAAAACCGAGGCCCGATCATCGAGCGTTTTGAAATATTCGCCGCTTTTCCAGCCGCGTCATGGGAATACGAGAAGTTCGATAGCATGTCGCGGAGTGACAGTTGCATGATCTAACGAACCGAATATAGCTGAACGATATAAAACGTCAGAGGTGGTGGGGAGAACTGCCCTCGGATACTCTGTTTTCCCCCCACCGACGATTCGAGCGAATCACCACACTCCGCTCTTGCTTGCTCGCTTCTATAGCCTCGTGTGTAACCTATGTTACACATCGGCCTCTCACTACCCGCCCATCTGCGTTGGAGGAACCGAGAGGCATTCAACATACCGAGAGAGAGAGAGAGAGAGAGAGAGAGAGAGAGAGAGAGAGAGAGAGAGAGAGAGAGAGAGAGAGAGAGAGAGACAGAGAGACAGAGGGGGGGGCATGCGTGCGCGCAAGTGTGTACGTTTTGGAAAGGAGACAGCGGATAGAGAGGGGCGTACACATACACGTGAACGCGAATGTGAGCGACGAGCAAACGGCGGGAAAGGAGGGAGGAGAGAGAGAAAGAGAGAGAGAAGGGGAAGTCGCTAATATCTGGGGCTCCAGCGGCCGCGCAACTCGCGCCCTAATCGAACTCTACAAGTCGCTTATTCTCCATCCCCACTCCCCACACCCTGCCCCTTCTCTGCCATAGGCAAGCCATACTCGAGAGGTCTCCCTTTCGCTCACTCATGCTTGCTCTTTTCACGAGGGAAGGTATTGAAGTACCTCCATCCACTGTATCCAAGATCAAATGGTACTTTACGGCGACGCGAAATTAGAAATGCTTTGAAATGCCAGTTATCGTGCCCGTGTTCACGAGAAACCCGGTGCTCCGTCCCATCCCGTATTTCCCATCGGCACGGGCAGCCGTGATGGATGCGTTTAAGAAACAACAACAACACTACACGTGTACACACGTGCATTTTACGCGCATGTGCTCTATAATTAAGATCGAAACCAGCCCCACCGACCAGATACGTGAAATTCAAAAGTATCGCCGGGGCCGTTTTTCGCGTCGCTCGCGCTCCACGCATAGGATGTTCGTTTAGAAAGGTTTCAGAGGCTCCTCTGTGACCTTACACGACTCCGAAGCATGCTACTGTTTTCATAGAGCCCGCTACGGTATATTTTGTTAGTTTCTAAGTACGTGCATAGTAGAAACACTCACCCCTGAATCGATCCCCTGAGTATTTGGCGTTGTGGATCGTTGCTGCAGGTTGTGAAAACTCTGCGAAGAGAAAAAATAGTCTTTGTTATTGTAAATTCTCAGTTTCGCTCGTAAGACATTCTAGCATTAAAAATGCGTACCCGTGATTACAGAAAAATAAAGAAATAGAAGAAAGCTGTATCGCAAACCAATATAGAAACAATTATTCCCGATTTTTATACACGAGTTTGTATTTAACCTATATAAATGAAGCATAATTACTCAATCCGTTAAGAAACGTTGTATTATCCTTTGTAGCGAGTTAATAATGTTCTGAAAGCTTATGAGGGCAACTAAGAAGAAGCTACCATCATGTACAAGTACCAATAAACCGAATTTTTTAAACAAAAACAAAAAGACTGAATATTCTTCACCCAAAACTTGTTAACTGCAATTTTCATACCACAAATGATTTTTGAGCATGAAAAATACGATTTTCGGCGTGCGTTAGCGTGCATTTCGTACATAAACAACGAATATATCTCCTAGTGCTACAACTCACTTGAGATTGTCCCGTGGATTGTGGCTGTGGAGATGCTGAAGGTGGCGGTGCCGGAGACTGAGAAAGGGCACGTTGTGGTGACTGGCTGGAAGGATTGGTTTGATTAGTCGGAGGTGGCGGTGGATTCGGTGGTCCACCTTGATTCCACCCCCTCTGTTCCGTATACAAACTGGAAGGATGGCTGGTTTGCGTGGTGTACGAGTTTAACTGAAAAGCATGAAAATCGAAGTAATGTTAATGATCGGCTCGTGGAAATCTTCTATGATCGTTACTACACATTTCAATGAATATGTATAAATGCTTTATGCGAACGTACCTGATGGTGACTATACGGTGTATGGGGTCTTGTAGGAGAAGCATAACGTTGCGTGTATTGTTGATATGGCATAGGAGTCGGAGAACTCGGTCCTCCAGGGCCTGCGTGTAATCTCGGCGACCCCTGTCCATCACAGAACACGACTCAATTACGAGATGATCAAAGAAATTTCAAACGATAGATCCGATAGCAAATCGTGCCTTGGATATATCGTCGAAAAGCTTAACTTTAACTTGCGACCGAATACCGTTACGAGAACGTAGATCGCAGAGGTATGATACACGGAAAGGATAAGATAGTTACCGTCTGCGGTGGCCGTTGCCCAGGCTGGGGATAAACCGGAGGAACGACCGGGGGTCGCTGAATGGGCCAGGGCTGCTGATACGGCTCCGGCCCCATTCCAGGGTAGTTGCCGTGAAACCGATGCACAGGCGTGGATGCTTGAAGTAACTGATTTAACGTCGGCGTCGGGCCGGTAGCTTGCGATATACTTTGCCCTGACAGAAACCTCGGCTGCCCCGGGAAGCTGCTTGGCGTGGCCCCTACGTATGCCAATCGCGATTCAATCTTGGAAGCTGCATAATGCTCCTCCATCTCTGCCCGGTGTGCTCTTTCGCTTTCATGTATTAAGTGTTTACCATGATAGTCCAACTGTTTCCCCGGGAAATCTCCATGTTTCCCCACGTACTCTGGTATCTGCTTGGCCGGGTAATCGGTCAACGACTTGGAGGGAAACTCGCTGGATTTGTTGGTATACTCGTCGGAGTAATCACGTATAACGTTCGGCGTGAACGGATGTCCGGGATGGTTCGGATGGCCGGGCGCGTCGAGCGGCTCTTGCTTGCCGATAGATTCTTGGGGCGCCTGGCCAGCCTCTCTGGGCGATTTTACCTCACCGGCAGTGTGTCCACCAATGTCCTCGCGGTATTGACTCATCTCGAAACCCGTGTCCCCGCCGCGATTCACATATTTAAGCAGCTGGGCCGCGCCCCGGGGCACTTTATCACCCGGCTCTGGATCCAGCTGCTGCTTCGCGTTAACACTCGCACTATTACCACCGACTTGCGGACGTTTCTGTGCGCATTTCACGGACTCGTTCAGCTTCACATCGTTTTGTTGGCTCTCGGCTTGCGTCGCAGCCATGTTCTCCTCTCCTCACGGAGCCATCGTCTCCTCTCATAAACTGGCCAATCGCGGGACCTCGTGTGTCTCGCGTACTATGTGCTCGAAATCGGGATACTTTCCTCTTGAAACTCTCCTGTCGTGCCCAACACTTTCCACCACATCCTCGATGTGTCAAATCAGCGAGCACTAAGCACCGTACTAACAATTTTCGCTTCCTGCCGTTTTCAAAGTAGAAGGAACCAAAAAAAAACTCATACGCGAACGTCAAAAGCAGCGTCGCACGTACTACGCCATCTCGCGGCTGTGCCGTCAACCTGGGGGCGGACTTAAACTCAAATCCGCAATCGGCGATCAGTTCTCTTATTGGGGATCCCGCCTTCGTCGGGCGCACACTTTCCGCCAGCGATCCTGACGATTCTCTTCCTCTAATTAAATTCTATTAATACAACCGTGAATTTCGAGGATGCTCGGATGAAACGTGGTTAATTTCTAATACCCTCCCCTTGCCGCTGAAAATTCATCCATTGTTATTCGCGTAACATTAGAACGACTTTTCTATGTATAAATATTTTCACGCGACCGAGCTCGCGGAGAATCTTTCCTCCTCGTGTCCGGGGCACGAACATCGCGGGGATGTAACGGAACATGGAAAATTATGATTGTTTGGTAGATGCTACCGAGCATCTACCTTCTTTCCCGTTTTCGCTGTTCGCGGGGTCCACGCGGAATGAGGGAAAGGATCGGTTACAATACGATTACCTCTTTTTGTTTTGTGATACCATGCATAAACTATTTCACTCTGGCGCAGGCGTGTGAGACAACGTGCTGTGCGCGAGAGATTTATATGCAGCAACCTTACTCCTTCGTACATACAATATTAATACGTTAAATGATCTCGCGATATCTCATTACCGATCGACTCTGATCTAACAGTCATTGTTTTTAAAAAGTCACGCCGAGATACAGCAGTTAATTTGAAAATCGAATAGCCCAGCGTAATTACAACCACCGTATCTTGTAGCTTGCAGTAAAAAAATTCTCCAGAGTTCGCAGCAAAAAAAATGAAGTTATGTAGAAAAATAGAGCGGCACAATGAGAAACGTGTTTTTTAGAGGATGACTTTGAAGAGCGAGGCGTTTCGATATTATACGTGTATAATACACGAATGTAACGAATAAACGGTAACGTGGCGCTGAATGCACTTTACCGTGCTGGCGATAAACGATACGCGGTCTAACATTAATTACAGAAAAGTATTCACTTAGAGGTGAAAGGTAGAAATACTGATAAAAGTAATATTATAAATATATGGAGTACACAATGATTTGATGCCACGCGACTGTATTGGTATCAACAGCTTGCGCGTGTATTGTTATCACCTACATGTCACTGTGCACACAAGCCGACGCGGTATTTCAATCATACGTGGCAATATTCATCGGTAATAATTATTTTGTAACTCTACGCTCGCGTATCGATATGTAGATAGTAGGTACGTATTTTATACCCACATATTGCAAAGAAATACCTCGTAGCTGAAGCTTGTGATTACATTTCTACCCGGCCTAACGATTTTAATTACATATTCCTCACAAATGTTTTGATTTGTGTACAGTCTTCTCCATTTGTGCAAACTGTCCGAAGCTTGCTAATAAAATTATTAGATTTTTGAACAGCGCCGCTAGTCTTTCTCTGCTTCTAGGCAGCGCTGTACCAGAGACGGACTGAATTTTCAAAGTGTGTTGTTACAAACACATTTTAAATCGAAACGCCATCGGCTAATGCAACAGAAGAGAAAGAAATTGGAAACAATGCGGGCATTAATACTCGTCGGTGGATATGGGACTAGATTGAGACCACTTACGTTAAGTCGACCTAAGCCGTTGGTGGAGTTCGCTAATAAACCGATGCTTCTGCATCAAATAGAGGCTCTAGTAAGTTGCAACTTGTCAATGATACCCTAGTAACTTCTACGAATTGATCGCGATCGTGCGAATTCTTAGGTAGAAACAGATGTAACGGAGGTCATATTGGCTGTATCGTATCGTGCCGAAGAGATGGAGAGAGATTTAGACGAAGAAGCTAAGAAGCTCGGAGTGCGTTTAATCTTCTCTCACGAACCAGAGCCTCTCGGTACTGCAGGGCCACTCGCGCTTGTACACGATCTTCTGTCATCAGGGGACGAGCCATTCTTTGTTCTAAACTCGGATATTATCTGCGACTTTCCGTTCAAGCAACTCCTCGACTTCCATAAGAATCATGGAAAAGAGGGTACTATAGTGGTCACCAAAGTGGAGGAGCCATCGAAGTACGGCGTAGTTGTCTACGGAGATGACGGGAAGATAGAGAGCTTTGTGGAGAAGCCACAGGAATTTATCTCGAATAAAATTAATGCAGGTGTTGTTTCTTTGCTATTCGATCTGAGAATGAACTGCTTCGAAGGCACTCGGTTGTGAAAGTGATTACGATTTTACAGGTA
Source organism: Andrena bicolor (assembly GCA_960531205.1). Classification (NCBI taxonomy): domain Eukaryota; kingdom Metazoa; phylum Arthropoda; class Insecta; order Hymenoptera; family Andrenidae; genus Andrena; species Andrena bicolor. The sequence goes on along the minus strand of OY482664.1, from coordinate 51,848,643 downwards.
TGTACATTTTCAATCCAAGTGTCTTAAAAAGAATAGAACTGAAGCCAACGAGTATAGAGAAAGAAGTTTTCCCACTGATGGCTCGGGGCGGAGAGCTGTTTGCGATGGAGTTGACTGGATTTTGGATGGACGTGGGGCAACCTAAAGATTTCCTCAAAGGTACATGCCCTTAAAATTACTTTCTGCTTCGTACGCGAGGAATCCTGATGCTTCTATAATCTCCCTGCGTATCGTTTATTTAGGAATGAGTATGTACCTGACGTCTCTAAGGCAGAAGTGCCCAGAGAAGCTATACTCTGGTCCAGGTGTGGTGGGGAACGTTTTAATAGACGAAACAGCAAAGATCGGCAAAGATTGTAGGATAGGGCCTAACGTTACAATTGGACCTGGCGTTGTTTTGTCCGATGGGTGTTGTATCAAGCGAAGCACTATTCTTAAAGCAGCTGTAATAAAAGAACATGCTTGGCTAGATGGGTAAGTTCCGAAGGAAGACGACAGAAATTGTTATACCTTTAACATTCATTTATGGTATTTACTGTAGCTACGAGTATTATATCGTTGCTATATCTTGGAACAGGTGTATCGTTGGATGGAGAAGCGTCGTAGGACGCTGGGTTCGGATGGAAGGTACGACGGTACTCGGCGAAGACGTGATCGTGAAAGACGAGCTGTACATTAATGGAGGCCAGGTTTTACCTCACAAGAGCATCTCCAGTTCCGTGCCGGAACCGCAGATCATCATGTGACCAAAGACGGTGCTTTTGAAGTGTATGTGAGCTGAGCGTAACAAGAGTGACTAAACTGCGAGATCTTCTACAAATAAAAAATTTTTATCGGCCTTTTTAAATACATGTACAGTAGTGTTCAATATATAAGTAGTTATTCGTATCGTTCCCGCATTTGCAACTTAAATCAGCTTCACTGGTAGCCCTCGCACCACTATCGCAGCTGCTGTCATGTACTGGGAACAGGCGTCCTTAGACTTTGCCACTGCCCTCAACATCTCAGGTTCCATAGGCACGTTCTCGGTGTGTTTTTGTGGAGTTTTGAAGAAATCTAATCGCCCGAAATTTGAACGAAACGGATTAATGAAATTACTCGAGAGACGAGAGGAGTGAAGATGAGTTTTGTAATTGTTTTCTACTGACTTTCACTACCCGCGCACCACTTGTTAAGGTCGACATCGGTCCATCGTTTGCCCAAAGACGATGGTATCCAATTGCTAATAAAATTCGTAGTCATTTTATCTATGTCGCCGTCTGTAACTTCCCACAACATCCCCAGCACGCAGGGGCTGAAAGCGAGACGATAGTAATCGGGGCATTACATTCCTATCATTCGAATAACGTATAAGAATCTCAACATTCTACTAACTTCCTACCTGCTAGCTATTAAATACTGATTAGAGACACCGTGTGGTGGATAACGTCCTCCCACTGTAAGCAACTTTACACTACTACAACCAAACAATAAAACAATCGACTTCACTTTAAGTCTTTCGATTTGTTCCCCCGGTAAGTATTGTATCCCATTGCCATGGCCATTGTACCTATCGAAACGAGACAACATCAATGTTGCGCCAGAGATGAAATGAAGCTGAAGGTAGTCTTACATAAGTATATCGTGGTTGACCAAAGCATCTTCGAAAACCTCTTCCGGTGGCTCTACGTTGTACCAACCCTTCCAATTCGGCAACCAATACTCGATGAACTGTCTCATGCGTTTCTCCATTTTATTTAAGTTACCAGACGGATTAACTATGCACATGCCCATGTCTTTCTTTAGTTTGATTATCTTGCAACCATTCTCTATTGTACTTTCGTGCTCTTTAAACAAAGCGTACGCAATGTGAAGCGATGGAAAGCGAGTAACAGGTTGAGATGTTAGGATCTCCATACATTCGAACGGTACGTAATCCATTTGCTGAAAAGTATTCGCGGGATTACTAGAATGTACAATTCAGCGAGATGATAAACTTACCTCGTCGATAATTAAAACTAATGTCTTCCTAACTGCATCCTTCAGTTCCTGTATACAGGACAATTTCCCATATATAGACAGTATAACATTATCCGCGAGTTTGTCATGACCAGAAAGCACGTACTTCACCGCGCGCGCTATTTCCTCGCGCGTAAGAAAACACGCAGTCAGCGCTACTTTCTTCAGTAACCACTTGGATCGCTTCGATATTTTTTGCCTAAGACACGCAATCTCGGTAAATTCATCGGCTCGCAAAATGCTGAGATGGATTCGATTTGAAATCCTACTTACTTTGCTTTGTAATCTAGGATAAGCTTATCGATCATCTGTACAACGTCTGCTTCTACGTCGTGCTTGTCTATCGGATCTGCCAGAAATAGAACTCTCCATTCTCGCAACCAACTATATTCTAACGCTTGAATGGCAGACTTAAATACATGCACATATATGTATACGCTCTCGCAGAACTATTAAGCTTATCGACACTATATTTACTGATCGTCTAAATACCTTCATGCTAGCGTTCTGACGCTTACGCATTTTCCAATACAATTCGTAATTCGCGTAAGTGGTCTGCAGGTCTGATCTGTTACTGGAGAGTATGTTCTGAATTTCGTGGCAAATATCGTAGTAAGAATGTAACTTAGGCTTCGGTAACGTTAAGCATAACGGTTCTACGTCTTTGGTCCCCGTCGGCAGTATAGTAATGTGCATTTCGTGCATCACGCTCGAGACAGACTTGTTGCATTCAGAAATATTTGGAGATTTTTGTTGCACTGTCACTTGAATCATATACCACTCTGTGTATCAAATAAACATAAGTTAACCATTAATATATACAGTAACGTTCGTGCGAAACGAATTCTATATACTTCACCTTTGGGCAGATCGAAGAGTTTGCTCTTCAAATTAACGACAGCCTTATTATCATTCAAGTTGAACCCGACGTGGGAGGACTTAAGTTCGTAATTCTGTTGCATCTTTGCAACCATCTTGCGCATCTTTGTTTTGACGGATCTTTGCAGTATTTGTTGACGGAGTATCACTGCGTGCGACTCGATTAATCGACATATAGCTTCCAGTTCCTTACCCATCTAGGAACAACGCGCCCAAAGTTGTTAGCAAATAATTTGCTTAAATTTAAATGTTGAGACATCGACGTTACCTTTAAATGACAGATGGCTAGCATTTTGTTCAGGTTTGCGTATTCGACGCTCCCCATATTCCACCTTGCACTCGCAAGCAGTTCCTCGGTATCCCTTTTCACATTCTTCAGGGAATCGGTCTCACCAACTTTTGACGCATCTTTGCACTTTTCATTGCTCGAGTGACACTCGTCGAGAATTTGAAAGATTTCTTCCATGCTAATAGGTGGTGATTGTGCCGTCACATAATTATTAATTGCAGGCTTTCCCGGTTCTGTGTCTTCACAGTGTCAACGATCAAGTAACCGTTGTCATACATCGTTCAAATTTCAAACGCTCCAATTGCAAGAGTACCAACCTAAAACTAGGTTAGAAAACGTTAGAAAACGAATATTTCTTTCTACGTTGAAAAAATTTGATTAATCAGACTGATCGCGGTCTTTGACACTAAAATATATATAAAAGTTTATTTTGTGCTTCGAATAACTTGAGGAACTCACTACTTACGAAGACAAAAAGTGTGTTATTGATAACGAAATAACCACTAACGTTTTAAAATTGTTGAAAATTTGTATTTTTCAAAGGCGTTGAAAGAGCGAAAAGCATAGGGAAAAAGTGATTTAAAATTTCAACTACAGTTATTTTCTGAAAACATACCCTTTAACAAGAAATATTTCGACTCAAATACTTGCTATTGAATCCCTTCCTATTTTATTGTATTTCAATTGATTATACAAAATTTATGCAAAATACATGAATTTTGTTATACTTTCCTCGCATATAAATCTCCCGTGGTTACAACAATATAAATAATACAAATAAAAGCATTGTGGCTAATTTGCGTATAACACTTACACAATAAAGGATTCTTAAAAATCTATGAATACATTATTCTCATTCTGCCTGAATTCTCTGCAAGAAGATGCGTATCTGATTCGCTTCATAATACGGATATACTACATCACCGGTATAAAATTCATATAGGATTGTTAAAAATTCTTAACATCTACATTTTATCGTTAAATCACAGAAATATAAAAAGAGTATCCACGTAACGATCAAAGATCTTATATCGAGTAATCTCACTGCTACATAGGAAAGATGAGAAGCAAGATGTCTGCTTGCATTATTCCAGAACGTAAGGGCCTTCGAAGGATTGCCCGCGTACGTGATTCAAGTTTTCCCCCGCATACGACAGCAAAGGGGACACTTCTACATCGTTCGCAACACTCGTCGCGCCAGCGTTTAACAACCATCTCTTATGCAATTTAAGTACGTCATTGCGAGCAGTGCTCGGGCAATCTTGACCAGAGCTATCCGCGTTCTTCAGAGGACTGAAATCTTCCTCGCGAACTCCTTCCCAGACCGCCAAGCGTCTGGCAAATTTGAACACATCGAATACAAATTTCTCTATTTTAATGCCATTCGGGGAAGCAGGCACCCGCTTATCCCCATCTGCGTCGACGAATGGAATCTTCTTCTTAGCAGCATGCAGCGGCATCTCTTTCTCATAAACATCGCCGACGGCGCGCAGAAAATCTACAGTGAAGTAATGATTGCATATATTCGCAGCATTGTATACCAATTGCCCATTCTCGTAGCGTAATTCAGCTGTCTCCTTTGAAATTTCACTGTACTCGACGACCTGATAAGTGTCTTCAACCTATGATAGATAATGATATTAAAAAGTAATAAAGAAGACTGAAGACGCTATAAATTATCGCAATGTGTGCGCGAACGTACTTTACACACAACTCCCACCGCTTCGTTGGGAGAAGACTTTTCTATCACCTTAACTCCACAATCGGTATCTGAAGATAAGCAGTACCCTAGGAAAACAGGATCCGCCACTTTTATTAAGATGTTATCAACAGAATGAGCGTGAACGCTTCGAATTCCACGCTGCGCCATATCAGCCAGTATCCCTTGCACCTTCAAAGCCCTATACAAGCCTCCGTTTCCATCAGGCGCTTTAGAAACCCTATGCTTCTCGTCTAAGATGATCTTTCCCTCGAGCGTGAAGCAGGGCAACATGCCTTGCTTAAAGGCTTTAACGTTCTCTTCCTTCAAGTCGAAATAATTACGCTCCTTGAGGAAATCGAGAGTAGTTCCATGCGTAGCTTCGCTGGTTAATATGTACCTGAAACAACGATGAAAAGCTACAACCCTCGCCTCGTTTAAAACACAAGAATACCTAAATCTGTTTAAAACACATATATACCAAGTGATGTCGCCTCGTTTCCCGCATTCCTTCTCCGCCATATCCTGCAAACGAAGTATCCTCTCCGCCTGCAACTGAAACAAAGTTCTACCAGAAGGCAGCCCGACGTTGTACATGCCCTTAGGATAGGATACACCCAGGCGAGTGCCTTGCCCTCCAGCCATCAACAGCACAGCCACCCTGCCATCTGCTATCTCCTGTAACCCCAGCTTCTCGTATATCCTCAGCTGTTCCTCGCCCGACGTTCTAGCAGACGCGATACTCTCCTCGGGAATAGGAGACACCTTGTCGTCCAGCGTGTCCTGGCGCGTGCACGATGAGGCGTGCATCGCCTTCTGGTAGTACAGCGTCACCTCGGCGAGGTTCAACTCGGATACGTCCTGGCGGAGTTGGTCCCTCTCCTCCTCGGACAGCTGGTCCCAGAATCTGAGCAAATGCCCCTGATCGCAATCGGCGAGCTTCCTCTGGAGAGATTCCATGCTGGCCCGTTTCCTCCGTTTGACAGTGGCGGGTGCGCGCTACTACCGACCAGTCCGTCTCAGTTATCGTGGCCCGCTGTTATCGTCCACGCCCGCGGTGAATACGTGTCCGCGCGGTCACACCTCCGCTCGCAGCATCGGTGGGAATGTGTTTAAAAAACGACGGGAGCAACAGGTATCCAGTCGGAGGCCCAGCCGCCTAACCCAACTCATAGGTAGAGCGGGGCGATACCTTCACTTTCACGATTCCACGTAGCACGTTTCGATTCAATTTCTCTTATCGGCCCCTCCCGCCCTTCCAGCCTCTCTGCCGATTCTCCTTTTCCTTTCCAACATATTGTGCTCCTATGGACGGGCCTCGGCGATCGTGAAAGATCATGTTATTCCTCTCTCCAACCGCTGGCGAAAAGGTTACGGTCCCCCGCACGCGTCTCGTCGAAGCACGGTATTCGGCCGCGTTAAATGCGACCGTTTATCGATGGGATGCTTGGCAGAACGATCAGGAATTAGTCGATGATTCCCGGTGGTTGCGAAGAGAACGTCACCTCCGTCGATACCGGGTCAGAGGGAAAAGTGAAAGGTTGCGTGGCGAACAGGCGACCTTGCATTCCACGGGCCCGTGGAAACATTAAAATATTCGGGAATGCGACACCGGAATACGGCAATCGTAAAATTGCTCCTAATGTATTCGAATTACCCAGTGGCATCTACTTAATTCCTAATCGCTCTAATTCACCTTCCAGCCGAAGAGAAAGAACATGGGATGCTCGCGACGCCACGAGAACGCATCTTATCTGTGCTCCGTGTATCACCTCGATATCTCGACCACCGCTCCGTTTCCCCGAGCGTAGAATCTGTGGAATTTGAAATATTCCCGATTAGTGCCGCGAAGCCTCGAAGATCCCTCGGGTGTCAATGAAAAAGTGATAAGAATTTCTCGAACAGATCTAAGCCCCTAATCGGTTGATTTTCCGCGCGCGTGCGTAGGTGGATTTTTAAAAAAATCTTTGAACCTATACTTGGACGCTGACAGGAATCATTTTGACTTATTAGTATTCTTCGAAACTAAAAACATCGCACGGAATACCATCCTTAACTTGCACGAGAAAATTACAGGAAATCCCATTAATTGATAACTACATTTTTGGGGTGTGAGAAAATCAATTCCAACGAGCAATTTTAAAAACAGAAACGAAAAGAAACTTAATCTCTAATATTTCGAAATCAAGACGAATTCCAACGGGTTCCATTGCCGAACCTCCACCCGCCCAACGCGTAATCGCCTCGTGACTGTTACGCTTTTTACACCCTATACTTGCACACGTCCGGATCCTAATAATCTAACCGTACGTCGCCGTTAGTTTAAAATATACGTTTCTCGTGACAGGGCGCTAATATTGGCCCCGCGGTTATTTTTAATGCGGCTAGCTATGTTAATTGAGAATTGGCGATGTGAAATTTTTGAATGCATCGCCAATTAGGCGGTAGTAATGGGTCGCGGCATACGGTGGCGCTTCGAATTCTCTGTCAAAGGCTCGATGCATACAGACGTGGTCTCGATATTTCGTTTAAGTTGCACGCGTGTTTGCTTGTGACTTACGAAGGGACACGATGCTGTACCTGTTTAAATAACGTTTCTGGGTAATGCCGCGGCAATGTTATTCACCGCAGTAACGATAAGTTTATGTGTAGCGACGTGATATGTCCGCGCGTTCATGATAAAGTACTCGCCCTTTGTAAATGTATTTCGGTGAGTTACATTTTACGCCTGCCTCAAGTTACATACGCCTGCCCTCGGCTTACTGCCCACTCGAGGGATCTCCTTTTTTGAGAAAAAAAAGAAGAGAATAAGCATACTCGTCATCAATTGTCATGCAAGTTACACGGCCGATCGGTCCGATATTTATCCGGGCGATTAATCGGTGCCGTTTCGCGGGCTATTGTCCATTTCTTTCAAATCGAATGATTCCTTAACGGTAGATTCGTTCAGCATCCGGATATGTCAGAAATTTCTATTTCGCCTCCCCAGTCTCGCTAAACAGCTATTCGAATTTTCATTGATGGTCTCGATAGGTTAGGAGGAACGTCCTTGAGTTTCATCGTTTCAGTGATATCTTAATGTTCCATCGTTAGCCAAGCTGTTACCCTGGCTTCGAAGTAATGAATTTGGGATAGAGGTTAGAGACTTTTGGAGCGCTCCGTTTCTAACCGAACCAGATTGAAAGTTGCGACGTTGGAAGTTTCACGAGCACTGTTAAAAAGCAATTTAGTGTAACTTGAGAGCGCGAAGGCGGAGGCTTTAGTTGTTCCTTTAAGAGGGTTGTCGAGACACGTTATGCTTCTAAGAATAAGGGAAATGTAATTTCTAATGGCTGAATATCGTACGATTTAGGTGCCGGGTGCCTAGAAAGCAGCTGGCAAGATGGGCAAGCTGTTGTCAAAGATCTTTGGCAACAAGGAGATGCGAATTCTCATGCTAGGATTGGACGCTGCTGGGAAAACTAGTATCCTTTATGCTCGTACTTTATATTTACCTAGAACTTCATTAAGAAGCATGCAAGAATTGCTACTGGCGCGCTGTATTTTATAATCGATAGTATTTCCTTAATTACGTGTTAGCAATACTATATAAACTTAAATTAGGACAGTCTGTAACAACTATACCAACTGTAGGATTCAATGTAGAAACAGTTACCTATAAGAATGTTAAGTTCAATGTTTGGGTAAGCCGTGCGCCTAAAGTCTTTTAATAGCTACACAGTTAATACAAATACACAAAAGCTTTGAAGGAAATGATTCATTATAGGATGTTGGCGGACAAGATAAAATACGTCCACTGTGGCGCCACTATTATACAGGAACGCAAGGACTTATTTTTGTAGTAGACTGCGCAGACAGAGATCGAATCGATGAAGCGCGCCAAGAACTTCATCGGATTATAAATGATAGAGAAATGCGAGATGCTATTATCTTAATTTTTGCGAATAAGCAAGATCTTCCTGATGGTGAATATGCCTGCGACTTAATCGACGAGCAAACTTACGTTATTCCTTTTACGCAAATATGTCTGTTACGTTTTCCAGCAATGAAACCACACGAGATACAAGAGAAGTTGGGTTTAACTAGGATACGAGACAGGAATTGGTATGTTCAACCATCATGTGCCACAACTGGTGACGGGCTTTACGAGGGCCTTACATGGTTGACCAGTAATCATAAATTATGAGCAGATATTTATTTTTCATCGATTAGCCGCATACCAAGAATGTACGTTTGCTTTGTATTTTTCATTTTTATTTATCGTGTAGAGGCTCTGTAATGCAACTGACAATGATCACTAAGATCCACAAGAGAAAGGGAATCACTTGGAGCGTACAACAAGCAAATGTATGACAGCCATTAATATCGGATGGTGCGTTTCAGTAATATTACATACTATATAAATAGAAATTTATCCAAGTACCAAAAGATATAAACTTTGTTACTAACTGTTTACTGAAGCCCACGAGAAATAGTTACAATATTATCTAGTAGACTATCATGTTCCGCATTCTATTATAATTTATATATACACGTGCGCGCGCATCGCGTTGTGGGATACTACAGACTCTAAGAGCCGGAAAAATTATAACGAGCCATTCACGGCGTCAATGGATCCATTCGCAAAAGATCATTCGGGCAAGTGAATTCTTTCAAGAAATTCGATTCTTCACTGGTTGTTGTCAATGCTGCGTAATATCTATCGCGTAATATTCATACATATAATCTCATTGATACGTGTGACTAAACATTCGAAGCACCTACATTAATGGATTCATATGGCACCAGGATATTAACTCATAAATTTTGCTATTAATATTTATGCTTTAAAAGTAATGGGTACCGTCTCTTTCGTTTCTCTTCTTTCGTGATCGTCTTCCAACGGACTCGCGTTTTAATCCACACCGATCGGTCTCTTGGTTTTTACCCCGAAAACTTTCTTACAGTCTCGTGCGCGTTACTTTCATTCAAGCGCGTCGGACGCGCGGTAACGTATGCATACCAACGGGGTTGTTCTGTACGCACAAATGGCTAGCCGCAGGATTAAATGTAATACGAAATTTCTAATCTGTTATTATTACGAGCTCAAGAAACGGGAAGATATGGAAAAAAGGGAAAAGAAAATAAGAACAATGTTACTGTAAACGTAGCAGCATCGAATCTGCCAATATTTTTTATCAATTAAGTGACCGGATAAACTCGCGACTAGAATTAGGTCGGAAGGGAACGAGTCAGAGCATGTTTCCTTGCGAATCTCATTCTGGTCTCTTCTTCTTCTTCTTCTTCTTTCTGTTTTTAAATAATAATCTGTAGAATAAGAGTGATAACCGTATTTATCAATATCCACTATTAATTGAACGAAAAGAAGGAAACTTTCATTCTAGATTCGGATTCTCGTTTTACAAGCCCCCGTGCTTTGTAAAACGGGATACCGGTCACGACTCTCGACCCATCTCTGTGTCAACGTTTTATTTGCATTCCACACAGTTACATTAAGGCATTAGGATTTTAACGGATTGTATTAATTTACGTGAAATACGAGTAATTATTATACAGGTATACGTTCGTCAGACTCATTTTCTCGGCATCCGTACCATTAACGTGTTAAGTGTCGCATTTGGCGGAAAATAATGTGCAAAATAATTAGCTTGTATTCAAAGTCTACGGACAGGCTTTGGAAGAAAGGAGTTACGTACTATTTTTAGGTGTATTCATTAGTACTGAACAGTGCTCTATGGCTATACATGTTTATACTGTATCATTACCATCAGTTTTGTGTTCATATAAAAAGGGTTTATAATATTGTGTCAGTTTTTGTTCTCCTTTGTTTCGATCGCGAGCAAAAGAAAGCAGAATAATCGTAGCACGCGTAGCTTTATCGAACGTATCGTTAGAGAACGTCTTCTAATATTACGAAACGGCAAGCAGATTTCGATGAGTTCCATTTCAATGAATTATACGTATAAATAAAGCTAGAGGAACGGAAATAATTGTGGGACTAGATGTCGCATAAATTTCATTAAATAGAATAGTAACGTAACTGTAATTGCGGTGTCTTCAGTTGCGAAACACTCTAACTATCCAGAAAGCAGATTTTCATCTGTGGTATTGGCTTCAAGTGACAGTTTGTTCTTGTAAGAGCATAATTTCTAGCAAACGTTTGGTAACCATAGAGTACAGATTTCATTGATAAATCTCCAAAGCCTGAGACTAAGCGAAAATACGAATTAAGGCCGTGGCGGATTTTGGCGAAGCGCAGCGAATCGAAGAAATTAATAATTAATCAATTAATTATCTCTGCGCTTCGGTGTAGTGCGCGCAAATTTTCTCATCGCCAAAATCCGCGACGGCCTTTACTCTCCAAGATCAATAATTCTTTCTCATCGAAATGAGGGCGAGTACCATCTAACAGCGGTACGCTTATTCGTTCTCCGTTCAATGTGAAATAACGAGAAGCATTTGTAGCCAAGATACCTACTTCGCTTAAAAGAAACGTAGGCGTATGCGAATACTAATTATTGTCAAGGCATACGGCTTAATCGTAACATCACTAGATAACGCTATCGAAGAGATCTGTTCTCTAAGTAAGCATTTGCTATCGCCACGTCCATTGTTCAGTTCGTACGTCTGCGTGTCCTCTATACTCCCCAACGATTTGTTTTAACAGGGGCCATTCAGAATGCAGGGCTCAATATAAAGTGCTTTGGAGTAAGGAAGAGAATCAGTTACTTGAATTAATCAACAGCGTTTCTTAACGTTCGCGCCATGGATCGTTTGTCATTTGAAGAAATTCGAGAAATCCGCGCGTAGAAACGTTTGTGAAACGAACGATTAGATCTAGAGGACGCGGCTGTCCTTGCACCGACAGCAGATTTTACTTAGTTAACGGTCCACGAAGTTCAAGATTGGGAAACGCTGAGCAATGCTATTAGCCAGAGAATTCTCAATGCACCGATAAAAATAGGAACACTATTTTCTACCGCAACCGTAGTTAGATGAAAATCACTTTACACGCGTCACAAAAGAATCGTCCCCCCGCGATCGTTTCGTTCCGAACGGAATCCTGTGCGGCAACGTTGGAAATACTTTTTAATCGAGAAATAATTACAGATACGCGTACTGATCGATCATCGTTTTATATAAATCTCTCGGATGTAAAAAGGTCAATAGCTAAAAAGAGAAAGAAATGTTCGCCGCCGCGCATCGAACGTGAAAGCTATGCTCGCGAGTAGCAACTAGAGGTGCAATAGAATTTTTTGGTTTTTAGTACTAGTAAAAGGTACATTATAAATATATACAATAAGTGTAATACTACAGTAAATATTATATAGATAAATAACAGTAATTTTTACAAAATTGGAAACCGATGAACCTGGAAAAAATATATGTACTTGTATATTATTATTATTATTAATATTATTATTATTTGTATAATAAAGACACCTTTAAATTATAACGGCATTTCTTCAAAATGCGAGATACTATATGTACTTGATCAAAATATTTGTAATCGCACCTTATATTTATAAACTGTTTTTTAAAATATATAGTACAAAATTTTTGCAGGCATCCAATTAATATTCCGCTTTTTTTTTCAATTGATAGGGCGACGTTATGTACAGTTAAAGGAAATAGAAAATTGTGGTGCGCATTCGAGGAAATTCGACGAATCCCGACCACGATAGGTATATGGGATCAGATCTTGAAGAGATTTATAAAAATTACAGCGATCGGAAGAAACTTGTACATGTTTTAGACCTATAAAGTAAAATGAATAATTAGCGAGATTATTTACATCGTCGATTCTGGGACGATGAAAGTAGAGAAGCGCGGGATCAAGCGTAAACTAAGTTCCGTCAAACGATCTGGCAACGTTGTTACATTCTGTAATTAACGGTGCACGCACACCAGCTCAGAATCTCCGCTAGTGCTGTATGAAACGTCATACGTTCTCTGTTATACAGAGTGAGGAATCCATGATTGCATTCATGTTTATAGAGACTACTACCGCCTGTACGTAATTATACCATTATAAACTCCGATATGAGATTCGTCCAATCACGCGGCGCCACTTAGATTTAGCAACGCGTACCCTCAACTTGTATCACACGTTCTCGTAATTAATTCCCCAACAGATCTGTTAAATACCATTTACTAATGGACCCGAGACGCGCATAGACTAAACGAGATTAAACTAATTGTCATGAGAATTAGAGAGATATCAAGTCGGTCTGCTTACTTCAGCGACGCAATAAAACTATCGATGATTATATACACGAAAGAAAAATACTTTCCCCCCTCCTCTCCCCTAAGAATTCGTATTTTCAAGCAATTCCTATTTCCACGTAGTCTTGAGACGCGCTGTAGTATATAGCTTGATGCTATCTGCCCGGTCGTTGTTCTTCTATCAGCGCTATTAGTCGTTGTCGAGTCTTCTTATTGTTCTGGCACGCCGAAGAGATCAGGCCGATCAAGTGCTTCACAGAATATTCCTACAGAACGAACAGTTAATTATTTTAAAGCGTGTAATAGCATCTGAAGCAGAGTTGGACATTAGCTAAATAAAAAATTATTTAAGTAACGGATCGAATGAAAGTTACTTTAACTTTAGATTATTCGATGAGTAAAGTTAATTTCTTTATTCGTCGAGCGTTTCAACTTCAGTGTTGAGTAATGTTTTAAACTTTATCTTTATTCGACACATGACGAATAATTTCTTTAAGTTTTAGTCGTTATTCAAAATTTTTATTTAATTAAGAAATTTTCCCATCTCTGATCCGAAGGCATCCTCTATTAAATAGAAAGTTCTGGATACCTTGTGCTCTTTTATCCATTCCTCCAAGCTGTTTTCTGGGAGGTAGTAACCTTTAATATACAATTCAACGTATTCCCTGTGAGGCATGGGTCTCAGGGACGTCAGCGCCTCGAATTTCGATTTCAGTTGCGTGAAATCGAGTTGCATCAACGCTCTGCCCCCGTTGGAACACTTCTTGGCGTTGCAGAAGCTGCGATAACAAAACGATTTATAATGGTGCTGCGATGAATGAGAAGCGATCGAGAGAGTAACACGTACCCCTCTACCAACGTGTGGGTTATCAGATGCGCGACATTTTCCCAAACGGAGTTATACACTTCGCCCGATAATGGAAGACAGCTCCCAATGTTCTTCAGCCTTTCGTTCAAAACGCATACCTCCTGCGCGTGAAATTAACTGTTAATGTTAATATAGAAACGAGCTCCGCTTTTATTTGGAGCAGCGAGTACCTGAAGCAAAGCGTCGATGTAGCCGCTGTGCTGGGACATGACGTCCGTCACCTCCCAGTTGACTTTGTTCATCAGATTCAAAATGTTCGCGACGTCGAACGCCTGCGACGCCACTGCCATGTACACAGGCTTCCTTAAATCTCCCGTGGACGCTATCGTTTGCATGTAAAACTGGTGAAGGAACCCGCGCTGCGGGCTAGCTCCGATGAGATGCTCCAGATATGGCTTCAAGCCTTCGTATTGTTGTCCCAAAAATATTAGAGACTCCACCGCTACGATCCGTTCAGTCAAACCGTGAAGCTTCTCCGGCTCCGACAGATTCACGATGGAAGAGAGCTGCGGCTGCCTCACTTTGTCCGCGTTCGATTTAATATTATCCTCGGTATCGTTCTCGCAGATAATCAGATTCTCCTTGATCCTGGCCAGTGACAATTTCAACTTCGGACTGTACAACGAGTCGCTGTTTATTTGCTGAGGAGAAACAAACGCGTCGTCGCTGCATTAGCTTTCTAACAGAATACTGTAGATTCGCGAACTTACCAGATCCGAAGTGAAGAACAAGTGTACCGTGTAAAAGCACAGCTCGTAGAATTGTATCATACTCTGTATGACGGTGACAGCAATGGAGCGCAACAGTCTAGACATTTGTAAATACTTCCCGCAGATACGCAATATGCTTAGCGTGGTGTTAGTAACCATGGGACCCGATTCTTTCACCTTGCATTTCTTTTTGTTCGCTTTCACGTGATCGGAATCGTCGACGTACTCGCGCTTCAATTCGTCGGGGATGTCGTCGTCGGATTCGTCGGAAAAGTACGCTGGTAGGTCGTCCTAGAGTAAGTTACTTATATTGTTATGGCAATGTAAATCATGGTGCAGTTATTTTTATATAGAAAACTACCCCACCTCGTTATTTACTAAAATATCTTCGTCCATTGTGTCGTCTAAACCTATGGAGAATGGAGACGCGGCTCCTTCTAAATACTTCTGCACCCATTCCACTCCCATAGGGCTATCATTCTCGCTAACATTGGAGTTATCCAAACTGTTCCACACTTTGCATATATTCAGCGATGGCTTTAGGCTTCTAAATTCCTGCAATTGAGTCGCTACGAAGTTAGACTTGACGGGACACAGTTCCCAGCCGTCGTGTTCCAGGAATATTCTCAATTCGTCCAGCCTCGACGCATGGTAATGAGAGAAGTATGACAAAGATTGCTTTCTTATAGATTCTTGTAAGTTTTCCGACTTGAAGCCGCACACCTCTTCCCCAATCTCCATTAATCTGCGAATGTTTCTGAATAAGTATAATGCACGTGTAAATCAAAGTAACGTCGCGTGCATAATCATTTACCTGTTTACTATACCTAGCACTTGAACGAACTGTTCAAATTTAATGTAAGTTAAGTCAGCGTTCATTAGAAATATCGATATCTTCATCTCAACGTCGTGCCAGATTCGAATCATACTGTTCCCCAGTTTATGCTTCACGTATTGTTTGTTGAAAGTCTCCTCCAAGTCTTTCACTTCGGGCTCGAATTTTACTTTATTCTCGTGCGTATTATGCCAGTTTACCACCAAGTAGTAAGAGCTCAGTATCGTCCACAGCGACTTGCACACTTCCGTCAGGCAAGCTATGCAATTCTCACGGCGCACCGACTGACAGATTTGCTTGTACTGCCTCTTCGTGTCGCCCCCCGCGTACGAATGAACGACTGCGAATGCGGTATTGTGAATCGCGGCTGTGAAGTGCATGTGCAATTGATCCATTGCCGATTGGGTCTTCCCTAACAGCGAGTAAGCTTCTTGTATCGACGTGTACATGGCAACGTCGAACTGCGTGCACATCTTCGAGAGCGTGACGTCTAAGGCTTCCTCGGCTTGTTCTAAAATGTCTTGCAATTTCCCATTTAAAGCGGCGATGCAATGAAAATGTTTGTACGTCTGAGCGGCGCTTTGACATTCCAGAAGTAACGAAATTGCTCTAGGATAATTCTTCTCGTTTAAAAGTTCCTGCAACCGATCTCCCGTACGTTGCAAAGTCTTTATAGTATTTAAATTGTTTAATAACTCCTCCACGATCTGGCGCTTTTGATAATTCGCTAATATCCCCAGACTAGCCGTGGTGAATTGCTTCTCCGCCAATTTCAAGTCCGCCCTTCCCATTCTACATATCTCTAACACATCCTGCAGCTCCTCCTGTATCAACAAAATCTTCTCGAACTCCTTTTTGCAGGCGGATTGCTCGAGCAGGATAAGCTGCAGAACTTTCTTAGAAACGACCTGGTGCTGTTGCTTAAGTTTCTTATAGCACTTCTCGATCTCTTTGGATTGCAGTACCTTGGGCAACTTCATCAGCTCGTGCCTACTGGGATCAAAATTCTGATCCACATTAAAATAAATTTTCTCTATAGACTCTAATATCTCCTGATCAGGTATAGCTTCGCTCTCCGTCGATTGCTCAGCCTCTGAATGCACATCGTCCAGTTTCTGTGGCTCCGGCGGGTTGAGCAGGTCGGAATGTAAACCCATAACCGGAACCTTGGTGGCACTCTGAACAGTAAGAGAAAAACCGCGAATACCATACTGTCTTTCGTAAAACTACGCCTACGCTAGCATGCAGAAAAGGGATGGATTTAAAAGTTCGTTGAAAACAATCGGTACGACATAACCTACGAAGGAAAAAGTGAAAAGGGAAGGTGACTGGCGCTGACGACTTTATTGCATCACCGACTATTTAACCGCGACGACCTTAATAGAAAATCTGTTCACCTGCTTGTTAATGAGCCCAAAGATTTTAAATTTCAGATCCTCCATGCTGATTTCTCAGAATTCTGACCAACAAAACATTTTCATCTGTTTACTCGTCCTCTTGGCGTTTCCGTCGATGCAATCGTCATAGCCAATAGCATCGGCATCGTTCCCCAGTGATTACTTAATTAGCTTCATTTCGGCAGTTCGTATGATTTATTTAAACGCTGCGTACACGGAGCACAGGTACACGCGTAGCCGTCAATATTGTTTTGCAGGTTATGACACGGCACGGAGTTACCGCGGGAGTCGCAGATTTGTAATCGATGGATCAGATAGCAAGTAGCTATCTTCAAACGCAATCGTTGCTTTTCCTCTCTCGCGTACACCAGATAGCATTTACTCGAAAGAACCAGAATGCCGAGCCCAATTATCGCTTATTTACGGAACGTAATTAGACGGAAATATAAGGCGAGCGTTTGAAAATGAAACGATAACACGCTCGGTTCGCCCGCTTTCGAAGATAACCATCCGGGTATACAATTTATTTAAAAAAATCACCCTGGCACGGTTAACCAACGGCAGGCCGGGGTCTCTCGCGAAAGGAAATTTAGTGCTCGTAAAGCACGAAAGCGCGCGCAATGAAGCCACATTGCGGTTGACTTTCTCCCCGTTTCCAAGAAATTTCTAACATTAGTTAAGAACTTTTCTGCACGCCACAGCAACGCGTAGATCTCGGTTTATGTTTCGCTCGGAGCTTTAGGATTTCCCGACTTTGCGGAATACAATTTAATATTATGATTTCTCCGTTTAAGGCGCATGCAAACGCAGAGGTAACACGACCTTATGTCAACCGAGGGCCTCGTCTCGTATTACGTATTATTGCGACATAGGGCGCTGAGCGATTTGTCGATCGAAATCAATTGGAAATTTGAAGGAAATTTAGTGTTTCATTAACAAACACAAATAATGCATAGAACTACACGGATAATATATATTTGCAGCTGCTAATAGATATTCAGTATCCCTTTACAAGTTTTCCAACATTTCATCGTACGAATATCAGGAACCCTGAAAAGTTGCTAAAACAATTAAAAGCTTAAGGTTCCGAATATTAAAAGCAACTGAATAATAATCCACTGTTATTTACAGAATATTTCTCCATCGTCGAGATCCTTATCTACAACACAGCGGAAAGGGTTTAATCCCATGGCTACATGCAACGAGCGGAAAGAGGAGAGGAAGGCTGGATAATATAGAAAGGGTTCGCCGGGGAGGGGAGGGGCAAGAGAATTTTTAGGAGAGTTTCGAGGTCGCGTGTTAATTGGATTAAGTGGGGATTCCTGGAAATCCCGTGAACCCGTTCTCTCCCAGGTTGCCCAGGGTGGCGCACGGCAGGTAGGCTATTCTGCCCGCGTATTCCTGTCGCGGCGTAAACGTGGCATTGTAACGATAAACAAAAGTTACGCACGGGCGCAACGGGGGTTGAAATCAATGCGACTCGGCTGAGAAGGGTCGCGTGGGTGTTCCAGGGTAGCATGTTCGATCCTCGAACGACGGCGATTGGCCGCGTCCAGCCGAGTCCTGCGAGTCGATTGGTCGCCGGGTTCTTGCGTGCCTCCCCCACCAAACCGATCACCCGAGCACGGTAGGGGAAGTGTGGGAAGAGCGGGGGGAGGAGGGATCGTGACATGTACGTACTTGGCACAGCACGTACGGTACGTGTGTGTGGCAGGTGTGTTCACAGTGCCCGTGCACCCCGCGTCACGCGCCAGCCACTCGGAATCAAAGGTAGACGGAGGGTGGCTGCGAAACGAGAAAAAGTTAAAGGAGGAAGAGTGGCGGTGAACGTATATCGTAGATTCGTGTAATTCACGGTGGGGTCGGTGCGCGAACGACCATCGTCTCGATTCCGATCGTGTCCTTAAGCACCGATAGAGAAGAGCTCCCGGGATCGGCGATCACGCATTACCGCACGCCGCACAGGGTAGCCCCACGTTACGCCGTGCCTTCCTTGTCGATCAAGGGAAACGCGCGTTAGCACGCCGAATAGTCGAGAGAGTAGTCGACCGTCAGCCGGCTGAGAATGGTGCAGAGGTTCTGCACCAGCGTGGCTGCGCTGAGCCTCGCCCTCAGTGCCTGCGTTGTTTTCCCGCGTGCCGTCATGGCGATCGACTTGAGCCGTTTTTATGGTCACTTCAACTCGAAGCGCTCAGGTAAGTGTCGCACAGTGTTCACGTACGAAAGCCGTCCGCAAAATCCAGTTCCCTCTGTCGAGAATCTCCGGCAGCCTTTTATGCACCTCTGTCGGGAGTAACGTGTCATTCTTACGATTCTTTCACGCGCAATATCTAGCGACAGATAGTCCTCGGAGTCTATTGGAAAAGGTTAAAAACGTCGTCGTATTTTAGCTTCCTTACGCTCGAGGAGGAGGCGAGGCGTTAGGACGGGGCAGGCACCGAGATGCAAGAGCAACGCGATACTGTACACGCACGTAGATTGTAATCTTTATAGAATTTATTGTGTCGACCACTGTGCCGTTTAAGTGGCAATTTCGGTCCACGTGGTGTATTCAGCGTATCACGATTCATCGTCGTGATACGCTGTTCGCAGCTCATTCGATGCAATGAGTGGAACCGTCGGTCGGTTTTGTCGGTGAGCGTCGCTCAATCGCTTCAAGCAATAACCGTCACTTAAAGGGTAACTTCCTTGGAGCAATAAACAGCGTTAAGTTCCGCGACGGTAATGAATAAGGGCTCGGGTTGCCTCGGCTCGCGGAACGACTTGCTCGCGAGATTCCGTGGATAAGGGACGGGCGAGCGAGTAAACGTTCGCTCTACGTAATTAAGTTAATATCAATTAGATGACGGCCGGTGGAAATTATTCGCCACAACGTCGCGTGTAAGACATCGCGCTCTCCCTCTTTAATGTTGCTCGGTCAATATCAGCCGTGCCGCTGACCATCTATAATTGCTAACTTGGGCATTACCACTTAGCAAGATTAATACCACACTGGCGCGAATTACACACGGCGAACATCATATTATACGCAGAACATATTACACCCCGCGCGCGCGTCCTATTATACATATGCAACAAATATGCGCGCGCGCGCGCATGGGTACGCAGCACGCCTGTTGATATCGATGGAAATAGACGAGTTTCAATTACGGTTGCTACGAGTTGCATCTTTCCACTTCTGAATTCTCTGAAATGATGTTTTTATCGTGCGTTTCAGGTGACGCTTGCCGCCCTTACGAACCGTTCAAATGCCCAGGAGACGGCATATGCATCTCGATTCAATACCTCTGCGACGGAGCCCCCGACTGCCAAAACGGCTACGACGAAGACTCGCGACTGTGCACAGCTGGTAAATCTCTCCGCGTTTCGATTTACAGTGGTGGTCAGGAGGAAGCTTGAAACTCGTGTCTTTGAATGCCCGATTAAGTAAATGCTAGGTTTCAAGTATTAAATCAGATATAATTCGTTTTAACGGAACCATCCAATTTTTGCTGGGTCGAATTAAGACCGTAAAGTCTCTACAGTTCATGAACAATTGACGACCGAAGCGCAGCGACGATTAATCAATTATTATTAATTTCTTCGCCGCGCCTCGACAAAACCCGCGGCGGATTTTAGAAGCCCTAAGCGCTTAAATGATTTTCAGGCCCCCTTTACAGTTATTTCATTTTTTACATTTTTTAATAGTCTAATTTCTATGATGCCCCAAGCACGTGTTTATTTTGCTTATTGGTTAATCCAGCACGTCGTTTTTGTACCCCTTTCACCATTTCAACATTCTTCTCACCACCACTGTACACGCGAACATGCTTCTTTTCGTAAAAACGAGGGTTACACCCCGAGCCTCTGATTTGCGTGAATCATGACCCCGATTAAACGCCAGGGACCAGAAAAGCAGCATAACGCGACAATGAAAATAGGCACAAGGTTGCGATGGTAGTTACCACGTAGCGAGAGCGGCGGGTATTGTACGTCTGACTTATACTTGACCAGTACTACTACCCGCCTATCTATTACGAGGCTAGGATCACTAGGTCAAACTCCCGGCGACACGGTCGCTCGTTAAAGCATTGATCCTCACCTCGGAAGTGACACGCAAAGTTGTCGCGAGTGGCGAAGTTAGAATTCGCCAGCAGTCTGATCAGACGTTTACATAAGTTTATTAGACGGGGCTTGAATGACGCAAGGAGTTGAGGATCACTGGCTGAAGTAATATCGACGTTGTACGCAACGCTCCGGCGTCTCCGTGTACGATCCCCGTGGATCTCTTCCATGCCCGTCTATAATTTCGAACCGTCTATTCTTTCCAGCGAAACGACCGCCGGTGGAGGAGACGGCCAGCTTCCTGCGCTCGCTTTTGGCAAGCCACGGACCTAACTATCTCGAGAAATTGTTCGGGACCAAGGCGAGGGACACGTTGAAGCGTCTAGGCGGGGTGGATATGGTGGCCATAGCACTATCCGGTTAGTTCTACTGACACCAGTCCGTTTAAAATAATCTCGTGGTATTCACCGATCACCCGTAAATGGAATCTGACCGATCCGCGTTACCAGAATCCCAGACGATTGAAGATTTCGGCGCGGCCCTGCACCTGATGCGCTCCGACCTGGAACACCTGCGCTCCGTGTTCATGGCGGTGGAGAACGGGGACCTGGGCATGCTCAAGTCAATAGGGATCAAGGACTCCGAGCTGGGGGACGTGAAGTTCTTCCTGGAGAAGCTGGTTAAGACAGGTTTCCTCGATTGAACGGCCATCCCCCACGGATATCACCGCGGTGGCGCCACCCACGCTGGCTGTATCGTATTAATCGCACTACTCTCTCGCTTCAAACCCCCGAGCTCCTGGCAGACTCGCCCGGCCGGACGATCGCGCCATTTATCGTAATCCTCCGCCTGCTTCCCAACTCCCTTTCCGCCCCACCCCCTCCACCTACTTCCCTTACCCTCCGCTTACTTTCGATGTCTTCTTATTACCTTTGCTTTTCAGAGAACGCAGCGAGCACCGAGATAAGCATCGAGATATAACGTATAATTTATCTAGTTGGTCGGGAGGCATGGGAGTACTGGACGTTTAAACTTCTCGCGAGAAATGTCAAGGGTCGACGCTTCTGTGCGTACCATTCCGCGCGCCCCTTTTGTCGATGCAACGTAGCGGCGAGATGGGCGGACGCGCACATTACGTAGCTTCTGTTGCCGCGCGGAGGGTCGGGCTGGTGAACGGAGAGGGGAAAGGGCACGGCCGCTAGGGCCGCGTTATCGAATTGTTGGACTAAAAAGCACGAGCTTAGTAATTACCAGGTCAATTATATTTTACTCGGCCGCTCTGCCCGAGTGTCACGCAGCAGACGATCGATACCAATTAACGTCGCGTTCATTTCCGTGGCCGGCATGGCGTCGCCGTTACGCGACACACAATCATCGTCCAACAGACGCGCGTCGTCGCACACGAGCTCCGAGACACTTGCCGAATAGAATGTTACAGAACTTGGGAAAGGACGTATTCCAGAGCTGCGCGTAGAAACGGAATTCTTCCTACGTGCAGCTACGAAACCCTTCCGCTACGTCGGCATTCTGACAATCAGATCGTTAACAATCTTTATTATAATACTCGTAGCACCCTCCGGAAATGTTTTCCTCATTTCCAACAGATCTCTCGTGGCCGGAGATGGGCAAAGTTTTCATTTAAATAAAAGTTTCGAATTACGTATAAAACTTGGGTTCGCTTTATTCGACGAATAGAGTTAATTTTGCTTACCTCGACGAGAATTAATTCGACGAATAAAGTGAAGTTAAGGTAACCTTCATTCGATCCGTTATTTAAATAATTGTTCATTTAGTTAATGCCCAACTCTGCTCGTAGCCTATTTACGAACGGTTAACATCTAACGATTCCACCGATCCGCGTACTACTTTCACCTAGTTTCCTTTCCACGGTTATTCTAGATCTAGACAATCCCTGGCTACAATAATAACAGCGGTGACGCGTCTTCGTTACGCCGGAACTTTTATACAGTATGAATTAAAGCGTCGATTGAATATGATATAAAGGATCGAAGGTACAAGGCGAGACGTAGCGTGTAGTTAGGACTTCTTGGGAGCAGGTTGCCCCGGAGCTCGTGGACGATATTGTAAACAGCACGAACGAAACGAGTGCCCAGGCTCGCTAAGCTATTCGTGCCCTATCGACCGACCCTCCAGATCTGATCGCCAGCCACGCTGAATATGAGATACGTTTCAGTTGGTAATTAATATTTCACGCGTGCCCGCGTAAAGTGCTTTCGCTTTGGAATAATTTATCATCAGCGGATAACGGGCCGCTATCGTGATCCCCCATTCGATTTTCCATTAGCCAGGCTCCCATGCGCTCTTCTATTATTACTTGAAGCTGTGCTTCGGGTCTGTTCGTGATAAATCGTGAGATAACGATATGTATCCGTGCACGCGCGGGTCCCGTCCCCTCGCTAACGGAACAACGGACGTTGCACGTGTTTCTTTCATTACAAACTATCGTGTACAAATATATTTATACATTGTCTACAGCACACACAGAACACACACTTGCTAATTAACGATTACTGCTGGTACAGTACGCCACCATAAAGATCCTGCTGATTTCGGTTCCCCGGGCGTATCGAGGTCGAACTGCTCGCACATTTTGCACCGACGGCAAGTAGAATCCATTGTTACCGAGCGTGATAAAAGAAGGAACCCCGTAGAAATTATCTCCCTCGTCTGAAGGCACAGCGAAACGTCCATGAAAAATTCCGCGTCGATACGCCCCGAATTGAAATAAGCAGTGTCCACATGCAAGAAGCTAGAGTTTCCTTTAATCGTGCGGCACGTAAGGTGTTTCTAAGTACAGAGGGGGCTTCCTCTTTTAAAAAGTACATACGAAACGTGGGATAACGTTCTTCCACGCGAGCTCTCGTTTCCGTAAGTCTGGCCTTGAAAATGCGTGGACAACACGCGTCTCCTGCAACCATTTTCAAAGCTGATTATCTCAGAAACGAGTACTTCTAACAGATACGTGTTCCCAGATTTCGACGGACCTTTCCGAGAGGAGCCACCGTCGCTCGGGCATTGTCGGATACACTTGGAAACACTCCGTGCTTTAACTGCATTTAACGCATTCCTTTGACCAGTCGTGTCCTGTGTGCGCCGCGAATAACGAAGAGATCGATGCGAGCCTTCACGCGGCCAATCGTTTCCGCTGCAATAGCCACGGCGCGACCTCACAAGCTCCATGCACGAACCTAAGAGCAGACGAGCCTTCACCTTGGCGACGTTATCTCGTCGAATCGGTCCCGAGAGCGACGTCGCCAGCGGGACCGATCGTCGACAATACGACGCGAAATAAAATAGTTACTGTACACACAGCCCACAGACACACGTACACACAGCGTATATGTATATACGTGTGCATATATCTATTTTAAGGATGAGAAGCGAAGCGGGTACAAATCGAGCATCGTATCGCGTTCCCTCAGGGTATAACGCGCACCTTACTTAAGCGAACGAGGAAAAACGAAAAAGCGGAAAAAAGAGAGGAAGCAAGTATACAATGCTACGATGTATTAATATTTTCATTACGGTAACGCAACACATATCAGTATAGATACGTATCAGCAATCTAACGGAGGCGAGTGCCGAATTCTCTCGAGCGGGGGCCGACGGCTCCCCTGGTTTCGAGTCGCGGAACCAAACGATCCACGGGGAGCCAAATCAGGGCCACGCTTCTCGAGAGACTTCCTCTTCGATTGATGATAAAAAAAAAAACATACATATCTCTACCTATTAAGACGTAATCTTCTAGTCAACCAATGACATATCTTCTAATTAATATAAATATAATTGCGCGCGCGTATACGCGCGTGCGAATAATTACATATCAACAGAGTCACTTTTATCAGATAGTAGATATAATATTTTGGTATATAAAAGAAAATGAAAAAAGTGGAGAAAAGAGAGAGATAGAGATAGGAGAGAGATGATGTGTAACGTTCCCTCCAGATGTCAATTACGGTCCAAAGTAGGGCCTGGACCGAGGGCAGAAACCGAGGGAAGAGTCGCAAAGCTTTTAGGAGAAAAGAAATCTTTCGAAGGATCGAGGCGCTCCGAATCTCCGCTCGCGAGCGCCTCGATCCTTTACCTCCTTCCTCACACCTTCCCCATTTCGACGTTATATTTAAGACCACGCCCCCGATGGCAATTGGAATTACGGAGAGCCCTGTTCCACGGTGTGCAGCGCGTGTATTTCCGGTGCTTTCGACCGGGCCGCCGCTCGAATACTCGTACACGCTCCGTATCGCGCCCTCGAATACTCTTCACGTCACTCGTTTAACCAGAGACAGACCTAGGTCACCTAAGTTATCCATTTGCCTCAGGCGCGAGAAATACTGTAAACGTTAAAGAAACAGCAACTACCGAAATTCGCTACGACATGAAATCAATGATTTGCGTGAGAAATAATTACAAACCACTGAGTTTAATAGTGTATCTATAATTGTACGCCATCCGTCCATAGGATTCGAGCAGTAACACACACGAGTTTAATTTGCGAAAGTGTGAAATTTCGAATGATTCGGTATGATTCAAGGCGACCTTGCGGCGTGTACGAGCATTGGATCTTATTGCCGGTCGATGAGGGTGTACATTGCCCGTATGTATACGTATAAATGCATTGACCATCTTAGTTATCAAGATTTTACCGATGTGATAATGTAATAAATATCACAGGCTGTCGTATCTATGTTACTTTCTCAATTTCTAATTGTTCTACTGCCAAAGCATTCTTATTGTAACGGCAAAACTGCGACGTACCATACACTTGTAAGTGATCTTGCTTCTTAAAATTTTTGTACTTCTATTAATTAAAATACAATGTTCTTGGAAATAAATTTAGCGCGCGATGATCATTAAATAAAGTGAACGTTTCTTCAATTTTACTCGGCGGAATTTAAATCGCACCTGGCCATCGTCGTTGTTACCATTATCTCGCCACTATTCGTTAGATATATCACGGTAGAACGTAATAGTATCGAGGAATATCTATTAAGTAATAAAAAGATGGAGTCACTTCTGGCACTATCTGTTGGATAAAATGATACTTTATTCAAACGTTCTTCTTAAGTGTAAAAAAATAGCTTTAAAGATGATAATAGTGTGCAGTGGCGGATTTAGGGACAAAGGCCCAGGTGGCAAACGTTCCGAGGGGCCCATTTTTTCGGAGAAATTAAGAGGTAGTTTGTTAAAAACGGGCCAAGTGTAGTAGTACAGAAAAAAAAAAATATATATATATATATATATATAGTGTTGTGTTCGGATATAATCGTAACTTTTTTTTTAAAATGGCAGGGGCTCAGATGGCAACTGTTTATCGGCCGCCCGTTAAATCCGCCACTGGTAGTGAGTTATCGAGACATGTTGCGTTGCGTGTCATACATGTATTTCGGTTTAGCTCCCATAATGCAGATGCATTGCGATTTACGTCTATGAGAGGTTCGGACATTTAAGTTACATAACGTACAGAAAAATATGGATACTATTCCTATTACTGTTTGGTCGGTTCGATTAATTCGTACTTGTTGGTGACCCCTCCGAGGCTTTTCAGTTCCTCGACCAAGTCTCGAACGTCTATTTTACGAGAGATCACTAACGTTCGTTGATTCTTAGGACCGTAGCTGTGCGATTTCAAGCCCATTTGTCTCGCGATCCTGGAATAGATTCAACGATTCACTTAATAAATAGAGCTATAAATTTAATCAACAATCTTTAACTTATCGTTACACTCACTGGTGGATTACCGCTCTTTCATCATTCGTAAAATCAGCAGAGAACACCAAATCGTCCCTCATGTCGCCCGCGAGATACTTTCTCATAACATCCTTAAACTTGTTCTTCAAGTCGTTCACGGTACAAGAATTTGACTTCAGCCCTAAGCCCTCTCTATTTATTTGCTGCTTGATTCTAAAACACGCAAAGAGAATATTTTAAACACTCCCTTCTGCAAGAAAACGGTAGATCACACTTACGTTACAGGTTCTACGATCCCCTGCTGCGATTTGCCTAGTCCACCGCCAGTCCAACCCATCAATTTCATTAGTTTCTTCCCGATATTGTCGTCAGAGATCGAATCCTCTTTAGACGCGTCTTTCAACATCGTGGTGGTGGTTACACTGGCGCCTTCGTTTATGTTATGCTTAATCTGGATAGCAGAAACCAGTAGCTCTAAATAATCGGACACATATTAACATAAAACATCTCTCCTTCACGAACCTTAATTGTATAATAATGCTTCTGTAGCTCCTGTAATCCAATAACGGACGCCTCTTTCTTTGCTAGCTTCTGATTAGAACCGCTGGCTTCTGCCAATAATTTCGAGTTAATAAAAATACTGCATTTGCTGGAAAGAGGGGCAATTCATTAAGTTCGATGTATTTGAGGATAAGAAACTCCAGCGATACGTACCAAGAATCATTCATCCTATCCAATTTCCAATCTATATTCCCCCCGGACGCGCTAACCGTAGAAGCGAGCACGTTCTGTGGTATATCTCCCGGCCTCTCTACCAAAACGATATCACCGAACGGGGACTCGTCTGATCTTCTTCGTTTGGCAGGTACTTTGTCGACGCTTGAATCAGTAGAAGATCTTTTACTGTCTTCTCCTGTTTCAAACTTTTTGGAGGACGACGGGGCAGTGAATCCTGAATGATAAAAGAATTTCGCGACATAAAATATACATGGACATCTGACGATGAAAACTACAAAATTACTTGACGTTAGAACTCACAGTTCTTTGATATACCTTTAACCTTCGAACTAGCAGCGTCGGAGGCTTTCACGAACGTTCTTTGTAACTTACTCTTTTGCTTCTCTCTATAATCGCCAACAATACCTTGAGCTAATTCTGCTATTAGCTGCATCGTTTCTTTGGGATACCTAAGGTGTGAAATACATTCGTAGAATGAAAATTATAGCGTCCGATGGGAGAAAGTAGGGGAATTGTAATAAAAATGTTCACGTATACACATATGTGTGTCTACCTGCAGCCGAGTATTTCAACATTGGTAAAGACTTGGGCTAAACAAACGAGCTCGTCTTCTGGAAATTTATCTTTGTGGGCTAGAAGAAATTTACGCCTAAGTTCCCAATGCTCGTCGCACTCGTGCTCTGTCTTATGAAGCTCAACATCCCAATCGTCTTCTGAGCTCATTCTCATCACACTTTTGCAGGTGCTGTTATAATAAATTATCAATTTATACGCGCGTGCATACGTCGACAATGCGCATATTCTCTGCTAATCAACACCTAACCTTACGCGGGACTGTAGGAGATCGAGAAATATATCGAACGATTCAATTTGAACTCGCGCATGTACGAAATTCGTCGAATTGTTCCCGCTTTTTTTTAACACGATTATATCTGTACGAGGGGTACCTTAAAATTTAGAAACAGATCGTTAGGATCTAAATGTAATTCGTCACATGTTTTTTATAATCCACAAAATTATAAGCAACGAGGATTCAGAAGTTATTTAAAGAACAATGAATGTATCGCGGTCAAGGGCGTTCGTAGAGTTTTTTCCAGGACAGGGGCAAGTTTAGTGGGACGATGAAGAAAAATATAGTAATGAAAAAACGAGTAGCCCGTTAGCTTCTTTGAACTCATTTTGTGGTGCCCATTTAATTAAAAATTTAAATCCAAAATTTAGAAATACTCCCTTCTTTAGTGTAAAATTAATAAAGATCAGTTTTTGAAAATAAGCGATATTTTCACAAAAGCCTGGGAGGGGCAACTGGCCTTTTTGCACCTCCCTCCTAAATAGGTTCGTCGATGGTGAAGGTGATAGGTCTATCCCAGAGGTCTGCAACGGGCGGATATATGTATCGTGGGTCTTCCCGCCCGTCTTTCGACATCTCCAGACGTCTCTAGACATCTTAAGATCCTCGGGTATGGGCGACTAGAAATTGACGCTGACCCGCTAACCCGGCAGCGGATCCGGCTGGGTCGGGTAAACGTTGTTATGTCAGCTTCGGACGGGTATAGGCGGGTTGGTAGCGGGTATCACCGGGCGAATCGAGAAACGGCCGGGTCAAACCTGCCCGATGCAGACCTCTGATCCTTCCTATACCTCGTCTGTGGTTTCACGTAGGTTGGATCCGGAAATTCGCTCGAGTTAACAGGAACGTAGAAGGATATAGGAGGTAGGTAGCAGGTGGTGAGTGCGAGAGAGAAAGGTAGCGCGGGCAACATGGATAGAGATAGGCAACGTGCCACTAACTTTGGTTATGCACGCCTGGTACTTGGTGGCCCCCTAGTAGCAGGAGTGTACGACACGAGAAGGTATTTTGTAGACCGAGAGGGAATGCTATTTAGAAAAAGGTGAAGACTCGCGGAGCAGGTAGTTTTCTTTAGATCACAGGTGTTGCGGCTATACAATCTTCTCTATACAGAAGTTGTCTTTTATTACGTTTGTCGTAACTATGTCCGAGACCCGTACACTTTCCTATATCTTTGTTTATTTATTGCTCTGGAAGGTTTTTCAAACGCTTGATCGATTTATGAACACCGGACGCGTACGCAGGAAGTCTTTCTTACAAACAAAAGAACAGAATTTATCGAACAATTATTGAAACAATCAAAACAATCTTGATTCATTCCCTACTTTATCAACGCTACCAAGAGGCAACCTGCATTACCTACGGGACACACAAATGTTAGCGGCGCGTAGCGATGAATGATATGAATTAGAGCAGGCGTTTAAACACGCCCAGTGCGTCAGGCTTATGGAGTACGTGTCAGTGCCTCGTGTCGTTTCAATTTTCTATTCGCGTTATATACTTACATGATTCTCCAATAAATGTATTCTTCTTCTTAATTACTAATTTCTACCTAGAATACTGTACATAAAACGGTAATAAGAAGTAAGTACGTTGTATACGACACTTCTACTAAGAAAACAAAATACTTTCAAATCAAAGATTGAAGCACGTCGCTTAAATCTTCAACTTTTCCCGACTACTCCGTCGGAATGACAAGGCACATCGCGGACGATGCTGTACGGAGGCGTCGAAAGTGCCGCGCGCTCCCACGAAAAAGGGAATTCGAACGAGAGCGGTACGCGAAACGACGCCCACGCACGTTACAGTCCTGACAACGTATCTGTTATCCGCCGCCTGCCGCGGACAATGGCGTATATACCGTGTGCGCATGCAGGCGAGGAGCAGCGAGTAGCACGGTAGGGCGCTCAGGAAAGACACGCGCGCGCGCACGTTTACTTTGGTCGCGTTTGCGTTAAACTTTGGAGCCCGGAGTCTAGACTCCTTCATCGATTGCTTTTTAGAAAAGCAGTGGCGCGATCAAACGCACCGCTATTCCGGGGGGCTTAGTGTACGACGAGTGGCAGTAATGCGCCGGAAAAGCTAAGAGCCGTCAGCGGAGTAAAACCTGTTGTCCATGTTCCCTCTGTCCGCCGCAGGACCAAGTACGACCGACAGTTTCTCACCTTTGCATCGCCCGAATCGGCCCGCAGCCGCGAAATCATCGAGCAACGGCAGCCATCTTTGCTGGCTGCGGAACGGGCTGTGGTTTGTGACAGAGAGACGGTAGCGGCTCTTCATGCGGTTCACGCGACCATCCCGTCGCCTATGCACCCTACGAGACCACGGAAATCGTTGTTAAGTGCGGCTAACCAGGTGAACTGAGGGAACTCGTGTCTCGCGTATCCGAGCTACCGAAAATATGGCAACGGAGACGCCGAGGGAGCGTGAAATCGCCGCGGAGGACAGTATTAAGGTGGTCTGCAGGTTTCGACCTCTGAACGACTCCGAGGAAAAGGCTGGCTCCAAGTTTATCGTCAAATTCCCCTCCGGCGGCGATGAAAATTGCATCTCCATCGGGGTACGTTTTTCACGCGTATACACGTCATTGTCTTTTTTTTCTCGCCTTATCTCTCTCTCTCTCTCTCTCTCTCTCTCTCTCCATATATATATCTTCTATCTACGTCTCTCTTTCCCTCTTTCGCTCTTTCTCTCTCGGTTTTTCCTAGTTACTGTGTGACCAACCGTTCAACTTACGTGTGATGTCACCGTGCACAGCTGACAGCTGCTCTCCCGATCCTCTTCCTCGTAGGATCGTATCTATGAATCCCATGCCACGCTTTCAACGCCGAACAAGAATTCTTTCCAGGCGGCCCTTAATGAGTCGCATTTGTTATTTGCGGCGGAATCGATTCCTGAATTTCGCCTCCGCCGTTCCCCGCAACCCTGCGGCGAACGAATCCTTTTACCGCTGACGGAAATTTATTCCGAGTGGGTTGATTAAACCTTTCAACTCGGACCATACTTACGTACCGCCTGTAATGGAAGCTCTTTTCTAGATCGCGAAGATAGCCGACCGTTTCCTTTGATAAACGTAATTTTTTTGTTCCTTCAATTATTTTTACTTCGCGCTCCTGCTCGCGTAAATGTACATCGAAATCACGAGGAACGTTTAATCGGTTTCGGTGGAACGTTGAATTTAATGTAATCAACGCGCTCGGAATTTCTTGTAATTAGTGGGATTACATAAAACATTTTTTGCCAGCTCGATAATTGCTTATTCTAGTATTCTACATGTAGGGAAAAGGCAGCGTGCGAATATAATTCGTCGCGTACTTTAATATTGTACATTTATCAGTTCTACCGAGAAATAAGTTACACCCTGTTTCGTGGAGTATAGATAGAACGCAGAGATTGTTATCAAATTGATTAGAACTTTTCCAGCTGATGATAAAGCTTTGCGGATAGTAGCAACAAATTGCGAGAGTTTACGAGAGCTTTTATCACTTTTTATCAATTTCTCTAACTCTGCCATTAAGGATTTAGATCACTGTTAATTGTACATTAGATTTCGATAATTTTCCGAATACAATTCCTGCTACTTGAGATCCAAATGGATCTAAATCTAAATGGGTTCCCTTTCTTCGAATATTTGATTCCGTCCGAAAGCCTTTTGATCTTCTTCGGCGCTATGAATTGTTTCAAGAGGCTCGCGGAACAAAGCTCTATCGAGTGCGATTGTTCTCCTTTTTCCTCTGTTCTTCTATACACCTGAGAGTGGATACTGTATATATGTAATAGATGCCTCTTACCTATGTGATTTATATCGCATTCGGTACTGGCCATGTGAGGAAACTTTGATTCAGACCGAGTGGGATGATTCACTTTCTTTTAAATCTATAAATACTCTTGATATATCATTATCGATGTATCATAATAATATAAACAAAGTTTATTTGGTAGAAGTAAACCATGAGCCATCGTTCTGTCGATTATCACAGCCAGTAAACATCTACTTTTATTAATGTAATATTACGCACGATTTAGTTACGCCATTTAATTTAATGCCTCTATATTCTTGTAGGGAAAAGTATATCTTTTTGACAAAGTATTTAAACCAAATGCTACTCAAGACAAAGTATACAATGAAGCAGCTAGATCAATTGTCACAGACGTGCTGGCAGGATACAATGGCACTATTTTTGCATACGGTCAGACGTCCTCAGGTAAATCCAACTTTATATTCAATGAGATATTAACAAATTATTTACAGTTAACGCGAGCGTTGAATACACTGTCGTCTGGAAAGTAAAAGTGCCTGATATCGTTTTGTCCGACGGATTTCCTACACCCATTTCCCGAGTGGTTTTACTTATAAAATGTTTGTGTATAAATAGGAAAGACGCACACAATGGAAGGTGTTATCGGAGACCCAAATAAGCAGGGTATCATTCCCAGAATTGTTAACGACATTTTCAATCACATCTACGGTATGGAAGAGAATTTGGAATTTCATATTAAGGTATCATATTTTGAAATTTACATGGACAAGATCAGGGATCTCCTAGATGGTAAGGATCGCAATTTAGCCGCGGAATTATCGCATTGTTTAATTCTTACCTCATCGGTTCCCTTGAATTTTCAGTGTCTAAGGTGAATTTAAGCGTGCACGAAGATAAGAATCGAGTTCCGTTTGTGAAAGGTGCGACAGAGCGCTTTGTATCTAGTCCCGAAGAAGTATTCGAAGTCATAGAGGAAGGCAAATCGAATAGGCATATTGCTGTAACTAATATGAACGAGCACAGCTCGCGTTCTCACTCTGTGTTCTTAATAAACGTGAAGCAGGAGAATTTAGAAAATCAGAAGAAGCTTTCTGGGAAATTGTACCTCGTCGATTTGGCCGGATCGGAAAAAGTCAGTTGTATTTCGGCTTCGTTGAATTTCCACCTCGTTCGAACTGCTGCTTAATGTTGCGCATATATAATGATCGTGTTTACCCTGTATTTTTAGGTGTCTAAAACCGGAGCGGAGGGCACAGTGCTCGACGAGGCTAAAAATATTAACAAATCGTTATCAGCGCTTGGAAATGTAATTTCAGCTTTAGCTGATGGGAACAAAACTCACATTCCTTATCGTGATTCGAAGTTGACGCGAATTCTACAAGAATCTCTTGGCGGCAATGCTAGGACTACAATTATTATATGTTGCTCGCCAGCTAGTTTCAATGAATCGGAAACAAAGTCGACGTTAGATTTCGGTAAGTGTCATCCGATACTCCGTCTGTCTTCCCGTTTCCCATCGTTCTCGCACAGGGATAGAATGTTATCGAACGAACGACGTTGAATATTCTTTTAGGTAAACGTGCTAAGACTATTAAGAATGTTGTATGCGTCAACGAGGAATTGACGGCCGAAGAATGGAAGCGTAGATACGAGAGAGAGAAAGAAAAGGCGGCTAGATTGAAAGGAAAAGTTGAGAAACTCGAGGCGGAATTGTCGCGCTGGCGACAGGGCGAAACGGTTAAGCCGGAGGAACAAGTTAGTTTGGTTGAAGGGCCAGATGTTACAACGCCGATTACCATGTCCATTGAAGGTAAAAGTATGATCTGTTTGATGGAAACGCCAGTCCTAGTCCCGAAGATTTTTTATGAAACGCAATTTACTGCTCAGGTAAAATTGACGACGGTCCAATGCCGGCCACCCCCGGCGGCAGCCTGATGGCTGGTTCCTTGTCCAACGAAGAGCGGCAGAAACTGGAAGAGGAGCGCGAAAGACTTTATCAACAATTGGACGACAAGGATGAGGAGATCAACCAGCAATCCCAGTATGTTGAGAAGCTGAAGGAGCAAATGGACGAGCAAGAAGAATTGATCGCAAGCGCGAGACGAGACTATGAGCAACTTCAGCAGGAAATGAACCGAATACAACAAGAAAATGAGAGTGCCAAGGAAGAGGTTAAGGAAGTTTTACAGGCGCTGGAGGAGTTGGCGGTGAATTATGACCAGAAGTCGCAAGAGGTATTGCCATCTTACTAAATAATTTACTGCTCTGCTCGCACCGAAGCAAGGTAACAATGGTGTTATCATAAAATAATGCATATGAACTTGCAGGTTGAATTGAAGAACAAAGAGCAAGAATCATTGACGGAAGAACTGTTAGCGAAGCAAGCATTATTGAACACCACTACTTCTGAATTACAACAATTGCGAGACATGTCCGCTCATCAGCGAAAACGGATTGCCGAAATGTTGGCGAACTTCCTGAAAGACCTGGGCGAGATTGGGGTTGCCATTGGCGGTGACGAAAATCTCAAGGTAAAAACAAACACAATATCGTTTAAAGTACTGAAGAATTACGACGCAGAATCGTGGGAACGTAAAAATATTATCTCGCATTCCAAAGGTTGCGCCGGAAAGCAATGGTAAACTCGAGGAGGAATTCACGGTGGCGAGGCTTTTCATTAGCAAAATGAAATCGGAGGTGAAGAATTTAGTGCAACGTTGCCAGGGATTAGAAAGTTTCCAAGTAGACTGTAACAAGAAAGTAAGCGTTTGATTTCGTACTCTTGGAATTCATTACGTCTCGCGTTTATACGTTATAACACTCGTTTCGCGTGTTTTAGGTTGCCGAATATGAGAAAGACTTGGCCGAATGTCGCCTACTTATTTCCCAACACGAAGCTCGTATGCAGACATTGACGGAATCGATGAAAGTAGCGGAGGCACGGAAACGCACTTTGGAAGAGGATGTCGACGCTTTGCGGGAGGAGTGCGCCAAGCTCAAAGCGGCGGAGCAAGTGCAAGCGGTGACGAATAAGGAAAAGGCGGAAGAGAAGGAAGCGGCAACGAAGATGAGAGTGGCACTGGAGGAACAAATGGATCAATTGCGAGACGCTCATCAGAAACAGGTAAAGCTATGATGGCATTCATATTTTTTTTTTAAAGATATCGCCGCGTATTGGCACTAATGTCGAGTATTACCACAGGTCGCTGCACTTCGAGACGAATTATCCGAGAAGCAAGAACTGATCAGTGAATTGAAAGATTTGAATCAGAAATTCACGTTGGCTCATCAACAAATGCAAACCGATTACGAGCGATTGAAGCAAGAGGAAGCAAATAAGTCTGTTAAACTGCAGGAACTCATTCTACTTAACGAACGCCGCGACCAAGTACGTGGAGATTATGGAATCTTTTACTGGGTTTATATGAAAAGAGATCTCTTATTGTTGGTGTTTACCTTATAGGCTCGAAAGGATCTCAAAGGCCTGGAGGAAACGGTAGCCAAAGAACTTCAAACGTTGCACAATTTGCGCAAACTGTTTGTTCAGGATCTTCAGACTAGAATAAAGAAGACTATTAATGCGGAGGATAACGAGGACGACGGTGGGTCGCTTACGCAGAAACAAAAGATCTCGTTCCTTGAGAACAACTTGGATCAGCTTACGAAAGTACGTAATCGCGGGTAATCGTCGCAAGGGTTCCCTTCTTCCGACTGAATTTACCACGGAATGTTGCCGGTATTTCTAACAGGTTCACAAGCAACTTGTGAGGGATAACGCTGATCTTCGTTGCGAGTTGCCGAAGCTCGAAAAAAGATTGCGCGCCACAATGGAGCGCGTGAAAGCTCTCGAGACGGCATTGCGTGACGCCAAAGAAGGTGCAATGCGAGATCGGAAACGCTATCAGTTCGAGGTGGACAGAATCAAGGAAGCCGTGAGACAAAAGAATCGCCGCGGACCTAGTGCACAGATTGCTAAGCCGATCAGAGCCGGCCAACACCATTTAACTACCTTCGGCTATATTAGAACAGGGAACCGTGGTAAGTTATAAGTTTATCTATGCTTGGCCACTTCATTTATATACACCTTCCTCTTTCTTTTAGATACAAATAATTAAACGTCTACATTCTGATTGTGAAATCGTGGGTTTGTTCGATTTTGTACGAAAGGAATCGGTCCGGGACGCTCTACATTTTAGAGTAAGTGGATCGTTTGATATGCTCCGCTAAAATAATTCGCGTTTATAGTTATTAATGAGATGGCACAGTCACGTATAAGGATATTTGAAAATGTGTGGTATTTATATACATATATATTTATATATATAAAAAACGAACAAACCTTGCGACAATTCTTAATTACATTGTTTTTTTATTTTTTTTTTTAAGTGAATGAACGTGGATGACGCTACTTATTAAAAGATTAATCTTTAGTTAAGTAACCTCCGTTTTATACAGTTTTGACATTTGTTTATTTTTTTTTCATGTTTCTATTCAGATATGGGTAACAACGTACAGTGATCGTGAGCATAATGCCAAACCCTTCACTTTTACAGAAAACCAACGCAAGAACGCTTTCATCAATGAAAACAAAAGAGTTTCAGAGATTGTAGTTTGTAGTGGATACGCATAAATGTTACGATTAATATAGTGAGGGTAATAGAACGTAATATATCCGCAAGGAGCACCGCCAGTTCTTTTTATTTGTCTCGAAACAAGCATGTGCTTAGGTATATTCAACTATAAGTGCATTAAGTTATAAAATTAGTGCTGCATGTCCTATCGACTTGTAAATAGTTAATTTTTATAAATTATTTAATTTAATATCATGCACGATGAATAAAGGTGAATGTCTATCAAATAATCATGCAAAGGCCTCTCGTAGAAGATACTTGGATTATTTCTATATCGGTACTTTTGTACCACCTGCTGCCCTATTCCGCGGCATTCGAACGTCTCTGAAAAGAAAGAAATAAGACAAATAGATTCCGTTTATCGTGAGATAACGAACGAACTCCTTGAAATTGACTCCAATATGGTTTGATCGACTTATCCGTAGTAATTTCACTCGATCTGCTATCGGCATTAAAAGCAACTTTGTGAACAAATGAGGCAGTACTATTTAAGATTTGGTAGGTATCGCTAACGTGAAACACGATTGGACATGCGGCCTTGAGAAAATTGTAGAAATGATCGTGGCTTATAAGTATTTATAATTGTAAGAATCCTCTCCATTTGCTATTAATGAGCTCGTGGCAACAGATTATTACGGACCTCTCTAGAAAGCCCGCTTAACCGAGAGTTAAGCTTGTCGGCTTCTCTAAACGATTATCAAGGGTCAAGAACCAATGGCTTTACAAGAGTACGTTTCTCGACAGAACGATTTCATCCCAATCTTCATTCACAATTATTTCTATTACATTTATATAGTCCAGTTTTCATTGCATCACTCTTTCTATAATCATCTAATTTAAATTAATTTATTATCGCTTATTTTTGTTTATATCAGAGGCTTTTATAATACATTTGAAGCTCTCGCGGGCCAATGCGATTTGGTCTGTTGGAAAGTCTTTTTCTTTTGTCGTAAGTAAACGAATTAGTTTACTACATCTCTTCGTGTTGAGCTTACGCTCAGAAGTTACCTAAATGTATACACCGTGCGTCCAACTGTGAGCTGTTGCACAGGTCTGCTTAAGTTCCTAAAACCTGTTGCAGGCCACCGATAATTCGCTCTCACGCGTTTCTTCTTCTTCTTCTTCTCTTTACTTTCCGGTGTAGCCTTCGGCTACATCGTACGCAAGTGCATTTCTTTCCTTTTCTAGTAAACTCTGTTCTGTAACGGTATTTATGAGTAATTAATGCTTCACAATCTGTACTTTTTATGTACCTTTTTTTGTAACTACTTTATTTATGGTTCTCTTAGGAATTTGCGAGCCACACGTACTTGATGTATCACCTAGAGCAGGTGAATTCTAAACGTTATTAGCTTAAGATATAGGTTTCTGTAAACTATGCGCAACAGGAATACCCGTTTGTTCGCGATACACTGGAATCTTGTTACGCTCAGACACTTTACGGTATGTAGGAGAAGTAATTAACATTTTTCTTTAAGAATCATTCTCCGCGGTTGTTGTGGACAACAACGAACGGAATCATGTTTCCATGTGAGATCATTTCTGTCATCTTCCGTCTTTTTAACTTTTGTGATATCGAGGGTGAAATTGTGTTTGCTGATACGCAAAGGCAAATGTGTGGTGCATAATGAGTGCAATTATTATCGAAATATTCTTGTCAAATGTATGTAAATATAACCGTAACCCATTACACATTAGTTTGGCAAAACCAACAAAACGATCTTACGCAGAACGCCCTATTCGTAAAAAGGCTGCAAGTACATGTATGTATTTATCCCAGAAATACACCTAATATTAACGTTTTAAAGCCTTAATGATCTTCAAAATATTATCATACGATAATGTATTTTTCATTCTATCGTGCAAATAAGATATTAACGTATTCGCTGGATTTCGGATCATTGTCCGATGATCTTCTCTCAAGCTAACCGAAGCGTGAAATAAAAATATCAGCCTAGCCAAGTCTTTGATTATGACTTTTAGGCATAGGCCACTTTCCCTTACTAAATAACGTTTATTTTTATAAAGTATTGTAAAGGCATTATTGATTTCTCCGCGAGGATAAACAAATTCACCAGATGCTTGTCGAATGTGTTTGCGCTATGATTGAAAACGGTATACAATGATGATAGTCGTTCGAGTATGAGTCATTTAAATTCTTCAAATGAACGTATGCATTTGTCTCTACTTTCCCGTTAAAGTATGTATCATTCATTTCTGTAATTAAACCAGGTAACAGAGAGCTTGTGGTAATTCGTTGAATTTTATTGTACACATAGAAGAACTTCGGAAATCAGGCGGGGAAAAAAGTGCTTTCAGCACGCGGGAAGCCAGAAGGAAAACCAGAGTTATTATTATTTTCGTAATGCATCAGACGTGTTTAAATATTATAACGAACAAAAGTTGTAGTTGACATCGTGTTCACACAGGAAAAGAAGGATCAATGTTAAAGAGGAGGTTGATCTATAACTGATAACTGCTGCCGGGTTTTTGTAAACTGTATGAAATATGCGAATGTGAAGGAAATAAATAAGTTGACAGATGTAGATATTCGTTTCATTGTTTCTGCAATATGCCGAAAAATCCGTTGTACAGATAAGTGTGAGAGGCTCGCGTAGCTGTACATACATATTTCGTATGCTACATATGCTTTATCGAGGAAATTATTGTACGTTCCACCCGCGTGCTTAAATGATTTTGCTTTCTAAAAAGTTTGTATCGAAGCTGATTGACACTTAGCAAATTCTATTCGCAACGACGTAGGTTTGCCGCGAGAGTGCGATGCGAATAATAAATTCCTCTCCGTTGCATGCTTTGCGTACGCATTATAACAGTACATATGTGTTTTGGAAATCCTCGATCAAGTTCGGATCTACCTCGTCTGAAGCAGAGAATAGAGCGAAGCGGCAGTTCTAAAAGTTTTCCTAGAATTAGATGGTAGATTTGAATGCAGGGTCTAAATAGAGAGGCTGTAGTTACGAGGTAAAATAGATTATAATAAACACAAACACACATCCTCATTTACTTGGTATTACCTTTAAGGAAGTTCACTATTCTCATTCTTATCGTTACTATTATTACTCGATTAATAAGATCACAGTGCTTGCATTAAAAACATAAAATAGAGAAAAGCATTGAATTTTATTCATTACGATACCGTTTAAACCTGAAGTATTAATGCTTGGATAGCATATTTATTTAATAATAAAATAATTTATATTACATGTACACCTGTATTTACTGACTGCTCAAACTACAGATAACTCCAATTATACGAATCGCTGCTACTCAATTTACTTGCTCGTTTCATTATTTATTTAAAGATGGATGTAATAGGCTGGAACGTGGAGCCGCAGCGTTTAGAGAGTACATTGTCGCTAACAGATTTGCGAGCGAAATTATTTCCCGTGGACAAGCTTGATCGTGCGCCAGTGTTAAGCGAAGACAAATACACTCCGAAAACTTTAGTAGGCAATTGGTTCGAACGTAGGGCAGCCCATGCTCCCGAGCTTGTTCAGTGGAAAACTACGTACGATGTAGATTATATACCTCACGTTAACAAAAGCTGGGAAGAGAATCAGCTTATAAAATGGGATAATATACTTGATCTTGAGGTACACGAACGCAGAATATTTATGAAGATATACTTCTTAATGCGCGGCGTTTTTAAATAGCGTTACTTTATCCGTGTAACAATGTAATCGAATAACTTTAAATGTAAGGGTCTACCTCAAGAAGTATTATTAGATCATAGAAAGGAATATTATAACAACATGACAACCACTTATGATTTGTCTTACAATATTCTGCCGAAAAGTCTCGATACATCTAGATTCAGATCTTATAACGCAAGGTACATGTTTACTTTTCACACGTTAATTTACATTTAATTATGTTTCTTACGATTGCTATTGAATTCAATGTTAAATGGATGCGACTTATAAAATTTGCATTTTACATTTGAAGACAACGAAAGTGGATCCCTGAACAGGATCTGACCAAAAGTTATGGTTCTTTAACGCAATTCGGATTAAAAGACGCGTTGGAGCAAGAAACGTGCAAGGCTTCGGACGAAGGCATAGCGAAGTGTCGATGGTGGTCTACTTATAACGAAGAAATTGGGAAACTAACGCCGGGATATGTTGGAAGGAGACCCAAGTAAGTTACGTGGAACAAATTTAATTAGACACATTCTTTGCGTTACTCCTGATTGAAAATACGAAAATATACTTATTTTTAAAGATTTGCCAGACGGGTAGTGGACTTCAATGTACCAGATCTTACACATTTCGAGCGTAAGCCAGCGGACATCGAGCGTTGCTTACTTCCATTGAAAGTGAGGAAGGAAGAACTAGAAACGTAGCTTCTCAGATTCATTGTGATCTTTATTTCATTAAGTGACATAATAAACGTGTTATATGTTTCTGCAAATCTGCAGAGTTCATTTATGGTTTACGCGTGTACAAAATTGTCGAACGCTACATATCCCTTAGAAACTAATATCTTCGCACTTATCTTAAAGCGATTAAAAGTCGCAATTAAATCATTCGTACAGTCTTATTATTGCGTACTTCAGAAAGAAACAATAGTTACATGGAAGCTCGTAGATACAAGTGTTAAGTAATATTAACAAAGTATAATTCGAAAGCTTAAGCTTAGTTGCGGTTTAATTTCAAAAGTAATTACAAAATATATTCAACATAGGGTAACATCATCGAAATCTTTACTCCGATATTTCGTATCGCTTTATGGCATTGCTAACTTGTACTTTCACCGCCTGCGGTTCTTCAGCTATAAAATCATCCGATAATTAAAAAGAATACAAATCTCTTTGTTGGTGGTAAAATGGCATTTAACATTCGCGAATTTCTTGCCACGTTGTCGCGTTAAAATATCTTTCGGAGCGATGAAATGCAAAGATAGAGAAGTACTTTGTATCGAACAATTAAGAAAGAGATAAGTACGCAATTATGTATCGTACCCGTAAAAAGATACAGCAGAAATTTAAAGTAATATTAAAATTACATCTGTAATTTTCCGACATTGATTTTTCTTTATTCTGAAATAAAACATAATAGTACAAGATTTGCAAATACCAACATTCGCAGAAAAAGTTAACAGCCACCGTAATAACGTCAAAGTCTTAACAAGATTTATAATTTGTGTAAATATATTGTAATGAAGTCATGAGAATGAAAATCACGGTATCCTTCTTGCATGCGCTTAGGTGGTAATAAAAAAAATGAAACAAAGATTACCAGTACAAAGTGGACATTATTTCATATTATTTCGATAATTCTTAGCTCTTAAACTTACTTCGGCTACGCACTAATGAACACACATGAACGTTTTTTTCTTTTTATCACAAGTTTCACAGTTTAGAATGTCATACGAATTTTTCATCACCCCAGAATTTTCTGCTATTATGCTCTCAACTTAATGTTCGGTTTATTGTCCAGGCTCGATACGTTATAAAAATACGTATGAAGAGGCAAGTAACGTGTAGTTATGTTCACTTACGCTAATGCACAAATTCAGTGGCATTAGCAGAGATCTATGATAAGAGAAACCTTAAAATTGGCAGTAGTAACACCTGTTCGTCAACAGACTGAACGATCCTATTTCGTTTGCCGATTATTAGTCACTGACATAGGTAGTAATTACTATTTGCTAAAACGGTAATCACCTTAATAGTCAACAGATAACCAAGGCGCATATAAATGGCAAATGTTTAAATCAAAGAGAAATGACGAAAATAGAATATTAATTTCGTACCCTGTTTAACGTAACAAAGTAGTACATAACACTATTATGTTCAATATAACAGAACCACATAAGAGCGCTGGTAACCAAACGGGGCTTGTTACAATAGTGGTATGACTAGGGAACATCTGCATTTCAGGGGGACTCTTCATGTCTGTTACATTTATGCTCTGCCGCTGCAAACATTGGTCCATAAAAACCGGACTGTTCCTTTGATAATTCTGAGGCGGCAATAATGTTTGCGGGCTGCAGAGATTAGGAGACGTGAATTTTATCGTCTGGTTACTGCTTGATCGTTTTAATTCTGCGAATGGGGACTGTATGCTCTGCTGGCTGTACGATCTCACCGGACTGATGTTATTTTGCCTCGAAGTGTAACAAGACGGTGCTGTGTCTGATAGGACTGAGCACTGATCGAATTCGTGGACAGATGGTTCCCTGGACGGGGCGAAATTAGAACCTGCAGATCCGAAGCCAGAGCTCTGACTAGATGATCTGGATAACGTTGGCGTGTCTATTCCGTCTTGCCAGTATCCACCGGCAACCCATGACGCTTGCGTAACCGATTTCAGTTTCGGCGGTGATAAAATACTCTTTCTACCAGACGTGTGGTTTAGTTTCTTGAACAGCTCAGAGCTTTGCGTACTATACACTTTCCTCTCAAAGATCTTGGGTGCTTTAGTTATATATTTAGGTTTATCTTCGCTTAAAGATAATGTGCTTAACGTGCTTAAACTATCATTCAACGAATGACTTTCCGTCATGCCATTTTTGTACGGAAAGATGGAGTTGAAAACTACTCTGTTATCATTAATAGATGTTGACGATAACTGTAATTCTTGATTGGCGCTGTAAGGTGAAGTAACGCTGAATTAATGTACCATTCCGTATGCTATGGGCGTAGATCGAGATGAATAGAGATTACTTACAGTGGGCTTTGAAAAACTGTTAATTTAGGAGTTGTCGAATTTTCCATACAAAGAGGTGTATAGTTGTTCATTGTATTCGCCGGCAATTGGTTGATAATGGTGTCGCTTAAGTCGCTGTTAACTGTCGTATCAAAATAATTGTGCTTATCGTTTGGAGTCGCCAAACACGAATCAGGGAATACTGTATTTCTCGCGAAAGGTTCGATCTTTTTGAATGACATATTTTTACTTAATGTGCTTTCGTGGGACCTAGGCTTTACATTAACGAAGCCTATAATTGAAACAAATACCATTATCTAAAATAATAATTGAAAAATTAATAGGTTTAATGCGATCTTGTCGAACTGTAATCGTTAATGCGATACTTTTCGCTTC
Organism: Andrena bicolor; assembly: GCA_960531205.1. NCBI lineage: Eukaryota > Metazoa > Arthropoda > Insecta > Hymenoptera > Andrenidae > Andrena > Andrena bicolor. The sequence continues at coordinate 51,804,942 of OY482664.1, read as the reverse complement.
GAATTGTCTTACCACGTGATACTGAGTGATATATTCGATAGACAGCCAAGTATTCTGTAAATCTGCTTTCATTAACTTTAAGTCCTTAAATGGTAACAATATAGTAATACAAATCCATAAAAACATAAGCAATATATCAGAACTTTTTCTTTTGGCCGGAGCTACCCAGCAAGCACATAATTGAAAGAATAATCCTCCGATTGGTAGAAACACGATGTTCATGTTATACGCTACCATGGAGTCCAAGATCGTTGAAATTACTCTGAATATTGGTTCAGAATATTTTGGATTCTACGAAAGATGAAAATATTACGAGCAAAACTATTCTTCTTAGATCCCACAACGTAACGCGTCGTATATACTTACATCAGCAATTATACAAAAGGGCTTCTGTTTAAATAACAACATCTTGTATTCGGCGAGCCATAACGCTTGCTTGTGTAATACATTGTGCACTGTAGTTTTGCACCCCGCGCACAACGGATATTGTTGCTCTAAACTCTGTTTAAACTGTTTTATCTCATGGTCGTAGTTTTTTTCATTTACAGGCTTATAGTTAGACAATTTCGATATCTTTAAGCCTTCGTTCATGTTACATTGCTTGCAGAGGCCTTTCTTTGCCACTTTTTTAGTCTCCGTACCTTGGCTGACTGTGCAATATCGTTTGATTTCGGGTGATACAGTCTTATATTGTTCGGGTATACTGTATGCGTAATCGCCATTCTAAAAGTTAAGATGAAAGAGAATCTAGAAATGGCATTCTAAAACATATATTCAATTTTGAAAGATATTGTATCGGCAATCTGTGTTGATTCTGAGTCAAAAGTCTTATACTATTATTTTTCCTACGTAGCAATATAGTATAAAAGATGTTAGGTGTCTCTGTTTGTTCGAGTTAATCTCGAGAACCCCTGGTGGGAATGTGATGCGATTTTAACCATTTTATAGAGCATTTCTTGAGGGAGATTTAGGTGTATGAAACATTAACTTATGGCAAAAGGAAGGCGAGCAATGACGATTTTATCAAAGTATTCTTCGAGAAGCTCTGTGAGGTGGTGGGAGGCGCATCGTAGTCCGTCCAGTGGTTCTCGAGATTCTCCTGAATTTACCATTTATTTTACTCCATTTATCCAAACATTGTGGGAGACAAGATTCGAATGACTGATAAGTGTGGATAATCGCTTACTTCATAGTATTGAAAGAACAGTAAGAACCAGCTAATAAATTCAAAGAATCTAGCGTTGGGAAAAATTTTGTAAAGATACTCTGAGTCCTGCCAAGCGACGAATGTGTATAATTTGAATTTCAAGTTGCATTAAATTTTAACCGAATATGTTGATTTACCTTAGAAAAGCCATTGTACTGTTCGCAATGTGGACACAACCACCAGTTAAGATGTTGCCTCCAAATCTTAGTGTTGTTGTTACAAAACCAACAGTTCACTTTCACAGGCCACCTTAATCTAGCACATGAATGAAACGTGATAGAATTTTTGTGTTTATATTGAAAAGAGAAGAACCGGCGGATATACGAATGTGCTTACTTTAATTTTTGGAAGACCGTGACGATAGTGACGATAGTTAAGAGAATTGTAGAGATTACCGGCATGAAATTGAGCGACCAATCGAATTCCATTTTTCACGCGACGAAAGTATAAAAATTAAGGGCAGTGTTCATCTCCCGCCAAGTGGCCGAAGAGTGCCTTCACCTTAACCTATAGGGCTGGAAGCTTGTATAAAAACCATGTATTGTCACGTGGCGTTACTAAACCTTCGTGTTACACTTTAAACCACTGCGCGATTTATCAATTAATTGTTAAAAAAACACTACCCGCGATTCGCGGTAAACTCTTATAAAGGATTATAAAACAGTCAAACCGTAGCATTATTGACGCATATTTCTATGTCACCGTCTATTTTATCTTATAAATGTTTGAGTACTAAGTACCGTTACCGCTCGGCCTTACCAACCCCACTTATCTCAGCATGGGGTGGACTACGAGAGTTTCGGGATAAAAATCTACAAAATCATTGGTAGTCTAGAATACTAAATAAAAAGAAAATCCAAGTGATTGTAATCGCCTTATAATTATTTTCAAGTCGTAACATTAACGCAAATAAGAGGTTTCGAAACTTTAATGAATGATCAAGGGAAATGAAATATTCGGATATGGATTATTAACGCATTATAAAAGAAAACGTGAATGAAAATGAATACCGTTTGAATTGTATCAGTGGAAATGTAAGATTACTGGTACAAATGTGTAAAATAGTGAATATTTTATTTAAAATATGTACAGTAAAGGTTAATTTACAACGCGCGACTTGGTTTAGCGAATCCTGTCGATTCACGTTCGTTATTCGTGTACGCGCGTTTAATAATAAGTAGCAAAGAAGTTAATATATCTTTGTTGTTTAATAATTTCTCATTAATTGAAAGTTTGAAACTGAGAATTTTAATGAATCGTTTGATAATCGATACGTGGAAAATTCATTAGTCGACGTGATACCCGATAGTCGACATTTAAACACAATTCCGGAATTAATCGATTGTCCGCGTTGAGAATGCCATCTCGGGTTGAGATCGACCATCGGGCATCGACTGAGGCAGGAATCGGTGACAAGCAATTCTTAGAGCAGCAGTGGTTATAATTGTTAAGTTTTGAATCGTATTTTGCATTCCTCTTTATAAGTAAATGGCAATATAAAATAAAAGGTAATTACTGTTCGCAATCGGCTGTAAGCTGTGACTGTAAAGATGACGCTCACGAATAAGGTATGCGATCCAATCGGAGCTTCGCGTAACGCTTTCTGACAAGTTTTAACATTTCAAACGCTTCTTTTAGATGGAAATAGATGAGAAAACTTCGAAGGGGGAAGGCTTCAAGCCGTATTATATTACTAAAATCGAAGAGCTGCAATTAATTGTAGCTGAGAAGAGTCAAAATTTGAGGAGGTTACAGGCGCAACGTAACGAACTTAACGCAAAAGGTGGTGCCTCGTTTCATTTGTGTCTTCTACATCGTTCCCCTCCGCTCTCTATATTCCTCGCTAACTTTCTCGCCTTTCTTGCCCTTTTCAGTACGTATGTTGCGGGAGGAGTTACAGCTCCTTCAAGAACAAGGCTCGTACGTCGGCGAAGTTGTCAAGCCGATGGATAAGAAAAAAGTCCTGGTCAAAGTGCATCCGGAGGGCAAATTTGTGGTGGACATAGATAAGAACATTGATATTAACGATGTAACGCCGAATTCAAGAGTCGCGTTGCGAAATGAAAGTTACACTCTACACAAGATCTTACCAAATAAAGTCGATCCGCTTGTTTCTCTTATGATGGTGGAGAAAGTACCAGATTCTACGTACGAAATGGTCGGAGGTTTAGATAAACAAATTAAGGAGATCAAAGAAGTTATAGAATTGCCCGTTAAACATCCAGAATTATTCGATGCTCTTGGAATTGCCCAACCTAAAGGAGTACTTCTGTACGGGCCACCGGGTAAAGAAATAATTTAAAGAATGTACTAACGTATTTATGCTCGAGCAAATGTGATTCTGTTATTTATAACAATACAATATGTTTACAGGCACAGGGAAGACTTTATTAGCAAGAGCAGTAGCACATCACACCGAATGTACTTTCATTCGCGTATCCGGCTCCGAATTGGTACAAAAATTCATTGGGGAAGGTTCGCGAATGGTGCGCGAACTTTTCGTTATGGCGAGAGAACACGCGCCGTCTATAATATTCATGGATGAAATAGACTCGATCGGAAGCTCTCGCATCGAGTCTGGATCGGGCGGAGACAGCGAAGTATGTTTCGCGCTTTAAATTTTTATATTTGAATTTTCTTTAAAACTTACGAACGTTCTAACTAGGTTCAACGAACTATGCTCGAGTTACTCAATCAATTGGACGGTTTCGAAGCAACAAAGAATATAAAGGTCATTATGGCAACGAACAGAATTGACATATTGGACCCTGCTCTACTCCGACCAGGACGTATCGACCGGAAAATCGAATTTCCTCCACCAAACGAGGAAGCGCGTCTCGATATTTTGAAGATCCACTCGAGAAAGATGAACTTAACTCGCGGTATAAATCTAAGAAAGATCGCTGAACTTATGCCTGGTGCATCGGGTGCAGAAGTCAAGGTACTTGGCTTTACTTCTCGATTAATAAAGCCCTGGCTAAAATCGGAATCTGTGCTCATCCTTTATTACTTTGTTTCTTAGGGCGTGTGTACAGAAGCTGGTATGTATGCTCTCAGAGAACGTCGGGTACACGTCACCCAAGAAGACTTCGAAATGGCTGTCGCGAAAGTTATGCAGAAAGACTCCGAAAAGAACATGTCGATTAAGAAGTTATGGAAGTAATTGGTTGCAGTCTTTATCTCATTCTCTCTGCATCCTTTGCATTTTTTGTAAAACCATTTGTGAACTCCATATAACTTTGAGGTGTATACAAAATAAAGATTATAGTCGTAAGAGAAAGTACTTTGGGATATCTTATCACCTAATAGATCTGAAGTTTCGTTACAATAAATTTAATTTAACGCTGCCTTGACAAATTCTTTAAATCGAACGATTTCTTTCGCGCCATCTTTCTTTCAGTACCCCCACTCTTGGGACGACCGCATGGCGTGTGCGGCGTGCAGACCTCTGTAAATCGATGTTTTTAGTTAAAATAGAATTTCAATAAGAGGCATTGTTTATAATCCAAAATGGGGAAGAAAGGAAAGATTGGAAAACAGAGGAAGGATAGATTTTATCAGCTAGCTAAGGAAACTGGTATGTCTGTGAATAATACGAATAATATATAGGTTAGGTGAATTTGTATTCGATGTGTCATAACTGAAAGCTTTATATTTAATTCAGTTAACGAAGACTTCTAAATGATATATACTGACTAACAAATTGTTTTACTTTGAAGTTTCTGCGTTTATAGTGCATCACGCGTAAACAAAATATTTCATAGGTTATAGGTCACGTGCCGCTTTCAAGTTGATACAGTTGAATCGAAAATTCGAGTTTCTACAAAAATCACGGGTATGCATAGATTTATGCGCAGCCCCTGGTGGGTGGATGCAAGTCGCCCGGCAAAATATGCCGGTGTCGTCCATAGTAATAGGCGTAGACTTGTATCCAATAAAACCCATCCCAGGATGTATCAGCTTGGTAGAAGATATTACGACAGACAAATGTCGGGTTTCTATATCTCGCGAGGTAAAGACTTGGAAAGCTGACGTTGTATTACACGACGGTGCCCCGAACGTTGGTAAAAATTGGCTTCACGACGCGTACCAACAAGTCGTTCTAACGCTCGGCGCTCTTAAAATGGCGACACACTTCTTAAGACCCGGCGGTTGGTTCGTTACAAAAGTTTTTCGATCGAAAGATTATAACCCGTTAGTTTGGGTGCTCAAGCAACTGTTCAGAAAGGTGCACGCCACTAAACCTCAAGCGTCGCGCTCCGAGTCTGCTGAAATCTTTGTCGTTTGCCAGTATTACATCGCTCCCGATAAACTGGATCCTAAATTCTTGGATCCGAAGTATGTTTTCTCCGAATTAGAGATAGAGTCGGCGAACAAGTTGAATGTATACAATCCGGTGAAACAGAAGCGCAAAGCGGAAGGTTACCCAGAGGACGATTACACCTTGTATCACAAATTGTCGGTGAAAGATTTTATAGCAGCTGAGAGCGCTGTGGAAGCATTGCAGGATTGTTCTGAAATTGTTTTCGACGATGAGACGATAACGAGTCACGAGAAGACAACGAAGGAGATCGTGGAATGTTGCAAAGATATTAAAGTATTGGGTAAAAAGGATTTGCGGCTGTTACTTAATTGGTGGAAGACGTTGAAGGAGTCCTTAAAGGAAAAAGATCCGGTGGCTGAAAATGTGGAGGAAGGTGCAGCCGAGACGGTGGAAGCACCGCCTATGAGTCAAGAAGAATTGGAAGATCTGGAGGACGAAGAAATTAGGAAGCAGATCGGGGAAGTGAAAGCGGAAGAAGTTAGAGAACTGAAGCGGAAAAGGAAAAAGGCCAACAAAGAAAGACAGAAGTTAAATGAACGTCTGAATTTAAAAATGATTCATAAGGGGAACGAGGGACCTATATTGGAAGGAGATGATATGTTTCGCCTAAGAGAGATTAAAACGTATCAACAGTTAGAGAATGTAACGGATCAGCAGCCCGATGTGCTGGCAGAAAGCGATGTAGATTCAGACCAAGAGCAAAGAAAGCCGAAGAAAGTTAGGTACGAGAAAGATGAAGGGTATTTGGATAGCTCAGGACTATATTACAAAACGGGGGAGAACGAATCCGAAGGTTCGAGCGATGCATCGGACGATGACACGGCTAGTGAAAAGTCAGGCTTAGGTATTTAATCCTGCGGTGTAATTCAGATAAATCTTCTGTAGGTATAGAAGATTGAAATATTTTAATATATTTTCATTTTGTCGATAGGATTGGATGCGTCGGACGATGAAGGTGGAACTGAAGTTCGAAGGAAGAGAAAGAAAAATGACGATGATTCGGAGAACCCTTTGCTGACTGACTTGGATCATAGGGATAAAAAGACTAAAAGAATTCACAAAGCAGAACTATGGTTTGAAAAGGACGTATTCAAGAACTTGGAAAATGAAAAAGACGAGGATTTAGAATTGGATCAAATGGTCGAAGAGTACAAAAAGAAAGGTGGCCGTATACTAGGGGAAGACGATTCAGCGGATAGTAAAAACGAAGATAAAGGAAAGAAGGGAAAGGATCTACAGAAAGAAAAGAATGAAGATGACGACGACGACAGTGATACTGACGATACAGACTCTGACTATGACATGGAGGACATGATGGCTCCGAATAAAAAAGTTAAAAAGAATAAAGTTGGTGGCAAAGATGGTTTCGAAATAGTTCCACAGGGAAATGGCGAGTATACTGTTGTTTACACACTAATAATTAAATCCATATCCTAATGAATGTCTTTTTATAATGTATAGGTATAAAGCCAACAAAGAAGAAACATTTGTCGGAAGAAGATCTTGCGTTAGGATCATTGTTAATTCAAAGTAAGAAAGCTCGAAGGGATGTAGTAGACGCGGGATGGAACAGATACGCGTTTAACGACGAGAAGTTACCGGATTGGTTTGTACAAGACGAAGGGAAGCATATGAAGAAAGAAGCGCCGGTACCCAAAGAGCTCGTCGACGAGTACAAGAAGCGGGTAGAGGATTTGAACGTCAGGCCAATCAAGAAAGTGTTGCAAGCAAAATCGAGAAAGAAGCGTCGCGCGATGCGTAAGCTGGAGAAAGCTAAGAAAAAGATGGAAGCAATCATGGAGAACGCGGACATCGGTGATAGGGAGAAGGCGAAACAAGTTCAAGCGTAAGTATAATCTTTTGTATACCCGCTTCAGATGTACCATTTCATTTTATATTTCATTATCTTTTTTCTCGTAGATTGTACAAGAAGGCTCATCAAGAACCGAAGAAACAAGTTACTTATGTGGTAGCGAAGAAACATATGGCGCAGAAAAGGGGAGTGAGACCTTCCGGCGTGAAAGGGCGTTACAAGATGGTCGATCCCAGAATGAAAAAGGACATGCGCGCGGCAAAAGCGAAAGAGAAAACTAAGGGACGTGGGAAGAGGAGTAGCGGTGGTAAAGTACCTCGAGGAAAGCAGAGTAGCGGTGGTAAAGCACCTCGAGGAAAGCAGAGTAGCGGCGGTAAACCACCTCGAGGAAAGCCTAAAGTTCACAAGGGAAAGAAATGAAAGTAATCCCTATCCTGCCCCCTTCTAATTAATTGTTCCCACGCAGAAACCGCGAAATTCGTGAATTTTGTGAGCTCGCGTCATTACTAAATCTAGATCTCCAAGACAATATGGTTGGAAAGTAAAAATATAAAACACACGTAACATATTTCGAGTGCAAAATGGATGACATTTTGCAATACACTCTTGAGTGTATATACAACACGTTTTGTACATAAATGTGTATTCGAATTACACAAGATTGCAAATAAACTATTTTGTACATAATATTGCATCACGCGTTGAAAATTCTTACTGAATACCTGGTCCTTATCTTATAAGAATTAACAGGTAACTTGCGGATGCTAACGAACATTTCGCCAATATTTACTACAACTTATTTCAGTGATTCACGTGCCATTGGCAGAAATAGATACACATATCTATACTAGGTATTATCAAGTTCATTAGTTATACACAATGTAGCAACACGTCGAAATTTCTAATGAAACTATTTTTGAATAATAGTTCAGCGTAGAACTTATTTTTCCGACATTTCGTTTTATTTCAAGGTTATACGGGGCAAACATGCTCTATCGTTGCAGCATTTTATTATTTACAACAAATCGAACAATAGCAAGTTAGAAAATATGAGTAAAAATTACATAAGACGTCGATGTCGTAGAAAGTTTAACGCGCCTTCTATTTAAAGTACGAGTGAATTTGATAATCGATTGGGGGGCCGATTCGATACTCCTCTGACAGTGATTGCGATTCTCGATCGAGTTCACCGAAACTTTTGAAATGTTGAGTGCCGCGTTCGCGTGTCCGCGTTGTGCTCGTCGTTACATTCAGCATTTCAGTGGAAAAATGGTAATAATAATCTCGATTTTCACCTAATAGCTTTGTCGAAGGGCGATTAACATCATTGGCAATCAGATTCTCTCAAACATTATCATTAACTACTTCTATTTGAACATTATGGCTTCACCCGTTCGGTTCTCACAGGGACCACCGCCATGTTTATCAAACTGTTGCCAATGAAACGTTTCTTCTCCTTCAATCACAGATATCACTTCCTTAAACATTTCTCATACTCGATCAAAGTATCTTCTATACCTTTCCCTACACAGAGAAAGGGATAGACTTTCCAATCTACATCCTTAACGCACGATATCGCAAGGTATCGTGCAACAAAGTGTCCACTTTTCCCTCCAACTCCAAACATACATTTCTCATATTCATTTCCTAAACATCCTTTATTCTTTTCAGTCACAATCCCTCCAAATCCCATTGTAATGTGACTTGTGCCTGTGCACGCTATTAAATATCGTTTCACAAAAATAATCGCAGAATAAATGGGACTCGTGGGAATTGTGGGCAGACGAAAAGTCGTTTCGCGATTCATAAAGTGATATAGCGTGAGCTTAAGCTATATAGTTAAATACCCCTACCCACCTGTCTGACTACCGAGTCTCTCCCTCTCTCTCTCTCTCTCTCTCTCCTCCCCGCCATGCTCGCACTGTGATCGACTTGAGCACACCGCTCCCCCCGTACCCGCTAACGGCATCTTTCCCCCGGTGTACTCCGTGCATCGAGCATTCTGATGCAACCGTGGCATGCGTAGCGTCGGGACGCTGCGGTCGATGTCAAGGACAAGGCCGATAGCATTTAGAAAGATCGTTTCGCGTCGACGTCGTTGCAATGAAAGTGGCGTCGGCGAAACTTTTTTGGCACCGAGCCAAAAATCGCATCATCCGCCTTCCGGCTTCGTCATTGGCGCGGGTTTCTAGAAAATCTGCATACGCGTCGCTATCGCATTAAGCATTCTTCTGACTTGCATCTCGTTCCTGTGCGTCTCCTCGACCGCTCTCATTGGAATTTGTGAGGTTATGTTTACACAGCGTTTCTTTTTTTAACAGGCGGGAAATATCATCGGTGACGTAACTGCACGCAGACACAGTGTCATGGCCGACGGAGGTGGTACGTACGTTTCGTAATACGATGAAATTCGGCTTTCTCTTCACCTCCACTAGTAGTAGAGTAGGATTTACTTTAGGAATTCCGGACCAGTCTTGCTTGGATTTGATGAAAACGAGGTGGCAGCTTTATTTAGTTTTCATTAAACTGAGTGGCTTTTGTACTTGTACATTTTTGTGAGTTCAGAAGCAACACAGGAATTTAGGTGTACAGTAATTGGAGGACCTATTTAGTAATTTAGCAAGCTATCAAATGGTTTAGCCTACAAATTGGCAATTAAGAGCTACACAGAGACGCAGTATTTTCAAGAAACTTGAAAATTCACGTTTACGTTGCATCGAAGCAACTTTTCATTTCAAACGAGCTCTATTGTTGATGTTTCATTAACACGCACGTGTATGAGTATTGATCTACGACGTTGAAGCTGGCTTTCATACGAATTTCAATTGCAACTGGCTCCACTATCGTTTGTTCTCATTATTTAGAAAATACTATTTCAGAAGCTCGTAACAGGTTTAACGTTAAAGGACACCGGCGATTCCCGAGTGTAGCGATACCCACTTGTTCCAATTTGCTTAGCGCGAGCCAAGTTCGCGTTCGGCGCCCGAGCACTTGTAGGCGCTGCTCGTAAATCTCGATGCATCGCGCGCCAATATTGATGAATATCCGGAACAGAAACTATTCCTAGCATTCGACAATGATTTACCGCGAATAATATACAAAGCACTTACACTATTTCGCAGACCGAATTCATACGTAGCCGTAGTAATACCGTTCCTGCCTTAGCCTAATCAATTTCCTAATCTAGTGAATACAAGCGATCAGCCTTGGTTAGACATAATGGGACGTTCGATTAACCAGTGGTCGTCAATGTTCTGAAATCGTTGCGACCTACAAATCTCGACGTTTAAAGGTGAACTTGGTGAGGACCTTGAACTGATCGGATAGCTCATAAGTCGAGTTAAAATTATGACCAGAAATCGCGCCAGGAATATATCCGCAATTGAGAAACAAGCGCGGTATCGTGAACGAGCAGCGTAGATTATTGAAAGGCATTCTGGCAACGGGCGCACACACAGATTCTTTCCGCGTCTCAATAATTGAATAGGAAGCAAGGAGGGATTACGTCGGAGCCGTTTACGGGTAATTATAGAGTATCGATTATTAAGAGCCGGCGAAGTAGTGCCCCTTTTGTTTACGTTAGTCTTTATTTCTAAAATGCAAACAATGAACGACTGACGCACACACTACTCGGCCAAGTTTCCTGGCTTGGGCATCTTTTATGAAAGACTGTCTGTGTGTGTGTGTGTGTGGCTGGGTACCTTTACGCGGTTGGCGCTTACGTCAAGGGCGACCTCGACTTTCCACCGTCTCTAATCTGTATGAGAATCGTTCGAGACAAGCGTTTCGTTTCAACTACGTGACGGTAGATGTAAGTCGTTAAGACTTTATAATCCTTTCACGGCACTGGAGACTTTACGCCATTGTCGATGGCACAGTGATTCATTCATTAATCTTATCCGAAGGAAATTACAATACAAATCGGTTTGTGGCTCTGCCATGCCTGAATGGCGTGAATCTCTGCAATTTCATGGAAGCTATTTATAATAGTTTGTTAGTAACAATTAGAGTTCTCGTAAAGTGACGTTAAATTTCTTATATCTAATTGAACAGCGGCACGCTTTCCATAGAATAACAGTTTCAGTCACTCTTTTAAGTTCGCTGTCCAAGTGACCGCTACATGGCCCATGGTATCGCGAAGATACCACGGCAAATTCCACTATTTCCATCCTTGAATATGGATTACCCACAAACTATTTACAATCGCGCTTTTAATTTCGTTCGGGCAAATATTTTTATTCTTTTATTCTTGTTCACTACCCCTAACTCCCCTTGTCATGTGGTCCTCTCTCTCGCTCATCTGTTGTTTTGTAGCTTTATTTTTGTTTTATATTGTTTTTGGGTTAGGTTGCAAAACGGCATGTATGCTGAACCTCTCCTATTTATCACATAAGTTTTTTTTGTAAGTGTGATAAATAAAGACGAATTATTATTATTATTATTATTATTATTATTTGCCGAATAGTGGCCCTGTCCTCTACCGAACGCGACCGTGCAGGCTAATGAATATCCACCCCATTGTCAAGATCTTCTAAAGGATATCTAAACGCTTTTATGTAAATTCGCCAACAAACCGTGGCGTTTCGTCGCGTCCCACGAACACCGTCTCAGAACTCCCTTCATCCAGATAACACCCACGCATTCCCACCGAAAGGCGTGCATACACTCGCGATCCGCCGTCGTTATTTCCGCGTAGCCTTGAACCGCGGAACTAGAATAGCAGCGGACCTAAAAGGAGGCGAGCTGATTGATAGTAAAAGTAGCCCACGCGGGCACACCGAAAGGTAAAGGCCTAGAGGTGAGCCCGGTGGTGGCGGGAAGGAGACGGCGCCGCGGTGGACGAGGGATGAAGAGGCGGGGGAGGGCAGATATAAACGGGTGACAAGGGGTGACGCGCGGTAATTGAGAATCGTTAACGCGTCCTCGAGAGAGATGGTGCTGGCTGGATTTTGCCGGGGTCCTCTCTTGCTCTACGCCGCCGTCAGCTCGACCACCCCTCTCTTCCCCCGCCCTCGTTGCCCGGCTTCCTGGCCGCGACACCGGTGACCTTCAACCGTCGAGGAGTGGATGGACCTCGTTGGCCAGCGGGCCGAGGTATAAGGTCAAGGTTGCGGCTGTCGGTGTGCACGGGATATGCGACCTCCGGATGCATCGAGCGAGATGCGCGCGCAGGCGACGCGTGCGCGCCACCAGGCGGCTCGTACGTCGCAGCACGGTCGCGCAAGCCATTGCCAAGGTCTTCGCTGGTCACGGGCAAACCGTTATAAGTAGCGATGGGCACGATTCGGGAAGGAATCTTTGAATCACGCGAGGAAAGAATGAAGGCCGTCGCGACGCTCCGATGCCACGAGCTTTGGCCTGATTTGGCGAATGTTCAATAGGTGCGTGGGCTGTTTGGGGATAAAAGTGGATGGGAGATGCACCTAACCCAGATTATGGGGCCACTGGATCATACCGGAAATATGTATTTTATGGAAGATGGGTTGTTTTATATTATGTTGCATTTAGGTGCTATTGTAGTGTAGGTGTTTAGTAGTTGAATAAGGTGATTGAGATTCAACGAGTTAGGGTAAAGGACCCAATGACTGACACCTAACCAATTACTGTCACCTTAAGCTGTTTTACTTAAAATAACGAATAAATAAACTATAGAATATAATTTATAGCATAGATTATAGGTTGAATTACATCATTCTATTGGTGTATGACCTTACAACGTTTATTTATTTGTTATTTTAAGTAAAATAGCTTAAGGTGACAGTAATTGGTCAGGTGTCAGTTTAATATTGGCTTCTTTACCCTAGGGTTTTACGGTAGGTTTACTACTTACGCTCAACTGGTGTCACGTGTTTAGTCACGATGAGCTTGAACTTACTTGGTCCAGTGTTTTAAAGATATCCAAAATTTGAGTGTTAGAACACGAGGGGATTAGTTCCATCGCTAGCCGCAAGCTTCTAGTCGAGACTGACGCGAGGTCGTCGACGATTGTTTCAGGGTAAGCTGTACTATTAACGCCTACCCCACCGAAAGTTATTTTGCCACCTACGCTGTGGCAGGGTAAGATATGTTTGAGGCGATAATTAGGATCGCGGAGACTTATTGATTACTGAGTCACGCGAATAAGTTTCAATGTATAAGAATGCAAGTGTGAATGAATGGAAATCGATGTTTCGACATACCCTATTGTTTATATCTTGTGAATGGCCAGCTGTTTGTTGGGGATTAGCGCAGCGTCTAAACACTCTTGATTCATCGTCAAGTTCATCGTATTAGAATCGTAATAGAAATAGTGCATCTATCACGAGCGAATGAATCTAGACATTCGTGGTATTATTACCCGCAATTGCAACCCAGCAAAGCATCAACATTTTACGAGTTTCCTGGTAAGGTGGGGGGTCTGCCTCTACCTCTGGGTAATATTAGTTCTCGGGAATAGTACGATCTCTTTTCTGATGTAATCTATTTACATGCTTGCTGTAGAACGTATTTACCAATGCACTCGCCGCTCGAGTGTCCTTACATAAATCCCTCGTCAATAGAGTAGAGAATACTTTACTCGGTTCTTTATTTCATACACCACTGAAACGCAGGAACAGGCTATAGAATTTTGTCCCAAGCCCACGATCTACAATTCTAAATTGCAAGATGTTAGGAACGTTCTCCTACGTTATATTCTATTTGATAATCAACGAGTAGCGTATAATTATGAGAAGCAGCAAAGCTTTTAATTCGAGATAACGTGTATCGTGTTCGAATGATAGAACTGAATTAATAATTAATCGCATCTGTAGCTGATACATAGTAGATTAAACGTGCCAGCTGTGCCCGATACGGTCGTAGAACACGATTATTTTTCTCCGTTAGATAGCGTTATTAGAACCCGGCGCGTGTGACCCGCGGGCAATAATTAATATACTGCTTCCGACGAACTTTGTTCGTAACCGGTGCTAGCTCGTTTCTTTTTCTCTGGAATTATGGCAGCGAGATAGGTTCGTAAAAGGAGCAAATGCGCGCGTCGAGGCGCCTGCGTCACGACACCCGGCGTACATCCATGGCCAAGGTCCTCCCCGGTCACGGGCAACCCGTTATACGTCGCCGACACGCGCTCGAGGTCGTCCACGATTGTCTTATTCGCCCCCGAGGCTCGAGACAGCTTGATCTCGCGGCAGATTCACCTAGTGTATTATGAAAAGATATTACGTTCGCAGCGATAATCATTGTTTCCACCTCCAAACGCTGTTCCACGTTGAAATGAAGCATTAGGAACGGAGCTTCGCGCATTTCGTTCTGTGGAAAGAAATTACACGAGCGGGGAATCGAATTCTTTAGATGCAATCCTTCTAGATTTTAAATTCCCATTAAGTTATGGTTGATTAAAACATTCACGCCTTCGATCTATCCTTCGGTTTACTATCTCTGGTACGATATTAGTTTATTATGAGCGAGTGATTAAAATCAGCGTAGTAAAAAATTTCACTGTTACTGATCGATACTTTATTAGAGATAAGGAAGAAATGGGGAGATTTAAAGAGCTTCCCAGCATTTAAACGAGCCCATGAGGCACCCTCAACAGGTGACAGTGCCATCGCGATACCTCCAACCTATCCCGCTGGAGCGTGACCAATTTTTAATTCAAATCCAGTCGCTCCCTGGATAGAAGTTTCATCGAACGACGTTGCTTTCGTGTAGGTCAGTTCTCGATTTGGCAGAGGTTGCGGGAGGCTCTGACCTATCGCGAAACGAGTTCAAGGCATTGAAGGAGGCAATTAATCCTACGCTTGGCAGTGTAAGATTTTTATTGAATTCTCAATTTGCACAGCATAAGAGTGATAGCTTCGTTAATTCCATAGCCGTTCCATAGTTCGGCCAAGCGATAAGGGGCGAGAATTGTGGATCCGAAAAGCGAATCCTCCGCGGTGTCCTTAGCTAGCTGGTTATTTTCTTCTCTTCCCGGAACGCGTTGCCTGTATCCATGCTTCCCGCGCGATAGAAAGGGGCTTGGGGGAGAGGGTTGATGGGCCATTCGGGGGCGGCAAGTTCAAGGTCGCCACGTCCAGGCCACGTCCGGGCACGCTAACCCAAATACAATTACGGTCTGAGGGCAGTGGAGAGGCGAGACAACAAACTCGAGATCCAGCTGGAGTTTGCCAGGCGAACGAGGCAAGGCTCTGGGACCCAATTACCCCTTTCAGGATTATCCAGACCTGCGGCTTTCCCCGCGTTACAAGCTGCAAAACGTTCCTACGGCTTCCACTTGGGGCGGGCCCGATCGTCCACCGTGGCTAATGACGCGAACGGTTTTAATTGCGCAGGAAACCGGCCTGCCTTCGCCGTAACAAGCCCGCCAACAAAATATTTGTACAACTTGACCCGACCTCGTTATTTCCACGTCATCCTGCACCCGGGATATTTATAGACGGCATTTAGCTTTCGGCACGTTTAAATGGTCATCCTGTTTTTCCATCCGCGCCCTCTCTATCTCTCTCACTCTCTCCGGCGATTCTGGACGAAGCGCAGGCTAGCAGGAGCGCGCTCGCGAACGTAGCCAGTTGCAAATGAACGTGAACTCTGATTAGACTTTGAAGTCCGGCTTCCAGCTTTAATCGCGATTCATGCAATTGCATCATGTCTCGCGAATGAACGATAATACGTAACGGCGGCCGTTCCATGCCGATCGCCTTGAACGTGTTGAGTGTGTGCACGTAGCTGCAGTCTTGGTGCATTATCGCCGAGCATCTTCCATGGGGAGCAGTGGATGCTCGCGGGACGAAGCGGCTCTCTTCCACGTGCACTTCCGCGTGACCGCGTGGGAGGACGCGTCGCGCCGCGCGCAGTCATCCCGCTTAGTCACGAGGATTATCGCGTCGTAATAATGTCATCAGGACGTTTCATTACAAACAAAAAAAAAAACGCCCACTGAACGCGCGGACGGTCGCGGAGAAGTGACGGATCAGGCGAGCACGCAAGTGTAGAGAGTACAGTGGTTCGCCACCTGACAGTGATTGGCCCTGTTTTCAGAAGTAAAAGAATGTTATGCCTTTTTTAACGAACATACTCATATTCCTTGTACTTTCTTCGGATGCAAACAATATTTCTCTACTCATTGTGTACTGTGATTAAATACAAAAGCTTGGAAATTGCAACGATTCAAATAAAAAACCATAAGAGTACAGTTGAAAGTTTTTGAATAGTTTAATGTATTTATGATCTGTACAAATCTCATATTCTGTATATATCGATAAAAGTTAAAACTATACATATAAAGGAATTATTTATTTCTGAAAATTATACCAATCCCTGTTTATGCCTTCTCGAATCCGCGGCGCACTAGCAGGCTGGCTGCAGGTGCATCGTCGTCGCTTTCATCGCAAGCGCGTAACGATAACCAATGGTTTCGCGGGATTACCTAAGAGCCAAGCGGCTTTCCACGACACCCTATTAGGGGCATTTCGCTGACACGTACTTCCAGAAAATGCGCATTCCACGAATTTCGGCCTCGCGAGTCGCGATCCGCTACTGGGAAAACAGATGGACCTAACGTTCCTAATTATAGAAACGATTTTTGTCCGCGATTTGAGAACTAAGCAAGGAGATTCGTTTCCAATCGAGTCACGTCTGTCGGGCATGGTCGACGGAGGAACCTCTCCTTGACGAGCAAACTTGGTCCATGGATTCCCTTAACGGAAATCGGTAGCGGCCGCTCGCGCGTTCCTCGCCTGACGTTAACGTTTTTCCTCGAAGCGAGAAAATCCGTTCGCCCCATTTTCCTATTTTCCGCGTGGGACGTGCATTGAAACGTGGTGACCTTGAACTTCAACCACCAGCCTCGTCCTCCCCGCCCAACCCTGCTGATCTCTTTCCTCCCTCCTTTCGCATCCCGTCTCGTTCTCTCTCGACTCGCTATTAAAACCGCTCCTCTGCCCCCGTCTCTCGCGAGGCTTCCATCCTTCTCTCTCCGACGTTGGATAGGATTTTTTCATTTCTCCCCTCTCCCTCTCTTTTATCTCTCTTATCTCCTTTCCGCTATTATCTCCCTTTCCCTCGCTCGCACGATCCACTTACGTCACGGCTATCGACCCGAAATCCACCAGCCTCAGCTCCCTATCTATAAGCACGGGCAGCGTGCACGTGGCGTGTTCGCACGTGTACGCGGCGCCGATTCACGTCCAGAGGACGAGGGTACACCTTTGGTCTTATCGGCGCGGCGCAGCACCGCGCGATGCCATCGAACGAGGCCAAGCTCGTTTATCGGAGCATGCTCTACGATTTCCTTGGCACTCGCCAGATGGGACGATTGTTGCACGCGACAATTTCATCATTTTCGTTCCGTACTTGTCCGGAGTTATGTGCATCTGCACCGAGCACTCGTTCAAGGGTCGTACGGGGCGGGTGAAGCCATTGGGGATGGCTCCCTTCGCGGGGGATGATGAAACTGTGAATCGCAGTTGATTGTAATTTCTCAGATCGCTCTACATCTTTTGTATTATCTACTCTAACGATACTGCTGCGAAGGCTTTGTTACACGCTCGAGTGGGGAATGCTGGAGTTGCGTGGCGCAGGGATGATTATGCCCGCGATGGGTCGCTGGAAAGTTAATCATAAGTTTAAATTATTTCATATGAATGGCTACCTATCTTGCACATGTAAGCAGCAGGCACCTGCACGTGCCCGTTCCGCGATTACTGCCTCAATCACGTTCTCCATTACATAATGTTGATTTTATCGGATCGTGGGTGGTTCATCGGGGCACCTTCGAGCACCTTTCGGACACTGTTTTCTGGACAGCTTCTACGCTGGCGATACCACGGACATTTGTTGACGCTCGTCTACACACGCGTCGTTTATTCATGCTCTATCAAGACGTCACATTCTCGTGACCTGTGTGCAGCGTATGCACACGGAGTGCACGTCAGTGTGAACTTACGTACGCCGTATCGGGACACGTCAAGGGCACGGATTCAAAGCCGAGGATCCGCGATGGAAAAGCACGATCGCGGCGACGGAAAAGGAAGCAGCTGCGAGTGAGAATTCAGCGAGTGTTCGCCATCGTACTTTTCTGAATTCCTTTCGGCCCTTTAATGGTGGATGGTCTACTATATAACGACCGGGGGTCCATTTTCATTCGTCATATAATTTCGTTCTCACACGTCCCAGAATCCTGGAGATCTGTAATTCTTATCATCATCGAAAATTGGTATTGATAAGCAGCGAGAAACGTAATGAGTTTGATATGGAAGATGGGCCCATTAAAACTATTGAAAGAATAAAGTACATAGTAATAAGATAAAGTTAATACTGGGTGTCCTTATTATAAAGAGTAATATTACTTGCTTTTCTTCAATTTTCTATGGAGTAACCCTACTTAGTAGCATTTATTGTTGGCATTTTGATGGCCAACTAATTCTCAACTTGGGGATACTGTGGGCTAACCAGAAATGCAACTAAGGAAGTTCGACAGAAAAAGTTTAGACGACTCTAATTTCAATATCCGAAATAACTCGGCAAGTGATAAAATAGCGTCAATTTGATCACACAGAAAATTGTACAGATCTAAATCATTCTTTCTCTCCCCTCCAGTGCCAATTAGTACCTTTCCATCTCAATTTAGCCTATCATTAAAGCGTCGCATATGAATGGCAATGAGTAGGTTTCCATTGACACAGAAATAAAGAAGAAAACGTTTTTCCTCTTCTGGCGAGTATTATCCCAGTTGTCTCAGGGAATTCCGATTTCAATTAGCATCGAGAGCGCTCTGACGGACGTGATGCGTGACACGCGGTGGGCGCAGAGGGAAATATAGCGAACGACGCGGTGGTCGATTGCGGAATGGCTGTCCACGTGTGAACGCGATGCTTCCGATCGTTCGTGAAACACCGGGGAAAGATGCGCGTCGATTGCAAAGAATCTTTTTAACGATCGACTACGGGCCATTGTAACGCGTAGTAAGTCAGGTGCGAGAGCGAGGTGGCGAAGCGTCCTTGACATCCTCGGCCTTGCCAGGAATTTTTCCGCGTTCGATTGTTGTTCCAAGCATGCTCCGCGAGCTGCACTTTGTGGGAGGGAGACACGAGGCACCGCGGAGAGTTACAAGGAAACCGAGGGAGACGAGTAGATCGGCTACTAAATGGTAAAGGAATATGTCGACCTTCGGGGGAACGTAGGATAGGAAGTAAAAGTGGTGGAGAGAAACATATTACTTGCTTCATCTGGACTTATTTCCTCTTAAGGATACCCTCCGGCCAAAACGCTTGAAAAATACGTGATTTTCACGAATTAGAACAAAGAGAAACTGATCAACATACAGTAAAAAAGCTTTTTGGATTTTATTCCTACATATTTGAAGAAGAAAAAAAAAATTATTGTTTGAATTTTGTCACTTTTGGCATTAGATATACAGTATTCATTGTACCACTGTGAAAATTAGAGCTCTTGACGGGCGCCGTCAGAACTCGTGACAGGATCGTCTGAAATAAAAAAACTAAAAATATTCTTAAAGTATATACGAATGGTTATCGACTTATCTGTCTTCATTGCAGACAAACAATCGGGCGATTTTTAGCAAATGTTTAAACACAATGTTTACAGAAAGTAGTTTTTCTACGCATAAATCTGTCTATAAAAAAAATTGGGTGTTTCAAAATTACTCTTAGTGGATAAGGCGATAGCGAGTCTAATTATGAATGGAATGCCGTAAGAGTTTTTGAAATCGGTCCATAATTAAGCTTTTTACAGCGGCGCCCGTCAGGAGCTGTTATTTCTACAGTGGCACAATGAATGCTGTATATCTAAGGTAAAAAATGATACAATTCAAGCATCAATTTTTTTTATTTATTATTCAAATATGAAGTAAGAAAGTCCAAAAAGCTTTTTTTTTAATTCATGAAAATCGAGTATTTTTCGAGCGTTTTGACCGGAGGGTATCCTAAAACCTAGAACCATGGCACCAAGGCGATTCAATAGTGCCTGAATTTATTTTATTATTCTGGATTTTCCCCTAATTCAAAGCTGTAGCGCCCAAGTTTTTCGATTCCGTTTGCTAGAAGACTGAGAGAGTATCTTCTATAGCCATTCTTCTGTGTTGTCAGTGAATTTAAAGGAATTCTGCTGTCCTGTTCGATAATGGTCCGACAGTTTGTACCTATGTCCCCTAAAGCGTCATAAAGCATCGAAGAAACGGACTGTCGACTCTTCCGAGCGTTTACGACCATAGCTTTCCTCTCATAATCGACTACACCTGAAACTGGGAAAACATGATGGGACCCTCTTCCTTTCGACTGCTCGAAATTTACAGCACCTCGGACACCGTTACGCCTCGAGAACTCACAAACTTTCGGCCCTGAAATGTCGTAATGGATTTCAAGGTGTGGGTCGAAGGGTAACTGGAAATGATTTATGGCCCCTCTTGCCTTGCATTCTTCGCCATCTTTTCACGCGCAAAATAAATGCCGTGGGGCGGAAATAAATTTTTTTGCACGCCAACAGGGAACCTTGAACCACTCTTTGTTACGGCGAATCTGTTTCAATGGGCAGAAATCGATGGAATATTTATTTCCCGGCACCCTGAATCGCTTGGAGAAATATAGAACACATTATACAGCTTGTGGCAAAAGAATTTTAGACCATTTAAAGGATCAATTTGATAGCAAAAAGGGAGGTGGGTATTTCTTTAAAGATCAGAATGAAGAAATCGACCGAGACAGGTGTCGTGATATTTAATCTTTCGAGCCATTCTGAAGTTAGCCGAAAAAGCATAGCGTGCTATTCCAGTTACCCAAAGTCGGTTCCGATTTCCGTGTGCGCTCCCTCGGCACGGTTATTGTTAGAACAACGAAGTTACGTGCTCGTTTACTCAAGTGGTTGATGTACCAGCTTCGCCATGCGAGCAAGTGTGTGTGTGTGTGTGTGTGTGAAACAGGCCAAAGTGCACCTATGCCCGCGATTTCATGCTAAAACCGGAGCCAAGGATATCGGGACAATAAGCAGGGCTAGGGTAATTCGAGCCCAATACTCTGCTGTTCTTTGTCTTGCCAAGGACTGTCATCAATTCTAAAATTGTTCCTCCGGTCTGTTCCGCGACTTTGCACGGCGACGATAAACGCGGCCGTTGCTGTCTTTTGCTTCTCTCTTGTCAACGGCTGCGAGTAAAATAGAAGCTCCATTATCCGAGCTAATAGGGAGACATAACTGTTCGAGGAAAGGGGATTTTCAACGGCACGTTTATCTTTCGACGATCGTGCCGTATTTTATTATTTTAGTATTTATTATTTATTATTTATTCAGTTTACGGGACAAGCCCATTGATAGCAAAGAATATGCATATAATATTTGTATAGGCAGAGCAGCTGTAATTTTATGTATGGATAACAGTTTTTAAGTGGAGTCCCGATGAAATAGCGTATTTTTATTTATTTTCTCCCGTTCCGCTGGGATAATAATTTCAATCTCCGGTTTCGATAACATTTCAATTGGACGTCGCGAGGCGTAATCTCCACGTTGCTGTAAAAAAGCGTGCAACTGCTTTTAAGGCGAATTCTCCGGGACTCCCATTTCTGCTTTCATCCGGTCGCGTTTACCTTCACCTCCGCGGACTCGCCTTCCCGTTTAAAAGATCCTCGGTTAAGGCGAGCCTCGGTCAAGGTAATTCTCGATGATTCGTCAAGGATGATCTTCTCGTCTTAGGGGGAAAGCGAGACTTTCTAGAGATGTTTACGAAAGTCATAAGGTTCCAAGGGCGAGTTCTCGAAACCGATGTTTCCACCGCATGGGACTCTCGACGGGCCATCTGCGGTTTCTTACCTAAACCCAGTCCTATTTTGTGCTGGGAACGTTACTCCGGGGTAGAAGCAGCTAAAAGTTTTGCAAAATCCCGTAAGAAAATAATTCGTCGATCTCAAACTGAATGGAATTTATTGTTTTCCATTAACCGTTCGTGGTCACACCTTCTTATAATCACAAATTGGTCACACGAGGTTCACTGTACCCCAGCGTCATTTTTTGAGTTACCATTTCCGTATTTTTGAATCTTTTAACTTTTCAGTGATAATTCTACATTCGTAATACTTTTACAGTCATGGTCTAATAGTCTTTTTCTAGAAATGTAAATTTTGATATTCTAAAATTTGTAGTTGAAAATGAGCGATTTTCCATCGTTGTAGTCAAATACAGATTTTGTAAAAAAAATTTTATTTTTTTTTCGCGATAAATCCCCTTTGGAAGATGTAAAGGTGCGGGATTTCAAATAAAAAATTGTTCTCGGGGTACAATACACCCCGTGTGACCACGAAGGGTTAAATAAATTGAATTCCTAATTGCGGCACACGTTTTAAAGCGTTTTATTCTTATACCAGAAAATTTCTGCGTTTATAAAAATTGAGCTACGGTGGGGCCATAATTCTCGCAAGCGCCACGATCGCGTTCAGTTCGCCACGCATTGCGCATGAGCGACGGCGACTGGGCGAAATAGAATTCGTCAGGTACCCGCAGCCGTAAATCACGCCTCGGCTGTAAACGGCCGATTCTTTTCACTTTCGTTGGAGACGAGCGAGAAATGTGTGTCAGGAGGTCATCGGGCCATTGGCCGTGTTCCACTTTCGAGTCCCCTTTCCCTTTTCGAGAGCGAACCAAGCCGCTCGTACCATCTGTGTTCGCGTTTCGAGAAAGGAAATCGATGCGCGGCAGAAAAAAGGCCCTCCATCATATTCGGCGAGCAATAATTCAATATACACTTGGAATAAGTTGTTCCCACTTCTTCTCTATGTTGATCGTCCTCTCAATGCCTTTAAAAAATACAAATTTTTAAATTGTTCAATATCTTAGAAGCTTCTCCACTGCAAATAACTATAGGTACTCTTCAAAATAAAAACAGTTTCAATCGACTCGGAGAATAACTTTACGAGATACTTGTCGCACCGATTTGAAGAACACTGTTTCGAGAAAAACGGGTTTAAAGTTTTAGGTACATGAGCGTCGAGTGGTCGGGTTCCAAATGCTATACCTACAGAAATTTCTCGAACTTCCAAAAATCCTTTTAAACACCCATTTTTAGAGACCGAATATTCGAAAATTGAAATAAATAACATCAATTTTTTAAGATTTTTAGACCGGAAGCTCTCCTTAACCACACCAGTGTTCAATCAACTATAAATACTTGTCCACCCCTTCGACACGTGTATGTACAATTCTCCAGACAGCCCCATAAATCCATTCGAACGGTAGAACCTGGCGAAACGAGCATTCGAGCACAGGGTGTGTATCGTCACACTTTCTACCATAATTGCTTCACCTACGGGCAGCATTTACTTCCTTTTCGAAGTCCCTGTGTCAAGTAGCACGCCTCTGAACACACATACTACAGCATAGGCATTCAACTTCTAGCTGGAAAAATGCGATTGTTCGGGCAAGCTGGAACATTGCGGCGCTCGAGGGTGGACAAGCGCTCGCGCGCGCGCAATAATTGGCCACTCGGTGCAGACTCGACACTCGCGTAATCGAGTAGCCATCAATTCTAGTCCGCCTCCTGGAACTAATTCCCCGGGACACGCGTGCGCCGTCGGTTATATAATATTGTTTCGCGAGCCTGTAAGGACACGGTGGCGTTCTAACGCGCGACGTTCATCGGCCGGCCCAGACGCCGTAAATACGCAGCCAGATGGACGGGGGCCGTGTAATCGGCCGGCGATTAATATCAGTCCGCCTCCTCCCGATATAGTTCCAGCGGTCTGCGTTTATCCCGGAAACGGCTTTCACTTTCTCCCCCACTGCCGACGCCGAGCGGTGACTTTCACTAACGAGGCCCGCGCAGAAACGGCCCGTGCGCGCACCTACGATCGCGCGGGATCGGTGGGGAAAAAAAGAGGAGCAGGGCAAGAAAACGAAACGGGAGGTGGGAAAGAATCGGGTTTCTAGGTCGACGGGGAGACAAAGAGTTCCCACCTTCTACCTTCGTCCGACGACCTCGTGAACTTGCTTTCGAACTTCGCGCGGCTATGCGGCGCGGCGAGGGGAGACCACGGCGTTCGGGGACATCGATTTGGCTGAAGCTTTCCGGGTAATTAGCGCGCATTGCACAAGTTGGTGTACTGGGCGCTTAAGTATTTCGCTGGCGTTGAAATAGGGTAGACTGGGGCGGAGCGGATCACTTTGTGTTTGATAGTAAAAAAATTAGGTTAGGTTGAAAAACAGTGGTGACTGAACTTCGCCTGTGCTTGTGTCTTTGTTTACTTTCGTTCGTTGTTATTTTCTGTGTTTGCAATAAAGACGCTTAATAATAATAATTAGACAAACATTAAAAAACTAATTTTTTTATTATATATTCGTGACCAGTACACCTTTGGCTTCGACATTAATAATAAGTAATATAATGAAAACTTAAAAATGTTTCTTCTGCAAAGAAAAAGCAAAAAGTGAGAAATATCTATTACACCGAAATCTCTGTAAAATCCTGAAATTTCCATAACAAAATCTTCGGAATCAACTTAGACGAATCTAATTTAATGACGGCGAAGTCAAGTGACACTACTTAGCTCACAGATTGGAAGGATATTGCCGTTGTTTGCCGCCTCTATCAGCACAATTCTCGTGGCACTAATTTTCTCAGACAATCTTCTGAAAGTGGAGGAATTAATTTTTCACCACAGTAAATACAATGCCATCTTCTTAAGGCCATTAATTTATTTATTTTTCAGAAAATACGAAGAAAGTCTTTAAAAAATTGTAACTTTTACAAATTTAAATATTAGAAGCTAAAACTCTACAAAGTTATTGCTCGGATATAATATTTCGAGAGAAAAAATAGTTTGTAAATCGGCTTTGGAAAGAATCAGCTCATTTTGCATATCGAAGGTACAGAGCGTCAAAATCATCTTATGGGTGGCTCTCACCCAGAGTGTCAACGAAGGGTTAAAAAACATTAAGATTAGTAGTATGAACTAATTTTGTTACCGTGGGAATTCTACGGGACCTATCTAATTACACGAGAAAATTTGGAATGATTAAACCCTCATTTCACTGAGAAACCTAATTCCCCTTTATACTCACCCCCTTCAAAGGGTAGGTTTGCTAGTAGGAAGGAAACTAGAGGAGCCGCAATTCTATCGCTATAAATACGTCTCCTGCGAGGCATAGAAGTCTGGCTGACCTTTGACCTCGAAAGGCAGACGGCCTAAAACCCGAGCGAGTAGACAGTTCGGTGGCACATATTTCGGGGTCGCGACCTACTTAGCCCCTAAAACTGTGCCGCCACCTCCCTCCTCGATCCTTCCCGAAGGCCACGCACCGCAGGAATAATACATCCGATATCAATCCGAATAATGCATCTTGATAAGCGCTCCGCATTCGAGTCCGTTGCTTCGTTTCGCATAACACAGGCTTCTTGTCTCACGAGCATCGACCTCCAGGCTCCAACACACACAGGGTGTACAGTTTTCTAACCAGACGGACATTTGAAATTTCTATTTCTATTTCTTGTGATACTCTACTGAAACGGTGTTTCCCGTTTACTTTCCCGAGGCAACTGCAATAATGTTTCTCCAAGCGCACGCCACCGTTAATCAACTTCAGCGAAGCGAGCGTTCTATCTCGCGAAAGGCTCGAGCAGTCACGTTTCCCAATTAGTTTAGGCACGAAATAGAGCGCCCATTGTACCTCTCCCATGGGAGCGAGATCCCGCAGGATCGGGAGCATCTGCCGCGTCGCTGGGCAGGTCGCTATCGGTCGTAAAACCGCCAGGCCCCGGCGAGGAAGGAAGTAAGGGTCGCGCCGATCGGCACGAGCGTCGGAACGTGTTTGCGAGCCTTGCTGGGAACACTGCGCGTGGGCGTTCGCCGGTTTTTGGAGGACGCCTAGAGCGTGGCCCTCGCGTGCCTCCTCGTGCCTGTCATTTACGGCTTTATGCATTTACGATTATTGACGCGGGCCCCGATTGCCCGCCATAATTGCGAGTGTCCGCCAGTGACGCGCATTGCATTCGACTTTACAACCGTTCCTCGAGCCCACGGGCCTGGGTAACCCTGGGAAACACGCCGCCAGTGCCTCCAACCTGTCCCAAACACCGCTCTCCTTCGTACGAGCTTTCGAGAGCGCCAAAACGATTTCACTGGGTGAAATCTGATTTTTGACGCTTGCAGGGTTTTCTGTAAGGACACCTGAATTTTTCAATTATTCCCCCACACTGGGATTCGTGTACGACGGACTCGTGCTGTCGGAAGATTCATCGACTTTCCACGGGTATCGTGTCCCGCGGCAGTCACCTTGCAAGCACAAGGCACGTTTCACTTTCCACGGGCAGCTCGGTGAATAGTTTTGAGCCGCTGGTAGCTCTCATGCATCACGCGCGAATGAGATCGATGCGCATCTGGCGAGGAAAACGATCTCCCGACCTTGTTTCCGATCGTTCGAAAGTCGAATGCGGCGTCGAAGGGGGACGTGTCGGTTCGGCTCCATCATTGTCTGGCCGCGGAACAATAGCGGCGAGCAGTGTTGGAAGCGAAGTGGGTGAATAGGTCGCGGCGAGTTCGCGAGCAGAAGCGGGAGCGGCGGAGGACCGTTGAGCGCGACACGAGCTAAATCGAAAGTCGAAGGCACGCGTGGGAAAGCTTATGGAATGATACGCTATTGAAATTCGTCGCTGATTGCTCGCTTTCGCCTGTGACACTTACGGGAGTGGAAAGGTCCCTGCCGCTGCTCCCGACGGAATCCATTGACTCGTCGAGGTTTTTCATCTTCGAATTGTTTGCACGAGGCAGGTGGGGACTTTCAAGGGGTCATTCCGGTTAGACGGGTTGAGAGAATCGATTTTCTTTTCAAACATTTTTCGAAAGTACGTATCCCCAAGAATGTACTGTTAAATTTTCATGGAAAAAATCTGATTATTTTAGTTTCTACAGAGCCATCAGAAAAATATTTAAAACCGGCCTTTACTATTTTTTTCGCTATTCCGTTCAATTGCATTTCTTTTCAAAACGACGAAACACATCATTTACCAAACTAGTCGTTCTAGCTTCTCAAAAAAACTCAAGTCGTTTGGACCAATTCTAAAAATATTTTGCGATTTTAAAGAATGTAAACCATCTTTCGTCCATCACTGTATTTTTAAAATCGAAAATAGCAAGAGAAAAAAGCCAAAAAACACTTTCCTTGCATTTTGCCCGCCATTTTGCTAATTTTGAAGATAAATCACTAATTATAGTCCGAGCGATAGCGACAGTCATGCCTACTGATTAAGAATCTGTTTGGATTTTTGAGTTCAGATAAGTCTAACAGCTGATATGGCCTTCACCAGCGAGGCATGAATTTTTAGACATGTCATCAAGATCGCTTTCAAAAGCATTTTATTACTTTTATATTTTTTATTTAACGTAGAAATCTAGTTTAATAAATAGAAAAAAAGTTTTATTCCATTACTATAATTATTTTCGTCGAAATAAATTCCTGAAAATCGCTGAATTTATCGGCGCTAACTGGATCGACCCCTTAAGTAGAAATCTGCTGGATTAGTCAGCCTTCAACCCTTATACATATTACCTTACGGGAGTTAGTAGCTTCCTGCTGCCTCTCGCGTGCGCAGTTTTTCCCATCGCGCCGGAAATATTGATGTTATCATTTCTATTATTGCCACAGGAATACACTTGACCCCCTTTCTTTATTATCATATCCTCGAATCTCAGTTACACCCAAACTGTCGAATGAAAAGTAGCACCTATATGATATAAAACACGAGTATCACCGGTTGCCAATTCTCCTCAAGCAGATATTAGAAAATCCCTCCGCCATTCCAAAATTCGAAATTCCGAAAGATTGCAGAATCACAGGCGACCCCGACTCTGGTCCACTCGAAATTCTGTCAAGAGGTGCTGCCACCTGGTCGGTCCCTCTCGAGTCGCCGCTGCGCGTCGGCTGCAAGTAGATCGGGAGCCTCGAGATCGTTGTAGCAGCAGCTGTGCATCTCGATCGCAGGAGGTTCGCCGATCGTACTCTCACTTTCTCTGCGATATTCCCCGGCGACCCGGTTTCGAGGCGACACAGTTCGCTCCGCCGAACGAGAAAGTGAACGCGGAGCCTCCCGCTCCTCTCCGGCTTGCCGGGAGAAATCCCTCTGCGTAGGTGAGACCGCGGCAGCGAGGACTTTTGTCCGCGCGCGGTGCAACGACGGTAATCAGCGGGCCCGAAGGAATTATTGCTTCGGAGAAACCGCGCTGATAAATCTGTTCCAACGGACTTCCTAGTGGAACGACGGCGGCTGCCGCGGAGAAAGCTTAAATCACGGTCAGACGAGCGTGGCTCTCGTCGAGTCTGTTACCGTCGTGTCGCTTTCTGTCTCGATAGCAATGGCCTTCGAACGTTGCGTATTCCGTGGCGCTTTCTCTTCGTTATCTGGGTAAGGGTTGATCCCCCTGGGGCCTGGGTCTTGTTTCATGGGTGATTACTCCCAGGAACATGTCCTCGGGAAGGGAACTGGCCATCCCGGGGTACCTGAGCCAGCTCACGCTGCCGTGACCTCGCAGGACGCTCCATTGGGAGCGTTCTCTGATTGCTACAACCACACCCAGGTGTAATGGGGAACGAGGGCGTTGGAAATTGGGGTTAGACGGGGGGGAAATCCACCGTACAGCTTGTAGGGTTATGGGTTATGGGCTGCTCCTCGTCCCCCATGACGAAGCTTTTGCCAGTGAACGCTTGTGGCTCTGTTCCCTCAATATTTGGGCGTGGATTTTTGTTAATTATTATTATTAAATGTCTTTATTGCACCAGTACAATTAAATAAAATTAAATTACAATGGCGAGTAGGTGAGGTTCAGCATTAACTGCTGCTCTACAACCTAATCTAAAAAGCCGTTGGGGGTTAAGAAAAATGAAAGAAAGAAAGGAAAGAAAACAAAATAAAATAAAATACAATAGGAAATTACATAGGAAATTACATAAATCGTAGTCGTCTCAGTTTATCTTGGATTATCTGCTAGAAATTGAGGTGGCAGGAATTGTTTATAGCAAGGGTTGAAGTTCCGGATTAAGGGGCTTCCCTACCTTGACGGACGAGAAACGACGTGAACTCTGGGAATTTTTTAAAACAAAACCATTAAATATATTTACTTCCAGCTTTGTGGCTTTATTCGTCAATCTTTAGAGAATCTGGAAAAAAATTGTATGCAAAAATTATGGTTATCTCCGGAGTTATAGTGCTTCAAATAGTGCGCTTTACAAAAATCATATGCGCGTGGTTAGCATAAAATTAGCCGTTGTGGTTGTCTGAAATAGAAAATTTAAACATTTCTGTAATCTGTATGAGTGCGGATATCGTCTGAACTAGATTAAATAATAAATACTGAAAATTAATGACTAATATGACAGCGTCTAAAACAAACATTGAATTTTGCAAAAAATTCGCTGGTTTCTTACGTTACAAAAGTCTAATTTTGCAAAAAATGGGGCATCTATTTAAAAGATAGGTACATATGTACCAAGTCTAAAATAAATCGGGTGATTGGTTTTTGAGATATCATGCTATCCAATTCGAAAAACATGGTTATGAGAAAAACGCGTTTAAAGTTTTAGGTAGGCTTCTTACATTTAAATTTTATTTTAAATGTTGCTTAAATATGGTACACATATAGACCTAAGGATTTCAACTAATATAATTTGAGTGTTCCTCTTAAAAAAAAATCGCGCTCCTTTTCACGCCGTCAAAGTAGGGAGACCCTTAATATTCGGTGGTTCGTTGGTTATCTTGAGTAGGAAGGTTGCTTCGGCATATGACTCGAATTATTTGGAGCCAGTGTATCTCTTGATAAACTGAACACTCATTCTTTTATCTGCAATGTTACTTTGGCGGGGCAGGTGTTGTTCCCGGGGAGTTTGAACGCCCGGGAACGATAAACGAGCGGCGAAGGGGGGCCAGGCTTAGCGCGGAGTTCGAAACAGAAACCGCGAAAATACGACCACCAGCGGGTATACCGACAGCAAGCCGCGTAAGCTGGTATTTTCAGCTGGATGACAAATGCAAAGAGATGGAGTGACGTCAGGCGAGCGACGCTGCATTGTCACGGGGCTCGGCGGCTCGTTCCGTCGTAAGAGGAAAGCACGAAAGTCGTAGAGGAAGTAGTTTATTAGAGAGGTCGAATGAACAATGCTCATTCGATGCACGGGGCCATGACTGTACAGGATGATTCAACGGCGGCGCTCGTGAAATCTCATCAACAAACCGAGAGTCTAACAAAGGTGGACGTTATAGTGGACGTTCGAGTCGGTCACCCGAACTTCCTTAATTAATTTCAAACTACACGTTGCCCTAAAAGATTTCTTAATCTTTTTAAAATGTTTCTCCCAATGTCTGATACAAGACACTCCTAAATTGTCCACGCATTGCTACTGAATCACCCTGTACACATAAGCAATCACGTTATCAGTACTCAGGAGTCCAAACTTGGTATCTTCGTTCACTTCTGATATTTCAGCTTGACCCATCCTGCGCCTCAGATCTTCGCGATGCTTGCCTATGGCAGTCACGTTTCCATCGGTCCTTGCACTTTCAACCCCCGGCGAAAAGAAATCTGTGTTGAATCGATCCCCACGTGAACAAGGCGGCTCTGATCACTCCGTGAGATCATCCGCGTATTAAGCGTCTTTCCTGCGCGAGTCGAGGTCGCTCTCCAAGGTTTGCCCACGTTTCCTAGTTGATTGCGTTTAATGGAACGCATTATGCATGTGCGTTCGACTGGATGTCAACCGATAGCCGGCTGTCCTCAAGCGCTTCGATCCGCCCGGTCGGCTGGCGAGGACAGGCGCTAACACCTGACCGCGCGCCTACCCTCGCGAGAAGCCTCTCCGATCCAGTCGAATCGAAGATCCGCTCTTCCATTTCCTTCGTCACGCGAGCTGGAACGCTTTCGGTTCGAAGCTCGATTAACCGTAATCGAATCTGGCGAATGTACCCGTTTCCAAGTCACTTCTCCACGTAGATGATTTATCTCGTTCGATTCGGAAGTCCCCGCGGATACTGGTGAAAATAATTAGGAGGCTTGTTACTTGAATCGTTTTAGAATATTTAATTAACCACGGAACCGTGGTGCATTAAGTCAGATCTGATGTGGAGACACTGGTGCGTCGGTTCAGTTATTTAAATAATTGATCATTTTGAAATTGGATATCTGCTTCGGCTTAAAGGCACCTTGCGGGTTAATTATACGTAGGGTAGGCATTAGTGACGTTTGATTTTTAATATTCAACTTCCCACTTCGGAGAGCTCCAAGTTGGAACTGTTACTACAATAGTTTGTTATTCTATTTCCGATCTGACGGTTCAGAAGCATTCATTCCCTGATTGGCCGCTATAGTAGCCGTTGAAAAGCTCCGCTTAAGTGTCAGGTTGAACGAACAAAGCGCACTGGAATGCCCGGATGCCTGTGGCAATGTTATACGGATGCATAATGGCGGCAAGGCTACGGCTCGGACCGTTGAACGAAATGCGTAGACAAAGGAGTCGCATGCGAGGCCTTCGTGGCACGTGTGTAACTGCCTTTATCGCTATGGGGAAACATAAATAAAGTCAGGGTCGAGTGACCACGCGTCATCGTCCCTTCATGGCGTACTCCTGCCTTCGTTCCGCCCAGTAAACGGCGGTCATTCTCTAAATGCTGGGCTGGAAGAAAGTTTCTCGTACCCCTGAGGGGCTTTCCACAAATCCACGGCGGTGTATGTAGCTATTTCAAAAGTCAATGGCTACTTTGAAGCGAAGGTCCCAGCCTACCATACGCCGGCTATTCAGAAATAAGAAATAATTCCAGCAATCATGCTCCAAGTGACCTGGAGGACACGCATCTCGGAGGTCTAGATCTAAATGTAGATCATTAGATCTGTCTGCCTAGAATTCTATTAACCTCAAGTTTGCTCCATTTTGCAAATGTACATAGTGATCTTTGACATAGTGTTCTTTGAGAGGTTAAGAGTGATATAAACATGGGCGTCCGGAGGGGGGTGCAAAAGGGGTAGTTGCCCCACCTGGCTTTTGACAAAAAATCGCTTATTTTTCAAAACTGACCTTTATTAAGTTTATACTAAAAAAGGGAATATTTTTAAATTTTTAATTAAATTGGCACTATAAAATGGGTTAAAAAAAAGGAAGAGAGGTATATTTTTTTTTATCATTATCCCAAATTTGCCCCTTCTGGAAAAAAGTCTGCGGACGCCTCTGCATACAAAGAATGTTGACCACTGCTAATATTATTTAAATGTTGGGACACTTCAGCTTAACGAAGCGAAATCCTTCGAATTAAAGTACTCACCGGGAGATGTTTCTGATTGGGAATAACTATTTATAGCGGGTAATTAATATCAGAAGCGAAATGATTGGGGTAGACTTCTATGTAAGATTCGACTCGGTCAGGTGTCCTTACCACACCTGTTTATCTACCTGCAAGAATCACCTTAACAGCACGCCTGGAACCACGGTCGATCATTGCGCGTAAAGGCTGGAGCGAATATCACCGCGTCTGTACGTCCCCGTTCGCCGGAGCAACTACGTTCCATTGTGCGGAACAAAAGCTAGGACCTTCGGTCCGCACAAACGCGCAGATGTCCTCCGACAACGCAGATTGTCTTCCTCCTAGTTCAGCGGCCTCGTAACTCCCTTGCAAACTTCGCCGACCATCGGGGGACCTAATTCGAATTACACCGATGCGTTTAATTCCGCCCACGACCCGATGAATCACGGGTCGCTCGGATTCCCCAACGTTCTTTGTCTCTGATATCTCCTCGGGCTTTTATCCATCTGAATTGCTACTCGTAAAAATTCAGGGATCCAGTGGAAAACAGGCACGTGCCACATATGCACAAATTTTTGTTTCTTCGTGGCATTAATTCTTTGCTGTAATGTAGTGTAGTTTCGACACCTCCTAGAATAATAGCATGTACGTTTCACCGAGTGGAATCACAGGGTAAAGGCACCAGTAGTCGACCATGTATCAGTAGTCGACCACTTTCAGAAAAACGTGAAAAATAAGGTTTTTAGATGTGTCGATCTTTTGAACGAAGTGCAGTTAGATGTGCACTTAGAAGTGTCGACCACTTTCAGAAAAACATGAAAAATAAGGTTTTTAGAAGTGTCGACCACTTTCAGAAAAACGTGAAAAATAAGATTTTTAGAAGTGTCGATCTTTTGAACAAAGTGCACATCTAACTGCACTTCGTTCAAAAGATCGACACTTCTAAAAATCTTATTTTTCACGTTTTTCTGAAAGTGGTTGACACTTCTAAAAACCTTATTTTTCATGTTTTTCTGAAAGTGGTCGACACTTCTAAAAACCTTATTTTTCATGTTTTTCTGAAAGTAGTCGACTACTGGTGCCTTAACCCTATTCAACTTTCTTCACGCTGAAAAATAAAATCGTTTAAAAAAAAATGCGTAGTGGGGAAATGACCCGAGTCACAGGGTTCCTTGGAGGCAAGTGGTCATTTACCATCTAATTTAAGTACCGTTTAAAATAATTACAATTTCGTACCGCATTTCCTACGAAAACAAATTTTTCCTTCACCTTGCTTTCCTGTAACATCATTCAACGGTGGCATGTGCCTGTTTCCCACCGTGCCCCTCAATTTATCTACCACTTGTATCTTTAAAATCACCTCGTACGTACCACCCCCTTATCGATCTTTTACATCTTCTCAATTCATTTCACTTCCCCTCGACTCAGCTCGATGAGAAAATGAGAACGATCACTTTCCTTCTCTTCTAACTCGCCCTAAATCCCAGACAGCGTTAAAAGATCTTCTGTGTACGAGTTACCCGCGCAGCTTCCAGTTCCCGCGCCCAGCATGTCAGTGAACGGGCACGCCGAGGCCTGTTATTAATTAAACCGTGCAAACGACGTCGTGCGTGGAATAAATTTTTACCGTTGCCCTACCTTCGTGCGTCGGGGACGCCTCTGGCAGGGATCGCTCCTCGGTATCTCCTCGGAGGCCGCTTTTGCCCGAAGGACGGCGTGCGTCGACCGATTAAACCAGGCGTAATTATCACGGCCGGGACCAGTCGCCGCTATTCCAGTTCTACACATTCGGTTACGTAATGCCGATTGTCGGGACGCATAAATATTCCCGCCGGATCCGTTATGCCGTTGCACGCGTGAACGAGTCGCCGTCCTTACGCAACGACCTTCTTCCGATTCGCGAGCGAAGCGTTCACGGCTGCATTCTTACACGGCGATTGCCGCTCTCGTCTTTCGAGAGGAAACGGTGATTTCATCCGCTCGACGTCTCCTTATTCTCCTTTGCGCCTCCGGCCGAGGCGTCGCGCGTCAACGGTTCTCTAACGGATGGGTGTCGCGCGACGGCCACCGTCGAAAATAGGTCGCTACGCGGAGCTGCTGACGTCGAGGCGCGGATGAAGCGTGGATCTAGTTCCGAGCTTCGAAGCGGGCCTCGTTCAAATGGGACTTCAAGTTGCAACTGCATTTAGTAGGAATAACTGGTCGAGGAATGCGTGGCTTCTGCATGATTTTGAGGGGACTTCTTTTCTCGCTAACAAATCTCACGATTGTTTGGTGTATCTGCGTACAAAAAAACTCGAACGATAGAGGGTTTGGGAAGCTACACTATTTAGAGTGAGCGTTCAGTGCCGAGAAATAGTTGCATCGCGCACGGTCGTTTATAGGCAGAGACAAACCCAGCCAGACAATTTACAGCATATTTGCGTAAAGTTTATCGAATATCAAATCACGTAATGCAACAATGTTGTGCGCTTTGTGAGTGCTCACCTTGGCGTTCAATTTAGGACATGTAATGATTCAATTAGAACAGAAAATATTGTAGCAATCTTTATACACTCGATGAGGATATTCAGTTCAGGTCATATTTGAATCATATTTGAGTCATGACGTGCTGCTAATAGTTACACAAAATTTACGGTCTCCCTATCTCGCCTTCGCCGGACAGGAGTGAGACAAAAGCGTGTACACCAAACCGAGCCCATAAGGAGACAATACTGTACCTTATATTTGTGCAAAATTTACCTACTGTTGTGCATTGAAAAATAGGGATCATATTTGAATCACATTTGCAGCAATCAATGCAGCACACAATGATTGTAAATTGACATCATCACTTTACATTATATTTACAACATATGTTTTAGTCATATTTAGTAAATTAACATGAGTCTAACGA
Organism: Andrena bicolor; assembly: GCA_960531205.1. Classification (NCBI taxonomy): domain Eukaryota; kingdom Metazoa; phylum Arthropoda; class Insecta; order Hymenoptera; family Andrenidae; genus Andrena; species Andrena bicolor. The sequence goes on along the minus strand of OY482664.1, from coordinate 51,769,450 downwards.
TATAGCAATATTGATCAAACATGTAGTAAATGTATTGATTCATTGCATGATCAAGAATTTAACTCATGAAAGTCTGGCTGGGAAAGGTAGCGCCGAAGCTGTGGGTAAGGTTAGTTGCAGTTTTCCCGCGGGGGAAAAATCTTGATCGAGGAATCGAGGAGGCCGTGGTGACGTGTCGCGAGTACCGCTATCCTCTCACCTGCGCGAGAGGTGTCCTTCGTCGGCCTTGGAGCCAGTTTCCTTCAATGACAGCGCAGGTTAATTATTCATCCGTGATTGTTCTACATTTCACTCGCCCCTCCCCTCCCTTATTCCACCGACTCATTGTTACCATTCATTCCGAAGGCTTTCACCTTCAATCACGTGTTTTCTCCTCTTATGTGGATAATCAGCCTCTTCCTCCGATTCTTACGAGCCGCCGTTCTTACTCGGCAATTAAACGGTGGGTTCCCTAACTGAAGAAACGGTGGAGTCACTCGGATTTCGAAAGTTGAATCGAGATTAAAGTCCCCCAGCTCCTCTTTAATCTCATTTCATATGTTTTCCTCCGCGAATGTAGGGCGATTGACGTAAATTTGCGCTGGTTCTATTAGAAGAATAGATTTACGATCAAGCGGCCGCGCGGAGGATATTTCAGTAATGTTTTGTCTCCATCTAGATCTCGAAGGACGCGGAATAGAGAACGACACGATCGATATCTCGGAATTGTGCTTCGCATTGTATGCAGCTTGCTATAACGGACCTCCGGCTGACAGTCGAGCTGACCTTTGTCACGTCACGATTCTTTTTATCGTAATTGAAAACTGTTTGCCCGGCTATGTAGCTGCCATGCGCTGGATTTGCCCAATGGCCACTCAACATTATCCCCCGTCACTCGGGGGAGCTGCCATCAATTCTTGTAAACTGATCGATACCGATAGATGAACAGACTTTGTCCTTCTTTGTCAAGGATGTCGCCAGCAATTAATTTGTTCGCGGCGCTCGGATCGCAGGCTTTAAGGAAGTGTTAACGACTCGTCCAGACGGAAATGTTGGTAAGAGGAAGGTATCTATCAACCACAACGTCCTGTGTCGCATTACAAACTTTCAGGGCCAACGGGAACGTGAAAGAAAGCTATTATGCCTGCCAGTTACCGATCACCACCGTTCACGTATTTTTAGCCAAACGATTTATCACCCGCCCCACTCACCCAAGCAACTGCAGTTTAATAGCAGACAGGCATTTAGTACTTGCTAATGGCTCGACCCTTTGAATTATCCTATTTATAACCATTAGAGTTCGGCAACAGTCTTTACATTCACTCTCACAGACGTCTGTGGAAGTCCGTGTAACAGCTCTGAAATTTATGAATTTTTTTTTAAAAAGCTATTGTTAATATTGCAGTAAACTCTTTTGGAATATAAGGAGGAATCTTTAAACTTGCAGAAAATATTTTTTTTATATCGAACCTTCTTATTATTTATTAATTACCGGGCTGTTAGGCGAGAATCTCTCCTTATGACGTTTGTAGAAGTTTGTAGTCGGCTCGTTTCGTGCTCGAGACCTCATAAATTAATAGCAACCCTTGTGCTCGAAAAATTCCACCTTCAAGAAGCTTGCATCGCGGTAATGCCGAGGGAACACGGCCACGCGACATTCTGCGGGTTGCACTCGCGCAACGGGCAAACGTCGCCGAGGGTGGCCGCAATGTCCTGTGTCATATTTCACCGTACGATCGTGCATTATGGACGCGATGCATCCGCGGTGGGAACGACAATCGCGTTCGCAAAACCGCAACTTCCGTCACCCAGCCAATCCGAGGACACCACACTTCCCTCCTCCGGCGTGGGTTCCCTTTTGTCCCGGCGGTTAGGTCGGAAAAAGCGGGCCTGCGTGACGCCTGGGACTTTGAAAGGCCCGCGAGAATATCGCCCGCAGGGAATTCCCGCGAGCGCAAGTGTCGCGGGAATCGTGCACGAGATCCAGCGACGACCGTGATCCTTGGGCGCCCGTGAACACGGAAGATGGCGACGGGACCGAGTCTCCTTGATGCCTCTGATATTTACCCGCGAAAACTGCCGAGGCTCGAGCCTCGTTGCGTAATGCACGACGCGGACGGTTAAGTGTTTGTTCGCGCGGAGACATCCGTTCTTCTTTTTTGCAGTGAAAACGCCGAGCGACTCGCGCCCGAGTGAGACAGACCGGCTGAAAAAGGATTTATGTAACGCACCTTCAAGGCGCCTCGACGCTTCGAAAGAAAGTTTTGCTCCAAGGACTCGGATTCCACGAGACGTCTCTGTCTGGTTTTCGGGAGCCGCAGGCTGGATGCGAATAGCACAGCCACGTTCTACGAATTTCGTCGCCGAAGCGACGAATTCTTCGCCCGCGGTCTCGAGCACCGTTCCGGGATCTGCTTCGTCTCAGTCGTCGTAGATCCTCGGCTCGGTGAGCGTCGCTGCTCGCGGGCCCGTCGTTTCGACGATTGGAAACCGCGACGGGTCCTCCCGCTCTTGTCGAAGGGGAAGGGTTCAACGAACCGACCGGCGGAACGGCGATAGGAAAATAAAAGAGGGTTTATCGCGGTGGTCAATTATGAGGCGGCGAGCGAGAGGCGGGCCGGGGAAGGAGCGACTCGAGCGATCTCGGTCACCCTTCAAGATCTGACCCGACCTCGGATCAGAATTGAACGCCGGGACTTAAAGCGCGCGCGAACGTCGCTGCAATCCTGGCCAATCAGCGAACAAACAGACGCGTCGGGGATAAAGGTGAGCCTAATTGGCGCAATTCATATTCAAACGAGGTCCACGTCCTTGACTGCTCATCGCGCGCGCGCGCGAAATTGATAACCGTTCGCGTAAGGCGGCGGCGAATTCGTGACGGCGCGGCGAGACGCCCTCTCTGTCGCCGTCGCCGTTCAACGGCAGCCGGGGGTCATTCCACGCCGTTATCAGCCTTTTATTTTACTTTCCGCGCGGGTACGTTGCCCTGCTGAGGAAGGTCAGGCTGCGGCGACGCTTCTTCCACTGGCGAGGCTAAACAGTCGTCGAGCGCATCAGCTCTGTGTTCTTGGAAACTTTCGCAGTTAGGGCAGACCTGTCGACGAGAATTTAGAGCTGGGAGCGAGCAATAATTAGAACTCCTACTGATCGAACAGTCATCGTGGCTCCGAGGAACTCGCAGGGACTTGCGCAGCGTTTAAGTCGTTTAAAATGATCAAGTGTTACATACCTCTTCGTTTGTTATATGTAGAATCCCTCGGAGGTTCTTCCTGTTAGCTTGAGTAATGGAGGTTCTGCTGTATCGTTCTGTTTATGAGAGACGGGAATGTGGTTTACAATTTTTTGACCTTGCTCGAGACACGAATCGCAGTGTATAATTGCATTGTCGTCGGCACCGGCTTGCGCAGTTATCGCTTTGGTTATTGTTGTCTCCCCGCGGGCTCTGATAACACGCGGAGGGGTCACCCTGCGAGGCCATTAGCTTTTATTTCGCACCTATCAGGATGATATCGCCCCCTGAGAAAGGTCAGTCATGGACTTTGCCCCCGCTGTTACAGAGGTGGTTGACGTTGTAGATTGTAAACCCAGGAGACTTTATCTCGCTCGTTATTGTCGCAGTGGAAGTCGTAGATCTACCAAGGACTCGATCATTGGATTTAGTTCGGCTTTGTTTTCAGCGGAATTCTACTGTCCGGCTTGCGGCGAACAATTCGAAGAAGGTGGAAATTTTTGCTTAGTGTAGGATCGCAGGTTCAATTCTATAATTTCTCTTTTGTATAATTAGACGCTTATTCGCTCGTGTTCCACGTGAACGATTTTAATCCAGTGACGTCGGGCTGAGATTCTCAGTTATTTCGTGAAAACAGTGGAACTGCTAGTGACAGTTGAGTGCCACGAGTTTCAGAGTTCATTTCACGATTGAACGGGCATCACATCGAGCGCGCCGAGTCGCTCGGGTTTGAATTAAAACGTTCCAGCGGTATCAGTTCCCACGGCGGAGCATATATTTAATAACGTCATCGAACAAAGTGGATAACATATATTATCAATATTCCCACTCCGATTTCAGCACAGCAAACCGTAAAGGTGACTTCTTCTTCGCGGACTTAACACAATTAAATATCTCAAACAAAAGATTTCGATCTTCTCCTCTAAAACACCAGAGTACGGTAAATATTTATGCGTCACTCGAATAAACATATTGTCACTTACACCCTTCCTATTATTAGTCCTTGGAATATATTATTGCAAAGATGGAGCTCACTATTTTGGCCAAAGGAAGTTGAATACGAATATTGACATCAATCATATTGCTATAAAAATTTCAGAGTAACGCGATAAACATTTTCACTGTTGCGAATAATAGTATTTCTTCAAACAGTTCCAGACACCACAGGAGCGGGTAAATTGAGGGGTTGTGCCTAGATTTTTTGTGGAATATCTACTGTATATTTTTTTACAATTCGCTCATTTTAAAAGTTCATGTATGGATAAACTTTCAGTAATTTTATTATAGAAAAATATTAAAAAATAAACGAATAACAGCCATTCTCGCGGAAGTCGTTTTCGAATCGAGCAAGTTTTCTCTGAGCCGGATCATGTAAAATTAAAAATTCAAAAACATTTCGTTAATTATTATTATTATTATTATTATTATTAATATAATTTTAAAACAAGCGACTAGTTGTAAAAAAATATACAGTAGATATTCCACAAAAAATTCCCGAAAATAGCGTTCATCTTCTTATAGCATAGCCCCTGAACCGCACCCGCGAAGGGAGAAGCTTTCCAAGCGTCCACCCCGCCGCGCCCGTGGGAGCGCGGCTTTAAGGGAACCCGATGGAAGACGCGAGGTGAAGGCGGCTACCGGAGCTCGTCCTTGCCGCGGACTGGCCGGGAAAGGCTGTTTTTCATCGCGAGGGTGAAAGTTATAATGCAGAAAATGGTATTACAGATGACGAGGCTCGGCAGCCCGCGGCAAACTGTGAACTCGAAAACGGTCGAAGGTCAGAGCGGACCGACCTTCGCCGACACGGTGATCATTTTAAAATGATCGCCGCTCCGAGCAGCGCGCTTACACACACAACACAACGCGACGGTGTCCTTCGGCCGCGTTCTTTCAGCATTCCGCGTACTGGTACGTATTTGTTCCGCGTGCATGTACGAGCACGCGCCCGTGCCGATGTACACCGGGTTGCCTTCCTCCAGTGGGCACACGTGACCGAGATTGCATATTCAGAGGAGCTCGGACGCTCGAGTCGCTTGTGATCGGGCGAGCCTCTTGTTTTCCATTTGCTCTACCGTTGAATACATCGAAGGGTGACCGGAGGGTGATCACTGTATCTCGATTAGTGCTGGAGAACTATCGATGGTACTTACGATAGTCATCGATGGTTCTCACTATCGAAAACTATAGATGGCTTATTTTCACTATCGATAATTATCGGTATTGAAAATCGTAGATTAGTCAATTAAAAAATAATAACAGCTGAAATTCAGAATCCCAAATTTAATTTGTAACATTATTACAAATTTCGATAGTGAGAACTATCGATATTAGTCAATTCAAAAATAATAACAGCTGAAATTCAGAATCCCGAATTTAATTTCTAACATTATTACAAATTTCGATAGTGGGAACTATCGATATTAGTCAATTCAAAAATAATAACAGCTGAAATTCAGAATCCCAAATTTAATTTCTAACATTATTACAAATTTCGATAGTGGGAACTATCGATATTAGTCAATTAAAAAATAATAACAGCTGAAATTCAGAATCCCGAATTTAATTTCTAACATTATTACAAATTTCGATAGTGAGAACTATCAATATTAGTCAATTCAAAAATAATAACAGCTGAAATTCAGAATCCCAAATTTAATTTCTAACATTATTACAAATTTCGATAGTGAGAACTATCGATATTAGTCAATTAAAAAATAATAACAGCCGAAATTCAGAATCCCAAATTTAATCTCTAACATTATTACAAATTTCGATAGTGAGAACTATCGATATTAGTCAATTAAAAAATAATAACAGCTGAAATTCAGAATCCCAAATTTAATTTCTAACATTATTACAAATTTCGATAATGAGAACCATCGATAACTATCGTAAGTTCCATCGATAGTTCTCCACCACTAATCTCGATCACCGGGCGAATACTCCTTTCAGCGATCTTCTACCTGCCATTTTACCTGTTAACTTCAAAATCTCTGCACTGGCACAGGGGATCGCCATCGGAGAATTTAAACCTGTCCGTGCAATTCATTGGATAAACGTCTCGGTTCATTCAGCTGTTTGCACGTAAACAGCAAACAACTTTGATAACCTCTGGCACCAGTATTCAAGTATAAAACTCGTGTGTCGTACAGATTAGGCACGTTTAAGCGAGGATCATTGAGGAAGTTCATGATAGATGGTTCTCTGCAGAAGGCTTGCGTTAAAATCCAAGTAGACTCATCTATTTACCAAGGTAAATCGACATCCTTTTAGCAGTTCGTTCATGAATACTCTCGTATCTCAGTACAGAAATGATAAATTCTAATAGAATACATCGACGGTGTCTGATGAAACATAAAATGCGAGTCCACCAACGAAAGTTTCGCCGACTAGATCGTGGTCCGTTGAAAGTGAGGCTCGCGTCAGTCACGGTTCGCCCTGTAGGGTGTGCCCATTGCAATCCCCTCGACCTACTTTCCCTCGCGGCTACTGGAAATCGAAGAGGGTCAAGCTCGATGACAGGATATCCTGTGGATCGTAATGCGCGTCGTGGACGCGTGAGAATCTAATTTGCCGTCATTTGCACGCGCTCGTTAGTTGGAGTGAAGTTCACGGTTGGAAAAAGACAGCGGCCGTTTCTTGTCGTATCCGAGATTATCTCCCTATCTCCAAGACAGTAACGAATTCGAAGGAGTGAACGATGCTCCACTAGCACGCGCGGCCGTAGCTGTTATTTACGAATTGCCGATTGAAGCTACCAGCAGACCGGTGATCCTAGCGGTCGTGGTAGGATAAATGTAGCAGTAACTGAACCTGTACCAGTGAATGGACATTTTTTATTAAAATGGGTAAAATAAGTTATTAAAATAAGCAACCAATTAATTAGAGACTTTTAATTTCTTGCTCCATATATCCAAACATTTTTTGCAGCACGTGGAATAAATCGCGCTGCAGATGTAATTTTATAATAGTGTTCATTCATTGGCCTTAAGTGTTCGTTTATTGCTGCGTTTACCCTATAAAGTATTTAGCGATTACCTACACAGCGGTGCAACCATTAACAAAGCGACGGGTACCTTTCTCCCCGCTGAACTTCAAACGGGCATTCAAGTATTCATGCATGCCCGAGCATCGACCATTGCCGTGTAACCGGCAAGCAAACCGCGGAAAATGGATTACAGTAGCGGCATGCAAATACCAGCGACAGTTAATTTGTCAATTGCACGACGTCGCGGACTAATCGAACTCCTTAGATAACGCGGCGGCTTGCATAATGCATTTTCTCACTGCCAAGGTGACGTCGCGCTCGCGTGGCTTTACGTCGCAGGGTTAGCGTCTGCCACCAGAAACGATTGACCTTACGATACGGGCAACTTCGGCGCTCGTATTACGCGGACAATACGTCCTCTACGTACACGGCGTAGATAACAGCTGGCTGTTCAATAAGATTCACGTGCGCCGTGCAACATGTGACCGTCAGCGAGATATCGCGACGGAAATACGTCGATCTTCCCGATTGGCTGTGGAAACGCGCGCCGCCGTGTCGCTGAATCCAAAGAATGTCGCGCGTGGCATCGGTCGTTCTCCGAATCGTCCCGATGCCCCCGATAACACCAGCGAATTAAATCTTCCATCCTGGACAGCAGACTCCTCGCAGCGATTCTCTCCACCGGCGCCACACTTTTCTCCGTTTCTTTCCACCGAGAAATCGATTAGTCTATATCAGCCTCGATACGAGCAATAGAATCCCCTTATCGTTATCGCCCATTCTCGCGGCGGATTAGAGGCGACGCTAGGCGCCGCTTTTTCATCCCGACATTCTTCCGCCTCGACGCGGACGAACGTTTTACACCCCTCGCTGGGAAAAGAGCGATTAATCGCGCGTTGCAACCTGCTCGCACGGTACACCGTTCTCTGGAAACCATTTGCCGTTAAAAGATCGAAGAGAGTGGCCCCGGGTGGTTCACCGAGTTTCTCGGATCCACCGCGAATCAAGATCCTCGCTTTTCCGGCGGCCGAGTCCCCATTATACGGCTGGCGACTCGTTAGCATAATTCGCGAGCTATGCTGCATCCGACGGCGCGTTTCAGCTCGTACGATATCCTCATGCATTTTAACGCGACACGTAGCGGGTGTCGCTAATTTTAACGCCCGCCAGTCACTGCGGTTACCGATACGATAAACACTGGCCAAGTTATTACATATGTCGCTTTCACGGACAAACGTCCGACGCGACGGCTAGTGGCGTGTGCAATTCCTCACCTGGTGCAAAAGAAGAAACGTTTGATCGACGGAGGATCGCGAGTGGGGGAGGTGGCGGAGGCGTCGCAAGGTGGCCGTGTGAAGCGGTACGTGTCGCTGTTTACGACCCTGTTTTCCTCGAAGAATGTCAAGCACGACGATACGCCGGATCACGTGTGCCCGCGGCCTTGAACTTGACTGTGCTGACGCACCGCTTCTTAACGTTAATGCGACTATTTGCGCCACGCCGCTGATAACGCGCGATTGTCGTTCGCGCGTCGTTTCCCCCTGTCCTTCGGCGAGCGTCTGTAGTATCCGCGCGGGGCTGGGCGACTCGAGGAATTCGGGCGAGCTGCAGCGAGGCGCGTTATCCGCTTTACGTAGAAATCGCTTTTGGATCGTCGACGGATGCTAGCGCTAATTGGAGACGCGAATCGTTAATGTAACTCTTAACCCTTCGTGGTCACACCTTCTTATAATCACAAGTTGGTCACACGGGGTTCACTGTACCCCAGCGTCATTTTTTGAGTTACCATTTTCGTATTTTTGAATCTTTTAACTTTTTAGTGATAATTCTACGTTCGTAATACTTATACAGTCATGGTCTAATAGTCTTTTTCTAGAAATGTAAATTGTGATATGCTAAAATTTGTAGTTGAAAACGAGCGATTTTCCATCGTCGTGGTAAAATACAGATTTTTTAAAAAGTTTTTTATTTTTTTTTTGCGATAAATCCCCTTTGGAAGATGTAAAGGTGCGGAATTTCAAATCAAAAATTGCTCTTGGGGTACAATACACCCCGTGTGACCACGAAGGGTTAAAATCGAGCGTCGACGAGGACGAAGCTCGCTGGGATTAAATATGTATGTTGCTGACGTGCTTGGTGTAGCGCGGCGGAAACACGATTCTTAATACGGCGCAGCGAAGCGACAGAAATTAATTACACCTGGAGCTGTTAAGCTCGGTCGGGCGGCGTGGCGGGGAACGGTGATTCTGCTGATTACGGGAAGGTGCGTGAAGGTGCATCAGATATCTGGATGTTTCCAGGAGCGGAGGGCGGGAAAATTGAAATCAATAAAGCGGGATCGCGCGTGCTCCCGGCTGTGGAATTAAAAACGACACGCGCGTGGGTTACGGGGAATCCAGCGGGGCTTTGTCTCGTCACGTGGAACGCGCTGGCAATTGCGGAGCGTTCGGAGACTCCGCCGGGTAAAATCGTAGGGAACGTTACAGGAGCAAAGGAAAGTTAATCTTACGAGTGGTGCAACATGGAAGATAGAGTTAGAAGGTAGCTTGAGGGGACTAGGCACTCGAAAAATCGATGTTTTTTTATTGAATTTTCCGAAAGTACTAGGGTAGAAGTACCGTTTGTGGCCATTGCACTGTTTTTGGCCATGGGCATAATTATCTTATTTTTAAATTGCTTGCAGATCATTATTATGTGGAGAATTTCACATCATAAATATTTTGTTTAGTATACCGCCCGAAATATAAGGTTATAATTATTGTTTACACGGAAAAATATTATATTTTTTAAGAAGTGGCCAAAACTGGTACAATATCTTAATGTGGCCACAAATGGTGCATCTACCCTATATTTTCTCAATAAATTGCCGCTTGGTTTATATTAAAATTCGCAAAATTGTTGATTTGGCAGCGAAAAAGGTCAAGCGGCAACCTACTGTGTTGCCTTTGCTCAGAAACTTTAAACGTGTTTTTTTTAAATCTTTTTTATCATGGTTTTCGCGTAGTTGCGACTGAACGGAGGTTCAGATCCACTTGAAAAAATTACAGAATGTGTAAAACATGTGCCACTTCCCGCCAAACCTCTGATATGGTCCGTAAAAATTTCAGATTTTCATAAAAAAATTAAAAACTCGCGGGCTTCAGTAGCGCACAAACACGACCGAATTTTTCACGAAATTATCGCCGTTTTTTGGCCACCAATTTAATAATTCTGTTTTAATTTTAACTAGTTTGTACTGGTTCGGTGTGAAACCACGGATTTAACAAACAATAATCACACCTTGAAATTGGATTACGTCAGTTTTTAAGACCAATATTACCTGAAAACTATAGAAGAACGTTAAAATGTTTACCACTCATCACCGCCATTTTTAAAGCACGTGTATATTTCGTTCCAACTTTTTTCAATCTCAATGATAATAATAAACATTGGGTAAAAGGATACTTCTGGATTTGTTTTCATTTTTTTAAAAATATATTAAAAACTAAGTGTGTATTTATTTCACGGAAAACGACTGCCTTAGTTCCCTCAAGTTTAGGCATTAGATATTCGCACATCCGCGAGTGTTCCCAGAAGGACTTAATTTTTTGGCGAAGCAGGGGATAAATTAGAAAATAACTTATGAATTCTACTAATACTTCTATTATTCCATGCATTCCATTATAACACTCTTGGGCGTCAATAAGCAAGTTAAATACAGCCGTCGCGTCGAGGCGACGAATATCGCGTTAAGAAGTCGTAAGAGAGATTCTGAATGAACATCGAATACGTTCGGCCTTGGCCTCTCGCCTCCACCCCAAATCCCACTCTTTTTACGCCCGCCTGCCCGTCGGACCTTTCTCCCTTTCATTTTCCTTCGCTAAATAGCAAATAGGCCCAACAACAGCCTCCAACACAGAGCGCTTTCACCCACTTTGATTGTAAATCTCCCGTCGTAACTTTCATGCCTGTTTTTTACGTTTGCCATCCGAATCGACCCCGGTTTATTTACCAGCTCGCCGTGATTAATGAACCCGTCTCCCTTCCTTACCCGAGATTTCGGATTTCAATCTCCCTGGGACCCTCCGCGGAGGGCCGCCGTTCCGCCCAGTAAAAATATTTCATCCCTTGGAAAACGAAGGGGCACGAGCGCGCACGGGGACACGTGCGTGTTCCTCGGGAATTTGGAGGTCGAACAGCGGTGAAAATGATCCAACTACCCCTCTGCCCAGCCACCCCTCGATACCTCCATCCCTTCCTGTTCCACCGCCGTGTCCTCTCACCCTCGCAAACTTTGGTCCTTGAATTTTCGAGACCTTGACTCCGTTTTCCACCCTCGTATCATCCCTTCCAAACCGGACTCACCCTTGCAGCAAGCCGCAGATTAGTCTTAGCGATTCCGATCGAGTCCGATCCCTGTTTAATCTTCACGGGGCTTGGCGATCGTCCGTCGGTTCTAATAAAGTTCCGCTAGCTTTCTATCTCTGATTTCCTTTCAGGCGGTCACTCCTGTAAGAGAAACACGGCCCGGGGAGCCCTTTAATTTTCATCATCGAGCAACATCAACCCCTGTTGCTCGACTCTTTCAGTCACCGTGCTGGCAGCGAAGGGGAGGGGCGGGGAGGTGCGTTTAATAACGTGTCTCATGGGAGGGGTGGTGTCGCCAGGAATGTTTGGGGACAAAGAATGCGATGAGGACAGATCGGTAAGCGTATTTTTAGGTATCTCGATGGTTTCGTCGCCTCGTTCCCGAGGAAACTTTCCTCCTGGTGACAAGGGACGACCCTGGCTCCGACGCTTTCTCCGCGCAGGGCTAGTTTACAACCCACCCACGTGGGAGGTGCTCCATGGTGCCGTTTTCTTCGAGCCGTGTTTCGCGACGACCCACGCTCCACGTTTCGATAAGCGCTGATTCCGTTTCCAGTAACTCTCCATCGCCAGTTTCGTCGTTGGCGAAAATTCTCGGCTGTCTGGTCTCGGAAAGGGGAAAGTTTCTTACGTTGGTTTGTAAATAGGTGGGCGGGGTATCCTAAAATTGTGGGACGAAATATAAGTTGCTTGTCCCAAAAGAAATTCAAAGATTCTTCATCGGTCATTGAGGTACGATAACTTTTCCATTATCAGAAGCTGTGGAACAATTGTGAGAAACGTTGGAAATTTATAAAACCACTCCAAGAAATTTTACTCTACTTGCCATTTTATGGTAAAAATATTGAAATTATAGCTGAACCTTCAGTACTCTTCTGTAGCACGATTCGCTATTTCGCAGCGACTTAGAATTACATATCTCTAAGAGCAACGATTAATTACACGTGGTTCGAGGATTCCATTGAAAATACATGTCTGTGGGTGTCGTTCAAGGATGATGAGGTATTTTCGTATGTCCACGTCGAACTTGAGCGTGCCTAAGACATGAGACTTTTGTGTCAGTGGGAGCACCCCTTGGTAGATTATTGCACAGCCATTAAGAGGGGGTGCCCATTAAACTCGATTTTCGCGGTCGATTCACTCAACACAACTGCTTCGTTTTGGGCGTTCCAAACACACACCTTTATTCTACCCTTTCAGCCTTTTAATAGTTATCTAACGATCCTCTGGTAATTGTCGAAACGATTACCAGTAGTTCTCTCGCCACCTTCGGCTCCTTTCTGTTGCCCGGGAGAACAGTAGCGGTGCCATATGGCAAGAGAGAAGGAGAATCGAAACGATGCATCCTATAACCTTTCACCCCTACTCCCCGATCGATTTCCTGGTATTTGTCCCAGTTAGGAACATCGTGGTCCGTTTGGCAATGTTCGTGGAAATCGCGGAAGGTCAACTCGGCTTCCAGTTACGTCTAGATATATCCTACATGCATATGTACTTATTTTAGACTTATTTTACTGCGGTTCGTTTCTTTATCTAATCTACAAATTTCAAGTAATTCGATTGTATAGAGGAAGTGCAGCATATGTGGAATACTGTTGGTAATTTGGAATACCGAAGTATCTAATAAACTACTAACGCTATTTAATTTGTAACACCGTAGATTATAGGGGCTAATGACCTCTTAACTAATGACATTTGTGGATGAACCGCAATTTTTACATTTTCGACTTAATCTGCAGAGGAAGCAAACGTCAATCTGCAAAACTTTTTCAGCGCAGATTCAATCGTTCCAATCATGGCTAAAATATGTCAAAACTTTAGTGTTAAACACTTAATCGACTGATTTGCATGTTCCTTCTATGGTTCCGTGCCAGTTTTGCGATAATTTCGAGAATACAAAGTGTGACATGAAATTTTCGGTTTCGATGCCATGTTGCTAATTCGGAATACCGAAGATGAAGGTAATTTGGAATATTCCAAAGCCTACCGATGCTTTTGTTTCACGCGTAATGGATACCACCGCGTCAGTTTCGTCTGTCACCTGTATAACCTTTTAGGAGCATTTGCGTAAATATTGTTTTATAGACATCTAAATCTTCAAGATTGGTAGAAAGTAGAAACGTGTGAACCGTGACTGAGTGCAGTATGTAACCGTTCTTAGCATTTTTATAAACATTCTGTTATACATATCTCCTCAAGATATCTATATTTTAGGAATGTCGATATTCCAAATTACCTGCACCTTAACGAAATCGATACTTCTTGTCATTTTTCATTCAAACCAAAATTTCAGTTACTTTTTGTTTTTTATTTTTATTGACGCTCAGAAATATGAAAGTTTATTAGTTTCTCTATGATATTATGTAGTTTAATTTGTTCCCATCCTCTGTCGTAATTTTTTATTCGTCTTAAACAAACTGGTATTCCAAATATACTGCACTTCCTCTAGTTTTATAGAGCATAGCAAACCATTCGATTCTCATTGGGACAATCTTTTTATGTCTACTATAGTATTCAAGATACGCACATACATGTACAGGAAACCTTTTTATAATATTCAAATAATCTGCGATCCTCCCATATAAGGTAAGGTAAATTTATTAAGGTAAAGAAAACACATTAAAAATAGGTACCTACTTCAAAATATAATTCTAACTTAATAATATTTAGAAAAAAAACCCAAGAACTGTGGCGACCTCCCAGAAAACATTTCGCGACCCACGGTTTGGGAATCACTGCATTAAGCTTTAACTCTGTGGAACGAAAAAGTAGCAGAAGAAACAAGTGCTCTGATACTTCTGTCCGATTTTCTTGCCGATCATCCCTGGCGAAGTAGAGCTCGTCCACCCACCACACGCGCCTCAGCACCATCCGTGGGAGGGGGTTAATCCGCTTTGGAGAAGCGGGTAACCCGTTAACCGGGGACACGTAAATAGCTGCCTGTTGCTATGGTTGAGGGGGTGGAACGTGGCGGGTCGTTGCTAGCCGGGTTGTGCACCCCGCTGCAAGCTGCATCGATCCGCCGTTCTAGCCGGTGCAACAACCCACGCGTACTGACCCCATACGTCCTTGTGGCTCTCGTGGAAGGACCGTTGGCACACGGTGTTTTTGAACCACGACATTTTCCGCGCGGCCTGTGTGATTGGCGTGGACCACGGCTCGTTTAGAACTCCAGAAACTAGGAACGCCGATTAACATTTCAATTTCCCGGTAAAGGATCCTCTTTGTTGCTTTAGGTTAATTAAACTGGCTTCTAATTACGCGCGCCACGTGTGAACCGCAGTTTTAGTAATATTAAAGAGGAAGGAGTAGAGTTTGAAGAATTGTAAAATAGTAGAATTGAGTCTTTGAAGGTGGGTATTTGAAAGATTGATTATTCACGGTTTCGTGGTCAAAAGTCAGAAGCGTGGGAGTTCATTTCAGCTGATTTTTGGCCTTTGATTTGAGGCTCGAGGAGTTGTTGAAGTGTTCCCTGAACTGTCGTTTAAATGTTTCATTACGTATTGTAATTCGCGAGTTAGAGGAATATGTACGTAAGGATTTTCGGAGAAATTAATTTTGAGGTGTATTTCAATCGCCAGTGAATGTGCAATTAAGAGGCATCGACAGCGGGTGAACAGTTGTTTTAGTCGGTCAGGCGCGCCGGGGCTCGCTTTGATCAAATTTGACCTGCTGTTATCGGACACGTGGAACGCGTGTTACGAACTCCTCAATATGTCAAAGGTTACGATCCGCGAACGTCGTTGCAAGGATACATCAGAAAATGTGAAATGAACCCATATGCAATATTACCTCACAGACGTGATCAAATCACGTCTACATACTCCTGTCACGAAGGTCCGGGGAGAAAATTTAATAAAATATTCTAAATTCGCATGGAATTTTAATAGCCAGTCGTGGTAATGAAATTAAATTTGTTGGGAAAAGTTCAGTGTTGACTACTAGAAGTAGTACTAAATATTTTGCTTGACATATTTTCTACGATAAATTTTGCGGTTTTATAGAAATTATTCTTCGTTCCCTTGTTTTTAAAATCTTTATGCATGTATTTATCTGCCACGTAGGATTTCGAAGTTCGTTCGACAGAATATTACCGATGAGTTTTTCTAACCAATATAGGTATGGCATTCGATCGGAACGCGTGGTATTGCTACTTGTCTAAGATCGTTATAGAACTTGCCCAGGAATTCCTTTGATCGCAAATGAGCTCTCAGGTGCGACCACTTACCCCTTGGAAGTCGTTAACGTCTCCTGGAACATGTCAAAGGGGAAGTTTGTGTGAAATGCTGGGACTTATCGGGGCAAGGTCAACTGTACTACCTACGATCTTAATTTCGGACAAGTATTCTGTTTGTCAGAATGTGCAATCGAAGCACGTTAAACCTTGAAGTAATACAAAAGGGTGGTTATTAACCCTCCGTGGTCACACCCTTTCATAATCACAAATTGGTCGTATGAGGTTCATCACCACAGCGTGATTTTTCAGTTACCATTTTTGTATTTTTGCATCTTTTAACTTTTCAGTGATAGTTATCCATCACCCTCTACCTAATAGTATTTTTCTGGAAATGTAAATTTTGGTATATGGAAATAATTAAGGCGATTAATTTTCTGGTTAAAATTCACCAAGTTTCTAAATTTTTTTATTAAAGTTAAAAATTTACAGAAATATTGGCAAAACTATATTCTGCGTTGCGATTCACCCCGTGTAACCACGAAGGGTTAAAGTAATATACATAGTTTTATCTCGAGGTGCAACTTTTACATTGAATTATCTCAATTTCATATTCATACCTAACTCAGGTTGTATACAACCTGATAATGGCAATAAAATTTCAATAAGATGCACTTACAATTACTTTCCATTCTCTCGTTTAGCACAAAGAAATTCAGCTTTCGAGTTTGTACGCTCCACTCTGCTGCATACGTTGCACACACGGGATCCCAGCCGAAACTGTTTAAAGTTCGATGTAGAGCGACGCATTGGAAGTTTAGCGTATTCGCGATGAAATGTTTCGATTCTAATTAAAGTCTCGGTTAATTCCTGCCGGCTCCAGGGACGAGAGAATGGCAGAAATTCGAGGTCTGGTGGGGTCGACGCGATGAAATCACTTGGAGATCGGTAGTAGAAAGAGGAAGAATCTTAGTCACCCGCGCATTATTCACGTTATCGGTGTTAATCGAGGTTAATATTCCGTTTCCGGTGAAACGAATGCATTTAACCAGTCGATCGAAATGTTGCTCTCCGCAGCTGCCGAGGATAGAATGTTTCTTACGAAATTATTACGTCTCTCCAACCAAATTCGATCAACTTCTGACAGTAATATAGATTTGTCTGAATAAAGCCACGCCCCCCACGTAATACACATTCGAAAAGCGTTGCTATTCAAAGTTAAGCGGGTTGCAAAGGCAGTGGAATTATATCACCTATTCGCGACAAATTAGTGTCGAGCGTGCAACACCTGCGACCTTTACGAGGCTGCATCCTACGCGAAGTTAACGCTAGTGTAATGCTGGCAGAAGTGAACCTTGACACGATTCTTCTACTTCTCGCGATTGATCATCTAGGTAGCCCAAGATGATCAAATTTCATTATCTGTCGAGTGCGTATTCACTTCTGACTAGGTTTCCATGTCCACCCTGCGTGTAGATTTTTAAACTAACACGTATCACAATACTACTTCGAGTTCATCTTAATCTAAATCCACCTCCTACTAGTTCAATTCTAATTTTATGTATTTTATGTATTTTCTGTGCTTTTTGTAATTACTTGTAATATACTAAGGGTTTTCCGTTAATTATAATAATAATAATAATTTCACCAAAACACTGCCCCATAATTGGTTATGCTTTTAAATATTCTCCTCCCTTTTTATCTTTCACAGTGTTAGCTAAACACCCGGTTCAAAGTCGTTTCTCTTAAAAAACGAAGCTCCCCACGAATCGTTTTAGAATGCACGTTTATCTTTGAGTAGGCATATCGCAGGGTCATCCCTTTTCTGCGTATTTTGGGCCACTACGTATCGCAAGCTCCTCTCTGGTACGTAACGCGTACACGTGAATTGGTCTGGAATAAATATAGACCGTGAATAACGCTGGCCACGGAATGATCGTTTAACTCCCCGGCGTGTACCGCCGAGTCGACGGATTTCACGTGCAAAATTTATCTTTCTTTCCGGCTGGATGGCCACCCTTCGTTCACCCGACTCGGTGGTCGCCCATTAGCCAGCACACCCCCGTTCTAGATTACTTCTGTGCGACTGTCGCCTATATGTATATGACATCGAAGTTTAGTCCAGCGGAGGCCTTGGCACCGTTTCCCGTTGGTCAGGGTGGCGAGGTGAAACGGCGGCCAGCAAGAACGCCGCGTAAGGTCTCGCAATTAGTTAATAATTCCCGGGTCGTCGTGTAATTTCGCGTCAACACGAACGCGGCTGGTCGATGAATCTCTTAATTCCGAAGGCGACGAAGTCGATAGGCTGCGCGGTTACGCGTGTCTCTTCTTTGCAATCGATTAGGCTAATGTGAACGGAAGTACATAGCATCGGTTTATTTAGTGCGGTAAATTTTTAAAGCATTGGATCGTTCTCTGTCTCCATTTAAGATTCTTTAACACCTCCTCGTTGGAAACAGTTGATGTGTTATTAGACGTGTATTAAAAAGGTGGTTCAATGAAATAAGAGAATTAGAGAAGACACCTTATTTTTTTAGGGTGAATTAAACTCACTTCTGTAGAAGATATTTGGATAGAACCTAGGCAGAAGTTTCCAGTAAGGAATACCTAGGAGGTGGAAGAATTTTGATCCATTCTCCTTCGAATAAACATAATTTATATATTAAACGCGATGTGCTTTAAACGACTTTGTAATGGGGGTAGAAGAATTATAAGTAGAATGAGCGTTACAGTATCGCGGAGGAAAGTAGAGTGGAAAGAATGAAAATTATTTACCAGTTGTAAAGGTAGGTATACATAATTACTCCCCCGAAGTCGGTGCGTTACAACCGATTCCCAGTGGTGTCGTGGCTCGTTGTGAGTCTTTTTGGAGGGCATTCCATCCCCATAAAGTGCACCCTTGGCCGGGAATTACCGTCCAACGCGGTACAGCTTTCAGGAATATTCGCCCGGCTGGCGGGGGACGGGTTAATGGTTTAATTAATTTTGCGCTGCTTTCGCCCTACCGTAAGTCAATTAACCGCGGCACTTTCGTCTTCCTCTGTGGAACAAGCTAAATGGCGCCGGGCACGAAGAAACAACTGGGTCGGAAAATTCCAGCCAACGTCGTTCGACCACCTAACAATAACCCGACACGCGTCGATTTCGTCTACCCCGACAAGGGAGAGTTTCTTTATCTCCATTGTCCCTTAGAACCTCTCCTAATCGACAATAAACTCGAAAGGCCATTGAAAGCGTTCGTCACAGAAGCTCTGTTACGAAATCTATACCTTCCCACGGGTTCAGTCAGACAAACATCGTCTAACATTAAGCAATCGGATGAATTTCATTACGCAGAAGTCGATTTTTCTCCGATCTAGCCAGCCCTATTCAGCTGCTGACATCTCGTTTACTTCGGATCCACGTATCGACTCGGTGCTCGTGGCAGATGGAGAGAATTCTCTGTGACGAAAGAGAAAAGAAAGGAGCCTCGCAGTGAGCACAAGCTGCAAGATATCGGCTCATTTTTTCCTCGTCAAACGAGGGATCACCTGTTTGGTTTCGTACGGCGATCGACTGGTATGCCGGAGATAGGACGGTTCGTTTGAAACGCGAAGGACGATTTCTCTTCCTTTCGTCACCTTAAGGAGCTTGGGCGCGGAGAGCGCCAGGACCTTGGAAAGGGGGTCGCACCTGCGGTCGACCGTTTCTCAGGGTCTTCCGATGCTTTCCACCTGAGATAGATGAACTCGAAAGTTCCACGTACGATGCACGTAACGAGGCGACATTTACGCGGAAACTTTTCATTTGCCCTGCCTGCGCAAGATCCATTTTATTGCCAATTTAGTGGTAATTTACGATATTCAAATCGAATTCGAGCAATTTCTGACGCGAGGTTTAGTATTCTTTCAGTGGGAATTTAGTGATGAAGTTTGTGACCTCCTAAGGCGATATAGTACCTATATAGGACAAGCGGAGAGGAATATTTGCAATTTTAATGGGCCACATGGGATTTGATACGTAAGATTTCTCGTAAGATACTCTATTTAAGATACTCGTAAGTTTAATTAATTATAAGTTTAATTACTAGTTAGATCAGTGGGGTAGGATTTTAAAACAGCATTCTGTTGAATTCCGCCCGTTGCGCCACAAAAAAAAAACTGAATCTGTACTACTTAATTTGTTGGTGTAATAAAGGCGTATTATTATTATTATTATTATTTGCATTCCCAAGATACTGTTAGAGCTCTAGACGATTCCGATCTGCTGGATCATATGTTGGATGTGGAGAACGGTAAAATAAGGGGGCTGGTCCCAGGCACGTGGAGGGTTCCCTCCGCCTGGTTGGAGAGGGTAAAGGAGGACCCGAAGTGTGAATACAACGCGTGGAATACATTCAATAAAAAATGGGCAGGTGGTTGGGACACGGACAACAGCGGTTGCCTCCTGGTAACACCTGCCAGAGTAAAATGCTTTTTACGAGATATCAAGCTCGTGCCTGGCATCTTGCCTCCGCTGGATCGCGGTCATGATCGATCCACTTTATCCCCCTCGTGTGAAAACAAAGTGCCAACTCGGGCAATCGAATAAAACCTACTTACCTTCCACGATCATGCGATCGACTAAAAGTTCAAACTTATCGTATTAAGTTCTCGCGTTTCTATACATTTCTAATTGAAACGCTCGAAACTAGCCTTTGTCTGATTTTCAATGAAATTCTAAAACTGATAAAGGGTAGGATGAAACGTTGTACTAGAATTGTACTACAGCGTTAAACAAATTAGAATTTTAATTAAGTACTACCTGCTATTATTAATAACGCTATATAAAGAGCCATTATGCCAGAAATTTTCTTCTACATTGTAAAACCAGTTTGCCTTTTGTTCCTTTTGTAGTAGCCATTTGAATGAAATGTTCCCTTGTCATAATTAAAAAACTATTGTTTGGCGGTCTGCCCTTTCGGTACCTCCACTTAATATACCGTATATAATTCCCGTTTGTTCTCGTAACTCTGATAAATCGTTGGTACGATTCGGGCGAATCTATCGTCGCACCTATTATTATTTATTGCGTGAAAGTTCAATAAATGGGGTAGGAATGTCTGATTTCGCGACCTACACGAGTGATTAGGGTTTTACTGTTCCCTACATGTGCATTATACAACCTGGAGTGACCTGCAGCTCTTTCAGCTACAACTGCGAACGTTATAACCGCGTGGAAAGACTTATGACCTACATAATAATATGAGTATGCTTCCACCAATCGTCTGCCATCTGCAGACCTCGATTAATTAATTAATGAACGTGGAACAACTTCGATGGCAATTTTCATAAAGAGGAGTTATGTCGCCAGGGCAAGTGCTTTCGGAATAAAGGAATTATTTCGGTAAATATAACGGGTGAATAAAATCATAGGAATTTTGGAGCGATTGCAAATATTCCATCGAGGTGAAACGTGGTGTAATTCTTCACTTTAAGGGAACCTTTCATTCGGCCGTGTATAATTTATGACGAGCCGAATAGCTGTCGAGAAGCGTGGATCGCGTAATCTGTAAGTTAATAATTCGTCGAAACTACGGACAAGCTAGATTAAATTCCCGCGCAGCCGATCCAATTGAATATTTCACGTGAAATGTGTCAAACAGTCGGTGGAACGATGCGAACGGTTTAATTACATCACACAAGATTTAACTCGAGCCTCTTTCCTCTCGTTCACAACACATTGTCCTAGAATCTCAACTACCCTAATTTTTTTATCATCTGGGTAAACCTAAATTCACAACACGATCCATCCCAACCCTTCAAAAAGAAACTTAATTTATACGTCACGGTGCAATTATAAAATTCCTTTTTCTACAATTTTTTTCTACATACAATTAGGCTGAGGAATCACCTTTTTGAAATACAGATAGAGACCGCCAACCGTAGTGTAATGGAAACATTCGCGACGATAAAAGATCCAAGTATTACATATTAATATGTACAAAAGTAACAGAAAGGCTATGATTCCTCAGCCTAATTCAGGCAAAAACCATAGAGCATACCAAAGAGCACCCGAATAAAAAATTCTTCCAGCAGCTGGACGTTAGCTGCCCCCGTTTAGATGACGTAATACGAAAAGGAAAATATTCCACCGCTGTGTGTCGATTAGAGCGTAATCCAGATATCGCACGGAAGCTCGGACCAAACCGTACATCATAGTTGCACGCATGGCGCGTGTGACCTACATCGGGGGCCCAGTAAAATATGTTCTCGACAGTCATGTGCCAAACGCAGGACTCGGGGTGTCCGTCTGCCGTGACGACCCAGAAAATCGGTTGTTGCGTTGCCCGCCCGAAACACCTGGCCGCCATCCTGGCGCTCGTTCACGTGACCCTCGACAGTCGGCCAAGCCTTCACCAAATACGAGAATTATTAAAAATGAAACGGTTAATCCTGCTCTGATAATAGCCGGCTGGCACATCCGCCACCGACAATTGTCTTTCTCCCCCTCGTCGATACCTACAATTATTCGTTTCCGTGGCAGTCCGCCTTCCCTTCGCCAGCCAGGGCCCTTCTTTCAAGCTTCGTTTCGCTTTTTCCATCCTTCGAACGCCGCGGTTGCACGGCTTTAGTCCTGGCTATCTGATTTCCATCACCAAATTATCTGTCTCGGGTAATTCGGTATTGGTGTGGGTGGAAAGGGGTGGGTTGTCGGGGGCGTAGGTTGATTTGTGTATGTCTAGGGGATATGGATCGATAATAATTGGGATATTTCCGTCGCTTGAGAGTCAGAAGGGTTCGGATAACGTGGCACGAAGGGTTGTTTTTAGGTAGGGTAAACGCACCAGTAAATGAACGCTTAACGCTAATATATGAACACTATTATAAAATTATATTTGCAGCGCGATTGATTCCACGTGCTGCAAAAATTGTTTGGATATGAAGCAAGAAATTAAAAGAAGTCTCTAATTAATTAGTCGCTTACTTTAATTACTTATTTTACTTATTTTAATAAAAAATGTCATTCACTGGTACGTGTTGATTTACTGGTACATCCACCCTAGGGGACGATGGAAATATTAGAGCCACCTGCATTAATTTGCGATTTTGTATTAAGCCTAGTTACACTGAATTCTTATTATTCTTTTATGGAGTATTCATATTTCCAAATTGTGAATATACGCGGGTAACATTGCGGGCAACATTATTTCTTCATCAAGCGCTGTATGCTTTATTAATCCTTGGGCGACGGATGGTGTTCACTCGCATAAGCTTTCCTACAGATTCTGATCTTGATCCTCATTTAAAATGCTTATCTTCAAGATGTAATACTAATAGTAAGTGACGCGTGTTGCTTGATATTTAGGTTGTGTGAAAATGGATCCCGGCAAATAAGTGTCAGTTAAGTAAGTTTCGACAAGTTTGATTCTTCGTGAATCCCTCGGATCTTCGAAACCGAGCCACGATCTGGGACGAGCAGGATCGTCGGGCAGGTGGCCGACCCACGGTGTCCCGAAAAACGAGGATGTCCAATCTCTACCTTGGCCGGTGGTATTGAGTTCGACCAGGTCGAGGCTCTCGCTTTCGACTCTTCCGAACTCGGTATTCTGAATCACGAAAACGGAGACTGGGTGTACTAAAAGAAAAACTATCATTTCACTACTTCCCCTTGAACTCTCGGTCTAATTTCACGGCTTGAGTGTACCAAATCACGCAATTTTAAATCAACATTCCGTACACTTCTCTGGAACGAAAAAGAAGGATACAAGTACCGCAGGAAATCGATATGAAGAATATTTCTCAGAAGCGAAAGAAAACTGTTGCCAGAACTTTACAGTTGGCTGAAATAATCCAGTACCTATGATCGTTGAGGCTTTTGTTCGATTATTCTTCAGCTGCAGACCCATGCCCCGTCATCCCTGGAACTTTTGCTCGTTTTTCGTCGATGGACCACCCGAAAGCGGTGCACCCATTCTGGTGGACGAGGGTAACTCGAGAATCTAAGGTGTTCGTGCTGGTACCCAATGTCAGGGCTCTTCTGTTCTTTGTTTCTCCGAGGAAGCTTTGACGTTCCGTGAAGGGGAAGGGCCCTGCTCGAGACGCTCAGCTCCTGCAGGTCCTCTGCTCATATCCTGCGGGGTCCTTGACGCGATCTTCCCCCCGTCAGACTCTCCTCTTCTTCCATCCACGATCCTCTCGCGGATGAATGCTTGGCGAGCACCTCCGCTCTTTCCAAGCTTCCCTCACGAGATCCACAAACTTTCCCCCGGAATCCATTTAATTCCTCCTTCGTATTCGAACGATGGCGGCCTTGGCCCTCATCAGCTGCATCTTGCAAGCCCAATTACTCGCTCCGTTGCCTTTCTTTCTCGAGTTTATCGTATCTAAGAACGGAGCCTGGAGGACGGAGGCCGATTCAAAGGCGACTGCGACGGCTCTGTTTTGTATTCGACGCGCGGAGCCAATTATCGGAAGAGTTTCCACGATGTACCTTCGACCTTGGACAAGTGAATGGTCGATCGAAAAGCCTCCCTCGCGCAGATACGATTAGAACGTCTGAATGGCGCGGCGTCGCGTCGCTTCCCTCGCCTGGAGGAGAAGCAATTGCCAGTGTCGCGCTCTGCCAAATACAATGGGATCGCTTTCGACTGGAATAAGCGATATCGGTCTGCTCCACCTGGTTCTTAACTCTGGGAACCTCTTTCGATGAGAATACGATACACTGTTAAAAGCGTACTCTTCCTCTGCTGGATCATTGCGATTTCGGGTCGTTTAATAGCCTCTCCTTCTTCGTAACGAACCGGGAGCCACTCTGCGCGCTGAAGTTTCACTTGGTAGGGATCGCTATTCCGTTCTGCGTACAGTGAGACGGTAACGTGCCCGTCAGCGATAGCCAAATATCGAGAGCCTCACTGTCCGAACATGCTCGAGTGTGATTTAACCCACTTCGTTAGTCGACGCTCGGAACACTCCCTTCCACTCATCTCCACCGCAGCTTGGCAGAATCTGATTGCCCGTTGTCGTGCAATTTCTGGTAGAACCATGTGCCTCTCGGAAAGAGCTTTCCAGCGAAGCTATTTACAACCACCGCGAGACCACTTAACCTGTTCCAATCATTATCTAAATAAGAACTTCTTAGAACAGGGTCACCATAGAATTCCAACATCTGATATGGTCCGTAAAAATTCTAGATTTTCATAAAAAAAATTAACAAGTGGATTTTTAGGTCGCGTTTGTGCGCAGCAAAAAATCCGCGGCTTTTTAATTTTTTTATGAAAATCTCGAATTTGGGCAATATCTTCTACATATCCGAGTTTCATAATGTTTTAAGCGTCCCAGTCTTGGGGATCTTCCCTTGTTAGCCGCCCCGCGGAGAATCCGCTGAGAAATCGAAGAATTGGAAAAAGGCTTTAGCCTCGCACGCAGCTAAACGGTCAAGCGTCGCTCGTCTCCGCTAGCGGAACCCTTTAGCGCCGCCACTCGAGCCCTCTCGATGTCCATTGTCCATCGATCGCGGTGCACTCTGCCCCGCTCGTCCCAGGGACCCCGGTATTTTCCATAATGAGGGTTGGGGTTTATTCTCGTCTAGATCAACAGGTTGGGCCGCTCTCGGAGGTAAAACCGACGCCGAGGCGCGGCTCCGTGTAGGTAAGTCTGGAAAAGGCCAGCCGGTGTGTGGCCGCCTCGCGTGTGTGCGCGCCCCCTCAGCGGGAGCTGGCGTCGAGGGGCGAAGGAGGCAGGCCGCGCTCGTACCAAGGGCAAACGGCGAGGGCGCGAGAGAGACAGGGGGTGGCCGGCGAAGCGGCGTTAGAGCGAAGAGGGTTGCTCTGACGTCAGGGTGACGCAATGGCGGTGCAACCCCCCCTTGCATCTCCGCCCTGGGACTGACATTGACACTGCCCGCGGCATCGATCTGTCCTCGAACGAGGTGAGAGCCGGCCGACGAGGGTCACCGCGACCGTTTCGCTGGCGTTGTTTGATCGGAGGTCATCTGAGTGATTTACCTCCGCCGTTCCATCAAGCGAAACGTCTATCGATCTGGCCGAACAGCGCGCGCTCGTGGCACCGTCGGCGATTTCGTGCCAGGGGATTCGCGATTAATTGATGGACCTTCGATTTCTTGGCGCATCTGACGCACGGGATAATCGTTGCCGGATCAGGGCGTTCGCGGGTTCCTGGTATGCGGCGGAGGATATGTAGACGGCGAGGTGTCGCCGCTGCATAATTTGCCGACTGAAAGGTTGGCCGGTCACGCGATTCGCGGGGAACCACTGAATGGCGCAACAAGGTCCTCTCGGCGTGCACTCGGGTTTCGCGTCGAGTGTGACACGCTTCTCTGCGCAGATAGGTAGACTGTTTGGTGATTGATGCTTGGTGGGAGATGTGGAATGCTTCGAGCTTAGGGCTTGTTATTTGAACAGAGGCGTTTCGGGGAATATTTTGTAGAATCTTGAGGACCTAGTGAGACCTAATTTTTGTGGGGGTAATGAATTTTTCGATCAGATGGAGTTTCTAAGTGATTTACGGGGGGATAAGGATCTCGAGGATAGAATTTAGCAAGTTGAAGTTAAAATTGTCACGGTTCCATTTTTCATTCGAACTCTCGCTCGTAGGTATTTCCCTTGGCTTTATCGAGGGCAAGGGGTGGTAAAATTCCGTTCGTTTATTAGAGTTCTGACACACTTGAAATGATTTACCTCCTCCGTTCTATTATGGGAACGCGATCGATTCGTTGACGCCAATAACGGGAATGCAAAATGATCGATTCCGTTTGTAAGCCTGACGTTGTTTCCTGTAACAAGTTTCACGAACGAATGCTTTTATTTACGTACAGGTTAAGAAATATTTTGTATATTGGTATACGTTACTCAATCGATATTCACTGTCACTTGGTTCGTTTACGACTCGATGATGCTTTTTTCATACAGTAAATGCTATCGGGTTCAAGGTTTGCAGATCCCTCGCGTGTGTTGATTTTGTCAGTATCAGAATCATTGTTAATTTATGTGCATTTGTTTATGCAGATGCAGGTCCCCAGCCGTGCAACATTCCGTGACACGTCATAGATTTACAATTACGCGCACAACTGCGATCTTTCTATCCGTGATTGTGTTCACTTCAGCGAGAGAGGGAATCGTATGCATATTTCTCACGGTATTCTTTCGTTTATTCGATAAAGCGAGGTGCACGAAACTGTCCGCCACGATTTCTGAATAACAATTCTTCAGGAGTAGCTACCCCGCTTAATCCAGCGGGATATAAATTCCAAGCGCTGTATTCCTTAACGAAGACCTTCTCACATCGTATTTATACTGTCTCGCTAACATTAGCGATATTGCACGTCGGCAGAAATACGCCCTCTATAATTAAACAACCCAGATTTTACTATGGAATCTTCGAGAAGAACCTATTAATGGAAACCGATAATTGTGACGATCCAGTAAACATCCTTCGTCACTTGCTAATGGATTTGTACATTGTCGATTTTCGAGTCAACTTCGATTTTATAATCGGACGCAGTGAAGTTTCAATGAAGACCTCGCCACGCGAGACACTTCTGAGCCTCACAATATTTGATATTTCTGTATTTCAGATTTAGATATAAGATTTACTATACTTGAAGGGTAAATATCCATTTTTCGTGGTTATGTGATTTATAGCATATTTTGTTGGTGGCAACTGGGACTACAGAACTATCCAATCACAAAGGGCTATAAAGTTCAAAGATCCCTGCAATATCGTATACTAATTAAAAATAGGAAATCTGCACTCTGCACTGCAACAAAATATGCTCTTCCTTCACACCAAAATGTCTCCACTCTTTGCCTAAGCATAAGCTTCTGTCGTCAAGGCAAAAAAAAAGGAATTATTAAAGAAGAAAATAATATAAGAAAATTGAATTTTGTTGGACCACGTTTCTTTACTGGTGGACTAAAGTATCAAACTTAATTTTTTCGATAAAGCTGTTTTATGACGTTCCCTGGTTTTCCCCTTCAAACTATTATGTATATAAAACATGTTAATATATCCAAAATACCAGTCTGTGAGTCACAGAGAAGATAAAAATGAAGGACTATGCACTGTTTCGTTTTCCCTTTATTATACAATCTCGTGGAACGTTATTTTCATCGAACTTGAGCGATCACGTTTCACTTGTAAATTAAAGACGCACGTCCACTTGCTTTCCACGGTCTTGTTCGAGGTACGCTCACGATTTCCAATTTATCATTTTAACGGGTGAACGTACAAGCCACGGGGATGCAGATGCCGCTTCGAGGGGATGCAACGCGTTGCATGGTAATGCCGAGCACGTGCCAAGGGCATGCTGCTAGGGGCAGAGTTTAAGGTCAGGGGAGCGTCTTGCTTTCAAGGGTGCGAGAAGGTACGTGAAATTGCGGGGGTGCTGATCGCAGAATAAGATGGTGGAATATTGGAGCGTTCCTCTGTGCCTTGGCTCAGGTTCTCGCCGAGTGCACCTCGTGCGCAGGGTTGTAGAAATTTTTGGTAGCCGTGTAAAGTACATGTTACAAAGGACTATAAATAATGGGAAATAAATAGAAACTATGTGAACACTGTGATCACTATATTTATTGCAATTTTAGAAATTTGAATTTGAGGAATAAATTGATAAAATTGAATAAATGATTTACTATACCCGTTCTAAATTCTGAAAAATTCATTACAATTTATTTAATCTTCGCATTTGAAGCAGAGTTAAGAGTGGCTTCATCATCGAAGCGTTAAAAGTGCAACGAAAGACTTAGCTGCAGATTAAATTCCAGAATTCCAGCCTCCCTATCACAAGGAAGGGGTAGCTCTGCTTCTATTTTAGACGCTTCGCGTGTGGTTGCAAGCGCGAGACTTTTTTTATAACAATCCGCGTGGGCGTCCGGGCACAAGGGAACATTAATTTAGCTATCGATATTTACTTCCGACCTTGGCCTTGCTCGTGGAACCGCTCGCATTCGATCAAGATGATTCACCCGTGCTCTCTAGCGGACTCCGAGCCTCTTGATATTTTTAGCAATGGTCACCACTGGTGGGTGCATTTTTCCAGCGTGCTTTCCATGATCCGCTATAGAAGACCTGTAGCCTCAATATTTCTTAAATAACATACTTCAAAGTTATCTTACCGTGTCGTTCAAGGGACAAGCATTTCCAACGCCCATCTCGCTATCTTTGAATCATAAAACACGTCCAGATTACTCAGCGCGAATTCTCGAAAGGAATACTAAAGCAGCTTCTGTACACAACGCTCCCAGCTCCCGTTCTCCAGCGAATCACACTGGCAGTGAAAACGTTGACGGAAACAGCAGCTAGATGCTGGAAACCCCGCCGAAACGATTCCTCAAGATATCTCAGCAAAGTGTCTTCTTAATTAGAAG
This sequence comes from Andrena bicolor, assembly GCA_960531205.1. NCBI lineage: Eukaryota > Metazoa > Arthropoda > Insecta > Hymenoptera > Andrenidae > Andrena > Andrena bicolor. The sequence goes on along the minus strand of OY482664.1, from coordinate 51,740,388 downwards.
ACTCCGAGTGACGAGGAAGCTCGTGAACTGCTCCAGCGGCGCAATAACGCCAGAGTTAATTAGCATTAAGGATTTAACAGAAGCTTCTCAGATCACTCAGAGTCCGACCTCTTGAATTTTCCACGAAGACGTTGCAGCTACAATTAAAGGAACTAATAAGCTGTTCCTCATAATAAAATTCTTTAAGAAAATTCGCTACTCGTATCACGCATTTCGCGGCGGATGAAACAAGGTGAGTCCACATTATTTAGAACGTCGAGATATCGGATAGCCTTTTAGGACGCTCTGAGCCCCGATTTACCCTTCTCGTTAAATTCTCTATCGGTCTAACAGGAACCGCACACTCTATTGAGTAAGGCTACTTCGAACCTGCGTACCGTCCTCCGTGGTAGATGCGTTAAGAGCGTATGGTTGTTTAAAAAAAAAAGCGTGGGCGCTGGTTTCTGGGAAGGGACCAGCGAAAGGTATAAATTTCCAGCGCGCCGCCCGCGAAACGTTTAAGCAAACTCGCCGCGGAAATTTGAAATAACACCGGCCGCGGATGGAAATACAGGGGAATCCGAGACGGATGCGATTCATCTAGATGTGTTGACTCGCCAGAAATAGTGGCGAACGAGTACCGTAAACGAGGGTTGCCAGTACGCCTCCGTACAGCAAAGTGCCATTGAGTGGTCGCGTAAACTGCATCGCCTGCATCCTCTTTCGAGCTGAGCTCCGGCTTGACATTGAGAGCCGTAGGGTGCAAGGAACTTTGCTTTACGGCTGAACTCGTCGCAGCTGGTGTCTGGCGGCTAGGAGAGCCCCGGCTCAGAATTTCATCGGATTCTATCGAACTCCTCCTCGGACGATAGAGAAACGCGGGCTAAGGCCATTAATTGAGTGACGCGCGGCAGCCAGCGATAATATTTAGCGCGAAATCTCGAGCGTCGCCGCGCCGAGGCATTTCAGCGTGCACGTGCGGCAAGATTAATAGCGGCGACGGGATTGAGCTGGATATGCGCTGGGTGTCAGTGAATTTATACCGGCTGACTCAGTGGCGGCGTCTGAGGACTCGGCGGGTTTACCATTCGACAGCGGGTTCCGCTGGCAATCATCCACCCTTCTTCCGTCTGCTGCGACCTATCCGCCGTCGAGCCACCACGAGCTTGCACCTCGAGCACCCGCAGATGCGCGAGTCCACTTCGCCATCCGTCCACTTTCGCCGCCAAGTGTTTACCGAGAAGTCCAATAGGGGATCCGAAGTTCTCGCGGCCGAGACGCCTGTTTTTGCCGCGTCGTGTATTTCGGTCGCCGGGAAGTGGAGACCGGCAGTCACGCGAGGAAGCCACGGTTGGCGAGGGCGTGCAGAAAAGCGCCGAAGAAGATGTAGCACGCGCTGCCGACGAAGAGGGATCGGGTGCAAGGATCCCATGCGTATTGGCCGCGGGAGCAATGAGTGCAGCGGGTGAACGGCCGCCTCTGCATCCAGACTGCAGACGTCCAATAAAAATATCTTACGGCCGGTCGCTCCTAAACACCCGTCTACCCTCATTCATCGCCGAATTATTTTTATTGTCGGGCAACCAGAGGGAGAGTCGCTCGTTAGCCGGCTGGACGCGGTCTCTGGGAATCGACGCGATGGCACGGTTGCCCACTGTGCGCGGCAATGTTGTCGCGTGATCCGGCGCTTAACAAGTGCACGAGTACCTGAAGAACGTGTCGGAGCTCGTTCCTCTTCGGAACTAAGCCCCGCGGGAGAAAGATCGACCGCCCTGAGTTATGGAACGCCCTGTAGTTCATTTGTCGCGAGAGTAATGGCCACAGTGGGAATTTCTGTTCGTGGATATAAAATATTGGGCGATTCAGCGAGTTTGGAGTAGTGGTGGAGAACTATCGATGGTATTTACGATAGTTATCGATGGTTCTCACTATCGAAATTTGTAATAATATTACAAATTAAATTTGGGATTCTGAATTTCAGCTGTTGTTATTTTTTTAATTGACTAACCAACGATTTTCAATACCGATAATTATCGATAGTGAAAATAAGCCATCTATAACTCCCTACCATCGGAAATTCGCTCTGTAACCTCTTTCGCATCCTTCAAGCATGCAGCGACATTATTTTTTGCTAATCAGCAATAACAATTTAGTTCTTAACATTTACTTTGTTATGGTTCAACCACACACATATGACGTTAGTTACTACTCTAGTTTACGTTAATTGGCTGCCTACATTTGCTTTCCGTGTATACTATTAGTGTTAATTTTAAGTAGCTTTAAATGGTAAGGTTAATAACAGCTGACAGCTGTACCTCGCCTTTTGCACTCTTCTATGTTATAGGTGCTTTTCAATCCCATATTTTCTTTATCTTCTCTCTCGTTTTCATATATGTTTTCTTTTGTAAAGTGTGTTGTGCAATAAAGAATTATTATTATTATAGTTTTCGATAGTGAGAACCATCGATAACTATCGTAAGTACCATCGATAGTTCTCCACCACTAGTTTGGGGTGCGTCGACGTATCCGCGGCTGTCTTACGCAACGCGAGAGAATTATATGGGATTTAATTGCAAGAGCCGCGAGAGTTATAGACGGCCCACCGCGTGGATCCCCTGGTATATCGTTCGCCGCGACGGGAAATTTTAATTTACCGCGCTACGCCTCGCCACGTGCGCCCGTCGAACCGCAAATTACTGGCGGCGGGGTGCGCGCGGTTCGCCTGGCCTCTTCTTCCCTTTTCCATCCTTCGTGCTTCCCCGCAAGAGAGAGCGAGACTCTCTCCGTCGGTGGTTTTGAATTCTGGTGCCAAGTGCGGATTCGCGTTCCGCTGTCGCCTCGCGTCTTCATCCGCGATTTACGAGCGCGGCTAGTCATCGAACACCTTCAACGACTCTGTCCCCTTCACCGATCATTCATCCGAGATCACGCGAGCGAGCTCAACCATTCAGACGCCGTGCATCCTGCTGTATTTCCAAATCCCAGCAAAGGCGTCTGAAACCGAACCGACACCCCGCATTGGGTGCGAGAAAGCCACTCGTTCGGAAATAGAACAGGGTGCAGGTCTGATAGCGGTGAGTGCTTAGGCGATACGAGATGTGCGTAGGTATCATTTTATTGGATGCTCCTAATGGTATCCGTTTTAATGCTACGCCCGAGCGGAATCCCTCGGCGATCGTTCCAATCTCCTCGCGCGAGCGTATATTTACGCAGCCGGTACGCGAGGGAACAGGGTCAAACGAGATGTCCCATAGTATCCCGCGACAAAGGGAGCAATGGATTTTTGCATTCTATTTTTTCGTGCCTGGGACGCGTCCCTCGGTGAAGAGTCGCAGGTCGCACGTCCCTGAGTCGAGCCGGCGTTTTTGGCCAATTGGAAGGGATAACTGTGGACGTGGCGGCCGGAGTGGGGGCCGAGGGGGCGGGTCGAGGGACGGTCAACCGTGGCACGGACAGACGGACAGACGAACGTACGGGGTACCGATAGGGATGCACCGACCTTGGAGGGATTTTTGCGTCTACCGTCGTACGTTCACCCCGTCAGCAGCGGAGCGAACGTGCCCGGTGCCAGTCCCCGCTGAGAAACGCGACTCCCTCTTTCTCGGCTCTTTGTCTCCCCTTTCGCTGCCGGCCCTTCGCCCCTCTGCTGCCCACCACTCCCGCGGTCGGGCCCTTTTTTTCTCCGGCCCCCGTTCCAGGCTTACTCGCAGCCTGAAACTCGCCGGGGATCGACCGCCTCTCACCCTCGGAACCCTCTCCCGGCCGACGCTCCAGGGGCGGAATTTTTACGGTCGCGTCTTCTGCGAGAACGCGATCGGGACAGGGCATTGGGAGGATAGCGAGAGGTTACAATTTTGGGGATCATTTGGTAGGATTTGCGAGGGGAGATTTGGAAAACAATCGACGGAGAGGCATTGGTCTCGTTAAATGGGAGTTTCGTTATATCAAATTTGTCAGTTTTCAGGCACACTTCTCGTGTTCGAATCATGTAGCTTTGGTGAAATATTTTCCCAGGTGTTTCGGACCCCACTTTTCTTGCAGAAGCTCGTATGTCGAGGAGGAACCTTTCTGTCAAACTTCTTGATGCGAAGTGTCCTCTTCATGGATCGTTTTAAAATCGCGAAGATGTCTGACTCGAACAGCACTGCACCTGAGTATCTTCTCTTCGAGCCCCCAACGAATCTGGTGCCGCAGAAATTGTTCCTCGTCACTGGCCCTAAAATCGAAATTTCTCTTACAAATTTCTGTTGCCCAGGATGCACCACGCTCGTTGGTGGCGCGTGGCTGCCGCGAGCCAGCCCTGGCGTGGTGATGCATCCCACAGATTAGGCTGCACGTACGCATGCACGTGCGTGGCGTGTGCCTGATAGTGCGTGCATCGCTCTCTACACGAAGCTGGAGGTCGTGGCCTTGATAGCAGCTGTGAAATGGTGGGCACTTACAATTAGTCCCGATTCACGCGGTCACGAGGCGAGATCGGGAAAGCTAGATAGCGTCGCGTTTAATTAACCATGCTTTTCACGTGCCCCCGCCCGTTCTATCCAGTTAGCCAGTGAAACGAAACGCTGCCCCTCGCGAATAACTGGCTCGTAGCCATTCCTAGGAAGTTTCTGTTCAAGTCACAGAACACCGATAATCCAGCGTGCCTCCCGAGGCTGACGGAAATACCAGCGCGAACCGTCACCGCGCAAGTTCCTTTTCCATGTCCTACAGGCATTCATTTTTAACGAGTCCTCGAGCAACATGGACAACGCTACTCCCGCACAGCTGTGCCCGGGGGAGCCCGAACAACAGGAAGACAAAGTTTATTTACTTTAAAGAGAGGGGTTTATTTTCGGGAGGCAGCGGCTTATTTATCCTATTTGCGCGTCCAGTCTCTTTGAAACACTTCGGGGGTCTATTCATGGATCTTTAAATTCGCCGACCTTGGGCAACGCCGAGTCCGTAGCTCGAGCGGCAGGCAAAGTGGCGGTAAGGTCTCTTTGTCGTTAAGGATTCCTGCGCCTCGGCCGGGGACCGGGGTTATGTATAGCGGGGAGGACTCGATCGATCGAAGTAGAGAACGCCGCTGATCCGTGAAATGGTGGAAAAAATGAGATCGCCGTGCGACCTTGCTCGGAAGACTCGCCGCTGATCCCAGAGGTCAGGCTTAATTAGTGCGAGAAGCTCGGCGACCATTGTCGTTCAATTAATTGCCAGTCGGCCGCGGCAGATAAGCCCACGGGCGTGTAAACCCCCCTCCAGCAGCTCGGAATCGCTTCATAATCGTCTGGCGCGCGATAGGGAACGACGAACGGATCAAGGTCCTGCCGATTAAGAGCAACGAGATTTACTCCCGGAGCTGGCTAGTTTCAATTTCCCACGAACGCACACGCGAGGGGGGGTGGTCCTGAGTGATTTTTCGGCTCCGAGGGGATTTCCATAGACTTTAGACCGACGTTGAGGAATGGAGAGATCGATCAGAGGGGATTTTTGCTAATCGCTGCGGGGACTTGGGAATTTATTGGCTTTTTAGATAAATTAGTTTGATTGCTTCGGTGGACGAATATCGTGTCGCTTAGACTGCTGGGCTTTAGAAATCTTTTAGTAGATAATGAATTACAATTTTGTAGGGGTTGATGGAGTAAGTAGGTGATATAATGTTGTGGAGTTATTTTGGTTTACAGCGTTCTGCTGGTTAAAGTAATGAATCGTTACGGGCGTGGTCCGCGGGATCTTCGAATTTCGAGTGAATTCAGAAACTAATGCTAATGCCACCGAGGAAACCGGTAATGCGTGAAGTTTTGAGTGGTCGAGAGATGGGCAGGGCTGGAATTAATTTCAATTGGGGCAGCGAGCTGTGCAAGGAAACAAGGACAGTTAACAGGCAATTAATAAAAGCAGGAGAGCAGAAAAAGGACGAATGCTGACCGTGTGGGAACGAGATGGCACGACCTCGAAGGGCGCGGTCGAGTTCAGGCTAGACTGAAGCTGCCCTTGTGCCTAACCGACCTTGAGACATCCCGTTTTGCCATGCCCTGACTCCACGGGCCCCATACCACGAACGTATCCTCTCTTGCAACACAAAGACTGTCCTCACCGGGGGAGTAGCCACCTACGCCCCTACGTGGAATTTTGCAAATGAAATCTCGTCGTTTCGGGAACAGCGTCCTCTAGGAATTCCTCGAACAGGTGTCCTCCCACACTATTCCTGTCCTTCCTTTCATGCTCCTCTGGTTTCATATTACTGAATGAATGACATAGAGCCTTGTACTGGCGTCCAATTAATCTTCTTCGTACTCCTGTAATAATTTCACCATCTGGTTCTAGATCAGTCGAGAAGGTAATATAACACTTCGTATAGGATTTCACGCGAATATTGCTGCCTTCCTATTTTTTATATAAAATGAAATGGGTTAGGCGTTGTATCATTCGCAAAATTACACTCGATAGTAGATTAATTTTTATTTAATATAGAATCTTATGGAAACTTATTTATGCTTATTTTATGGTAAAATATTAGTATTTTGGTATTCAAGGAAATTACGTATCACAAAAAGCTTAACGTTTCAAAGGCAAAAAGGAAAAATGTTTCCGCCCGGGATCGAACCGGGGACCTTGTGCGTGTGAAGCACACGTGATAACCACTACACTACGGAAACGTTGGTGTCCACTGTTCGCTACGCGAGTCACAGATGTGTAGATTTCGCCTAAATCTGCTCGAATCAATTAAGTAATCTGGTGTTTAAGCAGCATATATTCGGGAGTAGAATGTTAGAAATGGGTGTAATGGGGAAATATTTACAAAATGTAATACAAAGAAACTAGAAAGTGTTTGTGTGTTTATCTGTCGCCTAAAAACTTTCGAACGGTAAACTCTCGAGTCATAAAATATGCTCCAGCTCCTTAGGTATGCCTAGCTAATCCAGATGATTGTGATTATTTTCACAAAAGGAAATAAAAAAATCAATTTTTTTTTATAAAATCAGAATCTAAATTTCGGGCGAAGCCGAGTAGTGGAGCTAAGTAGTTTGCTATAAACAAGGAATAGAAGATCGCGAGTTCTATATGAAATTCACTCAACTTATATATGAGAAACTCTTGACCCATCGGTGCCCAGGTGTTTTCCGAACCTCTGTCGGTGTTTTTTTACACAAAGAATTCCGACGGCCCATTGGTTCCACTTTCACGGAAAAAGAAGGAACTCGCACGCAAATAGAACTGACCTGCGCTATCGGATCCGTTGCCTGCTCCTTTGTTCGAAGCATTCTGGGAACATCGCCGTTGTTCTCTGCGGAATATCGATCGATCGTTTTTGTCGTTGATGGAACCTGAAGACTGAGACGGGAAAATCGGATTCCCCGGCAGCGCAGCTTCGGTATATATGTACACGAAGCTTTTACGTTCACCGACTCCAAGTGGTTTCCTTAAAACCTTTTAAATTCCTAAAAGGGCGTCGAAGCTGCGCAATTCGAGGTAATGGATTGATTCCTAAGTAGCATGATTTCTATTTCGTGCCTCTGCAAGCATTCTCTTCAACCCAAATCCAATTTGAAAAAAAAAAACAGGGCAAGCTTGGGCTTCTCTGGCGACGAAATTCGTATCCAGCCGAAACTTTGCGCTTATTTATTAACAGCTTTATTTCCCTCGGAATTTAGATTCTGATTTAGTTTCCTGGCTCAGCCAGGCATAACGAGCTGAGCTACATTTGTGACTCCAGAGTTTACCGTTCGACAGTTTTTAGATGACAGACAAACACACAAACTTTCTGCTTCATGTAGGTATTAAGATTTCGATCTAACTTCAACAAAGGGGAAGCGAATTCTATCAGAAATTACTGTGCTCCAAGCTTATTATATAATTATTTTCCACAGTCATAACACTATTTCAGATCATGCTAGATCATTTCGAAATTCCACGCTCATCGAATTTGAAAGTATCTCTATTTCCCTTCTGTTTTTCAAAAATTCATTATACGCGCGCCTCATGACCCAGCAGAAAATTCTCATGCAAAGCGGTTCCCGGCACCTCGATTTTGGCTGCATAGAGATCAGCGCCTAAGAGCAACCATCCCATGATAATATTCCCAGGAGCAGATGCGTCTGGCGAATTCGCGCCACCTCGTCGCCGACCCGATAATTTTCAGGTTAAATACAATTCTCAGCTCATAACTAACGTTCTGGGCTCATACGGGTCCGCTTGGACGATTAGACGGACGCCTGTTGCGTTAATATCGCGTCTACGGCGGGATGGAGGATCCCGGGGATGCTTTCCACCCCAAAACGCCGGCAAATTGCTACAGATGCGTGATGACCGGGTTGCGAAGGATAGGCTGGCCCCTCTAGATTGCCGTCGCTGCGTAATGCCGGGTCTGCGAGGCGCTAGAGGTTTTAGCATAATCGAAAGTCCGGCCGCCGCGATCATCCCGCCGTAATGAAACGCTGCGGGGGAGAGTTTGACGTTCTTGCAATAATAGAAAGCAACGAGCGCTACTCCCGATTGCAGCCCGCTCGCTAAAACTCCTCCGCTGCACCGTGTCGCTGGCGAAACTTTTACTTTTACTAGGGAGAAAGTGCAGCGTTTCTGTGCCTGGCTCCCTTTAGAATGCAGCTCGCCGCGCGAGTCCTCGCGCCTGCCAGCCATGGAACGCTAATCAAGTAAACAGTGTTAAACGTGCATCGAAATCTACAGAAGAATCTAAATCACTACTAAACCGTTGAACCCGCGTCGCTCGACTCAACCGAGCTTCACCTTCCTCGTTGAAGTAATTAATACCCCCAACGAAGGGTTTCGCGAATTCCATCATGTTTAATAACGAGATTAATTAATCTGGCGGTAAAACGAGCCGTTTGGAAAGCAACAGAGGCGCAGCGTGGTTTCGAAGATTCCAAGTATCGATTGTTACTTCTGTTAAATCGCTCTCTAGCCCGGTGGTTGGACGTTAACGAGCCGCCGTTAACAGCATTGTACTTTTTCCCGCTTAAGGGGTGACACACTTTCCGCCGCCACGATCGCGAGAAAACGTGCAATTCCACGGCGGTTCGTTTCGTTTCCTGGTTGGAGCAATGATCCTGGGCCAGGTCGTTAGCCGCGGGCACGTTGCATCGTGCACCGCCGCTATCGCGTATTGCATCGTCCGATTGTCTGGCTGGCAATCATACTGAAACGTAGGAAAGCCACGAGTCGGCCGGTCGTCTCGTAACCAGCCCCATTTTTACGGGGAGAGGGGAATCTGCGAGCATTTCCTTGTGCCGTGCCAGTATTCAAATGGGGATGGAGGAGGCTGCTTGATGGTGGCATACGAAATGTCGCTTTTAATGGAATAGAGCCACGCGGATCAGATTCGTGCCTGGGAGCCGGGAAATTTTTGCCGAGGAGCTGGATTAACCCTCGGACGGCGAGGGAGCTCGAGTTATCGCGCGGAAATCGACGACTGGGCCATTTTAGTCCCTTATTAACTATACCTACTATTATTTTTCACAGAGCAGTAATAGAGAGGGAAGTAGCGAAGTAATTTTTGTCGATTGTCTCAAGTTTTCCATACTATTATTACACTCAGTAATTATATGCTTTTTGGTTCCTCAACGTGAAGTGATATTTGATTGAGGGATATTTCTCTGGAATGTTGGAGAAGTAATTATCTAATCATCCCAGTGCAGCTGTTTTATATTCTTATTAAGATATAATTTAAATGCAGGAGTTTAAATTTTAAGTCTGTTCGAGTTTTAATATCTTATTATTTGGAGTACAGTTTATGGAAATTTCCATCCACCGAGCAACGTTTCGTTTCAAATTTCATATACCTACCTAGTTTGGCTCTCGGTGGGAGGGACTCGTTGGATGATTTAGGGATCGGTAGCGCGGATGTATCCCACGAAAAAGTACCGACCCAATTACCCACGCGCCCGTAGTGGAAAGTAGAACGAGTGGCAGAACTTTCGTTTTCGCTGGTGTGGTCTTTCACTCTGTAACCTCCATTCGAGCGTTGTCGCTTTTTCGCGCGGTTCCCTCCAATGTAGGTCTAATACATACGAGCTCAAAAACTCTCGTTCTTGTCGTTTCAGCTTGAGTCACCTGAAAAATGACACAGTACAAAAGAATGTTGTAGAGAAACTGTCCGACGCAAGTTTCCTATTTCTATTCTTCAGAAAGTAGGTGCAAGGTAGAAAAAGCCTATTTTCTTTTCCTCTTTATCGTCGATTCCCTCGACATCCATCGTCCACTTTGCTTCATCCCTCGATTTCTAATTGATCAGTTTTTTTACAAACTGATCAATTATAACGATCATGTTGTCCCACCGAGTTGCGCAACTCGGTTAGTAGTTAATATCGGACGCTGATCTCGGTTTCTGATAAATTCAGATCAAGTTTGAATAACAGATGCTGCGAGTTTAATGGGAGAAGATACAGTTCACAATACAGGTTAAGATCTACCTAAGCACGAATTGTTTCTTAACCCTTAACTGGTATACTGTTTTTTCAAACGTAACTGGTATCTTGGGGTCGTGGCAGACCCCAAATAAAAAAGGACACAGAAATTTGTAAAGTCGACATTAAATCAACCTCTATGAATACCTATTTTGTTCTTAGGTAATGTTTAAAATAATAGAAACGTAGAAAGTTAAACTATTATTATCAAATTAATTAGAAATTCAGTTTACAAACTTAGCCAACCAAATATTTTGCAGCGAACCTTGCGTGCTTGGGGTCATGACTGACCCCAGGATACCAGTTAAGGGTTAATAAATTCCCAGTGTTCCAAAGCTCATAAAGTGAAAGAAATTGTACAGATTGAAGACCTTCGAAGCTTCAATTAAAAGCGATACTATCCCGCTCGATCCTAATCCACCAAGATAACCACCCTTGTCAGCGCGCGATACAGTTCGAGTCTATCGATAACAAGAGATTCGCAATCTGTGTCTACAGGTCTCGACATAAGAAACTACTCGATGCCCGGTCTCTCTATCAGCCACCATCGCTGTGCAAAAGAAGAGGGTAAATAAATTTTCTGATTCACGCGCCGCGATATAAATCAGCGGCTGTTGCGCAGGCTGCGCCTAACACGCGATACATCGGCCGTAAACAAGAGTTTGATTTCTCCACGGCGGGAAGAGGCTCGTTACAATAAACCAGACTGGTTACAAGCCGCTCGAGCGGAGAAAGTTGACCGTTGCCGTCTCATCTTCCTGGATCAGGCGACGGTGTCGTTGATCCAAGAAGCGCGACGAAGAAAAGTAAGAGTCCCGAAGAAAGTGCACGATCCAGCGCGCTGTTCTGACCCACTGCCACGGCGGCGGCGGCGGTGGAGAGGGAGGAGGCCTGAAAGCGGTGGGCCCTGGTGGTCGTGGCGTCGTCATGGTGTCGCAACCGTCGACCACGGGGGCCTCCTGTTCGCTTCTTCGATAGAAGTCGAGTAATTGAGGCGTGGGTGACCCGCTGACCCGACCAAAGAAGAGAGAGTAGCCTGTGAAACTGCGGTGGCCTCGTCTAGCCGCTCTTCATCTTCCTGGATCTCAGGCGAACGACTTTGGCGTGAAAAGCCATCGGGACCGGTTGGATTTCACCTGATCTTCTGGCCTCCACTGCTGGCAACAGAGCAACGAGGCTGGAGATCGGTATCGATCCGTAGGATAACGCGGGTTTATTAAGCTTATTCTTCTTTCAAATCTGATTGGTCTTTTTGCGAGGGATTCTGGCGTAACGATTGTGGTTTCGTTCGACAGCTGCCAAGTTTCAAGGGATTTTAAAATACACTCACATTTAATTGAAATGGTCACACAAGGAATATCGAGAAATCGTTAATTCAGTTTCATAGAGCAAGGAGCAGACTGCCGAGAGTTTCACTGCACAAATCTTGAAAGGTTTCTGCAGATTTGTCTGACGAATCCCCAGAGCTGCCTGCTTTCAGACGCGGAACACAGGCGACACGTTTACCTTCGGTTTCTGCATTCGCGTTGTGTAGTTTTGCTTTAATTAAGCTCGATTACTTTCTCGCCCCACTGTGCATTTCACAGCGGTCTCATCACGGAGGACCGCTTTCTCCCTTTTATTCGGCGATTAGCGAGTTTCACGCGTTTAGAGAACCGTTGTATCTACCGCGATGGCGGTACATTGTAGATGACGTTACACTTATAATGGCTCACACCCAAAAACGTACACTCTTTAACTAGGCCAAACGACTTGAGTTTTTTTGAGAAACTAGAAGGATTACTTTGCTAAGTAACGTGTTACGTAGTTTTGAAAAAATGCAATTGACCTGAATAGCAAAAAAAAAGTAGTAAAGGTCGTTTTTTCAACTTTTTTCCCTGAGCCTGTAATGAAATTTCAAAAAAACCCGTTTGTAGATTTAAGTAAGTTGTATACATGCCGAAAATTTCATCGAAATCGGTTGACGTTGCTCTGAGCTACAAACGTTCAAAGATCGCAGAATAAGGTCGGAGATCGCGAAATTCCTGAAATCAACAATTTTAAGAATTTCGTACGATTTTTGCGCCTGAGCCATTGTAGACAGCTCGATCTGGGTGCTTCTCGTCTCGCTCGTTTCGTCTCGTCGTAAAAGTTAATGAGAAAGATGGGACGATCGGCGGCGCTCGAAGGAAAATCCGGGGGAAAAGAACGGCGGACCTATCATTTCGAAATGAATCACGAGGCAATTTCGAGGAATAATAATTGTTGCCAGTTAATCGCCGCCAAGGTCTCGCGGCGCCGTAAATATACGCAAGGCCGTGATACGTGAATTACAATTCTTATCAATTCTACGCACGGCAAGGTCATCTGTTTATTATCAACAGTTGTGCGCCGCTCCTAATATGCTCACGTACTACATCGCTCGCCCGAAGACGAAAATAATGATCCGACAAGCAGCGCGGTACGTGAATTTTTCCATTCGATCGATCGCTTCGAAATTAATACGCGCTGCTCTCTTCTCGAAGAGCAGATAAACGAGCTTGAGGTCACAGAATCTTAGTAACAAATCGGGGTAACGTTTAAGGTAGATGTTCCCATTACGAACCGCGTTCCCATCAGTGACCAATTATTCATTTATATTGTTTATTGCAACAGAGAAAGCAAAATATCAACCAGAAAGTTCAAAAATTATAATTACAGTTATTTCATTTATAATTGCATACGTTATTTATGTAGTTCTACATTCATCTTTAAGTAAATTCGCAAGTAAATTTTACAGATTCTAATACCGTGAGGTTATACTACAAATATCATTAAACTCCCAAATTTTACAATAAAAATACATGGATCCATGCAATAACTTTCTCAAATTAACTACTTAGCAATATATACAGCCTGATAAAATAAACAGAAAATATTCATTTTCTTTCATTATTGTAGCAGAGAATCGATAGATGGTACAAGTTGGTGAATAAAGGGGACATCTGATCCAATATAATTTTTGTGTAAATAGTCAAATATCACTTTAAAACTAATTTGATTAAGAAACTAGAGACTTCAAAAAATACAATGATCCATACTTTACTCAAACATTGTCCTATATCAGTAAAAAAATTACTATTTCGAACCAGTCGCACTCTTAAACGGTCGCTAATGGGGACATTTAGTATCGAGAAAAAAACATTGACCGGGCGATACGTCTCTGTCTGTTACTAACAATTATTGTGAATCTTTTATGTTTCAGACGAGCGGTGTCCCAGTGGCAGCACTTAACGCTCCCGAGCACCTCTTCTCGTGAGTACTTTCCTTCTCAAGAGCCTAACACCGAGACTATATACAGTCCGGACAAAATCAACTGTCCACTGAAGCGCACATTCTCCATTCTGACCTCTATTTTCACAGCACACAACTTTCACTTTCCTTCTAAACTCAGAGGCTCCCTTACAAATACACTCAAAGATTTAGCACAGTTGATCTCGTTTCGCCGGTATTACTCACATAAACAAACTATATATTTCATAACTTAAGGTCTTCCATTCACGATGCACTTTGATATACCACCGCTTTCCCCTTCGTAATTGTTTATGGAATTTTAATTAGCGTTCCACGCACCATTATCGATAACCGCTACGAAGAGGCAATACTCCAGCGACTCCCCGGTGCTTCCTCACCGTGCGTCTTTGCCTTTGTGCATATTCATTCCCTTCAATAATTACGAAAAATTTATTCGCCGCTTGGCTCCTTCGGCACTTGCGCGCTATAATTATTGCGAGGTTACGTAACAAAGAATTACACGCGCGGACTGTCGATCGGGGGTGGCTGTAAATGCTGTAACGTAATGAGAATCAAGTTCGCCTGGGCGTACCGTTAACTGTTTTTCGGCCATTAGCTCTACGCCGGTCGCGTTGACGTAATCGGTTGTCGCGTGTCGAGGCGACGAACCGGGACAACTAGACGCGACCTACATATCGTTTCGACCGTGTTACACAACCCGCGAACGCCTCGATGGGTCATCGACCGCTTTTGTCGCCATATTGTGAAAGCGCGACCCTCCAGCACGTGGACCGCGGGAAGCGTCGATTGACCCAGCGCCTCTCGGATTCAGTCTGGCAGGTCTGACAGGGGAGGGTGGTCCACTGTCACTGCGCTTCGAGGTCGGACAATGGAGTCGACTAATTGAACAGCTCACTTCCGACGCTTCTTCGGACAGAGCGCGAAGCTCGGAGACTCGAGATTTCCATTTCTTAATTGCTCGACACAGGCTTTCGTTGGGAAACACGGTATTGCTGCGATGAAAGAAATGACGTAGGAAGCTTCGAGCGATCACAGGAAATATAATTCTTTGGCTGGAGAGTTTCAGTACAGATGGGGTACTGACAATTTCTGTCGACGTATTTCTGAAAACAACTTCCGGGAAATCAGTCGTGCTTTTGCAATGAATAAATGAACTTTTACAGCGAAATATAATATAATAACCTGTTAAAGTGTTCCTCATTTGAATACAAAAACCTTTGCATAAAAATATGCATGTACTTTCAGAAATTAATTCCCAAAGAATCGTTCTAGAAGGCTAGTTTTTTGCCTTTCTTTGGGGACGACGCACAAAAAAAGCTACACAGATTTACCGATGAGCATTTTCCACACGTATTTATTAACCTTTCAGTAAATTGTAAAAAAATGTTCAGCCATATATGTATAGGTAATAATAATTAATGGAGATATGGGTCACATCGTAAAGCGTGTGCAAAAAAGCAAAAAACCAAAAGGACTCTTAATTAGTAAGAGTGTGGCTATAGCCCCTAGCAGATTTATAAAAAAAAAGTAATGAATTCACAAAATGCCGAGACTCTGAATTTAAACTCATTTTTGGCGTCTTTTTCCGTCTTTAAACGGCCTTCAACATGTAAAAGAAAAACTCTTTCGACTCGATTCTGCTAGCGGCTAGAATGATATGTTTTCTGAAGATCTACGAGAAAGATGACGGATCAGATTAGGCTACTACAAATTGAAATATCCTGTTCACCGCCATGAAAAACAGGAAAACCCGTATCTCCATTAATTATTATTATATATGGCTGAAACTTTTTTTTATAACTCATGCTCATTGGTAAAAACTGTGTAGCTTTTTTGTGTGTCGTTCCCAAAGAAGATAGAAGATCTCGCCCCTCTAAACGAGAATACCCCCTTAATCATTTCGGGGTTGGGGGGGGATGGGAGAAGATAGGGAACCTTGGCTAGGAAATATGAAATTTTATGGGTGTTCTAGGAGAATTCGTGGAGGAGCGATAAATCGCCTCATTAACTGCCGTCGTGACCAAGGATGATAGATGGGGCATTCGAGATAAACAAGATGCCTGTCCACGATCGACCAAGCCTCGTTGCAAAGGCAATAACGATCCCCAGTGGCTGGCACGCGTCTTCGGTTCTCATGCCAAATATGAGTCACAGTAATTACAATGTTGCGGGAGTAATTGAGAAACGACGTGTTTACTTCGCTTCTCTGAACAAAGAAGGAACTTCAAACGTACCGGGTGCTTCTCAAATCGGAGCTTCCATTTTAAATCTACACACGTTCTTATTCAGATACAAGGTAATTGGTTCCAGTTATACTTCAAAGTATTCAAAGCTCTTATCGATAATATGATCTCCTTGTCACCAAGAGGTATCGGGAAACAAGAAAGTTCGATCGTTTCGAAAGGGTGTCGCTCTATTTTCATATCCATTTCGAACGAGGATTCCATTTACGGTTGAAGAATGTTTACTTAAACACGGGGAACGGTCGCGCTGGTGGGACGAGATCGAAAGCCACTCTTCCCTGCAGCGAAGCCGTCGCAAGTTCCGATTAAATCGCTTTCAGCTTCGCAAGAGGAATGCCGCCGTTTCTGCGTCGCATGCGAAACGTTCGCGATTATTCCCTCGAGTTCGGCGTTCTCTGTCCTTGAGACGAGCAAAGATAAGCGACGTTTGATATCGATACCGCGGCAGGAACGATCCGTTCCGTGGATGTGCACGTAGCTTCCCGTCTGTAATTATTCTGGCATTGGGCTGGTCTATGGATAACCGGACCACGTGTCAAGGGCACGCATTAATTACGGTCGCACGTGCTGCCCGTAGGTTCCTTGGACGTTTCCTTTTTCAAATATTTCGTAATCGGATTAGGAATAATTTCGCCCCGACGGCGGCGGCGGGGAAAAGGGGGGGACGGGAGATGAGAAATAGAAGGCTGACCCGTAGCACGTGGAATTGACTTTAATTAGCTTTATGGGCCTTGCTCCAATTAATGAGGTGAACCACTTGACCCTTTGTTTCAAACTGCCCATTATTATTTTGTGCTACATTTCCTTTCCGAGGACTCTGTGCCTCGAATATTTGACAATCTTTCCGCCGAACAGTTCTAGCAGCACCCTTGGATAATTGAGCGTAATAACGTCAACTGGAAATTCCCTCGAGTTCTCCCTTCGCGAATCTACTCGAATGGTCCCGTGGAAAGTTTCGTGCGAGGAAATAGCGAGAGCCGCGTGGACGGTGCTGTGGTTTGGCTGTATTCGATATCCCTGAGCAAGCCATCGATCAAGGATCCCCGATCCTAATCTTCGTCGGCCGTTTTGGGCCACTTTTTCCACGAACTGCGTAGCCGGGCCACGAACAGGGGCCGAACTGGGTCACCCAGCTGTGTAGCGTGCTCTGTTCGACGCCGGGGCGCGTGATTCTTGCTCCGGTGGAAGAGCCCCCGCTTGGAGATAGTCCACTCTCACTGTCTGCTCGGTGAAAGTAAAGAGATTACCTCTGCCGCCGTCGCTCAGGCCACCTCCGCGACGGCAACCGTCTCCGAGGCTGTGCGACGGCTCCGCGATCGCTGGCGCGGCCAACAATGCGCCGGAAGAACTTTCTTTCTGGCGGACGTGAACGATGGATCTTTCTCTGGGAAAAGTAGGCGAGTGGGATTCACTCGTGGCGCTCGGTAGAAACCGCCAGGGCGATGTACAAATTCTTCTCGTCTTTAACCAGCGCCCCTTCGAGTCTCGACTTTCGATCGAGTTAAACTCCAGGGGCGGCGTTTGCTTACCTCCTTCAGGAGTAATCGGTGTCCCGCGAACAGGCGGGGAATTTCTCATTGAGAGAGAGAGAGAGTCTCGAGGTCTCGCAGGGACGAAGATTAAACGACCAGGCGACGCGACGCGGCGGAATAGTCGAGGGGTGAAAATCGCAGGGAGCGCGATTAAAGTTAATGCCGCGTGGAGAGCTCTTAGGACGGAGCGATTAAAAACGCGAGAAACGTTTTTACGATCGCCGTGCCCGTTGGAGCGGGAAGATTGAACTGTTGCTCTCGTGCACGCGTAGAAAGCACGTCGGAGCGCAGCAGTCGCCGTTGATTTTTACGCGATTAGAGAGACGCGAGGGGTACTCGGTTCGTGTCCATAGTGGGCAAGCTCCTTCCGCCTGTTTCCAAGCGTCGCCTTTCAATTTTATCGGCGACAGTAAAGGATTTCACGGCCGAGCGAGCGAGAAATCGGTTGGCCGTCCCCTGCGAGCCTTCTCTATTCTCTACCCCTCCTCGTACCGCCGACAATGAGACAGCATCGTTCTTTGAACGTCCACTTTGCCTCCCCCTTCCTTACCCTTTTATTTCATCGAGGACGGCTCGAATCCCGACAACCAACTTCCGTCCGTCCATTCTGGATCACCCCTCTGCCCGCCCCGCTTTCGGTGTGCCTCTTGCCTTCGGTCAACCTCGATCTCCTCGGGAGGACAAGCTTCGCTCCAGAATTCCATCGATCCCTCCATCGATTCCGCTCTAATTCGATCTCGTCACTTCTCCGGCCACCTTGCCCGCTGAAATTTCACAGGCAAGCTCGTCAACGAGGCATCGGTCCCCTTGCGTCCCCGGGATATCGACTCGCCCCCTCCGAGATCTAACCCGAGAAAGAGCCAGGCTTCGCGAAGAATTCCGTGACTCAGTGCGCAACAGGGCGGCGCGCTGTAAAGCCAAGACCCATTGTCTCTGTCGCGTTCGATAAAGTTGTCAGTCGCTGGTGCAGACTGACGTTATTTACGGCCGGCGACGAGCGGGCCGGCGATAAACGCGAATCACGCGATCCCGCCGCGTTTGGATACGTCACGGATATCCGATGTCGCGGACGAAATTAGGCTGGGTCGATATTCGCCCCCCGAGCTTCACCGTTCCCGCGATTACGCCCGCTTTTCTTTTCTCTACCTTCCACGCTCCTTTCTTTTTTCACCGCACGCCCTCCACGCCCCTCGCTTGGTCATCGCCGTTGGCAAGCGGCGAGACGGCTCCCCAGCCTGTCGTAAACCACCCACGAGTGGCCCATACTTTTCGGGAACTTACGCGGCCACCACTCTGGCAAACAGGACAATCAAGTTCGCGGGTTTACAGTCGGCGCATCCACGGCCGACGAGGGGGCGCGGGGGGCGCCGTTTTGTTCTCGAGTCGTCCGCCGATGACGACTTCGATTCTGTTTCTGTGGGGCTTCTTTATGTTTCCACAGCGCCCCTGCCGGGGCATCCAACTTCGTTCTCGAGGTGGTGGGCTCTTTGGTTTGTGGCTGGTTGTCGGCAGTTTGGTGGGGAGGTAACTGTGTACGGTTAATTTGAGGGTTGAAGACTGACGGTCATTTCGGTTAACGGGCTGACACATTCAGCGATTTTCAGGAATTTATTGCGACGAAAATAAGTATAGACTACATGTCTGTAGCAAACAAAAAATATAAAAGTAATAAAGTTATTGCTTTTCAAATGCGTTTGAAAGTGGTCTTGATGACATGTTTAAAAATTCACGCCTCGCTCGTGAAGGCGATTTCAGCTGTTGGACTTATCTGAACTCAAAATCCAAACAGATTCTTGTTCAGTATGTCTGTCGCTATCATTCGGACTATAATTAATGATTTATCTTCAAAATTACCAAAATGGCGAGCAAAATGCAAGAAAAAGGTTTTGTTCGGATGTTTTCTTTTTCTATTTTCGATTTTAAAAGTAGGTTAGACTCAATGAATACTTGGTTGTTGTCTCTGCGAGAGTCACAGGTGTGCAGAATAAGCAGTAAAATTTATAAAGCAATCGGTTCGATAGATTTGAAGATTTAATCTTCACGATGTGGACAAATGAGGTTTCGAGAAAAACGCGTTCAAAGTTATCATTTATAGAGGCCGAACCTCTGCGCTCCCTACAAAATGCTTCTGTAGAAGTTAAAATAATCGAAATTTTTCCATAAAAATTTAATAGTACCTTCTTGAGGATATGTACCTACGAAAAATATTTAAAAAAATCGATTTTTTCAACCCGTCTAACCGGAATGACTCCTTAAGAATTCAGCATTACTTGTACACATATAGCGTAACGTTGGAAGTTCTTTTTTTGCCAGGATTTAATTTTGGGAGGAGCCGAGTAGAAGGGATAAAAATATTTCCAATACAAATTCCATAAAATTCATTAGGTGATTATAAAAATCTATTTAAAGACTAAAACCCAGGTTTCTTTTCTTTCTACAAAGCCCCTTTTTGGGGGATGATGAATAGTTCAGAGCTGATAGAAGATTAATAACGAGTGTAAGGTTGCAGCAAAATGTGCAGTAGATTAAGTCTTAAAGTATGTCCGGCGATTTTTATTAAAAGTTACCGTAAACTGGGGTGACTTTGCCCGCCGGGGTGACATTGCCCACTTTTTTACTCTGACTGAAAAATTACCATATGGTTGAATTCGCTATTTTTTTTCCGTTTGACCTTGGAGAAATTATTGCTATTGATTACAAAACATCATACGTTCTAATTACTTTACAATAAAATAAAATAAAGTCTTTCCGAAAAGTGGGCAATGTCACCCCGGGCGGGCAAAGTCACCCCAGTTTACGCCACCAAGAGAATTCGAGTAAAGCTTCCCCAAACCGTTCGCAATGAACCCAAACCTTTTAACAAAAATCGCCTACGCGAGGCCAGCGTGCGACGCGAGTTGCCATCTCGCGGAACCGTCGGCGGGGGACCAAAAAAGGTGGCCATCAGGATCATGGAGTGAATCAGACCAAGCTGCGTCCAGCAACGGGCCGTTATCTGGCCCCTCCTCCGCGGCTCCAGGACGTCCGCGGTGTTATCCCCACGGGATTGTTCTCTCCTCGTCGCGGTCGCCCGCACTAAAAATACACCGCGCGAGAATCGGCTCCGGTGCGCGCGACCGGCCCGAACAATGAGCACCCGTGTTTATCCTCCCCGGTCTTATTATTATTGCCCGTTCGACCGTAGGAGGACCGCGAGGCCCGCTGAAGGGCATGCGTGGGCGTGGAGGCGTCAAAAAAGAGTGTGCGGGTGCCGTGCGTGCACACGCGACGCGGCCACCGTGGCGGGAGCCTCCGTCTACGTTGCAAATGTCAATGACGACTAAAAATAGACGGGCCGCAGCGAACCGTCTCTCCTCCAGAAGTAACGCTGGAGGCTGGCCACGGGGCTCTCCGTGTCGCTCTGGATCTTCGGTGACCTTGACACGACACGACCGCCCAGGGGGATGGTCACCTTGACGGGACGATGACAGGACACGAGAGGCTCCGGCGTTTTTTTGCGCCACGGCCATGAATGGGTACCCTGGATCTTTCTTGCCTCGTCTTTTAGCAGTCGGTGCTGGCGACCGCCGTTGCACGCGTGGCGATGGTGTTGGTTGAAGATTTAATTAGATGCTTGGGGAGTGGATTAATGTGGTGCGATTTGGGCGGACTACGGGACGGCACAGCTGAGGATGGTGCTTCGCCGAGCGTATAATCGTGGCGCAGAAGGCACAGGGTGTAGGAATCCGGGGATCAGGGTGTCAAGGCCCCGGGGTTGTGTGTAAGAAGTGTAATCCTGTAATAGGCGAGGAGGAGGAACAGGTTGGTGGTTCGTGCCCTTAGGGATGAGGGCTCTCGTCGGATCTCTATCATCTGTGCCCTGATGGTTTGGACTACTTAGAGGAAGTGGTATAAAAAAAATACCATGTAACATTTACCGCATCACTGTCAAATAAACGTGCACTGAAACAATCTTCGTAAGTCCGTGATTGATAAAGTAGTTGGCGTCCGACTTATTTCAACAATTCGGCAGAAATACGCGGAGGTGACTACTACGGTAAATATCCGAGTGATGCAAGAAATATTTGCAGTACCGAGTATAGTAACACGTTGAGTGCACAGAGCACACTCATCCGCAGTGCCATCTTCCTCGAATCCTGCGGCTCAATATAACCGGCGTCGATCTCGACTCAAAGTGGCTTACATCGAACATTTGTCCGCGTAACATTTCGCTCGCCACAGTAACATCTGTATCGCGCGGCACACGTGAACACTCCGAAGCAAGATCAGGGACGCAGAAGCGTTACGTAATATCTTCCTAAATATATCATCGCTGGATCTCCACTGGAACACCCACGAGGTGTTTCTCCTTCGAGAACATCGTTCCCCATCAACGCTCCCATTCATTTTCTCCGCTAACAAGGCACAGCAGCCCGTGAACCCAGCTCGAAAATTAGCTGTTGACGAAACCACGGAGGCATATTCTCCGGAGCCGAGGCTACACGTGTACCAAGCGGCAGTCTTTCTGGGATTTTGAAATAAGTCTCGAGGGAAGTTACGATTCCCAGGAGCCGCTCGACGATCGCCCATACAGCGGCGGGGATTTGGAGTTTGGAACTGCTATCTCCCGTCGGGAATCGATTACAGAAGGCCAACGAGCCCCGAGGCGTCCCGCGACGGGCTTAATTTACGTAGTTTTAGGGGCGATTAGACAGCGGCGCGGACCTTGATGTGGTTGGCTGTAGGGAAGGTTATGGGCGGGAAGGCCTTGCCGCGGATGCCAAAAAAGAATGTCGCTTTAACGAGATACCTTTTCTTGCTGGGTGGAGGGTCATCGCGATTACTTAACAGCGCTGAGACGTTGGCAAATATAACCTTCCTCGCTCGATCGACGGTGGCCGCGGAAAGGGCGATAGCGCGGCGCTCCTCGACACGGTGATTATGGAACGCACTGGATAAACCTTGACCCACCTCTAGAAAGGTGTACGGCGATGGGGAATCGGATGATCCTTGACCTGTCTATCCGTACGCATGATTGCGCGGAGACGAACGGCGCTGGACGCGCGTAGCTGTTGGAATATCCGAGCGGATCAAACGAATCTTCGTCTGGAGACGCGCTGGATTGAAACGAGAGAGATTTCGTGGGAAAATGGAGCTGCCAGCGTTGGGTACTTTCTGCTGATATCACAGTGCCTCGTGTTATTTCTTTTCCGAAATATGATTTATATTCCTTATTCGTTGAGATCTTCTAACGGAATTATCTGATCAGAACCTACGTTTGCGGTGGCTTTTCTAACCACATTTTTCGCGAACGTTTCAACAAGTGACTCAACCGCGACGGTAAACAATGTCGCTGTTGTACCTTTTTCAACCAGATCCGCCGGAAATATCGCGGATAAGATTGCTTTCGAGAAGAAGTCGAACGTGTGATTTAATTTTAAACCTCGAATAGCGATCAACAATTCGGAAGACTTTTGCAGGTTTTGCATCTCCTTTTTCCCACGAGATATCGAATTTCAGTCACTAAAAAAGCGCCTTCCGCGTAGATACTTCTGTTTAGCATGCCGATGAACGTGAGAATAACATCAGGCGGTGCTTGTTATGGAAATCGTATCTCCAGAAACTGAACTCGAGTGATTAAACCTGTTTTAGTTAATTTTCCGAAATTGAGTCATCTTCTGCTCGATTGCTTTACGAAACTCTTGATGACTCTTTTCCATACAGAAAAATTGGGAGGAAGAACGAACTAACCCGCATTGAAAAAGAATTAATGCTTCCTATTTTATATGATTAGCCTATATTGGAATACATTAATGCTACTAACTCAATTTCGCAAAAATGTGTGCTAGTCCGTTTTTGCTCTCAATGCTTCGTACAAAGTACCTACATCCAAAATCAGTGATAAAAGTTGATTGCCTCCAGGAGGGAGATTAGAAGAGGGCCTCGCCTGTGTTTCGCTAGGCATAGACGACGATGACAGGGGTGGGAAATAGGGGAAGAAAAGAGTACAGCGTAGCGGAAAAGTGGGATAGTTGATCAGTTTTTCTTTTTTATTATAATAATAATGGTTTGCTTTGTTTGTATTTAATTATTTGAGTTGTGATATAAACTGATGTGATCATGTATCCCCGCTGATCACGGATTATCGCCTGAGTCAGCGCTCGCAGTTGTCTATCTGCCTCCCTTTCCGTCTGCTGGAATTCCATTCTAACGAATCAATCGCCGACGAAAGCGAGACACCATCCCACGATCGATCGATCACGGAAAATCGTGTCTCTGTGCCTTACGTTTTCCCTCGAACATCAATTTCATTTCTTCGCCTCTTTTTTCATTTCAACAGATTCATCTTCAATCTCGACAATTGTATTCTCTAATAATCTTACTTCTCCCGGTGCACTGATTGGTAGTGATTTTTCTGGTGGAAATTGCGGGAAGGAGGTCATAGTGGAATCCGGTGGACTAAGTAGTTTCTAATCGATTAGATTAATCTTCTCATTGAAATATAATTTTAGAAACGACAGCAGTAAAAACAGAAATTGTAATTTAGGTTTAACCAAATTTTAATCTTCGAGATGTTCTCTTAATGCTCCGGCAACTCAGACTTCTAGCTACATATTTCGGAAGTCCTTCAATGTCGCGGATACCTACGCGTAAAATTATTCGCCAGCAGAGAAAACAAAAAATGAGGCAGACGAGGAACAGGATGTTTGCAGAGCATTGTAAACTTTGTTAAGGTCGCTGTTATGTGCACGTTTCAAGAGAAACAGGTAGAATTTGCATATACCATTGAAACGGGGACGAATACGAACAAAAAAAAAGGAAAGGTCGCATGAAACTTACGGGAAGTTATAAAGATAAGGCTGCCAAAGTATGAATACGTAAATGTATTTGTTGCGAGATAAACGAAGTCTAATAGTTTCGTGGTGCAAATATCGGAGGCGAGTAACGGAGCTGTTCTTATCAATTGATTTCGCGCGAAGGTGCTGGCGATGATTAACGCAAAAGGCGGCTAGTCAATTTCACTGGTAATTCAGAGTTTAAAGAATGGTTCGAGGCAGCACGTAATTTAATAAACGGGAATTAAAATGACATCTCAAATAAATCATGGGAAGGTCAGCTATTTGTTCAGAGATTCAACAGGTAATCGTATTCCCCTCGGATATAAAAATTTTCAGAAAAATATTATGATAATCAGGTAAACCAGTTCCTCCATACTTTATTTATCCATTGTTTTCATCCTTTTGTTTCCTATTTATAAAAAGTACTCGTTCGCGATGTAGGTACAGAGGTTGAAGCTAAAAGGTCACCGTAAAATGTTTTATGGAAGCAAAAATAGACGCCATTGGAAATTTCGCTGGTTTATTTGTTTTTATCTACTAACATGAGTACTGTTCCTTAATTCCCCTCATTATAATCTAGTGTACAATTTCTTCGTTAACCTTCAAGCACTTTTTCTCCATCCCCGTTCATTTCTGCAATTAATATTCACCCTTATGTATTCTCTACGATATGGATCACAAGATGCAATTTCTTATGCTTTCTCGTTCAGTACATTACTCTTCCAAAGTATTTATTCACTCAGAGAGCTGCAACTTTATTAATTTATTGCAAGCCCAGAACTTCCACTGCGCGGTGCTGTCGAAAATATTATTCTATTGGGACGGAAGCTAGTTCAACGCGATTTGGTGGCGAGGTGGACGCACGATGTGCTCCCGTGCCAACCTTGGAGGCTCGAAATCAATGCGAGTCGCCATTGTTCTCTGAAACAAGCAGTCCGCGAGGCCTTGGATCCGCCTTCGTTCGCTGAATTATTAGGCCAACAAACGTCAAACGGTTGATTTTAATTGGCCAAGCAACGCGATAAAACGGGGCACCAGTCGCGAACCGAGAGCCTCCTTGAGTTTCAGTGCTTCCGCGAGGTCAGCCGTTTAATAATTCCTTATCCGCGCGAAGCTTATCATCGTCGACCGTTCGTCGACCCTTCGATTATATTCGTCGTCCACTACTCCCTGCGACAGAGTCTCTGGCCCAGCTGAACGAGAAACAGAAGACGGATCCGAGCGGTTGCCAAATTAGCCGGCAGAAAATGTTAAGTGGTGCCCGAGTGATGGTTCGTTTCGTCCAACTTTTTTCTCGCGATAAAAGCCCGCTGCCCTCGAGACAGTGGATTTTTGCAAAGGGTGCCCGAGTTGCCATCAAGACAGATTTATGTCTCTGCCCCCACGGGTGGAGGGGACGAGCATCGACTGTCTCATCGATATTAAAAAACGTCGAATTCCGGAATATGGATGCGGACAGAGCAGGGGTGAAGTATACTAAACATTCTGGAATTCGTCATCCTCAGGGTCGCCCTGTCTGGTCCCCTTCGCTCCTCGCGATCGCTCGTTTCTGTAACATCCTTTCATCCTCGCTGACGGTTTCTGAAAAACCTTGAGCGGAGGAAATAGAATTTAGGGGCATCGGTCTCTTTATAATTCTTTATTAAAATCACCGTGCCACTTGCGGCTGGATTATCTTCCCGAACATTAGTAACTCCTGCAAACGCATCGAGGCGACGTTGATTATACCAGAGTGTGTCGAATCCACGCGCGGTATCGACTCGCGGCCGAGCGATTAATCGTGTCGGTGCGGTGATAAACGGCGCGCACGGCGACCGATCGAGAACGGTTCGGCGATATTCAATTGAGCGCGATGCACGCGCGCGTACATACGAATGAGTAATGTCGAAGGACGAGCACGGTTCCATTTACGCGGATGAACGTGTAATTCGGTTAGCGGCCGTTTAGCCGCGTGTGCTTGGCCGAGGCGACGCACGGGGTCCTCGCTCGGTGTTAGCTGGCGTGATACGGCGGCGTTCCCGCGGCGGGTATTGTTGAAAACAATTATACAAATTAGCCCGAAGGAGCCGGCAGCGCTATTCGGGGCAAGGTTGGGCCGTAACGGGAATTAGGCGAGTCAATGAATTGCTCTCGTCGAGCTGCCGTTAAATTCCCGTCGTGAATTTTTGTTTAGACGTGGCCTCAGCCTTAGCCGGACAGAGGACACATTAATCCACGTTCGTACGTTCCGTGTCATCACGCTTCTTCGCGTAGAACGAGGCTTTATGGGCTTAAACTACTTCTCCAAAGTTAGGGCACGGTTACGTCAGATATATTTCGGGGCTCTATCCGTGTAGGAGACGGATAGTAAACGATGTATCTACTTGATGATCTTCAATTGCGTGAATTATATCGGGGGATTGGATGATCGCAGGCTCCTAAGGTTTACCGGAATTTTCAGTTGCGGGAACTTTGCGGGATATGCGAACAGATGGAGTTAAATCAAAATAGAAGATGCACCATTGCTATCAGCCGGTGGGACCTTAAACCAGAGAAGAGTGAGCGCGTGACTGGAAAGGTTGGCGGGAAGTTATAAAACAGAACTATACCTATGCGCGCATCGACCAGTCATTGTTTGCATGAACGTAATGTGAGTTGAAGTTCTGCCAAAAAAGTATCGGCGCGGGATTGCTTACTCAGTCTTACGTCAAAAACGTTGAGAAACAGCGAGGTAGAAAAAGCTGAGGAGAGAGAGGGAGAAAGAGAAGGTTTCTCGCTGGTGATGAGTGGATTCCTTTCCTTCTCTTTTACAACTATTTTTCATTCCTTTTTCTCCCGGGACGACCTTCCGCGCTTTTTGCTGCGCGCGAATACGTGCGTGGCCGCGGAATGTAGACGCAAGTGTAAGCCCGTAAAGGACCAAGGCTAATCCGCGCATACACGCCTACACGCGCGCGTTCACTGTCAACAGCGTGTTTACAGTTATCGCTTTGATACCGTGGAAACCTCGGCGTACGAAGTAAATTAACATTTCAATTGGAGCCAGCGGACTTGCGCAAGCACGCGAACCCCTTTTCACGATAAATCTTCCCGGGCTCTGGGCAGCGCGCGCACGGAGAAAGTTGGGCGCGAGTGTCGCTGGAGAATTTCTCGTTAAACCGACCTAGTTAAGGGACGTAAGAATCCTTGAGAAAAGAAGAACGTAGAAAGGAAAGATGTAGGTTCAAAGGGTTCACTTCTGTGGGATTAGTTTCTTCTAAAATTTCATTCATTTTGGGGACAATGAATTACAATTCAGAAGGGATCTTTCGGGATCGAATCAGAACTGCTAAAGTGTCTTATAATACTCCTTTATTTTACCATAGTACTACTGCTTAACTTTCTTATCCGGCTTCGCCCGGAATTTACATTCTGATTTTATAAAAATAAATTCTTACTTATGAAAATACTCACATTCATCTGGATTGGCCAGGCATAAAGAGCTGAGGCACGAAAGTTTTTAAGCGAGAAACACAAATTATTATTATTATTATTATTATTAGACGTCTTTATTACAGCCTTCTGCTTTATATATTAAGTTTACAAAAAGCAACATAAATATGTGGCAAAAAATCCGACGGTCACGCGAGGCAATTGACTCTCCATCCCTCCACGCTCATAACGTGTCTCTCAGTTTTAGAAGATCCTCCTCGATCATCTGATTTCGTCTAAATGAAAGAGAAAACACTTTATCTCGCTTACGATCGTGCTACATCGGCCCGAGTAGACTGCACACTGAAACGAAGAGAAATGTGTGACGAACCGGGACGAGAAATGGTACAGTGGCGATTGCACGGCTAAGGTAGAATAGAAAGAAGGGAAAAAGGAAGAGAGGAACGAGGCTCGCCTGAAAGGAAGTCGCAGGATGTTCGATTGTGCAAGAGGAAATGTGGCGCGACACAGTCGTGAACCACCGAGTTCGCCTCGTCGCGACGCTCTTCTCCTCGCCGTCTGGCATTTGAAACGCAAATGGGACGGTGTGCTCGAGTTAGGCCGACGACGCCTTTCTGTGTCAAGGATGCGAACTTTCGGTTCATCTTGGACACGCTGGACCTCGGATTCCCTCCGTTTATCACGCGATGTCCCTCGGTAAATCCATCTCCCCGGCGCTGAAAACCAACGGTCCTCCCCAGCGATCGCGCTCAACGATCTCTCACACGCGGCGCGCTTAATAGTCGCGCCCCTACCGTCGAAGAAGCCATCCAGCTGGTCTGTCAGCGGCGCAATGACAGCTTCATTTCACCAGCCAGCGTTACCCCGCTTCGATAGAAGGCAACATTTACAGCGAGCTTTGCAAGGTTTCCGCTCCTTGACCGGCCAATCGCGGTGCTTGCTGGCGCTGTGACCGTGCTTGATAACCCATTTCTCGATACAAATTTATCTCGACTAAAACGAAAAGGAAAAAGCCCCCCGAAAAAAAAACATTCGGTCGAAAATATTGGAGCGCAGATAGTTGCGCGGATAAACGGCGAGTCGAGGACGCAGACGTCGGTGGCGCGCTTTCAAAATTCAACCTCTGTTAAGATACTGGAAAAGTATCTTTCCTTTTCAATACAATCTACGCAATTAATTGCACTCGAGTGGCTAGATTTACCGAATTGCGCGGCGTTCCGCGAGCCTGCTTTATTATTTTATATTCACGGTCAATTCGCGTGGCGTAATACGAGCAACGGCGAGCAGTGGTCACCCCTCGGTGTCTAGGAGCAACGTTTTATCGATTCCATCTCACGTCATCGCGCCACGTGTCGCTGGATAATGCAATTTGCCGCGGATAGTAAGCCATTATACTATTGAGTACCACTTCGGCCAGATAATTCGCCAGGCGAATACGTGCGATAAAAAGCCGCGGGACATTCGTGTCCGTGGGACTCCAGCGATACTTTGAAGCTTTCAATTTCAACTTAAAAGTTCGATCCTCGATGATCATCGAAAACTTAAGAATCGATCGACTCTTCTTTATCAGAGCAATCCGCTTGTCCATGCATCTCGACGTTGATTGCACCGTCGGGGCAATCGAAACAGCAAAAGATTGCGCGTTTCCGGCTCAAGTTGAAGAATGAAGCCAGTTGCTGCCCTTGATACCACACTGCCAGCAGAAACTACGAAACATACGACTGAAATATTTCAGTATGCGGTAGACACTGATTGCATACAACAGACTGGTTGCATTATTGACTGTGTGCCAGAGAAGCCTTGATATGTACGAAATCGCGCGGCTCCGCTATACTCGCGCGGATTCCAGCTTCTTTAAAGAGCGATGTATCGTTGTGTGCCCGCTCGCGGTTACTTAACCCTCTAGTGCATAGATTTTTAATTCAGTTGGAAAAATTAGTTTACTCTCATTTGAGGATGAAAATACCGAATCCGATGTCAGTTTTCAATTTGGAGGAAATAATAATAATAATAATAATATTTTTTTGCAGCGTGTGTAGCTCAAAAATGCACTTCAAACTAGATTTTTGTCAAATTGAAGACTCAGATTGACATATTTCTTAGACGAATATGTGCGCTGTGGCACTATTTTTGGGCTGGCAAATGAGAATTCCCAACCCCTGGACTAAACAGGTGCCCGCCTTAAGGCAGGCGTATGCACTAGAGGGTTAAGCCACGATCTCACAGCGGAACGTGTGAAAGTGGATGCATTAAAAATTCCATTGTCTTCATTTGCGCGAGTAGCTGTGCAAGTGGGAAGGCGGCTTAAGGGCGATTCTCGTCTAACAGCCCCAAAAGTAACTGATACTTAAGAATTTTTTTTGGAAAAACTGTTGGTTATATTGAATTAAACTCTTTTGGGATATAAGAAGGTATCTTTAAACGTGAAGAAAATATTTTTTTTGTCGATCCTTCTTAGTAGGTATTTATTAATTATTGTGGAATCATCCACCTCTTCGACGATGTAACTCCTGTTGGCGGGACGTGTAGCGTCTATCAGATTGATCTGATTGTAAAAAGAATAGAAGTTTCTTAAAGTTAGACAATTTACGCTTGGATTGGTCCATTTTAAAGAAAACAAAATGAAAAATTGACAGAGTTATAGCGTTTGAAGGAAAAGGTAAGGTTTTTCTTCAGACAAATTTTTCATATTATTCTTCATATCGACGAAAAAGTATTATAAATAAGAACTAAAATTAAAATTTTATATCCAGTCCCAGCGTAAATTATTTAACTTCCACAAAATTTTCTTCTTTTTCCAATCAGATGACTGTGACAAGTGCTATACCTGACTATTCCACAATAATTAATAAATAATACGAAGGATCGACATAAAAATAATTCTACAAGTTTAAAAATGCCTCCTTATATCCCAAAAGAGTATAACTCAATATTAACAATAGTTTTTTAAAAAATAAATCATAAATTTCGGGAGCTCTTACACGAGAATCTCCCCTTAAACCTAACCTCAGCTTTCGACTATGGCGTCCAATACGGCTAGCCTTGGGATGCTCGATTTTTACGATCCCCCGAGTGGATTCATAGAATTGTAGTGGCTCGGGAAAAAGAATCCCGTCGACCTTAGAAATCGCACGGGATCGATTCGAAAATCGTGGCGCGACCGAAACAGGACTTCTCTGCTTGACGAGTCCTTGAGGATCCACCTTGCGGAAAGTCGAAGGAGCCTGGAACGATGTAAAAACCAAGCGGCTGGCGGAAGATTTTGGTTCGACGGCAAACCTGTTTATCGTTGCGGGAGAAATTTGAAATTCCACATTTCGGGCGGGCGAGTGGCTGTGCGTCTTTATTATCGTCTTTCGTTTTCGCGCCTAACAGGAGCACGGTGCAGAAGTCTGCGTTACGGAAAGCTCGGAGGCAGAAATCAAGCCAGCTCTTGGAATTAAGTTGCCGCGAGATGAGGCTGCTGTAACCAGCCGTGGCTTGTGTTACGGGCTGATTAGGTATAAGTCAGCCTCGAACGGCTCTAACAACACCTTCGCGCGCGTTGCTTCTTTTCACGTAACCTTGCCGCCATTATCTAACCAGGAAACGTCCTATTGACTAATATTGTTTGCAATACCATTATTATGTCATCGCCGAGGTGGTCATTATTGCGCAACACGGCTATTATTCCAGATACCTGAACAACACAGGAACGTGCGTCCTTAGCCGTGGACTGTGGGTCTTACGATTAGACTTTTTACTTATTACCATACTGGACTTTGGAGCGCTATTAAACATAAAAATGTATCAGCAATCCTAATTTCATCAGCTCGGCAGGCATGTAATTTTCCCTCATTAGTCACGCAAGGTTAAACCGTCGTCTGACGTTGCCGCGGCCCACGTAACAGGAGGAAAACTCGCCGGGCATTCCGAACAATCGTCGAAACACTTCCTTCTTAGGATGACGGGGCTTATTTAGTCCAGTACATTGTCCCTAGCACGCTCCGCTCCACGTGGGTCGCCGATGAACCACGGTATCCAACGTAAGCGAAGGCGTTTGACTATCAGACAGGCGCGGGGGATTCAATTCGACGTTGAAATTTAATCGGGAAAAATCGAAGCAGAGGCTACAAAAAGTTTAATAAATCACGCAATCTAATTCCCCCATCGTTTCAAACAGAAAACAATGCGAAATTACTCCCTCGCCAGCGAAATCGAGTGAAGGAACGCGAGAGCAAAGGATGCGAGAACACTATGAAATCCTGAACGCTGATCGGTGCGCGTCGCGAGCTCTATGGACCTTGAGTTGCCATTGCGTAATTACGTTTACGTTGTCATTACGCGGTTAACTGGTCGTGGCAATGTTTCAGCGGGCATCCGCGCAATTTTCTAATAGCCCCGTGGAATATCGGCAGCAGTGTCGTATCCGTGGCTGTTTGTCCCGCAAGCGCCAACCCCCGTGCGAGAAATTGCGATCTCACCTTCGCTCCACGGCAATGCCGGCCTTGGCCTTGGCCTTGCCCGAATAAGACACGGCCTTGGCGACCGATCGATGCGACCACCAGCCGGTGCAACTGCAACGGGGGAACTGGATCCGAGCTGGCTCTCACGTGTTCCCGGTTTAGATGCATCGCGTGCGCTCGTGCCGCGATCGAGCGCATCCTCGCGCCACGAAATCGCGTCACGTGTTCCCCGGACGCCCCGCGTCGCTGCCCCTTTTCCAAAGGGGCGCCCGGCGGAAGGTCAGCGCGGTGGGTAGGCCGCGAACACTCTCGTTTTCGTTTGCACGATGGAAATGGAGATAAAGCGTAGTTGGAGGGCTGATTTTCGTTTGGGCGTGGGAATGGAGATAGAGTGGACTTGGATACAGAGTGGGATGTACGTTAGAAGCGAAGTAGAAGCGAGGATTATTTATTGTTAAGGTGAACTTGGAACGGGAGCATTCGTTCTGCTAGAATCGCGAAGGTGTGAGTTTGATTGATGTAGAGAGGACGTGGAATATTAAGAAATATATCCTTTTAATTGGCGAGTAATGGGTACATCACTGTATGACGCGGTCTCGAAGCTTCGTGCAACTGCCAGCGCCGAGTCCTGTGACTCAGCGATGACTCTGTAACGACCACTGGGATTGCAAGCACGTTGGCAGCGTTTATTGGAGCTACGTGACGCGAGCTACGCCGTTTATCCTTTGTCGTCGAGGCTCCGTCGATGCTTGGGTTGGATTTGTTTAGTGCTTCTTTGAATCCCTCCCCCCTGGAATTCCCTGGAGCCTCTTCGCGAACAGCAATCGATTTCGCGTGTCCTCTGATACTTGGAAGCAACGCAACACGCTGAAGCTTCAAAGAACGGTGGAGACGAAATCGAAAACCCTCTTCGATCCCCAGCTCCAAAGATGCTACTGATAATTGCACCGTGCGTGTTACTCGTTGTCTAATCAACATTGGTTAAGTTGCTACTCTAAGTGAAGACGGCGACGAGGCAAATTAAGCTGTATTACATTCCCTCGATCTTCCCCAACTAGCCATCTCATATTGCGCAACGTTACGCGAGGCAGCAATCTTACCGATCGCACGAAAACGTTGCAAGAATCTACGGTTGCAACAGCGCACACGGTGTCGCGAACCTATCGCTCCCTTAACAACTACCGCGCGTCGAGACGTAGGTAACCCTAGCCGCGAGCGCTGGTCGAGTGTCAGCTTCGAGTTAGCGAAACGCTTTGTCTGGTAAACCCGATAGTAACGTGTTAATCGTCTGCTTCGCGGAACGATTCGCTTGGCCGGCTGTACGCGGTATCTTAAATTCAGGCGGTGAGAGCAAAAACAGACTAACTAGTGGTGGATGTATTACAATTGGCTCTGGTAATCATATAAACTAGGAAGTGAAATTTTTTTTTCGATGTTGGTTAGCTTAGTGGTGGAGAACTATCGATGGTACTTACGATAGTTATCGATGGTTCTCACTATCGAAATTTGTAATAATATTACAAATTAAATTTAGGATTCTGAATTTCAGCTGTTATTATTTTTCAATTGACTATCCTACGATTTTCAATACCGATAATTATCGATAGTGAAAATAAGCCATCTATAGTTTTCGATAGTGAGAACCATCGATAACTACCGTAGGTACCATCGATAGTTCTCCACCACTAAGACTAACCCACATCGAAAAAAAATTTATTTCCTAGTTTATATGATTACCAGAGCAAATTGTAATACATTATTACTGCTAACTTAATTTCGAAAAAAAAAACGTGGGTTAGTTAATTTTGCTCTCACTGCCTCAATTCAACAGCCGCAGTGCGAATTCATTGGAGGCGTTTTCAACGGGACACCGAAACCGACGTGTAAAACTTTTGGTCTTCGGTGAAATTTAAATTACTACGACGAGTTTTAAGAGTAGAACTTTTTCGACAGAAGCGAACGGTGAGGTTTGAAAGTATTGCGCCACCGGAAGCTTCACGAAGGGTAGGCACA
The DNA here is from genome assembly GCA_960531205.1 of Andrena bicolor. Lineage (NCBI taxonomy): Eukaryota > Metazoa > Arthropoda > Insecta > Hymenoptera > Andrenidae > Andrena > Andrena bicolor. The sequence continues at coordinate 51,706,268 of OY482664.1, read as the reverse complement.
TTTGTTTGAAATCGATTCCCGCCGGACAGTTACGATTTCTCCAGTGGACGGGTAAAGATGTTTCACAGCTGACGCGGTACCCTGGTCGGCGAGAGAGATTACCCGTTGGTAATTCCGCGTTAAATGGCGCCTTAGCGATACGCAAACCTCCGCGTACGAGGAGAGGACACGTGTGCACGCGCACACCGGCCCGTTTGCACGAACACACGCGTGCACACAGCGAGAGACCACCTCATCTCTTTTCCTCTCCACCGCCCGCTCGTTATAGGAACGTTCCACGACGACCGACGACGGGTGTCGGTGGCACGGAGCGCTCGATGCCGACGTCGACGTCGTACAAGGACAAGGCCACGTGGTCACGGGCGGCTGGGGCGGGCACGTCGTATAGATATACATCGGCTACCAGTCATGCTCTCTACGCCACGCTACCTCCAGCGCCTATAATCGCCACCGTTTGCCACCGCTTACCACCGCTTACCACCGCTGACCTGTCCGCGAAACACGCCGCGCTCATCCAGGAAACCGATCGAGAGATTGTTCCGTCCGCGATGAGGGTGCACTCGGATTTTCTTCTCGGGGGAAATTGGACGCTTAAGAAGGGGACGTGTTTTTCGGGCTGATGGTGGTAATTAGTGGTGGAGAACTATAGATGGTTCTCACTATCGAAAACTATAGATGGCTTATTTTCACTATCGATAATTATCGGTATTGAAAATCGTAGGCTAGCCAATTAAAAAATAATAACAGTAGAAATTCAGAATCCCAAATTTAATTTTTTTTTTCGAAATTGAGTTAGTAGTAATAATGTCCCAGCTAGACTTTCATGAGTTAAATTCTTGATCATGCAATGAATCAATACATTTACTACATGTTTGATCAATATTGCTATATCGTTAGACTCATGCTAATTTACTAAATATGACTAAAACATATGTTGTAAATATAGTGTAAAGTGATGATGTCAATTTGCAATCATTGTGTGCTGCATTGATTGCTGCAAATGTGATTCAAATATGATCCCTATTTTTCAATGCACAACTGTAGGTAAATTTTGCACAAATATAAGGTACAGTATTGTCTCCTTATGGGCTCGGTTTGGTGTACACGATGTGCGTTTTTCGCTATCCCCACCACTTTTGTCTCACTCCTGTCCGGCGAAGGCGAGAGCGAGATGGAACGAGAGCGAGCGGGAGACACTGGAAGAGAGCAAGGACGGTACGAGATAGGGAGAACGTAAATTTTGTGTAAATATTAGCAGCACGTCATGACTCAAATATGATTCAAATATCACCTGAACAGAATATCCTCATCGAGTGTATAAAGATTGCTACAATATTTTCTGTTCTAATTGAATCATTACATGTCCTAAATTTAACGCCAAGGTGAGCACTCACAAAGCGCACAACATTGTTGCATTACGTGATTTGATATTCGATAAACTTTACGCAAATTTGCTGTAAATTGTCTGGCTGGGGTATTACAATTGGCTCTGGTAATCATATAAACTAGGAAATAAATTTTTTTTCGATGTGGGTTAGTCTTAGCGGCGGAGAACTATTGATGGTGCTTACGATAGTTATCGATGGTTCTCACTATCGAAAACTATAGATGGCTTATTTTCACTATCGATAATTATCGGTATTGAAAATCGTAGGTTAGTCAATTAAAAAATAACAACAGCTGAAATTCAGAATCCCAAATTTAATTTGTAATATTATTACAAATTTCGATAGTGAGAACCATCGATAATTATCGTAAGTACCATCGATAGTTCTCCGCCACTAGTGGTAATGTCATGAATTTCTGAGTTTCCTTAGGTGGTATTAGAAGCGTCAATGTTTCACACCGGCGAGTGCGAAAGTAGAGAAGTTATAGACACGTAGGCGCCCTGTCCCAGAAGATTAATACTAGAAACAACGATTATTTTCTGAGAATTTAACGATATCACGTTTCAGCGAAAATTTGTATGCGTACAAGATACATTAGTTACGAAGATATTTCCCATTTCTGGTTTAATGTTCCCCGCGTGATCGTAGCGAGATCTTGGCTTGCCGAGCCTCTCCGCTTCCGCGGGCTTGGCTGTTACTCTTATGTCTGATCTTTACACGGTTATTTCACTGGCACCGCAATTACACGCTCGTTACGGCAGTTCAAATATTTGTCGCGTCTCATAGCGCGGAATGAGGATAAAGTTAAACGCAAGACACCCGTGGAACGTTTCTCACCGGCACACAACGACGTTACCACGCTACACACGAGCGTGCTATACGTAATTCTAACACACGGCGCTATTATAAAACATCCAAAAATATCTTGGGCGCAGGTAATCGATACTATCGCACCGCGACCAACATACCACGTACATGTTCTACAACAGTACAATAGAATTTCGCTGCGCAGCATAGGCGGGATATATTGCGATACATTTTGTCGCGCGATCAGCTAAATTCTCTGCTCCACTACATATATTAGTAGATAGAAATGAAAGTTACAAGAAAATTATTCAGGGGTTAGTTCGTTGCACGCCTCGTATCTTTGACATTTTTTGTGGATAAACAAAGAAATAAGTCGATAATCTGTTTAAACGCCTTTATTATATACATCTTAAGTAGTTTCAAGCTATTTTGTCTTTCCCTTTTTCCAAAATGACACTTTAAACACCTTTTTCTGGGAACCATGTTCTACAAATTGGCCAGCAACATCATTTGAAATTTTTACAGTTGCTTCTAAACTACATTCTCCATCCAAGTACGTTTCGATATGGTAAAATACGGTTTTTCTTGAAAATGGTAAGCATTTGTACATAAAGTTCACTCTCCAGCACCATTCATCCATTTTCAGCTAAAAAATTGTACGCGACTTTAAAAGTTTCAACAAATCGGTATTTACGTACTTCGATCGAGAATGTAGTTTAGAAGCTACTGTAAAAATTTCAAGTGAATCGAATAGAATCTGTCCAAATGGTCCTGCTGGACAATTTGAAAAATGTGGTTCCGAGAAAAATGCGTTTATGGTGCCACATTGAAAAACAGAAAAGAAAAAAAAATAGCTTACGATCTGTACCTATAATAAAGGCGTTTAAACTGATTTTCCACATATTTCTTTGTTTACCCACAAACAATTATCAAAGCTGCACTATGTTTTTATGTCGCTATAGTGGTGTTACTCCTTAACTGTGCCGAAGCAGCGCGCGCAATTCAACCGTGGCGTATAACAATATTAAACACACATAAGATAACGCAACTTATCACCCATAGCTTCCGCCTTGATTCAAAATTCCAACCACATCGTTTCCTCCCCGATTCGCCCCCTTCTTCGCCTTCCCGAAAAACGTCCTATTCCCCTCGCAAACATAATTCACACGGAAAAGTGACGCAAATTCCTGAAACGTATTATCACGACCGTCCTGACCCCATCGACCCTCGTTCACCTCCGCCAATCACAGGCCCGGAAATCAACACCACTACTCCCTCCCGTCAACGTGCTTGCAAACACCTCACAATCCAGGGCCACTCCAATAGTCATACTCATCCATACTCGCGTAATATAGTTAAACCTACGCGCCAACACTTGCCGCGTCAACACGGCGAACTCGAGCTACCATCTCTTCTATTCTTTTCCCCCTTCAACTACCATTCCCCCTCGGGAATGACATTTAATCGGCCGAAACTGAGCACTGTTGGCGCGATAAAAGTTCGTGCGCCGCCCTCCGCGTAGCCAGCTATATTCCATCCGCGTTTCAAGGACCCGGGAACAAGGAGCACGAAGATCAGGGCAACCTTGGGGGAAGACGCACGTGTTGTCGCGCGACGACGAGGCAGCGTGGCCCTGAGATTTGTAGGGATCGACAAGTTTCGGCGCGGCGCGCCGCGGTCACCCGAGACGCCTCCATTACGATGATAATCTCCGTTTACGGGAGCAGGAAAACCGCACAACGCCCGCCTCGAGCAACCCTTCCGCTCCGCATTCCCCGATTCGAACCGCATATCATCCCCGCGATCTCAGCCGGCGCGGATCTGTCGTCCTCGGCGGAAATCGCGCGGCTCTTCAAAGCGCTGAACGCCCGCCGAACGACCGCCGAAGGCCCCCTTTTATCGGTTCCCCACCGACAGATCCATCGTGGGATCGCGGAGATCGCGTGTGCGCGACGAAGGCTGAACGCTCGCGCATGGAAGTGGGATAATGCGCTCTTTTACGGCGCCCTGTCACGCGCGTGGACGTCGATGAGGAACGCGAGCCCCGTGTTCAATTGGTGATCCGTTTCGAGTAGCCTGCGCTAGCTGATCGACTGGGGAGGGGATGCTCGTTTATTAACGGGTTATATCTGTGAGGTCTGAAGAAACGTATATTTGAGAATTTTTGGGGAAGAACTTGAAGGCTTTTATGTATTCGAAACTGTACATTTTAAACTACTTGTAGTAATTTTTGCGATGCAAAATATAAATAGATAAAATAAGTATCAGCGATCCCCAGGCAGCGATTTTTTCCACAGTAATTTGCGGTGATTACACTAATTTTTACGTGGTTCATCTGAAATAAAAACTTGGCGGGAGTTTAGTTAGTATATTAGATTATCCATTCTTTAATCGTTCATTATCTCGAGAAATTAATTTTCTACAAAATGGCAACTTCTCATAGCAAAAGTATCGATTTTCGCCACAGAGTCGCTCTCATTTTTCAAACTACGAGCTACGTAACGAAAATGAAAATGCCACGATTAAGAACTAGATAATCTAATATTCTAATTAAATGTGGTCGAATTTTTTACTCCTGATGACAGGAGAAATGTGCTTAAATAAAAAAACTCTGCCTCATTATTTATTTACGTATCGCATTGCCAAAGAAACTGCGAGCACTTTAAAATATATACTTTCGAATACACAACAGATTATTTAAAAAAGTCTCCAAGTTTTTAAAAAAACAAATCCCAAAAATACTTGTAATAAATAAAAAAACTCAGCCTCATTATTTATTTACGTATCGCATTGCCAAAGAAACTGCAAGCACTTTAAAATATATACTTTCGAATACACAACAGATTATTTAAAAAAGTCTCCAAGTTTTTAAAAAAACAAATCCCAAAAATACTTGGCTTTTCAGACCTTACAAGTAGATATAACCCTTTAATACTAAATAGTAACGATAGGATGCGAAAGTACGCTGATAGGCCGGCTGACAGCGAGTTCCACCGAAGTGCCTCGAAACTCAACAAGTCTCTCGAAACCGAGTAGCGAACGCGATTCCGTGTACCAAAGAAGCATGCCCACTCGTGATCGATAAGACCGCTCAGGTGATCGCTGAACAGTTCGATCGAAGCAATCGCGTTCTCTCCGTACGCTTCAGCCCGGAGCCACGGAACGGCAGCTTTAACCTTTTTCCGCGCGATCTCTGACGTAGCCGTGATTACATAAAGCGCCTCTGCCCTTGTCCTCTTGGAATGATCGATTGGTCTCGCATTTTCTGCCGGCGGATTACCGCGGTCGCGCACACCGCTCCTCTAAACGGATTCCACGGCTGCCAGCCGCGAGGAGGAAGGTTATCTATCGCCTCTGTGTGTGTGTGGCGCGTGTGTGTGCTCGCGCACGTGCCTGTGTGCGACTACGCGCTCGCGTTCCGCGCCGTTATCGTCCGCGAGATATCCGCGTGATTCAGCGGGACGGGTTCAAGTACGAGATCCAGAGCGTCGTTAGATCTTAACCTCGAGCAACGTCGGGATCCTTCGATAATCCTGCACGCTCGATTCGAGGAAACTTGACTCGCGAGTCCGAAGTCCGATCCTCGGGGGCCACCGAGGATGCTTTCATTTCCGTTTCGCGGCCTGCGCGTATGCCTCTCGGGCGTCGTTGTTTATTGCCGCAGCATATTTTCGTGTTTTCGCGCTTTTCGATCTTCCGCTCAAGGATTCCAGCTCCCCTCTCATCCCGCCCGACGATATCTTCGTCCCGATTGCACGGCTAGAGGCTGTATTTGCTACTTTTCAAGCTTCACGCTTCCGATCCTCTTTGTTTTACATGTTAGAGTCGCCAGAGTTCCTCGAAATATTTGGGGAATCGGTTACTGGCCGGGGGAGTCGCTTGGCTCGTCTCGCTCGGTTTTAGGATTCCACGCTACCGGTTCGTTCCGCGATAGCGCGGCGTTTATCGCGATATTCAGCAGAGATTTCGATCGCGGCTCGATCATAACCTCGAACAATGCGCTCGGAAACACGCGCGTGCTTTCCGCGCGAGTAATCCCGGCTACAAGAGCGTCAGAGCGGGTTCGTAGAAGGAGCTGGATCGTGGAAGAACCAGGGAGGGGGTGTTTCGAGAGATCGCGATCGGGCTCGATGCCCGATCGCGTCGGTTCTGATCGCTCGACGTCACTCCCGGTAGATTCTGCCGGATCGCTTGACCTCGCGGGACGCGTGCACGCTCGCATGCGAGAGACCCTAGTGCCGATTAAAAATAACACACCGTTTGGATATCGATAATGGGAAACCGGAATCTTGCAGGCCTCTTCCAAGGTCGCGTTATTTATCCTCGCGCGAACAGACGCGGGCCAAATCTCCTTCTCGCGTTCATTAATACAATTTCGACTTGGAATTATCGATCGGGTCCACCTGGTCTCCTCCAGCACCCCTGCAGCCCCCACGCCTACGTCGCCGAAGCGGGAATGGCGTCTACGGGCCGCGCCAAGGCCGCCGGGGCCATGGAATTTTCTTTTTTAACGTGGCCCAGGATAGCGGGTTCCGCGCGTAGATATTATGTCAGCATTATGTATAGACGCGGGGCCGATGGTTCGATCTTTTCGTCCAGAAATCACGGTCGAAGGCCGAAGCGCGCGGGACTGAAGAGACGTGGCGACGGACGCCTCGTCCGCCTGAAAACGAAACGAACGTGCGCTCCGTGGCGTCGTCCTTGCGACAGTTTTAGTCTCACGCGGAGTTCCGCCGCGAGGGAGGCGTCGGTGCTTGCTTGTTTGCTTGCTTACGAGAGCTTACGTGTTACGCGCTTTAATCGCCTTCCATTCGCCGATGGCATCGGGCCACCCGGGAGCCACGAAAAATTTACGTAAGAGGAGACGCCGCCGCGTTGCGTCACCGCCATTCCCCAATGTAATTAATCGGGGAGCGTAACGACTCCACGCTACCGGATAACTGGATATCTTTGGTATCTGGCCGGCCACGGGGAGCTCAAGGTCGCCCGCTCTAATTGGGGCAAGTGGCGTTTTCTGGCCAGCGGGACATTTGTTTGTCGCTTTAGTATCGGCGTTTTCTCTGCCGTACTTCCTCAACGACAGGGGGATAATTAATGCGACCGGCGGTCTGGAATGCGGTGTTTCGTGGAGAAGCTTCCGCGCAATGTTATTCATTCGGGATTGGAACTGCTTGCTGGATCCTCGTAGTCGTCTTGGAACAAATTTCTTAACACTTCGGGGAAGTAGTGTTCGGATTAAAATCTGATGCCGCTGTGACCTAAAGTTGCTCGGTTCCTGAAACAAGTAATGCTAATAAATAAACACACGTGGTTTGATACCAAGAATGGGTCTATACGGACCCCGCATGATATGGACACAAAGTTTATAAAGAGACGTTTTTCGAACAAGCGTTTTAGAGCACAGGGGAGGAGTTAATGGCTAACAACTGATGTTTCGCAGTCCACTGCCCATAAAGATCTACGAGAATACATTATCGCGCGACAGCGAACGGGAAGCTCGCCAGTCCCTTGAGCACGCTAAAAAACACTCGAATCCTTCGTCGCCTCGGCGTGACATTTCTCCGCGAGGTCATTCACTTTTTTACGCGCGGTAGTCTAAGGCCGATAGGAGAAATGTTTTACCTCGCACGGTTTTAACGCTTTAATCGAGCCTTGGCCTGGCGCGGCAACGATTGGCCGTGTCAAAGACGGTTCAAGGATCGTCGCGATAGGTTTCGAAGACGATCCGAGGGGATATCGAATGGAAACTGGGTGCCGAAGGAGGTCGCAAGTCTCGAGGGTCGACCGTTCGTTCGTCCACGGTCACCGAGGCCCGGATTCTTTTGTCTTACGGGGAAGAGTTGGACGCGAATGACCGAGGCTTAGCCATCGCCAGAATTATCTCTCGGATGCTTCCTAGAAAAAGTCACTAGGCGCAATCTGTAACGCTTTCAATAGCCTCGCTGTAATTCGACGCCTTCCCCGAACGGAAATATCGCTGTGCAGTGAGTTCGAAGAGGTTCTATTTCGACGTTTCCCTCGTTAATTCGGCCTCAACAACGAGCAGCGCTTTTGGCGAGCTTCTTCTCTCTCTCTCTCTCTCTCTCTCTCTCTCTCTCGATATCCAAAAGTCCAGACCGAGAATATATATGATCTGAGATTAACAGGATCAGGCGATGGCTTTTTCTGCTGTTCGAACAACAACTTGAAAAACAAAGTGTTTGAGTTTCGCTCGCGAGTAGAATGTCCCCGTGCAAACACGACGGCATTATTTATACCACTATCTGCGGGCAAATATTTGGAGGAGATCGCTTTAGGGCGAGCCGAGATATCTTATCCTCAATAACCGTTTATTAGCAGCTACACTGTGCCGTAATTGCAAGCGCGATCGCGGCCGTGTTTTTTCCGCACCTTTATATCACAAGAATCATTCGGTGAATATCTAATCACGATATTCCCCATTCATTCCGTATCGCTATCGCTCAAACGTTTCCACCGGCGTTCCAACATCCAAGCTCGTCTCGAGTTCAAGGAAATCGCTCCTCGCCAAGTCGCCCGAACAGAGAATTCCTGGCAATCCGCTGCTTCTTAATGGTCGATTGAACAACCATCGATCGCAGATTGGTACTTCCCTAAATTTCATTGATACGTCCACAAGTGCGCCTTACTCGTGACTCACTCATACTACTCGCGATATCGCGGCGAGGTACTTGACGCTCGAGGACAAGAGTAATTGGAGGAGAAACGCGCGCTAATCAGCCACGAAATACCAGGGATTAATCGATTCGCGGGTAAGATTAATTTATTCCTTTGCGGAATCGAGTGGCGATTGGACGATCACAGGCGTGACGCGTGACGGCCAGAAAGCTGGACGTGGGTTGACGTAACGTGTTTAATGCACGTAAAGAAAAAATAAAGGAACGGGACGGATGGCCGGTGGAGGATGAAGGGAACGGGGGCGTGTTATGCTTCCGCGTGTACCTCGAATGTCAGCGAAATTTTCCAAATGTCGAAAGCCGACCTTCGACGTTTCGACGGAACCAATCGACCAGGGAAATATGAAACGCGTGGAGCCTGCAGCGTTCGTAAGAAACAATGCATGCTCCAAATACAAGACCATCCTGAACTTGAAAGTCGCTTCGAACATTGAGCCTGATGAATAAAAACTAAGCAATTCCTTATTAGCAAAAGCAATTACTTAAACAAAAAAGGAATTTCTTATTTTCATAAGTAATTCCTTGTCAGTTTAGGAATTTCTACAAGATAAACAAATGCTTGTGTTTTTATTCACACGAATTTAAGCAATTCCTAGTAAAATATTAAAAAAAAAGCAATTGTTTACACTTTATTCATTCCAGTAGTAAGCAATTCCTTAAAAAAATAAGGAAAAGCGATTCCTTTAAGTAATTCCTTGTCAGTTTAGGAATTCCTACAAGATAAAACAAATGCTTGCGTTTTTATCACATGAATTTAAGCAATTCCTAGTAAAATATTAAGAAAAAGCAATTGCTTACACTTTATTCATTAGGCTCATTGTGCCGCATCTTCAACTGATTTGTCTAAAAGTTAGAAAAGCCGAAAACAGCGAAAGCAAATCTGATCCCTAGATTATCTACTTGACGAAACCCCGTTTTTTTTCCCTTCGTAAGCTGTGTTACAGGTGTCCCTAGGCCAATGAGCTTAGGCCTCTTTACCACCTTAAAATATCTGAGGGTGCGGTGTTACCAACTTAAGTTTTTATTATTATCTACTTGACGAAACCCCGTGCACTCGTTCGCCCATAACGTTCCTCGTAGCTGTCGCTGCCATCGGCCAATGGTCATCCAGGTATAGCCGACAGGAAGCAAAGATCCCAAGATAGATCGAACTTCGCAATTTCCGCCGTAGGGGCCTGTTGAATCAATGAAAGCCTAGATGAACGATAAAACGCCGGGGCTACGGCAGTGACACTTTGTTCTTGCTGGTAAGTTCTGGCTGCGCGGCAAGGACAACGAGGAGAGCCGGCGCTCGCGCGAGCGTTAAGCCGCCATACCGTGCCGGCCGCGTTGCACACGCTAACGCGCGTATACGTATCTCTGGCGTTCGCGATTTTGTCGCAATATCTGCTCGCGGCGGACCCAACGAGCGAGCGTCGGATCGCTCGCTGGCAGAGTCAGCGCGGCCTTGTCCTTGGGCATAATCTTTCCTCGTTATCGGACGACGCCGAGGTTGCGGTCGCGTCGGACTCCGCCAGCGATTAGCGCGGCTCCCGCCCGCTCGCGCGTCAGCCTTCCTTTTATATTCGCGAATAATAATAAGCCGCCGCTGGTTTGTTTCCACCGGTAGCCACCGATTCTCTTTCTGCCGTCGTATCGATTCCTCGAACAGGCCCCGCGGTCCCCTCTGCCCAGCGATACGGCGGACCGATCGGGGAGCGTGTTCGGAAATTTTCGAAACCTCCGGAGTCCAAGCGTCTCCGACGCTTCGGCCTCGTCGAATATTGGCAGTAAAATCTCGCTGGGGGATTTTTCACGGGGAAATTGGTGGCCGTTACTTTTTACAGAGTTTATTGAGCGTTCGGTACCGCGACTTTGTTTCACGGCAGCTGTGCAGATTTGCAATGGGCGATGAAATTAGTGGCGCTGGTAGAAAGTTTGGTAGGTATTCTTTGGTGTATGGGGAAAGTTTAGCGAGACTGTACTCGCGGCGTTTGAATAGATTACAGTCGTTTCGGTATCAGCGTCCCTTGGCAACGGCTTCAGCCGCGGTTCGGCAGGGATTCACAGGGAGCGAATGTGTTCCTCGGCCCGGAGTTTCTCCAATGATCTCTGAATCTCCGCGAAGCTTGACCTTTTAATTAACTTGCTCGGTACCATACTGCCCACTCATTGTCAGTTATCGCCGGCGGGGGAGGGGAACGCACGTGTCATCCTCGAAGAGTCGAAAGCCATGTAGATTGCACGCTATTGGCCAGTTGGGTCACTCGGCAAAATCGCCCCGAACTTGAACTTCGACCCACGAATTTGGGCAGGAACCGTTGCGACAGATCGATACGCAATATCCGGCGGTGTTTACGCGGCCGCCGGGCCGATTGCGACGTAACGCAAAGTGCACGGGCAACTCTTCTCTGACGTAAATGTGTTTGCCGGAGCACTATTACAGTGCATTTTAAATATTGCTCGTGCAAACTGAAAAAACTGCTGCACGCCACTTATGCAATCAGGATAAGGAAGACCTTCGCTTATCTATCGGTTAGCAAGTAGTCATACAGATATGCTGAACGTGCGAAACGAGGGAAACCAATTCACGCCGGAGATCTCGGTAATTGCTACCGTTCCTTAACGAGTGAAATATTCAAATTCGGCTAACTACCGTTGCTATCAATGGGGAATCCCATGACGCTGTGCAACGTGCACGGAGAATACTTTCTTCCGGTCGAATCCTGGTATTTTCATCATTTAGGTACCGTTTAAACCTCTGAGTACCTTTCAGACAGTCATTCTGAATCCATAATATAATGCTCCTATTCCAAAGCTATCCTACGAAACTACCGCTGCGTGTCTCGAAATATCATCCCCCATCGAACGCAATCACCCTTTAGATCAAGCTTATCGAAACAAACAGACGAATCGGTTTACAAGCCGAGGTACCAAAAGCTCCGCGACCGAGCCAGGCAGGTGCTCGGAGTCGCGCGTGTTGTACCGGTTAGAAGCCGGTCGATTCCTGGCAACTGGATATCCTCGAGCCTTTTTTTAATCGTGGACTGCTAATCGTCGTGGTCGGTCAGGTGAATCATCGTTCTGTATTCGTGTCCCAGCGGTCATCCGGAGGTGACCCTGGCGCGAGGAATCATCTCGCTCGAAGGAGTGACCCACGAAGAAACGCCCGGAAGCCCGGGCCACGTAATCCAGCTGGGCACGCCAAGGCCATCGGAGCGTGTCGAGCCCTAAACAGGCCCCAATTATCACGGGGAGCCAACCACGGCGGGCCATTTTTGCCAGATTTCGCCCATCGATCGCCGGCTCGATAGCTCGACGGTGTCGGTGAGTCGATCCTCAAAATCGCTCTCGCCGTTCGGTGATATCAGCCCGCTTACCGAAAATACCGGCCAGCTTATCGCCGGTTTAGTCAGAGCCTCTACACGCTGCGTAATAAATTCGTTATCTGCGACGGTACCGCCGCTGGCTTCTGGCGATTTTTATCTGGCCGGTGCGCTCATCGATTTTCTGCTTACGCCTCCGCTAAGGTACACTCGACCGTTCGATACGCGTCCTTTGATTAATAAACTCGACACGCCTCGATACGGAACGAAGGATGTCGCGGGGCTCGTTTAGAAGCTAGGGATCCTCGACGAGCGCGTAGCTAAAGCTCGATGGGACGTTTCCAGATGGATTCTTATCTCGCCGGACGCGCTTAAGCTTCTGTACACGAATCGAGGGTCGATCTAATCGCGAGCGGCGATATTCGCGCGAGGGCGATACGAGGGTGATACCCACGCGCCGCTGAATATTCAATCCCGAGCCCGTTCGTCATCGCTTTTAGCGCCCATGAAAAGGTCGTTCCCGTTCGCCTCTGCTTGTCTTTACGATCGTGACGATGATGATACAAGAGAGGCAAACGAAGACGGTTGGGGGGGAGTGGGACCGGGCGTGGCGGGGAAGGGGGATGACGCGACCTTGCGCGATTCCAACGATCCGACTAATAATAATACCGAATCGTTTCGCAAATACCGCAACACGCGCCGCAGAGTTCCATCTCTTCTTCTTCTCCTTCCGTTTCTCCTTCGGTCTGCTTACTCTTGCCTTCCTACCGCCTCGAGCGTATTCCTCTCTTAATTCATCGCGTATCGCGACTTCTATTTCTCCTTTGGAATAATTTCGCTCCCATATTTCTGCGTCTCCGCTCGGGCCCCTTTTTCCTCCTCGGTCGCGCTTTAATAATACAACCCGACTTATTGCCGATAAAGCACGATCTTACTTATCTTCTCCCCGGCTTTATTTTCGTCGGATTTCCACCGTCCACGAAGTCTCGTTAAGAGATGCTTTTTTTACCGTCCCTCCGCGATGTTATTCGCTATTAGTTTTTTACACACGAAAATATTCCACCTTCCTCGATCCAGTCTACCGTCGCTTGCTACACTTCGTCGCGTTTATTAAATGCTCGTTGTTACGTCGCAGAAGAATATCCTCTCTGACAGGTTATCTTCTTAAATCCTACATTCGTTCATACATTTTCCATTCTTTCCCCCCTTCGTTTTCTACTGTGCGTTACCATACACTTCCACTCGAAGCGTGCCAAACGCAGTCGCTCGAGTGTCCGTACATTTCCTTCCCAATCTACTTCGAGCGACTCTTCCCACTTCCTTCGACTTACGTCTTTCCCCGTTCGGCCTACTTACGCGGAAAGCTACCAACCCTCAAAATCACAATATATTAGTTAAAAGGAGTTTGTATCACTTACTGTCGTGATCCTTATTTCGAGAAAAAATTACCAATCCATAGGACAACTCTTACATTATACAATTATTAAAACTACAAAGCCATAGTTTCATTTTAGGTTTAAAAAACAAAAGTTACAGAAAATTTGAAATAATATAAGTTATACTAGTCACCCATTAAAAAGCATTGCAAAAGAATAATAAGATAGAAAATATACCCGATTGAAATAAAGCTACTTTTAAAACAATTAAAGTCTTCGAACTAAATTTATTCAGATTATTGAGATTATTGAGGGTTGGTAGGTTTCTGCGTAACTAGAACCAATTTTGGTTACCTAACGTCTTCAACCCCCTCGTAATCATCCCCGAACCCTGACACTTGGAATCTACGCCGCGCTTCTGTTAAGAACGAGTCATTCCCCCAGACCCTCTGCTCCAAGTTCACCCGTTAATGCGCTTATGTCAGAGTCGGTGGTTTTTGCGTTGCGGTAGAGTGTCGCCAATGGCCTCTTCGTGCCGTGGTTCGCGCAGTCCTGTTCCCTGCACGTTGCTTCTGCGACGCCACGCACGTGCCGTTGCGTTAAGCATTTCGTTCCCCAAGGACGGCGATAGCGATTTCGCTTCCTAGAAACTAGGGGGGTATCGCTGATAACGGGCAGAGCTCGCTCGGAGAAGACGGCTCGTCCCGCGGCGGGCCGCGTTTATCGGCTTTTCTTCGCGGGAGGAGCCGTTTCGACCGTCCCCGATCGAAAAGGATGCCACGTCGGCGCGCGCCACGGTCCGCTATCAACCGTGGGATTCTATTTTTACGGTTGTAATCGTAAACTTCGTTTAAAAGCGACGCGGGAGTACGCGTTACCGTTCTGGCGATACTCTGCCTCCACCCAGCCAGCGTTCCGGAGCTACGAACGCTGTGGGATCGCCTTTAGGTGGTCTCAGGTTCCCTCGAGAATAAATCTTCGCAGATCGGCTGGGAGTAGGATATCTAGAAGCTGCGAAACGTTTATTGAACGCACACTGTGTAACGCCACGCTGCTTCGTGCTTTTCGCGAGATTGCCACGCGAAGTTGGACGAAGTAGTAGGTATCCAGTTTCTGTGGCTTCTATCGGGAATCTAAATAGCGATGGAATCGTTGGAAACTTAATATATATTCTGCTTGATATAAAGCACGGGCAAGTTTATTTATATAAATGGGAAAATCGATTTGAAAGAAATGCTGCGGTTGGGAAGCGTCTCCGAACAGTGGCGTAGGGCAGTCACGCAATTAAAGCGACCGGGTGCGAATCCCTCGCAGCGTTTCCGGAACAGCGGTGGTTCCGTTACGATGCAACGAACTGCGTCGAGTAACTGTAAAGGACTCGGCTGTGTTAACCTGTTGCCGTGGCCGTCATCGGTGCACTAATGTTCATTAATAACGTCCCTTTGGGAACTGCAACGTGACTCCTAGGTTTCTCGTTAAAAATTCAGGAGCTGTAATAAAGAACAGTGCTGACAAATTAATCCTTGCCGAGAAGTGTTTCATTAGAAGTGACAAGATTACACGTGCTCCATTACTTTGGGTAGGTTTTCATCCGCTTAGTTTTCAGCGGCGCTGTTAAGTGGAGCAGGGCAACAGGATCGAAGATACATTTTAAGCAGGCTGACCGTTTGTGTGGGTCAGGGTATAGCGGAATTAGATGAAGAGAAAGGAGAGACGTTGCTGGCCGAAGTCGGTGTGAGACGGCGCGTTTTTACTACGGGAGGCACACGGGGAAGCTGGTATCGCGGGCGAGTAATTTCTGCGGGTCGTCTGCATATTCATGAGGGCGCGATCGCGTGTAAACGTTTCCCACGTAAATCTCATTTCTTAATTGGCTGGCACCGGCGCTCTGTTCCCACTGTGCATGGACAGAAGCAGCTAGGCGCGGGTTATCTCGTCGCAGGGATAAAGAACGGTAACCTGTGAATCCATTGCCTCCGACTTCCTCCCGACAGCTCGATCCAACCTAAACATTTATTTTCCTGGCCAGTAAAATGAAACTTCCTGGACACGCGGCGCTCGCTCTTCTGTTCCCCTCAGACTGACGATTCTGGCCGCGAAATAGGCTAGCCTTGACGTATCTGGACGATTCTGTTGAATTATTCATATTCTAAAATTAATACGAGGAAGTATAGTCGTCCTAAAGGAATGAATATAAAAGTAATATTAAATCTGTGACGTAACACTGGATTTGTTCATCTTTCTCAAGGTTTTGTTACTCTGAACAGTTTTGTTCCGAAATAATTTTTGAGATAGTGCACGAACGAAGTATGTACTCCGAAACGTGTCTGACCACGGACAATCCGTTTACCCTTGCTGCCTCTTACTTGAGTCACACGGATCGATCATGTATATTGACACATTTTGTGCGTAATAGAAGGACAAAGATATTCTGTGATATTGGCGAATCTCGTAAGTACCGCTGATAGTCTAAATGAAAAGATTCGAGGAGGATAAATTCCGTTGAAAAAAAGTATCGCAGAAAAAGGACACGAAAATGGGGATACCATGGTGGAAAGAATGGCCTCGTGTTTTCAAAACACCAGATATCAAAATACGCTCGCTATTACGCGTATCGATGATAGTAACGAAATAGATAACCGCGTAGCAGCGATATTTCGCAAATCGTCGCGTTATCGGGCGCTAATTAAAAGCTCGTAGGAATATTCTTATCCCGAATCGGGGAATTTCACATCTGTCCAGGGTTAATAAAAAACAAGCATCGAGAAGTTTCGGTAATAGTAGAAAACAAAATGCTGCAATATTGTCGAAGCAGCGTAGGGTAAACCAACCAGTGAAAGACCAAATGGTTGGATTTAAGGACCTTTGAGAATAATACTTGTATATATTTATGTATAACAACAAAACAATTGTTGAAATTGCATTTAAATTTATTTTTCTTGAAATTTCTATAAAAATAATTACTTATTCTTATAGTAATTTAAAAAAAAAACGATTATAAAATGCAGAACGTGTAGAAGCCCAGTATATGACCGCATACTTTTAATAAGTATTGTACTTATTAATCTTTCCTTAATACGCGTAACTAAAAATATGGGATATTAATATTTTTAAATTTATAATTGACATTTCTTTGCCTAATTTTCATTCACTGGTATGCGGTCAATTACTGGTTGATTTACCCTAGTGACTTTAATTCCTCTTCAATTTTTTTTCATTTCTAATTACTCAATTACTACGTCGATTTCCAATTGCATCTGAGTAGGTGTTACGCACTTAAGTGTCTCCTTTCACCTTCCCCAGCCTGTAGACCAGCAAATCCATTGTTCCCATCGAAACGCAAATCCGTGAGTCAGCACGGGGCTGGCGAAAAGCTACGTGTCCACCGGTATCCGCCGACCTTGAACTTCGCATAGGTGACCCGGTCAGCCTCAGCCTCGGACACCGCAAAGCCGGTCTTATCCGCTCGGCATATAAATTACGTTATTTTTGCCGCTTTCCGTTTTGAGGCCGGCGTAAGACGATTACGCGGCGCTGGGAGAGACCAGCGGCGGCACGAACGTGAAAATAATTAATCGAATCACGTATGACGAACGTTTCCACGCGAAGCGGTGACCGGACAGCGTGGCCTTGAACCGGAGGAGGAGGGACCAGGCCAACAACAGCCCCCGCCAGCTTGCTCCGCTTCCTCCTCGTTCTCACCTCCCATCGCCGCGGGTCGACGCGCAGAATCTTCTATCTACCAACGTAACCTTCGCGGCAGATTGCATATCAGCCGGCACTTTCTTTATCTAAAGACAGGAGGAAAGACCAAGCCGCCGTTTCTGCGAATCGAGTCACTCCTCGCCCGGAATAAGCATTTCCTCGAACCGTGGCGTGGAGTTTCTTGTGGTTCGATGTGAAGCTTTATTTTAGCTCGATGAAGATCGGCGCAGGAACGGTTCTAGAATCCTACCCGGGGACGGATTGAAGAATCAGCGGGGAGAAGTGGCGATAACGGCGAGTCGATCCGCCGGATCGATAAGGCTAAAAATATCGGGGTGAATCGTGCGTGGTCGCGCTTATGCGACTCGTATATCGTTCGCGGTGTCACGCGGTGTCAGGGGTACCCTCTGCGAACGGAATAACAAGAAATCGGACACTGCCGAGCGATGGTATATCGACGCCGCCGGGGCCTGAGTTTGGTAATCGCGACACCGGCGGCACGATAACGCGGCCAGGCGACAGGTGATTACGAATATCGGGTGTCTTTACACATCCGTTGTTTGCGCTACTACATCCTCTTTGTCGCCACCCTCCGCGGCCTGGGCTCGATGACCTGCGGGCGCTGCAAGGACATTGCTTCCTCACCGGAATTCAAGGCGCTCTGCAATATCTGGACAGGAGACTCTTCTCGGATCGAGGTTGAATGTGGGCTTGGGAGTGGATTGAAATACAGCACTTTGTGGTGGCACGTTTGAAGGGATGAATGATAATAAAAATGAGGGGCAACATGGAGAAAAAGAGCCGGAGAGTTTAGCGGTACGGAAGTTGGGAATGAGTAGTCGGAATTTAGTGGAATTGTAAAGTCTTCTAGATGGGTAACCCTGGCTAGTTCAGGCTAGTCTATTCAGGGGCTGTTGGGTAGGTTTTCCCCTCTGTAGAAGCTTTCAGCAGATACGTACTTCCCCTGTTTTTAACCCCTTCGGGGTAGATTCGTTGTCGCGTGAATAATTGAATAGAAGTTCAATGAACTTTGCTGCTGGTTTTTGGTAGTGTCTTACGATCAGTGGGGTGTAATTACTGTCGCTTATCTATTGTTTAACTCCGACTTTCTGCACAAACATGCACCATACTAACCACCCAAACGCTACGTAAGAGTAAACACTGTGTCATCCCTGCTACCTGTTGTGAGCCTAGTCAATGCCCGTTGTTTAATCAAAGTCCTGCACTTCTGCCCTATCCCGTCATCCCTTCTTTTACTTTCCGAAACCCTTAAAAACCCGCTACATTCCCACATTCACATTCATTACTATTCCGAAAGCCAACGGTCTCACTCACGGAGTCCAGTTTAAAACCAGTTGAACCTCGAATATTCTTAATTTAGTTTAATTAATGTATTATTCATAAAACGGTAGTTCGATATATCCTTGTGTCCATTAGACGGGTTAAGAGTGTTAAGGCAGAATCGTATCGGTTAGCGAAGGGAATCCGAGAAATTTACTCCATTGTTCTCCGTTCCGTCGTCTAAACACGTACGTAACAGCTAATCTGAATCAGCCTGGCAAGTAGTCGCAGTGGTCTTGTAGCAGACGCTCCTCGAGCGTCGGTTAACAAAGTACCACTCTCGTTGCCCGATCATTCAACTAAATCTAATCGCGCCGGTGGTGGAAGTCGGCGCAGCGCAAAAATTCAATTACGCGCACGGCAAAGAGGCCCCGATTACGTAATCGTAGCGTCCATCTTAATTGCATCAAGAGACGTAGAAGGTCGCCGGTAATCAAAGTCGAATCACCGAGATGTCCAAACAGAGTCGGCGTCTCGGCACGGGATGCAATAACCGCCTCGAAATGCGTCGGAGGTTGCGCAACGCCTTCTTTTCGTTTCACGAGCCAACGTGCCCTTGGGCGAGCCTCCTCTGCTATTAGCGCACTTCCGCGCGATGCGTTTCGCGAAGCAGGAGAGCTTTTGGAAGGACTAGAGTGATGGGACAACGGAGTGTTCACACTTCAGAGCGTCTAGCCTATTCGAAGAGACACCTGCCAGGAATCTATGCTCTTCACTCGATGCCAGAGCAATTGCACTCGCGCTGGGAGCAGGGTGCAAAGCATTTTCGACGATGAGGAGAGGAAGACGCCTTCAGTCAGCCCCAATTGTCGGACACGTGTCGACGAATCACGAGCGTACGGAGGCGACACGCTCGTTCTCCAGAAGCTTCGCTAAGAAAGGATTGACCTCGATGATGGCTCCCCGCGCCTCTTCCCCTCGAGTAATCACGGCCGTCTCCTTCGGATCTGCTCGCGAGCTTTTTCAGCTGGCGGGGTGCAGAGCTGCTCGGGGGGGTATGTACGTAGCGAGGACAGGGCTGTGTCAACGGCCTGGCCACTATTCAGCGCAAGTGCGACTCGCTGGTCAGCGGTCCCGGCGCGCGCGAGCTGGCGCGGGCGTCGCGACGAGAGAGTGCCAGAGGTCGTTGCCTCGTCGACCGAGCCTCTTCTTCGTGCCCCCCTACGAGCTCATCCTCCTCCTCCTCCTCCTCCGCAGCTACCACGCACTGCTGGATACCGTCAATACGAAACGATTCTCGCCTTCTTCCTCGCGAAACGGCATCTTTCAACCCTTGCCACTGCCCACTTGAACTTGAAGCGGGGAGTCCGAATTATCAATTCTTCCTTGGCAAAT
Source organism: Andrena bicolor (assembly GCA_960531205.1). Classification (NCBI taxonomy): domain Eukaryota; kingdom Metazoa; phylum Arthropoda; class Insecta; order Hymenoptera; family Andrenidae; genus Andrena; species Andrena bicolor. The sequence continues at coordinate 51,686,316 of OY482664.1, read as the reverse complement.
GGGGAATGTTAGATCTCGACCCTGTCGTTCTGATCTCCAGATTCGGTCACCGCGTTTTTAGCGAACGCCTTAGGATTTTAACTGATGGAAACCCGCCAATTGCAAAAACCCTACCTTGCGTTTGAATGCTTCGCAATTAATTAGAAATCTAAGGCGGTTGGGTTAGCGGTTCGCCGCAATAATAACAATAATAACTTCTTAATATTATAACTTCCTCTCGGCACCCCGAGGCGTGGCGGGTATTTATTTCCCTTTCCATTATCTCCACATACCAGTGGAAACTCGCCTTACACCTCAACGAGGACGCGTCGTCTGGTGGGTCAGTGCGTTATCTGTGGTTTCGTAACTAAAATACTCCCTTTGGCCTTTGTACTTTAACCCTTCGGACAGTTTATCGAAACGCCCAGTTGATAAGGAGCAACCAGATTTCCATTGCCGTGCTCTGCTGAAGACTTAAGTACAATTTTTTTTATTCATACGTCACGACGTTTGAAAAGTGACCAAGACATTTCTCGAAGAGGTTCTATATTTTATTAACGCGATATGGTAGGGTAAGTGTAATGGTATTGGTGCGTAGGGGAGGTTCTTTGGTCGCGTTTCTGTTTCAAGTGTAGCGAAATTAAAGGCGGGACAAAGTAAGCGTTTGATTAAACGGGTGAAAAGCACACGCGATGAAAAGAGGGGGGCCGATAGCGTTGCACAGGCTCGCGACGAGGAAAGAAAGAGCGAAAGGGGCTGAAGAGTGGCGAGAGAGGAAGGGATGGGCGCCGCGCCGTGGCAACGACCTCTGCCACTCTCGCGTTTTTCTCGGCCAGCGAGTTACGTGGATACCAGACTTTTTCCTCGCGTCGTTCCAATGCCCACTGACAATAACGCGAGCATGAGAATTGCGTAACTCGTTCCAAGTTAGAGTTGTCTGACAATCGCCTTTAAAGACTAATATCCCTTAATCCCGAATGTGGTCATTCTCTATCGACAGATGACGGGCAATTTACGGAAACTTTCTAGCAATTAGCAGGGTATTACTCCAGTGATAACTCTCGATTTTCTATCTCTCTTCATCGTTTTTAAATTATCAGTATAGTGACAGGAGAAATTCCAGCGACAAAGCTACAGACGTGTTTCGTGGAAAACTGAGTGAATCATCGCTTCTAGAGATCGTGATAGAGTACAGAATAAGTCACCTAGCATTAGATCGTAAAATTATCGCTCGTCCCTCTTGAATACTCATATCTCCAGTTAATTATAACCTTTAAGCGACTATATCTGCAACGTGAACTAAGTTCTCGAGAAGGCAGGATGTTGCTAAACAATTTACATAACTTCTTGCTCCGTTTCTTCGCGGACTTTCCATCCTCCCCCTGATACAGAGAAAGTTCTAAAGAAAATCTATCTTCACCGCGGTGATTCAGAATTTCCAATAAGAATCCGCGAGCTTTCCCTCGAAAGCTCCTGTTTCTCTGAAAGTGCGACGGTAAAATTGCGGTCCCTCGCACCTTTTGCCCGCGCGATTTATTGACGAGGCATCCGTCGCGTCGGCCAATAATAGCGCGGGGCCAGCCTGCACGTCGAATGCGCGCGGAGGAAAGCGGAGGAGCAGGAGATCGGAGCGAACGATAGACAGTTGCTCTCTGGTGTCGTCGAAACGGCCGTTCGGAAGTAACGAGATACAAATAGAAACCCCCTCGCGATTGCGGCACTATGGAGCGACCAGAGGTGACTGCCCCCGTATTAGGTCACATTTGCGCCTGCCCGAGCACAAGCCGCGCGACGGCCAGACGATTATGCCGCGTTCACAGGACCGTCGAACCTTTGACCCGTGACCGGCGATCGCTGATCCGAATTAACTGGCTCGGGCTGCCTGGCATCGATGATGCATCATCGATCGCGTACGATCGCCGATGTGATTCAATTCGAGCCGCGCTCCGGCTCCTCGTGCCATCGAGACAGAGCGTATGCATTTCGATGCGCAGGCTGTCGTAAATCTGATGGAACCAGCTGTGAGTTCGATACATATTCTCGAGCTCGTACAGTAGTTGGAGCCGGAGCACGGAAAATTTTCACTGTTCCACCGCTCCAAATTCTTTTTATTTGTTTTTAATAAATACCAATTCTTAATTTTTCATCATTGAAAAAATATTACATTATAAACCCGGTGTTAAGGAGGCATAGTACTTCTTTTTGCCCGAAAATTAAGCATTCTTTATGAATTTTTTTCTATCTGATAATGAAGAGGTAGAAAGATTGAGTTTATTCTAAATGAAAGATCGCTGTATGAAAGTATTAAAATAATTTTTGTTTAAAAAAAGCAGCTTGAACGGAGCTGGAGCAAGTATTTTGATATCTCAGAGGAGCGAATAAAAAATTGGTCTGCTCCAATCCCCTGTTTGTGATATCAGTGAGACTGGGGACTATTCTTCGTGTAAAGAAGTTTCATTTGCGAGAAGATCTTGATTGAAAGTGTCTTAGACATTTGTGCAATCGAGTACTTGAGCTTCGAATTTTTTACCAATGGAATGAGAATCTGAAGGAACTCCAAGATCGTATTTCTTTCACACACGGCGAGGAAAGTTCTTTCAGTCTTGCGCGTCTGTCTAGTACTGGCCCTCTTCACTAAATATTCGTACGTCTTGCTCCTCGTTTTCTCCAGAATTTTCACGACCTATCCGCATTGTTACTCAACGACATGCATAATCATCATCGATATTAACTTACGTAGCAGCGTAACGTTGGCGCACGTAACGCGCCATTAAAATGCACGGATTTCGATCGCTTTCGATCATTTCAGCGGAAGAAAACCGGCCGCTTTTGTCTCTTTTACTCTGCGCCGAGCTGAAACGCGCCGCTCCGACGTTCGCGGATGCGTTTCGGAGAAGCCCGAAAGTGTATGTGCGTGCGGTGACGTTTGCCGGGGCGGCCATCGGTCCCTGGTCCTTCTCGCTCGGCCGTGGCGGAGCACGTTCGAGAGCACGCCTAAAAATGTATCGGGAGCAGTATGTTAAGTACTCGCGAGTTGGCCACGGAAGGGGAGGGACTCGAAGAGGAAATAGAGGGGCCGCGGAGCGTGCGGTGAACGAACCGTCAACTCGTTTTCGAACGGCAGACCGTATAATTGCTGGTGCTCGTCGCGGTTCAATCGGCAAATGGGTCTCGGCAAAAATCACGTGCCACCCGATTCGTGTCACGAGCGACTGCCGCGATAGCCTCTTTACCTATCCCACGCTAATTGAAACCGCAAGTGTGTCGAATGCTACCGTCCGTCAACCGAAAATCCATCGGCCTGTCGTCGCGCGGACGGCACCGCAGTTCCATTCAATTTTCAGGCGAACTGGACACTCAGTCCTGAGTTTCATTTGTCTCTTTCCGACTACCTGAAAGATAAGCATCGCGAATACCAGCGGAGGACAAAATTTGCGCCGCGGTCGATCATGCATAACTCCTATATTTATTATCAGAAATTAATAAAAAAAAAAAAATTGCAACTTCTTCAAAGATGCATAGAACAACATTGATAACATGGTCGAAATTTCAGATGATTCGAATCGCTAGTTTCTTTACCCAAAGTTCCCATGTTTTTAACCCTCAAAATAGGATTCCTTTCTAAAGAGCACAATCCCGAGTCCTGAACTTAAACTCCTCTTTTAGATTCTAGAATTCCAGCTGCCTCGCTAACCCTTATATCAGATACTATCACATATCTAGAATTCCTCGGACTCTCCTGTCAAACAATTTCTCATTCTCACAAGCAATTCCTCGTTTCACAAATATGGGAGACACCTCTGTATACCGCAACTGTTAGGTACGCGTTCACTTGCTAGAGATTGCATTGATATGAGGCAGTGAGAGCAACAACGGACGATCCCACATTTTTTCGAAATTGAGTTAGTAGCAATAACGTGTTCCAGTAGGCTCTACTAATCATATAAAATTGGAAAAAAAAAAATTAATATGGATTACTCCGTTCTCGCTCTCACTGCCTCGTATAGTAAGAAGATAGACGGGTTTAGAATACGCGTGCACGTTCGGGGTGCTAATATCGTGACGTGGAAAGCGTCCCGTGTGGAATGGGCTTAAGGATCGACCACTTCTTACGTGCACCGCGGCACGTGGCCAGCTACGAAACGCATCACGGTAGCGTACCGTAACTGCATGCGCGAAACTCGCGGAGTTCCTTGCTCGGAATCCGCGGACAATCCACCGGTCGTTGCACCCGAGTATACATGTATACACATTCTCGTTGGTTCGTTCGCCGCCTGGCTGGCTCACTCTCTCTCTCTCTCTCCCTCTTTCTCTCTTTCTGCTCTGCTCTCTCCTCTCGCCTCTATCTGTGACACCAACGCGCGAGCCTCGTTCCCTCGTCTCATCCCTCTCGCGTTCGCGATTATTTATTCCGTTGCCCATTTTCCCAGCCTCCCCCGCCACCCTCCCTCATTCCTCACAGCATTCTTAATCCGTCTAATTGCGCTGCACCCACGCGACTCGTAAATCCACGACGGGCGTAAATTTACGTTCACGCGCTCGTTACAGAGCGCACCTCGCGTTTTTTTCGCTTTACCAACGCGGCGCGTCGCGGCTCCACAGTGATTTCCATCTTTCTGTCGGTCGCTTTCGCGTTTCCTTTTTGGCGCGATGGGATTGGGGGGCCGTCCGGAGACGGCCGGAGGGATTGGTGTTCTATTGTTAGTGGATTTTGCGAAGCGGAGGCGGAGAAGTGTGGGTTTTGGGGGTGTTCCCTGGGTGATAGATAGGGTTGAAAGAGGAAGGGCTGTTTCGTGGCGGAGGTATTGAATTTCTATTGCCAGAGCTTTGTGGGTTTATCTGTGGGAAATGATGGGACGCTCACATTTTTTAGTTTATGAGAATTCAGTGCCTTTTAGCTAAGGTTCTACATATTAAAATCGTGGAGTATTTCACTGGAAAAGTAGACATCCACGGTTCCACTTAAGAAAGCGAAGGTGATCTCTAAATCCCGGCGAGTAACGAACCCAAGAAAGTTTCACTATCGCTTTTCCCCGTCCAAACAAGACAAGTCCCCCCTCCACCTTGAATAAACTCCAACATCTCCGATCGACCACCTCGAAAAGTAAATCTACTCAGAACCTCGCCGTTTCCCTCCGTTTCTCGTGGCGAGGCGTCAAGTGTGCTCCACGTTGAAACGTTAGAAACCATCTCAAGCGGGGAGAAGGTAGCCACGGCTAGAGGATGCAAAAGAGCAGAAAGGGAGGAGGAGAAAAAAAAAGGGAAAAGAGTCGCGGAATATGAACTAGATACGAGGCAGCTCGCTGGCAGCTTGGTTTTTCCATAAATACGGAAGAGGAGCGGGACCGCTGGAGCGGTGTCAAGCCCGGCGTCGGGCTTGCTCGGATGAAATTCATAGAGAGAACTCTCACCGTGGAGCGTCGATGGATACCGAAGCGTAGTTTACATCGTGGCGGTGCCGTGTGGTTCAACGACCGACACGGTTTCGCTCGCGTTCGAATCCTCGCTTCGCTCTGCTCCAGCTACGAGACGCTGGGATCGCGATCACGCCCGCGATACCACTGCGGAGCCCCGATTACGTGGATTAATTTAAGGGGGACGCGATGGCCTCGTAACGGATCGATTGCATTTCAGTATCGAGAATTTGCTGGTGGTTTTAGGAATTTTAGAGAACTTTGCAGCGAGAGTGCAGCCCCAGCTTTTCCAACTTGGAATATATTTTAAAAAAACTGTCTATAAAATCATTGCTTTGACTTAACATTAAAAAGAGAACAGTAATTGGAAAATATCAGTTGGTACCTAAGTTTTTATTTTTATTTTTAGCGAATTTTTCCGATCTGGAACTTCAAAATTTGCAATAAATCGCTCATTTGTTATCGGATTTGCGTCAAACGACGTAGAATTTTTTTTAGATATATCACACGTCATCATTCGCGAACTGTGAAAAATGGAGTTGTGCCCCTCTTGCTGCAAGCTCCTCAATTGAGTTAATTAACTTTGGGAATCTACTCTTTCTGTACTCCGCTGTCATCTTGAGAGCTGAGGAATATTCGTTTAACACTGGTGAGTCTTCTGATGCTGAACATTATAGTACCTAATATTGCTCTTTAATGACGAAGGTATTTTTAATGGTACTTGCAAGAAAGTGAAAAAAAGCTGACCATCAAAACGACCTACTCTTCACACAAGTCCTCCTTGATAACACTTTCTTTACACTTACTCCAGTGTTACATACTAAAAGTATAAATATAGGTAAGAATATAATAATAAACCTTCTAACCACTTTCGCATATCATTATATAAACATTCCAATCTTCATCACATTTAAAACAGTTAAATGTTCATCCTATTCAACTTGGAATCGTTAGCTACAGGCATTCTCATCTCTTCGGTATGTAATAGTGTTGTAATGAAGGATAAATGTGCTTATCCCATGCAAATTTCGAGAGCAGGGTTCCCGTGACCCGTGATCGCTGGCCAAAACGGAGCACAAAAGCGGGCAGGGCTCTCGAGCCACGAAGAACGTTTCGGGATGACGAAAATATACCAGTTAAGGAGCACGGTCAACGACCCCTGCGGGCTTCTTCCTATGCCGCGCGACGTAACGCCGTGACGTGTTTCCGGGAACCGAGGCCGATTAATTAGACGGCGGACCACTCCATAAATTAGGCCAGCTTACCCTCGATAACTCTATTTCCTCGTGCCGTAAATCGAGTCGACGCTCGCCGTGGAAACAGCACGCAAAATCGATTGCCCAACGTGGCGATTCTTATCCGAGGATCAGCTTTCCTTTACTCGCACTACTGGCGAGTATCCGAGGGAATAATTGTCATCGTTCATGTTTCACGTTTAAATGCTGGATAGTGGGTTACACGTAATTCTGCCTGGTAGTTTCGATTTAATTCCTGGCTTCTTCCGATGCACAATGCCGGCGCCGTTGCAAAATCGGTTACTCCGGGCTGGGGCCCAGGATGTCGAATTGATTTCAATGCGCCTGACCCCCGAAAATCAAGCATTATGCTCGATGGTTATCGAGTTACGCTTCCTCCGTCGACCCGTTACCCTTTTCTTCGCTTTTTCCAGCCCGAGGTCATGGGTGCCGGTTGACCTTGGCTACTCCACGCTGAAACGATCATCGTCGTTGGTTGCCATTGTTCGATTTCCACGAAGCCTTTTGTTCGGAATAAAAAGGATAATTTATTTCCGCGCGGCGTTGCGTCGATACTGAAATATCGATCTTACATTTTACTCGCTCTTCTGTAGAAATCTCCACGTCTTCCTTACTCGTATCACTACTTATTCAACATTCTTGCCATGACATCTACTGCCGCAATTATCCACTCAAAATTTCACTCACGCTTGATAATACCCTTCTCAAATATTCACAAAAGTGATTTCCAACGGAATTACTGCTGAATTCACAGGTCGAACACCAATGTACACAATTCACAGTGAACAACACCGTGCTGCATTGAAGTTTTTGTTCATAACTTGGTAAACATTCTAATCGAAGATTTATAAAAACTATGTTGATTCGATAAATCTTGATAAATAAAGGATGAAGTATCAAAAAAAAAAAATAAAGCGACTCCGCTGGATCAACAAAATTAGGAGAGGTCGAAAGAGCAGATCGAGGCTGTTTTGTCGCGATTCAAATTGGAGCTGCACCGGAAAAAAGAAACGGTCGCCCGTGCTGTTTGACGAGGCCTGTTGTGTTCGGACGTGAAATGCAAATGGCTTTGCCCACTTTCGTGGCGCTCCGGGGTTCAACGATCCAGCATTATGTGTGACACAAGCTGGTGCACGCGCGTGCCGAAGGTGAAGCACGTTACTTTTCCACTGTTGGTTTCGACGATTCCCACGAATCCGTTCCATCCGTCGTGACCAAAATACTCCGTAACGGGGCGTATTAAAAATTCCGCCACCTTATCCACTGCAACGCCGCGGATTCCACTGTACGACGCCTCCGTTCGATATTCACAGGCGTCTGACCGAAATAGCTGCGCCGGATTCTAACGCGAAATCCGTCAATTCTTCATCGAGGACAGGGATCCGATTCTAATTTTAACCCAGAGAAAAATAGAGTGTACAGATCTCGATTTTTCCGCGCGCTTATCAGGGTTCATCGCCTCGTTATCGACGCCGCGCTCGCAGCTGAGAACCAAGACCTCGAGGCACTATCAATCTCGCGCTACGCCTGAATTTAGAGGAGCTCCTAATTTAGCACACTGGATATAGAGGCTCTTTACTTATCTCGGACGGGGTGAATCACCTGATTCCTCTTTACATTATTCCCAAACTCCGGACAGCAAGCACTCTTCAAACCTCAGAGTTTAATCAAGCCAGTTCCAAAAGCTGGTGTTATAAAAGCGGAGGACTTTTATTCTATTTCAGACAATATTTATCGCACAAGAATAGTCCTATCAATATTACGCTCGATTCTCACGAATCACTTATTGATTTCTTATCAAAAACTGGCGTTCATATTGGTGTAGGAAAATCTTTATTTCATGCCTTCACTCTTCAACGACTTTTACAACTCCGAACGCAATGTATTTACAAATTCCAACTAAGCAGAAGGAAGAAAAGCAAACGCTTATGTATCAAAAATTTACAGACGCGTCTGTGCGAGGTACAAGCCGCGCTAAAAGTCAGAATAGCAATAATAATATTAGTAGAGAGTCCGAGAGAGCAGACTGTCTAGGCTTATCGCGAAAGGCAGTCGTTGGAATCGTCTTGTTCTCGTTGCCCGCTTATCAGGCTCGATAGGAAGCTCCGAGGCGGGCCGGCAGGTAAGTGTGCCGCAGCCCGGGATTGTTTATTTAATATTTCGCCTCGATGGACAGCTGGTGACCCACCCGGCTCCCCGACATTCGAGACGACGACGGCCGATGCCCGTAGGAGCAGCGGTAAACCGCGAAGGGCCAGATCGCTGGCGCTGCGGACGTTCACCCGGCGTTCTTGAACTTTCAGGGTCGCTTAACTCGCCTCAGCCAGTGGCACTCGAGCCGGGGCTTATCGTTTTAGCGAAACGCCCCGATAGAATTACGCCCCCGACGTTATCTGTCACGCTTGTTAATTATCGCCGCGGAACGGCTCGTGTCCGCGCAGCCACATGACGGAGCCGAGGATCCAAGGTGATTAACTGGCGTTTCGAGTGCTGAAGCAGCCCGTCTTATTGTTATCGCGATGTGTCAACTGCGTGTAGAGTAGTTGCTGTACAGTCCGAGCAAGATTCGAGGAGAAATTGGGCCAATAGAGGCTTGGAAATATTAATCAACGCTTCTCTCTGTGGAAGGCAAGCAAAGTGTTGCTCCGAAACGATCGCTCGGGGTGAGTTACGCGAATCTTCTCGAAACGTTCCTCTGCCCAGAATATTAAAACTGTGTTCCGTCGAAGATATTTACGAGGAAATTTGGAGTTTGGAAGAAGCAAGGAGCAATCTTTCCTCTGCCGAAATTCAATTTGAAGGGGCGACATCAGTCCTTAAAGTTATCGCGCTTTTTTGCTTTCGATTAAATATTAATATAAGAATTGTTCAGATTCTTATGCTCTACAGAACTATACCTACACTGCCGAAAGAAAGGTGAAGTTATACTAATAACTTTAACTTAAAGTGACGATTTCACCCATTCGGAGTGAATTTTCGCAGAAAAAAGATTTCATTCTTGGATGTTCCATCACGCGAACTTTCATCGCGATCAGTTTCCTTCTTAGTTCCCAAGGTACTTCTATTATCGTTACACAAATTTGCCAATTGTCCCGCTCGCTAAATCCGTCAATATCGCTATCTAAATTCGTGGGGGACGAGTATCGGTGGCAGAAAAACTTCGAATGTTCCGCTCGTACGGGCTCCGATAATTAGAACGATTACGAGTCGGCGCACGGACGGTCGGCGCGCGACGCTTGGCGTATGTACAAAGCGCCGTTTCAAGATGTTATTTTTCTCCCGATGGCCGCGAGTCATCGCCCTTGATCTAACAGTAAGCCACGGACGATCCACTGAACGAGGCTGGGAGTGACTGGTGTACGTGTGGCCACACCACGTCCACTCGAAAATTCGCGATATCGTTATCCCGGTGTCGTTAGTCCCGATAAAATCTGACCTAGATGCGGTTCACTGAACTCCCCGCGAGCGTGTAATCTCTATTGTCGCGTCCGTCGTTCCGACGATGACGGTGGCCCGATATTATCTAACGTTCCTGAATGCCATCCTCGGAATCCTTTTTGCGCCGCTCCCCGCGTACCTATCTGCCCCAACCCCTATCGAACCTATTTAGGTACCATCCCAATTCCAACATTCCAGTACGCCGCTTTAAACTGGCAACGAGTTTCCAACATCCCTCCGCCAATTCGTCGCTGTCCCCAAGATTAATAACTCCCCGAAGAACTCATTGCTCCGCGACACCTGGAATAGAGGAATTCCGACGATGGAATTAGTTTCCCCCTGAAAATGTCCCTACGGCTGCAGTTAACAGATGCAAGAGAGTGTTTGGTATTCATCTGGCGGTGTATAGAAGTCGATCGGCGGTGATGATGGTAATTACGTAATTTCTGGTGCGCTCTGGACGGTGGCGGATTGGATGAAGTAACGAAAACTGGAGCAACGACCTTCGGATTCGGATTCGGCCCGGTCGGCGAGGTTCGTGAACCCTGAAAAGAAGTCTGCCAGGCCACGGGATAGATGGTACAGTTATGCTCTCTTCCTCCACCTGCTTCCTCCTCTTTTCTCCTCCACGCTGGGTCTGCCTCGCTCTCTCCTTCGTCGACCTTCTCCCTCTCGCTCCAACGGCCGTCGCTTCCTCCTTCTCTGCCAACAATGAGTTCGCGCACGCCTGCACTCCCGCGCTCCTGCCCGGGCTGGAGGAAATACCGTATGGTCACCTCGTCACCGAGGAGAAGAGGAAACCCCTCCGGTTCGACGACCTGGCAAAGGTGACTCCGATTGTCTGGAAAACGATCGGATCGCCGAGGGGCGTCGAATCGATCAACATCATCGCTCTTCATGCCTTCCGGTCGATTGGCAGGCGGCTACCCGTGGCTGGGGCTACCCGGGACTGATTGCGAGCAATCTCGATGGAGAGAGATGTGGGATGACGTGTCCACCTATCTCCTCCGCGAGATTATATTTTTCTGTAGGTATTCAAATTTCTGCGTAAGGGATACCTAACATCTAGCAAGGTGGAACGATCTAGATTATATTACCTAAGAGATACTAGGAATTCAAGAAACTACTAGCCATCAGAAATCTATTTCCAAAAGCTTTGGAATCGCTTCCAAGAAGTACTGAAGAGTCCATCCTACGCTTCACATCCTTCTCGCATTTAGAACGCGTTTAAATCCTGCTCCAAAGCACAGAACCAAGGAATCAATACTCTCGTGGGTACGTCCCGGACTGAGGTTCGCCTGGTTAAATTAATTAACACCGCACCCGTGGAAATAAATGTGCCACGGGACGGTGATAAAACGTGGCCGCGTATCGATTTCTGTTGCATGTGTGCGAGCAACGATTCGATCCGACGGGGAAACGGGGCACGGGATGGAAATTCTTGGATCGTGGCGCAGCGAGCGGGCAGCCTGGAAGGGTCGACGACCCGCCCGTGGCCCGTCAGCGGGGACGGGCGTGGATCGCCGCTCCAAGTCCGAGGAGCAGCCAGAGGAAGAAGACGTTTACACGTAATGACACGCGAATCTTCGGTAGTACACCGGGAACGTGAGAAATTCTTACGCAAAGAGGAGAGGCGCGAGGCAAGTGGGTCGCTGATTCAGACTAGTCGGGGCCACTCCGAGCCGATATCAACGGGTTTTAACGGGATCGTGAGTAATCGAGTATTGCCGTCAAGGTGCAGGCCTCGAATCGGAAACGAAACGGGGCAGGAAACCCGCGCTCTTCCGATCGGTGGCTCGATACGATCGGGTGACTCACGCGATCGCTTCGGCGAGACGCCGATTATCAGCATCATGCTTTATAGAATTTTAGGCGATAATAATAATAATAATAATATTATATCGAGAAATTCTGAGTACGTAGAAATCTTGATATTCAGCGTTTAGGAATTTTCAACATTCTCGTTCTATTCTCGAGGATCAATCTATATGCTAAATGCGAAAGAGCGTGCTAGATGGCATCTCTAGCATAATAAATTTCTGTCACGTTACGGAGAAGCGAGCCCTCGTGTTCACGTGCCAGCAACTTTCGAAAACGTGTGCACTTCGTCGAACGATACAGTTCCAATTGCACGGAATTAACGTATGCCGCGAGTGTTTTCACTCTTTTATTGCTTTCACTTTCGTGGACGGCACACGATGGTAACGAACAGCCCCCACTCGATGACGTTCCATCGGGAATCAGATGATTGGGTGGCGATTTCATTGAACCCGCTTCGACGGAAGTCGCGTCGAATGATCGATCAAAACTTTATTTGACTGGGAGGTACTTAAATTACAAGAGAATTAAAGGCATCGAGAAGAAATACAGAATCTGTAATCTGAGAGAAGAAATATCGTAAGAAAATTACTATATTTTTATCCATCGCTTGTGTTAAATGTTCGTGCATTGAACTTTGCGAATAAATCATAGCGTTTTACTTGATAATTTCAGATTTAGCTATGAATTAGTGGTTACCTCGCTTCACGGATAATTATAGAGGAATTGTGTAATACTTCCTTCCGCAGGAGGCGAAGAGATGATTGATCGCGAGCTTGGGAACGAGTTATTCTAAACGATTGATGATAAATGTCCACCTGAATCGAATGCAATTGCACGGTAATGGCGGGAAAGGCACGCCAAGAGCGGATCATTAATCGTGGAAAGTAGCGGTTTTCCTTTCTATCCGTTTTCCATGCCGCCGGTCGACGACCTTTTTAACCCGGTAACCACTTGCACGAGTTTCAACGACGCTTTCTTTCACGCTACGTTCACATCTCGTGCTTACAGCTTCTCTGTGCCTTCCCTTGCTAAATATGCTCCTCTGTGAACACTTCCAATGATTCAGATGCATGTACACATCGATTCTAATCCCTCCAAATTTCTACTCGATTTAATCACCACTTCCGATCCTCTAAACCCTAAACCCTAAACTCTCCTTCTCTCAACACAGCCTTAGTCATCTCCTTCAATTTCAATCTCTCTGTCCACCAACAAATTTCAATCTTTTGCGGCACAATGTTCTGAAACGATTTACTTTAGCTCTCTTTCTGATTTTTTATTGCTTTCACTTTTGCGCCTAGCGACATCTCCTTTACTGTTCAATGCACAGTTACTTTTCATACACCAAAGACAATCTTTTCCCGCTTACATCACAAATAACAATAATAATAATTCTAGTCACATGGAAGTCAATCAACAGGTTCAGAAAATTCAACTCGCAGAATCTTTTCGCGTAAATTGCATGATGCAGGGTCTACTTTGACCCACCCTGAATGTCAAGCTACTTCTCCTACATATTTCTTATCAGCGCCACTTCTTTAGGAACTTCAGAATCTCATATCATAAAACCAACGTCTAATGTAAACCCCGATTATCATATGGGTCAAGATTGACCCAGTGTTCGCCGTGCACGTGACTGGCAAGCCACCTGCCCTCCATCACAGAGAAGAATTGAAAAAGATGGAAAATATTCACAACCGACACAAGTGATCGGTGCAAAGAGGTTGCCGCTCGGTGGCCGCGTTGAATAGCAACGCGGACGATGATGTATTCGCATTTAACTCGTCCAGAATATCTCGGGGCACAGTTTACGCTTTACGGCACGTCGGGCCGGAGCGGAAACGCGGCCAGAGAAACAGGAACACACGCGACGTAAGCGCGTAGAAAATCGATCGTGCCGATAATCCAACGATAGAATGTCCTCGTTGCTGATCGAACCTCCTGCCGCGCCGGACCCCTTCGCCGTGACTAAATATTTGATCTGCTAGACCACCGATAACCCTTATCTCGATTCGCGCACTAGGCGAGCGCGTACTGTGTCGCGGGATAAATATGGCCAGCGGAAAGAGAGAGTGCCTCTTAGAAAGCTTCGATTCTCTGTACATGGCTTCGAGGTATCGCAGGTGTTTTGACGGTTTTCGTGGAGATTTGGGCACACAAGATCAGCATGTGAGCGCAAAGCTTGGAACTGTAGAAAAATAACTCTGGAAGCTTCGTAACTAAGTATATAGTACCATAAATAGTAGAAAAATAACTTTGGGGAACATTGGGGTTGTAGAATTACCATTTTGGAAGTTTCGGCTTTTTAAAAATTCTGCCATAAATGCAACTCATTTTTATGGACGCAAGTCTTAGCACTTTAGAGTTATTAAGGCTGCGACAAGCGGAATAAAATCGAGAGATATCTGTCCCCGTTTCTTTTTCCGTTTTGTTTGCAGTATTAAAAATTCTTTCACGCAAAGATCGCCCGTGTTCTATCTGAAAGGATCCGTTCTCCTAGAACTTCAGGGACCCATTCGCGCAGTCCTCCTGAATTTTTAATCCCAAAGTGCTCATTCACGCGCTTCTCGATGTAACCCCAATTCCCCAAGAGTCTCAACTGCCCCGTGGAACTCGGACAGGAGCACCGTCGCCATCGATTCTCTCCCGAAAAGCAAGAGAACCGTGGAACCCTCGCCTTGGAACGGGCCCGCGAAAGCTATAAAAGAACGCGTCCTTTCAACGACCCCGCGCAGGAATACATCTCCCGATCATTCTGAAGCTTGCAAGGAGTGCCCTCTTCGCTCCGTAACCCAATAAAATCTGATGTTTACGGCCCATAAAATTTCCGCTGGATAAAAGAGGGTGCCTGGCCAGCGGAGGCACCTCATTCTATCTACATCACGCGCGAAACACTTCTTCGCGTCTCATGCAATCAGGATTGCCTGTGCACCTCGGCAACTACTCTTTCTTCCTCCTGCTTCTTCGATTCTTCCAGGCTCCTTAGCAAGCTTCCACTGTAACGCCGTGCCGAGACAGTAGCGCCGAGCAAAGTAACAGCGTATCTCGTCAAAGTTAATCGGATGTAAGTACGATGTCAGTACTCAGGCGTCTGATCATCTACGTAACCCTTTGCATCGTTGCCACTTCTTTTAGAAATTGGCTCTGGCGAACTCGCGAGTCAATCTAGACCTGTCTACCTCCCCTAGTAATTATAATTGGTAATGGATGTCAGTCGGCGCCAGAAATTCTAACGTCCCTTCCTCTGTCGCTAAGAGTCGTCCACAGGACTACCTATGTTACGCAGACAACTTGGCTTCGCTTGTCCAGTTTGATGGAAATCGTATCGCGTGGCACTTTCAGAGCTGATTGCAAGGTTAATTATTTTAATTAATATTGATGCCTACTAAGGTGAATAGGTTACTAGAATTTCTTTTATCTCCTTTAATTCTCAGAGTATTCTGAAGCCTCTGGACGTTAGTGTAATTGAGTAGTTTCTGGGTGACCTTTTAGAATTTTTCATGAGTGGAATGTTTTAGCACAGTCGAGGCAATGCCAAGGTATCGTAGCAGGTCTAGTGAATAAAAAGCGTTAGGCATTCGATTCTCGATCTCAGAAGTAGCAAGTTATAAGTCCCATGTTCAATATCAAAACTGTCCATTCACATTTACACCGAAATGAGAAGTATAACACCAATCACGTCCACAGCGTGGGCTATTAGTGCACGTCTGACTACGCGCTAGGCGTTTCTACTTGCTCTCCCGCCGCATAAGGAAACGGCAAACTACTTAGTAGAGCCGCAAAAGATTCCGGCATTCCATTCGTTTCTTCTACATTACGTTCCTGCTACACTATTAATTAATCCATAAATATCAGCTTCGATAAACATCACCTTTCATAAATAGAAAATCAAAGACAACTACCAGCGATAGAAATCAACTATTCACAGTAAGAAATTTATTTTCCCAAAGTAACAGTGTTTTGCATGTATCTCTATAAAGTTTCAGCAACAGGGACTCTGGCAAACGATGTAAAACGAAGCAGCTCGTACGCCTCGCCGATGTGCCGATTCGAAACAGTCGACAGCCGTGAAATTGATAGAGTCAGAGCCGATAGTGTTTCGCGATAATACCTATTAAAAAACGACGGTCGCCTTATCGCCTCTTCTTTCCGTCCTTGATCGTCGTCGACTTTCCTCCCGTTCCATGTTTTTTTCATTCCCGATCTACGCGTCTCGCAGATAAACGCGAGCAAAAAGGGACTCCGTATCACCGTCGAACGGGAGGGAAGTGTCTGCTCGAGCTTGGCCGAAAAATTCAAACGCTCTCAGCGAGCCTCGCGTGTTTCAATTCGCCCTTGTTCCCTCGCGTGACAGGTGGCAATAAAGTAGCAGAAACAAGTAACTCGCGTAGAGGATATTGTAACAGAGCCACGCGTAAAGCCACCCTCCCACTTTGGCGACCTGGTGCAAACGAGAATCGCCAGTTCTGAAAGGAAAGCTTCGAAAAGCTGCTCCTTCCAGACCCTTTTGAAGCACCGCTACACGGAAACGTGGCTTGGCGCTCGCGGCTCAGTGAAAAATCGCATCGTGGGAGTTGTATTAAGGAAATCGCAGAAATGTGTGCTCTCCCACGCGAGGCTCGCTTTTCCGTTTAGAAAGGAGTAACATTTCACTTTCTTTCCTTCCAAGCTGAATCGTTTCCATTTGAAATGGTCGTTACACAAAGTGAAACGGAATTAAGGGTAACAATTTTGCCGAGCGACGATCGTGTCCAAGTGGCCCGTTAGAATTTCAATTGGAGAATTACTCCGGAATGGTGTTTCCACGCGATCGCGTAGAAAAATTTGTTTAACGGTGACCTTACTTTCGTTCGGTTCCCCGTTAGATTCAGCCACGTACCCTTGGACGTCATCGCGACCTCAGCTTCTTGGCTGCCTCTCGGTACAGTTTCCTGTAACCCTGATCGCGATATTCCATTCCGGCTTACCTCAACATTCTATCTGCTCGGTCTAGATAACGCCAGGTAAA
This sequence comes from Andrena bicolor, assembly GCA_960531205.1. Lineage (NCBI taxonomy): Eukaryota > Metazoa > Arthropoda > Insecta > Hymenoptera > Andrenidae > Andrena > Andrena bicolor. The sequence continues at coordinate 51,669,400 of OY482664.1, read as the reverse complement.
TCGAACGCCTTGCCCCCTTGCACTGTCCTTGTCGATCGCGGTGTCCCCGATAAAATCGCCACGAACCGATACTGCTGGGGATCTTCAAAGGGTTTCATATTTTTGCTACGAGTTACTATCGGCAGAGCAACGGGAGCAATAATATTCGCGGACGTATAAAATCATCAGGATAGATTGCGAATCTAAGCGAACGCTGACTGCTCTCCACTGGGAAATAATGTGTTGCCTTCGTTTGGTATCCGAGGCGCGATGACCGGTGCCAAGCACGTTCCAAGTGGACCCGCCGATTTCGACAGCAGCTTTTCGATGTGGATGAGAGGAAAGAAAGAGGAGAATGGCAGGAGAACAAGAGGACTTTCTCGTGTGACCACGGCCGCTTATATATGCCGTTTCTAAATCGGTATACATTATGTCGAAAACAGCGGCGACATGCACGCCGGGACGTCGCATTTTTTTGCTCAGATCTCGCAGCAGACGACACCACTGCCAGGAAAATCAGATTCGATCGGTGGTCAAGGTCGCGCCCGCTGTTATTTTTGAATGCAGATACCAAGGATCACGAGGAGCCTCGGGGCTTGATAATAAGGGACAGGCGTGGAGCGACTTCTGCCCGCGCGAATGTCACTCGTCTCGGCGCGCTCCTCGACGTCGATCTTCAATTTTTCGATTTTTCCCCTTGCTTCCTGTTTGCTCGAAAGATCCGACTATTTCGGTGGTTCGTCGTCTCGAGTGGGAACGCATCGTTCGCTCCTTTGTCTTTTCCGTGGAAAGTTTCTAACTGTTTGTCTTCAAGGTGTATCAGTTTTTCACGCTTTTAACTTGGAAATGTAGAAAGAAAAGACTTTGGATGGGTACTTTACCGTGGGCGATGATGTGGCTTCGAGTACATCGCGAGCATTTTTGTTTGAGACTGTTACTTGATTTTAAGGGTTGCGAGGGTAGGAAAGTGATGGATACTCGTGAGTACATATTCAATATAATCCCCACCAAAGCACGTGCACAAAAACTACTTAAAGCCAAAAAGTCAATCATAGAAAAAGGATATTATTCCAATATAATTCGCAGAAATAATTTTCACATCGCATCGGTTGTCGCCCCCGTCCTGGAACATTAATTAAAAATAGCAATCGTTCCATTATCCCGCAGAGAAAAGCTAGGCACGTTCCTCACTTTCGCAGAACAAAAATGGAGCGGCTTACTCCAGCTTCGTATGAATAAATTTCCCTGGAAACGGGTTATCCAGACCCCAACGATAGGGGCGAGGGATTGCATTTCTGTGGCGTTAAAGAGCGAACGTTAGTCGAAATTGGCCAGCGTGGGGTCGTCCGGAATTGGTAAAAAAAATTGGATCGCTCGAGCGAGCGAGTCTACGCTGTTTCGTCGCGAGGCGGATCCAATCGGCGACGCATTATAAAGCGGTTTGCATAATGCTGGGTCAGTCACGCTTAAACATTGAACGTCCCTGCTATTGGAAGATCGTTGTCGCGCGAGCACGGAATTAGCGTGATATCGTGGAAACAATTGCGCTTAAAATCCCTCGCACACGGCACCCAGATAGCCGTGAACGATAGCGCGCCACACTTTTCGCGAATCAGTAATTGTAATTTTATGTAAGCACGCGGTTCACATGGCCGACGTAACACGCTGCCATCGCGCGCTGTTACATAAAACGAGCAATACGGCACGTTCAAAGAATTGGATCGTAAAGTTTCTTACGTCATCGCGAATCAAAGCCTCGAATTAATAATATAAAGACTGTGCGCATAAGTGGCAAGGCAGAGACTCGGGGGAAGTTGAATTGGGACGAAGAAGGTAGTTGGCGAGACGGCACATGTGTATATGAAACTAAAATGTGAATAGTAATCATTCCACGCGAAGGCACGCTTTGCGAGCTGCTTGGCAGATGCAATTTCATTTCTAGAAACCAGGAAGCTTTTATATTAGACTCTGATCTTCTTATGATATGAGATCTCTATGTTCTTCGAACAGTGATACTAGGAATGAGTGAGCCTGTGTCTGTTAAGCGAGAGTTAAGTAGAATAGATAAAGGAACTCCAACATCTACAAGCGAGTAAGCTTTGCTTTCACTCGTCGCGAAATTCGTCATTTATAAATCATCGATTGCAGACTCTTCTGTAATATTCTCCCACAGCGTCGGCAGCATGAAAGGCCTCCTCTATCCTCGAATAGGTATCCTGCGAAATTCCAAGCGAGCGTCCTTATCTGATTCATTAATTCCCTCTGCCCGTTCGATACGTCGTGCAGAAAATGCTTCCGCGTTCCTCCGCCGATTAATGACACCTGCCTTCCGTCATTTTCCCAGAGATACAGGGGGAAGATGGTCGTTCGCCTGATCTCCGATAATAAATCCCGGCCGTCCAAGTTAGCGTCGAGATGGGATCGTTCATCATCGACGATTTCGTGGGATCAGCCAGTCGAAATAAATCTCCCCGCTGCGTGACGAATTTCTTTCGCCCACGCGCGCTATTTTCTCTTGTTCTCTCGATGCAACTACGGAAATGTGGATTCGATAGATGTAGATAATATGATAATTGTGTGAGTTTGGAAAGTAATATAGTAATTATTATTATTAGTAGTAAAAGAATTTAAGATAAGTCTGTAATAACGATTTATTAAAAGAGACAATAGGAAAAAGTCTCGAGTGATTTACGAACGAAATTAGGCCACTCGATTCATAATTGAATTTGAAAATCAAATTCTATACTATAGTATTACCACTGAATATTCTTTTTTTAATTTTGGTACTTACAGTGTTTTCTACAAGGACTTTTCAATTGAGCTTGTATAGAGTTGCGTAAAAAGATCATATAACAGGATGATATCCTTCACAATGGAAAGAAGGAAGTGGCAGAGAATTTTAAATAAGATACATAGGTGAGTTATTCATTTATTTGTCTATGTACTAGGATCCTAGTGTCCGCTGAACGTGCAGAGGGTGTGGAGGCTTACTCCCTATTGTCGAGGAAAACGACGAAGACGTGGGGGTATTCAGTGATAAGGAAACGCGGAAGTTCCTCTTAGATTTCATCCCCCATCGTCCAAGTGGATGAGGGAAAAAATATGGGGAGGTGGATGGCGAAGGATGATGCTATTGAAACGGAATAGAGAGGGTGAAATCGGGGGAAAGGAAGCTCTCGAGGGGTAGATGCCAGGTTTCTGCGTCAAATAAAGCTGAAGGCTGCTGTTCGAAATTACTTCTTACCAGGGGAGCACGGAGGGTTGAAGTCATCGATTTGGCTCAACTGCGGTGTATCGTTAGCTCAGAAAATATAACACGTTCAAAATTTCTCTTTCTCTTCAGCCTGCTCAATAGCGATAATCATTAAAAAAAAAACAGAACAGACACATGTGCAAGGGATTTACACCCAATTGAAGCTTCAGTCACTTGTCAATTCAGACAAAGTTGCATAAAAGTGTTATTGCAAACAAGCCCACAATTTACCTACTCCGTAATAATCCACCCTCTTCAATAATGCATAAAAGTTTCATAAAAATGTGTTTACACTGGAGCCGTGGCAGAAGTATCTATGGCACGAGACTGCAAAATGCATCGCCACGAACTGTAATCTGAAATTTGTATTCCCCGCAGCAGTGCTCTTTATTTTAAGCATAATGAACGTATTGTTTTCATGCAATTGCTAAATCAACCATACTGCCTTCATTTCACTTCTGTTCCTAAAATTTGTTCTCAAATAATCAAACCCAGGATTATGCCCCTTTCTTCGGAAAACGTAATTAACCCAATCCTTCTCAATTTACCAATTAATAAACAACCCAAACTCTTTCTGCCGTCAGCAAAAGACAAAATACCTCCAGCAATAAAAATCACGTAAAGGAGCGCGAAGTAAGCCCAGAATTTAAAGCTGAATCTATTCACGGGCGTATCGACGATCCCTTTGTCAGCACGATAAGGTCATCGCTACTATCGCTGGCTAGTGGACAGCACGTGAGTGTCCTGTACACTCTTTCCATGGAATAGCACGCGCGTGTCTCGAGGCGAGTAGGCGTAGGGTCGTAAATCCTCCCTTCGACGAGGGGTGGAAAGATCCCCGACGAGGTTGCCTTCCCGCGGGGGTCGTGACCTTGCCACGTGGAGGATTCTGGGGCGGGCCGCGAAGGGCTGGCAGTGAGGGGCGAGGGAACGTTAACCCGGAAGAACGGGAACGGCCCAATAAAGGGGAGCGCCGGTTTCGACACCCTTCGACGACGTGCTCCTACGTCCAGGAACTTGCGAGTGAAAAGAGAGCGAGGCTGAGAGGCCTGGCAGGGCCTCGATCGATCGGCGATCGCGGCGGATTCAAGCGTCCGCGGGGGAGAGAGCGCCACTTCTCCCCTAATCGGGGGAATAACGAAGAATTTCGCACCCCCTTGGAGCTCCCGATCCTTCCCTCCTTTACACGCCAGGGAAATTTCCAGCCTTCTTTCTAGCCGAGGGAATATTTCGATAGCAACAAGTTAGCCGGACCTCGAATGCACGAGCATTTATTTTATTTACCGCGAGAAAGTGGTAATGTGAAAGTGCCACTAACTAGTAGCAGGTTCATATTGTTTCCACTTCACCACAGATCGCTTTCAGATTAATTGCACGTGGTGGTAATTCAGTGTTCGCTTTAAATCCGTCGGAACACGGGGGATGCTGGTTGTTATCCGGGAATTATCACGGATTAGCGTAGCATCGCGAGGCGTCCCGCTGCCACCTATTACTTACTGACGTCCGTTCGATCAGATTATTGGACCTTCGCGGAACGTGGCGCAAGAATGATTCAGTTACATTCTTAATAGGAGACGATCTGCTTTCATTTTTAATTAATTCCCCCCCGAACGAACGCTCGCTACGCTTCTATCTTATCGAACACCTTACGCTCGTACCATCACTCGTCGGTTATCACAGGTGCTTCGCACCGTTTGCGAAGTACCCTCGATTCAATGACCCGCAGGTACCGTCGGGCTTGACAAGACAAGGAGTTCTTGACCGACGAACGAAGCTTGAAACCTGACAGGGAAAGATTCCGTCCGGTGAACGAAGTAAAGGTTACTGAATAACAGATCCAGCCGTGGTTTCCTTCTCGATCTTTCATTCACGAGGTGAAGTATAAAACGGGGAGACGGAGAAGGAGAGGAAAGGGTTCGAGGACAAAAGTGCGACGCCGCGTCCCGTAGGAGGAAAGTGCGGCCGAAGCGGAGTCTCATTGAGCCCCCACATCCGCCGTCGTCTCGTTGTCTCGCGCATTGATAAGGGGGGAGGGTTTCTGTTACAAGGGGGGATGCTGCTCGTTCTCGAATGTGTCTGCGACCTCGCACGGACCTTGAACGCGCTCCTTAGCCGAGCGATTGTGCCTGAACCCGGGGATTTTAAGGCGAATTCACACTTGCCACCGGCCTCTGAGATGAGAGCGAAGAAGGTGTTGGATACGTGGTGTATATTACAATAGGTTTCTAAGTGAGTTACTTTGGAAATAGTGAGAAAGGGATGGGAATGGATTTTCTTTTTATCAAGAAACAAAGTTTATTGTAGAATGTAAGCTCTATTATAGTCAAGAAAAATTATTTTGTCTGTGAATATCAAGAGCTTCTCCGTTTCCCCCGTCAAATTACACAAATTCACATTTACCCTCCTAACAGAGAGAGAAAATTCTTCGCAGCCCCGTTGAACTCCTATTTCCTACCCCAATTCCTTCGTCACGCCACCTCGCCCACGCACACTCCCTCCGAGAGCAATCTTAAAGCGAAGTCGCGGGAAAAGAGGAGAGAAGGCGTGTCTCATAATTCTGCAAACGGGAGGTCAAAGGTTACAGAGAGTCGACCCGACGGCGACGGCCGTCCGAGTGTGAAGCCAGCTTAACGTAGGCAGCCAGTGGCTGAAAAGGGAGGAGGAAGGCCCGTGGATACTGGCGGTCGTGGTGCTCGCGTCGGTGAGGGCGTCCTGGAGGCTAAATCCCAGTCTGGGAATGTAGTGCGTTTGCCCAGGGACAGCACACACAGCCGAGTGGCAGTCAAGGGTGGCCTCGAGCCAGCCACGTCCGCTGGAACGATTCCTTTGAGAAGACAATGGCCGACATCGGGCCAGCCGATAATTGAATTCCGAGTATGAACGAGGCTCGCGTGTCGCCTTTATATCGTCCCGCGGCTGTCGATCTCTCCCAGACCGTTCCAATCTATCGATCGAACCCTGTTGTGTCTACTCACCACCGTCGACAGATACCACGTGCGCGCGGATTTCGTTGGGTCGCTCCGCGATTGCAATCTATACCCCGCTAAGCTTCGAGTAATAAGACACTAACCTTTCGCTCGCTAACGATAGACGGGATTGTATTCCGTTACGTTTAGTTGGACAATGACTGATATTGAAACGATCCACCGAAGCGTCTCCAAGTCCAATGGACTCGTTCGTTATCCGATGCCCGAATTGTCGATGCTCTGGCAGATGCTAATCGGTTTTAAATGAGCGGGGAAGAAGACACTGTACGCGAATCAATTTTTTAGTGCGCAGAAATAGCAGAGATCGGTAGGAATAGAATGGAGCGAGCGCGGAACAGAAATATGGGGAGTTTAAAAGATAAATGACACCCATGCCCCGGGCACGCGAAGGTAATTTCATCGTTCGCCGAGGGTGCTACCCGGCGTTGATTCCGCCAACGCTCTCCACCCCCGCGCCCCACGTTCCTACGGGGTTGCGCGTGGCGGCTTATTGTTGTTGCCCTCAGGATGCAGCGTATAATGCAACGATAGCGGCGTGCTGATGGGGGAAGGGTGCAGAGAAGAAGGAGGAGAGTTGAGGATAGGACACGAGAGGTGAGAGACAGGTTGCGTGGCAACCGACGCCCACCAGGTGCCACGCGCCACCATTTGCCACGGGGATCCGATGCCCGCTGCTAACATTGCCACGCTCGCTTCTTGGAACACGAAGGAAACCGACCCCCTCGCCCACCGACCCAACCTTTCCGCAGCCAATTACGCAACCCTGGTGCACGGGTGCAGCGACTGATGCTGCTGATGGTGATTCAACCGTGTGCAATACCGACCTTACGACTCGTAACCCCTTCTTTCTCGTCCCATCAACAATTTTTGCGTGAGCAGAGTTTATAAAATATTTAGTTGAAAATTTACTTCAAGTGTTTTGTGTTTACTATATTTTCGTCATACATATATCTTTTCTCATGTTTATATATTTTGTTAAGCTATTATTGAACACCGTGTTTGAGGAATTCTGCGACAAGGAATATTGTTGTATATTTTTCAAGGTAAAAATGAAGTTACGAACTTTGTAAGTATAATGCTCATTTATTACTTTACTCTCCTTTATGCGTACATGTATAATTTCTGCGTAATATTTTGCGTGGAATCTGGTCGGTACATTTGCTCACGTGCTACGCTTACCGAGGGAAAATGTTTTCTGCTCAGAAGAATGAGGTCGTTTCCAGGGCTTCGAAGCTTGTCCACTAGAAAATCGCGGGTTAAAGGAATTTCAGAACGGCAACCGTGTCAGTTCGTTCCTAGAGCTCGGAGGGATGACACTGCGGCATTACTCGGCACGCCTCAACTTTGTGCTAATCATTGGCGAGCTCTTTACCCAGAACCGATTACCTACTCCTTCTTTTCCACGAGCTTCGCTCTGTTTAATTGCCAGCATTAATCGCGCCCCTTTTTGCCGGGTAACCTTCGTCCCTTAGCAAATTGCAAAACACCATTCATGGAACATTGGGCGAACCATGTAGCAATTAACTGGAAACACTCTCTTCGTAGACAAGGGAGATCCAGAATCTTTTTCCAAGGGTGACCGAGCTCTAACCACATACTTTAATTAATTTCTTTTCCTTCCTGTGTTTCTTGCTTCGTGCGAGACCAATTTCATTTTTACATTCGGTTCGGTAACTTGAAATTCCTCTTCTGCTTTTTGTCACGTCATCAATTATCAGTACGTAATTCCGGTACTCCCACGTGTAAGTTTATAATAAAGATAAGTAGGTTAATGTAGTTCACGTATTTCTTGTATTTGACACATGTCACATCCCATCCACATGCTACCTACCTAATACAGTACCCATATCTTCCCTACTTGTAACTTCGCGAAACTTCGATGGTTTTCTCACGCACTCTACATTCAGTAAAGGTATAACATTCTTACGCTACTCCTGCCACACATCACAGATCACCGCATCGTACTTCATAACCCATACCTCGCAGCTTATGCTTCACACGTTAAATGTAAGAGCTCACATTTCACAGCCTACGCACCACAGTTCACAACTCATAGCTCCTACACTTCACCCTTCACACTCCACACTATACACTTCACACTTCACATTTTATACTTGACACGTCAGAGCACATCACGTTCATATAACATATACACCATTTCCACTTCACACTTCACATGCGATACATCACCTACACTTCACACTTCAAACGTTACACTTCACACATAACACTTCAAACACTGATGCTTCCACCCAACTTAGGAGCTGGTCGTTTTACGATTGTGCTCAATATGGTAAGTATTCAAGGTAAGTTATTCAGAGTCGCATATGAAAAGTAACAAAGTTGAAATTCTTGCATCTGCAAGAGAAGCAGAATTTCGCGCTGCACCTGCAAAACTCCGAAATTCCGCCCCGCGACTTCTCTTGCAGGTGCAGCGCGAAAATCTGCCTCTCTTGCAGGTGCGGGACTTCAAAAACCCCTTGTTCCGAAATTCATTGCACGATTCTTGCACCTGCAAGAGAAGCAGATTTTCGCGCTGCACCTGCAAGAGAAGTCGCGGGGCGTAATTTCGGAGTTTTGCAGGTGCAGCGCGAAAATCTGCTTCTCTTGCAGGTGCGTGACTTCAAAAACCCCTTGTTCCGAAATTCATTGCACGATTCTTGCACCTGCAAGAGAGGCAGATTTTCGCGCTGCACCTGCAAGAGAAGTCGCGGGGCGTAATTTCGGAGTTTTGCAGGTGCAGCGCGAAAATCTGCCTCTCTTGCAGGTGCGGGACTTCAAAAACCCCTTGTTCCGAAATTCATTGCACGATTCTTGCACCTGCAAGAGAAGCAGATTTTCGCGCTGCACCTGCAAGAGAAGTCGCGGGGCGTAATTTCGGAGTTTTGCAGGTGCAGCGCGAAAATCTGCCTCTCTTGCAGGTGCGGGACTTCAAAAACCCCTTGTTCCGAAATTCATTGCACGATTCTTGCACCTGCAAGAGAAGCAGATTTTCGCGCTGCACCTGCAAGAGAAGTCGCGGGGCGTAATTTCGGAGTTTTGCAGGTGCAGCGCGAAAATCTGCCTCTCTTGCAGGTGCGGGACTTCAAAAACCCCTTGTTCCGAAATTCATTGCACGATTCTTGCACCTGCAAGAGAAGCAGATTTTCGCGCTGCACCTGCAAGAGAAGTCGCGGGGCGTAATTTCGGAGTTTTGCAGGTGCAGCGCGAAAATCTGCTTCTCTTGCAGGTGCGGGACATAAAAAACGCCTTGTTCCGAAATTCATTGCACGATTCTTGCACCTGCAAGAGAAGCAGATTTTCGCGCTGCACCTGCAAGAGAAGTCGCGGGGCGTAATTTCGGAGTTTTGCAGGTGCAGCGCGAAAATCTGCTTCTCTTGCAGGTGCGGGACTTCAAAAACCCCTTGTTCCGAAATTCATTGCACGATTCTTGCACCTGCAAGAGAGGCAGATTTTCGCGCTGCACCTGCAAGAGAAGTCGCGGGGCGTAATTTCGGAGTTTTGCAGGTGCAGCGCGAAAATCTGCTTCTCTTGCAGGTGCGGGACATAAAAAACGCCTTGTTCCGAAATTCATTGCACGATTCTTGCACCTGCAAGAGAAGCAGATTTTCGCGCTGCACCTGCAAGAGAAGTCGCGGGGCGTAATTTCGGAGTTTTGCAGGTGCAGCGCGAAAATCTGCTTCTCTTGCAGGTGCGGGACTTCAAAAACCCCTTGTTCCGAAATTCATTGCACGATTCTTGCACCTGCAAGAGAGGCAGATTTTCGCGCTGCACCTGCAAGAGAAGTCGCGGGGCGTAATTTCGGAGTTTTGCAGATGCAACAACTTGTCATTCGCCGGTTCCGATTTAGATTGTCAAGAATCACCTTGTAGCTGCACAAATTTGCAACTTTGTTGCGTTTGCGTGTGGTACTGAATTTCGGTTTGGAAATAATGTGTTTTGTAATATACAATGTGTGAACTGTAAAGTACGATGTGTGAAGTGTGAAGTTTAATGTGTGTGTAGTGTATGCTGTAGAAATGGTGCCTACACCATGTTGTTTGAACGTGGTGTGGGTTCAGACTGTATGAAGTGTAAAATGTGAAGCGTTGAGTGTAGTGTGTGTAGTGCGAGCTGCTCATAAGCATAAGTTGTGGAGTGTGATGTGTGGGATATGACGGGGATTATAATGGGGATAATACGCACTGACTGGCTCGCGCTGGTAACTAGGTAATAAGACGAATACGCTTATTCACCCACCGCACAGTTTTCGAATAAGTGAAACCATGCAGAAAGACTTGTCCGTGGGCTCCAAATGTGCCAAAGATGCAATTAGCTTTCAGCAACGAGAGAACGATCACTTTCCCTAGCGATGTCGTGATGACTCTTCGACATTACCTTCGAACACCTGTAAAGAGAATCCATACTCGATGTCCATCTGTTGAAGACTGCCCTCTGTGCGAAGTCGTTGGCAATAAAATATTCGAAACCTCGTAGCTGGCCAAGTGCAATTTCCACTGCAACAATTAGCGCGAGTAGCGAAAGCAGTATAAATAATACATGGAGTAGAAAATAGTTTAACTAAAGAATGATTATATGACCAAATATATTACTCGCAGCAATATTATTGTATCGTCCATTATGTATGATATATTTAAATAAAGATGTTATTCCAAGTGAGACTAACGTGCCGTTTCTTTTTTACCAAACTCAAACGAAACACTCGAAACGATTCCGACGTAAAGACTGAACGAAAGCTGTACGCGGAGAAAATAGAGGCAATGGACAAGGGATCGGGAGGATCTCCGACGAAAATAACACACGAGATATATTTTTTTCTGTATAATTCACCAGACAATGTTTATTCAGACGACCTCACAACTCCCAAGCGTACAAAATGACGTGCTCACTGGGCAATATGCGGGGCTGCGTTTTGTATTTTCTTTGCAATGTAGTAATACAGTACACTTTCGGTATCTTTTGCATCATTTTTTTTTTATCTCTCGTATTATATCATCCTTCCTTTCACTCTTCCAACCATTATTTTTCCATAATCTGCGTTGTTCCGCGCCAGAAACAACAGCTGCTTGTATCCTCCTTCTTAACGGATAGAGAAATATATCATACTTTATGTATCGTTTACTATAATAATCATTATGTGTAGTTTATGCATAACAAGTATTACGAATATCAACGCTAGTTCGCTTGCTGGGTATGGGGGTTTTCTTGTATTCGGGAATGAGGGGGGAAGGGCGGGGGTGTTAGCAGAAGTTGGACGATACGGGGACAAGGGTGACGACGTCGGAGTTCGATCTGCGGGTATTTGCGAATATTGGTTCGATACACGGGAGGCCCGTGCGTCGACGGAAACTTTGGAGAAGTGTTCAGGCTGGTTTGCGCCTAGCGAGGCTGGGGAGGGGGGGGGGGGGGTGGTGTAGGCTAACGGGCTGAAGGAACGTAGGGTCGATTCCAAGGGTTTGTGGAACAGCAAGTAGGATTCTACGCGGAGTCGGGAGCGATCAAACGAGTCGAGGGTGAGAACGGTGATACACAGAGCGTAAATAGGGAATGACTTTTTTTTCCTTCCTCGAGTACAATAAATACACAGAGTGTTCCACTACAAGCTTGTTCGAGATGTGTTCGAGGGGGTGTCTGAGACGGAGCTGCGCTCAAAGTAGCGAGACAACGGTTTTTCTGCGTGCCCATCGAGCAACTCTTCTTCATTTTTCGTCTTCTCATTTTGCCCTACGCGATTAAATTCTTTGCTGCGCCAAACCAACGGATTCTCGGCTTGACCGGTATACCGCGATGCTAAAAGCGTTGTTTCGTTTCTTTCCTATTCCCTTTCCATTCGTTTGCTCACTAACATTTGCCTGCCGGTTCGCGCGCCTTTCTCTGGTCGTTGTTTTTGCCTTCTCTCTGTTTTCAGCGTATTCTCTGCTGTGCTACACATGGGGCAAAAAGGGGGGTGGCGGGGCGGGCGTCTCAACAACACGCCGGCGTCGGCCCGCCGCGTATCTTCCGCTTTTCTCTGTATCATTCTCTCCCACACAGGCACGCACACTCACCGATCGCGGTTTCCTTTTCCTCGAAAGGGGAAAACGTTGCTCGTCCACTCGCGCCTTCTACGACACTTAGCCTTACGAGGTTATTATGTACATTGCGCCGTACGCCGATTCTACCGCGGTTCCACGCGACTCCTCCGATTCCTTTCCCTTCCCATTTCGCCTGCACTGTATATCTCTCCTCCTGTCGCACACGCTCGCTCACTCGCGCTCTCGCGCATCCACTCTCGTCGCCGTACCTTTCTCCCGACGCTGTGTCCACGTATTCCTACGAGTCTTTCGGTGTGCTTTACGTGTACGTCCGCGCGCGTGTTGTACCGGTGCTGTTCTAGTTCCAAGGAACGGGGGGTCTTTGAGCTACCAGACGCGAGCTAAAAGAAGACAGAGAATACGGATTGTATCGTTCGCTAGCAGACGAGAGTCACGACGCGCGTTCCATCCTTGTGTTTTCTGTAATTAACGAACGGTGCGCGAATGCAAACTCTGGGAGGCCGCGGCGGGCCGGGTCAGTCTCATTGTTTAACAAAAACATCGTTTAAAACGTTTAAAATTCGCTTGCTCCCCGACTGCTTTCCATCCGTTATTCGTTCGCTCGATTGAAAAGCCATCTTTTCTCCTTCGAACTTCTATTCTTTTTACCTTTTTTTTTTTCGTTTTTTATGCTGCGATTTTGCCCCGACTCACTTGCATTAAGCACGCTCACGTGTGTTGTCTTTCTTTATCCATTCGTTCCTTGTTCCTGGTCGATTGAAACCACGCACTCTCCCATTCTCTCTCTTTTTCTCTCTCTCTCTCTCTCTCTTTCACACACGCACACATTCACTCGCACACACTCTTTCTCTCTCAGTACTCACGCGTCCTCGTTTCCCTACGCGCGCACATACACAATACGTGATAACTTTTACGGTTATTATACCTTACACATGTTACAATAATAATTAATTACTTTTATAATATTCAATAATTATAGTAGAGTAAGATGATCGATGAATGAGGTGGAGACTGTACAGGATGCGCGATTTTCATGATTATCACATGTAGATAGATTACTTTAATTTGCTGTTAAACATTCAATCTTTCGTGTTCTGTTCTTATTGTTTCCACACATCTTTGGGGGGGAGGGGAAGGGGGGCCGCCGTTCAGCCGGGGGTCCCGCCGACACGCTATCTTCTTAGATCATCCGGAGCAAGATAGGTCTTCGAGTGTTGCTGTAGCAGATAGGTGTAAGGTAGGCAGACGGGCGGACAGCTCTTTTACTTAGGCAGGCAGGTAGACCCCGCGACGGCACCGTACTGACATTTTCTCGCGTCAAAGTGTCCGTGCGACACTCCGGATCGGTCTTTCACCAACACACTCTGGTAGAACGGGAACGGCGAGGAAACGTCTCGCGCGTTCCCCCCTCCTGCCGCGGTCTGTCCGCGCACTGTGCACGATCCACTCTTGCGCTCCCCTCTGCCGTTTCGCGGGTACGCGCACGGAGTAGGCCCTGCGCGTACGCGCACACGCGCCAACAAGGAGCGAAGGTCCCGCCACCTGACCCACCGTCCTCGATCCCTCCCCTCTCTTGGTGTCTCGCGCAGTTATTATCGATTAATAGTTTAAATTAATAAATTATTTGGTTTATCACGCGCTCTGAGCGTCCTGGCACTTTCATACATTCTTCTTCCGAACGGACACCGATCAGCGCGCGGCTCTGCTGGGCCGCGGTCACTGGACATAATCGAGTGGGCCCACTACGCCTCGAGGGACAGAGCTTTGCAGGGCCCGACCAGCGGCCTTGGCGACGGGGACGGCGACTTCTTCGACAGGTTCAACGGCTGCTGGCTGTCCGCAATGTCCACCTGCAGCTCCATCATGTTGCTCGGACAGCCGGACAGCACTAACGTCGCCGCCGTGCTCGATGTCGGCCTTGGACTCGTGCTCGTACTACTCGTCGCCGCCGCGGACAGGTACCTCGGCGACGAGGCTGGCGAGTTCCCGACCATGAGGTAGTCCGAGGAAGACTGCTGCTGCTGCTGTTGGTGCTGCTGCTGCTGGTGCTGCTGGTGCTGTTGGTGCTGTTGGTGCTGCTGGTGCTGCTGATGCTGTTGATGCTGCTGGTGTTGCTGCTGTCTGGCGCCCGTCGTCGTCGTGATCACCGACGTGGCGGGCCACCTGCTCGTCGAGTAGCTGCTGGTGGCGCACTGCAGCAGCCCTTGAGATCCTTGTGGGGAGCGCGCGGTCATGGTGGTCGTCGAGGCGCACTGCTCCGCCGGCGACGGCGACACTGCTGGCGACCTGGGGCTCGCCTCCCCGCGCATTATGTAGTTGTGGATGATGTCCGTGCGCTTGAGCTGCTCGGCCGTCATCCGCGGGCCCTCCATCAGGCTCCTGGCCAGGGTGGAGTGCGTGCTGCTCAGCAGACTGGCGGTCTGAGGGCACTGGGGGTGCTGCACTTGGTTCGAGGGACTCCGAGCGGGCGGCGAGGTGAGGTGGAGGTGCAGCTGGGATTGCGTGTGCTGCACTATCACCGCGGGCTCGGCCTCGGCGCTGTCCTTCTGGCGGAAAGCACGGAACTTTTTGTGTGGCTTGTACGCCTCGTCCATCAGAGAGTTGGTATCGTATAGAGGTGGCGCCTGGAGGACTCGCTTCAGCACCGGCATGTCCTCGGCCTCCTTGTCCTCGGAGCGGGGGCTGGAGCAAACCGAGGTGGGAGCGCTGCTGGCGCTGCTGCTAGCTGGCTTGTCGGTCTTCTCTGTCCCTGACTCGATCCCGCTGTCGCTGGGGGAGTCCAGCTTGCGGAACCGTGGACACTGCGGTGGTTGAGGCGTCTTGGACAAGGATGCGCGGTGAAGCTCGTCGTCGCCGGAACTGGTGCTGCCGGAGTTCGCCCGCCTGCGGTGAGGGCAGAGGCCCCCGGCGAGGGTTGCGGCGAGCAGGGGCGCGCTTGACGCGTGATGCCCACTTGGTGGGGCCGCGTGATGGTACTCGGTCAGAGAGGCGACCTCGCCGCTGCAGGTGCTCTCGGTGCTCGAGACGCTGCCCAACGGACTCTTCACGGCCTCGTCCAGTGTCACGTCTGAAGCTGAACCCCACGACGCCGGCGGCTCCTCCTCCATGGGCCAGTGCTGCTGTTGCGTTTGCTGGGCATTGATAGCGTGCTGTGTCTGCTGTTGCTGTTGCTGCTGATGCTGCTGCTGGGCCTGCATCTGCTGCTGTTGCTCGGTCATCTTGAACGCGAGCAGCTTCTCCGAGTGGAGGGTGTTGAGGGTCCTCAGATCGGGGATCTTCTTGAGCAGCTCCCGCAGGATATCGGGGTGCTGCGGATGGTTCTGCGCCAGCACGGTCTGCAGGGCGTTTCGTAGCTTGTTGTGCATACGCTCCACCAGCTCGGTGTTACGTAGCCCTGGTCTATCCGCCGCGATCACCACCACAGAACAGAAGAGACCCAGCTCGGCGTCGGACAATCGCAGCGAGTTCACTCTCTCGGCGAAGTCGAACATCGAGTCCATAAGAAATCTTGCGTTGCTGCTGTTGTGGATCGATTCCCGTTTCAACACCTGCCCGTTCAGGCATATCATGCTGTTCGTCTGGGCGTCGAACATGCAAGCCAGTCGCACCAGCAACACCTCGAACACGCCGGCCTTGAGTAACGTGACCTGGTCGTCCTGTGCCAGCAAGCTGAACCCGGGGATGCGCTTTGCGAACTCCACCACGCCGCGTATCGCCGGCGAGAACCTCTTCGAGAAGTCCTGCAGCAGCTCTTGCTGACCGGTCAACGGTTGTGGGTTAGGATTCAGGGGGCATGCCTGCAACACAAGCAACAGAGATCGTCCAAGGTTAGAACCGTGGAACGACGGCGCAGCAGTCTACCGAGGTCGTCGACGTCGCGACGGAAAACCACGCGCACCAGGCGTCCCTGCTTCTAGCTAGCAGCAGCGAGAGACGCCTGGGCTTCCTCGTTTCGCGGCCAGTCGAGGACGACTGCTTCCATTTCCGCGTAGAACCGACGATTCCCCCAAGGCTTGTGCTCCCGTCGACGTAAGCGACAGCAAAAATCAATTCAACCGGAAGATGCGACAGGCGTACCATCGATCTCGATGTTGAAGGGGAGAGTCGTGCAGTACCGATCAAAGATAGTTCTCGGTTCTTCGACCAGATATTAGCACTTTATTTGAATTAACCGTATATTAAACATATACGTTGATATTCGCTAGGTTAAAAGTTATGTTTTAAAGCTAATCTTTTCTTTCTCGTGTAAGTAAATGATTTTGTCCTATTATGTATAGTATCTCTAGTCTATTAAGTTTAATAAAACGTCCTAGTTTTGCAATATTTTTTGTACATAATATACTATGACCTAAAATGTTTCCCCGTATTTGTCGTACAGTACCGACCAACAGATTCTGTCAACCACTAGAGACCAAATTTTTCTTATCAGTAAGTTCAATCTGTTAGCAACTCAAATTAATTTATAAGATATTTATTTAGCTTTCCTTCTACCTTTTCCCGCAGAAAAATAAAGTAAATAAGGATAGGTATGATAATCTAACAAACAGGAAGCTAGGATATAATGAAGAAGTTATCCAGTGTGTTATTTGCAAGCAGAATAGGGCATTAATTAAATAAAAAATTATGTAAATAAGGAACAAATAAAAGTTACTTTAATTTTAGATTATTCGATGAAAAAGTTAATTTTTTTATTCGTTATTAGAAATTTTATTTAAATAAAATTTTGCCCATCTCTGTTTGCAAGGATCATTTGACAAAGATTGGATGCAGTGTACCGAATGTGACGGTTGGGTACACGTCGAATGCACAGATCAAGAGAATATTAATTATTTTACTTGCGAGTTTGTACAAATAAAATTTGAAGAAAAAAAAATCTTGTATTATACTAATTAAATGTCTTTTTATTAACATTGTTAATCATTTAGACCCAATATCTACTAATTTAATAGTTGGTCAGTACTGGACGACACTTTTTCGTTTCCTAGAAATTACAACTTTATTACTTTTGCGAATTATCAATTTTTATTAATAAATTTCACAAAATTAATTTCACTGCTTTTACTAAGTTTTATCTATACTACAAACACATTCTTGTTTCACTATATTCATAATCACGAAACGCATATGTCAACTAATTTCAAATAAAAGCTTCTCCCGTATGAATTCTTGTTGTAATTTGATGCCCTTTACTTCCCGCGATCAATCATCCCGCAAGAACGTATGCAAAGACTAAATAACTCCCGTAATTCGACGGACGGGACGGTAGATGTAAAAGTAGAGCGATAGAGAGCCAAGGGGGAAGAAAGTAGTAAACGTTAACGGTGGCATGTGTAAATGAGATACTCACCAAGGTTGGCGGACACGCGGTGTAGTTTGGTGTCTCGCGGGCCCTGACGAGGATCGGGGCCACCTTGTCTCTAGTGAAGTCGCATGTGTCAAGGTGGGCCTGCACGACGGTGGCGAGTAACCGTTGCTCGTCCTCCAGCTCGGCAGCTACTGCCTTCTCCTGAGAACGGCTGTGGGAGCTCTGCTGCATGGCAGCCAGGATCCTGGCCTTCTCGCGTTTGGGCACGCGGCCGAATCGCACCGCTAGAATCAGAAAGCAAGGGGATGGCCAACGGTTAGACGGCGGCCAGAGGTGGCACTGGTACGGTCAGCGGTTGGAAGCGGGACCGAAGGACACGCGTCGATGAATAGTTAATGCGATCAATGGATGAATCATGCAACGCGGCGCGGTATCCGCGACCTTCGGCCGCATCGGTGGCTTGCGTGTGCCGTTTTCGATCCGCGTACGCGGAAAAAATAGCGGCGGGCACCCTGCGACGGACCCGCGGCGCGGCGCGGCGGCCGAGAACCGTGCGCGCCAGACACCACGACGGGCCGGGGAGAAGATGAAGAAGAGGAGAGGAAAAAAAAGAACAACTCGAGAGGGGAAAGCGCACGACTTTCACGCGCGAGAAATGAAAGCGCCGCTTGGGCCCACCGTGCTACGAAATCCTCCTGATAGAAAGTCCACCAAGTCCACGGCGTACAAGGCCCAAGGGTGACAAGGGAACGCGTGCTCGACGGGCGAGTGTAGGATCACTGGGGGATAGTCAACCGGTGGGTGGTACAATCCTATGGGACACCTACGTGCATTGTGATAGTTGACAACTCCGTTGAGGATTCCCTTCAGTATGGGCAACTCGTCTCCCATGACGGTCGAGAGGAACGCGCGTCTATCAAGTGTGTCTCCGTTTCCGCGTACCTCACGAACTGAACCGCACGGGAATACAATTGAAATGAAGAATTAACGAAACTAATCTGCCATCGGCGCACAGTTCACTAGACCTCGTTGGTCCGCGGTTCAGCCGGGAACTCGCATGGCTCACTGTATTCGACGCGAGTATCCACCGTGCGTGTAACAGGCTCTGATCCGTTGGGGCGAGTGATCGCGCGCGCGGTAGGTGATCGATCCGCCTCCTCGTGACAGAGAGATCCGCTTGCCGCTTGGTAATCGGCTGACTGGCTGACTCGTGTATACCGCAAGTCACTCCAAATGGTAGTGCGGCGTGTGTGACGGCGCGCCGCCAGAGAGGCACACGTCGCGGTCGGGCATATAGACGCACACACGCACTGCACGCACGCGCCCGCGTACACACATAGACCGGACTCGCCTCGAGGGGAGCGAAGTTCAAGAAAGGAGCGCGACAGTAGGACGCGTGCATACGCGAGACAGCATCACCGCCGACTGAGTGATGTTCCGCGGGTTGCGTTCAACAGCCCCTCCACTTATTCAGCCATCAACGACTCCCACCACCGACGCCACCGGCCACGATTGTGGCCTTTGCCGAGCCTTTGGCCTTGAACTTGGTTTCAGCGACAGCCGCGCGAGGCGTACCGACGACCTATATATACTATATAGCGAGCGAATGTACGCGCGCCGAGCGTGGCGAGCAGCGCACAGACAAGCGCGCGCACACACACCGCGACGAGGGGGTGTGCGTGAGGCTCTCTTTGTGATCGTGTATGAGCACACGGGAGAACAGAGAAAGAGGGAACCGCACAACAGACAGAGGGACAGAGAGAGAGAGAGAGAGAGAGAGAGGGACAGACAGAGACAGAGCCAGAGAGAGAGGGAAAGAGAGGATTCGTTGCCAGAGGTGACACTCTCTCTCTCTCTCCCTCTCTCTTCTGTGCGCAGATGCGAACTTCCTTTGCCGGGGGTAAGTTACCCTCGACGACCTTGGGCAACCCCTCGCCCTGGCTGTTTGCCCTGTCACCAGCTGCCGTCCTACGACTTATCTGTTCACGGACGATCGATCTCCCGTCTCGGTACCGTCGCTGGACACCCTTGCCCCCCTATGTGGGATTAACACTGACTCGATTTAACTCTGGTCGACGCTAGACTGCCTAGCCGCTCGGCGCCACTCTTTTCTCTACCGACAGGAGGAAGCTCATCTTTGTCGAGGAGCTGGGTGCCTGTTCCGATGAATGGACCGTGGAGACTGACCCTCGCTGATTCCTCGACGACGAGGTCATCGCGATGAGGAGTTTCGTAGGAATTTCATGATCGAACGAGAGAGTACTTCTAAAATAGACTACACACAGAGATGTGGATCGCAATAGCGTCTCGAGAAGGATCGTTCGCGAATCTCTAACTGTGCTCGACCCCTCAGCATCCCTCGGCAACTCCTACCGTTTGCCCTGCATTAAATGGAACCTATCTCGACTAGATCAGCGTCGATTATCAGCGATTCGGAGCGATCGAGATTAAAGAGAAGAGAGAACGGAGCAGCAGCAGGTTCCCCGTCGGAGGGCAGACGCAAATTGCGCGACGTTCGCGTCAGGCGCTTCAGTTTGGCGGGACGGCTGGAAAGGAGCATGCGCCCTAGCGCCAGGTGGCTCGATTCGCGCGGGGAGGGGAGACTTCACCATTGGAGGGGGCTGACGGTTGGCAGAGGAGGGGGAACCACGATCCGCGAAGGGGACGAAGTTCGCGAGGTCTCCGCATGGAGCGTAGCGCCACGCGACGGCGCGCTGTCGCGCTCATCAGCCTGGTGGGGGGTGCCTCGGCAAGAGGATCATGGTACAGCGGCAGGGGACGAAGGGGGGAGGGATGATCGCCACAGCGTATATGGAGGGGGCCGTGGAAGGAGGTGGAAGGGTCACCGGGTACGTAGCGGCGAGTAGCGGTACTCTTTCTACGGACGTGGAGGCGCATGCAAGCCGAGCAATGCCCGACTATTGACCCCGACGAGTCCACGTTGCTATCAGAGGGACTTGCTCTTCAATCTTTCACTCTCTTTGTCTCGACAACGCGTACCATTGTTAATCGGCCTCGGTCGTTATCGCCCACGGAGACCGATGTCTCGTACGCTGGAGCCTCTTGCAACGCGACAACAAAGCGCACGAAAGAATCATTGAAAGATAAAGTACGAGTTCCACTGCGCGCTTCAGACTTCATTTACGTATAATTCTGAGACGCGTGGGAAATTCAGAGAGCCCGCAGAAGCTTTGTCACGCCTAATGGGGCGCCACGCGAGTTCGCGCCGGAGATGTGGGAACGCGGCCTAATGGTCGGTTCAGATTCGCAAGTGGATCGGGACGCTTATAGATCAGACCGCAGTGGTCGCGTCCGCGGCGGCCAGCCGATGCTCCCGAGGTCGTTGACCCGCGGTCGAGGGCCGCGCGCGCGCTGGGCGAATCTACTCGCGAGTTTCGCGCCGGGAGAGAGGTCGGAACAGGGGCGGGATATCTGGGCGATATTTGGAAAAGAAAGCGGGCACGATCAGCGGCCGTATCGGGGGGATAAACGCGGCTGCTTTCACGAACGGCCGAGCGGCCACTTTCGCCCGTTGCGACACACTCTCTTGCTGTGTCGCGTTACGCAAACGGTCAACGACCCGCCACTCTACATTTTAGAAACGATGCTTTTTTTTTTTTTTGGAGAAATGCGTTACACGGCGCGCCTCGAAGGGAAAGTGTAGGTTCGCGCCGCGACGATGTGTCCCGCTCGAATTCTTCGCCACCGCCGACTCTCTCGCGCGTCGCGGTATTCCTTTTACGACACTCGAGTCGCCGCGAAATGGGACGAGCAACGGGGTATCTTATCACGGGGACGAAAGGCTACTCGGGCGTGCGAGCAGGAAGGGGGAGAATCGCGATCATTGAAAATGACTCACCATCACGGCTCATCCCGACGGCGATGCACTTCTTGAGACGGCAGTACTGGCAGCGGTTCCTGTTGATCCGCAGGATGCTGCACTGCTGGTTCTTGGTGCAGGGTCGGTACTGGATCTTCTGCTGGATGCTTCGACGGAAGAATCCCTGCGAATCACCAACGAAACCCTCGTCAGTCTGACCGTCACTGTCCGAGGAGGACCCAGACGAGCAATTGGTCCCCGTGCGCGGGGTGGCCAGGTCACACTCGCACAAGCACCCCATTAATTCACCTCCGCGGGGGGCCCAGCTGTGTGTCACCAGCGGTTTCGCACGGTCGACTACGAGACGACCGATCGCGCGCCTTTCAGCACGCCGCACTTGACTAGCCTCCTCTCTCGCTTTATCGGCGATAGGTCCTGCCGCACGAACACGTACACCGAACCCTGCCGTTTCAGGCTGGCGGGATAGTACGCGGGGCGAACGGGGGAAAGCCGAACGAACTTCCCCGAGGGGGGTTGGATCTCCTCGACGTTGCGGGAGACGCGAGAACCTACGCACGGTTCGTCACGAAAAATCACTGAATGGCCGCACGAACCACCAAACCCACCAGCGTACCGAACGTAACTGTTCGCCCGCACGAGATCATGCGAGACGCGAGTTTTCGGGGGAGATGAAAAGAAGCGACCGTTTGTATCGGAGCTTGGCTGTGGACTGGCTCTTTCTAGCACAGAGAGCATAGAGCCTCGGCACATTGCCTCTGGCTGGCCGAGGTGGGGGACACTCTGACCCAATTCCCGGACGTTCACCCGCAGTTCACCGCGTGAAAGTGAGAGTCCCCCTTGCGCGCACTGCCGCTCCTCGTCCGTCTCTCTCCTCTTTCTCTCCCCCTCTGTAGCCCTCTCTCGCTCCCCCGTCCCTGTTCCACCGCCTGTCCCGTTCGCGCGCGCTGGCAAACCCTCGCCGCTATCGCGCTCCTCGTCGCGCAACGATCGCGCAGCCCGCCTCGCTCGCTCGCGCGCGCTTCGACCGCTCTACTAACGGGTTCCTGCCCTCCTCGCCCCCTACCTCGGCGTTCCCGCGAGCAACCACCCTCTCCCCAAAGCGTCCCGCCCTGCCCCCCTTATTCCCGATACCGCGACCCTTCCGACAGCCGCGAATAAACGCGCGGGAACCTGCGACCCACCCCCCTTGTCCGCCGATTTTCCGCCACTGGACCCAGAGTTTTTTTTCGGAGCCCGGTTTGCTTATAGACCGGCCAACCCGACTGTTCCCGGTGAATAACCCCTCGAGGTATTCTTCTCGCGGAGAAGATAATTCGCCCCGCGCTGCTGGCCAAGTGCGAGCGAGGAATTAAACGACGGCGAGGGACCCCCAGACGCGATTCGATAAGAGAGGAGAAAGAGGCTGAGGGTCTAATTGAGAATGGGAGAAGAGGTAGGTCAGGGCGTAGGAACTTCCCGGCCGCGTATCGGTCAACGACCCCAGCCTCGGTTACGTAACACGTACCACGACGCGTGGAACGTCGCACAGTGCTCCCAAATCGCCAAAGGCTGGCCAAAATACAATTTTCAAAGTATATAGCAGCTTTTTGCTACTATAGCAGATTTTTTGTATTTATATCAGTGCATCAAATGCCGCTTGAATTTCTTAAATATATTTATTGGTTATTGAGATATAGGGTGTCAAAGTTGACGAAATTTCATGCTCCTTAATGTCTTGAAAAGGGGATCATGTTTAATGTGTCAGAGAAAGTTTATCTAAAAAGATCCATGAAACAGTTTACCATTAAAGTAGGTGTTATAGCCATACTCTTTCTACAGAAACAAAGTAAAATATCTTTGAATTTCCCCTTGTAATTCCCTTCTCAATGTGTCATAAATATAAGTCATGTTTTAATAAAAGGGATGGAAAATAAAGATGAGTTGTCACACTGTAACAACTTTCTTGATATAAAGTAACATGTAAAGTATGATATCCAATTGAGAAAATTTGCAGAATTTTGCGGTTTTTTAAGATATTCCAATTTAAAGTACCAAGTGTATTTAGTATATGATTTTATTATTTTCGACAATATACTTGAACTATGTAGCCTACCAAACGCAGAAATGATGCGTTTTTTCACTAAAATCGGGAAAAATAAAATTTTAAAAATAATTTTTAAAAAAGTTTTGAAGTTCTCGTCGTCATATTAAATTCGTCATTCTAATTACATCGTTTTAGTCAGAAATCGGACAATAATCAATTTTCACAAAAATTACCACGAAAACGACATTTATACCAGTGATATTAGATCCGCCATTTCGTACTTTGCAATTTTGAATTCAGATTCGTAATCAGCGACCTCGAAAAAACTGTAGCATACCAAGTTTTGACCAAATTTGATACGTTTCTGATATACGCGTCCGCCATATTGAATTCGCTATTTGGTGTTTAAAAATTTTGAATTTCAGATTCGTAATCAGCGACCCCAAAAACCCACGAGCACCGATTTCTGATTAAATTGAAGTACGCTAGAGGTGTTTGCCGGTTTTTAGCGATTTAGAACCACTGTGCGTCGTCGCCGCGATTGCCTCCGTCGTCGTCGTCGTCGCCGTCGACGTGGTCGCAGCCGCGTACCTTCGGGCAGCGCGGGCGCAGGCGCGCGCGTATGCACGTACGCCTACGGAATTGGCGACACTCGTCGTCAAGTGACTCTCTCGTGACGTCAGACACGCGACCTCGCCTACCTCAACTTCGTGCACAGGCCCCGAGGGACGAGAGGAACGAGAGGAACGAGAGGAACGATGTACCGTTGCACCTCCGCGCCCGGCCTGTCAATCGGTGCACGCGTTCGATGCAAGTCAATGAACTGTCAGCGTTGCCAATGTTAAGCTCCTCCGCCTCGCCCGGTCGACTTTAACCGTTTCCTTTTCAGACCGAGCGCCTCGACCCGGGGGTCAAAGTTCCGCTCCCTTCCTCCTAGATCGAGCGCGGGCGAATCTTCCGCCTCGCGATCTGTATCTTTCGTAGGAATCGCGGGACGGGGAACTCCGACCCGGTTAAGATCGCTCTGCAGGGTGTTTTTCGATGGCCACTGTGTACGAACTGCCGCGAGATTTAGGGGAGCAGCTAAATCACGCGAAACGGGGGGGGGTGACAAAGCGTTATCGGTGCCGAGCTGGTGTCGCGGATTCCCGGACGAGGCCAGCAACCCCTGTTGAACCCTTTGGTTGGCGGGAATCCGGCAGAGGTGGGACTGGCTAGGGGGATGAGGAGGGGGGGTTGGGGTTGTGGGAGAATGCGGTGCATCGATCTCTCGAACCGTGCATTCCCCCTGGCGGGTCAGGGGGCGACCACCTTCGCGTGCTGCCTCGACTTACGTTCCCTGGCGCAGGCGCCTCTATTGTGTCGCTTCTACGAGAAGTGCTGGCTGATTTTCATCCGTGTCCGATTTCCCGATCTTCGTCGGACCGTAGTAGGGATTCCTCTCGGAAGACCTCTCGTTCTACCGACCTAATCTCACGACGCTCGTCCATGGAGTCACAGACACGGCAGTTCCAGAACCGATCAACTCGGGCAAACGAAACCTGCCACGCGTCCCATCTCCCAAACTATCTGCCCCCTTGTCTCAACGTGGACGCATCCCGCCCGTTATCCCTGTTGCTGCGAATACCTCGGGTCCACCAACCCCGCGGTCGTCGCGCGACGCCGTCCCGCGAGTCACGTTCACCGGGTTCGCTTTTATTTTCCGTGAAAGGAGCGAGGTTCGGCGCTGGTCCCCGCGTGCATGTGCATCGGCCGCGCACACCGTGACCGAGGCGCGCTTGCACGTACACGAGAGGCGCGTGCAGATGTAGGTAAGGAGAGTGTGGGATATATACACGACGTGGTCGCGGGGCCAACGACCGGAGCGCGCGACTGCATCGCTCCCGTGGAGGGGGCCGAGTGGCCCTGGAGGGGGTGAGGTAGGGGAAGGTGAGTGTATCTGCTCCCACGGGCGTACGACGAGGAGGGGAATTGAAAATTGAAGTGAAACAGATCGAGGGAGAGAGGGGTGCGAGAAAGGAGAGGCGAGGAAGAAAGACGCTGAAAGATGGGGAACGACGGAGAGAGAGAGAGGCATTCGAAGCAGTGATACCGGGGTTAAGGGGCGGGAGGGGAGGGTAAGAGGGAGGACAGGACACGAAACGGAGTAACGGTGACGTACATAATGCGCGCGCCCCGTGCGGGCGCATGCGCTCCACTCGAAACGCCGCGACACTCTCCGCTCTGCTCGGGGGCATTAACCGCTCGCTCGCGCTCTCTCGCTCCGACGCGCACCTACGACCCCAAGAATTCGCTCTGCGCTCCCTCCCCTTGGACGATGTATCGGCCAAGTCGATCTTACGCCGAGGTCAGAGATGCTGATCGACGCTCGCGTAATCCGCGCACCATGGGAAATCTGCGGGAAAATTCGCGATGCACCGCGCTGGGGAGTTTCCGTGGGTGGGGCTGAGAGAGTTATTTCCTTGCTAAGGATTACTTTTCAAAGGTTTTGGGATACCAGTAGTTGGAGGATGTCGTTTAGTTTTGTAAAGGATTGTAGAATATTGTCGCTAAATTGTCGCGCTACTTGATTACGAATGATTGTCGAAGGTATTAGAGGCTATCTGTAACAGGAACAGTTCCAGATACGAATAGAACAGATTTCCAATTTTATTCTGTCTTCTGAATAGTCAAGCTCATAAAGCAAGTATTAGGTTTCCAAAACGGTTAATCTGGAGTATCCACCGTGGGATATATTCAGGAGAAGTGTAGTAAAGGAATGATGCCGTTGGCCGACCAGCTTTTATACTCTCGTTTGACCTCGAACGCGAGTTCCCTGCTCTATTCCCCGGGCATCGATACCGGGGAAGTCGATCACCGAGGTCACCACTCCAACTATTTTCTGTTTCCATGACGCTCGGAATGTTTCCCAGTTCTATCGCTGAACCTGCTACCGACGCGTCTGATAAGTGCAGTCTACAAGTATCTAAAGAGATGTCTAAACACCGAAGGGTATCGATAACAATCGTACATAAACACTTCGCTTCCCCCTAAATATTGCCAAAATCCAAGCTACCCGAATCCCCGGAACCCGGATTGCCAGTCTCCCGAGATCCAAGGGTAACGTTCCTCCTGCCTGTCACCGAAAAGCCCCGAACGCCAGCGAGAATCCACGCCGATCCGAGACGCTCTGAACAACGGGGAGCTACCTATCAACAGCCACGGGCAGTGGAGGGTGTCGCGTTTCACCCGGGGGTGGCTTTATCGGGCGGCAGGGAAGCGTGACGTTCGATTCCGCGCGGCGGTCGACGAGGGGGAGGTCGGTGGCAGCGTTATCTTGAAAGCGGTGCTCCCGCTGCCGAGCTGGCCGGAGATACAGCGCCGAGCGAACACCTACCACGATAATAAGCGGCTGACCCGATTCTAAAGTAGATGCACCGGGGTCAGTAACCCCAACCGAGCACCGAAATACCCGCGCAATCAAATGAAAATGAGATCACGACTCGTTACGACATCAAAAATGACGGTTAGCCGAGAGGGGGGCGAGGGAGTCGCGGTGCGAACGGCGGAGGGGAGGCGGGTGACGCTGGGTGGAGGAGGAACGAGCTAAAGGGGTAGAGGGGGAAAAGATTGGAGGAGGAGGAGGTGGCGTCGGAGGAGGGGAGGGGCACGCGAGAAGGATGAGGAGAAGGGAACACAGCCGTGTGACGTAACTGGCTCGAGGGTCGACGACCGGAGGGTTAATGCACCGGTCGCCTGGTTTCAACCCTCCGGAAAAAGAGTCGCCGCGCACCTCCACCCGTTGATTGTCCCGCCGGGGAGATTTACAGAGGAACGTCGTCGCGAAAGCAAGAAAAATTCCCCCGTCTCCCATCACGATTTTTTGCCTCCTTCGCGCGACTCTCTTCTAGCTGACTACGCTGCACCTTCGACGTCCACCCTCCGTGTTGCTCTTCAACAAAATCGCGACTGGGGACGGCCGGAATTTGGCGGGAGATGCACTCCGTGGAACGATTCTATTTGATAATGATTTCGAGAACGCACTCCCGACGTTGCAGCGAAGAATGTTACGGGAACGCGATTAGTAAAGTGCACGAAAAGAAGTGTATCAAGATCCGAGGTAACCGCGGATCGAGCCGCTTATCCCACCTGGATGCCGTGCCTTTTATCGCGCCTTTATCGCGGCCACGTGATCGCGGGGCGACGTGAATCTCCCGTGGCGTAAAAGTGAGCCCAGGTCAGTGACGCGCGCACGAAAAGTGTCGCGGGGGCAACGTCCCGGCAAGATCTGGGCCAGCGAGGCTACGGAACCGCTCCCGCCATTTTCTCGCCGCCCTCTCTGCGCCCGCTGATGCTAGAGCCCAGGCTAGTAGAGACCCCGAGAAGCATCCCAGAAGAGGAGGCTGAGGAGCTTCCCGTGGAGCACGGAAAGGTGTCCAGGAGCGGGCTACGTGACTCCTTGAACCTGCGCGAGGCTGAACGAGGCTGAACGAAGCTGAACGAGGCGAGGGAGCCGAGGAAAAGTAGCCTGCTGCGCCTCGGCCACGAGTCGCTATGGCGAAATGGTGCAACAGCAGCAGCGCGACCGAGCGACCCAGTCTTAAAGATATCCAACACTCTTCCGCGTTCCCTTCCCTTTCCACGGGTCCCTCTTCCAGTACCAGAAGACGGTCTCCACCGCTGGCGGCTAGGTCACTCGGCGACGACGCGTTCTCGTTGCTCCTCGGCGCAGCGGCCGTGGCAAGTTACTGACCCAGTCAACGCCGACTCCCCTGATCGCTCTCCTGTTCGGGGATCCCCGCTCCCCCGGGTGGGAGCGGTAGTCTAGACGGAAAAATGCTCGGCGAGATGCGATCGTGGGGAAGGCCGGTCGATCCAGTTCTCCCTTTCCGAAGGGATCACAAAGGGAATCAGCAGCGACCGCTCCGCTTTGGGGGGTCGAACGGAGGACCGGGACACTTTCTCTTTCCCGCGGTCGTTCGTGATCATGCCTTTGGCTTTTCGGTCACTCGTCTCTCTACTCTCTCTTTCTTTTCGTCTGGAGGTAAAGCTACCCGGGGACAGAGCCGAGGGATGCCTTCGGGAGGTGTCCAAAGGTGGCTGGACCGAGGTGATCATTGGGAGTAGTTATTGTCGGGGTAAGGAGGAAGCTTTTGAAAGGTTGGATCAGCCGATGTCTCGGGGCTTTTGATAGTATCCAAGCTCAGGAAGATCTGAGATGATATCTGTGACTATTTGGAAACGAGTAGCAATCGACGAAACGGCCACGTGGTCTGACGAAGTCATCGGCTCGACGGACGAAGAAGATCTGCGAGCACCGGAGCACCGATTCACAACACCTGGCAGAGCAGTCCCCACCGCCGCCACCTGGCCACCGTGGAGGTGGCAAAGCGACGGAGGTGGTGGCAGCGCTCCACCACTTCCTAAAATGAATTCGCGGCCTGGTGCTGCCCCCACCAAGCGCCACCTTCGAGTCGCACAATGACGACCACGAGGACGTTGGCCTTCGCGGGACGCAATTATCAGTCTCAGAGGAAACCATTTACATTTCATTTCAGGCATCCTCAGAGGGGGCAACATTCTTTTTTTAACCCGCGGAGGTGTTATTGATCGCGGGAAAACAAGTCGATTCCTCGAAATTGCCTGGGGATTAATTATTTTAGAGGTGAACTGGATTCTTCGGCAATAATCTTGGAAAAGTACCGCTCTACGTAAGAAGATTCAAAAGATCTAGGGGAGAAGTCGATCTGGAGCGACAGAATGGGAAAACAGGGGTGCTGGACAGGAAGTCGAAAGGACGGATGTGCATTCTCCGTTGCACATACCTGTTCGAGCCATTTCCACTCCCCTGCCCCGAGAGCTTCGCCACACGAAAACCACCGGCACAAAGCTATTTCGGCGAAAGGCCCAAGGCAGATACCTGTCTGGACCCTTCTCACGCGTTTCCCCGATGCTCGAAGGTTATCGGTCGTCAAAGAATTTCGCCACACTTTTCCGCTCCTTTTGCGTAACCGCCCGCGACGCCATTGTTCGGGGCCCGACCTTCTTCCACCCCCTCCCGCTTTTCCACGAAAATACGTGATCGTGAGGTAACCGCGTATCCTATTATGTCAGTCGTCCCCTTCACGATCCAGCTTCCTTTCTCCCAGTACATTGAGATTCTTCCTTAAAAGTTTTCCACTAACTTTGCAACAAAATTAACTGATCCCTCTTTGTAATATTTATGTAAATATTTAAGCAGGATACTTTCTAGGGAACTAAACATGGAACTCACCCGCCCTTTAACGCTTCTATTTTCTGCCAAAGGAGATATCAAGATCGTAACCCTGATTATTTGCGTTCTATTTGTGCCTAATAAATACCTATACGACGTGAACCGGCGAATGTAATTCTACTCCGAGGCTGTTAAGAGAATTCTCGAGCCTACGTTTCGCGAGGGATCGATAAAGATCGCGCCGTCTGGGACAGCCATAAGAAAAGGGGCCTTGGCGGGATTTTTCGTCTGCCTCGAGAGGCTACCCGGTCGAGGAGGCAACGTCAAGGATCGCGATTTCCGCGTGCACAAGGCCGAGCCTGCGCCCGGTCGATAGCTTCTTCGTAGCCTTGGTCGCGCATCGTACATTCACATTCAATCTCCGTTCACTTCCTGGCCACATCGCGTCACGGCTCGACATTTTCGATACTCCTTCCTCCGCCTTCTCCATCGGAATTCACGGAACACCGGCGACCGAACGATCCCGCGAAGCCGAGGAGGAATATCGAAAAACGTCGCTGGTCGTCGCGCAGCATTTCTGGACACGCGATGCACAGCCGGCTGCGGAGAACGCCGAGGAATGAAACACTTGGCGAGCCGGAACAAAGGGGCAGATCCAAAAATGCTGAACGAGCGAATACGTTGGTGTCGAGTTGCAAAAGCCGACTCACCTTGCATCCCTCGCAGGAGTGTACCCCATAGTGAAAACCGGACGCCTTGTCCCCGCAGACGCGGCACAATACCGTGGTCCCGTCGAATTCTGCAATAAAACAGAAAAGAAAGGCATAGATTACACACTGAGCTTCGCTGCGGCGGCGATGTTGCGTTGCACGCGTGTGTTGCACGCTCTCCACGTGGCGGAGAGCGCGCTGGTCTGGGAGAAAGGTGGGAGAGAAAGAAGAACACTTTCTCCTCTCTCGCGGCGGAGTTACAGCATCGCTGTGTTACAACTTTCTGCTTTCACTCGGCTGTCAAGCCGCGCGATCGTTTTTCACGATCCGTGGGTGTCCCTATCGATCACCGGGAACCTTCAAATTCTACTGTCCCGGGCGACAGAACGACGCCGGGTCGCGAGGAGAGTTTCACGGTCGGAGAGAACTGTATCGTTCGTTTTTCCCTGGTCGTTAAGGAATTGCTAATCGTACCTATGTTCAATTCGGGCTCAGGTTTCGCTGAGGAAACGGTGGAGTCCATGGTGGGCATGTTGGGGCTGAGGCGATGGGGCAACTGGGCCACGTGATAGGCATTGGACATGCTCTGAGAGACGCAAGACATGCGCGACACGCTCGAGGCGCGCGATCCGTGCGAGGATATGCTCGAGATCGGCGATTCCGGGGCGGGAGACGTCGCGGCCGTGGCCTGTGCACTGCTATCCGGCGTCAGGATCATTTTCGTAGTGTAACAGACGGCCGCGGGAGAATTGCAATCCAATGATTCTCTAAGATCGTCGATCTACCATCCACTTGGCACGGCACTGCACTGAGCTGAGGACCGTCATCAGTCCACGATGGTCCCTCGATCACAGACTAAATCACAAACTCACTTGGTCGTGTATCACCTGGTATCTCTCCGTCTGTCAGTCCCACCGAATACCGACCGGCCGGTTAACGCACAGAATCGGACGGCGTGACGCGATGCGATGCGATGCGATGCCACCGGTGGAATGTTGAACTTGGAATATCACTGAACGAAGCCAACGTATAGTTGGACGGCGATCCTACCCAAACGAGGGTCAGGTGGGTTCTGTGGCGGCCGATGGACACCACGTCCGTGTTATAAACCGGGGGCGGGAAGAGAATTGCGGACGAGGCGCGCGACAGAGGAAGAGGAACCACGCCGGGAGACGGATAGAGCGCGGATGGGAAGGTAGGCAGAAGAGAGAGTGAAAGTAAGTGTTCGCTCGAGGGAGGTTCGCGTTGGTCTGACTGGAGTTCGGCGCTGCCGAGTGTTGGTTACCTGGGGGCCGTGCAGCCCTTACTCGAGCAGCAACCGCTCGGTGGAGGGGAGGGATTGATGCGGCCTGCCTGCTTGCCAGGCTTTTGCCTCGACCATCTACAATGTCTACGCCCTGGCTACCTAGTATGTAGTAGAGGACACACAGCGCACCGCTGCGCTCTCTTACAGAGCCCCCCGAGAGAGTTCATCGTATTTTCAATGCTGGAGGTCACTGACAACCGGCTGCGGGCCCGGGCACCCGGCGTCACGGGGCCCGACCAATCGCGTCGCGGCTCGCTGGGCCGCGTGCCGCCGCTATTGGCCCACGCGTATCCCCACCAGCGGCGCGGGCCTCTGCGCTGCCCGGCTCTCCTTCCTCCCGTCGGAGGAAGTTCATCGGCCGAAACCTTGACTGAATTACCCCGCAGCAGCGGCCAAGGCCATGCGCCCTCTCGCTCGAGCCAACCGCGAGACCGTGGCCGGTCGTTTCGCCTTCTGCCTTCTGCCTTCTCTCTCGTCTCCCTCCAACCTTGCCGGCTTCCTCTCGGCCTCTCTTCCACCGCCAGCCTCGCTCCTCTCCTGTCCTCTTTGTCCACCGACAAGGGTGACCGCGCGATGTGTAACGCGCCGATTTTTAACTTGCCCGTCGTAGATGGCCAGAGAAATCATGAGGAGATAGAATAGAAGAATGTATAGAGTATATCCGGCAGACGCGGCCGACCTAATATAAAATGGCTATTAAAACTAATATAGAAATTACTTATTTTGTCACAACAAACCTATATGTTCAGAATTTTATGCTGATTCAGAAAAACTGGTCGATATTTGCTTTAAGACAATATTTACTGTAACTCGGGTTGAAAACTGAAGTCATGACCACTCACATAATTATTCTGTACAACCGCTGTTTGACAAAAGAGGTTAAATGTAATCTCGATTTACCTTTTAAATCCTATAAATAAAAAAAAAACACGGAAGGAAGCGAAATGACGCTATTCATTCAACTGTTTGTCTTCTAGATAAGGAATTGGTCTGCACTTTCACGCATTTTTACGTACAGAGTCTGAAATATAGCGGCTCGACCAACTCTCCGGCCCGACTGCGTCTCCCGGATTTACCCTATGCTGGCTTCATGCCTCGACAAACCATCAAAGCACACCTACATCTAAATAGTATAAGAGTCCTATACCTTCTCTCACATCGCAGGGTCAACTATCGTAGTCTCGGAAACTGGAGTAAAGAAGGTGTTTCCTATGTCAACTCTGCCCCCGATTCACTACCCTCGCGTGACTCTTAACTCAGAATGTTCTCCACAAACCGCGTAAACTATGACTCAACTGAGCCTCCGGAGGGTAGCAATTACACTGGCAACAACTTCTTCGCCAAGGATATCTTTATACCTACAGAATTTCTGTCGACATATTGCGCACTGGGATCGACCGCATTGTTCGCGCACCGCTGCTGGGCCACGCAACACGCGTAATAGGAAATTCGGCGGTACCGAAACCGCATCCGCAGCGAGGCGAGCCTGGTTCCGTCTCGAAGGACGATAGGGCACGTGCGTGCTCGCGGGTGTAAAAACGTGATCCTGGTTCGACGAACTTGCTGGCTGCGCTGGTTTCGTTCCACACATCCACGCGAAACTGTCTCAATATTTTTCAGCCTGTTTGCCGAATGCTTAGCGTCCTCGTGACTAGGCCATCGCTCATGGAATTTCACGGCTGCACGCGGATCGGTTTACCGCTGATCGTGGTAACCCGATGTTCCGCCTGTTCCCTCCGCGAAGCAGCCGATTTCTGCTGGCGCGCAGCGCACAGGGGAAGGAAACAAAATGAAAAAAGAAGAAGAAGAATGGAATAAAAATTCATCAACGTCTCCGCCTGGTTCGCTCGTTAGCATCCGATCGATTCTCAAGGATTAATAACGTCACGATTAATTGCACGCCCGTGTACTTCCGCGATTTATTGCGGTTCAGATTGTTCGTTCGGCCCCGGGCCCCATTGTCAAGTCCACCTACGCGCTCTGGTATCACCGGCACCTGTCCGATCACGACCACCCACGCCCTTTATAATCCGTTTATGCGCGTGGACCTTTCCTTTCACTGCGCCTCAAGTGGTGACATCCACGGGACAAAGTGTCTCGATTTATCGACGGCGGATGCTTCCTGGCGCGAGCGATACGTCATAATTCCGGGATCCCCTCGTCGCCAACGCGAACAATCGCCAGTTGGACAGACGCGAACGTTACAACCCAATCTGACTTCAAATTCACCATCAGAAAGAGTGTATAACATAAATGTCAGATCGCCATCTCTATTATAATTCACGGCTGCGAAACTCCTCCAGGAAACTACGAAGAGATCAAATCGTACCTCTATAACTTTCAATCTGAATCCATCCCACCCAAAAATCGCTGGCAAAAAAGGCGCTCGCGTTATCAAAGTTCACGGATCATCAATTTTGTCGACAGCCACGCATTCAAAGTAAAATGAGGACGGGAGGGGGCGAGTGTCTTCCGCAGGAACCGGAAGTATCTCTCATTGTAGGGACGAAGTGCCCACGCGGAGGGGGATCGAGTTTGGAAACTCGATATTTCGCTGCAAAACCTCGACGGAGAGGGAGAGATGCCCTGGGTCATTGAAAGGGTCCGCCACAATAAACTGGAAACCCAAACACGGGGCCCCATCGTTCAACCCTTGCCCCATGGTCGCAACCCTTTGGCCAGCGTTGGCAGGGAGAAAGGAAACAGGGACAGAGAGAGAGAAAGAGAGAGAGAGAGAGAGAGAGAGACCAGGCGCACTGCTCTGCACCGATCGGCGTCGTAAACGTCGCCAAGCTTTTTTTCTCTTTCTTCGGACGGCGGAGGGGGCAACGCGTTTATTGCTGCTTCATAAACGCATAAACGTTAAACTTTCTCCGTCGCGTACGCGCGGACTGCGCGCAGGCTGGCTCGAGGCCCACAGGCTCAACGGTCGATGGAACGGCGAGAGGTGTCACGAGACACCAGTGCCTGGCAAGTTAACGTCCACCATCATCTACGCAATAATTTATTTTCATGATTTTATGGCACCGCTATTACGAGCACTGACCCTGTCCCTCGACTCTGCCGTGTCGACCTTCTCTCGTAGCCGATTGTTTTTTTCTCTCTCTATCCCTCTCTGCCTATCTTTCTCTTCCTCTTCGACTGTCCTCGTTGCTTTGTCCTCCTCGTCCTCGTTCTGCGCGAGCTGCCTTCGATTGGAATATCAGTCGGACTTTTGTTTCGGAGCACGTGACAGGAGGCAGCACACTGTGCTGATTTCTTAGTTTCGCGTAAAAGGGGTGATGGAGCTACAGAGGGATGATTGGAAAAGAGAGCGGAAGGTTTCGGGGTGCCTCGTGTATTCCGTGAAGCAATTAAATAATTTGATGTAATTGGAAGAACATGTGAAGTCTCTAACCGACTGCTACTTCTCTGAATACTGCAATTCGACTTCTGATCGGGTTTCAAGGCACTTGCCTCGGCAGCTAAAAGAACATTATGCTGAACGCACGAAGGCAGACTTTGAATACAAAAATATACTATCTCGTAAGGAAGAAATCAATTTCGTCGTTTTATATATTCATGATTTTCTAAGCTACCTAGGCTGGGTATTCGAGAAATTCGTTTATCCAGACATTTCCAAGGCGCATTACGCAAAATGCCAGAGGGGAGCACCGGCGCGAATGGGCGAGCTATCAGGCCACGAAGTTGGACTAACCTCGAACATAATGGCCGGCGACGACGGAGGTCAGACGAAGTCGTTTCCTTGAAATCGGCTAGCGACCTGCAGCGATACGCATTTATATGCAACGGATACACCATGGCCCTCGCGTGGCATCTATTTTTAATCGGGTAGTGTAAAGCGATCGCACGTGTCGGCATTATTGGACTCTGACGAAGAGTAATCGGGGAAACGTGCCAGGCGAAGGGTGAAAGAATCGCTGATTCGAAATCGGCCGTTTTCAGCCCCCGAGGAAATCGTACAAAACATTTCGAACGATTCTTCGCGCAGTATACTTTCGCACAACTTGCTGCAATCATTGGATAATTTAAACGATAAATTATCCTTCAACTGGTACTAAAACTACTTTAACTGTAAGAAGAAGAAGGGGTTTAAATAAAATTGTGATAATTTTTTTAATGGGAATTACAATTATGATGATCCTTAATGGATTAAATACTAATGGATGGTTCCAGAGTTTTTAAAGATCGCTTGGTTATGAAGAAAGAAATTGCGACGAATGCGACTACACATATTGGCACGAACTATCGCGATTTCTATGAGATTTAGAGTAACGACTATCCGCCTACTGGTCAACGACCCCTCGCGAGAATCGGTATTAGCGAACTCGTCACCAGCAACTCGTGTTTCCATTCTTCCACGAATATTTTAGTATCTAATTGCTCGTTGGCTATGCTAATCGACCATTTGTCGGTTTTATCTGTTATTGACGGTAACGGAAGCATAGTAACGGATTGCAAGGTAATTAGAAACGTAATAGAGCAGTATAAAGGTACAAATTAATTCTAGACAAATGAAAAGGCAGTGTTTTACAATCCCAGCGGCTGTTCCCAAGCGGAAGTAATCCCGCAGATTGAAATTCCGACGCACAAGTGGGAGCGAAACGAAGATTTACAAAGAAAGTGATCGACGCGAGGTTCCCTGTGATTCGTTTAAAACCTTCAAAGAAAGTACCCCCGCCGGCTGCACCGTGAAATACCATAGAGAACGAAGACTGCAACGGCGGGAATCGCGAAAGGAAATCCACGCGAGCTCGTGGAAGCTCGGGAAGCCTAGAACAATTCTATTCCGCACTCGCCTAGGCTCTTTTTTCCTGCTAGCATTCGGAATGACGGTGGAGCAGCGGCGCGTGTTGAGGCAGAGATAAAAATGTAACGAGGCGCAGCATAATTAGAAGCTATTTTCACGCGGCAATGGAGGCTTCATTGTCTACCTCGTCGTGTCCTTGGCACTGAACGTCCGGTCGCCGACCGACGTTTTGCCTTCGTAGGCAGCTTCCTAGATCATCGACACTTGGAACTGCCCTGTCATATGGTTCACCTCGTAAAAAATATATACGATCTCCTCGTCGCGATGGGACGCAGACAACGAAAGCATTAGCGTATTATTCTATTTATATTAATCCTTCTACACTGATACCTTAACACCTCCTTTAAATCACGCGAAATTAAAAGAAGAGCGAGAGTCAAAGATCGCCTCAATTTTCATTTCTCTTAGAGCGAAGTATTTAAAAATATGTGCTGGTTGGACTACTTAGCTACAAAGTATGCGGAAAGTGGAAGTTAGAGTACTGCATATCTTACGGACGACTAAAAATACTGTTCAAACGAGCAGGCGACTTGAAGCATAGACCCTCCACTGCATAATTCAGAGATATTAATGGTATACCATACCAAGTTCCCACTGTCCATAAGAAGATACGCGATTTGTCGCAAAGTTTACACACCAGTGTCTTGGCCTGGAAGGGTTAGGCGCAGCTCGCGCGGTCGAAGAAACGTCCCAGGGCTCTAAATCACCGGGAACTCTGACGGAGTTGACGAAGAGGGACACCAAAAGTGCTAACGCGCTGAACTCGTCGACCTCGATGAAGCCATTCGGGAGACTCTCCCTTTCCCGCGCTAATCGATCGCGTCCCTTCGAGCAGGAGAAAGTTGGGAGCCAAATTTCAACGCTCCCGATGGAGTGATCACCGGGATAAACTCGCGAGATGTTTACATACGCCGTAAATAAAGTACAATCCACGGGAAGATTGATTGACTCAAGTCTCTATATAAATCAATAGCGGCGTTCGTCGCTTAAAGCAGCCGCAACATCAAACGAGTGGATGTTATCCGAGGCGCAAGTAGAAGGAGAATTGCTAAAGACTCCTCAACCCAGGGCAAGGATCTCGCAACGCCTGCGATTCCGTTGCATATTTCAGGGATTATTATGGATTATTATGAGCACGATCGCGGAGCGGTTATTAGAGCTCGAACCGAACGCTGGGCAGGCTTGGTCGTTACAGAATCCACCATCGACGACTTCCTGGTGCTCCCTCGACTATTAGGTGATCAGACCTACGACTATCCTCCTAACCAGCATGATAGCTCGCGTAGAATCGTACACCGTCATACCGTGTTATTAAGTAATATCATGGTATCGCATACTAAGTTGTGCCACTACACCGCGCGGTGAAATATACACGTTTCTCGTGCAAGTGCAATTAACAGTTGATGATGAATGGTGAATTAAATCCCCGACTTCATACTTCCCCCAGGATTGATCCCCATCCCTAATCCACTGGTACATAACATATACCTCTCTTCTTTCATCCCCCCGAAGATCCAAGGTCCACAGTCAAAGATCATCGAGCAGCGTCGAAATGCAATTGGAATTCTGCCGAATAGCAACGTCGTTCCTCCAACCCGTTAATATGATATACCGTGGCCCCGACGCAGAGAGCGCAATCTGCGAGGGGATGGAGGGAGGTGTTCGTGCGAGGCCCTAGCGGGGCCCCATTGTCCCGGGGCCCGTTCTTTCGTGAGAAGGAACGAGGAAAGATTACATATTGCGATAATAAGGTGGTAATCTCGGGGAAGGTGCACGAGGCGTGCAGAAAAGAGAACGGTGCCGCGATGCTCTTGCGGTCTTCGAGTTGCTGCTACCAGCGACGTTGCTGTTACTGGCTGCTGCTGCTGCTGCAGGTTCAGTGACATCAACGCACGCATGTGCGTGACGCGACGTGCGCACCGTTATGCCCATAGCCTGCCCTATAGCGCCCACTGCGGAAGTATAACCATATATACTTGCTGGCGCGTTGCGCGCACCACCATCGACCACCGATCTACCCGGAGCAGCGCTCGTTAGCGAGGTTAGCCTGCTAGGTCCCGTCGTTTACACTCGATTCCGTAGGGTTAGGTCTGTGGGATGGTCTTTGGATCGATCGGTGCAAGTCGAAATCGTTGGAACTTGCGCGTAGATCGTTTGATATGGTTATTAGAATTTGTAAAGTGTAATGATATTGGAATACGATGCATCCCTGGTTGTTTTTGCGTCAGTCCTCTTTCTTCCAAAATAACAGCCGCTTAGGGCACAGTCCACTGTGTAGAATACATGAGTAGGCCCACTTGGGGCGCAGGTATAAGTCCCACAGAGTAGTGACTACTCAGTAGTCCCTTCTACACGTCCCACGTTAATATAGGCTAAAGACAGTATACTTCTCACTTCGTTTAGCTTCATTTTTCTATCACTGCGTTAGAAATACAGCGGGACCTCTAATTTCAATACATAAGAAGTTGAAGAATTCGTTTTGAATTCGAGATTGCCCAGCATCCTAGGTGGCCAGCCGGATCTTTCGAGCCGACGAAGCAAGGGGCAGCGATTCGAAAGCGAGGCGAGAGCTCTCGATTTCGGAGCTCTCGATGATTTAATTCAACGGGCCAGGAGCTGGTCGGACCCGTTCGGCGCCGTTGACACAGATCCTGGGTCAGCCCGGTCCCCGCACACGAGATATCATCGGGGACACGCGTTCAATGAAAAAGAATTACGCCAGCGGAGTGCAGCGTGCATCCTAATACGCGTGCTGCGCGTTGCAACGGCAGCTGCAACTACACGCCCACCGAAACCTTCCGCTCTTCCTTCCCCCGTCGCTCGTCCTTTGCGCATTTTCCTCCTGCTTCCGTGTTCCATGCGCAACTGACTCTCTTGTTGGGTTTCGGCGCATCACAGGTTCGTGCAGAAGTTGAATCGGTCGTCTTTTGCTGTTGATAATGTGGTGGATGCCATATTCTGCGGTTATCCTTTTATGTTTCGCGAGGAAGTGTGGATTTGCTACAAGAAATATTGGTTATTCTTTTAGAAACACTTCGGAAGACCGGTAATTCAACTAATAGGAGTCCTGAATCTGATCTAATCTTCTCCTACGCATACAGTAAGGTAAACTCGGGTAAATCCGTGGTACAGGTTATTCCGTGATACTTTTTCATTTGCCTGTAACTCGAAATTGTCTGATTCAATTGATATGGAATAAAAACTAACAGACAACGTTGATTTTCTAGTTTATGTTGTGGTAAAATAATTAATCTATATTGGCTATAATTAGTCTGATATTCTCTTTTACTTAAGAAACATTAAAGCAAAAGTAGAATCGTAGACCCCTTGGAATAATGATGATTCTTCTATTGCCACGATTCAAGCATATAAGTTCGTTAAAATAGTAGTGGGGACAGCGACTCGCCAGTGGAAGTCGCTGGGGCGACACCAGCCGCGACGAAAGAAAAATGGAAAAAGTAATTTCTCTGCTGGCGCCTCTGGTTGCAGGTCGGCCGATGGACGACTTGCGCCGCGACCTGCAAACCGAGGCAACGAGGCCGTTCGATCACCTTGTTGCACGCCTGCACATGCGTCTTATTCGCCGACTAGTTTCTCCATCACGGTTTCGTTTGGTAATACATAGTCATGCGGACGCCTCTGCACCGTGAAACATCAACGCAATTGAAATGGAACGGCCACGGTCGCTGATCCGAATTTCGCGCCACTGGCGGACTTTCCGCGGCTGATCCATTCCTGTTACGTGCGAACCAAATTCAGCAACATTTTACCAACGGCATCATAATAAAAATAGCACGCGCCTATCACCACTTTCAAATACAAAATAATCCCGCTCCCAAGATAGAGAAATGTGACACGCGAGATGATTAAAAAAATTGGGGAATTAATTCCCGGAACGGTGCTTTCACCTCAACGTGATAAATTTCAGCCTCTCGAGGGCCACCCTTCGTCACAATTTTCACTTTCAGCCACCACATTTCGCGGAAGCTTAGCAAGCCATTACTATCCTTTAACATTTTAAATATCAAACCGCACGTGTTACTTGTTGCTGGTATTAGTTCTCGAAGAACGGCAGAAGTGGGTATCCAAAAACCTTGGATCCACGTGATTCAACACGTAGCAAGCAGCGGAGGGAGCCCCGTGGCCGTATGCCACGTTTCTCCTCGTTTTTCGCGATTAATCGACGGAGGAAAAAGCGGTTTACCGCGGACGTCCGCGAGAGGAGGCGGAGAATGAAGCGTACCCGGTGTAATCGGCTCGAAGTGGCGATGCGAAGCAGGCCACTTCGGGGCCGCGCGGCTAGTGGCACACGTTCCTCTCTTCCTCGCCTTCATCTTGCCCCGTCTTCCTCGCGGTCCCCTTTTCCGCTGGTCGCGCATCCAGCTCTAATCTCTTTTTGCCGTGGGTGGATCGCAGGCATCCCGACGATCACGCTTTCGTTGAAACGCTCGGGACGCGTCGGAAGATTTTCATGTTCAATGGAGAGCACGAAAGCTCGGGAGGTTAAATGCCCGAGATGGAAGGTGTACGAATTAATGAAACGTAAAATAGAAGATTCCTCTAATTTTATGTGGAAATATTCACGAAGAAAGCAACTACAAGAACATTTAATACGCGACCGGCTAGTGGAAAGTAGGTAATTTAGATTGACAGAAAATTACTTATAATTTGGCGAGTTCCAAGTGCTCGCAAAATATATTAAAAAACCGAGAGAACATAGGGGACGATAACTTTAAGGGCTGACTGCACCCCTCAGAAAAAAGGAAATGCTCCTTGCATACTCCAATATGCTCTACATTAACACGAGGTTTAATTAAAATTATGATTTCCAGGTAGGGAATCCTCTCTTGTTAAAAGAACTTGAAAGAACCCCAAGTTCCACTGAAGACCGGATGAAAAAAAGAACAAATCACCTGTTCGAAACACCCGAGCCCTCCGCCTCAACCGTCCGTTTCCCTCGAGCCCTTCGAGCACAACAGAGCACAACACAACACCTCGAACGCTAATCACGGAGTAACCGAAAGTCGAGAGCCCCTCCCCGCCGCAGGAACAAAGTCACCCCCGCCGAAAGTGCTCGCCCCCGATAATATAATATATTATCGGGTCATATATTTCTCCCTAATCCCCTGGCGGGCTCTGGGCACGAAAATTTCACGCGGCCGGCCGCGGAGATTGATCGTTGCACGGTCTAGAGCGAATCGTAGGACCGTCCAGGAACAAAAACGCGGAAAAATCGTGGCATTGTGCTGGCGATGGTACGAGCCGGTTGAAACGTCCCTGCAGCTACCTGCGCCCCCTTCAAGCGTTAATGCGATTAGGGGGCGCTGTTTGCCACTGGTCGACGTGATTAGCCACCGCCTGTTTGCCTTCCACGGAAGGATTATCCAAAACAAACGCTTGGATGGCCCGAGGTATCGGGCGAGGGGCAGCTCGATCGAATTCGAGATACCGCGCTCCATTGTCCGGAAGGGCCCCGCGGTCTACGGAGATTTTCAGCGTAATTGGGAGACAATGCCGGACTCGTTACATTGCGGGAATTCTCGTGGGGGCGTGGCGGTTGCCAGGGAAAGGGTTAAGAAGTCAATCGGTCACGGAAGACACGCTCGTAAATTCGCTTTGCTGGCCGACTGCTTGACATTTCACGCCGAATCGCTGCAGCTTAATGCGACAGGGCCCGTTGCGGGTCAAGGGAGGGCTTGTCCCGATGGCCGCGAGTAATTAAGCGTGGATAATCGGAGGGCCAGTGGCAGCCGCTGCTTCTATTGATTCTGGGGTAGATTGACCGAAGAGGATGGATAGAATCCGCGATTCTAACAAGCGGGAAATGTGAATTGTCTGTCACGCTGTTGCACGTGACGCGACAAGAAAAATGGCAGGATTATATTCCACGAGCGTTTTCAGATACCACTTTACGTTTTCCTAATGCTCGATGGATTTAGAAAGGGCAACGGTGAGCGACAGTAATAGAGGAAGGAACAGCCAACAGGCAGAACGATGTGACGAACGTTACAAAACCAGCGCCAATGTCCCGTGACCAACAAGTTACGCAATGTTTACGTTCCTCGGGGCCCCATAAAACGAAGCAGAGGAGCCGTCCAAGTAATTAACTTGCCCGTGTCGAATGTTGCAATCAGTTAATCTCGGAGTAGCGGAGACTCGTTCTCCTTGGTATTTAAAGCAAACAGTATAATTCACCGGGTATTAATAGAATATTATAATGCCCGGATACGTGATTCA
The DNA here is from genome assembly GCA_960531205.1 of Andrena bicolor. Taxonomy (NCBI): domain Eukaryota; kingdom Metazoa; phylum Arthropoda; class Insecta; order Hymenoptera; family Andrenidae; genus Andrena; species Andrena bicolor. The sequence continues at coordinate 51,626,721 of OY482664.1, read as the reverse complement.
GATGCTTGGGGTGGCCATCGATCTTCCGCTAATGGCGGATCGTTGAGCAATCGAACGAGGGACGATTAGACACGGAAGTCATAGGCGACCTTGTGTTTCGGCAACGAGCGTCCCTAAGGCCGTCTAGACCGTACGTGATGAATAGTTCGATGCTACTACGGTCGATTTCACGGCTACCTCGTGTTGCCCCCCCTTCTATGGCCCCCAGGCATTTGGTAGTCCTTATGCAACGAGCGATATGCTTGCTCTCCTCAATATTTCCTCCCTTGGTACCCCAGCCTCCTCGTTTCAGCCTCACTTCAAGTCGGCAGAACCCTTTCGCTACCAAGGGCCTTTCACAGACCTAACCCTGTCTACCAATGACCACTACAACGTGCAAGTAACACGCACCCCCAAATATTTGAATTCTTCTCACGAGCCCGAAACAAGTTGAATAGAAAATCGATCGCGTAACGCCGGAAGGTGACAGATTTAGCGAAGGGGTTGAATGACCACATCTTCGTGTTTCTCTTAATTCCAGCGAAAACTACGTTCCTTCGCTCGCGCCCCTTTAGTCCCACGACCGAGGTGCACGTCTTTGCGCACGATTTTACCCGTCGTTAACAGGGGAATGGCTAATTGGCGCGAGGCGGACGAGTGGCATCGCGAGGGGCCGAATTTCCGCGTCGCTTTGATCCGATCCCGTGGAATGACGAGCTCTCGTTCCGCGGCGCGCGAAGGGGGCAAGAAACGGGGGAAGGAAGAAGAGAGGAAGAAGAGAGGGCGATCCTCCGACGGTCATCGATCCCAGAACCACGAGAAACCCTGAACGAGCCACGGTCCTTGAGCCGAAGCCGGAGACAATGAGCGCCGACCGAGTCGCCGTCCTCGGAGCGTTGACCCAGAGAACGAGTCCGCGAGCGATTAACGAGGCCTTTGCATAACCGGCCTCGGTCGATCGATCTCCGATCGAGGGAATCGCGCTTCCCCCTGGCCGCTCTTCGCACCTCTCGTCCCGGCATCATTCACGAATTCCTCGCCTGCAGCCGAATCGGACGCGTATCCAAACAGCTATTCCAAGTGGCGTCACCGTTTCGTAATCCTCGACTGCACCGGGTGTTTAAATTCAGGACGATTATGCAACCTCTACCTGACCTGCGCGAATTAGTATTTCGAGGTCCTAGACGGCGTGGGTAGCGTCGGGTAAATGTATGTTGAGAAAGGTGGATATTATAGGGGCAAGTTACTCGGGAGAGTGTTCGAAGAAAAATTTCTGCGAGGGTCGTTAGAAAGAAAGATGGCAAGGTTGTGTGTACTGTGTACGTCGAGCCTTTTGAGGGGCGAAGTAACGACATGGAAATCAGTCCGCGCGATAACGAACGGGGGAAGCTTGAATAAGAAATTGCGCTGGCATTGCGTCGGTAATGGACGGCATTAGTTGCCGGCTGCATTCAAGGGTTATGATTCCCGAGGCAGTGGAAACGTGAAATTTGCGCTCAACGGCGGAAAATATTGTTTCTGCGGGCGTAACGTTCTGCTACGGGGGTCTAGCATCCACGTATATTGCATATCTGTTAACAGTGAAGCGCAACAAGGCGGTCTTTATTATCCCGCCACTCATTCCGTGCGCGTTACGCCATGCCCCTTAAACACAGCCGTAAAAGCAAACAATAAATAAAAGCCTGCATACCCCACCACTTCCACTCTACCCAGCGACCCCAAGCCCCACCATCCTCGATCCCTCGAAAGCCCGCGAAAAAACCAATACTTCGCTAAAACTCATGCAGTACACCAAGTGCGCAACAGTCACGAGGAGGTTTTCGTGCAACCACGAGGGGAGATCCTCTTGAGGTTCAGGAGAAGAGGGCAGCTAGAGGTACATATTATCCCGAGTGAACGAACTGGCGCGAGGATAAGCGTGGGAGGGGGTGGCGACGGATAAGGTCGGTCACGGGTGTATCGCACGGCTATGTGATTGCCAAGTAAAAATCGGTCCACGGCAGAAGGCGGCTCTATGCCGCGCGAAACGAGGGAACGAGTATAGAACCTTGCGAAGAGGACGAGTCCCGTGGCGGAGTGGAAATAAAGCGCGAAACCGAGGGTGAGGGAGGGAGAGAGAGAGAGAGAGAGAGAGAGAGAGAGAGAGAGAGAGAGAGAGAGAGAGAGAGGAGAAGAGAGAGGAGAAGAGAGAGACGGCTTCCGCGAATGTTACGGGACTGCATAGCGACGTGGGAGTGTAGCGACTGCACCGGCGCGCGTCTTGCACCGACATGCACGCACGTGCACACGCGCCGATCTTGGGAGTGCGCCGACCCCTACCAGCATGGAAAACGGTCACTGACCTCCCTCCTGCAACCTCCTCCTCCTCCCTGCCCCCTCCCGAGCTCGCCTCCTGGTCGAGGCACCTGCGACGTCGCCAGAGGGTTGTCGGGGGTGGCGCGGAGAATCCGCGATTCCGCGGCTCAACGAGCCGGAGAGGGGTTCAGTCACCTGGTTCCTCGAGGATTCTATTGTTTCGGGGTGGATCGTTAATTCCTCGTGCTTCCAACTTTTTTTTGGGGAGGATACTGGGGGTGGTTTGTGTTATCGGGGGAAATGTGGTGGTTCTTTGATGATCCAGAGGCTTGTAAATGGTGACAATTGTGGGAGAAAGGGGACCTGGGAGGGCTCTGCGAATTGAGGGACGTAGCTGACCCTTGTGGAGACTTCTGTCTACCGAAGGAACAGGAGGTGGAGGGATTCAACTGCTTTTTCACACGTTTCGAGAACGTGCCACGAGCAGCTGAACCAAGCGCATCGACGTTTCACTGCTCTCCCGTGACGCCCACCTTTCCGCCTGCCTTCTCACAATCGCGGAGAGAACGATGACGCGCGCCTCGATCCACCGTGACGCGGGAAACCGTGATTTCCATGCGCTCGGTTTATAAGCGCCCCCCTCGGGACGCCGCGGCCGCGCGCCAGCGATAAAGTGTCGCGGGGTTGTCAACCCGCGGTGCAGCCAGGAAGCGTTACGAAATCCCGGGGACAGGCTTATCGAGTCTACTCCGCGGCGAACGATCGACCGTTAGTTGTCGAATAGCCCGTGAGAACCGTCCCGCCAATTTGTTACCGAGCGGGGGCCCCGCGTCCGCAGCTAGGGCAACATTTTTCTGGTTCAAGGTACTCGTCCGCCGCAAGAAGCCTGGCTACCTCGCTACTGGTTTCCGCCGCGTTCTGGCACAAGGTCTCCGCGCTGCGCTTAGAAATCGATCCGATCGGAGGATCTACTATGGAAGACGAATCGAAATGGAGTCTCGATGGGGCCCGATTTCCTCAGCGAGGCTAGGCTCGAGACGTCGGCCGCGTGTACCCGAGGTCAATCGCATTTCGCGGGTATCTTTATGCCGCGGGGACTTGACACCCAACCTCGCCCTTCCCCCCCCTGTCCCTCCCTTCCTTCGTCTCCTGTTAGGTGGACGCACTTTTCGCTTCCCGGTGCATAGGAAGGTTCGAGACGCGGCGTGGAAGCGGACGGGTGCTGTTGCGCGCACGCGGACAACGAGAGGACAGGAGGAGACACGGAGGAGGAAACAGGAGTGAGGACAAAACTGGTGGAAAGAAAAAGACTTCCTCTGGGATCGCGGAGACGAAGAAGAAGGCGGCGGCGAAGAAGCCGAACGGGCAGAAGAAGCAGAAGAAGAAGGGGAGGAAGAAGAAGAATAAGTAGAAGAGGGGAACGCATCCTCGGGGCCGTCCTAACGGTAGGGCGGGTCACTGCACGCGGCTACGCGAATGCAACTCTTTGCAGTTGCACCGCGAGCATCGGCCAAAGACTTGGACTGCAGCGTCGCACCGGTGCAATGCCCTACCTAGGTGTAACGCTCTCGGCTACCCTTGCGCATTCTCGCGTCCTGCCGCGGCTGCCTTCTTCCTCGGCCTCCTGTTCCTCCTTTTTCGCTCCCTCGTGCCCCCTCCGAGACGGGGGGCAGCCGAGTCCTTGAACTCGCTCGCAGGGAGGGTGACGTCTGGGAGGAGGAAGAGACCTCTCCTCCCGTACGGGGTTACTCTTTGCACCTGGTTTGTCGCGAGGTGAATCCTTTGCAACGGGCTGCGCGTCTGTTGCTCAGCGATCGGCGTCGCCTGCCTCCCCTTTTCTTTCGCTCCTCTTCCTGGGGCGCGTTGGGGATCCACGATTCAACTCGCCGGGGTGGAGCAGATCGCTGAGCTTCGTACTAGAGCAGGCGAACCTGGTCCTGATGTAATAATTGACGGCGGCTCGGGTGTCTCGAATTATTTCCTAAGCTGCCGATCGGAATTTCGATTGACGATCCCTCGAAGTTGATCTGGACTCGACGAATTTAAATATACCATATCTCGATGGTTCAATTTTATTCCGATAGACTTGCAGTAGATACTCCGAGGATGGTGCAGCGGGTGGCCGACCTACAATTCCACGAGGTACGAAATTCGTCGTATGCCACGTAGGTGCACGGTGCGTAACAGTACTCCTACGTCTCTCTACGCTTAGAACGCGTGCACACGTTCACACGCTTGCGTAGCGAAGAGGTTACGTGCGTGCGTAAGAGCATGAATGACATAACGATCGTAGAGCTGTCGGGCGTCGACCCTGGGCCAGTGCACTACCAGTGCACCACGTTCCCGCCATCGTGTGGCCTTTCTTACCGAACGGACAATCGCCGTACCACCGCTTCCTACCTCTAATCTATCGTTGCGTTAAAAATATTACTACTTCCCCCATACACCTCTAATTAACGCGCGATGGAGAAATTATGAACCGATCCAATTAACTGCTTCCTCCTCTACCCGCATTCGGATAGTGAACCATGGGGTACACCCTTGCACAATGTACGTACGTTTTTAAAGTGCTGGCTTTCTGCGATTTATGAGGTGTGGAAACCCGTGGATTATTCAGGAAATAGAATTCAAAGGCTTGAAGAATTTCATGTAAATTTTTACAAGTTACTCGTTCTCTGCTTTCATAAGTGGAAATAAACTACTCGGCATTGATGAGTCACGGATGTGCTCCCATCCGAAGGCACGCTCCATCCCACTGTGGAAACAATATATACGTGCACCGCGATATCAAAAGTGGTGCTCCATGGTTGAAACGCAGGTCTTATAAAATTCTGACAGTGAACCTGCATAACAGTACTCTCGAGTTTCTACGCTTACGCACGCTTGCGTAAGAGGCATGAATGACAAAGTCGTCGACCCGGGCCACCGCGTCATCGACACGGCGTCTTCTGGAAACAGCTCGTTCCCAATCGTCCTCTCCCGTATTCGTTTAGCGCACCCGTCCGAGATGATCGGGCGTCGTAACTTTTATTATCGAGCGCACAGGCGCCCGTAATTATTTCCCTCGACGCGATTACGCCGGACGGCGGACCCGTTGCCGATCGAATCCACGCCCTCGATTGAATCGAGGGCCCTTAATTTAATTTAACTTCACGTCCAACTTGCCATCCGAGTGAATTTCGGGCCACGGGGCTAATTGGAGGATGATTACTTGAACGTTTGCGATCGCGACGGCTCGTTAATTAATACGCTTAATTCGCCCACGAAAAAGAGCCTCGTTAGCCTGTTTACGCTGGCGGGCACCGAGCGGAGGTGGCTGCTTTTGTTTTTCTGACCCACATCGCCGAAAGTTCGTTGCTCGCCGTGGGCCAACGTACAACTGCGCAGTTTCGCTAGGTGAACGATCCCCGTCCCGTTCGCCACATCCTGCGCGCGTACGCTGATGTAATCCTTCGTTCGAGGACGCCTGCTGAGTCCACGTGGACGAACAGGATGAGAGGCTCGATTTATTCTCGCCATTTCGGCTAGGTACATATTAGAATTCCGGCCAAATTGAATATTAATTTTCCATCGATGGGGAAGCACCAGTTTTTCCACTAGGATCTTTGGAGATGTGAGCAATTCCTTAGGGAAGCTTGAATTTGTGTCCTATAGTTCTCTACATATCAATTCGTTTACACCACAATTCCTTAAATTCTTAAATCCAAGTTTCAACGATCCTGGCTCACATTCCTCAAACTCCCACAATCTCAAGCTCCACCTTCAAGGACACTCCATCTGCGAAATCTCGACCGCCCCGACTAAACTTCAAACTGCGACCTCTTCGAGACGAGCTCACAATTAAGAGAACTTCTCGCGTAAAAACCTGTCAACGGAGTATCCAAAACTCATCCTTGGAAGCATGAGTAAGCCGCGGCGCAGAAATAAGCGTCAAAGCGGATCCATGGGCGACGTTGAGCAGGTTACTGAACCGCGATCCCAGGAATCCACTTGTTTTCCATTCGATAAATCTGACGTGGTAGGTTCACACCTATCCGCGGCACGCGCGTGCGTGCGCGCAAACGACCGACCGTATCATCCTCCGGCGTCACTCGGCCAATCGGCCGAGCCAGATTAGTCAGGCTGGTTACACGGAGCCACTGACTCATCTGTGATTTTTCAGCGGGTTTTTCGGTGAACCCGTGAGTGCAGCACGCGGCGGACAACGACCCTTGGACGGTGGGGACGCGTCATTCGAATCAGACGTGGAACAACGTGTCCCACTGGTAAACAAAGACACCGACCAAGACCAAACCTAGAAGAATCTCTTCTCCATCACCTGGACCCACGGCGGATCTCAAAATTCCCTGAATTCAGATCCACCAAGTTCAGCAGAGCAAAGTTGAATATTAAAGGGACTTCCATCAGGGACATCTATCAGAGTCTGCCCACCCGAAGACATAATCGAAGGATGGATCAGCATCCCTGTTACCTAGGAAATCCAATCACGGCTCTGGCCAGCTGGGAAGCCACCCGGGGATCGCGATTAGGGGGAGCAGCAGCGGCACCAAAGGCTCGAAAGAGCAACGCGACGGGCCCTGATCGGTGCGCGCGGCGGGGAAAACAAGACCAGTAGCGAAGCGATTCCCTCGTTCTCATGCTCGTTAATCTATTAATAAACGTGTCCTTAACTGTTTCACCGGGTGGCTGGCTGAAACGCCGCGGAGTCACTCAAGGGAATTTCTCATTAAAGAAGGAGCAAAACGACCGAGCAGGAAGAAGCGTGGCGGCGGAGGAGTAGGGGGCGGCGGAGGAAGAGGGAGCCAGGCGTTCTCCGTTCGTCGCGAGATTAGCCAACCTGGAAGAGGGCCGATGCCAGTGAACTCGGTTGGCCGGTCACTAACCAGGTAACCCACACTAGCAACAACGTCAACGTGCTATGCAACGCCGCCAAGCACCATCAGCACTACCACCAGCGCCAGCAACGGTTACGCTACAGGCTTTTTCAGCCTTCTCGCCGTTGCTGCCTTCTCTCTCCCCTCCCCCTCACCCCCTCGGTTAGCGTATACACCGCGGAGGAGCTAGATGCATCCGCGCGGGTAATTGCGCGCGAGAGATTCCTACCTGGCCTCCGCGGATCGCTCCCGACTCGGCAGTCGCCCTTTCTTCCGGGAAAGATAGCGCAACCTATCGCCTTCTAACCCGCCACAGCCGGGGGAGACGTTGACAGGCCTTTCGGGGAGGGAAATTAATGATTCAGCCCGCTGGAGGGATGATCTGTTGCGTGCTCGCTCGGGCGGAGAGGACGGTGAGCATTTCTGGGTAGGAATGTGGGTACTTTTGGGGGTGGAGGCGACGTGGGCGGAAGTAGGTTGTTACTGATTTGATATTAGTCCTTCCTGGCGCGGAGACTTAGAATGAGGAGGGAATGTGCACTTGCCTCTTAGAATATTAGGTAATGATTGCCCGTATATCTGACTGTTGCACTTCTGGAGAGAGAACTTTCCCTTTGGAACCCTGCGGCCCAAAAGTCATTGCCCGTTGTTGAACGAGAAGATTAGATCGTGAATTTCTCTTCAGCGCACCTCCCCTTTCTCTAACTCAGAGGCATCTTTACCGGGCAACCTCTAAATGTCTATCAAACCGATGACTCTCGTAAAACACGCCGGCGGATGGTTTTAAAAAGGACGATGCATGCAGTGATCCTGGGATCGTTCGCCGCGCAAAATGAAACCTCCGCGGCGGACACTCTTAACCCTGTTTCCCCCTGCATACGCGGGATTCTAGCTCACGGCGCGGAACGTGATATTAACGGCCAGTTGGAACACGACGATAACGGTCGGTAGGAAAAACAAGGCGACGTCGACGCCCGTATCTTCTCGGCTCGATTATCCGGAACTTTCGATCGTGATCAGCGGCCAGATCGCCAGCAGCGTTTCGTTAGCCCGTTCCCAGCTTGTGGCTAGCCTCCTGCCCCTGACCCTCGGCTGGCCGAAGGACGGGGAAGGGTTCTGGCGTCACAGCCGAACGAAGAAGCTTCGAGACGTCGTTACCAGAACGCCAGAGGAACCGCTATTCCGTTCACGGGCGTTCACGTGCGATCCAACGCGTGACGGGGAAGGTTCGCGAGCCTAGGCTAGAGGAAGAGACCCAACGGTGGAGGCGGAGGGCAATGTTCCAGCGAGAAGTCACGTTTCGTTACCGAATTACCTAATGCCGAATCGTGTCGTTGGGTCAACAAAGCCGACTCGCGGCGAAACGAGGCCGGGAAGAAAATAAGCCGGGTTGGATTCGAAGATCGTTCGAGGATTGATGGTACCTAATTTCGTAATGACAACTTCAGAGCTCCGGTTAGAAGTGTAATTTTAAGCTCCTAAGGGTAGAAAGGATGAGAAGGGCTTATAGGTAAGAATATTTTACGACTCACGGGGAACTGCGGATCAACCGCGCCCACTCGAGATGCTCCCCAGAACCCACTAAACTTTGAACATCTCTAGCAACGGGCCGATAAGAATTGTGCCACCGAAATTGCGTAACTTTAATCGTAACAGAATTTCGCGAGCTTATCGCGTTCACTTGAAACTTTGATTCTGGGATTTTAACAGACACGCGTTTCACGGTCTTCTGTAGAAGCTACCTCTCTTAAAAAAACTCCCTCGTAATTTTCCACCCCCGTTACACTCTTCCACCACCCAAATAAAACAATCCAAGCCAACCGCATTTTGCATTATCAAATATTGAAACTAGCTGTCCATAAAATACCATACAACACCACAATGAAGTCCTCCGATATTTCCCCAACTCCTCAGCCCCAAAAATCTTCCATTTCTCGACAAAGATTATTCCAACTTCCCCGTGCTAAAGTTTCCTGACCCCTCCATGGCTCCTCCCGATTTTTCCCCCTCGAGTGAGGAATCCGCTGTACGTGCTCAGAAGTTCACGGTCACCTTGAAGAGCATCATGAAGGTGTATTACGAAACGGTGGCGTGGCTCGCGTGTACACGGGCCTTCTCCTCCATGGGCAGAGGAGAAAGAGGTGCGTGGCCCAGCAGGCGAACGGGGGACAGAGAGAGAAGGTGGCAGAGAGATGATGGCGCGTTGGTGGGGCCTGCAGTTTGTTGCCCGGTGACCGAGTTCATCGCCTCCTCGCCGCCGAAGCCCCGAAATCGAGAATCTTCGAGAAGCGGCCGAGCAGCTCGACGAGACTCGCTTTTTCATCGAAAGCTGCACGCCCAAGGAAATCGAGAGAAAAAAAAGTCGGCGCATCGCCTGGATGCCAGGCAGCTCTGGATATAAAAATGCGAGTCGAGTGGAGCTTACGCGTTACCATTCGTAACGGTACAGACGCTGCATGCGCTTTCAGCGTCGAGTTTCGCGAACCGATGCCGGATAACGCCGCTGGAAAATTCGAGAAATATTGTGGGTGGCTGGTGGATTGTGCCAGAAGGCGATGGAGGCTCCTTTTGTTTAACTTTTTGGGTGGGAAACGACGGGGGATTCGAGAAGTCTATCTTTTAGGGGACTATCGATTGAAACTAAAGGAAGTGACAGAGATTTTATAGGAATTGTTGATTTGTAGCAGCTAACACAACCGTTTTTTTCGCTGAATGCTCACCTGTCGATTGCAATTCCTTTGAGAAGTGACAATGACAAGTGAAAACGCTGGAAATTTGGAATTCTAGGACGATTGATTTTTTTCAACGACACTTGCGATCTGCGATTAATGTCGAGAAGCGAGTTAATCGAGAAGTCAACAAGTAATTTACTTTAATCGAGCACGAAAGTTTGAGTTTCACGAATAGGGCGCGAATCGCGTGTCCCGCCGCATCGAAAAATTAAACGGTCGGCCGACGACGACCGTGAACCCTCTTCTTGCGTCTACAATTTTTGCCTATCAGTCCTTGGACTCGTCTATTCTGGTAGTCAAAGATCGTCCAGGCGGAAGTCGACCTCGGCCACGAGTGAGGAAAAGAGTCGCGTGGCTGAAGACAACTGGACGACCATGGCTGTCTTATTCTACTAGCGATGGGGATTTTATTAGCGTCTAGCTAATTCCCTTCCAATTCGCTGGCTTTGAATTTCTGCTTCACGCTACTCTGAGAAGTATCTTCCATTCGGAATCTTAATATAATTCGTGCAATATCACCTAACATTAAAGTCAAAAGTGACGGTGGATCTTCGATAGAAATTTAACATTCTCAATGATTTCTGCGCGTTAATCCGTTTAGTATCGCACGGGTTTATTTCAATGCAACGGATTGTTTACTTGCACGCTTCTCTCGATAAGACGATGGAAATCGAACGAGGTGTCAGTGTCCTCGATGTCGTCTACGAGTAGGTGGTGAACTCAGTGTCCCACCTTACGGCGCACGTACGCAAGTACACGTCATCCTTTTCACAACCTGCGTGTCGTTTACTGACTCGTCGCACGTTGCCCTCCTTGATTCCAGCGATGCAATCGTGGACGGACAATTGCGTGGTTGTTGAACGAAAACGGGCAAATGCAACGACACGATCCCCCTTTGACCACGGTCGTCCTGTCGATCAAAAGCTGATACGACTTTCCACGTACGCGTAATATATAATCACGGTCCATTCCGTGCGTACACCGTTCCACGTGCCTAAAGAATCCGGAGGAAGATACTTAGGATCCACCGGCGATCATTTAGACTAGCTACAGAATCGCGAGGGACAATAAATATGAAAATAGAAAACTCATTCACGCCCGACACCCAAACTGAAGACTCCCGAAGCATCGAGATACCTCCCCCTGTTTATAACGTATCAGTTTCATCCGATCCATCGCAAACATCTCGATCGGCGACCATCTCAATCACGATGCCCGCTGAGATACACTTTTCTGACTGTCTTCGCGTCTAGAACGTTTACGAGCTCAGCCACCGCTCGCCTCCCCCGCCCCCTCCATAATTCACCGGATTATTATATTCGACTCGGCTAATGCACGCCCGTAAATCGTGGGCAGCGGAGTCGTTGCATCGGCCGCGATCGCGTTTTACAGCGACTGCCGGGGCTGTTACGCCGCGCGGAGTAAATGCCCGCCGCGGTTCACTGAACTATAGCGAATACAGTTCATATTTCTCGGTGACCGGTAAGACTGGTCGGGGAGCAGTAAAATAGTATCGCAGAGGGATACTTTCCTGGGATGCGACCCGTCCAAATGCGGTTACTCGGTGTATCGCGGCGCGTGGTTGAAAAGTGGGATGCAGATTCAGTTATCTCGCCCATTGGCGGGGTGCAGTGAACCCGTGAAACTAGCGGGGATCTCGATAAACGAAAGAGCCGAGCCGTTTCCCTGGCATATTCCCTTGTTCTCCGTTCCGAGGATCGAGTATCACGGACGTACCGCGCTCGTAACACGTGTCGTTAACGTTCGGATGGCCGTCTTCTTCTTTGGTCTTCTCTGTTCCACAATTATGGGCAACGAAGGGGGCTCCGTTCGAGACCGATTCCTAGGATGCGTGCTCGAGCTGCATATTTGAATCGCTTGATGACTGACCAACCTAAAATTCTGCTTCGAGTGACACTTCTCACCCCTTATTACTGTTACTACCCTCTGCGCGTGGCACCTTCGACGTACCTAGATGTCTAATTCAACTCACCTCTATCTTAAAATAGGTACTGGAAATATTTATTGCACCGTGCCAAATCCACGTGCTATGGAACAATCCTTATAGCCGCATTATTGCTAAAATAAATAGCTGACATCCAACTTATTCTACCCAACATGTCGGACACTGTGTGCCTAGTGAACAATCGCGCCAAAATAGCTACATTCCGGATACACGTTAAATATTCGAGCGATGCGATAAATATTTTCAGTACTGCATCTGTGTCACCAATACCAAGTCCAAGGAACCATTAACTTCCCCTCATTCCCAATTCATCACCCCTTATTTCACCTGCCAAATGCTCCAAACCAGGGCCACCGCGACTGAGTCTGACTGCGCCTGAAGCGCCCTGTAGAGGCGCAACTATAAGGCGCGAGCTCGGTATCGGGTCGCCGCGAGGACAATGCACGGGTTGAGTCGGTACAGCGTCGGTCAGTGGCCGTGTGCCTTGGACGGTTACGTATCACGTATTCACAACGCGAACTTCTCTTTGATCGGTCATCGGCACGACCCTCGGCCGGCACGTAGACGCACACGCTCCCACGTGCACGTACGTGTGCGCACACACGCGAAAACACAGGCGTACCCCCTGGGTAGCTAGAGGGGCCGGAGGGAAGAGGACACGCGTGAGCACACGTTCGCGATGCCACGTTGTTCCGTGGGCATTAGACGAGGCTCGTTGTGACGAAGGATCGCAAAGCTGGCCAGGATCGTTGTCCTAGCTCCTCCTCCAATATCATGGTCCGATCGATGGCTGCTGTATGGATCATATCTGAGCGGGACGATCGGGGTCTGTGTACGAACATGGGATTTGGGATAGTTGGTAATTAATCGTGGGCAGTCGAAGGTAGGTATATTCTGATGGAGAGGTTGAGAAGTAGGCTGAATGATTCCAAATAGGTGCGTGAGTCGCGAGTTGATGCGTTGTGATAAGGATCCTTCGGAGTGGAGTAGACTTGGGTTTGTTAAATGAAGGAGTTCTGTTCCTCTCGTAAGGAACTCTTGATTTCTATCCTCCCAGGTGAGGAAGAACCGTCGCATCGAATCGATTAACCAGCATCGCGGAGGGAGCCGTGAATAATAGTAGCGACGGCGTGAGTCGAGTGAATGGCCACTGCCGAAAGTAACTTTCGGCCGAGTAAAAGTGAAGCGATAAACGCGCAGGCCCCGTGGGACCGAGCGATCGAGCGGAGCCTGAATTACGTTCGACGATGGTCCTCGGCGCTGCGGATAAAACGGAAACGTTCAACGGAGCTCCCCCATCGGGATTCTTCCGCGGGCGTAATTGTTCGTCCCATTACGTTTAACTGTGAAACGCTAGACCCCAATTGGGCCAATCGCACGGGCCACCGAACACGGAGAACTGGAGAGATCGAAGCATCGCGAAGAACGTTCATGGATCTTTCGTACCGGGGCTCGAAAGTGGTTCTACCAGCGTCTACTTTCGTTCTTAGGAAAACAGGCGAACGAGATTTCGGTGTGCCGGGACAGTGGCTTATCGATCCTCGTCTTCGGAGTGTCCGTAAATTCGTCGATTTTTCTTAATTCCAGATGAGTTCAGATCGAAACCCTTGGGACAACCAAGTGACCCCAAAATTGGGAGCGACTTCTGTCGCCTTTGTTTAAAGATACAAATGTGCCACTTAAGCAAAGTATGCCGAGGAATTCAGATTCAGAGCAAAGTGGCCATCCCAACTCGAGGACTAACCCAAATTTCCAGGATAAAGGGGGATGAAATTGGCGAACGAGCACCCAGGTACCAATGCACTGACGCGTAGATCGAAATCTGTCGAGCGGAGCCAGCCGCCAGAAGCAACAAAGTGTCAGCGGTGGCGAACTAGGTGGATAGCTACGCGGCGAACCTCGGCCGCTCCAGATCCGTCGCTCTAAATTCATAAGTCCACCGACAGTGCAATCGAGTCCAATCCGTGGATCGAGTGGCTCGCGTGCCTGGAGTTCTGCAACGAGCGTGAAAGGGGAAGAAGGCGCGCCGAGGTGGTTCAACCGGCAGTGGAACAGGGACGAAGAACCGCGGACGAAGGGGGATACACCGTGGACGGCGGTGGTGGGGCCAGGCAGATACCCCGGCTGGAAGGGGAGGGAGGTTAGTGAACGCAACTGGACGCCGGTCACTCACCTCCAACCATATTGCTCCACATCCATGGAAGATAAAGAGCGGAGGGCTGTTGCCCGCACGGAGTTATGCATCTGTTGCGAGTGACCCAGGCTTATGTAATTGCGCGAAATTTCACTCGCCCCCCCACCCCGCCCAGCCAATTAGGGCCATGAACGGTTGGAGGCTAATTAATCACGATGCTGGATATCGACAGTGCCCAGCGTGACGTCGATTTGCTGGCACTCTTCGGGGTTCCACTGCCGAAGGCTAGGCGAGTGGTGTTGCTGGGATGATTGCAGATTACCGTGGACCACCGAAGGCGCGGGAGATCTGGATGATGGACATTTGAATTTGGTCACTCCTGCTGGTTAATACAGAGTCGGGACTGAGTCGAGTTCGGGAGCGGCTATAGTGGCTTCTAGGTCGAAATGAATCTGGGACGAAATTTCGTCAGGAGATCGAGTTACCGCGGATATGCCCATTTACACGGTCGCTGCTGTTGCATATGTGCCTACGTGGAGCTGGTTGCCCGGCGAGAGTGTCACGAAACAATACACAATGCCGCGGCGGAGAAAGTATCCGCGACTACTTGTATCTGGAAAAGTCAACCGTTGCGTGACGAATGGACCTGTCGCCGAGGTCATGATTAATATTCAGCTACGAATCGAGGAAATTCCGTGGGAGATCGTTTCGAGGCGAAGCCTCTCGGGCCGGAACTTTCGGATCTACGCGAGTTGATTGAACTTTCTTTGTGGCCACTTGCCTGACTTCGAATCGCCACGCAACAAATTGCGTAAGCAATGAAATAGGAGTCTGCGACTTTCTTTTCCGATGTCTAGAAGCGGAATGAAATCTGGACGGGAGAATAATGGCCGGCGAGGCCCACTTAAAGCGGGCCCCCGGGGGCCCGCTGGCGCGCGCGCTCCAACGCAACAGCGTTTCGTTACGTAACGACGAAAGTAGGCAAGCATGAATTTGGTTATTCGGTCAGCGGCGCAGCCTGAGGACCAATCGTCGTTGCCTGGGGCCACGACGCGCTTGTTGCTGTATCACAGGGGCCATAAAAAAGGATTAAAAAAAGTTGTCCGTGTCACAATATCGTTTCAGAAATGCAATTTCAAAGAAACAGACGATTGGAGCGAAGTGGAAATACTACTGTGATATTCCTCTTTCGTGACCCACTTCCCGTAGATGGTAGGATTGAATGTCCACAAAATCTGGCTTCCGTACTTTGGAATAATAGATACGAAAATATACAGAGCAGAATATCAAGTAGAATCATCTCCCTGCGTACCAAATTCCTCCCCCTTCAAATACCGAGCGCGAGCCTGCACATACTCCACTGAATCGTCGAATTGAGGCCCATCGATGCCACAGAACCGACACCGTAGGGAACGGCGATGGCGGTGTTCTAACGCCCCGGCCCGGCGCGCAGCCACTTTTCATTCTTCGCTCGTTCCTCGCGATGCACCGGCGCGGCAGGCGCGATACATGCATCGGGTTCAGTGAACCCGACCTGACCCTCGCTATATCGATGCTAATGCGGGACCACGCCAACGCAGCGAGCTGGGACCAACGGTGGACGGCCTATCGAGTACCGAGGGGCCCCTCGTTGCCGCGACCCGCGTGCGCTCCAATCGCCGTGTCTCCGTCCTAACTGCCCGGAAGGGACCCTCGTCCATCCTTTCGTCGTTGCGGCCGGAATAGCCATGCCGTAAATCCGCGCGGAGCTGAACGATGCCTCGGGATCACCTGGTGCCGCGATCCCTGCCCGTTTGGAATTTTACAGACACTTGGACTGCCGCGTTTGACAGTCCGGCCAGCGTGGATCCTCTCGTGAGAAACTCGCCGACTGACCCCCACGATCGATCCCCCATCTGGGCCGTGCATGGGTGTTCCGAGGTAACGGAATCCTACCGGTGGAACGCTTCGTATCGCTAAGCCGGGCTCGGCGATGATTGATCGCTGATAGGCGCCTGAAGATGTTGATCGGCGATCGAGGATATTATCCAGTGCTCGACTGGGCCTTTTTTGGGAGGAAAAGCTGCAGCGAGGAGAGATTTTTTTTTTCCTTATGGCGAGGGGCGGGAGTGTGTATTCGAGCGAAGTGTAAGTTGGGATTCGTGGAATATTGATAGAGGGATCTGTGCTTGTTTTAACGGGGGCGGTTGGAAGGAAGGGATTGGGGATGGATATTTTTGAAAGAGCGGAGGGAATGTGTATCGAGAAGCACAACGGGTCCTGCAGCTCTCCCAGCGGCGTTGCACTCGCCTCTAACGATGCATCGACCTCTCTCTGCGGTCGTGGCATGTGCATCGGCTAGTGCACCGACGGATCTACAGTTAGGCGAACCGAATTCGCGACAATGAACGAGGAAGTCAGCCGCTGCTCACCGCCCGACCTATTTTTAGGAGCCCGAACGTGCAGGCCCGCGTAAATTTAAATGGCCTACCTTCCCCGTTTCTTCCGCGCACCGAGCCGTGATTCATCGACTTTTTGGAACCGGAAATCGATCCCCTATTTTCGCCGGCCGGGTGAACGGCCGCCCATTCGAGTCACGTGCCAAAGCATTCCAATTCATTGGGTACACTTTGCACTTACTCCTCTCGAGTCTGTAGCCAATTTTCGATGGGGAAGTAGATTGCGAGATCCCATTCGGTAGATGTAGAGTGGATCACGAAAAATTTGGTATACTCTGTTTTAGATATTTGAGGGTTGTTTACAAGTATTACCAGTTTCGATGAAAATTCCCTAGAAAACACTTTGCAACGGTGGATCGGGGCAAGAATTTTTTTAAATTTCCTTCGAAGTACTTTCCAAAAGATTTTACAATACTATCTATTTATGTATTAATTTTCAATACCAATGAAGGTGCGATTGCTCGATAATTTCTAGCGGGAAAATCTCGCTCGCGTATCGACGCATCGTGATTCACCCCCTGTTCTCACGTTTCTAATTCGATTTTTCGCCTCGTTCTCCTCGACTTGCCCGCTTCCAAGCAGCCACGAGGCACTCCGATCGGCTTCGTTACGTGTCCACGGGCTGCTCTCGATTCCGATTAACCCGCTTCGATCGATCCAGCACGAGCGGCGAGTCGATCCCGCCGATCCCACCCACGCGATCTGCTCGACTTCTCCTTTAAAGGGCACCTGCCGCGGCGATGAAAGCGAGTTTACGCAGATAACGCGAACAATATCGAACCACCAGCCATCATTGTATGCAAATCGTGCAGTTTTTCCCCTCCCCGGACGAGAATTTCCAGCGCCATTTCTGGCTGCAAAAACGCAGTCTAGTTGGTCTATTAATCACAAGTCGGGGATCTATTTCTGCAGTTTCCACTTCGAGCAACTCCACAAAACTTCAGGCGGATCGATCAATCTATTTCGAAGAAATTTGGAAATAGAACTAATTCAATTTTCATCCACTTCGATGCCCCGCTTCCCGTCCCTTGAAAGTTAATAGAACTTCGATATCCTCGAGACTATCTCTATCGAAAAATAGTAATTGAATTTGTTCCTCGGTTGTAGATTTGTTTGATGATCGATTATCGACTTAGCCATAAAGGATTTGTCCGCGGTGGGCCGAACAATGCCCGGTTTATGCGATTGCGCCGAGTCGAAGGCGGACGTTAAAGGAAACTCAAAGGTAGATATTATGTTAGAGGACAACTACCGTAACGTCGTTAACGAAGGCCGGGAACGATCCAAAGTACAGGAGCGTCCGTATTCGGCGACCTTCTTCGGTCATCGGCTCGAGCGGCACGTTCCTTCTGAAATTTTATGGTGCCAGGCGGAAGCTGTTACAATGTTTCTTAGGCTGTTTCAACAGCGACATCCATCAACTGTGTAAACGGCGAGAATGAGTCCTTCGAGAGTAGAGATACATACTTTGACCTGAGCCAGTGGTCCCTTTGGACTTTCGAATTCAAATGTTTTAAGGAAGCTCGAATAATGAGATCTAAAAGTCTCAGATCTACCTGCTGCTAATACTATTCTTCTCCTTCTAGAAATACTATATTTTCTATATATTACAAGTCCAAAATATCCCTGTCGTAGTTTCCTCCAAGAATCCCATTCCAAGTGTTCCACCGCTACACCTCTGAATAATTTCCCCCTCGATACGCAAACTATCACTTAAAATCTCCATCAATCTACCACCTACTCCAAACACCGACTGAGAAGTTGCAAAGCCCCGGAGGTGCCTCACCTAAATTAAACCAATAATTCTTCGACCAAGCAGCGAGTACCCAACGAAACGCAGGATGAAACACGCTCGAAACTGCAGGTTGCAAACATCGGACCCCAATTGTGGCCTCCTAGACGGGGACCAGACGACCCAAGCGATCGTTTGAATATTCATCGCGCCTTCAATGAAGCGTCGTGGCGTGTTGCTGCACTTTGCTGCCACGCCGGTTCGTACAACAATCGACGCCCATAGAAGACACCTCTGGTCTAAGCGTCGTGTCTATCAACGTCCAGGATGTCGATACGAGTAACAGCCTCCGAGGGAGACGCGTAATTCCCCCGTACGTGGTGGGAACGAAACTATTCGACGGTCCTTCCGGCTCCGGGGACCTTGACCAGCACCGTTCACAGACGCTGGCCCGGAATTTTCGACGCCATGCTCGCTCCTCGAGCGAAGAACAACAAGCAGGTTCGTCGACCCCTGCCTCCGCTCGCTCATGGCGTCGCCGGAGGTCGCGGAAAATAATTTGCGAATGGGGATTCTGCGAGGCGAATGGCGATCAATTGGGCTGGATGGCACCGTTCCGGGGAATACTGATGCACTGGCGAGGGAAAAAGAGGTCGACGACCTGTTGAATTCGGAGGCCCTTATCAGTGATCCGTTCGATGGCTCCTCTCCAAGTATGTATCGCGTTTCGATGGGCGAGCCGAGTGGAAGGTCCATTCACTTCCCAACGCCGAGTACAGCAGGGAGAATGCAATATCCATTGGACTTCCTGGTGCATGCAAGGATCAGGACAGGGTATTAAAGGCTACGCTGCTAGGGGAGGAGCGAAATGGAGCAGCAGAGTCTACGGAACCTCGCCCATGGGATTAATCGCGCTTCCTCTTACACGGTGGACATTCCTTCGCGTTTAGACTCGACGATTACAAGTGTCAGAATTAGAATTGTGATGGCGGATGTCCCATGTAATGAATAGAACCGCGTACTACGTAGAAGATCCTCTTGTCCATTTGTGGAGCCTAACGTTATGACTCACCCTGCAAACGATCTACGAAATAAGTCCCAATACTCTACTGCCTCCTGAGACCCAGCTTCCTCCCACCAAATCCCCGACCTTGAACTCTCCATGTCTAAATACAACCAGGGCACTCGGTCCAGCGATCCTTCGGTCATTAGACGAACTCCGAGAAACGTGAGTGCCAATAGCCAGCGCGCCAAACACCGTCTATCGGTCACCAAAACGGGGCCCCAGTCCAGTGACTGGCGCGGTTTCAGGCCGGGTTCACGATGACAAGAGGAAAGAGGCATATCTAAAGGAAGGGAAAAAAAAAACGAGCGTCCTCGGGCTGAAGGTGTCACTGACTCCCGGGTACGTAGGTGATCGACCTCCATAGCCCCCACCTTGCACGCTCCGCTGAGAACCTCCGTCCCTTGCCCTCGCCGCCTCTTCCTCTTTCTCTGCTTGGCACTGTTGCCCCTCTTTCCTTCCAGCCGTCTGCGAGGAACGCGTGCGGCACTGACGTAACGCCGGTTATTCAACCTGGTTGGCTGGCCAGTGACGAAATGCCAATGCCCACGCTCCTCCGCTTTGCGAAAGTTCCTTTTTCGCTGGGATTATCGCCCGCCATTGTTCGCTGCGAGAAAATCGAATCCGTCGGCAGGGTCGGCCTTTGGGGGAGGTTTTGGGTTCACTCGGGAAGTTCAGCTTTTGCGGTATTGGGGAGGGTCATTGAATGTCAATCGGGGGGGGTGTGGATTTCGATAGTTTCTGAGGATATCCTGTCTTACGAATTACTCAGGGCTGAGGCACTCTTTTAAAGGTTAAGAGGTTTTGCAACGAGGGAAATTGTGGAGGACAGTTTTAGTATAATTAGAATATTCTAGGTTGTACTTTGTATACACCATATGTTGCTTAAGAGCGTGGTTGTCAAGTGCCATAGAGATCTCGTGAATCTGAGTTAAGAGGGTATCAATTACTTTAAATTTTCCAGAGTATCTCCAGTTGTTATAAAATGCTCGATACACCTGGTTTCTGTAGACTCGCAGAGAGCACGAAGTGACGTAAGAACGGTTAGATAGCCTGGACAGAGGTTGGTGCCAGTGAAGGAAGGGAGAAAGTCTCGTGGATCGGCCTCGCCGTCTAACTCGAATCTAACGCGACAGCTACGGAGGGGGCCAAGAGGTAAGGGGGTCAGCCTAAATCCACCGGGGCCTAGCCTGCGCCGTCAATGAAAGTGTTTACTGTTTACAGACTTTACTTTCGGGCTTTGCCACCGCGCCACCGTGGCCCCGTTAGCGTTAGACAGGAATTTAGTCGAAAAATTCATCTCTTTCCTTTGCAACTGTCTCTTACTTTCCCACTCACGTTGGAAGAATTGCAAATACGGTATAAACAAAAATACAACATTTTAACGAGGTTATGTTTCTGTTATTATCTCAACTATTATTCACTTGAAATAAAATAGAAGTAGCTTAGAATAAACTATAAAGATGGGAGATAGCCTCCAAAATTTCGATTCCAAAAGACTTAAACGAAATTCCGAAGAATCCAACACAAGTTGCTCGCAGGCTACTTCCCTTGCGCGTCAATTCTGTCCAAGTCTCCACGCGACGTGCCACCGCCCTTCACCCTTCGCCCCGCTCTTGAATCCCCCAGAAGCCTCGAAACGATCGAAGGATTTCAGGTGACGATCCCAGGTGGACGGACGGCGATCGTCCGAGCTCGCGGCGATTCCGTCGGTGACGCAACCGAGCCGCGGAAAGTACGAGCGCTCGGGAGGTCCTGGCCACGCGTGTGCAGTATTCCGTTAGCCCGTAGGATCCTGCCGATGTGTACGCGTCAAGGGTACGCGCGGGGCACGAGAGGGCAAAAGCCGCGACAAGCTGCGCGCGGTGAGTGACCTATGGCTCCTCTCATCCCTGCCCGCCGCGAGCATTCCGTGTCAACGCACCCGGGTCCCACGAGCCACCGCGCGTCCTCGTGCGCGAGCACGTGCGCGAGCAACGTCCTCGCGAAAATGGGACCGGTTCTGGGGCCGCCCAGCGGGCCCAAAGCCCCTCGAAAAGCCTCCCCACTCTCCCCGGGAACGGGGTGGCGCGCGTGCCTCCGCGCCACCACTCTCTCTGACGATCTCTCGCCTACATAATCGTGACGTAACCCCCTCGACTCCGCGGGGGAATCGGAGAAATTTCGTGGACCATTTCGCGAGCTGCCCAAGCGAGTGGGGAATGATGGGCTCCGGGGAATGGGATGGAAGGGGCTGCGTGGGTATAGCTACTGGACGGTGCTCTTCGGAGGTGTTTTTGCCCGATGATTAGGGTAACGGTGAATCCACCAGCCAGATCACCGAGGATGATTGGAGAGCTGATCTGCCCAGTCGGGGGGTTTATGTCCGTTTCAGAGGGTTTTTTTAGTTGTTCGAGGTGCGCCACGTGTGTCGACTTTGTTGGGGATTCTGTGTTTTAGTGGAGAAGATGTAACTTGATTCTATCTTTTTAGCAGATTTTTTCATCCCATTTGTAGCATGGTAATACAGTTTCGGTGGTATAAATTCGAAGATGTCTAATAACCTGATGGTACAATGGAATATGCTTTTAAGATAGACTGCTGAGTTTTCAGTTGATGTAATATCGTATGTAATATTCTATATGTTACTGCATGAAGAAATTTTGATTCATTAGCGGTGTATGCTAACCTAAATGTGACTGTTCGTCAAGGTTTAAACTAATGGTGCATGTAAACTTTGATGATACAAAAACAAGTGGTGGATAACATTGTATATGCGGCTGAGTAAGAAATACGTTAGATTCGCTTTTTATTATACGTCAAGAAAGAGTTGCAGAATTCTTTTGAAATTAGAAGCTGAGATTAGTCACACATCACTGTGCAAAGAAACTGAATAAATGAAATTATCTACAGCATTTTTCCACACTTGTTTCCATAAACGTGTTTCAACATTTCATCTGACACATATGTATGCTCGTGTATCGGATCTAATCACTGAATACGAGTCAAGAAAATCAATCTCATTTCACATGCCTTTCTTACTAATCAAAATTCACCTGCATGTATCAACAAAAATCAGTGATTAATTTCGAAACTTAGAGATCCACGTTAATATTATTATTTAATAGTTCACAGGTACACAATAAATAAGACAATTCCATCGTACCATCGCGTTCAATCCCAATGGAATCTTACCAAAAACTCATGTCACTTCCAAGGACGATTCAAATAACCCAGGAAATAAAGAGCGTCCAAGATAAATCGCGGATTAAACGATTAATTAAAGGATGATCGTCGTGCGCGTTTACGGATCACGCGCGTCGATCGTGGCTCACGTCCCGCCAAAACAACCGCGCGAAAACGGGAGCTCGGCGAACGAAACCAGGAAACAAGGCGGCCACAAAGTGGAACGTAAACGAGTCGGGGCCAACGACCGGGCCCCGTTCGTCACCAGGCGACCTGAAATTTCATTAGGGGCGTCGTAGCCATTGCGCAAGCGATTAGGATCGTCACGGTGTTTACCGACGTACGCTCGACAACGGGACAAAGGTCTACGATCATTCATCACGTACCGGCCCCACCACGGGAAATTTTCCAAAATAGTCGAGCCACTTAGCTGACACTTTATCCACCGCCGAACGGGGGTCGCCACTTTCGCCGCCCTTTGGAAAATTACCAAAACCGAGATTCCCTATCCTCGTTCGAAGGGAGGCGCGCCGCAGGAGCAGAAAACAGTCGGGAGGAAACGATTAATCACGGCTGGTTGCGGCAATCCTGGATGTCCAACGGGGATCGTGGGACGATACCATTCGCGGCGAGCTTGCTAGTGGATCGTGGATGTAGAAACGAGGCAGATTCGACGGGAACAGATAGGTGGACGATCGAAAATAATCCTGGTTTCGCAAGCCGTCTCGGTCCAGCGCGGACAGCAAGGCCGCCGAGGGTCGTAGGCATCGCTCGATCGGGGCCTATTTGCTGGGATCTAATAGAGTACCTACGCTCTTTCTCATCGATGTATCCTGTTATCGTTCACTTCGAACAGTTGCCCTTTTCAATTTGGTATCGCGGCTCTATTCGCTGCTGAAATCCATACTCGGACCTCTATCCTTTTCCACCGGCTGGTCCAAGTGATCAGAATATGCTTTCGAAAAGATTCGACGTCGGTCGGAGAATCGAGCAAACCGGAGAATTCAAGACGAATGCAATTGAACCTCAGACCTTGGCGCGCGTCCTCGGTTGCCCCCTTTTTCCACGGCCGCCGTTAACAGTCCACTTCTTTGTTACAGATTTACGTATCACGTCAGTGAGTCACGTACCGTAATGATTAAATAACTGGCGCGCAATTTCTTAATCGTTACACATATCGATACGTCAGCAGAGATTGCGGTCAAGCCGCTTGCGGTCGCAGGTGGAACGCGTTCTTGTATAATTACGACATCCATGCAACCTTCCCCAATTTCCCTGCATAATCTAACCTCCCCCTCTCCGTTCCCCAGCTCACACAGACCTTCACACCCCCGGGGCCCACAAGCATCCATTAACCGCCGCAACACGCACTTTCACCTGCGGCTCGGGCTACCGCTGTCCCCCAACCGCAAAACGGCACCATCTTTCTATCATTCCCCGCTCCTAACTCGCCAAGATCATTCGCCAGTCCAGAAGACGTCCCAAAGCCACCGTTCCACTCGGCTACGGAGGAAAGGAGAGGATCGAGGAGGCTGGATAATCGCCGAGGTCCCCTTCGAAAGGTTCGAATGGCGCTAAAGAGTCGGTAACAGGAATTTCGTCACGACGGTTGCCGCGAGTCGGTCGCTTTTACGATATCCAGCGTGGCGTTGAGCAACGTCAAACGGGCCCCAGGCCGTCCTGGATGTCGGACGGTAACCCCAGCCGAATCAAGGCCGTCGAACAACCGACAGCTCTTACTTTCACGCGTTAGAGACGCCGCTTGTGCACGCTTGTATCAGAGGCAGAACGTTCGGGGCCCTCGGCGTCTGCCTTTCGCGGCCCACGCGCCCAGGGCACATCTATGGGCCTGTGGCGAGGTTCCTGAGAGGTTTAGGGCGACTGGTAACCGAGTCACTGGGACCTTTGGATGCGTGGCTTGCTGAGGTACACGGATGTAAAAGTTAGAAGTTTGTATGGATAAAACAGTAAAGGGCCCCATTGACTTTGCTCCTCCCTCTACTTTTATGGTATATCTCAGCAAAGGCACCGAGCGAAGGCGACGGAGTTAACATATTTCTACCATCGAGATAAGCCACTTGAAGTAGTAGATTCGATAATTAGATCAAGGTGGTGAGACACATCGAAGAAACGTCCACTGTAGACGATCTTCCTGGTTGGATGTCCGTGCAATCGTCGACGGGATGAATGAGAACAGAGCGATATAGGCCCCCTTACGTCCCCACGAGAGGCTCTGTTGTTTACGTTCCCACGATTCTTTTTGCGTCGCGTGTCCCGCAGCTCGAAACGTATTTACTTGAACGCCCGTTGGGCTTGACCCACTTCTCTATTCGCTGACCAAGCATGTGGCGGATGAGAAATAGGGTAGTGGGTCAGATCGTTCAGACGTTAACGTAAACACGTATCGAGCGCCGGGACAATCAGCATGAAAAAACGCGTGGGAAATGGAGGCAAGGCCCTCCGAGGGTCGGATGCATTGTCTGTCTCACTTTTTACTCCCAACTATTCCCATTCAGAAATGCGAGACATGGGGCACCGTAAATGTGTCCTCTGAAATCGGAGCCTCATTTGTCTTTGTTAGACTTTTACTAAGAATAGTGCGGAGTGGGCTTAATTCGAGAACGTTTTAACAGAGTAGCTTAGGGAATCTTGAAGAAGATCGACAGAGTAGCAGGTTTACTCTAACCGAAATAAAATTATATTCTCCTTTTATTCTTCTGATCCGTTAAATTTGCATTGGAGAATCTGAGAACTGCTGATAAAATCAATTAGAGCATAAAGGGAACTAGCGTGTAGGCAAAAACTTGCTCAGAATGCTTAAAGAAGGATTCTATGATTAGGAGAAGAACCCGCTCCGTTCAAGATACTTCCAAAGCCCTAATTAACGCACAGACTCTCCGAACGGTTGAACAAAATCACCGAGATCCAGTTTCCCTGAAGCCAGAACGACCCACTGAGCCACTGAACGGTCCATCGCGTGGAGCCGCGATATGACATAACTCGCGGCGGATGAGTCAGCGCGAGAGTCGGTACGCGATGGGAATTTCGAGGTGGGAGAGAAAGAAGACGTCGGGAGAAAGAAATGTCGTTGGGAACGGCGACGAGGTCAGACCTGCTTTCTCCGTGGAGGAGCAAGCAGCAGCAGGTAGCTGTGATCGAGAGTAAAAGCCGGCGGAGGTGAGAGAACCAGAGAGAGAAAGAGAGAGAGAGAGGGAGCGGGCGAGAAGACAACGACAGGGAGAAAGGTGAAAGCACTCTCACCTCGCCTCGTAGCCACCACAGAAGAATCTTTTCGGTTTTTACGCCGCGGCTCTTCTCTCGCGTGGAATACGGATTCGCCTGGCGCCTCGGGGATTTCGTCCCAGTTATATGCGTCCGCTTGTTGCACCAGCGTCCCGACGCGATTCATCATCCTGATCGAGAGCTTGCGCGTGCACGCGTCCGCACGTGACTCGTTCGAGGCACCCTGAATTTCTCCATTCAATGGAACTCTCCTCCCCTCGTTATTCCAACCGATATTCAGCACTCTTCAGGCTTGCGAGGGGAATAGTTCATCTTCGATGTGTAATGTACCGTGGAGATAATCCCCCGGTTTTAGAAGATTCCTTTCTGCCCGTCCTGCTCTTCGAATCCCCTACTGTATAAAAGAAGGCTACGCTCGAAGAATTGTCAGGGGATCGTAGAAACGATGCCCCCAGTATCGCGTCACCGCGCAACGAGTCACCGCGATAACAGAGTTCCGGAAGTCGCGTCATTTCGGGGCACGTTATGTGGGACGCGGGGCAACGAGTCTCGAATAGCGCAGCAGGCGAAGGGATAAAGAGACCTCGATAGCGGGCGTAGACCTCGCGAACGGTTGTGTTGCGTGGTCATAGAACAACGGCCCTGAGCCTTTGTCAGGCGTTGCGAAACACAAGAGGCAGGCGGCCGCGCCGGTGCACGCTCGGTATCTATTATTACGTGATTTTTTCGGTTCCGACGGGCTCAGGGCCGCGGCGAGTGTAGCCTTCCATCGGGATCAGGTGTCCGGCTCGCGCCTACACGCCTCAGCGGCTCGATTAAAATGGGATTAAACGGCGAGAGGCATAGCGATCCACGGCAATATTGCGCGAGCAGGGTGTCGGGACGGTCCCCGAGCATCGTGGAAGGGGAAAGTACCGGGGCCTCGATTAGAATGAAGACCCGCGGTGCCGCGATTAATTCGTGAATATCTGGAATTTTTTGCTGCGAAACGGGGAACAAGCAAAATCTGGCGGACGACTTGATTGCCGTTGTAGTTAAGGAGTCGATAGGTCGAAGCACTTATTACGGAACGAGTTGGAGGCGAAGTATATGTAGAACCGACGTGCCGAGCATCGTCGTCGCTCAACAGGACCCTCGACGCTTGGCTCCTGACAGATAAATGCTTTTATGTAATGCTGCCAGGGCTCTAGTCTGGATAAAGAGAAGTAAACCGTTGCGTAATGACCCCGTTGCGCGTTTCGGCCAGGCCGTGTTGGGAAATCCATCGTGCCGTTAAAAATGTGGGCCATCGGCACATTCTTGTTCCACGAAAACAAACCGCGACGCAAGAACGAGCACGTCACTACGACCTATTTGCCTCCATCGATCGCGATTTCTCCATTGTCATCCGTAAATTTTCACTCGGCTGGGCGCTGCTCGACATCAACTTATCAGCTGAAGGAAAGATAACGGAACTTGTGCATTACTCTTAAAACTCGATCACAGTAGAATTCGAAGAAGACTTCCTCGTGGAGCACCGGTTTCCCTAAACAATATAGATAGCTAAGAGATCCTTAGTTCTCAGTTCCCCAGCTAGCTAAACACCCAAAGTATTTACGTACCTACTTCTTTGCGAGATATCCCTTATCCTAACGAGAACATTAATCCCCTAATCCTTAATCAGATAAACTTCCCTTCACCCAAGCTACCCAAGTGTCGAAAGCCGAAAACACTGAAATACCTTCGGGGATTAATTCGTGCGCCGTCTAATCTTGCCTGAAACGTAATAGACTCGCCATAAACCGGTCCCAAAAGTCTACATAGAGGGTCCCAATAGAAGGCCCCTATGGAGCTAGCGACGTTGCGCTGGTCACGGGTCATTTTCCTGCGTGAGCGCGGCTGAACTTGAGGAAATCACCGCGGGACACTACGGCCAGTGAATCGAGAACGATCCCAGCGCCATCGGGCAGAGGTTTCTCGAAGTTGTTAGGCAGGTACGCATCGGTTCGCGGGCGCTAGGTGGCAGGTAGGCTGGCCATGGTAGCGGGCAATGTCAATGTCAATGAGCACGTGAGCCCTGCTCGCGGAAAAATCGATACGCCTCAGTGTCAAAGCTTTCCCCGGCGAAAAGGGGGTAGCTGCATATGCGAAACGATCCCGGGAATATCCAAGGGATCGCCAACCATGCGAGAAAATTTATTTACATCATCGCAGCTTCCTCCTTCAGCCCGCAACGATTACTCGTCTACCACATTCGTCGCAAATAGACGATGCTACACTGCCATCGATGTTACGTTAACTAGTCTTCGGATGCTGTTGCAAAACTATTTTAATAGAGATGTACCGAGATTGGCTAAGCTATTATAAGTATCCTAAAGTGGTGGTTAAACGAACAAGAGGGAATTGAAGTTGATCAACAAAGATTCTTTACACGCGTAATAACACTAACTCCTGCAATCTATACCGTATGCAATATACCGACACCAAAGCCTGCCCCACTAAATATATCTGTCCATATTCCCTCGACCCTGCGCGGAACAAGATTCAACGACGAAACTAACTCCCAAACACCACGGAATAATCTCGAATCCCGCATCAAATACACCCAGTCGCACCCTGGTCATCCTATTCCCTTCGCCTTGGAAAAATAAACAGACCCACCCACACCACCCATTGTTTCCTAAAATCTTCATCTCATTTCCCGTTCGATCATCGCGTTCCTCCCCTTAATTAACACCCTATTGTAACTAAATGTCAGCTTGGAAGCCCGGAGGCGTGAATCCCAGGGAGAATGACAGGGATGTATCGTCGATAAGAGAAAGAATGACGAACCTTTGGCATGCTGACGACGTCTGTCGGGATTCTGCGTCTCGGTGATCGAGATGGTCGCCTCGCAGACGTCTATGGGGTAAAGGCCTGCCGCGGGGTTCATGGTGTGAACAGAGGTGTTTATGTCGCCCGGATCATCGCACGCCACGATCGCTGACATACCAGCGCTAATGACAACGTGTCGGACACTGTTGGCGGCTGGTGGTAGGCAGCGCGTACTCGGGGGTTGATGTCCATGAATGGGGGAGGGGGGCGGGCGGGTTGGGCCGGGGATGGGGCGAGCTGCTGTTTGCGCAAGCGTCGGTATACCCACGCGATTCTGCCTGTTCTAAGTGACCCTTCTCGGCTCTATATACCGTACGTGTGCTCTTTTGTGCCCGCTTCCTGCGTAGGACTGATGACGCACGCACGATCTCTGTTTTCCCAAGCATTTTTATCATCCGACTGAGGGCGAAATGCAGGTAGCAAGGGACCAACGGATGGTTAAGAGTATCCTAATCGCCGGGAGGGAGTCCCACGCGCTGATATGGGCAAGCTACGCTGTCCATCGTAATTGGGAAAGATCTTGCGATTGCTACCAGCGAGATACCCTGGCTGGCGCTAACTTTCTCTTCGACAACTAACGTAAGCTATTTTCCGATCTAGAGCGGATATTAATTGATCCTTAATTGCTCGCGAAAAGCTTCGACGTGGGGCTTGACTTTGACACGACGACCGTCTCTATTTATACGACAACCTGGCGCTGGCTGGTCACTCGCGTCAATCGTTTAAATCCGCGATTAATCCAGAGATTACTTACGGCTCGCGCAGTTGCACGGCAGGAAGACGAAGCTCGACTTACCTGTAACAGAAAAACGTTATGTCACAGTTAGTAAACGACACGTTAATGGGGGAACAATATTGTGGTGTCAGTGATTAAACGGTAGAGTAGCGCGAATTTTTATTGCGGTTTTATGCGAGAAGCATCATCTACCGTCGAACGTACGCCACCTTTGTTTTCGGTATTCCCGTTTCGCTGTCACCGCCGCAGAATTCGGCATCGGGCTTTTATATTCGCGCGTTCAAGTGGAGCACACCGCGCCGATCCACCCAAGAATAGATGCCATATAGAAGGGAATTTAGAGATAACGCCGGGCTGCTTTGACAATTTCCTCTTCATCTGACGAAAATAGAAGCATTGCACTCTTGCAGAGCTTACGTACTCTGGGAAACGATTTACTATCAACTACTGTGCGAATGATAAAATTTGCGCGAATAAGTGTAATCACTGAGCAGGTACGAATGACTTCAAAGTGATTATACCATCGCCATAATAGCTGCTTGCAGCGAAAGGCTTAAGCCATTCGTTCGGCAAATAAGACGAAACTTCTTCGCGAAACCATAAACGTTTATTCTACCCGTAATGAAGCTACAGGCTCTGCTACCCTGTCCGTCGGAGTTTTAAGAGCCCCCATTATGAAATTAACTATATAACTCCAAACAAGGGGTATTAGAGAGTTAAAAGGAGTCCCTTCGTGGAAGCACCCTTGTACCTGACCCTTTGCCTCCCCAGGTAGCCGGCGAACCCCCACCTTGCTTTTGTGAAGGGATTACAATGGGAATTCGAAGAGCCCGCCACAATCCAGCCGCCCGAAATTGGTCCTCCTGGTATCTATTAACCGATAACGTTATCAGGAGGAATTCACGCATCTCGATACCGACCCACGAGTCGCGAATTTCCTGTCGTACCGACTCGCGCCACGGGATTCGCGAAAGGACAGTGGCGCCTCGCGACGGATCGCGGCTGAACCGTTTCGCGATTTCTTGCTCGCGTGCAAGGGCGCCCGCGAGTTTCTGGCCCCTTTTCTGCTTACGCTTATGATTCCCCATATTTTCCTTTCTTTTCAACTTCACATTAGTTCTAACAAAGTTTTCATCGACTCGGGCGCAAGCTTAAAGCGCTTCCACTCCAAGAATTCACCGAGGGCGAGGAACATACCTGTCCGTGGTTCTGAGTTGTTCCATTTCTCTAATACCAAGCCACAGGATGAAAGAAAATCGGTTCAATGATATTGCAAGTCGCACAGAGCCATAGTTCGAAGGACTTCGAATGGCCCCGTTTCCCAAGTCCACCTGAACTGACCCAAACCGAAGCCTGGCTTCCAGCCTAGTTGCGCTACTCTAGCACAAACTCTTCGTACGAAAGTTACCTCGAATCAAGCCCATATCGCCAACTCCCTCAGAACTCTAGAACTTAGCCCTCGGAACTTACAGGAACCTCGAGCTCCAAAGTCCAGCCGAAGTAACCCGAATCGAAACTCCGCGCATCCCGAGATGAACCCTGAAATTCAAGCCCCCACCCCTTCGATGCCCACGCGACCATCGATCCTAAAGTGAAACAGAGTCGCTTGAGAGGCACTGGGGCAACGTGTTCTCGAATGGAATAGAATCGGGGGACGCGCGTACGTGTTGGTGCACCTTGGAAACTCACCTACCCAGCGGGGTCGTTGACCGGGCGCTGAGGAAAGTGGGACGAAGCAAACAGCGCTCGGCGTTAATGCGCGAAGGCCTTGAGAGATCACTGACGCATGCGTCCGCGCGGAAAGATCGAGAGGGACCGACTTGTGGCTAAACGAGGACGGAGGCTAGAGTAGTGAACGAGAGAGAGAAAGAGAGAGAGAGAGAGAGAGGGCGAGAGACGGATTGAACGCGCGTCCTTTCTCTCCGATCGTGCAAGCACGCGAGTGCACCCGCCGCGAAACGGGGAAGAATCGCATCCTGAGAAACCTCAGGATCTTCCAGCATGATGCACGACCCCGGATCCCCCGTTCTCGCCAAGGGAGGGCACCACCCCCTGAACCTTCGCCGGTCGCCTATTTAATCGCAGGGTGGACGCGCTAATTTTTAATATCGCCGCCCGAGGAAAAGTGGAGCGTCGAACGACCTCGATTCTCGCTTGCAACTCTTTCTCCCGCCTCCCCTCTGCGTACCTTTTCGCTGGAAGCTTTATCTTGACCCTCTGCAGGGAAAACTTTCAGCGGCGATGAATCGTGCAGATGCAGATTTCTGAACGAAAATGATCGTATGCGCCACGGCAGCTTTCCCGCGGGAATGGTGAACAGCGATTCAACAGAGATTACACGGCCCGCTCCGAAACTCTTAATCCCCGATAGTCCGGGGAATACGAGAACGCTTGGGCCGCCGCGAATGGCAGCGCTCGATTTTGAGGTCGCGTGCACGAATTTCAGATCAAGGAGATTAAAAGTGCGAAGTCGTTACGTCAACGCGCGGTTAAATTGGTCGAGAGCGTTGCGGAAACTAACGGGCGCGGGCCTTATGTAAAACGGCGGGCTTACATAAATTCGCTCGTGACGAAACGCCATCGACCGAGGACCGATGCCCTTTTCCCTACTTCGCACGGCCTCGAGGAGCGGACACGTGAGATGAGCATGACAGAGCTCGATCGATCCTGAAGGCTTCGCTCTAAAATAGAAGTCACGATAGCCCACGAGGTACTTAACCAACTCTCCCGTTACACCTGGCAGTGTTAATCCGAACGAAGGGCGAGTTCTAATAGCGACCGATCGCTCCGACTGCCCTCCGCTCGCACGGTCCAGCCGTTTCGCGGAAACGGTTCGATTAAGTCGGCCGCGTTTAGAGCGACAGAGGAGAGAGCGTTGGGGGAGGAGCCAGAAGCGGACGATTCGACAAATGAGCCGGTTAATTGAACCGTTTAAGTCGATTTGATTCGTCGGTTGAGTCGCATCGGGAGAGGCTGACCGGACGACCAGCTAAATTCGATTGCCAGGCATACCGGAAGCGGCGGACGGATCCACGGAGAGGCGATCGAGGGCGCAACAGTGACAACGCGGCTCCGGTGATGTCAATCGGTTGCCTCTCGGAAAGTGAAAGCACGACGCTGGCGTGTTGTAAAACTTCATGGTTACAAGCCGCCTCGGGCCGCTATTCGGTCCCCCTTTCACCCTCTCCTGTCTTCGGCGTCGGTGAAAAATATCGGCCGATCTAGGCGCACCTCCAACGGCCACGCAACTGGCACGATGTAACAGGTTCTCGGATAAGTGGAATCTAAGTTCACAGGGGTTGTCTAAATAGTCGACTGGTATCCAGGAAAAAGTGAGGCTTCTAATTGAAATTGATTACTTTCTAAAACACCTAGTCGGTAACCTAGCTCTTGGAGCTACTAGATCATTCAACGCCCACTGTATTCCCGAGCCAGTTACGCACCTAATGCTTCGCAAGCTCCAGGAAACGTGTCAGAGGCGTCGAGTCCCCGCCAGGTGTCTTATCAGGGTGAAAGCACGACACTTTCACGTGGCGCGGTGGAGAATCCAGTGGAAAGTGGCCGGGGCAGGGGGCTGATTAAATTCCTTCGACGGGTGCCATTTAACGGAACGGTCAGTGCATCGTGTGCGGCGCGGCGCGGCACGCAATCGCGACGGGCGTTACGCAAGGGGACGGAAGGCGAAACGAGTGCACGAATCGAGGGTGTGCGAGTTACACACGAGCGAAATGGCAGATCGATCGGCGGATAAGAGGTGGCCAGCCGCGAATAGAGAAAGCCCTCCGACACGCCGTTTACTCTTCCCTCCCCCTCTCAACCCCCCGTTTATTTCTCCGTCCGGCCGCTTCTATTCCCGGCCGGGTCGAAGACCCTCGGCGGCGCGTTAATGAAATAGTTGCATAATGCACTCTTGATGAAACTCTAGCGCGTCTGAGCTGATCCTACTAACCGAACGCACGCGCATGCCCCGATTGTGCAAAGTGAAAACTGCACTTCGCCAGGCCTCCCGCTGCATATCAATGAGCCCCGACCGCGGAATCGTTTTTTCTCCATTCCAACCCCCTCGTACGCGGGGACAGTGGGACTTTTACTTTCTTCCTTGGACGTTTGACAATTTCCTTCCTGGAGCAGCGACGCGCGGGAGGGTATAATCAGTTCTACTCGTCTAGTGAAATGTTTAGGCCAGCACGGAGGACGCTAACAGAACTCACCCCCTCCCCCCAGCCTCGATGAAATTACTTTTACTACCTCCAGGAGGAGAGCGCTAGGGGGAAATTGACGTAGTTTGGACGAAAGTTGAGGAAAGTTATGTGCCCGTGGAAAAATAATCGGGAGCCAGGAGGGAATCGAGACGGAACGGGCAACAGCCCCGCAACTCCGCGATACCCGAATTACCCGCTGGTCCGTTTCACGCGTGTTCTAATTCGCCCGAAATCGATGTTACGGGCAACGCATAAACAGGACCACCAGGACGAACGGGGGGTGTGAGCTGGCGACGGGGGATGGGGTCGAAGGGCGGGAGGAGGGGGTTGCTACGTGGGATCTGTGCCGCGGTTGACTGGGTTAGGGATCGCGGGGAGTTCGTTGGCCTGGCGACCCGATACCACCGACCCCGGGGATTTCTAGGGTCGAACGAGCGGGAGGGGAGAGGGAAGAGGTATGTGGTATCTTTATTACACTCCGAGATATCTGTCTTGTAAAGCCGGGAAATTTAATATAAGCCGATTTCCCCGCTACTTCTATCTCCGCGATTCCGAGCAAGCCCTACGAGACTCGGGGATATTCCTGCTCGTGATTTTTCCATTAACGGATGCACTGGCGAGAATCGATTTCTGGTTCTAATATTGACGGATCACTGGCTAGTATCCATCGCTGAAATTAATGTTTCAATTCGACGGACGTGTTTCGCGGAACGATTTCGACAACGTTGCTGCGCAAATAGAAACTGCTTCGCTTCGATATAAGTTTAACGGCGGAAATGGAATTAGGAAGGGAGATTGGGAAATCAAGGGGCTGATTTCTAGCGGGTCAGCCACGTGTGCCAAAGAGAGCGCGCGCGTGGGCGTGAAACGGCACCCCTGGGACGAAGGGGATGACCCTAAGCCCCTCTTTTTCAGGGAGGGGAAAAAAAAACGTGGCATCGTGGTCTATTTCAGGAGCGAAGAACGCCGTGATTCGTCACTTGAATCGACGCCGAGTGAGTCAGCTTCTCCTGTAACCAGCGTGACGGAAAGGAAGAATCGGAAGCGCGGCTAAATTAGCGGCGGAAGAGTCATCGATACCTTAGATTTTAGAATAACGGTCGAACTAATTGCGGAGATCCTGATCGCCCTGTTTCCCCTTTCTGCATACGTTACGTTAGAGAGCCTCGAAGTTTCCTCTCAATGTCCCTTCCAATATCTCGCTATAGAAAACCATCGGCCGCGATTGCGCGCTCCCTCGCAAAAAAAAATCCCCAACACACCCGCAGAACTTGCAGCGTATTGCCAGCGAAGAGAAAAACAACTAATGCTCCATTCGCGGGACAAAACTGTTCGCAACTGTTGCGAAAACCATCCCGCCTCCGTAGATCGTTTCAACGACGATATCCCGTTATCCGACGATCGAACGTTTCAGATAGAAGAGAAAAGCCATCGACCGCGGTGAAGGGGAGAACGATCGAACCAGTTATCGCCGCTCTAATTAAAGAAGACCGCTCGTTGTGGTTGCGTGCTGTTACTAGCGAAAATATGCAAGCACGGGGGAGAAAAAAAAGGTGCAACGATCGTGGCACAGTGTCCCGTTGTCGCCGGCCAACTTAGTCACCGTTCACGATTAACCGTTAGCAATGCATTTGCATGTTGCACAAGCGGCTGGCTGGACGAGTAGCGAGCGAGACGCAATGTTGGTCGGCGCGCGAGAGAAAGAGAGAGAGAGAGAGAGAGACAGATCGCGAAACGGTGGCAACGGGGCGATTTCTCGGCCGATCGCGAGGAGTTGGTCGCGGATCGGCGCCTACCGCGTCCTTCGAAGCCGGAATCCAAGCACAAGTGTTGGTTCGCCGACATCGAACGAGGATAATCGTACCACGATCACACGTCATTTGCTCCTTTATCCTCCTCCCTCCCCGCACACCCTCGCATCCCCCAACACAGAGCATTTTTCCGTGTCTCGATTAACGCCTTCGATTAAGGTCTGCGGATTATTGTGATCGACCGAGGACGCGTGAAAGGCACGGCTAGGGGTTTGAAGTGTTTAAACAGGGATGCATCGAGGCACTTTGCTTAATAGACAATTGAAATATTGTGAGAATCTTGTATTTTTCGGAGGGAACGTAGAAATCGGAGAAGGCCAAATCTTTAATTTAAGTAAACATTCGAGTTACGAATAAATTTTAAAAAATGATTCGTCATCTATCGAATAAAGCTAACTCGGGTTAACGAACGAATGACGAATAATTTTCTTTAATCTTTATTCGTTATTCGAAATTATATTTAATTAAAAATTTTGCGCATCTCTGATAGAAATTCACGAAAACCTCTCGACAGTCATCAAATATGTTACTTACTTATACGTTAAAGGAGAGTTGAAGACACAAGAGAGTGTAAGGAAAGCACGGGTGGATTCAACTTGGATCATCCGAGCCCACCCAGAGACCCGCGTCGAATTTCTGCAATACCAACTGTCCCGGTTTTCGAGTACTTACTTGTTGGAACAGTATCAGAAGCAAGCGAAACGATAACAGCCGGCGTTAAGCGCCTCGTGATCGCTGTCTGATAACGGTGCATAAATCAGGGTGAACGAACCGCGGGGGGAATAATTGTAAGAGGAGATCGTCCTTGGAGCAGCGAGACGGTTGCAATAATTAATAACGATCGAGAAACGAGCCAGGCGGGTTGCGCAACGAATTCGCGACGCTCGGAGCGCGTGCGTTACAAAAGCACGGATGGGACCGGGTTTAACGCACCCGCCTGTGGAAAGTGTGCGAAATGGCACGACTTTCACATTCGCCGAGGCCGTTAATTTACTTTCTACGCCGATGCAATCGCGATGCGCGGCCCCGTGCAGCCTGTTCCTTTCGGTGAACCACTTTTCGCGATTTCGTCGAGCGTCCTTGCGGGCCCGGCCGCTTCTCACGCGTGCGAAACGACGTTTTAAATTTTCCACTCGCGGGGTTGCAATGTCTCGGTTCGAGGATCACGCGGTTCGCGAGATACACACGCGTGATCTTGCGAAGAAACGATTGCGGAGGGAAGCGTTCGCGGTGGTGTGTTTCAACAAGTGGGAGCGCGGATTAAAGCGCAGTTGAGGCGCCCGCTTGACCTATGAACTTTCGAACTCGATTTTCTTGGGAACAAAGCCTCGTACGAGCGTACCGTGCGTCACACTTTTCATGTGGCTTATCTAGAAGAATCAGATGATTCCTGTTGGTTATGATAGGAATTGTTGTATATTTGGCAGAATTCAGTTCCAAGCACCAAGAATGTTTTGGAAAATTCGACTCCCGTCTTACGTTTTCTAAGGGACAGAAATTTCACGGCAACCCTTCTTTTTATTTCACGGGGTACCAGCGATAAAAATTTGAGGGGGCAGTAAAAAGACGCTGGATTCCGAACAATGCAGCCGTGTACACGTTTTCCAAGGAAGAATCGCTGATTTATGGACGGAAGGTTTCGAAGGAACGTCCCCGGCTAATCCGTCCGTTAACGGTGAAAAAGCGAAACGGTGGACAATCCCTATCGGAACCCTAACTGTACCTACGAAAAAAAAGGGAAGGGTTCTCCGTGCATAGCAATATCGGTCAGTAAAAAAAGGGGTAAGCCTTCGAGGGCCGCTAACGGGTTTAAAAAGCATGCCTTGTGCCTCTTCGCGAGTCGCAAAGTCAGTTTCTTTGGACCCGGGCCGTACTTTCGTCAAAGAAAACACGGCCCAAAGACGCGACGCTCGTAAACGCGCAAAAAGCAAAAGGATTAGAGGAAGTCGCGTACCCCTTTCCCCTTTTTATGCCCCTTTCTTTCCCTGATCCTCAACAGCGCCGACGCGAAAGCGGATTAACGAAAGGGCAGAGCGCATAAAAAGCAGTAAAATGTTTCAGTTTTTCAGCCGTGCCCAGCCCCAGCCACCTCCTAATTTCGAAGTCACTGGGACGCGTTCCTTTTCCCTTTTCTGAGGGGGCTTTTTACCTAAAAACGTTCTTTTTTTTTATCAGCCGTCTAGAGAATCGAATGGAATAGCACTCGAGGCGAGAACGAGCTGGGTGATATATTGCCCAACTGGAAGGTCTTAGCGAGAGTGAAAGAGTTAATTGCTTTCTCTTCCTTGGTTTCGCGAACGATCCATTACCTGCGCGTAGGTACATGCCGCTTCGAACTGATTTCGTAATATCTCTTTTCGCCTCACTTTCGGGACTCGCGTAAACACTTTCTGGCACATTCACGAGGTTACTTTCTCAAGCCAGTGGAATACTAACGTCACATTTCTTTAGCAAAATTTATCAGCTGCTGTCACTTAAACGTAAGACACACTAGTATCAAGGGCCACATATGCCAGAGTGTCTTAATATTCACAATGTGCTCTACGGCCAAAATAAAATACCAGAGAAGAACCGACAAGAATCCCCGCGGAAAAGTCTTTTCGCCCACTCCAGTGGCCGCGACCCTCTATTTGCATCGCACGCGAGCGCAAGGACTTCGGGAGAGGCTGAATTATTGGGGTAGGAAACCTGTTCCCGGTGGTCTAATCAGGCCGAGGAAAATGCCCGCGGAAAGTGACGCTCGTCGGTGTGGACGGGGGTGGGGGTGGTTGGTCGAAGAGTCGCTCGGATTGCGAGCGCCCGAGGTCGCGGGGTCGTTGACCGGCGAGGGTAGCACTCACCCTAACTAGGCCAGCGGATCTCTCTTTCTCTCGCCCCCTACTATTCGCCTCTTGACCCCCCCTTCAACGCTTCTCTCCCCCCCCCCCATGTGGGGATCACGATTCTCCTACTCGCTCGTGCTCAGCTGCCTCTCTCGGACGGTCCATGGTTCTGCTATTTTCGCGGGGGCCACTCGACACGGATACACAGGGTGTCTCGAAATAGATGGCGAACAATTCTGAAGCAAGTGACACGTCGGGGAGAAATGGATCGAAGGTGTAATATAACTTGTCTCCGTTCTCGAAAGTGTGCGCGACCCTCTTTTGCGCTGGGTACGTGTTCCTTCTAATTAAAAAGCTTCCAAGTATTTTATAGATCGCGGACTGAAGTTGGTCGAAAGAAATTCCGTGGAAGCCGGAATAGGTACGAAAGCTTGAGCGGAGAATATTTTTTTGTCAATCTTCGCCTACGTATATCTTCCCGAAAGGAATCGCTCGACTTCTTCGCACACCCTGTGCACAGTGCCGCCTACGTTTGGCGGGATAATTTACGTTATTGAGGCCGTTCCACCCTGCCCCACTACGCGGCCCGCGATGGAACTGCCGGGTGGAAAGCTCGACGCTTTCCCCTGTCGATCCCCCGCCGCCCCCTAGCCAAGCGTTGCAATGGCCTCTCCGGACCACGCACGGCCCGGTGAATTACGATAATTACTATCGCGAAGAAGCTTTTATCCGAGCGGGGAGGACTTTTGTGATAGCGTGGCGACGCGTGCCGCGCTTCTCGGCGCTTTGTGGCG
The DNA here is from genome assembly GCA_960531205.1 of Andrena bicolor. Taxonomy (NCBI): domain Eukaryota; kingdom Metazoa; phylum Arthropoda; class Insecta; order Hymenoptera; family Andrenidae; genus Andrena; species Andrena bicolor. The sequence continues at coordinate 51,587,882 of OY482664.1, read as the reverse complement.
GAGCACGTGCTTCTGATTTGTGGAGCAGTCCATTGTGGAGAGATTCCGGGGTGTCGGGCGCGCGTCATCTCTTCTTCGCAGCCGTTACTCCGAACACGTTCGCGGGGACAGGAGTTGTGGGTGGCTGAGAGTGAATCTCTACGTGCACCATCGCGTACAAAGGATCCACGGTTCCTTGTTGAAAAAACTATAGCACACCCTTCAATTCTCGGCATCCCCGGACTCTTTATCGTAATGCTAAAATCATCTCGATACGACGATAGTAGAATTTTGAAAAGTAACGTTTCATAGAAAAAAATTAAAGCTTCCTACGATATTATTAGAATCGCAACGGAACAGCTACCACCCTCGGAAAAATAAGAAAGGGCAGTTCCTACCCTTTCTTACTGTTCCCTCCACCCCGAGTTAAACCGTGCGTAATTCCGTTTCACGCCCCCCGTTCGAACAGAAGACCTCGGGGCTCTGCATTTTTAAGAAACGACCACCCTGCAAGGACGTCCACAGCTGCGGGACAATGGACACCGCGTGCTACGTGGAAATTCAATCGCGGCTGGTCTACTTTCCGCGATTACGCCCCCGCGAATCTCCCTGTTAAAGGAGGTCCTCCGGGTGACGATTGGATGGTGACGCGCGTCCCCAGGCTCGGGCGAGTTTGGAGCGCGTGGATAGAGAAACGGCGAGGACTCCCAAATTGCGTCGCCGCGGCCGAAGCGATAAAGCGGTAAGGGGACAAAATTACCGAGAGAGAGAGAGAGAGCGGGGCAGAGAGGGGGTGGGCACGGTGTAGATATAATATCTGTAGCAAAGGGGCGACAGGTTGGTGGAAATGCTATACTTAGCAGCCGTCGGCTGGGAGGGGGTAGCAATACCAGGGCTGGCTGGTGGGTCAGAGGTCGTTGCCCTAGCGGCTGCCACCCCTCGCCCCTCCAACCGCCCACCCATCCACCCCCTCGTCCATAACCCGCTCCTCAACCGAGTTTCCGGGGGTTGACTGTGCGAGTAATCTCGAAGCTTGTTCGAATTTCCGTGAAATTCGCGGGGGATCGTCTACTCGATCGTTTGTTCTATTCCTGGGCTAGTTCGATCTGCCGCGTTCGATATGGGAGAATCTGCTGGATATAGCGCGCCGTCTTTTGACACTGGGAATTCGTCTGACCGGAGAACTGGAGGAGGCGGACCCACCCGATGGGGAAGCTCGATGTTTATTATTTTTAGATGCACGGGGATAATTGTGATCGAGTAGTTTGGAATTAGCGCCGCGTAACTTCTACTGTAGCGCGATACTGATACAAGGGAGAGAATCATGAAAACCTTGCCTGTCCTCCATCTCCTCACTTATACAGGGTGATTGGCTCGGTACGCCTGATCCGCCTGGCAAGCGTGACGAGGTCAACCCCCCGTGGTGTCTCTCCGAAGTTAAGGGTTTCGACCCTCGAAGGGGCTGGAGTACCTATTAAGAAATGAGAAATCTTCGAATTCCTCATTTCTCATCAGATCTGTGCGGAAGCGACGCCAATGGATTCCTGGCGTTCCGTCGATTAAAATCATACCAAATATCATGCAAATCGGACTACTTTTGACACAAACAACTTGTATTCCCTATGTAAAAGTTGTCCGATTTACACGACATTTGGCATGATTTTCATCGGAAAACCCCAAGGAATCCATCGGCAACACTTCCATATCCATACGATAAAGAATAAAGAATTATTTTATTTCTTAAACAGATACAGGGTAATTCTGGAGCAACGCCCGTCAAGGAGATGCGGCCCCTGGTTCCCCGTGGCGGGGACAGTCCTTCACAGGGCCTCACTCAATTTTTATGGCTTTTTCCGGAAAAAGGTACGAATCCTGGGTCGAGCGTAACGAATTAGGGTCGAACCCCGGCAGTCGAGGGTGTAATATCCATTACAGCGTATTAAGAAATTTTTTCCTTCATCATATCGAAAGGGAAATGACGCCGATGGATTCCTTATGTTTTTCTGATGAAAATCATACCAAATATCATGCAGATCGGACTACTTTGACACAACCTATTTGTATTCTCTATGTAAAAGTTGTCCGATTTACAAGATATTTGGTATGATTTTCATCGGAAAAACATAAGGAATCCATCAGCTGCACTTTCCTTTCGACACGATGAAGAAAATAATTTTTTAATACACTGTAATGGATATTACACCCTCGACTGCCGGGGCTCGACCCTAATTCGCTACGTTCGACCCGGGATTCGTACCTTTTTCCGGAAAAAGTCATACATAGGGAATACAAACAGGTTGTGTCAAAGTAGTCCGATTTGCATGATATTTGGTATGATTTTAATCGACGGAACGCCAGGAATCCATTGGCGTCGCTTCCGCACAGATGTGATGAGAAATGAGGAATTCGAAGATTTCTCATTTCTTAATAGGTACTCCAGCCCCTTCGAGGGTCGAAACCCTTAACTTCGGAGAGACACCACGGGGGGTTGACCTCGTCACGCTTGCCAGGCGGATCAGGCGTACCGAGCCAATCACCCTGTATCCCTAAGTTCTTACTTAGTCGAGTAGAGCATTAACCAAGGTAATTCACAAAAATCGGAAAAAAAATAACCCAGCTTGAATGTGGATTTAATCCACTAACAAGTCCCCGTTTACCATTTTCAATTCAATTCTTTTTAGTCGCTCTAATAATTCTTAATCTTCAATAGACGCTGCACCTTCAAAGCGCAGGTTTGAAAGCTCTACCTCGACTTTTAACGTATTTTATACTTCTAAGATATCGAGACGACTGTCAACAGAGAAACTCTGTCTCATTCGCTAAAGTAATGGGAAACAGGGGGGAAGTTCTAAGTACGTATGAATCTGCAGAGAGCAGCTTGAGCAGAGAGGGAGAGAGAGAGAGAGAAATCACTCCTCGGTCTGCACTTCCCTTTCATCGGCATCCAGACGGACCGCCTTCGCCAATGCTTTAACTTCCTGGTCAGACCACTCTTACTTTCTTCCCAGTGAACCGTGACTACCCGATCGGCGCACACTCGCGCCGGATAAAAAAGATAGAGGACAATGCACCAGGCTGTTGCACGTTGACAGCGTCTCCTACGCGAGCGACTAAACTCCCATTGACATTCTGAGTACACGCCAGTGGAAATACTAACTGCTCCACGCACAAATCCACATGGCGTGAAGAATTTTAAAGCCCTCTGAAATCTGCACGAGAGAACAGGCACAACAAATCGATACGTTAAGCACCGATCCTATGCCTGGGTCTTAAAATTTATTGTGAAATTTGCGAGATGTTGCGCTCGTATGCAGCATTTACAATCACACCGCAATATTTGCGCGAATATTGATATTAATTGAAGCACGAAGTGGCGGTAGCACTTTACATATCCAAGTGATACGATGCTCTTTAGGCCTCCGTGCAATCGTGAATGGGATGACCGGGAAGAGAGTGAGACAAACTACTTTACGGCCCCAAGCTCGGTTGCTTAATTTCCCACGTTTTCCTCGTGCCGCTTCTCCCGAAGCACGAAACGCGGTTAGTTCGAGGCGTGAGTGAGACTTCTTCTCCCATTTCGCTGACCACGCACGCAGCCGAAGGGAAATAGGGAAGTGGGTCAGATCATCCAGGCGTTAACGTAAACACGTTTTCAACGGCCGAGCAAGGACGCTGATAAAAAAGCGTGGGAAAAGGAGGCAAGGCTCTCTGAGGGTCGTGCGGATTGTCTGTCTCGCTTTTCAATCTTATCTCCGCTATTTTCATTCAAGAACCAAAGCCTGCAATGGGACACTGTAGTCTCTGTAGCTTAGGGGATGTTGGAGAAGATCGATAGAGCAATACGATTAATATTTTAATCCTCCGACGTTTTCATTTCTAACGCAAGGATGCGAGAGGCCCTGGCAGAGGGAATGCGAACGAAAAGGGAGATTCTAGGATTCGCAGTTGCACGGAGCCAACAGGTAGCCAGCCGCTTCTTTGTGCCTACGACTTCTTTGTACCTCTAGCATCGAGCACGATCGGTGAAAGCGACCGTCGAATCGTGAATCACTTCGAAGACGAGCGATTGCAACCGTGATGGGAAATTATGCAGCTCGGTGTCCTGTTCTCAGCCAGCTTCGAAAGTTTCTGGCCTGTGAGATACCCAAGCGGCGAAGGACAGGCTGTCGCAAACCTGGCCGCCAGGATTTTCGAAACTGGGGAATTGGAACGGAATTGTGTTTCCGTGACGGAAACCGCTGCCGCGGCTACTTTTCACCTTCGCTTCTGCGGGCTACCCAACAGCCACAAGATCCCGTGGCTTTCACGCTCCTCTCGAACAAAAGACTTCGCGCCATTCTGAACAGCAATAATGCATCCCCCCCGAATAATGCGAATCCCCGATACGTCCCCGCTGCAACATCGACACTCCACCCGAAAAGAAAGCAATTTGAATCAACCTCCCCTACCCTCCGCGAGCATCAGCTTCACCGCCCCTCCAGCCAACAGGCTCCGCGAACCCCCCTCCAACCCAACGGAATCCCTCGCACCCTGGACCAAGTGGCAGACTGAATTCTCCCGCGGTTCAGCGAACTCCGTGGAAGAAGCGCGAAACGCGCGCTCGCTCGATAAGGGTCCAAGCTCGCGAACGATAAGAGCCACGGCACGGTTCGAGGTTGTTCACCTTGGCGCGCTGGCGGAGGCGCGAGGGAGGGAAAAAGAGGAATCGAGGATGGATGCGCTGTACGCGGCTCGAGCCGGCCGGAGTGGAATATATAAAGGCGAGAAAAAGAGGCGAGAACAGATTAGGGGGTGGGGAGGCGGGATGGGGGGTGGTGGGGAGAGGTAGCGAGTGGGAGGCGAGGGCAGATCGTACTCTTATCGGGCTTCTCGTCGGTTTGGCTTGTGGCGTAGGGACGTTGCGAGATTAGAACGACCCCAAGAGCAGCTCAGAGAGTCGACGAACCGGCCCCTGATTGGGCGATGTCGAGTCAACGCGCCTCTCTCAGCTGGAGGGGTAGGGGTGGTTAGGAGGGAGCCTAGGCAACGCGGGGGAGGAGGGTAATCGTGGACTGGGAGAGGACACGGCGCATCAATCGAGGTCACTGGGGACCGGGAGGAGGCCAGGCCGTTGCCCGTGTGTCTTGCTTTTGAGGTTAGCCAGTCGTCAGCACAAGCGCAATTAGAAAATGCCCGACGGAGTTTCGCGCGGTGTCGAAACGAGCTTTTTTTCCTACCCCCTCCCCCTCCGCTGCGCGTTATCCTTTGCCAGTGTGTCTTCGAGCTTTCCTGCTGGCCCCTCCGCGTAGCCCAGAACCAACGTAGCGCTGTGCGCGTACCAGTGGCCTTTCGCGATTAGACAAAAGCGCGAGGTCTCTCGGCGTGCAGGAGGAAGGCTCGAGCGGGGAAATACGTGGATTTCGCCGGAGCACGTCGAAAGACAAAGGCAACTTTGCTTTAGGTTCGAAAAGATCCAGGGACCCCCATGCCGGATATACCGTGTGCTCGTACTATTGAAAAGGAGGCTCGGTTCGAATGGAAGGGCGCGGGGTGGTTCTGTTAGTAGGGATTAGTAGAAGGAACTGTTCGACTTGGTAGTTGAAACAAAATGGAACGATTACGATGTAGAACAAAGTTTCTATATTCTTCGTAGCTTGCGATTCTAATATGCCCAATTATCCGTTCGGATAATCAAGCTTCCACCCCTCCCCCCAGTACAAAAGCCACGTGGCGAAGGCCCGTCTGCCAACCGTTGGAGCACGGTGCTCGCCCCGCGGTGCGAATCTCGCTGATGTTTCGAAATCGCCTCGGAGACAACGAGTAACCCCCCAGAATCTCGTGCGCCGAGGCACGAAGAAGGTCCGAAGGAAGAGTTGCGTCAGCGGATTGCACCGTTGCTAAAATTACGCGACTAGCGGCGCGGCGGTCCTCGGCTTGCGCGAAGCGATCAAGCGCGCATTCCCGGCCCCGAGAGATCGCCTCGAGGCCCCCGGCTACGGTCGCCGTGCAGGCGCCTGGGGCCGTTTCTATCGCGCGGATGAGTGGATCCGCTAGGGATCTGGCGCGCCGAGGCGGATCGCGCCGCGCTCGAGCCAGCTCGTAGTTACGCTGCTTGAGGCAGGTCAGTGCACCGACGGGCGGATGCAACGCGGCCGGAGGAGCAGCGCGCGCGGGGAAACCGGTGAAAGCATTCCGTGGCACCCAGCGAGAGTGATCCACGGTCCAGCAGCGCGGCTAATGTACTTTCTCCGAGCGAGGGGACACGGGAGGAGAGAGATCCCCACCGGGGAAAAGAAACCGTCGAGAGAAAGGGGACCGTGGAGAGGGGGTGGGGGTGGGAGGGACCCGCGAGTAGGTAGTCCACGCGTAATTCACTATCGCGGCGTTACGTAACGGGGCCTGCGAGGAGAATTCTCAGCCGGTTGAACGGACCTGTGTGCGTACGCTGCCCGTTGCGTGCGACGAGAGTGTATTCGCTCTCGTCGCAGGGAACCTCTCTCTTCAGCGAGAGAGAGAGTAGTGCACTCGCGTAACTCGAAACGGATCGCCCGCATGTTAATTACTCGATGTACGGGGTGCAAAGAATATAATGGTCCACGGTTATGGAATTATGACATTCGGATCCTGGGTGCCGGTACTATCTATCCCTGATATATATAGTAGGTCCGATAGAGAAAAGGTCGCGATCGAGATCGTAATAAAAAAAAAATAACCCCCGGACTAACCCATTTCCCAGTACCAAAGGGACCAGAACACACTGTTCGAACTAGGACAATTGCCACCCTTCGCCCCTAACGATTCCCTCGCCCCGTCCCGGCCGCGACGCACGTAATACCGCCTAATACCTCATTAGAGGCTCGTTTACCTAACCCCCGGGGAGGCGGGGAGCGCAAACGAGCCGTCCAGTCGCGCGTCCAGAAAAATACCGTGGACCGTGCTCCCCCGTTCGAAAATAGAAAACGAGGGAGGCCGCGGCGCGAACAAAGAGGTGGGCGAGGGAGCGGTTATGAACGGGGCTCGTTGTAACTGTACAAAGAGCGGCGCGCATCGGTCTCTCTTTTACGCGACGAGAGAGGCAGTGGCGAAGAGGTCGAGGGGGAGGTGAGGAACGGGAGGGTAGAGTGTGTTGGTGACCTTCGATGATAGCCGGTGGGTGGGAGGAGGTTGGTCGAGTAGCAGCTAAACTACTCTGCGAGGCGCGAGGGGTGGGTGGGCGAGGGACGAGCGGGTCGGCAGGGAGACCCAGATCGAGTTTGTTGAACCGGCCTGGCGGCGATTGGCCACACGAGTCGCGGAGTTCACTCTACTTGCCGAACGGAGGTAGGAGAAGGCGAGAGGAGGCGGTGGGGCGAGGTGGCCGCTCGGTTAATTTCATCTTGCCCCAGTTACGGGCCAGGCAGGGTGAACGAACTAGCCTCGCGCCAAGGCCCCACCGACCTACTTTCCTGTTCTACGGACCGCCGCGAGGGAAAGAGACCGACTTATGCCTCTCTATAACAGCGCCGAGAGCCGAGAGTTCACCGAGAGTTCAGGCCAGAGCGAGACACGGCTGCTGGGAGGGGGGACAAGGAGAGCGTACGTGGAAGCGTCTCGAACCAGACGGAGATGGATAACCGCGGGTACTCGCTCGTTCTAAAAGGGGGAGGGAGAACAGCGAGATAGAGAGAGAGAGAGAGAAGTCTAGGGTGGGAGCCCCGCGATAGAGAGGCTCCACTATCTAGGCTAGAACCGTCAGCAGAAAGAGGAGAGGGAAGGCAGAGCGGCGTTCGAGGGACAGAGAGGGAGAAAGGGGGGACGTAGAGGGAGAAAAATTGCCGGAGCGCCGAGTGGAAGGCCGCCGACCGAGGGCAACGAACTAGCCTCGTCCCGGGCCCCGCGACCTACATTCCAACCTCGCTGGAAAGTGAAACCGCCTCTTTCTCTATTCCTTCCTACCTGAATCCTCGTCTACGCGCTAGGTTAGGAACGCTCGTTTTTTATTTTCTCTTTTTTTCACCCCCGCCGATTCGTTACATTAGACAGACGCACGCGACCACCCCGCTGCACCGTTCGAGATCGAGGGGAACGAGGGAGGAACGGCCGGATCTACTCTCCCTCTCGTTCACCAGCCGAGCATGCTCTTCCGTTTTTATTTTGGGTTTTTTTTTTTACAGATCGAAATTGTGTCGCGGGCTTACCGGCCAACACTCGTCCAAGCAGATTCTCGCTGTCCTGCGGTGCACCACGGTAACAGTGCTGGCTCGGCTGCTGTTGCTCCTTGTCGTTGTCCAGCGGCTCGCTGGACGGCGACAGAATATCGCCGGACGGCTGTTGCTCCTCCGCTGCGCTGCCGCGGGGCTTGAACTTTTGCACGGTCATCTCTCGGCACGGACAGTCCCCTTCCGTGTCTCGTTTTCACTGGCTCTACTTTCCCCGTTTACGTGCGGCCGTCAGCGACCTCCCGTCCCGATAGTCCCGCCGATAGTCTCACGTGTAAACAAAGTTGTGGTTGGCATAACACGACGCGACCTCATGCGAGCCCGCGGGACCGTGCCGACAGCCAAAACTGACTGGCCACTTCTCTCTCGCTCGCTCTCTCTCTCTTTCTCTTTCTCTCTCGGCAATTCCACTGTTACTGTCCGTTTATCGGGTATGTTCACCCGGCGCAAAAATCACGCGGCGCGAGTTTGTTTTGATGGGCGAGCGGACAGTTACGCGGTTGAAAAGAAACGAGCGGCTGACTCGAGTCGGGGCACACTGTCTTATCGCGCGTGCACGAACGACAACACGGGTACGCCGAGGCGAGCGGGTGATTTTCTATGGCGACCGCGTGGTTAATCGCGATCACTGCGAAATCCAGGCTCGCACACGTTATTAGATGATATGTTGTGTGTAGCGTGCGATGCGGTGCGCGAGTGAGTCCGTCGCGGCGTGGTGTGCCGCGGCTTCGCGGCGCCTGCGCGCTCCACCGCTACTCGCACGGCTGTACCGCGCGGTTCGCGCGCCACCCGCCGTGTTTGAACCGCCACTTCGCCACACTTTGATTTCCACCAGTCTCGCAATACAGTGTTATTCACGAAACGTAATTTCTGTTCACACTTAGCTTCTGATCACGCTTTTGACATTCCCCGTTCACGAAATTGCGAGCGATTTTTCTTCTCTGGCTGAAGGGGTGAAATCAGCCCTTACAGTCATCCCCCAATGTTCCCCTGTGAGTTAATATTTTAATGTTAATTCGTTTCATTGGTCGTGCGCTTGAAATCGTGACGACAGTGAGATTCGAATCTTAAGTTTCTTTGATGTACAAGTTAGTTTTCGCTAGTAGTCGATGTATTTCCGAAAATTTGTTTCCAAGAGACTTAGTTTTCGACGGCGGGCTAGGATGATAACGAGTCTGGCTTATCGTCGCGAGATTAAGCACCGATAGCATCCTCAAGGCACAGCCGACTCCATTCCTATGGCCAATTGGCACGGTTGACCCGTCATTAGGATCAAGGATCTTTATCAGCAGCGCGAAGAGGCTTGGTCTAGCCTTTATTATGCGTGCACGCGTGCATAGTCTCGCTAACCGCTTGCGTATTGTCGCGACCGCGGACCTAACGCCCGCGAAACAAAGTATGTATATAAATTCGTAGCCAAGGATCGCAGAGGTCACCATGAAATCAGTGGTCCTATTTTATCCGCGTCAACCTCGCGCCAAATATACCCACGCCGACTTAGAATTCCAAGCTCAAGCGACAAACAACGTTTACAAAATTCGAATCAAGATCAAGGGCGAGAGCGAGCTTCTAATCCCGGCGAATTAATATATCCAAGTCCTTGATTTTCCAAAAACAGGGACAGATAATCGAGCCGCGATGCTAAGTCTTCAAGAACGTTCCCGCAATGAATAGCGAGGAGCAACTTGGTGGCTTGGCCTTCGAGGGTACCATTTATGTAATTGAATGTGCCTTAAGTACTCCTCCGAAGTCCTTCCACTCAAAGAGGCTTCTATTGTTCCCTCTGTCAGCTGGTATCGAAATTACCAAGTTCCAGCTCATTTCTCACGATTCCTCAGAGCTATTCAGAGTAGAATAGCTCTTGCGACACTCTGAGTGCTCTAAAAACTTTACCGGAATCACCTGCACCTTCGAAAGCATAGCTTTCCAGCCCAAGAACCTCGCTGGATTTTCTCCCCAGTCGCGACGGTTGCATGTGGCGCCGAAGGATACGCTCCTGATCGATGTGATACACAATCAGAGAGCACGGTGCGTTCCCCCTGCCACTCCGTTGACTCACTAACACTCAAAGAGTGAAAGCTGCTTAACCCCTGGCAAGCCACTCGCGTTCACGCGCGCTTACGTGCCTGCACACCTTCGCCGGAGCACGTGGGTTACGTCCGCTGAAAGTACAAGTTGGCTGGCAGGTGAGAGGGACTCCGCGCAGGTAAGCAGGGTCTCCCTAATTCGCCGCTGGGTTAGGCCGGGACTAACCTGCCGCAACTTCGACCCGTCCACCATTAGACCTCATCCCTCTGCATCGATTATCTAAACACCGCCGACCAGGTCCACTGAATTTCGACGTGACCGTAACACGTCCAAGGGACCGATAACCCGCTGGTTCCTTTCTTTTTTTAAAAAGAGAAGGCGTGATATCTTCGTCAATGCCGCTGATTAATCCATCCCCGGGGTAATTGAGTGTAATGAACCTGATAAATTGCTGAGGGCACTGCTTGATAGTGTTTCGGTTAAGCTATCGCCGGGGCGGCGATAGTTGATTATCAGCGAGGTCCACTCGAACGACTGTCGATAAATATTTTAATATCGAGCCGCGGAAGTCTTTCTTTTCTTTTTGTTTTTTCAGCCACTTTGATATGATAATTTTCGTGATTGCCGCTACGTGTTGTTCGTTTCTTCTGATTGCCCTCGGGCTTTATCGGCGGCTTTAAACGGGAGCTGAGGGGCGATAGGGTGTATATCCTGTTTTGTTACGCGTGAGATTTAAATAAAACCCCATGGTTCTCCGAACCGGAGCTATTTCGATGAAATAACCCCAGTGATGGACGACAGAAGGTTACAGTTAAATTGATGTAAACTGGGCACGGTCCAAGCCTAACCTGCCCTAACTACGGGCCTTGAATAGACAGTTAGCGTGCGGTGGTCGGTGTGCGTTGGACTATGTCGTGTGGTCTAACGGGAATACTTCTAGCGCCACTTGGATTCCTTTCCCAACCGAGGCTCCTCCAGTTTCGCTTTCACTTTCATCCAGTCTTTTCCCCTCCGCTGCGGCCGATAAATCGATAATTCGTCCCTTGGAATCTGGTGATTTACGCGTTATCTTTCACCGCGGGATCATAGCCGAAACTCGCGCCGAGCCATCCGCCAAGGGCGGTTTAATTTAGCGGAGTCTGAATTTGAAGACAGGGAACGCCGCGCTTTAAATATTTATCGGTCAAGGGATATAAAATGGGGCAGGCGTGAGTGGGTTCGCCAAGGGTTAATTGTTTTATTCGACGGCTTTGGAATAAATGATTCGAGGCGCGTCATTGGCTGACTCGCTCGCGTCTAGATCATGGTCACCCTGCAGATCCACTAAACGCTAAACGGTTCGAATTGGATATATTACTATAGGCTGGCAGAGCCGACGTGACTATTCTAAATATAATCGATGCCTGATCTACCCTAACTGTGACTCGCGGTTACCGAGAAACCGGCTATGATTGAGCTTAAACGATCAAGGAGATCTCCAACAAGAATCCAGGTCCCTTTATCAGTGGCTCCTCTAATCCTTCCTGTACGAACGTTTTACCAAAGCTGCTGAGACACAAAAGAAGTCAATTAAGATCAAGTTCCCATTGCGATTCCCTTCGAAAAGTGTAAAGCTAACCTGCAACTACCATGGCCCACCTCCTGTGTGGCCAGAGGAAGACGATTTATCACTCAAGGATCGCTGGTTGCACGGCGGGCGTGCAATCGATCCCGCCAGCTTTACCTGGAACACCTGTTAGCTAATCTCTCTGCGCTCCGTCTGATCGCCGACGAAAAAGGAAAGCAGAGGGCTCCGCGGATGGAGCGCAAAAGGAAACTTTTTCCCCGCCGTGAAAGCAATCCTCGGCGAGCCAGAAACTGGCCTCTGGTCGTTTCGTAAACTTGGTTAAACATCTCCGAGGGTGGAAGGCATTTCATAAATATCAGTTCCACATGCCTCTGGAAAGTTACCAAGGGGGCCATGCCGCCATAATGAGCACAGCAATGATAACAGTCTGTGAGGGCGAAGAACTGAGAAATCTGAGGAGCGAGTATCGAGGGGCATTAATACTAAAATTTTGTGAGATAAGATAGCTTCGAATCGTACGATAATGGACACTGGACCAAACTTTCCGAACGGAGTCAATGGAAAAATCGATGGCAAATGTTTCGGGGTGATTCCATCTGATTTGCGGCCTGGACGAAGTGGGCAGGCCCCATTCGCAAAATTCGAAAATTTCCAACACCCACCGCGGGTGTCCACGGCGTTCGAAGTCGCCAGGTAGAGAATTTATGGCCGACGACGGGAGTCAAGTGGTTACGGTGTTGCGGCGAAACTTTATGGCTGTGGTTTTCGCACTCTCTTCATGCGCTGACCATAAATTTCGAGGAACGGCTGCCTACGTTGCGCACTCGTAAATCATTCGACACGCCGGGAAAGATTTCCGTCACCCCCTACTGGAACGGATTCCATATCCCCGAGGATAGGTACCTGTCGGAATCTGCTTGTCCACAGCTGCTAACAGCCTCCACTTACCATTTCTCTTGCGACGTCAAGGAGAATCTGTATCGTTCCACAGATGTGATTCTTAGTAATTGCCAGTAAAACACTTTGCTACGGATAATTCTCAAAAAATACGAGAATAAAGTACCGGTTACTATTACGTACTCCTTTCTGCAGTTCTAAGACGCTGGAATCCTCCGCAAACAAAACTCAAGCTTGATTAATAGAATGCCTTGATCAAACAAGTAATTTCTATATTAGTTTTAATAGCCATTTTATATTAGCTCGACCGCGTCTCCCGGATTTACACTACTCAATTTCCCTCGAAATCCACAAACGTTGGCCCGCGGCTAGGAAAAGAAATGTGCATTTACCTACGGAAGCAGCGGTGCACAGTCGCGAAACACGTGCGCGCGCACGCCATTGCCCACGTACGGGCAGCCGCCGGCAGGGGGACGATTTTATTGCATTCTGATGCAGGCCTACTTGCATCGAGACAATGCCGCCAGGGAGATATGCAAGCAGCCGGGACAGATACGTCGGTGCAACGTACCCGAGTAGAGGAGACTCGCGTGGGACTTGGTCTTCTCTGATTGTTGCGACAGCTACCCACCGCGAGTCGGGGAAATTTTTGACGAGCAGGTTGTACTTTCCCGCGCGACTATCCCACCGCTGGGGTATAAACGAAGCCGCGATTGCGATACGACTAGCTCCACGCGATGCCATCCAAGCCCTCGATTCACAGAAACAGCAGTTCGCTTCTACGAAACAGGCGTCTAACTAACTCCTCGGTCTTGGAAGAGACGTTGGCGGTGTTTCTAGAGAACTAACAATCTCTGGACCCATAAAATCATTGGTACACTGAATTCTACCCCTACGAAACAATAGATGTTCTCCGAAGTAAGTACAAGGGGTGACTTTGGGAAGCACAGCAGAAAAATTCTGTGCGCTTGAAATAAGGGAGAACTAAAACAGCGGAACATTCTCCCTTTATTAACAGATTCACCGTAGCATTGTACAATGTGCCTGCAGAAAGATATCCCTCATTAAGAGCAGGCTTTAAGGGTCGAGGGACACGAATAAACGTGCCCAGAGTGTAACATTTAAGACAAAGAGGAACGCACCGTTGAGCAGGACACAGTTAACATCGCGACCGCGTTCAAGCAGCTTCCAGTAGGAGGGAGAGATTCCGCCGAATAGGATCCGAGGTGATAACACGATCAAACGGAGAGCGTTTCGTAATCGATTCGGCTAGAGCCTCGACCGCGATTGCGCCAACAGCGGGGAATTAAAGCTGCCGTTAAAAATTCCCCCATTGAAACCAGTTGCACCGCTATTCATCCCGGTGGCGGCGGTACGGTTCATTTATCTGCCACATCCGAATTGAGCCGCGTCTGGCAACAATACCAGCGGGGTGATATCGCGGCTCCGGATCGGGACCACCCGGGGCCCGGTCGCGTTCCGCGACGCGAAAACGGACGCGCGCGCCGATACCGCGGCGGAGCGCGCGAGAAACCGGCTACCATAAAATTACCGGGGCATAAATTCACCGCGGATCGATCGATAAATGGGCCCCCGGCGATCAGCCGGTGAAAACGCGCTTGCGACAGTAGCGCGGAACGGAACTGTCTTGGGTGAAAGAACTTTATCTGACTATCCGGTAGCGAAACGGCTTTTAGCGCATTACGTGCTGCGGTCCGCCGTCGGTTTCCGCGTTTCTGGTGCCACCACCCCTTCCGCCCCGCCATCTTTTTCGCTCTACCAGACGATCGCGCGATCGCACAGCCCCGGGCACGCTGAAATTACCGCCTCGCGTTACGATAGCATCGTCAGGCTCTGGGAGAAAAATTCGTGCAACGAGAATCGCAACGGGGGCAGCGGCTGGGACCAATGAAATCTTGCTGGGGGTTTTCTTTCAGGGGTTTCGAAGGTTTCGTGGCTGACCGTACCTACTGGGGTAAGGACTGTGAAATTTATGGCAGGGAAAGTACCACTGTGAATATTATTTTTTCGCAAATCATTGATGAATAAATTGTAATGGATGTTTCGTTGATTTTTGTTTGATTAGTACCCAAAGTTTCAATGCTCTCACTTCTATAATGCAACGATCAATTGATTTAAGTGTAAGATACTTGCAATAGCCAGTGAAACCGTCTGTCCATCAATGGGCAATTGCTAATTTCACGTAAAGGAGTGTGTGTGTGTGCGCGCTATTCCTCTAACGAGCATCGATCCGTTTACGCCTCTAATTTACCATATTCCCACGAGAGACAGAGAGAGGATCGGGCGCAGAAACCAGAACGAAGTCGGCCCGCGAAGTTGCGGAGGTGTTTCGAAAACGCTGCGTCGCGTAATCGTTGCTCGCACGGTGCGCGAGAGCGAGATGCAGCCGCCAGTTGCAGATGCAATTGCTCAACGAGCCGCGCTGGTATGCGTCGCCGGTCACCGACTCCCGACATCCTATTCGAATCGGCAAATTAGCCCGCCACACCGACAAAATACACCGTCGTCTAGCCACTTTCGAATCACGTGCCAAATAATAGAGCAATTATTACAGCACGAGCAAAATCAGATATTTCATACGTGGCTTCAAAGTAGAATTCGAAATCAAACGTAGAATTCTAACACTTGCACGGCACTTGGGAACGAAATTACACCCACGGTCGATATTTCTCAAATTTCCCGTTAAAAAGCGTGTTGCAAATACCTGCAATGGAAATCTTTGAACGGCAGAGCTTTCTCGGTATGTAATAAATAGGGTAAACAAACCAGTAAATGACCGAATTGTTGAATGAGAAGCCCAGTAAATGACCGCATACTTTTATTAAGAATTGTACTTATTAATGTTTGTTTAATACGCAAAACTAAAAATATGGAATATTAAAAGTGCAACTACACTCTATTTATAAACAAATAGTACTTTTTAAATTTATAATTGACATTTCTTTGCCTACTGGTCATTCACTGGAATGCGGTCAATTACTGGTTGGTTTACCCTACGAAAGAAAGTTGAATTCTTCAGCTCGCGGAGAGTAGCAGATCGACACCGCGAAGTTACGCATAAAGTGACAGTGGATATTAAAGTGACAACAGCTGATTTTTGTCCCAATTACAGCCTCCAATTCCCTCTTTCTCAATAAAAAGTGCAGGTACGTACTCACTAGGGAAGATGGTCGTAAACGCTAAAGTCGATACGAATACAGTCGATACAGCCAGTAGGTGTCTACTCACCTGAAACAGAAAGTCACGACGATCGTTAGTAAAAATTGACGAAAATGCATTTCACATTTATGGGATCCGGTATAAGTGTTATTTTCTCGAGAGTAAGTGTTCTTTCTCCGACGATCAACTATGAAATCTCTGAAGGACTACTGGCCGACGAGCAGGCGAACGAGATCGATCATTTTTTAACGTTATTCCACGAGATCGGACATCCGGTCTGACCCATACACCCAGCTCGAACATCTCGCCCGGTTACCAACTTCGAATCTGGGGTAAAGACTTTCCCAGCTCGATCGTTCCAGTCAACCTACCGCGGTGAGGCCTACGCTTGTACGGCGCCGTTGCGAAACAGGGACGAGACCCAGTTACCCACATTCTGCGCCAGATATTGGCCGGTAATTAAATAGCCGCCGATTTTCCAGGCAACCTTTCGCCTTATAGCACCGACTCGGTGCGACGTCAAGCGTCACCCATCGCCGCAAATGTCGTTTATTATCGTTCCACTCTGCTTTTAGTACGCGACGCTGTTTACTCTGCGCTTCAAATGCCTGCATCCTACCGAAGAACGCGCGAGAAATCAAATATTACGCAGCCAGCAGAAGTGCTATTTAAAATTTCACAAAGATTTGCTTCGCGTAACTTCTTTAGTGTACACGCTTCTTCCTCTCAATTTCATTCTGGCGACACTCCGCTCTGCTCAGGGGCTACATTCCGTTGTTTTCTAAGTACCTCGTCTTGGTAACTTTTAATTATTTGGAGCGACGGTAAATACCACCCTCTTTGCTTCTATTACGATTAGTAACTGCCTACGCTTCTACTCACCATTCACGGAAACGATTCAATAATTCATAAAACCACCGATGCGTTCCCCCCGCAGATGCAACTCCACCCGAACCGACCCTCGCGAACCTCAAGTTCAAGAAGACCCCTCGACCAACCCCACGGCTCGAACTCTCGCGCAACTCGCCCCGCGGTTAAACGCCGTTCGTCAAGTAATTAGAGTTGCTAGCATCGCGATTACGAAATACGCCCAGTTGACTGCACGAAACGGGTGGATTGAAAAGAAGAAAGAAAATCTGCAGTACCTAGTTGCACGCACCCAGCCGCGTGCTATACCGATCATGTAACCGGCATCCACTTTCTAATGCTTCGCGAAATTGCGTAACGGCCGTATATACTTGAAATTAAGAATCCTTGGATTCAATTGACTTTGCTGCCCGCTATTCTTCCTTCCCCTTTCATCCACCACCACCCTTCTACCTCTCTGACCACGAATCTGTCATTTCTACTCGTTAAGTTCCGACTCCACGTTGATATTTTACACCAGACATTGAAATATTGAACAATATATGTCACTATTATTGTTGCTTCTTGAAAAGGATATGGATCCTGGGTCATACCAAGATCAAAGTCTGATATGAGAGTTTATTTCGAGGTGGTTACCATTGAGATTATAAGTTTTAGTAGACAGCGAAGCTATCGTCGACGCTTACGCGGATACGGTTAATTAGCGGCGTGTCGCCGTTCTCCATAACCACCGTCTCCGTGGGAAGTCTGCCAAGTGTCGAAGATCCATCGGACGTCCGAGCAAATTGATTCTTCGCGCGGGACCCTCTTAATAATGGCGAACGCGGCGCGTGCACGCTGCTCGCAAGACGTTAGGTAATTATCGTCGTCGTCGCTTTATTGGAGCGGTCAACAAACTCCTGGATGAGATCTTAACTTCGTGGCTTGACTCGCAGCGAGCCGCAGATTGCTGCGTCCCAAGTGAAGGGGTGAAGCGAATGCTCGTCGACCGCTAGAGTGCACGCGTTTCTCCTTGTTTTTTGCTACCCCGCGTGTGCTATTTCTTCGGAATTCAACACAGACTGCGCGAAACTACGTTTGAAATACCTAAGTGGAGGATCGATGGCATGGAAGACGATTAGAATTTTTAAAACACTCGAGCTTTGGGAATCGGAGATTCGATTTCAGTTGCTTCAAATTTATTAGGAATCTCTTAGAAAGTCTATGTTTCGAGAAAACAGGTAGGGGGTAAATATCGAAATGTTTTCAATGCCCCACCTTTCCACGTCCGCGGAACATTATGCAGCCAAAGTGCATGCAATTGCATAGGGTAGATTTTTTATGCTTTATCAGTACACGGTAACCAGCAAAGCGTCATGTGAACCCAGCAAGGCCTACCCTTTTCCATGGTAATTAATCGAGCTCAAAAGACTCTAACCAGCCGCTACTAAACGTGTTAATGATATTCCACGAACACGAGCCACGACTATCATACTCGCTCTAATTGCTGCCCTGTGCAAGGCTGTCGAAATCACGCTCGTCAAAGGTCGCCGCTGAGGAGTACGTAACAATCGTGATTAATCATTTTTTCCCCAATTCAATATATTCTATCATTTAATGCTAGAACATAAAGCCTCATAGAGATATCTACCATTCCCTCTCTTCTTCAATATATTTTCAACACCCAACTACCAATATTCCAGTACCCATTCAATTCCTCTGCACCGCCACCGAAGACACTACTAATGGACATATTTCCCAACCACCAATTGCACCATTAACTGTTACGATTCACCGTAATTTAGCAACCGATCGCAGAGTTTCTTATCGCGAGCCAAACGCAACAGGTCCTCCGCGCTGGATACCGATGAAACTTCGCAGTCTTCGAATGGACAATTTATTGGCCACAACGATGCTTTTACGAGACTGAGAATTTCGCGAAGCTCGTAAACTCTAAATTGACCGACGGTTGACGTGGTACGCATGAATGCTTGGTTTTTATTGCGCGCGACGAATTCGAGCGATCCGATCGCTTGCGTCAGCGGCGTGGGGCAGGATCGATCGAAGATCATAGAACGTCCGAGGGGATGTTTCGCCTGGGCGCGTAACTTTATCGCTCGCCGATTTGTGCAGTTAATTGATCATAAAGGGGCAAACGCGATCTTGCGTCAAAACGTCGGCCTCGCGATTACGAGCGAGAAAGCAGCGTGCAGGCGCGTTTCCTATTGCAGCAGCAACCGATGCATAAACGTCGCCGCATATTGGAAAGTTTACGATCCGGTGGACGCCTTTGCGACGAATTCGATTACAATTTTCCCTTGTGTCGTGCTCGCGAACGGAGCGCATCCCACAGCGAAATGGCAATTCGAGCTGGGCACAAATTTCCCGATCATCCGACGGCTGAGGGAGGCAATAGTGGAATTTTATAGGGCATTGTTCTCGAGGCTCTTGCAGGATGTCCCTTTGTCACTTTGGTATTGGGATGATGGTAGAGAGTTCGTATAGAGAAAGATGGTAGGCTTTGTTGGAGAGTTATTTGAGTTGGGGAAAGGATATTTTTGGATTTAAGTACATAGTGATATAATTAGGGGTTTGAAATAATTAGGGGAAGCTGTCTGTATGATGAATGAAAGAAGTACGATGAATGGAATAAATAAGAATAAGGAAACCCAATGAGCTCGAAAATTTTAGCAGATTACTTTAGTTACGGTAATCTGCTGGATAAATCGCGAATCGTGGAATTCCCTCGGCAGAAAGTGGCCACGTTCCGACGATCCTTTCGCAATTTCGAGAATTCTCTTCAAATTTCAACGCGCCCATCGAGAGCCCACTTCGCGCCAAGGCCGCAATAATGCAGACACGCGCGAACGCATTTTCGCGATGGACGAAAATAATAATAATAAATACAGGCGAGAGATTGTTGTCGAATTTTTCTCGAATCAACGCTCGCCGACCGATTGTCAGCTTGCGTAAAGTGGCGAACCATTGCGCAACGGTTGGTTAGCCCATATTGGGCAATGTGTGTTGCAGGAAAAAAAATTCGGTCACAAGGTCGCGTATTGTGAACGCGAAAAAGGCTCAGGATGCCTGAATTGCCCGAGAAAGTTCGGCCGGGTCCTCTGCAATTTGCACTGCGGGGAGAAGAACGCGATCTTAACGCGTTGAAAATTTTAAATATATTCGGCGTACGTTTTATATTAAGTAATAGCGAAAATAGTTAGTCCCAGTACATAGTGAGTGAAAATATGCAGCGATAGAGACACTCGCAGTAGATACGTACCTACTACTTTCAACTCCACTCTTTTGTTCATCCCTATTTACTTCAAAATATTTTTTACTTACACGTGCAAGCACTGCCCACTATTCACACCCTCAACCCAACATCCCACTCAACTCGCCTAATCGAAGAAATTCTTTTCTGCTTGTTTTCTATCTTTGCGATATTTCTTTTTTCTTTATATTCTTCCCTTTTTTTATTTCTCTTTTATGTATTAGTCCTATACTGGTTTTCTCTATCTTATGTATAAATAAAACCAATGGAGAACAATATTCCCCGAAATTTTTATCCCCCGCAACAGCTTTCTGCCGTCACCTCATTATCACTTCATCCCACATTCAATCTCCCCTCGACTAATCTCAGCCTCGCAACAAAAAGGATTAATCAGCCTCTTGGGGGGGAGGGTGGCAGGAGGGGCCAGCGCGAGAGGTCAAACAGGAGGGGGGCTAAAAATCAATCGGCGAGATCGCGTTCACCTGCACACGGCCGCGGTACGTGACGAATGCATCGTGTATGCGATTCCGATGCAACGGCCTGGCTGTCCCAGTGAGCGGTCGTTCACCCGCACTCTCGGCCCGAGAGCTCGGCCGAAGCTGAGCGGAGCTAGCGGAGCAATCGCTACCGACCGCCCTGTCTCGCCTCTTTTCTACCGATTTAGCCTCCCTTTCGCGTTTTTCCGCGGGCCCGCGCACGCGCCGCGATACAAATAACCGATTTGGTGGACGACCGACACTCGCGGGTGACTCGAAATATTCACGGTGGCGGACCCCTCGCGGCCGACCCCGCTCCGACCGGAGGACGTTGCACTTTGACCGCGTCTAATATAAGACACAAGCTCTGATACTGGGAGAGGAGGACGCGCGGGTATCGCCGCTCCGATTACCATCTCCGTGCTACCCTGCCTCCTCTCCACTTTCACAGTCCACACCACTAGAGAAGATTTTCGTGTTTCTTTTTTTATTGCGGGGTTGATTGGAGAAGGGATCAGGCGATTTGACGTGGTGTTCAGCAGTCGCGGGGGAATTTTCTAGAATTCGTTCGAACGACAAGATTGTCAGAGGTGGGTTTTATGAAAAAGAGTTGCTGTCTGTCTCGGTGCTTTTAATTCTCGAATTTAGGTACTTTGCGGGTGCCCCTTAATGATCTACCTGCGTTTTTCACTGATCGAAGTACGAATTTGATTCCTTTCAAATTCTTTCAAAAAATTGTAAACTGAGGATTTATTCTCGCAGGATTTTCTTCGTCAAGAATATATTTGATTAAACCTGTTCAGGAGCAACACGAGTCAGAGAAATTATTCCCAGAATCAAATTAGCGTTAAGTGCGCGAATGCGCGGTGCAATTCGTAGCTGGCAGTCTGGCCTGCTCGCGAGCAGATAAAATCGAGGCTCGAAATTCTCCGCGCCGCTGCAAATGCCTGCGCATGCGACAGACAGACAGGCAAAGATAAAGTAGTTGCGCTGGATAGCCGTGCGCGCGCGATCGCGACAACGATCATCGTGGGCGCTGCTAGAAAGTCATTGAAAAGTAACAACTTTCTACCTCGTTTCCCCTCGCTTGCGTCACTTCGAAAACCTTTCGATCCTATTTCGAAGCCGACGCAAGCCACAAAAGTTTTCTCTCCCGATCTCCGATCGGCAACATATTCCAGCGATAATTCCCAGCATTACCTGCTCTCGCAGGAGAATAGTCGTCGACCGAGTTCCATCAAACCGATCAATAAAGCTACATATGATTTTGAAATTCTCAGTGTCACTAGTTAATGAATTCACCAGTCACTTTTGCAAGCAACTAATCGCGTATGCGTGCAGGTGATTGGACGATCTGGAGTCGGGGCGCTTTCGGTTTAATTAACGAGGATGTTATCTATCGAGACACACATGTTCCAGAAGACAAGTTTACAGTGTACCAGCAGCGAGCTGTATCTCGAAGGAGCAACGTTCGACATTTTTCCGACTGACTGTTATCGCGCGGCGCGCGCGCGTGTGCAGCCTCGCGCCGACGTGTGGGTGGATCTGCGTAGGAGTAAGCCACTGACCTGCATCACTTCTTCGTCGAGGATATCGGCCGGCTCGGTGCTACCTTCGAGAACCTTCTCTGTTGTTCCCTTCTAAACTCAAGCTTGCTCACTCCTCGCGCTTTCGGTCCGCACACTTTTCCCAAGCCTTCGAGCTGGACTCACGCGACGAGGATTAATGTGCGCACAGGGATGATCGAGCGAAGGTTGAAAGGACCATCAATAAGGAAATTAACGTGATGAGACGTTGGAGGAAGAGATACTATACCTACTGCAGAGGTAAGGAACTCGAAGCGAAAATATCAATTTCGAAGTTTCCGTTTATGGCTGTGAGCAAATTTCCGATTGAACATCGCAAAGCTGCGCTTGTCATGCAATTTTGTATAGGTATTTGATGCGAGACTTTTTATGAAAATAAATGAATAGGTAGGTACTTCTAATAGCTTTATTCGACCTAGAAGCTTTCATGAATCAATCTTTTCATTCACTTTAAGGTATAAGAACTCTAAAGAGGACTCATTAGACTGGAATTGTTAGATCACCTTTTCTGTTTTCTGTTGTACTCCAATTTCAGGTAATAGCCTGCTATCAATTCGTTTTAGTTTCTTACTAGGCACACGAGTTTAAGTGGTGGTCGATTAGAGTAGAGCCTCGTAGGGTACGGTTAAGGTATGCCGAGGAATACATAAGCGTAACCCATTCGCTTGTCAGCGATACGAGCTAAGAGTCGGCTAACCCACCGATTTCACCATAAACCAGGTTCAATATTTCTGCCAGACGCCAGTCTACCGTAATTTGTCGTCGCCTTAGTCTCTTAGCGTTCCCTCTTGCTTATTATCGTCTATTGCATCGCGCACTGCGACTGATGCAGCAGGTGTGGATCCACGGTGCAACATTGTCTTTGCAATTAAAGTCTGAGGGAAGGGCGACCGACGTGGGTGGAGCTTAGTACATTTTCTTTTGGGCACCAAAACTAGTGGTATGTATACTACTTCGTTTCAGAGTGAGTCCTGATATTTCAACCTTGCAGAGAATCCTAAATTTAAGCGAGTTCTGAACCCGTACCGAACTCTGATTTCTAGTGAAACCTAATTTTAGGGAATTCTAAGTCCTAGCGAGTTTCTAATTTCTTGTGAAATTTAATTTTAGTGAGGTCTAATTCCTAGTGGGTTCCTAATTCTTTGTAAAATTTAATTTTCGCGAACGTTAATTCCTACTTAGTGAATTCCTAATTTCTTATAAAATGTAATTTTAGTGAAATCTAATTCCTAGTGAGTTCCCAAATCTTTCTAAAATTTAATTTTAACGAATGTTAATTCCTAGTGAGTTAGTAACTTCTTGCAAAATTTAGTTCCTAATGAATTTCTAATTGCATGTAAAATTTAATCTCAAGTGAATCAACTCCTATTGAGTTCCTAATCCGTACTCAAATAATTTCCACGAAACCACTGGAATATCTTGGCCAATATTATCCCTTCTCCCACACTGCCCTTTTCGATGTCATTGCACTTGGCTCGATCGACTTTTCAGCGGCCAGGCGGCAAGAACGCGAAGGAACGCGAAGGAAAGGAGATTTCCCAAGACGGGTTTCGCTCGGTCGGAGGAACTAATCTGGCCGTTTATCTGTGCCGTATGTAGAGCGTAATAAGGGAAAGGGACGACTGGCGGGTTCATTAGAAACAAGTTGATCGCGCATCGATCGTGACGCATGCGAACAATGAGCATTATTTGCCACTCGAGTAGATGCAGGGCGCAGATTACGCGAACCCACACTTTCGAGTGCAGCTATGTTGTATCTGCATTCTGCAATCGCAGCAGCAACCGAGCATCTTCCGAGTATTTCGATGGATCGATCCGTACGTTGAATCATGTGTCCTTGGCAACGTAAAAACATGAAAAATTAAGCGAGTAAATGTGCACCTCCTTCGCTTTAATCATTCGATATCAAAAAAATCAATTAATCAACGATGGAGTTGCAATATTCGAGAAATTTGAAGATCACGGAGCTGAAGAATTATTTTTTTAAAATATAACTACTTTATGTTCCAATTAGAGGAGCTTCAGTCTCTAATGATTATCTAATCTAAGCTTCGTTGAAATTAATTTGACTCTTTCTAAAGCACCTCCAGTTCCTCAATTCCTCAATTCCTGAAGTTTCAGACTTTCAATCGGAGCTACGAAAATTGATTATAGGTACGTTCAGGATCTCGTTGGTCGTTTAAGTAGCAATGTTCATCGCGAGTTAAACGCACGCTGGGAAAAGTGCACGGTGCTTCGTCGGAGGAACGCGGGGCAGCGGGGTGAATATTTCTCATTCGTGTCATATGTGCCTCGCGTACTTGAGAGCATAATTCTTTTTCGTCGATACCGATCAAAAGCGTTTACGCGCGCGTTCTCCTCGAGGGAGCCTTGAGGTGCTCGGGTGAACGTTGCACTTGGGACGAATATGCACTCTATACCTCGTGTGCGCAGCGTTACTGGGATTTTTAATCGTATTCTTTTCATTCGATAACGCGTATCGTCGTATCGAATAAATATCGTCTACTCATTGTTTGCCAGCACATAAATTACGCCGCGAAGCTCGCGATTAAACCGCGGTGACGTCAACGATATCGTCGCGGCTGCCATCGATCTCTCGTCTTGCCCAACCCACGCAGCTCTGCCTATTCAAACTCCTCGCGTACACCAGCCGAAACTGGAAACCCACGGAATCCACGGCCACTTCTGATGGACACTAGAGGCCTGGACATAATTAATCACCTTGCCTCGCTCGAGAATGCAATTACACCCTGAAATCGAAGGAAATATATACACCTCTAACTCCAGATTCGTGGATATAGGTACCTTCGCACGGATTCCTATTAAATTATACCAGAGCGCGAAAACAATTACACGCTCCGCCCAAATGCAACCTCGAATCTCGAGAAATATATTCTGAAACTCCACTTTGCGACTGTTTAATAGGTAGTTCCATCAAACCTCCGCGACGGTAATTGCTGTTACGAGGCTTTTTGCGCAACATTCGCTTGCGCTACCACGGCAAAGAAGAAAGGAAGAGAAAGAGACCCCTGTGACGAAATATTTCACAGCTGGATGGCTCAGGCATGCCGTCGCGTTAATGGTCTCCATTTCTCGAGCACCCGGTATGCAACGCGAGGCGTGCACGCGCGTATGCACGTCGAAGCGAGAGTGTCCGTAGGCATGCATCTGCAGTGAATGCATCGTTGCACTTGACGCGCGTGATACGCGATTCCGCGGTGCACGGAGTCGTCGAGAGTTCACGGCGGTACGTTGTTCCACTGACAGAACACCATCCAGCCCCCCCCCCCCCTAACCCCCGCCCCGTCCTCGCGAATAAGCCAACGCTGATTCTCAGTCCCTTCCCTGAATTCCCTCGCTTTTTCACCAACAACCAATTCAGCACCGATTACCAAGTTACCCGTAGCAAAACCTCCCGAGAGGCTGGAAGAATTTTCTGATACTCAGAGAGAGGTGGGAAGGGAGTGCGCTTATTTGGAAATGGATCGATGAGTTTCGAAGCTCTAAGACTCTAAGCGAATGAAAAGTAACATCCCACTATGATATCGCATTTGTCGGCTTCTATTTGAACGCAAGGCCTGTACAAGTCTTAAGGGATGTGACGAGCTTCTAAGATGCGCTGATTAATACACCTCAGGTCGGGGCCAGATATATTGGCCGGTGAATTCGTTTTCGCAACTAACGCACACCTATTCTGGTGTATGTATTTCTACGCTAAGAGCTCGGTTTGGCCTACACGTCAAGAGCTTGGCGCTATCCCCACCACTTCTGGCTCACTCTTTTTCTGGCAAGGCGAGAGCGAGTCAGAAAACGTCGAGAATAGGAGAATACCCCTTACGAAACTCACCGGCCAATATATCTAGCCCCGACCTCAGGGATACAAGCTCCCCCATCATTTTAGGAACCGGTAGAAATATCAAGGGAAAAGGGTTTATGTACACTGCATTCAAGTTAGCGCAGTTAGTCTTCTTTCAAGTGAATTCCAAATATCTATAAGCACATTTTCGACCCGTTCGATTAAACTTCCCTTAAGCTTCTGAACACTTGAGATTGCATACCTGCAGCCATACAATGATCAGTTTCACTCAGACATTGGATACAAGGTGTCGAATCGATCTCTGTTTGTGGGAAAGGATTAATCCCTCGATTCGCTCGCTAATGTGGACGATCGGGGGTGGTGTTGCAGCGCCCCGCGATACACCCCCAACGATATGTGTGCCAGTGGTGTAGCACGGGGCCACGGAAGTCCGCGGGGCCGATATCCTACATTGTCCTAAATATAGGTGAGGGACACCGGCGTCGCGAAATGGATCGTCCCGAGACGGGGCTGGGGGGAGCGATTGTTCAACGGCCACGGTGGCGCACGCTCGCGAAATACCAGATAGCAGACATATCTGCGAATCGGTGTGCCGTGTCTTGCTATTTCGAGCCTTGGCACGTGTTCCTCTGTCTACGTGCTTTTTACGATACCGCTTGTACGTGACGAGGGCCGCGCAGACACCCTCCGTCCAGATTGCAGATACCGCGGATAGCTCGTTGAACGCGATTTATGCGCTATGATTTATCGCCGCCACGATTCTCCGATCGAATACCGGCACGGGGCTATTCCCATTCCGAAGGTACCGGTATCCGCGAGAGGCAAGCGTGTCAGAAGGGATTCTTGGGCTCGTGCTGGTCTCCCGATAGCTGCGCCTAAAGATCTGCGCACACTTGTCAGTTCCGTGTCAGTACCGTCCCGGCGTGCCAGTGGTAAGAAGAGGAGACCTTCTACGCCCCTCTTCTTCTTACCACTGGCACGCCGGAACGGAACTGACACGGAACGGATATCTGTGCGCAGACCTTTAATCTTCGATCGGAGGGGATGCCTTTTTGTTAACCGTTACTTGAACAACTGTTTGCGTCCGCGGGACGTCCGAAGGATCGAGTAGGAGTGATCGTTATTGGTGGTAAGTGGATCGTTCGGGGCAAGGTGATAGGGAAGCTTGCCTTGACGCTCAATTAGCCGCCGAGCAGAAGTTGCAGTGACGCAGGTTCATCCGTACAGAATAAAATCATCGATTCCTTTCCGCGCGAGTGTTTCCCACAGGCAGGTCTCATGCACGACAGATCTAGACCCAAGGGTATTCGGCGTCCCAAGTGATAATTCGCATAGGCTGATTTGCATACGCGTTCTGTCCGTGCCCAGTCTACTCACTGGACTGTGAATCAAATGACTTACAGCGCAACCACGCAGTCAGGCGCCATACGACAATCTATCGATAAAACGGGACAACTATCCATTTTAATGCATCTCACAGCAGAGGCTGACTCAGTTATGGCCCGCCATTTTTCCATCCTCGCGATTTATGCCCACAACCTATCAGCCGAGAGAGGTTGAAATCCGAAAGAGTAGACCTTCGATAAATTCTTCATAAAAGTGCGTCGTCGCCTGTGTGACAGTTTGAGGGAGCCTCGGCTAGAACCGAGTCGCTCTTTTTTACCTTGTCCTCCAGCTTTCGACCTCTCGTCATCCCTGAACTGGTTTCACTTGAAAGCTCCGACCAACACTTTCCACCAAGAGAATATGATAATGGGAGGGGAAAATTACGCTCCGCAGCCAACGGCGCAAGCAGGCCCAATAAATAGGCAGCACTCTGAAACGCCAAGCCGAAGGCCGTCCACTCACCCCTTGGCATCGAAACTAATTCCGCTCAACCCACCATTTCCCACCACCCCTAAGCTCATTCCGCATCACGCGTAATCTACATTACTGGCCTCCCCAACACCGCTGCGGACCATCAGCCCTCTGATCCCGCCAAGAGACACCTAACCGAAAGAAACTCCAGCCGCACCTGCGTCGGCCGAAAATCAGAACCCTCGACGGGAAGCTTCCACAACTCCAGCAAACCGTACCTCGACCAGGATCAAACTCGCTCGCCCCCTCCTGCCGTTCCAACCCCTTCCCCGTCGATCCCCCGAAATCCTGGATGGCAAGTGGAGCAGGGTGGCTGTGTAAATGGTCGGCGGCCGAGGCAGAGGAGGGCCCCCTTCGGGTACCTGGATGACCTACAGGCCAGTAGACAACGTATCGGATTTCCGAGGCTGCACACGGCGGCCTCCCACGTTCTGGAGACGTAACCCAACCTAACCTAGAAACGGCTAGACGAAAAGCGTGCACGGCGCGGAGAGACCGAGGGTACGACCTCGCCGGGCCGTCGGCCTGGCACACGGTGACCTCCCTCGATCTAGGGCGCTGCAACCGTGCTTCTGACGTCATGCTCGCTCGCTCGCTCACTTACTCAACCCAGCCGAGTCAACCTGTGCGTTCAGCCGCGCGCGCTTCCATGCTTTCACGGCTGTCACCGTGGCAGCCCTGGACCCGATTAAAGATGCACGAGGGCGGAACGGGCTAAACGAATATCATCCCCCACACCGACTAACGGCTAACTGGGCCTGTTTCAGGAACCGATCTCAGGAGGGGTACTCGATTCGCCTTCTCTGCAACGGGGGTGGTTTCGCTCTCTGCACTCCATGGGACACTTTGAAAGAGTCTCCGAGGTTGGACTAGGTTTTCGGAAGTTTGAGTGTTTGGGAAGGGGGTAGCTCTTGATTTCGAAGAGACTTGAATCGTGGAGGGTGATTCTAAGGTATCATTTGGCCAGGGTAAAGCTAGAAAATACGCCCCCAAGTCAAAGTGCCTGATCAAACTTGCTTTCTGAGCAATGAAGAGAAAATGAAGATTTTACGAGCCTTCGCTTTATCAGCGTTTGAGGCTGATTGGAACGTGCCATTTGCAGCGGTGTATCTTCAATTGCGCGAGTGAGAGAATAATACGGCGTTTTGTCATCGTAGTTTTGCCCTGTAGGCTTGTATCGGGTGATTTCAAAAGTCTTTGCGGATTTCGTAGGACGCAGCTGTGACGTTCCGGGCCTATCGCGCAACCGGAAGTGCCAGGCACACGGCAGGCTAAGCGTGTTCCCCGACGGTCGAAGAGGAATTAACAGGCTACCAGCGAGCGATCGAGGGGGCAGGGGGGGCCTCACCTACGGTGCCTGGTTGCGAAAGCGTTCGGCTGCAGTTCACTTTCATCTGAATTATGCGGCTCTTATGCGCTAGCTACGTACACAAGCGGCGATCTCGCGTCACTTTAACAATGCACCGGCTCGGCCGGCATGAATTATGATAAAGAGGCTGATATGGGTGGATAGGAGCGGCCCAGATACGAAGGACAGGCCGATGAACCGTCCAGAACGAAATTCACAAGAGAAATCGGTCGTTGATACTCCAGGCTAATGCTTCCCGATAAACGCGCCATTTTCATTCCTTTTGGGACGCCCGATAAGGCCCCGCGACGATCGTTCTCGAAAGATTCTGCGCTGCTATCGTCATCAAACTTCAAACTCTGCACCGCGAGTGTCTGTTCTCTCCTCCACGCTTCGGATACCGATGAAACCTAATTACTATGTGATAGAACGATCCTCGTTGCAAAATCACCCAGCTGTGGCCCTAAACTTGTGACGAACAGCGCACGCGAGGCATTAAGCTGAAACGACAGACGATGGGGCATCGATCGAGAAACGATCGTATCGCCGGCGATTAATCGGCGAGAAGTAGCTTCGCGAGCGCGTCGGGACAGCGCTACGATCTGACTGTGACCTAAAAGTCGGATATATCTCCGGGAAAAAGCAGTTCACCCCGTCCTCGATGGTTCAACGGCCGTGAGACCTTCGTAATCGGGGACATGTGATTTCAGGACGGGAGATGGGGTTGGAAAGCCGATCGCAGCGGTGCCATCAGCCAGTGAAATAACCATGAGGCCAGCTGCTTCCACGAGAGCAGACCCTTGAAATTTATCCCTCCTTCCTCGTGCATATCGCGGTCTCTCGCGAACAAACCGGTCAAACTTATCGAAGCGGAATCGCTATTTATCGCACGCACGGCGAAAGTTCAAAAGCGACGTGGAAATGTTCCCCGCCGCTTTCTCGGGCTTCTCGCCTAGGTTTCGTTGCGGAAATTCGGGATTTAGGTGCCAGCTGGAGCAAGAGTCGAGTGCTCCGTATGAATGCAGAGCGGTGGGCTCGTGTGAACGCGCAGCGGTCGTGGGAGTCTCGCGAAACCCGCGAATCTAACCCTTGAAAATTCTAAATCGTCCGTAGGAATATATACGCGCTCCGCGAAAGTTCCTGTAATTATTAACGAACGATGTTAGTAGGTAGGATTAGCTCCACAGAGGATCTCAAGGTGCGGGAAGGGTCTGGGTTAGGCGATGAAGGCGATGAAAACCCCCAAGGGGAACGAAACCTGATCGGAGGCACGAGGAACGATTTCTGTCGGTTTCCGCGTGACGAGGCAGATTTTAATAATCGCGATCAATGCCGCGCAGCCGTCTAACGCGCTCATCGAGACGAACGAGGTCGGAAGCAGGAACGAATTAGCGAACGCGTCGCGATACAGGGCGTGTTCTAAATTGCGCGTCGAGTCGGCCGATTTTTTGCGACTTTCGTACCCGCGAAAATTGCTCGCGTGGAACTGTAGGTACGATCTCTCGATCCGCTCGGTAAGATAGGATAACTGGTACACGCGACAATTCGCGAGACCAGAGTTTCTTTCGCGGTTATGACAGAGACTCGATTGGACATTTTTCAGAGCGGTGATTTTTCGTCGTTCGACAGGGGGAAAAAGATCGAGGATTATTTAACGTTTAGAAATCCACCGTTCCACGTTTAGGTGAGAGCGGGGAAATTGTTGCTCCTCTATTGTTTACAGCTGCACGGAAGCCGCTTGCGCAACCGAGCGATTGTTCCAGGTATTTTTGCTCGCTTTCGATCGCTTTCGTTGCTCCAATTAACCGTGCGTTTTCTCCTCAGCTCTAGGACCCATGGCAAATTATGGAGCTAGATCTGCGGCGAGATTAAGTCGTGGCGGATTTCTTTCCAAGTCTTAATTACCTGCGGAGGTGGTCAAGCGAGTTGAAACATCTTAGTCGATTCTCTTTGACACTTTGCGCGGAGGATCAAACACTGTGGGATATTTTTTCGAAAACGTGCAATTGGACATTGCCACTGCAGTTTGCAGGTAAAAAGGGGGGCTCGGGTAATTTTTATGTTTTGAAGATGCTGATCCTTTTAAAACTATTAAAACCTGCGTGTAACTTTTATTAGGGGTTGGCCCTTCGTGTTCCATTTTCAGTACAAGGTCCCTCCATCTTCCTCCGCTTCGACAGAGAAAGTCTATTTCAGGGCGCGTCGTTTTGGGGGTGGCTTTTCGTTCAAGGTTAGCCTAAGCATAACCATAGAATTCCGCCGCGAGCGACCCGAGGAGTCGTATCTCTGAAAATTGCAGCTCATTTCGATGGTCGTGGAGAAGATTTTCCAACGATTGTTCGCGGTCACCGAGACAAACGGGGTCGAGAGCACGGATGATTAGCCAGGGTCTCTGTAATTCCCATCCGTAGGATGCTGGAGCCTCGGATTCCAAGTTTCCGACGGTTATCTAGAAGTGTGGGATCTTTTCAAAGACACGGCTGAGTATTCCCGTGAGGACTTCTTTCGGTCAAAGTTACTTGTTTCAAAGTGCGTACAATATCTCCACGCCGTTTTTCGTTCCTCTTTGCAGACGAAGAGACCGGAGGCGAACTTTTCCAGCTGGACAGAGAGCGTGAAAAGTTTTCCAAGATTGATAGAACAGGTTCTATTAAGATTTAAATTTCAGAGTTTATCGGCCAACGATTTCCACTCTACTTCGGGTTCCATCCAGCAACCCGAAAGTCGGTTTAAGCCTTGCTAAATCGGGCGCCACCAGACAATATAGGCATTCGCCCGGTGGTGTCTTTTTTTATTCAAGAATATCGTACGTCTTCGTACGTCATTGATGTCCTTTGCCGCCCCTTAGTCGCAATGTAATACGTGTCCTCGATTCCGAAGGTCGATCAGGCGACCAACTACCTAGCCACCGGGAAATGGGGTGATCCGTGCGACGTACAGGCCACACGTGCGCATCTTCAACCACTGCCGGCCATATAACCTTTCCTCCCCGCAAGGATCAATTGAAAGCTGAGGATCCCGGCACTACATCACTCCTGCGCGATACACACCGGTTCCACAAAGGGAACAGGACCTAACCGCGCACCCCGCCGACATCACAACCACCATATTCCTATTCGATTTAAGTGCCATGGAATCCCATCTGTTTCAAGCAACCCCTTGTAGGTAAATTCATTTAAAAAAAAAACTAGATATAAATAAAAGTCGAATAACATTTCACCCCTAACCATAAATTTATAATTATTATTCCACATATTTATTAATCTCGAAATTAAAAGAGTTAACTTTAAATTATTTTCTATGTGGAATAATAATTACAAATTTATGGTTAGGGGTGAAACTTTATTCGATTTTATTGATATCCCTACCTCTATGGATGAGTTCAAGAATCGCCAATGTCCATTTTAATTCTAACTTTGCGAAATCGTCTGATTAAGAAGAAAATTGTTGCAAAATTTCTAACGCCTCGAATTCACCCGCAGAAATAGTATCCTTCGTCAACCCTAACTCGATAGCATATTCCAATAAATGGAATGACTCGTGACAAAGCTCCTAGAATTATAAAAATAGTATAAGAGTTCATAGTCTTCGTATTAAATTTTTTTCTCAGTATTTCGGTTCCTGTAATCACTTCCACTATTACTTCCCATCCAACGAAGAATCGTCTGCTGAATATGATTTCCTTGCCTGTTTTCGCGCTGTATCTATTTCATCGCCGGAATTCGCAGCTCGCTATAATTTCTATGTGGAAGAAGCGTGGAGAGATTGAGTAACCCCTTGGCGGAGTCCTTTACGATTATGAACGCGGCCTAAGGCTAGCAATCTCGACCCGAGAGAAGCAGCTCACCCCGTCCTCGGTGTCGGTGGTTCGTCGTCCGCTGACGGCCTTCGGAAATGGGGGCGTTCGTTCGCAGCCTCGCGGAGCTACCCAGCTCGTCCAACTGAGACAGCCACATCCCAGGCAACGAGAGAACGACGGAGAAATAGAGAATCAGGGAGAGAGAGAGAGAGAGAGAGAGAGAGAGGAGAGAAAAACGAAGGTAACTGCCGGTTCGGAATATCTCTAGGACAAGTTTTCGCTAAGTCCTCCGGGTTTCTCGCGAAAGCTGCCCTCCCTCTGCCTCCTAACCCCCTTCCAGAAGGGAGGAGATTGAAAAAGGGAGATGAAAGTCCGCGACGCCTCGAGCTTCGGATTTAACTGAATCGACTCCTGGCCAGGACGAAATTGATCTTCATCTGGTCTGCAGTCGAATGAATTCGAGGAAGGGGGCGGATTTAAACAATGCAACAGGGGGTGGAATTTGTAGTACCGGCTGTGAGTCTCGATGAGAAATATCTTGGGGGACAGTGTTCTGGGATTTTGCGAATTAATTTTCGAAGTTTTCGAACAAGAAAGTCCACGTAATGGATAATCCCACTTCATAATATCCCGACTAATTAAAGGAAAAAGTCGATGGGACATAAAGGATTACACGGTTGCCCCCGGCCATCGATTCGGAGCGCAAACAGATCTAATTGCGCCAGGGACGCCTGGATATGGAGTAGATCCCGACGGAAGGGAACCTGGATGAAATGCCCGCGGAGCGGAGAGGCGTGGGAGGGCAGAGCGGAGCTAGTTGACACATTTGCGCCACGTTTACTCCCCCTTTTGCGGTGCGTTTCAGCGCAACTCGCCCGCCCCTGTGCACCGGGGCGCAATGCACTCTCGAGGCCTTGCACCGTACAGTGATCCTCAACTAATCTTATATCCCATTCGATTGGCGCGCCATTGATTATGATATTTTTACCCTCCTGACCTTCAGGGCCGTGTCTGTCGGCTAGGTAGGCCTAGGACACACCGGCCACAGACCTTCTCCCCCACTTTTAATCGACGTACACCCCCTTGGAAGTTGCTAGGTTAACAAGGAATATTCATCAACAGTTTAACCTAAATCTTCATCCAACTACGCGACTTCATAAGCCACTAACAACTACAGGAGATGTCTGATTTCAATTCGAAGGGATATCAAAAGTACCCTTCGAACTTTCATCGACGCTACCTCGAGAACCATTGGAGTTATAGAAAACTTCTTTGGGTAAACGTTTCACAGCCCTTTCCCTTCGAAGGTGCGTCACGCTAATCTATTCCTCGCCAAGCAACATCTAAATTCTAAGCTACCGAAATACTGCGCTGTGATGTTAACATCCGAGGATCGACAATTTTTAATCCGTTTACCAAAGTTTCCTTCCGTTTTCCGACCTTTTTAGGTGACCTAACCCAAACTCGTGCCCTATGTATGTACCTACGTACACAGTAGCCAAGTCTGAGCGTTCCATTCGTCGCGATTTGGCTCCGAGCAGAGGCATGTAGGCGCGAACGTTCGCAAAATTCCTGGTGGAAATTCCGCGGAATCGAGGCGGGCACCTCGAGCCACGGAGTCAACGAACTCGTGGAAGTCGGGAGCGTAAAAGTTCCCTCTCGTAGGTAAGTTTCACGGCGCAACGGAGAAGTTTCACAACCCGACACAGCGCGGTCTTTCGCCTGGCGTGCCGCGGCATGCAAATCCGCTCTGCATAGCCGCCACAGCCACGCTAACTGCACCCGCCTATCTCCGCGCGCTTGCCTCAGCTTACGAGCATCGCCTCCGGCTGCCCATAAATTGATTCGTGCACTTGCGAAAAGCCCTGGACGGCCGCCTCGTGGACGGTGCGCGAGGCGAGCGCGGCGGGGAAACGCGACGGTTTCAGAGCAAGTCCCACCAGAGGTATCGAAGGACATCGATCGGAGGGTTGATTCTATAACGCTCTTCCTCAATGATGGGTTAAATACAGAAATTTCATTTAAATATCTTTAGATAGAAAGATAGAAGAGTCCGCGAATGCTTTAAAATTTAAACCACTAATTTAAACTTTAAATTAATCGAAGAGGGTTAAAAGGGTTGAAACTCGCGCAACATTCACCTCCACGTTGAAATTCAAGGATTTACTGTTGTTATTTCCTCATATTCTACTCGTCAGGATCGTGAAGTCTAGAAGAAGCATGAGTCGCAGAGGAAGCACTTCTGTGTGAAACTTAGACTAATTAGTCGACTGCTCGTATTTACGATCAAATTAAGAGAGTTGTACGATTTCCAATATAGCACCGAGGCAAGAACGTTCGAGACCAGTTATTAAGGGGCATTCACGCCTCGTCGTAAAACAGAATAGAACGCCCACAATGTGGACGAAGAGCCCCGCGGATCGTTAAGCAACGACTATATACTGCTGTCATGGGTCCAGTGAAGCGCCCGATTTCTCGATTCTCGTAATCGCCATTCGACTGTTTTGTCGTCGTAAACGCGAAGAGAAGTGGCGCGGTTGGGAAACTTTTCGCGTTTCCTCGAATCGATATCGCGTTGCTTGCTCCGCGCGAATTTCATCGCGGGACCAGCGCGGAGGCCACCCTCTCGCGGGCAATATCTCCCTTTCTCTTTGCCGATCGTTTAATTCCAGGTTCAATCGTGTCGGTAAGCGGCTGGAACGGCACTTCGCTGCATTCTGACCGATAAAATCTAATGCATCGCGGATTTACCCTTGAAATCGCAAACGAGTTTCCACGGGCGCGTGGTTGCTCGCGGGACGACGGGCTAATCGGTGCACCCAGCGCCAATTCGTTCTGACAACGAAGGGACTGCGACGATCTCCAGAGATTTTAGAGAAATGTTACAGCAAATTCTACAAAGGTAGAAAGGTAAACTTGTTCGATCATAAGGATTCGGGGGTTGGAGGAGCGATCTACGAAATTTCGAGTAAAATGCGTGCCTTTAATCGCCGAAGTTGAAATTTCAAATTACCAGCTACCTGCCTGTATATCTTGCTCTCCCGCTTCCTAAGCCAAACTTCCAATTTCATATACACTACTTGCCAGCATGCGGAGAACTTGGAAATAGCGAATAACACCCTCACGTTCGAGGAGTAACCGTAATCTCTTGCAGGGGAAACGGGGGCCGATTTCAGATTTACGATTACGATTTGGGATCCAGCCGTTGAAGTCTCCAGCGACCGCCTCGCGCGACGACGATCGTTCAAAGGAATCGAGGCGATCCCACCCTGATCCCAGGCTGGCGTTCAGAGAAATTCGCCCTGGCCTGGCAAACTAACACGTCAACTCGAAAGTTCCTGATTTCGTAACGGCACGTGAGCGGAGTGGAGTTCGACGCCCGAGCCACGGCTAGAATTCGCCGTTTCATAATAGCCGATCGAACGCACGGGAGTCTATCCTCCTTCATCTGGGAAGACGAGAGCGCGGCGCGCTGCCAGCATTCATTTTTCAACGCCGTTTTCCCTGTTCTCCAAAACAGGCTACCATCGCCGGCCCTTTCTCGCGTTACATCGTCTTCCGCAAGGGAGAAGAGACCCACCGCTTTCGGACGCGTTAAACAGAAATG
Source organism: Andrena bicolor (assembly GCA_960531205.1). Lineage (NCBI taxonomy): Eukaryota > Metazoa > Arthropoda > Insecta > Hymenoptera > Andrenidae > Andrena > Andrena bicolor. The sequence goes on along the minus strand of OY482664.1, from coordinate 51,551,447 downwards.
TGCGGGCGTTCTCGGGAGGTATGATGCAAGATTAAGAGGCCGATGAAACGTTTACTAAGCATACGCGAGGATAATAAGAGCTGAGGACGAGGCTACTTTGAGAGTCATTTTCTGGACTACGAAATAACGAAGATAGACTTCCACATTGGGAGTTAATAAAGACGCGGAATCTTTTATACGACACTCCCTTCGAGAGTATCTTATCAGAAAAAAAAGAACAGAGGGAAGAGAGTGCCTCGATACGGATATCAAACATCTTCTTCAATTTCCATTTCGATTGCGAAGGGTTCGCATGAGTTGCGGTACAAAATACAAATACTTAATTAGAGTACTAATATCGACTCTTAGCAGATGAAAATCCGTATGAAACGAGAAGCCCATGCGTCACCCGAAGGAATCCCTGCGGAGGACAGCTCCCAGCCAAAAGGTGGGGGTAGAAAAGTTTCATAACATCGTTGGCGCGCATACCGAGCGAAGGGGACGTAAGGTAAGGAGCCCCGTCACGCAATATCGCCGTTCATCCCCCTCGAGGAGGAGGGCTCGGTGGTGTCAAGAACCCCGCGAGACCTCAGAAAGTGCATGCGACCAGATGCACGGGTGAACGAGGCTCGTTAGAAAGCGCCAAGGATAAGACCGCCCACTCGTGGCCGATGCAGTTCATAGTGGCGATACTCTTACGAAATTCATTAGCGGCCTAAATGCAGCCAGCGAGCAGGCTGCGCCAGGCAGGCATGCGGACCCGATCACGGTAAGGGTATGGTCTCGTTATTAACCCATTGAAATGATATTTAAATGGCTCCCACGTGCCATAGAAATCCGATTCAAACGGCCCATATCACCGACAGCAGATTTAAATGGCTCTCGGCTTGTTTCAACATTCGCGGCTATCAGCCATTCCCGGCTGCAGACACATAGGAGCACTTGGAAGATTTAATGGCGCGTCACATCGACCACAAGCACCAGGAATCTGAAGATCCAAACGGGGTTAACACGTTCGACGCGGGGCATTTAGATACATACTGCGAATCGTGTCGAGACAGAAGCTTTTGTTTCGGCTCGTATTAACTAGGACCTGGTAGATCTGTCGTTTTTCCTGCGGAGCCATTACAGGACGCGCGTGGGCAGTTCAATGCAAGAGCCTGCAGGAAAGGATAGGCTGACATGCAAATGATGGAATCAAGGTCGATTTTGGCAGTGAACGTGTTTAGATATTCACAGACCAGGTCCCACGAAGCATGGATTCTCTTCAGAGCAATCTCGGTGCTGGCTCGCGCAGAGGCAAAAGTCGTTCCGATCTCTGCGTGTACGTATCGAAGGCACCAATTACCAAGAAAAGTGCATGCAAAAGGGAAATGGGGCTTTGCGCGAGGCGGAACCTGGCGCCTCCGCGATTGGATACGCGAATTGGTTATCTCTGCCTGTTTATTGCCGATCGTTGCTTGCGCAATCCCTTCCTATCTCTGGCGGGCCCTCGTTAAATCTCCTTCTCGGTCGACTTGGAGGCTCTTCGGTGTCGATGAACTGTCGTCATCTTTTCCTCAGACAGCCGCTAGCTACTCACAAACAGTGCTGTTTACGTGTGAATTCGGATTGGCAGATAATCCCGTTGCTCTTCGTCTCGCTCCCCTTCCCTTAGTTGGCACGACTAATCGATGATCTGGATTATTCCTACACTGTGGCGTTTTCAATAATTCAAAGCTCCGCGACCTTAATTCGATGGAAATTCATACGGAACTATGGGCGACGTCGGGCCTCGTGCGTCTTGGCTGTTCGCTGGCAGAACTGGTAGCTATTGTGCCGATGAAATCAATCAGCGAGCCACAGCGTGACGGGGATTTACAGAATGGGACTGTGATTGCATGTATTCTTGATTGGGGACCGAGAAGTTCCAAGAGACTCGTCGATCCAGTGGCTTCTGCTGAGTTTAATCGATAGTCGAGATCGCGGGGAAGCTTCTACCTGCGCGGAGCCGACGGTTGCGAGTCCAGTGGCTCTTCTGCCGGCTGTTGAACGTAGAACAGTTCCTGCCCGCCGATGTGGTTCGCGCGACGGCGGTCTGGCTTTAATCCTTGGGCCGCTATCAATGAAGGTTATTTGGCAGGGTGTCAAGCGGCGTCAGTGCCAGAGTTTAAGTGGATTTATTTGAAAGTGACGGAAATATTCGTCGGCTGGCACCGGGGCGCGAAATTTTACGTCCCTCGATTTCCCAACTACTATGCAGCAGCCGTGAATTACGCTTCGGATCGCGCGTTCATCGTTTTCACTCACTCGACCCACGCGGAAACGGAGCGACGCTTCGGGGAAACAGAATTGGAAAACGGGGCGCCCCGAAATAGGTACCCTGCGCGAGTAGGGGGTGCTCGGATTATCATAGATCGACAATTAACACGCCAGTGGCGCACTCAGGATTTAATCCTTTTAATGCTAGTTCTATAAAATTCATTAGGTGATTATAAATTTTTTTTTAAAGAGTGAAATCCAGTTTCTTCTCTATTTTACAAAGCCCCTTCTTTGGAGGGTGCCAGGGTCCCTTGCCTCCCCCATCTGGGTGCGTCGCTGTAACTCGTTAAGCGATATCGAAGAGCTAGAACTTCTTAACAGATCTTCCCTTTCATTCCTTGCGCCGCCCTTCTAACTGAATCATACGCAGCTATAACAAAACCACCCCCCGTCGACACGATAAAAAACGAACGAAAGCAGGTAAACTCCTCTTGCCTAACGCGCCAGCATTTCAAACGACCAGTTCACTCGTCTTCCCCAGTTAGCAGGTTCAGTAGATAGCCAGCATTGCGCTCGGTAAATAACTTGAGACCAAATATGGCCGTCAAGTTTCGTGCCGCTTAAGACCCTCCTGCCATATTGCTTCCAGCGTCTGTGAAATATGCGGTCCGCGCGCGTAGCTCGACAAGAACGCCTATTATATAATTCGCAAAGTTAGCAACTGGAATCGATTAATCGAGGAGAATTCGAGCACACGGGGGAGAGAGATAGAGAGAGGGAGAGTGGCTCTCTCTCGCGCGTGGCTGTTGTTCGTGTGCGCCTGTGCGTGATCCGTGCCAGTAACGCCGAAAGTGTCCCACTAATGCGAGGGAACAACGACCTGGCGTGTCTCTCCCTTCTCTCCTCTCCCTGCCTCGCTCTCTTTGCGTCATCAAACGCCTCTAATAACGCACTGTCGTTGTCACTCGGCTCGATACGAGCCCGACCTGTTTCACGACGAGGACCGACAACAAGTTTCGCTATGCGATCGCATTCGTAACAGGCATTCCTCTATGTAACAACGTTCCAACCCTCTGCTGGTTCCGAGGTCGGCTCCTTCGCGGCATCTTTCGAATCCGCGTATGACTCGGCGGAATTTATTGTACCATCGCCTCTCGAGTGGGGATTATTGAAGAAGAAGTCTCGGCGTACGATTGCTCCGGACCCGATATTTCCGTGATTATATTCTGAGGGAATGTTGCTTACCGGAGAACCAGATGAAAGTGTTTGAAAAGGTTTCACGATGAAGGAACTTTTCACATTTATGTGATCCACGCGACGTAAATTGTGAAGGATTACAGTCTTGCGCTTGGACTGCTGGGGTAGTTTTGGTGAGGGGTGTGCTATTATTAGGGCGAGAAAGATTCTAAAGGAAGCAGAGAAATGAATGGTTTATAATCGACGAAGTCGGATCCTCCAAGTTTCATTTTTTTATAGATCGTGATTTGTCATTAATTTCTAATAAAGAATTTGTGAAATTTGTATGGGGAATTTGAAGATTGATATCCAACCGGGAGATGCCAATTATAGGTTGGCATTGCCTATCCTCGATAAGCCGTTCCATGGAAATCAATGACGCTATTGGCTGCACGCGCGTAAAGTGCCTTTAATCATCGCTAGAAAATCCGTGCTCGATTGGAAACGCATTTATCCTCGCGAATCTGTCCCGAGAATGAAACGTGCGCACGCGCGCGCGCGCACACTCTATGCGTTGCACGTGCATATGCATATTTACATTCTCTTTCGCTGTTAAAATTGTAACCTTCTGCCGCGAAACGTTAGCAAATCGTTCTGATTATCGATCATTAAATCTTGCCTATACATGCCTGCCCGTCATGCACTTTCATACACCGCGCCAAGGTTCCCCGATTTCGTACTCGATCTCCATTTTCCTTCGTACCCCTTCGCTAGGTTCTCTGCCCTTTACAGCCAACACTTTCCATGCTTCATAAATTAGTTCTGACTTCTCAATAGACGTTCGAGAAACGGGGGCCTCTGAAGCTAGTTACTAGGGAAAGGATTCCATTTCCATATCGGCGACACTTTTCTCATCGTATCAACAGCTAAGTACCATTAAATAAAAAAGGAAAAACCTTGCAAGATATATGTCGTTCACAAGGAATTCTTTAATAAGAAATTTCAGAGTAGGATTCTTTCTCCAAATCCTTGCGCAACCTCGATTAAAATTATTACTACCTCAAACTACCTTCCAACAGTTAATCACCTTACCTAACAGGAAACTATAGTAACCACAATTCGAGGCAACTGTATCTCCTTCGACTACCTCTGTACCTTCTTTGCGAAAATAAAAATTCCCGCCACCTCCCCTTGCCACGCAAGATTCCCCTGGATCCCCCACATAATCCCTAGCTAATCCTCCCCCCAATTTTCTTCCCTATCATTCTATGCTACCAAGGATCCCGGAGGACTCCCTCGAAATGCATAACGAAAAGAGTTTCGCTTTCCATACCGTCACAGTGGCTGTATGCACGCGGGCGCGCGTGTGTCGGCGCTCGCGCGCGCCCCTCGTGTACGCGGTGTGTCAGTGCGCCGGCCTAGATTCCCGCGGGTTCAACACTCGCTATCGAGGTGACTGCTGCTCGCTCTCGGCTTGCTCAACGCAACCCAACGACCGACTAAGCTCCCACCGAGGAGCGCGCAGCCACCGTTCGTGGAACGGTGTGTCCCTAGGACCTCTTCGACTGCGCGAACTCGGCCAGGCGAGCGGCCGCTTGGCACGTACAGAACCGGGGAGCATTTAAGACCTTCCATCTCGGCAAGGGAGGCCCGCCTAGGTGTTCGCAACACGCCGCAAATCCCGACCTGTTCGGTGCAGTGCAAGCTGTCGATGAGGATTCGCGCCAGCAACGCACTTGGAACCAATTCTGTTGATGAATATTAGGTGCGCTCGTTACGGGAATTTCTCAGAGAGTTCGTGGGGTTGAAGGGAAGAAAATGGTAGATTGAGGTTTGTTCGGAGGGATGGGGGTGAGCGGCCAGTTTGTGGATTCAAGGAGAAGTTATCTGGCCAGTTGGGGAGCCGGGCGAAGAAAGCAAACACTAGCGAATACCCGAGGCACGAAAGTGTCACGCAACCGGCGATCAGAGAAAGTGGTCACACAACTCTTTGTCCTTTCGTTCGAGCAGAAACCGCCGTAACGGCTTACTTAACCCGTCCGTGTACGTAACTCCTACGCGAATCCTTAAAGTCCTCGCAGAAATACCAGGCGATCTGTTAGACCCCGGAGTCTACTGTAACACTTCCATCCCTGGTAACCCTCGCAGGAATCGCGGTTAAATGACGTCCGGCGAAGGGTGCGCGCCCTTCTCCAGCAGATGAACCTCATCGAGTGGCGCGGAAAGAAGCGAAACGGTGAGTGAAATTAAGGGGACGAGGCTCGTCCAACGACGCAGGGAGGGGGTGGTCCAGTGGCCGGGCGAGTTCGCCGCGGCGCGCTCGAGAAACTTCTGGAAGGCAGAGCTAAACTGAACTACAGTTACCGGATCGGTTGCACAACACGGAGGCCGGGTAACTCCTCGCGGTGCAGCGACCGTTCGAGGACGCGTTTCGAGCAGTTCAGCGCGTGCTGCCCGCCTACTTTTACTTTCGTGCGCGTGCAACGCGTGCTGACCGATATTACGGGACCGCAGGAACACCGCCGCCTGATCCTGGACCCCGAGAGATCCTGCTGCAGCTGAAACGAGAGGTCCCATTTCGACCTCTCTCGACTGAATGAGAAAAGCAGCACGGGGCTGGGAAGAAGTATAGTAGGGTGGCTATATAATGTAGAAGCTTAGTAATTTGAAAGTATGGTAGAGTATGTGGAACTAATTACGCATTGTATAGAATTTTTTACGGATGGGCGAATTAGGCCCATTTCACTCTGTACTCTTTGCGAACTGCACCCTCAAAATGATAGATTTACACCGAAGTGTCTCATGATTTCTCGCCACACGCGCTCCATCGGCTGTACCCACGTCTACGACACGAGCCCTCTGGCCGCCATGTTTAAAATCAAGCAGACTTGAAGGGAACCATGGTACGTACCCTAGACTTCTCTGTCTCTGGAGTGAATGAAGTCTCTATTGAATAGAGCCTTGGAGTATCAATGGTCAGTAACTTAGATGCTGGGTAGATCGTTCGTAGACAATGGTGCCCGCGACACCTACTTGGAAGATTTTTTTCACAGCGATCGTAGGTTTGACTTATTTCGTATCCGAGCAGTTGACACGCGATGCTGAGGGGGGTTCGGCTGCGACAGAAGAACGAAGACGTAGACGTGGAGGAGAAACGAGAACGAAAGTAAAAATCCGTTTCGTTGAGAGCCACTGGCTAGTGTGTAATAGTTTCGATCGAAAGGAGGTTACGGAGTGACTGAACTTTGGCTTCATTGTGTGCGAGACACCACGCACGCGCGCTCGCGCACACACACCGACACGCGGCCACGCGTTTAGCGGAATACCAACACAGCAGTGGCACACGTACGCACAGGGACGACGAAACCTACATCGTCACAGCGCACCAAAGAGCACCGTTCGCGCTTGTCGGCGCATTGAAATCACCATAGTTTCGCGTAGGGCCGCGCGAGTCGCCACGCACCGCGACGAATCCAGCTCTTTTGCAAATCTGTCCACTTTCGATCGAATTTTCGAGCGAAAGTCGCGCTTAATCCACCAAGTTCTGCCCTTTAGTACCATTTTATATGCAGGAATTTGAATTTATTGAAATCTGAGAAAGCATTTCCATTTTGGGGATAAAGTACTGAAATTTGGGAAATTAGGCATCGCAGGTTTTGCCGAACGACGAGGTGTATTGTAGACCGATGGAAAATGAAAGTACGAGCTCCGTAAGCCGGAAGCAACCTGTTCACTTTCTACGCTGCAGCTTTGGTGATTTGTGGCCCATTTTGACAAGCATTTGCGAAATGTGGGAGGAATTTGGTCATGGTTACTGTGCTCGCATCGCTGAAGTAGTTTCGTGCTTCTTTTGGCATGATTGGTAACTTGACTGAGGTAATCCTCGAGAAGTACGAAATGGAAAATCGAAGCAGACACGAAAACCATCTACACACTTTTTTACTAACTCCTTTTATACCATCCATTACTGCAACGAGACTGAAATTCCAAAATAAATCCTTAGTGTTGCTCCAAGCCCTTCAAACAGGTTGCGAAATCGAAGCCTGTCTCGACGTAAAATACTATTTTATGAAAAACAGAAGTGGGTTGTTAGTGTGAAATGGGAGGGAAATTGTCAGCGTGCTCCGTTTCGCGGGGCAAACGAAACGGAGGGCAGCTGTTGCGGAGAAGTGAAAACTGCATCGCGACGGCGACTTTCACGTCGTCGGGCCCGCCGCTATCGGGAGAGGCGGGTAGACAAGAATGTTAGCGTCGGACATTGAAGAAAGCGAAACCGCCCGCCCATTCCCCGTTGCTCGCTTCTATAAAGCTGCTGTTGCTGCTGCTGGAGTTGCCACACGACTCGTAGCAATGCAATTGCGCAAGCCACTTTTGCGGTAAGGATACTTAATCCGACTGCCTACCCTCTCACTTCGTCAACAATACGGAAAGCGGCCGCCCGAAGAACGTGCATCACCCACCACGAAATTGCAGGGCTACGAAAGTGTCGAGAAACCACCCTCGATGTTTCCATCCCCACGCACCGTCTTCTGAGTTTGTCTGACCAAGAATAGAAGCTTTCTTTAGAAATATAGCAGGGTACATATAAATAAAGTGATGGAACGCGAAGTTATATATCTGTATAGAAGTAGTACAGAAATTAAATTAAGTGTAAGTTAAGTTCAGTTTATCTTCAAGTTATAGTAATTCAAATTTGTCGTGAATTTTCTGTCACTAATTCTGCTCCATAACGAAGAATATATTATTCCGCGAAATTTGAAAAGAAAGAGGAGAAGTAAATAATAAGGCAATGAATAAGAGAATTCTCAAAGCTCGAGTTACGTTCCGAACCAATGTGCCTGGGGAACATCGAAGCAAGTAGGTAGCTTACGTATCGAGTAAGCCACTGCCGCGTGTCTGGCGCAAGTAGTAGGTGGCAGTACAAGTCAGACCACAAACCAACCATCCCGCCAGCGAAAGCGGACGGTAGTTTACGGCTTTGCCGACAGAATGTGCTCGCGTCGCGACGCTGTCTGACATCTGCTGACCGTAGCACGAAATGCAACGCGCCTCTGCACCGCAACAGGTCGAGCACGTGTGGCTACTTCCCGGCACGTGCTCGACCTTTAGCGAGGCTGCATCATGGCCGCGAGTTCGATTTAGCGTCTACCTCTTTTAAGGCAGAACTCCGCAAAGTTCCATTTGAATGGCAATTAAGTAAAGCTAACTTCGATCCTGCGCCGTGAGGAAAGGGATAACAACTTTTGGGGAATTTAAAATTGCATTTCGTCAATGAATCACGTTTCACGAATGATTCAAGTGTTATAGCCGAGGCAAAGGCATATGCCATAGACAAATCAACCCCTCGCTATATATCTGGACCACCCCAAGTACTTTACCTCTTATTTCCTTGTGCATAACTACAACTTAAACTCAACCTTTCAAAGAAAAAATATTGATCAATTAATCTTGCCTCGACTATAATCTCAACATCCACGTTCGGAATGAAAGAAGCACTTACTGAACGAGCACGTCGCAGGCACTGAAGTTGTCAAGGTCCAAACTTACCTGAAACACATAAAAAGTAGCAGTTTAGTAAAAAGAAGCAAGACGTATCTGTCCTCTAAAACTTACTTTATTTTTTTAATTCAAACATGATTTACCAAGTACACATAACGTAATCAATATAAAACGAGGATGCAGGGAAAATATAACCTGAACAGCCTGTATAGGGTGGATGGATATAGGAGCATGGAAGACACGAAGCAGAAGGAAGACAAGGGCAACGATCCTGAAGCGAGGCAATCTGATGCTATCATCTCCTGACAACGTTGTATGCGGGCACTAGGAGGCAGCAAGAGCCGCGTAATAGGCGGTAGAGGGGGAGAACTGGCGGAGGGGGTGTGCAATGGATGCAAGTGACACTGCATCGCCACTTACTCTAGGTTAGGGACACGATCGTAAATATGACGAGCTCAATCCACGCGGGACCATCACCGAAATTGGGAGAATGGATTCAAGGACGGGTAGATGATATGCTCGTTGGTCATTTACTTGAACCACTGCTACTTCCTCATACCACTTTCTCGTTCACTTCTACCACTGTTTCAGCGATACTCTGTACTACTTAAACGTAGGTCCTAGTGAAAGAAATGTTCAAAAGTTTGTTAGAGGCTGTTAGTAGTTCTGCATGGCTAGTCGCGTATTAATTAAGAAGCGAGCAAGCTTCAATAGACACCGAGCTACATTTCTTCAACTAATGTTCTCGCGAACATTCAAGGGCAGCATGGCCTGAGTCGTTAACGGACCTCCTTCAAGGATTCAGCAATAGCCAATAAGACCCACTAATCCGACGAAAGTTGTTCTTGGTAAATGTCGGTTTAATACACGGCCTCCCCCAAAGGTGTGACTGTCGAAATTAATTGTCTGAAGTGAACTTCCTGCGAATGGCTACATTAATTAATCAATTAACGCGGCGACTGTCCAGCCACGTCGTGCCTATGTTCTATTCTTCCCAGTCTAATAGACTTCTAGTATTAACTTCAACATCTTAAATAATAATTCGCATCCCACGCATTTGCCTGCTTGAAAATATCAAATAAAGGGGTTGTCGATAAAGAGGTTGTGCAGATAGAAGAATCTAGTTGGTGGCAAAAAAAGAACAGCTAGGGTCCAGGAAGGGGATCGCAACAGTGGCCTCTCAAGTCCCATCTTCAATTTTAGTGGACACGAGGCTAAAAGCCGCCTCAACGAGTCCGTGCGATCGTAGGGGAAATCTGGGTACAGAATCGGGGAGGGCAGTCGGAGGAAGCGGTGAAATTCACCGTGTATCCCTCCTCGTCCAAGCATCCAGCGGCAAGTTCGATCCTCCTCTCTCTAAACACCCCTAACGCCCCGCCAGGAGTTCCAACCCCGGAGACCTTCACCCCATTTAGCCTTCACCGAGCTCGCTCGGTTCCGGGCTCCCGAGCGCCTATATATCAACGACCACCACGGGGTTCTTTGCCCATAAAACGACTCGCGTATATACATATACATACCTGAAACGGCGCGCGCTCCAAGCTCGGCGCGTAGGGAACCGGAAACAGGGGTCGAGGACGGCAGCGCGTGCTCTCGCTGGCAAATTATTCTCCGCTACTTGCAAACTAATCCAGGAGAACCGAACTGGATGAAAACGAAATATTATTCATTGTCTCCCGTCGCTCGCGATAGAGGATTGTGGGTTTTACGAATTCCTGTGCCAAGCTATTCACTTTGGGGGTGGTAAGGGTGAGAAGTGTTCATTTTGAGAAATGTCGTAATTGAATTCTTCAATTATTCTTCGTCAATCAAGGTAGCGAACCTTACTGTTCTCCAAATTGTGTAGTAATTCAATGTGGCCTAGGGTGCGTACATTCAACCCTGAGGAATGGAGAATCGAAGCCAGGGTAGAAGAATGTGGCGAGTGGTAGAGGGTAGAAATAAGTCGGTGTTTGGATCAGAGTGGTGTGAACTAGCATTATCACCATATGGCCTATCGAGATTGTCGAAGATACCAGAGCAGAGGAGCAGTTGGGATTCCGGGGGTTGATTGCGCGGGACAAGGTCATCGTTGCCCTGACAACGAAAAGCGGCACGTGCTGCCTACGTTCCTCCTCATCCACTGACCCCGAAATGTGCGCGCGACGATCACTTTGCTGATCCTCCTGGGATTCAGGCTATTGTCATTCCGTTGAGCCAACAGAGGACAGATAATGCGAGTCGCCAAGCATTTCAGGCTGGGATTTTATCGATATCGCCACCTGCGCGCTCTTTGATAACCCGTTGGAAACGCAGCGATGCAAATGGAACCTGGCTTCTTTTTATTTTAACTCGCGATGCAGGATTTTCTGTTTGACAATTCTACCGATCAAGGGGAGAAGGTTGGAAGATGGAACGGTTTTTTTTTAATACACTTTGAATAGAGTTGTTTAGGGGGATATACCTCAAGGCCAAATTTTTTATTTATTTATCTTCACGTTAAATATTACCGCTACAATTAAAATTTTATGCTGGTAAAATCACGTTTCTACTTCTGGACTTCTTCTGATTAGAGTATTCGAGTTACGTGATTAGAGAAATCGTTCTGTATTAAATACAGAGCACCTCTTCCACCCCTGATACTCGATTCGATACTTGAGTGTCTATTACAATTGCGAGCATTTCTGTGCAACAAATCATCCCTCAAGGAAATGTACTAATTCTGATGACCATCTGCTGAATATCCTCAATTCTTTAAATCCCGATGAAACTTAACGTTAATAAGTATTTTCCACGCAGAATGCGTCATCCTCGGACAGAGTTATTTCCACCCCCTCCCACGAAACAAATTAACGCCCAAGCCCCTGATATAAACGGAGGAAAAAATACCAGGAAGGAATTAATGGAAGGTCCAATCGAGGTCAGATCACGGCCGATTGGAGGCGATATTTCTCCGCGGCGGGTAGCCGTTCGATTACACGCAACCCCGGAAGCCGAGGATTTTCACAAGATTCCGGATTCCGGGAGTGAATGCGCGGGACAAGGACGACGTTACCCTGACAACGGTCACGGCACGTGTAGCAAAACGGTTTCCGTCGTTCAATATGCACGCATTGTTGCGCGAGAAGACGCGAGGAAGGATTTTCCAGAAACTGCTCCTCGAGCTGCTAACCCTTTAATCCATAAATTGAATTTTTCATGGAGCTTAAAAGTGTAGCCTCCGATGAATACAAAATTCCAATCATTCTAAAACCTAATACAGTACTCGTATCATTGATCCACACTAAACAGATGACACAGCCAGAGTAGTAAATTAAAAGATTCAGAAGTTAGCAGAGTAAGCAGAACCTACAGAATCGCAGTATCTCTAAAAGCAACCCTTGGGGGCTGTTAAATATTCTCCGGTAAATCTCCAACCCTTAAACGCAAACACTACGCGTTATCAAACACCAAGACCGACAATAAGTGAGACGGAGAAACGAGCATAAACTGAAACTTTAAACACATTAAACTCCACACCCCTCATAATTAGTTTCATGCAAAATCGAAAGAGCAGGGTGTTGATCACTTTCAACAGACTCGCTTCTCGACCAGGGTGAAACATATTTATTTGGACTTGGTTGAGATTAATCCACCAGTCCAGGGTCACCAGACGACGAAGTCAGAAAACGTCGCGCCCCAATTTCCAAAGTTTTTGCACCCCTGGTGCTCGAAGTCGCTCGAGGGATGGGGGCGCACGACGTGAGATATATTCCAGCACCCCGTACCGTCCCTCCGCCCCTCCAGACGGGTGCAACCCCTCGTGCCCCGATCACGGTCCCTCGACCCTGAGGAAACCAAGGGTCGGTACACTCTACTTCTCTGCTCCGTCCCTCCTGCCCCCTTGTAGCAGCGCGACACCCTCGACGCCTAGCGTCTCGGAACAAAGACGCTTCCTAATTCGATCGCGGCGCTTTGTTCGCTCGACCAGGAGACACGTGTGCCGTTATTCGTCTTTAATTTTCAGCACCCCAGGCTGCGGCCGGCTAGGCCAGACTTTGGGGTGCCTCGCACCCTTCCCCCTTCGCCCTTCTGCCTCCGAGAGGCTGGTGTTGTAATATACCAACCCCGTGTTTTGTCATTCCTAACCCGCCTCGTTCTTTGTTTCGAAACGTTCGAGGGGTGGTGCCTAATTCTGGACGAGGTATATTTTGTGGGAAAATTGGAATTATTCTGTGGGACCGGGGGTGGTAGCGAAGCATCGTTAAAGCTTCTCAAATTCGACACTGGCACCAAGTTGTACGCGGAACGTTGGCAACCCCCAGGCAACCTACCCCTTCGAGTCCCCCAGCAACGACCCCTCGAATTCCCTCGAAATCCTCGAGGAACGGTACAGAATCCATCGAGCGGTCCACAGGGCGCGCAACTCCGGCGTCCTCTTTCGCGGAACGCGCGCGTATTTGCAAAGGGAGGAGGCGTGGAAGCCCGGGAAGCCCGCGAAGCATCGAGAACGATACTCACTTCAACCCCCGCTCGGCCAGAGTGGCACGCATCCGTTGCCTCCTGAAAATTACCCGTGCCGACTTTATTACGGTGATTGCGCTTTAATCGCTTTCGACGAGGGGCGCATCTGGATCCCGCGAGGGGTGCATCCGCTCCTGTTTACGCTTGATGGGCGCGCTGAGTGCGGCCACGGTCCCTCTGACGAATCGAGCTGCAGAGGCGAAGCCAAAGCTTTGTTCAAGATCAAGATCCGCGGAGTCGGCGTAGCCTTGAAGGGCTGACGGACGCCTGGGCCGGGGGAGGGTTGCATCGTAAACCATCCCCCATAAAAGCTGCAGGGTAGCTTGAGGGGTGTAATAGGTGTAGCCATAGCAACCCACCGTCTACCACGGAATCGATAAAGTGCAACATTCGAAACGCTCGCCGTGACACCGTCCGTCTCGCCGACGCGTTTCCGGCATTGTCCTCGCGACCCCTCGCCGGGAGGGGCGCGCCCTCGCGAAGGCTAAGGTCGAGTGACAATCGGAATCGCGGGGGATCGCTACGAGATAACGTCACTGCTGGATTCTTCGGTATTTCGAAGACAGGAGTTGCAGGTAGCTTAGGGGTAAATCGTTTATGAAGAGGGGAGGGCAGAAGAAGGGAGGACTCCGAGATCCAGCGAGTGTTTCGAACAGTTTGATGGGCACTTGCGAGATAGGGGATGATGTGTAAGTGGATAGGCAGATGAATGGGAAGGGTTGGTAAATTAGTAACGTTCGCTGTAACGCAGAAGGGGTTGCGGAAACGTGGACGGGCGGGAAGGTAGATAAAAATCATGGTTAATATCGCAGCCAGAAGCGAAGTCAGAGGAAAAGATGACGCGAGCAAGTTCAGCGTACCCTCGTATCCACGGGTTGCCCTTCGATTCTCATTCAAGGTCCGTAATGGGGGTGCAGCGTGCGTCGAGGCTTCGGGGTTTCCATGACGACCGCCACTAAACTACCCTTGCAACGCCCACCGAGGGTTGCGTTTCAACTTTCCACCCTCTGTCTCGACCGATCGACGACCATCCCCCGGCTGCAACGCTTCCCAAAAGAAATCCCTGGAATAGGAGAGACTCGCCGCTCCTAGGCCTGCCACAATTTCTCGTCTGAAGGTCACCTACGCTCGAAATGGCCGGAAACCAGCCAACCCCCTTGGATGATATTTCACATCTCATCCACTCCGTGACACGTGAAAACGCGGATAACACGATACACCCGCTTTATTTCCCTCGATTCGCGCAATCTTCCTCCCCACTGACGTGCATCATCTATTTCGAAACTGAATGCTCAACTTTCACGTCGAATAACGACGAAGGAACATTTGGCTACATCATTCGATGCTAAGTAGGTTCATTTCTGTCCATGTAGCTAATGAACAGTCGCATTTTGGAAAATATATTAAATTCGGAGCGTATGTAAAGTATTCCATCCCCTGCAGATTGCAATTTTGTGTGATTACGAAGGTTTTTCGTTAAATACGTATTAGCGGAACTATCTGTCCGGACAATCGCGAGGCAAAGGCAGGAAACGTTCAAGTAATAAAACACTTTATTCCTTCCCTTTCTGCGTCGAATAGCTGTACGTAGACGAACGTTCAATTAAAAACTGATTTAAATTACAAATAGGGGACGCTGCACGTTAAGAGAAAAGAAACACCCCGACGCGCTCGTTTCCTGTTTTAGAGCAATAGAATGTCGATTGTGTGTCGGAAATGAAACGCGTCTGTGGAGTCGGGAAATCTTTTCCTCGTTAAGATCGGGAATAATTGTAGGAAACGTGGCTATTATTTACGGGTGAATCGCGTGCCGACAACTCGATACGGGTTCAATCTATCGCCAGGCTCCTCCGAACCTCCAGATTCTTCCCGGAATGGCCCTGTTGGGAAATTACTCGCAGAGTGGCGACTTCATTTCCACCGAATGGCACGACGACCCATGCTTCTGATGCGACATTACTTCTATCGATCCCGTGTCTCGTTGCCAACTTTTTGTCTTCGAGGGTTAAAACCATCTAGAGTACGAAAATTTTTTACACCGCCATGCAATCTCCTTCTCAATACAACCCCCACACTACGCACAAGAGAATTCTAAATAAAAACCAGTATAACGCCCAAGATGTACAATAGACATACGATCCCCAAGCTATTATTAACTATTTTTAAACACACCAAGTATTAATTAATCCACATTAAAACCACGCTATTACTACGCACAATTATTTTCACATTATTACTGTAATATTTGTACTTTTCATTCCATTTCCTTATTTAATTTTATTTTATTTGTCGTTCTGTTCGTTATCTCTTCACGTTATTAAAACGCGCCAAAGGGTTACATCCCGTTAATAAATGAATACTAATAATAATTGTACCTTCAATACCTCGCAGGACAATAAAATAAATACCATAACAAAACAGTCTCCTTTATTCACCCAAAGAAAACGGCTATCCCCCGTCGTTCAGTCGATTTCAATCTCTCGTTTGAATATTCCATTTCTTTCTGCGGGGAAGGTAGGCGCGCGCGCGCGGCATTGCATTTTCAATGGCAGCGTCCAAAGGACACGTTCTGCCAGTTTCGTCCGACAATGCATCCAGTTCGAGGTTGAGAAAAAAAAAGAAGAAGAGACGCTTGAAGAGATGCGGCTGCTCGTCGCCGTCGTCGATGCTCTCTCGCGTCCCCCACCCCTCCCTCGTTCCCCCCTTTTTTACATTACACCGTGCGAATACCGTAGTCCTCTATTTCGCAGTTCCGAGGACTCCACGGAGGTCCTTCGCCTCGTTCGAGGGATCGACGTCCCGGTCACCGACATCGGGTGCAGTAACCAAGGAGTAGGTTATCCGCGGACCTTCACCGCTCGCCGCCGAGGTCGAAGACCCTACGGTACCTTCCAGGCCTGATCGATTCGCGTCGATCGACAAGGACACGCTAAGCCGCACCATCGCGACAAAAAGCCGGTTTTCCTTGATAAAAAGATTGCGCCTTCCGCGATGCGAAGGGGTTCGGTTGGCAGGCTTTCGAGGGCGGTTCGATGGCTGAGGGGGTTGTCATTTATTATTATCATTTATTTCGAGAGGAAGGGTACATAGGTTCGGCGGAAGTTGGATATCTGCTGGGTTTGATTCTAAAAAACTTAGCGACTTGAGGTTCGAGGTGGTAATAGAGGGGTTGCAAGATGGAGGATATTTATAAATTGCGATAAGTGTTTGGATATTCAGATCTGAATCTTCTGAGCAGATAGGGGTGCAGGGACCTGCCAATTTGTTGTAAGTGTTCAAGCATTTCGACGCTCAAAGTCCACCGTACATCAGGATATTCTAATTTTAATCGGAGAGATCGCTGTTATCTTCCCACAAAGTGGATCCAGCCGAAGGATAAAGGAGCGCTGAGGAGATTATTATAATCAGGCTTCGAGGGGTATCATTCAGTCCCTGGCCAGAGTTCATCCTTTCCAACACTGATAACGCCCATATTCGCGAGCTACGTTCACGCAACGGAGATCCTAGGATCGAGCTGAGGTCTGAAAGGTGATCGGACGTTTCGCAAAGGTGCTGCTCGAAAATGCTCGCGCTCAGGACGAAGGCGAGGCAAAAGGGCGCCTCGTGCACCCTAGATGGGGTCTCTGCCCTTAACGCCGAAGGTCGAGGACCTTTCAACGACTGGGCTGTCTCTCCTTCCACTCCTCTTCTCCTGCTCGCGACGCCAGGCCCTTTTTGCGAGCACCTGCCCCGATAGACTGTTACCGGACCAGATGCCGAAGGATCGACCGGCTTAAACGCGATCCTTCGATAATTCGATAGTATCGAGAGGAACGCTGGCCCTCCGTACGATTTATCGCTGGTCCACGAAAAATCGCCTTCCCCCGTCAATCTCTAAAAACCTTCGATTCGCCATCTTATCTTCGTGATAACTAATAAGCCCCGTCAGAGTCGAGGATCTATTTTTACTCGAATCAATAATTCGGCCGTCTTCCATTCACGTCCCCGGCATTGTCTCGGAAGGATCAGATTCGCGCCCACCAGTAATTTTTTATGAGTACTTAACTTAGCCCCAGGAGAATCCGAGAATAAAAGCAGCTCCAGACGAAGGGATTGAAATATTGAATGCTAACCCCTGCATATCTATTCCCTCCATCGAAAGATCGACAGGTCTCCGATTCCCGCGCCACATCCCACAAGGCGATCGACGAAATCGCGCACGGAAAGAACGAGGAAGTAAAAACAAGGCAGAATTCTATACAGGAACCTGAGTTCCATTTTACCACGTATCCCTTTGCTATTTTCGTGCCAAGTGCCGCTGCACCTGCGGAGCGCGGCTTCGAAGGGATTTGAAGCCCGACTCCGCGTGGAAAGTTCAAAGATTTATCGCGGCCGCGAGAGGCCAGCGCCTCGAAGGGAAAGGAAGAGGAAAAAGTGACGGGGGAATAGCCGTTCCTTTTCACCGTTAGAGTTCGACGAACAGAGGGGTTGCGCATAGGAGCGTCCAGGGGAAAAGAAGCCTGGACGGTGGCACTTTGGCGCCGATCAAGCGTTACCGAAACCGCCACGTATTATACTTGCATAAGGAGGCTTAGCAATTCAAATGCTGGCTACCAGGCGATGCAAATTGAGCCGCGCAGCCGAGCTTTATATGTATTAATGGGTCAGTGGCATCGCACCACGAGTGTACACTGAACCTTGCCCGAGCGTTGCACTTCTGCCGCGGCCGCCGCGCCGTCCCCACTGCGCTCTTAGCGCCTTAAGCTCGGCTCACATCCTGCCGTCCAATCGTTTCCTAAGCAGATGCCACTGCCACGAGGCAATCCCCACGTACGTGCGTATACAGATCGTTTGGGGAGAGGTTCCTTCAAATTCTGGGATCTGTGGGTGTCCATGATCCCGTCGAGGATTCGACTATAGGAATATTTCTGTAGGAAAACTCCAACCAGTCAGATAAATCGAAGATACGAGCACCCCAGAATGTAATTTTCTGGGGAAATAAATGTGCGAAGATTCAAAGAGCAGCACAGATTTTCCTATGAAAATTCCTAATAGAAATTTCAATTTTATACAAGTATAATATCAAGGCAGGTAAAGTATTCCGAAGCACTAAAAGAAACGCGGAGATGCTCTTTAAGTCCGAAGCTTTCGGGGAACTGGAGAATTTTCTAAGATACCGAAAATATGTGTCAACGTTAAGAAATATTTATGAAGATGCAAAGTTGTAGCAGCGAGTCGCTGGAATACTCTCAAGACTTAGCGTTGAATGGCGACTAGCCGCGAGGAGGGTTAGCGCTGGGAAGCTGGGACAAGGCCGAGGGTGCATCGTCCTGTGCACGGAGGTCTTTGCACCACGGGTTGCACTCGTACGACTCGGCGATGCAGCGCGAGGAATCGTGCCGTAAACAACTGGCTATGTGGGCCAGACGATCATTCAATGACCGAACGAGCCGCCGATCTTTTTAAACATCCTAGGCATGAGAGGTTTGCCCTCGCACATAATCGCGCGCGAAGCTGCCGCCTGCTCGCGTAACAGTGATCGATCGAGATTCGATCCTACGAAAACAGATTACCTAAACTTGGGGCCAGATATATTGGCCGGTGAATTCATTTTCGCAGCTAACGCACACCTATTCTGATGTATGTATTTCTACGCTAAGAGCTCGGTTTGGCCTACACGTTAAGAGCTTGGCGCTATCCCCACCACTTCTGGCTCACTCTTTTTCTGGCAAGGCGAGAGCGAGTCAGAAAACGTTGAGAATAGAAGAATACTCCTCACGAAAATCACCGGCCAATATATCTGGCCCCGACCTTAAGGGGACATTCCACGCGAATTCGGACACTTTTTGGAGTAACATTTCAGATGTTGCTGAAATTTGAATATATTGTAGTCTTTAGTGATATTTAAACGCACCTCAAAGGATTTTTGAAAATTTTGAATAATGTCGATTTTACAACTGTTTGAAGGTAAGTGCTAACTCTTTTTCAGTAAATTATAGCTATGGAAGTAGTAAACGGATGGAGATGAGCTTTATGGTGCTTAGAGAGAAGACATTGAAGTTTTAAGAAAAAATTATTTTAATTTGAAAAAATAAAAATTTGTACCATTTTTATACAATTATTTTAAACAAATGCAGTTTTTTAATATCGGGCGCGATTTTAAAAATCTAAAAAAAAAGGAGAATATAGTTCTATCCTTCCCCTTGATGGTGTAATTTTCAAAAGTATGGACATTTTAAAATTAGCCCTGTAAAAATTGCCGAAAGTTGACGCTGCGTCAAATCACACCAGCTCGACTGGCTGTGCCGTGCGGTACACGCAGCGGCCAAGTGCTATTCTTATACAGTTTTCTCGAATACGGTAAGTATTTGTAAAAAAACTGAAGAAGGAACACTTTTACTGTTTTTTATACACAACCCAGTACGGTAACTCAATTTTTGGTGTTCGCAATATTTTCGTTGAAACGAAGGTGACACTCAGTTTTTTAAATGGAATGCTATATATTTGATTGTCCAATATGAATGCGACTGTCAAGACAAGTTCAACCATATGGTATAGTATGACCTTCAAGCCTACACATGGTTAGGAATGAAATAAATATATCGAACTATTTATCTAGTAGATATTTCATCTTTCATTCCTAACCATGTGTAGGCTTGAAGGTCATACTATACCATATGGTTGAACTTGTCTTGACAGTCGCATTCATATTGGACAATCAAATATATAGCATTCCATTTAAGAAACTGAGTGTCACCTTCGTTTCAACGAAAATATTGCGAACACCAAAAATTGAGTTACCGTACTGGGTTGTGTATAAAAAACAGTAAAAGTGTTCCTTCTTCAGTTTTTTTACAAATACTTACCGTATTCGAGAAAACTGTATAAGAATAGCACTTGGCCGCTGCGTGTACCGCACGGCACAGCCAGTCGAGCTGGTGTGATTTGACGCAGCGTCAACTTTCGGCAATTTTTACAGGGCTAATTTTAAAATGTCCATACTTTTGAAAATTACACCATCAAGGGGAAGGATAGTATTATATTCTCCTTTTTTTTGAGATTTTTAAAATCGCGCCCGATATTAAAAAACTGCATTTGTTTAAAATAATTGCATAAAAATGGTACAAATTTTTATTTTTTCAAACTAAAGTAATTTTTTCTTAAAACTTCAATGTCTTCTCTATAAGCACCATAAAGCTCATCTCCATCCGTTTACTACTTCCATAGCTATAATTTACTGAAAAAGAGTTAGCACTTACCTTCAAACAGCTGTAAAATTGACATTTTTCAAAATTTTGAAAAATCCTTTGAGGTTCGTTTAAATATCACTAAAGACTACAATATATTCAAATTTCAGCAACATCTGAAATGTTACTCCAAAAAGTGTCCGATTTCGCGTGGAATGTCCCTAAGGATTTCTGCTTACCAGACCCACAAACGTTATGTCGCGAAGTAATTCCGTCCACAACGACGCTCTCCTCTTACTACTTACCGATAAATATTCCTCGCGCGGACACCCCCCAGCGAGAACAATCCGCAGGCGTTGCGTAAGCCGCAGAATACCGAATTCCATTCTTCGGCATCCTCCGTTCGACGACGTGGCCGTGCGAATCAAGGTCCCGCATCTGCAGTCACCATGCTCCGACCGCGCGAGGAATCGAGATGTAAACAGCTGCATATGTGGGCCAGACGATCGCCCAACGATCGGAACCGAGGCATTCCTCTCTGGCCAGACACTCTCGTTTTCCTTTTTCCCCCGATGTTTAAGAGCGCACCAGCTGCGAGACGGGGCGCGCACCTAATTAACGGAGTCGATGCACCGCGATCCTCGACATTGCTCGCGAAAGAGACCAACGAGAGCGCTGATATTATGCATCGAAAGTCGAAGCCACCTCTGGAATTTACTTTCACGAGCACTTTTCCTTTTAACTTCATAAATTCCGCCCCTCTCGGCGACGCCGCACGGCCTGAAGATCGGTAACCAGGGAAGGGGTAGGGGGCCGCGCGTGCTCCCATTACCATGCAAATTTAATTAGGCCATCTTCCAGCGGGCATTCGACAGAAAAACCGACTGTCCCTCTTATAATGTAAATCCCGGCCGTGTCTCGTGCATTAAATATCCTTCGAAGGGCCCTGAACGGCTTCCCCGAAATTAGGGGCACGGGTCTTTTCACTCCTCCGGAACCACCATACGTCTTATCAGGATCTACCAATTTGCATACGAATTCCTGATCCTCTACGATAATCGATGGGCTGAGATGGCTCCTAAGAAAGCCATTTGCAGGCATCGTTCGCGTCAAGGATCGCGGAACGTTTCGCTCCGTTTCGTTCCGTTTCGCCCAGCCTCGAAACGATCGGCTTAGACCCCGATTTCTAGAGGGGACGGGTCCCGTCGGGTCTTGCTGCCCGGACGAGAGGCTGGACGATGACGTTGCGCGGGCATAAATAACGGAAAGGGGCTATATTTTCGCGCAACTGTCGCCGCGGCAATAAATAATGCGAGGTCGTAAATCAGGTGCCTAAGGGGCTCGCATCATTCGAAGCATAAATAGCATTATTGGTTTACAGGGCAGCTCTGGGTGGACACTAGAGGGGGAGGAAGGTACCCGACCCCGTCTCCAAAAGAACGTTTCGAAAGGAAATTTACGGGGACACCGTGAAAGAATTCGTCCTTGCTGGCCCAGATCTTCGCGCTCCTCGACCGTGAATCTTATGCAACGCTCGTAACGACCGGAACTGGCTGGCGGGAAAACGCTTGCTTTCGGCGGCCGCGGTAACTCGACATTTTGTGGCAACTTTTTTCATGATCAGCTACGTTTCTTTTAGCAGGGCACGAGATCGAATTGGCATTATGAATTATGATTAATATTAATAACGTTGGTAATGAATTTCCGTTGCATGGTGCGGAACGAGTTTGATGGATTAACGAAGTACGAGGAGTTAAACGTAATGCAGAATTACGGGACAATGATGAGGTACAGCTTTGTGGTGCTGCACTCATAATCTGGGGTGGATTACGAGTTTTTATTGTTGTTAATTAATATCTACTTGTGCTGTAATATTTATGCGTAGGATGCTGATAGAAATCATTGTGATTTCGTTGCATTGTATGCAGAATAATGTTGGCAATGAAATTAATAGGAATTGATCGGAAGTATTTATATATGTGTGAGGTCAGATTTAAATTAGAGGCTATGGGTTGATGATATGTAGAATTTGGGAGCAAATGGTCCTTGAGAAATTGTTGCAAAATATTCAATTGAATGTTGGATTGCGAGACAACCTTGTTGGAATGATATGCAGTTTTCTGTTTCCAGTATAACGAACGATATAGCATGTACCTACTCGACTTCAGGCGTCAAATGTTATCGCCACTCAGACAAGAAAGATTATCACCAGCTACGTCAAACTTTCTTATTATCTTTCGTATTTCTGCTCTCGGAATTGCTTTTCAACAATATTTTCTTATCGTACAACCACACAGCAGTGTTATAAATTACAACACTGATTACGATTTCGTCTGTCCTTTGTAACTTACAAATACACACGTACAAGATGATAGCGCAGATTTCGCCAAGAATTATTCAACAGCAAAGTCACGCAGAATGGACCTTTCGTTTATTTTCCTACTAAATACCATTCAAACTCACCAAACCCTTTTTCTCGAATCACCCACGATCACCCAAATTAAAATCACCGTTCACTAGATCGTTTCAAAACCTCCAAAATGTGGATCACCTGCGCGAATCCACGGTTCCCATCGATCTGAGGCAGCATCCCCGAAAATCTCGCCCCCATTCCCACCCCCTGTTACCCCCGTAGACGATCATAATCAAGGGATTTCCACGAAACGAGGTCACACAGCCTTTCCCATGATCGTGGATCGACGTTTATCGTCCCCAGAAGCCCGCGGCGCGATCCATCCATTGTCCCGCCGTAGGTTTCACCCCTTTCGAGTTTTTCCCCCGAGAGAAAAAAAAAGGAAAACGAAGGAATCTCGTGGATATCCCCCACAATGGCGATATGTTATTTCATCTCGAGAGACGTGCGGCGAATCCAGCTGGTGGGGCCCCGCAGGTACGGGCCCCATACCTGGATTTCGTAAATTCGGAAACCCTTTTCACGCTGGCGCCGATCTGCCCACGGGGTGAATTCGTTCCGAGGATCGGGGGCTGCGTTTCAGGGACCAGGAAAAGGGTTCGATCCTCGCGTTACGAGGGACCAGGTTGCTCCAGATTCTGGTATTATCCTGCACCCTTACTGTCCCCTTTGTCGACGCTCCTCGCATCCGACCTTCCCCCGATTCTTGATAATTTACAAGTAGCCCCTTTCCCTTACTGCGGAGGGTGAGTCACGGGCAATGATGAAGGCGTACTTTGTAAGATTAACCATACAGAATTGTGATAAGGGAAGGCGAATAGTTTAATGATTTCAAAATTTTACATTGTCAATATGGCAGATATATTCCAGAAGAGATCCTACGATTTCTTTGTAAGAGAAAAGTGCAACTGCAGTTTAGGGGTTGCACCGTTAAAGTCACCCAGGAAAGCACCACCCCCAAAGCTTTTCCAATTTTACTAACAACGCGAGACTCGATCGACCAGTGAGGCTGGCCCCGGCGCGACGAATCGTTTTAAATATCCACGACAACTGGTTCGTGGAACCCCTTCAAACAGTAAATTCACTTCCTGCTCGTTACACCTTACGCCTTTCGCGGCCCAGTGGCTGATTTATTGCGCTCAACAGCCAGGTCCCCGATACCGTCTCACCCGCGACTCGGACAAATGCGTGCGCAACGGTAGTTAAATATGACCAATGCCTCAGCAGCTTCCAACCCTTGCCCAGCTGTAAATTAGAGTCCGAGCTGCCCAATACTGTCAACGATTGCATAAAAGAAAACGGCTCAACCTTGCCGCGCGCAACGTCGCGCAAATTTGTCACCGTTCGATTGCAGGTATCCATTACCAGCCGATTCTTCCGTGCCCCGTTGTCCCGTGGACTACTATTGCACCGTACTACCAGCTCCTTGGGCTGGTAAAACGGATAGGGTTCTGGTCGAGGACTGGCAGGAACGGGATAAGACGGGTAGCCAACCCTCGCTGCCTCCTGGAGGGTGGTTCTGCGAGAGTGGCCAAGGTCGGGACTGGTAAACAGGACTGTTCCCTTGGTAACCACCCCCTGGGATGCGGGAACCTTGAAACACCCCGCGGAGCAGTCGAAATCTTTGCTTGCAGGAAGAAATTTCGCTGTTGCTTCAATCTAATCCGAGGAACACTGTCGAGTTTCTTGGTCCTTAATTCAAGAAACAGCGTTGAAACGATCGTATATTCTTCTGTTTCAATCGTTCTTCGTTGAGTATTCTTATGGAATCGTTATCTGTCACGAAACGGGGAATTCGTAAATATGTGTCTTTATTCTTCGCGTCGCTGGTTCGATTGAATAAATTTTTGCGGAGCCGGATAAAGCAGATGCAGAGATTGGTGAAGGCAGTCTGAGGTGACGGGAATTGACTTTCCGTCCCCGTTGTTTGCCTTGTCCCTTCGAAGTTTACTCTGCCCCGTGGTTAGCATTCATTCTTTCTTTCGGGCGCTTCTTTATTCACCCCAAGCACTCATCCCCCGCGATGACTCTGCTGGCCTTATGACTTCCACGATTCAATAAAGTCAAATAGAATGCTGGAGCAGGGAAACTGACATCTTTAGATTCACTTTCGCACATTCTCGCTCCAGCGCAATGCCGAATCGATATTTACCGACGAGGCGAAAGGATTTTAATTTCAATTCGAATTCTGTGTAGAGAGTCAGTTTTGTAAGTGACTATCGCTCATTGAAACATCGAGTCATTTTAGAAACTGGGGGAGAAAGGAACCATTTTCCAATTAAAGAAAGGGAAACTTGGTAGAACAAAGTGTTGCACAGTCTCGATAAAATATTCACAGATTCCTGACCATATGCGTCTTCCTCGCGGATCCTTCGATAAACTTGCAAATGCAGTTTCTTTCCCTTAAATAGACATTGCATTATCCGCCTGAGAGTGGTCGATACATAGCCGTGCAACTGCTTAAGGGATTAAAACTCTTCGAAGCGAGCGTGAACGTCAAACAAGAGCGAGCGCGGCGTGAACGCCGCCCGAAACAAGAAGGAAAGCTTAGAGAAAGTGTAGTTGGAATAGAATTTCAAGCATCGCGTCTGGCCGGCCGAGATCGATTTACCGCGATATTTATGTCCCCTGTTAACATACTATAGAAACGAGTTCCCTCGAACCTGTCCCCTCGTTAATTGCGCTAATGTCGCCTAACGTGTCATTAATCGCGCTGAATATTTAATCTACGTCTCCCTTGCAAGCAGGGTGCTCCTTCCACGCAACGCAACATGTGAAAAAGAACCAAGCGTAGAAACCAGAAGCATAATGAAGAAGAAAACGACGAATAAACGAGGGAAAATCTACTGCTTCCGATCTAGAAATTGCTCAGCAAAATGGAGGAATACGGGGACTCAATTTAGCCTCCAATCTGCACTATAGAAAAAGAAGAATGGGGGTGGAAATGGGAAAAGCTGTTGCAGATCTGAAAATCACCTTCAAGCGTCACGAGATAGAGAAGCGTATTGCACACTGCCACCGACAACAAAGAAACCTTAATGTCTTAATGGGTAAAAGGGGCGACGGAGGGCAAATCTACTGGTAACTTGGAGGAGAAAGTGGAATGCAGAGCTGCGTCGAGAGATGCAACGAACGTGCGCTCGCGCTCGCTAGCCAGCACAGGGACAGGCTCGCACGAGAGTGAGGCAATAGGATAAGGAGAGTTCGTTTACCCGCGGTTATCGCAACAGGACTCTTTCAAGCGTAATCGCGCTCTTGTCTCGCGCGATTCTTTTTGCACACCTCGCGACCGAGCGACGTATGACCGAGATAACGCGCAGACGGTAGCTGGTGGATGACTCGCCGTTCCCGGGGAGGCGGGCTGGATCGCGCCACCGATGGAAATGAATCACCGTGCGCCTCGGACCACCATCATTTTCCCCCGGCAGGTCACCCTTTCAATGGAGAACACGAGAACACAATTTAAACAACCCTATCTCCTCCTCGAGGTAACGAACCCCCGAAATACGCGGTTCTAGCAAAACTCCTGTTCCAAAATTCACCAAGGGATGCAGGAATCTACAAATAGAAGCACCGATCAATTTCCGAGGTAAGAGGGACAACCAGAGACGATCGAAAAATCGTGGAAAGAAGATCGACTTCAGGGTGGGGGGCAGTGATCCGTGGTAAAAACCGTGGAAGAAAGGGGATGAGTGGGCAGGAAGGAAAGAAGGCCAGAGGGAGGTGGGCGATGGAACGCGTGGAGCACCGAAGAAAGGACGAAAAGAGGCGAAAAAGGAGCGGGGAAGGCGAGAGCCGCATGAAAAGAGAGCAAAAGGGGAGCGAGGAGAGGAGAAAGAGAGGGTGGCGCGCGAACACGAAGAAATCGACGATAGGAGGAGAAGAAAGAGAGAGAGAGAGAGAGAGAGAGAGAGAGAGAGAGAGAGAAAGACAGAGAAAGAAAGAGAGAGGAGAGAGGGTCCGTGACCGAGCAGGATCAATGCACGCCGTGGACCTTGAGAATCCCTCTCGCCTCCTCGACCGCCTTATCCATCGCGGATCCCCTCTCGGCCTCACCCCCTCCGTTTCGAGAGCTCGCAGCCCTTGCAGAAGCTGCGACGAACGTCGCGGATGGAACGCGAGGCTGTGGACCCCGTGACGAGCCGCTGCAACAGGGAAACGAGAGGGGGCGGGGGATGGGGAAGGTGGGGGGAGGGGGGAAGGTGCAGATTGCATTGTGCAGCAGTATTGCCGGGGACACAGACGACGCGTAACCTCACTAACACAGTTGCCGGCGACCGATATGCAGGCCGATGCACCGTCCTGGCCCGTCTCGGGCCAATGCTCCTCTCTCTCGATAGATCGGCCGGTTAACCCCCTCTCGCAGCATCACCCACTCCAACACTCGCGTTCCTGATCCCGTCTAACCCGAATACGGAGCGATCCTTGCGTCATCCCGATCGATGGAGCCAATAGGGTGTATGTTAATTAAGAACTTGGGATCGTAGCTAATCTTTCGCTCGAAGATGCCGCGGTTCGTTGGATGATAGTAGGAGGGGGCGATACTCGTGCACAGCGGGAGGAATTTTTATTATTGGGCAAGGTTGGAGGGAGCTTGAGCTGTGGGGTGTGCGTTGGAAGAGATCCGTTGAATCGGAGGGAAGCTTCTGGAGAAAGGACTGTAATTTTGATATATGTAGCTCGTGGTGACGACGGGGTTAGTCGGGTTACGAGGTTCCAATTCCTAGGAATTGGGATTTTCCGATGAAATTTATGTAGATGGGTGGAGATAGGGTGGCGCGCAGCTCTGTAGAGGGATATTGAATTGTCAATAGGGATGTTTGCGGACCGATGATGCAAACTTCCGTTCACGAGAGCGTGGAAAGTTATGGGGCAGCTGCGATCGCAACAGGTCAACCCTTCCCGAAACCACTGGTCGAGGGCACCGTGCCTTTTCAACCCCTTACACCTGGTGTTTACGTAAAATCCTCGAAAATGACCGAATACGTTCGGGTGGCCGACAGCTGCAGGCAAGATCGACGAAAGGGATGTGTGCCCAGTTTTATCCCCATAGAAATATTTGCGTCCGATTGGCGCGGGGGGAGTCTGAGGGTCTCGAATCAGGTAGATGACGTGAGTCGTCATCGAAATCCTTTCGTTTGGCCGTGGCCACCCACTATTTGCCAGGCAGCAGGGATTTCGAGAATCCCGGAAACCGATGGGCCCCGATTCACGGAGCTGATAATTCATAGTGTCCGTTGAAAGCCTCTCCCACTTTGCGCAAGACGAGTGGACAGATGCGGATTACCGATCGCCCTTTGTCCAACTTCAAACGCGACGACGAACCTTTCGGGAAACCCCTTTTATGTAATTCAAGGTCCTCAAAGGGGGAACCGTGCAGACGTTGCGCGACGCGCCAACACAGACGGCGAAGACACCTCCTTGAAACTTTTCGACGCGCATCTCCACCGCGGAACAGTCGAGCTAAACTATGGATGTCTCGAGGGGATCATCCGTGCAAATATTTCTGCTAACGTAAGAGTTACAAGAACTTTCAACTATTCACAAAAGCATTTCTTTATACTCTCTTCCGAGATAACGAAAGCGGGGCTCATGGAAACTACTGCAAGTTTCCTTTGAACTTTCAAAAATCACCACGAGCTAGAGGATCCTGTACGTTATGAGCCCACTAATAGGATCCCCAGATTTAATAAACATTCCCTCGTATTTTACCGCTCAAAGCTTCCTCTGATTCACGGTCACTTCGGAGATTGGGGGCGATGCAAGGTAAATGGGACGTTTACTTCTTCGTTTAACGATCAATTTTACAAGCACTGATCACCGGGAATGTTGGGAAAGAAGAGCAGAGGGCCACGTGGCGCGTAAGACGGCAGGTGCTATGAGCCACGAGGGACGCGTGTCGATAAAAGGGGCTGGAGAGGGGCGTATGTGAATAAAAATTCCATCTTCCGCGTGCTCTTCTTGCGTGGCTCGTTTTCCCTTTCCAGCGGTATCCCCTTTCCGCTTCTTTTCCGGCCGCGTCACAATGAGAAGCGCGTGACGAGATGCAACAACGACGGGCAGCTGCGCCGCGTCGGCGTGCATCCAGACACGCGCCCTCCGCCGCCATTATGCAATCCCTGAAACCCCTTATTACGCGCATGGGGTGGAGGGAAAGGTCCACGGGAGTAAAGGGACTCTGTGGGGGTGCGACGCGTGCAACGGGTGAAACGCGCCACGTAACGTCAACGATGACAACTTCCGCCTGTGCCTGTTGTATCACACAAATATTCACCGAGGGTTGTCTTTCTCCAAAATCTTTCGGGTGGGTGGGTACCTACTTGCCGCGAAACCTTATTTTCGTGGTATTCGTCGAGATAGGTACTCTCTGGGAAATTGTATTTTGGAAGTAGATATTAGATGGGAAATTTCTTCCTCAAGCTTTGGTAGAATTTTCTTTCGTCTCCTTTGGTAAATTTGGTAATTTTGTAGGATCCTATTGATTAGAACTGCTGAATGACGCGTAAGGATATCTTCAAACAACTGATACTCACAAGGAGAGTATTTTAGGTGTCCGCCTCCGATGATTTTGATTTTTGGATATGTTATAGAGGACCGAAAAATAAGAAATACCTGTTTTTTATTTTTCCCCGTTTTCATATTTGGGGGGTGAAAACTGCGTTCAAAGTTAGGGTTGAAAAATCATTTTTGTGGAATATCTCGAGAACTATTAGAGATAGGGGAATAGTGTCAATGGACGAATTTTGTGTCTTTGAATGCGAAATATGACTGACTCACCAGATTTTCAAAAAGTCCACAAAAATGATTTTTCAACCCTAGCTTTGAACGCAGTTTTCACCCCCCAGATATGAAAACGGGGAAAAATAAAAAACAGGTATTTCTTATTTTTCGGTCCTCTATAACATATCCAAAAATCAATATCATCGGAGGCGGACACCTAAAATACTCTCCTTGTCAGTAGCGACTATTTTTCTCTGCAGTGTATTTACAGAAAAGAGCGAATGGCGAAGTTTAAATGTTCAATAAAGGCACAGATTCGTGCACCCTTAGTTTATCGAGATTGTCGTCAGCAGTTCGACAGATATTTGAATTGTTAGGCAGACGAGACGCGTACCCTTTACAATTGTGTTATATTTACGTGTTGCTCAACCCCTATTGGTCGCCAAGAGCATGTGTTCAGGTTCGCATAAAACCGGACACAGGTGATGCTCCCTTTGTATGGATTTTCGACGGATCGTGGAAAAGGAAAAGCCAGACACACGTGCCTGCACGTCCGTTTCCCAGAATCCATCTGCGAGGCTTAATGCAAACAACCCTTCCGCGGCAGTTCCCACGGTTTTCGTTTTAAAAATCATCTCCAGTCCCTTGGAAACCTCCGAAATTCCTCTGAATATGCATTAACGGGCTATAGTTTCAGTTGGATTTCGGCGAAAACAACCCGACGGGGACAACTGGCTACGTACAAGAAGATATAAGTAAATCATAGACGTGCTTTATTTGATCACTCGCCTAACGAACTCTGTCAATCTGTATAACTACCTTCATTTCGACTTTCAGTTCTTAATAAGGATAGCATGTAAATTCTTTGAAATTAGGAGATTATTATACGGATTAAGTATCGAGAATTTTTGGCCAGAGGGGAAGGTATGACTATTTCAAATAAATCGAAGGGAACTGCACGAGCCGACAACCAACCGTTCAAGCAAAGGAAAGAGGAGCACACTTATCGGATTTGTAGATACATCTGTCGAGATCGGTAAGAAGAAACGCAAAACGTGACACGCGCCTCGTAACACGAAACGCTTTTATACAAGAGATGATTTTACGTAACGGATGTAACAACTCGACACGCGGCCGTTGTCCTTCTCCAGCAACGAGAACCGGAAATTGGAGGAAATTTATCAACACCACGGGAGCCTTAAGATTTTCCAGCGAATCGTTCACGTGCAACGGTATTGAAGTTTCATCGAAACATAAATTGCATTTTCTTTTAAATAGAATATTTATCTGCGTTTAAAATCCAATTAGTGTCTAATATCAACGCTGGGGATCGTAAAACCCGACTCTTTTCCGTCACACTGTCTTATTAACGCACGAGCCTTTCGATAAACCAAATTGATCGATTCCATGAAGTACAAAGCAAAGAAAATTTGTAAGCTGCGTTGTTTAGTTTGATTTTTGAGTGGCTCATGTATGAAGAAATCGATATTGAAATTATTAGAATGAAATATTTAATAAAAATTCTATAACATTTTCATTACTCCCGATATTTCATTCATTTCGTGGATAGGAGAATTAACTGCAGCTGATATCCGATCTATTTTTCCAACCTGACTGGAAAAATAACAATACCTAATTATTTCAATCAACTTCGTTTATTCTTCTATATCAAACTCAAGGGACCTACGACGGCCTATATTTTCCAAAACTTCTGTCGACACCTAGCGGAAGCTACTGGCCGTGAAAGTTCGAGGGCCCAGTGTGGGCCCGGCACAGAAAGAGCCATCTGTGTCGCGGCTGTGGAGTCAGGCCCAAAGGCCACGAAAAATCGGCCGGCAAATTTTGGAAAAGGATTTAGGCCTGATGTATCGACCGAGGAGAAATCGATGTAGGGGGCCAGTCATCCTACAAATGTGGCGTGATCTAGTTCTGAACTAGAACCGGGAATAAGTAATTTGAATAAGCTACAGAGAAGCACACTGCAGAAAGAATATTGTCGCGCGGATGATAAGGGAATTGAATGAATGAAAAATGATAATGTGGGAAAGAATGTGCTGGTAGATAAACGCTGTTAGGATAAAACTGAATGGCTCGCTGAGAATCAGAGCCACTCGTCCCTCATTCACGATCTCGTGCACTATTCATGCATCCTTAGCCAGGGGCGTTTATCTTGTGGAAAGCATCAAGCACCGACGATGTTCGCGCTCCTCGCTACTTAATGAGCCACGGTTAAATTATCACCCCGCGCTGATTAATCTTTCTCGCTCGAGCCAATTACAGGCAACTGTTAACAGGTGAAAACTTCTGTAAGTAACAGTAATTTATCAACGCGCCAGCTTCATTGATTTCATATGATTTCTTTCTTTCTTCGAAGCTGCAGAAAATAGCTTCAGGCTTTCCAGGAACCCACAGTGCAACAGAAGTTATTTAAGTCGATGATCAGACGATTCGTAGTATTGGTAATTATATTAGTATGAGAAAAAAATTTGTGGAGTTATTTTAAGGTAGGTAGACGTTGTTTTCTGGTTGCGATGATTAGTTGTTGGAAAAGCTCCGACAGTTTGAAATATCACGTACCTAAGTGAAAATAATGACAGTGTAGCGAGGAGGCAGTATGTGGTACTTTATAAACTGTTGCACTTCTAGATTGTGAAACTACTTAGTGTTGAAGTACCTGGGGACTAAACTTGAAGGCGTAGTCCGAAGCACCTGCGGCTGATATCTATCGAAAGCAGATCTAGTTACACAATCTGTCAGCCAGTACGGAGGCACGAGTGAAGAAAAATATTACTACAGCAGAGTCATTTAAATCGACGACGGAATATCGATATCGTGTACCTATGCGTTCTACAACGTTATCCTATCGTGCTCCTCTTCATGAATAATATCAGCGGTACCTATACATGGGCGTCCGGAGATTTTTTCCAGGGGATGGGAATATACCCTTCTACATACCCTTCTTGCGTTTATAACCCATTTTGTAGTGCCACTTTAATTAAAAATTTAAAACCGAGATTTGAAAATATTCCTTTTTTTTCAGTATAAACTTAATAAGGATCAGTTTTTAAAAATAAGGGATCTTTTCTTAAAATCAAGGGAGGCAACTGCCCTTTTTGCACCCCTCCCCCTTCGGACGAACATGTACCTATATCAGGCGTAACAATATAACAGTTGTACTGCAATAATTGAAAAGCCTAATTAATCTGAAGTATCGTAAAGTCTGCATCGCGGAACATGCACCCAGAATCAAATTCCCAAACGAATTCCCCATAAAAC
Organism: Andrena bicolor; assembly: GCA_960531205.1. NCBI lineage: Eukaryota > Metazoa > Arthropoda > Insecta > Hymenoptera > Andrenidae > Andrena > Andrena bicolor. The sequence continues at coordinate 51,518,495 of OY482664.1, read as the reverse complement.
CGATAAGCATCCCCTACCCAAGGAACGAGAGTTCCCCAACCGTTCCATCCGAGCCGCGTCGTCATCCCTTAATCGCAACAGATCGACCCTCATTCTCTATTACGCCGAACGACCTGGATCGCATTTGCACCACCCGGTACCATCACCCCCGATGCCCATTAACGCCCGCGCCCCGTCCTTGAACGAATTTCGTTCAATTTTTCTTCCCGATCCAGCCCATTTCCCCCGAACAAGCCTGTTTGGAAAATCAGCTGACTAAAAAATCCACCCCTGCCGGCGCAACCGAGCAACGAAACACCCAAGACCGCTCGCCAATAGGGCGTGAATATCACTCCCACGCACAGACAACTCCACTCTCAAAACAGATTTGCCGAACAATTGGGCCCACCCACGTAGAAAGCTGAAAGTTGGTAGAACCACCAGGAAAAAAAGAAAGGAGAAAGAAAGCAGAAAGTCGTCGGTACGTCGCAGCGCGCACGCAACGCTCAAGAATAATAAAAGGAGAATTGTACAGTGCATTGCACCCCCGTGTCAGACGTGCAGGGGTTGGAGGGAGAAGGAGGGGTTGGATCGATTCCGGGCGTTGGCGCCGAGGTCACCGGCTCGCCTTGTTCGGAGTAATGACCCTCACCCAGTGCAGTGCAATGGCATCGTCGACACTCACCCACCCCCTCCCCCGGTCCGCCGTTTCCCACCCACGCGGAGGGGCAGCAAGACTTTGTGCGAGGGGTCGCGGCTGAAGGGGTTAGAGGGTGTCTAGGCGCAGCGTATCGGGCTCTCAGGGAGGTATAAACCAGCCGGAGCCGCGGATGGGGGTGTGGAGGGGGTGAGAGTGGGCTATCATAAAATCCTTCCACCACCGTTTCTTCCGATTTGCCCGCCAAGAGGGCCACTCTCATCCCCACCCGGCGGAGAACGCCGGCGCTGATGAACCTCCCCGTGCAATCCAGAGCTGCTCGGGACCTTAAACTTCGGGGGAGGTCAATGATCGATAGGGATCATTGATCCACCTTGGACGCGCTCCCACCTTGACTCCCGTCGGCTAATTCCGCTGAATTATTCAGCGGTTACAGATACACACACAAACCCGGCCGCGCGATACCGCGGGGGTATTGCACCTGCCGGGGGAGGAGTGCTAATTTCGCGGCGGGCGTGCGCTGCCCGCGCGCGAGGGGTGCTACGGGCGCATTGTTTGCTCGCGGGTCTCCTGGACGAGCGTAACTGACGGGAGACAATTGGCCCGATCGTTCAACCCCCTTCCGATAGGTAAACGTTTGTGCTGCGATTGGAACCGATACAGGAGCGAACGTGCTCATAGCGAGGGGACGTAATGGTCCTTGAGACCTTCGGAATATATTAGTAGACCATTTTCGATATTGTTACTTCCTAATCAGCCCCTCCGCGAGACCCCGTCCATCATACTGTCCTCCTTCAGGCTAAACCACCCTCTTTCACCCAGGTGCAACCACGAAACGCAACTCGAATTACCATCGAAATCCACGGCAAGGCACGACCGGAAGTAGAAGAGGGGTGGTAGTTCCGGGAAAAAAAAGCGTAATCGTGCCTCCCTCTGGAGAGGGCGAACCGCAGCGTCGACGTGAGGAGAAGGTGAAGCGGGTTGCGTGGCGACAGGCGCGTACCAGCACCGACACAACTGCAAGGGGACTAGGTCATTCCCCCTTGCCTTGCACTACCGAGCGAACAGGGGTCATTGCGAGACACTGAACCCTTCCAATGGTCACCCTTTCCAGCGGCGTCGCGAGCGCGCGCGCGCGCACCATTCGAGCGAGCAGAAGCAGGCGGAATCGCGGCACACCGACACGGCTACGTGCTTTCTGTCAGCCACGCTCGATTTCTATAATTGCGTCTATGCACACAGTCCCTTTGGGGGATAACGTCGCCTTCGCGATTTCATGGGTTCGCGGAAAGTGGCTTTTTACTGGTACTTTCCCTTTTTGATGTGCCTGACGCTTCGTGTCGCTGTACCGTGAAACGTGTGCTTTGTATGTACGTTGTGCAGTGTGCTTGCTGATCGCTACTGGCTTTTTAAGCACTTTACTTTTGGCTATTATTAAGTATACATACTTTGAGTAAGTGTCTTGGACCTGGTTTTTGGATGGCTCGGGGCAGATGATGGATGATTCAGCGGCGTGACTTAGTTGGAAAATTTTGCTCCTGATCTTACTGAAATGAACCCTTAATCTTTTGTTACGCCGTAGAAGTATTTAGTGAATAAATTCAGATGGAGAAAGAGCTGAAAGTCAGATTCTTGACACGAAATTCGTGGGAAACATGTATAAATACTTTGAATGATGGCACATTAAATAAGGAAAAAATATTTAGCGAAGAGCACTTCAGATGTTTTCTTGGAATATCACATCGGTCTGATTTTACGTGCGCCTTTGCTATCCTCCGCTGAGGACGGATTAAAATGATCGCTTCTATTTCCACAACGTCCGAAGCAAGCGCCGAACGCAGTATTTTTAAATTTTGCAACGTTTGGTGGGAAATCTTTTCAAGAACGCAGAGTGAGAATGGAGATAGAAACGAAATTTATAAAATATACTATGAATTGAATCAAAGGCTAATAGTGTTTCTAATTAATTCTCATCTCACCAAACCTAATTTGTGTAAGAATTTGCCCCAAAAATTACTTCGCAATATCCTAACAATCGTAAAGAAATTAAAGAAAATTAAGAATATAAGTTATATCTACATGTAAGTGGAATTTTCTTTATCATATAACTTATATCTACATGTAAGTGGAATTTTCTTTATTATATAAGTATTCCAATCGGCAAGCAAATTCTTTTAATTCCGAATATCGTTGCTTGCTCGCTTTTAAAAAAAACCAGTCAGTGAAATTAAATTAAAAACGAGAATTCGTATCGCCCAGCCTCAACTGGTAACGATATTGATACGCTTTCAATTCCCTTGTCTCGATCGTTGATTAATTATTATCGTGCCTCAGATGCCTGCTCCTAATGAATTTTTATTAACTTCGTAATTTCGTACGTTTACGTCCACGAAGCAGACAACAGACGAATTAAAAAAGCCTTCAAAATTCGATTGGTAACACCAGCAACATTCTGGTCTTAATTTTTATTAAAGATCTGCAATCGGTTATTTATTACTTGTTGCCTGTGCGCTATCTGGGATACATAAAACGTGGAAGATAAACGGTCGATAAATTAAAAACGATAATGTGCGATTGCAAAACTTATTTTCGAGGGGATACATATCTGGAGGAAAACCATACCGACACCCCCATTACGTTCTCCAAACAGCGTGCAACATACACAGCTCGATTTTTACAAAAAACCATATCGCCGACAAACAAAACAGAATTCTTCAAATTTCCTCGTCTACACGAGGAAGCGAAGCTTAACAGTCCAACAGCGCGCATACTGTAAAATGAATTTCGTCGAGCTGCGCCGGAGTTTCATCGCTTGGAAATGTCGGGCACGTAGCGCGACAGAATTCGTGTAATCTAAGGAGAGAGGGGGAGCCGCGTCGGCACCGGATATTTCGATCGCGACGTAAATCCATCGGTTTAGCGAGTATAATTAACGTTTCTTCTGAAACGGCCGACCAATTCGGCCGTCGGGGCCGTCTGAATGCGTCAATCGCGACGGCATTGTTCGTTCAATGAAACCGACAGAATGGTACCGAGAGAGCAATGCTCCTCAAGTGCATCGGCAAAGTGCACTGCCTTGACCCTGCTGCATCCGCCCCCGTTGATTCCATGGCCCAATTTAAACGAACCGTGGCTCGACTTGCTTATTTAGCGAGCAACTTAGCCGCACCGTTGTTTCGTCAGGCATCCCGCGATCGATCGACGATCCGATCGTTACGGCGTTGCTTCCGATAACGCGTGATTCGACTGGTCGTGGAACGTGCAGACACGTTTCCAAGGACTTCGCGGGGGGAGGGATGAAGGCGATACGGCAGTACAAGAGATTAGGGTGACGAAGAGCAAGGTTGTCGAGGGATTCGCGCAAGAAGCTTTGCGGAATGTTTACTTTAAAAGAAGACAAATGGTTGGAGGGGTTGGTGCATTACAGAGGGTTAAAGATCGTACGTCCTCATCAACCCCTCTAGGATAATACGAGTGCTGGCAACGATGGAAGCACCCAAGGTAATTAAGGTTCCTCAAGTCTGCACTGGGAATGCTAATTATTCGGAATGAACTGTGACTTCACGTGCAACTGGAGGATGATGCGTGATTCTCGAGTTATGTGACCATATTTCCTTGTAAAATGCAGAGGCAAAAGATCATTCTACGGTCGTAGCGCATTCTACTTTGTCACGGACGATCCGAAATAATTCATGATTCTCAACGGTAGTTCTATTTTCGATTCCTCTTTATGATCTTCGTAACGGAGTATCCAATGTCTCGGCGTCTGAATCGTCTTCGCCGATCGATCAAACTGTCGGTGCTTTATTCGCCGAGCAGCAATTAAGACGAAAATTACGACTTAAAGAACCGTGTCGCCGAGGGCGGCGCAAAGGGGTGAAAAATCTTTAATTTGGACGGATGCATTTCCCCGGAAGATGAGAGGCCAGACAGACACGCGTCGACTAAACAGGAGAAGGGTGAGGAGTGAAAAGAGGGAGACAGAGGGAAAGGGCGGACAATAATGATGGAAGATGAAAGAGGGACTAAATGCTTGTACGTGAAGTCACCTTTACGCGGGTGTATGTGAGTACAGGGTGATGCAGAACTCTGTTTACAATCGAGTCGACATTCTTTTTGCATTCCACCTGATAAGGCACAATTTGAATTATTGAAAGATAGTAAAATAACGAATTCGACTATTTCTACCCTCGAACCTGAGTTGTACATCGATACCCGACACTGCCATCATTTCTGCAACGATTTCGCAATTTTCTCCGCTCTGAATCACCCTGTAGATTACCGTGCGTGGCACAGCCATCCGACCAGCGGGAAAAAATGACCGAGACGGGGTTGAAAGGGAGGAAAAGGGAAAGGTTGGGGTGTCTGGGCGGGCGGCACGCTTCTACGCGACCCAGTCAGTGCATGTTACACGATGCACTAATTAGTCACACCTCCGCCCTTCTCGTCATAATGAAATTTCCAGACCCTGACACGCGTTCTCGGTAAAAAAAAAAAAAAACGCTCCATCCTCCCCGTGAACTTTTTCTAGAAAAGAATCAGTCGCCCGATGTTCACGCTTCGCGAGTAACTCGCCCGTGATTAGCATTGCAGATGAGGGGACGATAGAGAGCAGTTTTAGAACAAGTAATTCCATCCAAAAAGCACTACGGGAACGAGAAAGTGACGAGGTGCGGTAGAAAAATTCGATTCTAGGGAAAATGAAACGAAAATAAATTCTATGGATAAGTGGTTCCAGGAACGAACAGGTTTCCAAGATTCTGGAGCTGGAGATAAACGCGGGGGACCTAAAAATATTTACTCTCCTTATCGGCTGACATGGTGCAGCCGCTTTCGGAGACGCGGGGCCCTCTCCGAGGCCTGTGCTTCTCAATTTTGGGAACCGAGAATTCTGTTCGAGAAAGTATATTTGAAATTTACTCCATTTCTGGTTTATTATTACAGCAGCTCTCTTTTAACTTCTCCAATTTCTTTTCGAAGATTGATGGTCAAATTAACGCTGAATGGTATTATTATGAATTAAAGAGACTTAGCTCGACGATGTAGCACTGGTAGAAATGTGAAATGAATTTTTCAATACGTATTTTTTTTTTTTTGGTAGTGTTTGGAGATGGAGGTGAATTTTGAAAAGAAAAGTTTGGAAACCACTGCCTTATATAGTGCGTACAAACGATAGTGGTGCACGCACTTGACGCGCACGTGCTCCGTGCGTGTAGTCGGAAATGCACTCACACACGTGCATCTTGAGACGAGGACTGAAGGGTGTCTGCGCCCATGGTACACGTTGCGGAGCACAACGCTACACACCCTTACGAATTACTGTTCTAATTGACTTTTCACTACCCTCGGTTGAGCAGACTTTCGCTTTTATTGTGAAAAAGTAAATTCTGTTTAACAAAATTTCAGTACCGTAAAATGTAAAAATTAACATTAAAATTAACATTTTTATATTTTACGGTACTGAAATTTTGTTAAACAGAATTTACTTTTTAACAATAAAAGCGAAAGTCTGTTTTATGTTAAAAATTAACATTTTTACATTTGCTTTAAGTATCCTATCATAACAAAGCATCTTTATGAATACACTACAAATGTCAAGATGCAAAAAATTTTTATCCTTATCATTCTTTAATACATGTTAAATGCCTGCCAAAGAAACACGGTACCTCGAGGATTCGATTTCAACCAGCATAAGTTACATATTGTCTAAGACTGTTTGCTTTATCAATCTCTGAAATATTGTATCTCCCCCTACGACCGACAAATAGAAACCCTGTCAAGAATCTGTACACTAAATTCGAAAAGAAAATTTAGCAAAGAAATAATTTATCCAAAAGAAACACCGACGGCGAGTGTTAATCTTCTTAAACCAGTGAAATAAGTTTGCACCTTAATAATCATTCCTTTACACTGTACTCAGGGCCCGATCTAGGGAGTGCAAGCGGGGCATCTGCCCAGAAAGGCAAAATTGGTAGAAAGGGAAAATTAAAATCAATAAAAGCAAATAAAAAAATCAAACTTAATTGTTTTAAAATCACCCATATAATTACTAAGTTTTTCATAAAACAAGAGGCTTTTGTTATTCAACAAATACCTACCTACAAAAATATCCGTCACTCTCGGAAATTACATTTGAATAATTATTTATAATTAAATATAAAGAAGTGCCCCGAAATATGTGATATTGAAAGATCTACTCAAAACGAACTCTAATTCCCCGTTTACACAGACTGCAAGTCATAACCAGAGAAAAATACCGCGCTGCCCGCATCTACATATTTCACATCGCCATAAAAAACACTCAGAGAAATGGTGGTGAAAACACGAGCACTACTCGTTTTCGTGGAACGGAAAACGCAATGCCAGCCAAGGAACGCAACATCTCGACCTTTCCCTGTCGATGCCTCGATTAAATCCCGGAAAGCGCTTAATCCGTCCACTCTTTTTATCGCCCAGTTATATCACGGTGCCACGTCGGGGCACGCAGGCGTCGCGTTTTATCATCGTGGAACGCCAACGCAGCCGCGGTATCTCGAAATCCTCGTGGAACGATTACGCGTCCGTTTTTTTTTTTTTATTTTCGTTCGTCGCGGGAAAGAGGAAGAGCAATCTTCGGCGAGGCGGGCCGAACGGGGCGGGGAGAAGTCGCGCGACGAGAGTACGTCAGCAGACCTTGGCCTCCAGTCAGGCGATAATACGGGGCCTCGATAAGCACCGGGGACTATCTTAAAATACCGATTTGGCCCACTCGAGAGATCAACAGCGCGTCGACTGCCTCCGCTGGTCCATGCCAGCGTTCTCCATAACACAAACGTGCAAAACATTTCTTTAGAGCGAAAGGAGATGAAATCTGCCGTTCGGTATTGGCTAGCTAGGGTTTTCAACTATCGATTCCCTTATCCTCGATATGCTGAATAATGCTGGCAACCCTGACGATTGCATAATTGAAGGCGCGGAACAATCGTGTGGCAATCAAGCGGTTAAACAGTTCCAAAGGAGATACCTCTGCTTTGAAATCCACTTTTCGTTGAGGCAAGAGGAAGAAGACTGTCATCGGTGATTGGGAGCAGAGAACCCATAGGTGGCACAAGACCATCGAGGCAGATTTCTGCCGATAAAATTCGCTTACGAATCGCGGCGACGCGGCCGCGTCGCTGTTAATTCGATAAATAATGCGGGCGCCTCCTTGGTGAAACACAATCAGCCGGGTTTTCGGGACGCTTTCCGGAATGTTCTCATGGCCAAGGTCGCGCCTCGCGCCATCTCGTCCAATTTATATTTAGAGGCCGACATTGACTCTTTTTTCTTCTCCCGGCATAGATCACGGTCCGAGAGTTCGTCTCTCGCGCCGGCTCCCCGAGTTTCTCTGGGAAACGAAATCGCCTTTTCTGGGTAAGGATAACGGCCCCGCGATCCCTGGCGATGCGGGTGCCACGCGAGACCCGCGAGAAAACGATCCTGCGATAGAATTTCACGAGCAATCTACCTCGCACCGATACGGGAAGCACTCCTTCCACTTCCTCGCGGCGGGAAACGCCAGTTCGGTCGAACGAACGTTCCAGAAGCCCGCTCTCGTTATCATACACGTCATTCGTGGATTCTCTCGTTCAATGTCATCGAAATAATACGTATTTTCGCAAGCGCCAGCGGCGCGACGTGTATCGAAGCCGAAATCGACCGCAAACCGATCCGTCGCGCGGCACCCTATCCGAATTCGATGACGGGCTCACGGCCGGGGAACGTCAGAAGTAGTGGTGGAGAACTATCGATGGTATTTACGATAGTTATCGATGGTTCTCACTATCGAAATTTCTAATGATATTACAAATTAAATTTGGGATTCTGAATTTCAGCTGTTATTATTTTTTAATTGACTAACCTACGATTTTCAAAACCGATAATTATCGATAGCGAAAATAAGCCATCTATAGTTTTCGATAGTGAGAACCATCGATAACTATCGTAAGTACCATCGATAGTTCTCCACCACTAATTTCAGGTGTTATTATTTTTTAATTGACTAACCTACGATTTTCAATACCTACCAATAATTATCGATAGCGAAAATAAGCCATCTATAGTTTTCGATAGTGAGAACCATCGATAACTATCGTAACTACCATCGATAGTTCTCCACCACTACTTAGTCAGAAGTCTTTCCGAACGTGATCCGCCCTAATCGAAGAATGCACGGTCGCGGGGATATCGATTTTATGTTGCACTGAATGGAGTTCATCGGGAATATTATGTGGCGCGCTAGATACGAGCTACTATTGTTCAATGCCACCTTCGGATAAACCAGATAATTCTGTTGTTGACCGTGAAAGCGTGAAAAATATTTGCGCCACCTCATACCTAGCAGAGTACTCGGCTTCTTTTTTTAAATCTACATCAGCCAGCAACGGCTATTTTGTGTCTCCTTTTCAACGATCAGATTGCTTTCTACTTACTTTCCCTTCTTTCTTCCCTTTTCATTTGATCGTTAATGTGCTCTTTCGATGGAAATGGATTATCTAGCGATTAGTTTGGGTAGCGAAACGATAGGCACGATCGACGATGGATAGTGATCGATCGTTATCGACCGGCCGATCCACGCGGAACGACGACCCTGACATTAGGCGGTGCAATGTCGATTATTTAACTCGTATCTGCGTGACGAGGTCATCTTATACAAAACGAGTTGATCTGTGCAATGCCGAAACCGTGTTGTTATTTAAATTTCGAACGGGACCGAGATGCCTTCGAGATTAGCGTTTAGAAAGACCTGAAACAGGTTCGCTGACGCGACCGAGCCTCTCCACCTCTATTCCTTCGATAACGTCGAGCTGAAATTTGGAAGCTTACACAATTCCGATGAAAACACGTTCGGTGTTGAATTCTGTTTTTTTATGCGCCTGCATCTAGTCACTAACGTTCACCTTCGACGGAAATCAATTTCGAATTAGGCTATGTTTTATTGGGTAGAAGGGCGACTAGAATTTCCTTTCCCCACTTCATTGTTAAAATCAACGGTGATATTCCATGATTCCCTCGACTCTAATTCAAGCCATTTTAGGCCCAACTTCTACCTTTACACCGTGTTTATCGATGAAACGAGAAATACCAAGAATGCGAGTGTAATATTTGCGACATTTGTTGCTGTCTCGTCATCTACCATTGGTCGATAAAGACCCACGCGAATCGACCAAACGCATACGCGCGATTTGTTTCGCCAGGCGAAGAGACCTCGACGTTCATCAACGACGACGGATCGATTATCGATTATCAGGCTACGCGGGTATTAACTTTCAGAGGCAGAAGCCCCGTGTAACGCGCTCTATATCGATTCCCAGCGGACAGACCGTCTATTGACCGACGGCATCGATTTACTTTCATTTTCCAATTCACGCTCTACATCAATTCCCAGCAAGCATTCACCTCCAATCCTCTCCTGCGACCCGAGTTTCCGCGCCACCAGTTCCCGACTACGAAATTAATTTCACATTAAAAAGCTGAAAATACGAGGGCCACCCTGTAAATTCTCTGTACAGAGAATCCTCGTCTACCTTTCAAACCTCCGCCAGTTTGCTTCCAACAACGACCGAATTTTTCGTGCGCACACACCTCATTCAACCTGTGCCGGAGACAATGCACGACAGGCAGTCACGGTTTCGAGACCCCATCGTTTACGCGACAGAATGCAACGTCCTCGAGGCGATGCAGCCTCGGTGCAACCGAGCCGTGGCTTCGTTTACTCGCCAAGATCGCGCTCTTGGTGTATTCCGAGTCTTCGCTCTTTTGTATTTGCACGGGGGCGTCGGCGGGATCGCGAGAGAGCTTTTACTCGGGCGAAGAGATCGAGGGACTTATTTTTAGGCGCGAAACGCGCTACGATCGAGGAGTTATAGACGTCTCGCGCGGCGTGTCAACCTTCCTTCGTCCCGCCCACGCCCTCAGACTTCGTTACACAAAACGTCCGGCTGTCACGGAGAGCGCAGACGACCGTAGCGCTTAGCGGGGCTTATCGCTAATGAAACGTACAGACGTAAACACTAAACATAGTACGCCAGCCAGAATGTAAAGCGGTTCTGCGAACAAGCCCGATCAGGGACGCCCTGTCCATCGGATTACTACGTGCCTCCTTCGAACGTTCCAGAGGACGAAAAAAGGGGAAACGGAAAACACGATCGAGTAATCGGCTCGATCGAAATTCACCGTATAGGATATCGACGCGGTTGGAGGTTAACGGTTTAAAAATGAAGGGGAGTCATTTTTAGCGAGAGTTGAAACGGAAGTTCTGTTTACCTGTTTCTTAACATTTAAGTAAAAAAATTACTTTACATAACTGGTAGGCGTTTTCTGTTTACACTACATACTATCCCAGCCTTTCCACGAGTTTCTCGATCTCGCGTTTGTAGAAAGTCGGTAGCTTCGAGGCTGAAGAATCCAAAAAGCCGGAGAAGACGCGCAGAAGTTTAAAGTTCAATCTCGAATTTTGGATAAAGTGTATCGACAGACGGTTTTTTATTTACGTACGATGCAGATCAGCCAATCATTTATATAAGATCGTCTTCTTGACTAAATTACTTCAATCTGCATGTATATGCATCGAAGTATCGCAGGGATCAGTAAAAACCGTTCGATAAATACGTTATCGCTGTGATAATCCAACGTGACCTATCAAAATTATCGATATTGCAGGTGCAAGGAGAGAAAGGGAGTCTAAAGGGGACCCAAGATTCTCTGAGTACGGATTAATGTAATTAATTTCCACGATTCATCACAGAAAAGGTGGTACAATATCGATCAAACCAGAATCAAGATTTCCTCAGTGTATTCCACATCTAAAGTGAAAAGTCCCTACCCCATCTTATCACAAATCTCACCTATCTCGCCCATCGTTTGCCTACTTAACTATTCCTAAACTCGGATAAGACAGAGAATTTGTGTCCATAAGAAAACCATAAGAACCAAAGTGCTCCCATAAAGTCCCTTCTTCTTAGTACATAATGAAAACTGAACACGATTCGCCGAGAACATTGGCCTTTTTAGGCTTCGAATGAAACTTTCAAGTGTTTTCAAGTGGAAAGTACACCCAGTCGTTTCCCCCTTTACCGAGCCACATCTACTTTTACCACAGATTATCTTGTATTACCATTAATTAATTTCTCCATCGTATTTTCCTCAATAATTACAAGAAACTACAAAACGATTCCCAATATAACATACTACAGAATATTTAAGAAAATAAGAATTTAAATGTTTTCCGAAGATTAAGAAAGAATATTAAAAGATGGCCGATAAAGGGGGCGGGGATCAGCAACGAGGACATTTAACCGAGAGATTGAAAGATTTAAAAATTTAAAGAAAAATGGAGAAGAAATAAAGTTGAAGGCTCACCGAGATCAGGAATGGAGCTGGTGGGCTCCTCGTGGTGGCCCTTGCCCTCGTTGGACGCCCTGGCTCTGGGGGGCGGCGGCGGCGGCGGTGGTCTCATGCTGGACGTCGAGCTGACTACGACGGTGGCTGGCGGCGGTGGTTGCGTTGGCCCTCCGTTCCTGTGATTTCCTCGCATTTGAGTCTGTGGTGACATCAGAACCGTGTCACCTCGGTGCCCCTGAGGCGGCCTGGGGCACCAGCCATGTAGCACCCTTATCGCGCTCCTCACTTCCGCCTGGAGTTCGGCGGCCCTGTCCCTCGCCGTGTGAGCCACCTTTAATGCGTATCCCCCGCGGTCGCGGGTCACGGGATCTCTCGTGAAAGCTCGTCAACGATCGACGTGATCGGCGTCATTCACAACAACACACGCGGGTGCACGATCGTTCGATATCCGGTGATCGATGGTGGGCGAGTAGACAGCGGCACCGCGAACAGATCGAGAAGGCACGCACGCGATACGACGAGCCAGCCGGTAACAGTCCGATTCACCGTTCACGCCGCTACGTTTCACCGTATCTACGCGCGGATGTCTCTCGAATGTCACGGTCAATGTCTTGCGCGACGGCGTGACACCTGCAGCGGAAGCCCTCGCGGCGACACTCCGAACTAATCACTCACTTGACGCGCGCCCCGTCCGATTCCGCGGCTCGATGAGTAATCACTGTTGCTCGAAAGCGAGAAACTCCCTCCCGGCGTGAGAGGGAAACGGACGCCACCCTTCGATCAGGGGCGAGGAGGGCGGGTGGCGGGGGGGGGGAGGGGGGGTGGGGGGTACTATGCCTGGGAAGGTGCGAGACTCGTCGATGCCTCGTTTGCCACTGACGGAAAAAGCCGAGCCACTGTTCGTGAAGCCCCGACCCGTCCTCGAACACTCGGGGGCCCCGTGTTGATTGTTTTGGAAAATTCTCGCGGAAGTGCACGTGCGCCGATGCCCCTCCGCGGAGACCTTGAGACTGCGAGCTCGGTCTATTGCTCTCGGGATATATTCGATGCCACTGATATCCGAATATTCGAGAGGCGTACAAGTTCCATTGGATGATTAAGAGGGCACAACGCGACGCACTGCTCGGATTATCCGATGCCCCGACGCCGGTAACCGTCGATCCGGTATCTCGCGCGAGTTGACACGTGCGAGACACAATCCCGACTCGCGTTCGAAGCAGATTGCCGAGGTGTAACTGGCGACGAGATCCTCGTATCGGGCGGCAAGGGCGGGCGAGGGCGAATGTGCACGCGAAAGCCGGTCCGCGTGGACGAGAGTGTTTCTTAGCGGTTCGCCGAAAACAACAGTCCTCGGAATACGAGTAGTCCCTCGCGAGCCACCGTCGACCTTTCCCTCTCTCCCACCACCCACGCGCAGCGTCCTCCTCCCTTCTGCTTTCTCGCTCCCGCCCTGGTGCCGGCGTTACACTCTACCCCTCTCCTCTGGCACACTCACGGTTTCCCTTTCTCGCCACCCTTGATACGGCCGCTCGGGACGGGGAGAGACGCGCGACGCTATCCACCTCCAACCGATGACCGCGGAGTTCGCCGGCGAGAGGAAAAGCCGCCGGGAACCGTGAACCCCCTCGCGGGCGAAAGTGCAACGCGACTGCCCCCGATGGATTATACGACGCGACGCCAGCCGCTAATCGCGCGCTCTCTGACGCTCACGGTGAGATCGATAACAATCGATACGATCGATCACGTGATGATCGTGACGTACGCAGGGGACCATGGCGGGAGGAACGCGCCCCCTATGCTGCGCTCTTTACAGAGAAACGGGCACTCTCCTCGATGAAGTGAAAATCGTACGTCACTGCATGCACGGCGTCACTTGGTCGAGCGAAAAAGTCGGTGGTTAGAGCGCAGACGGCAATGAGCCGACGACGACGAGAACCGTCATCGACGCCGGCGAAAGTGAGAGTGCGGCTGGCCGCGGTGGATTCAGCGGTGCATACGCGCTCCTCGTTCCTCTCTCTCTCTCTCTCTCTCTCTCTCTTATTCTGGCCAGATGTCTCCCTCGCCTCCTGCTATCTCTCTCGCCGCTCTATCTCCGTTTCGCTCCCTCCCTCTCACCTATCTTTCTCGGCCCTCCTCGCTGCACGCAACCTTCTCTGTCTCTCGATCCGTCCTTCCCCGATTCTCTGTCCCGTTCTCGCTTTATCTCGGCCCTTACGGGTAGCCTATAGCCTGTGGCGAGCGCGCATGGTTTCGACCTATAGCGTTCGACGTTCCAACGCGCTATCCGCGCGAACCGACAGCGCCCGCGTGTATAAACGACCTCTCCGCGATACGACCCCACACTAAGCCATACGCAACACGATCTCCCGGCACGCGCGCGCGCACTGCCTCCGCTCTCTCCGTCTGCCTCCCTCGCCCTTTCTCTTTTTCGCTTTCGTCTATCGCCCTCTCTCCTTTCTCCCCCCCCCCCTGTCCCGCGATAACGCTCTCTCGCTCGCGTCCCCTGTCTTTCAAAATATCTTTATTCCCAGTTGTTTCTCTTTGGCATCTCGGAACCCCCCCGCTCCCCTTATCCCGGCCAGCATTAATTTTTCAGCCCGTTACGCCGCTCCCCCCGCCTTCCCCTCTCGACTGCAACTCCGCTCCGCATTTTACGTCGCTCCTCTTCGCTTCCGTGGCCAAGGTCTGGACGAGTGCGCGTCCGTCGCACCTAACCTCTCGAGCTTATATCGTGCACGCGATCGAGTCGGCGGCGCGCACGCGCAGTAGCACGTCTCGGAACGATATACTCCGAGCGCGTACCAGCGAAATACGAATGGTACGATGCTGGACGTGCGGATAGGCAAACGGGCCGGCGAGTGCGCGTGTTTGCCCGTGCATCTGCGCGGACGGAGACTTCGGTAATAACGTGCAGACGCATGGGATACCTTTCGTGCCGCGCTCGCACGAGCGCGACGCGCGCGCCTGAATACGACAAGTGCAAACGGACTTGCGCCCGCCAAGTAGAAGGGGGTTGTAGGGGCAGACAGAGGGACCACGGGGAAGCTAGTCGCACCACCCACGGTTGACCTAGGCGCGTGTGCGTGGCCGACGAGTGCTACGCACCGAGGGGAACAGGAGTGGGCGATCGCTCGAACCTTGGGTACTGGGACAACTGACGCATACCTCGATGCTGTTCCAAGCCTTATGGCACGCAATTTTTATGGGGGAGACCCGCTCGATAACTATCGCGCTGCATTATACACAAATGAAAAAATAGAAGAGTAAACAGAATTTATCGCGTTTACTATACTAGACACCGTCCAACTAATTATCTTTGCGCGTCTGCAGAAATTTGATACAGAAAAATCGCGATTGCACGTGGCACATGCAGCTGTAGTGTGCAAAGGTTCCACTAAATGTATCCCCGCCACCCACTTCAACGGACGCGTGATTTTTATTTAATATAAAGATGCATCTATTGGCTCCCGGGTTAATGGCAAATATCCTCAATTTAAATCGAAAGATTTTGTACGATCTGTTACCAGTTTCTGTCGTTGTTGCCGCCTATGACCGGGGCTTTGCACCGAGTAGCGACAAGCCTGACGCAAACGACCAGCCGATAGGCAGGGGTGGCTAAGTGCGCGGTCGCGGTTGCGCGGCCGCTATCACATGGCCTTGTCCTTGAATGAGGCTCGTGAACCCGACTGCCGCTTTCATCGATCAGCCCCCGCATCCCGCTTCGACGCACTCGCTATAACCATCCATCTATCTCGGTGCAATAGCGTACCTAGCCCGGAGCACTCCCGGATCAACGGATCCCTCTGCGACGAACCCTCGCACGAGACACCGACTAGGGGACCGCATAAATAGCTGCGCGCCGATTTCAACGATACGAGCCACATGAAAACAATTTTCTCCGCAGTCGTCTTTTTTTTTGGACACTCAACAGCTTTCGAGATGCATAATAATTCTAGAGAAATCTCTGAATCATTAGGTATCTACGCAAACAGACATCTCTTGGTTCTCCGCCTAACTACATACTTAATTCACCGCCCGTATATCTAAGATCTTACAAATCTCGCATCATTGAAGCTACACTAATTTCCTTCCAATAGGGGATCGCGAAATCTAATTCCAACACGGTACTGGTTACATGGATTTTAATTGCAGGCTACTATGTTACTCCGAGGTCACACTTCGATGACCTTTGGTCAAGATTCTGCGCGTGATAGCTATATTTGCCTCGTTTCGCCCGAGCTACAGTGATTACTGAGATCCCTGCCGTCGCAACGACACGCGGAAGAATGGAGCATAATAAGCGTAATAACGCGGGCATTAATCCATCCTGAATTTCATCCGAGGATCCTCCCAGACGGTGGATTTAACGAAGCGGGCGTTGTAGGTCGTTTATCGAAGGTCAAGGTCTCCATTGCCGAGGATCCAGGCTGACATTCGCTCCCGCACTGCGTACCGCCGTCCCTGAATACCCTGGAACATCGAATTTTCGGGTTTATTAGAGTGACATACGACGACACGGGGATACGGGTTATGGGAGGTGGGTCTGTCTCCCCGCTGTTGGCTGTTACGCCTAATTTTCTCTACGGTTAAATATATATCCCAAGAAAAGATGCCTCGGGACGATTAATCTCCGTTGTCCCGATTTTCCTCGGAGCAGCGGTAAATTTAAAAAGGCTCGTAAATAATACACTTACATTCGCCAATTAAGAGATAGGGTAATCGAAGTTTTCACCGCGAAGAAAATTTTTATATAAATTATTCATGGAATAAAGATAACCGAAGCACTCGAACCTACTAACTTCTTCCTCTCTAGATCATTCCTAAACCTTTCCCTTTCATCTTGCCGTTAAACAAAACTTTTAATTGTGCCCAGACATTCGGCCAACGAAGGGTTCGTTAAGGCGACCGTCGAATAAAATTTCAACCCTCGAAGAAGAGAGAGATCGACCGCTATCTGCCGCTGCATATAGTCGCCCGACCTCGACGAGGGTTTCTTATCACTGGGGGTTGCAATCTCCGCCAAACAATCTCCCGGCAAGTCTGCCATCCATTAACGTCTCTTTCGAGGGGTTAAAAGTGTTTCTTCGAGAAGAAGCCCTCCCCCGTTACGAGGCACCATTATTTAAAAAGTTTCACGTATCAATCCTACCCGTTTGCAATACTTATCATTCAATTGCTTACTCCGTCTAAGGGACTCGAAACCCACCCCTTACGGGCGGGTATATCAATTCTACTACAGTCGCGGCAAAGATGTTCACGGGTGAACGCCGGAGTATTCGCGGAAGATCCGACAGAGGAGCATTCTACGCTTCAAGGATTCTCACTGCTAGATGCGCAGAATGGAGGTGAAGGACACAATGCACTTTGATATCGGTGTGCGGGTAACAGATCGGCCATATCGATTCGGCGAAAGCACTTTTTCATTTTTCTCTGCCTCGTGGAGCCCTTGAAGCTCGTAGGGCCTAGTGTGCGCGCAGTGGCTACTGGATAGTTTGACCCTGGCCTCGCAGCAGCATATTGCGCGCCCCATCGCGAGGCCATTCCCGCGAGGGGATAATCTCGTGGCTGGCCAGCGTATTACGTGGCCGAGGTCGCAGTTGTTTAGATCTAGATGAACCTGAATCATCAAACCGGTCTGAATGTGGTGCGCTGGCTGGCTGGCTGGTTGGCTGCAGAGCCCGCGGTGTAGCTCGGCGCGACTTTCGTTGTATTAGGTTAGGGACAAGACGTGTTGTAGCACGCATGGGTTAGAATAGAGAAAGGCCACGGGGAGGGGCGAGCTGTGGTGATCCGACTGATATCAAGGAGGGGGAGAGGTGACCTCGCGGAGATAAGGCCGAGGACCCTGATATCGCTTAGGCGGCGGCAGATGAAGAGGCGGCAGGAAAGCGGGGTGGAATGGTAGATAATGATAAAGAAATGGGGGAGATGATGGAATGAAAGTGGAATAAATGAAGGTGGAAGAGAAAAGGGACACGGACGAGCGCGGGGGGCTTGATTGAGATGGACACCGGTGAAATTGTATATCTATACGAGAAGGGGGTGCGATGGAGGCGGACGAGATGGAAGAAATGGAAATATGGGCAGTGGAATTAACAGGAAAGGTGGATTGCGGAGTGAAAGTAGATAAATGGGTGGGCTGGAGGGAAAACTTCAGCGATCCTTGGAAGTTTCACTTGACTTTACAAGGCATTAACTTGTGGGTCTGGGGGGATTTGATTCTTCCTTTACTTGCGCAGAGTGTGACGGGATGTGGAGTACCTTCCAACGAAAAAGATAGAAAGTAGGGAGAGAAGTGATTCTATAACTGAGGGAAGAGAAGATGCCTGACACAAAGGGTAAGGTTCGAATGAGGAGGCAAGGTCGGTTCAGGCTTGAAGGAGGTCCTCGCGCGTTTAATCTATTTAGAGAATACCTCTGCATGCTTGTCTGCTCCCAGTCGATACAGCTCGTCTCGCCTTCGACGTCCCCGGCTCTTCTATTTTGGTAACAAAGAAGTGTATCAAATTTTTCAACTCCGTAATATTTAATCTCGCCGTTTCGTAAACCTAAACTCGACCAGTGAAGCCGCGAAAGTTTCTCAGAATCCACGATATCCTCAGATTATACTCAAGCCCAACGAAGCTCCCGAGATAAGAGAAGGTGTTACCACCTTGGAAAACGTGAATCCAGTTTGCATCATTCTACTTAAAACAACGATCGATCTCCCAGCAATGCTTATCTTCCACCAGATATCGCCTGTCACATCTGCATCTTCACTTCAGACAACTCACGCCCGTGGCCCAGCCATTTCTTCTGGAAGCAGAGCAGTTTGTGTAACGTGTTTCGCTCGGAGTACACTTTCACTCGCACTGCACTTTCTATGCTACTGTTACGCTGTTCTATTCCGAAATACCACAGCCAGGCTGCTTCACAGTAAACCTTTAAGTCAATGTACCAAAGCAATTTCGAAACTCCCCGACCAAGGTCCCAGCCAACCTTCAGGGAACGCCGCAGACGCAGAAAGCTCACTGTGTCACCTTGCAATTTCTCGAGAAAGTAAGAAAGCTTGGTCCAGTCATATTGCCAAAGCCAACGTCATATTCGGCTATCCAGCGTTCAAGCCACGTACACTGCCGTTCATAAGTATCAGGGCATCTCCTCTATTTGCACAGAACGTGGTATTTGGTACAGATTCGATACTCCTCGATGCTTTTAATTTAAAATACCAAATACCTACAGTGAAATTTGTTAGAATTGTTCGATACATCAATTTCCAACAGCTTTCACAGTTAGTCCACACAGGGTAGGTGTCCCGATACTTATGAGCGGCAGTGTACCGCGCAGGAATAGCGACTCATCATCGCGCAGTTACCCGTGGTAACATTAGCCGCGTCTCATGAGATCGCGTGGACGTGTGCCGTGGTCATCCCACTGGGCCCAGCATCTCTGATATCGAGGTCGTGTTACAGCCAGGGATCAATCGATGCCCGTCGAAAGAAGATAAAGTGCGCAGCGGGTTGCGTAATTGTCACGAAAGCATCGCCGAGGAGGAAACAGAGGTCGAGCTCGGGGAGAGAACGCGAGAGTGGTTCAAGTTCACGTAGCTCCCGGGGCTCAAGGTTGACGGAGAAAGCCTTGGTCGTGGTCTCGTGATATAGTCTTCGGCCACCCGATACCGCGCGCACCAGGCTCACTCGGGCAGAATGCTTTAACTAACCCAGAACTGGCGGCGCAGGTCACCGTGGACCGTGGACAGGCTTTCCTCCACTCGATGCTTCGGAAACATGCCCGGTGCGGTTTAATTTAATTAAAGGAACTCGCGAGTCTCGGGATACAACAATTCGGAGTAGAGCAGTGCACTCTTATTCGCCGTAATGTTTGTGTCAGAAACGTGACTTGCCATTACCAGGCGACGCTCAAGCGCACTAATCCTCCAGGGATAACGGGCTTAAGTGTCTAAACAGACTGTAATTGACTGTTCGTTGAAATCTCGAATATTCCCGCAGCTCTGACGCGCTGCAAATACTGGCTCGTCTATCAATAAATATCCAGAGTTCCATGTATCGCGATTAAGTTCGAACGCCAAGAAACGTCTCGATCGAACCAGATCGCTTCGAACTCCATTATGAATGCCCGCCTGAAACGTCGCTTGTCCAAGAGGCACATGCTTCTTATTTTTATATCGAGTACATTCTAAAAGCCGAGGCTATAGCGAAACAGATGAGCGGAGGCGCTTGAACCGAGATCACCTCCGAACGCGGACGGCTATCTTTTGTGGAAAGCGGCAGGAGCGCGTCGAAGCGCGAGGAAAAGCGAGAGATGCTTTCACTGGATCGCCGAAGAGAAAATGCGCTCGAATCCAGCCCGATGGCATCACGCGAGGGAATTCCGAAGGGGTTTGTCGACCCAGCTGTGGGTCATCCGGGCCGTTCTCCACTTTCGTTCTCCGTTGGGAGGACACGGGACGGCGCTCCCCCGACGAGAGCGAGGCACACTCGCGGCGAGAGTTTTAGAAACCGGATCGCGATCACCGGGGGTCTTGAAAACTCGGCACGGGGCCGAGGAACCGCCGGGAACGAGCGTGAGAGTCGTTTAAGAAAGCGAAACTCTGTTTCTCCGGCGGCAGCGCGGGGAGCGCCGATACAACTTTCCACGCTATCACCCGCCATCGCCAAACTGGAGGTGAAATCGGTGAGCCAGCCGATCCCGAGATGCTCTCCATCTTACGGGGAGCATCCGCGATATTCGTGCAAAAGGCGCGATGGTCAAACATCAGAGGTAAAGGTACCTACTTATGGCGAAACTGATACAACAAACATTGCAGAAACCGAGCTTCGCGACACCCACGATACAACCTCGGAAGTTCACGCTTATCAATTTAATTATCGAGATACTCTGAATTGCACTGTTCAACCAATGGAACAAGTTTGGTGGGCGAACGCTATCTCCACGCTGAACGAGTGGCAACTCTTAAAGATCCCAAGAATTCCGGAACTATACCGGAGGTATAATCCTGAGACATCCACGATCCAGGAGCGTATAATATCTGGAGCAGCGAGTAGCACTTTCCCCTGGTTCACGCGAGCCGAGTCGTCCCGAAACGAAGAGTGAATCTTCGCCGTGGCGTTTCTCCGTGGCCTTGAACCTGCTGTCGAAAGTGCAAGTGGATCGGCCGCGGAGCGGATCCGTGGCGAAGAGAGCGTGGAGAAAGGAAGAGAAAGGGGGAGGCCGTACGCGGCCTAAAGAAACGGTTTTTGGTCGCCTTCGACGAAAGTGAAACGGCCTTCGGGAACGAGGCTTCTCCCAGCTCGTATATGGGCGCCATTGAACTAGTGACCTTCATACGAGAACCGGTCTTTGTTCACGGTCTCCGAAGCCAGCGACCCGATCTACCCTCTGCCTAGCCTCCTTCTAGACGCCCCATTTACATATTCGCCCGTTCCCGATCGGGATTTTGCACGCTTCCTGGACCAATTCCGTGCCCCCCCCCTGCCCCCTCCCCCTGTCCCCCGCTTCACTGTCCCGACCTGCCGACTGATTAATTGATCTTGATGACTCCGACGTCCGGTCGCCTCTTTTGGGGGGCCTGATTAACCGGCTGGCTTCTGATCGCCTTTCTGTATTCGCAATTCGGAGACTGCCAATGTCTGCACTCCGCCCTTTTCCGTTCTTCAACCCTCCGCCGGTAGTGTTCGATCCTTTCGAACCGTAGGGTAACGTTACCAAGCGCAACAATAGTAGGGGAAACTTCAGAAATCGGAAAATTACTTCTCCACTGCTCTGAGAGAAAGAACGTTGCTTAAAATCAGCATTAGGATAGTCAATTGCCTTTGGATTTTATTGAACGCAATATATTTGTTCGTAAAGTGAACGAGTAGAATTTTTTTTCAAGTGGTACAAGTGAAACGTGCATCCGCTTCTGTCGCGTTTCCATTATCAGCGTTGATTGAGCTATGTCGAATCTGATGTACAAAATTGATTTATAGGATGGAGTTTAATGGATGATGAAGGAATATTTTTTATATTAAAAAATTGCTCGCGAAGAAGTTATCCGGTGCGATTCGTTATCGCGAGCACTAAGCACGAAAATTCTCGCGTGAGTGTGTCACGCGGTACAACGAGTCTTATCAAGTGCAAAGTTTTTTATTTCTCGTCGCCACGAAACGAAGGAGAGTGGCGCGGGTCGCTTATCGGAATTATTGAGACGGGGACGGGTGTGAATTTAAGGCGGGCAAAGTTTAACTGTGGCGAGCGGAAAAGCCATGACCTGTCTCAAACCAGCCAGTCTGCGTGACTTGTCTGCGCTCGTGACGGTTGCGTTTCTAGCCTCGCGCCGTTCAGGCAGAATTCATTCGATGGCTTTCACTCTCCGGGGCCAAGAAAGTCGCGGACATTACCCATGGGAGAAGCTTGCACCTCGATGCGAGACGTTTATCACTTTCAACGTCTTGATCGTTAATAAATTCTCTTTTAATATTCCAACCCTTTACTATCTTCCTCGTAAGGGGCACAAATTCTCGTAGAGGGTGAAATATTGAGAGAGAAATAGAATTATTTCACTTTCTTTTCGTCCCATAAAAGACTAGTGTATTTACTAATATTGTCTACGTGAGAAAATCACGATGTCATCAGCTGAACTTGTATGTTACTACCTATATAATATTTGCAGCAGACTCGTTACTCAGGAATTCGTCAATTACGTCACATCATCCGGTACAGCATGCAGAGCTTACGTGTAATTAGTAATTTACGGTTGATACCGCGTTATATACAGCGTTGAATGAAACGCTGTAGAATGAAAGAGGATTCGAGTGATTTCGCACCAACTTGCTGGCGAACAACAGCTACGCGAGATATTTTCACGCGTATCGCCACTCAAAGCAAAGAGAAACGCCTTTTTTTTCCTTTTATATTTACGCCTGACTAATAACGACCGCTTATCATTCTCTCTTTTTAGATTTATAGTAAACATTGCTACTGTTATTCGCAATACTTCTGACCGCGCGCGCGTGATGATTTATCTCGCCCCGCCGGTTCAACGAATTCATTTGCTGGATCGAAAGACGATGTAAATCGCCAGATTATTTCAAGTTTCCTCTGACCAAGCTGAAAGAATATCCAGGCTTTAACAGTGAAACGATAAGAAAATTCGGAGCTACCCTTATCAGTGGGTCATCCTATCAGTTTCGTCTAACATATCACACAAGAATTTGAATTCTATTTCGTTCACACTTAACACCCACGTCATTGATGAGGATTACAAGATCGAAGCTTCAAGGTGGACTGAACCATCAGTGGAGGAGATGCTCCAGACGAAAACCAGCAATATTTCTCTAAGAGCGAAGTACAAGAGAAAAGGCGACGGAAGCAGATGAAACCGAAGGTGGCGCAGGGTAACTAATTAATTCAGGGTAATTAGTGCGAGCTGGGGAATGTAAACGCGATGGCAAATAAGAAATTCTACCGCCGCGCAGTTACGAAATTATCGCCCGCCACAGACGATGTAAGCCCGGCTGATATCACCTGCGATAATTTATGTTAACATTGAGACAGAGCACGGTCGATTAGAGGACGGACCTCCTGATTCAGATACCATATCTACAGACGCGAATGCATTTCGGTATCAACGTTTTTGTTTCCTTAACCTCGTAGCCTTCATCGTTCGGCGCACACCGCTTCGTGTCAAGAATATATCTTTGGTTCTCGCGAACTTGCCCGCTCAGCCATGCGTGTAGACACATTCTGCGTCTTCTACTTCGGGGAGCACTCTGTCTTCTACTCAAGCACTGTGAGAAATAGAAGATGGAGTATCCCCAAAGTTGGTTAAAAAAAAACTGGGAAGAATTATGGAGTAGAGATTTAGAAAGGTTCAGAACTCTAGATACAATTACTATTAATTGATTACAGGTAACGGATGTGTAGCTTTCAGTCTTAGAAGTTCGTTTACCCACGTTTCTGCGAAATTAAATTGTCACAGTTGATCTCTAAGTGCAACCCATAATTTAAAGCTTGTTTGGTAATTTTATCAAATAACGTTGCTTCATTTTACTTCAGCTTTCACTGCCTGAGAGACTTCTAATCCGGTAGAGATGCTAACAAGTATCATGATTTTTTAGAATCGTAGACACATTTTTCGAGCTTCTATGTTGCGCAGACTTTTTCCTAGAAAGGCGTGTGTTTGAAATGTAGAATGGTATCGGAATAGTGATCAATGATTTTAGCGACCTACGACAGAGTCGAGCAGCTTCGTGCCCGCGAATCGTCATGTAACATCAAGATACCGTAATCCGTCTCGTTTGACACTGAATTCCTTATCGGATTGTCTAATGAGAAATTCAGAACCCCGTGCAAATACATTAGCCATACTTGAATTATGTATTCGTTAATTCATTAACATTTAAATCATCCTAAACAATAACTTACACTACCGACAACACAATTAAACATGCCTGACCTCTCGGAAACGTAGAAACACATTTATCAATTTTCTAGATTTCCAACCCTGTAAAAGTGACACAGAAAACGATAAAACTCTCCGCCAATTTACATAGTACGCAGAGTTTCCATAGCAATATAATAATTATGATAACATGCTCCATCATATTAATCCCAAGATAGTGAGATACTAATTTTTGCAAGAAATATTTTACAGTAATACTTTCCCAGCATTAATAATAAGAGAGTAGAAGCGATAACGTGTTTAACATTCGAGTGATGCAATAAATATGCCCCGTATTGTAAAATCTCCAAATTCTATTTTCAAGAAGCGTGTAAGGAGCTCGTAAAAAGCCATAAATTTGAAGGGGACAACAGCAAGTGACAATGGACAAGGTACAGGTGTCAAGATCGCTTGTCGGACCAAGCAATATTGCGTATCGACTTTTCTCCCATCCCACGAGTGCAGCCGCCTTTGTCGCCGGGTATTTTCGTTGTTTGTCGGGCGATTAATGCGGCCGTCGTGTCGACTCCGCTTATCGGTGACATTGAATTTTGGCGGAGCGCGAGGGACACGATCGATACGACGGCTGCAATACGCGCGGTCGCATTATTCGCCGTTACGACGAAAAAAAAATCCGACGCCGAGTCGTCGCGGTGCAACGGCCCCCGCGTAATCTCTTTGTCTGGCGAAGAACGACTTCGTTACTGCGCCATGAATGGGTATTTTTGGATCGACGATCGCCGCTGTAGCCGATTAAACCGCAGAAATCACCAGTCACCGATGTTTGTAACACTCTCAGGCAAATTGCTCCTATATAACAATCATCGTGACCATAATGCGTTATGATACCGCCGAGCGGTTTCTTTCAAAACATTCGCTCGATAAGTGGCGCCTCGACGAGCTCCTGTAAGAGAAAACGCTGGAAAATACTGGGTCGTTCGGCACACGGTAGGTCAGGGATCCAAAAATAGCCCATCCGAGTAAATAGGCGGATGTAGCGTCATCCTGCGTGACGCTGCATTTTCATTCCTCCCGAAAACAAAATCCACGTTTACGATCCTACATAAATCTCCCATCGCGGCGGATTAATATTTTAACGCACTTTATCGGGAACACGGGCGACTCGCGATTTCGAGAAAACTCTCCCAGTCTCGTGCTTCATAAAATTCAAATTCCAAATACTCTGAATGGTTCTCGAGCACATTGCGATATGTATTTCGTCGACGACGTGGAGCACTTTCGTAGCATTATAAACAATCTAGACGGATTGTACTACTGACACGCCACTCGGTCTTTAAATTTGTTTGAAATTTCAATGGCAAATAACTTGAGACCGACAGGTCTGTTATGCAACATTGTAGCTCTGACAAAGCAGAATGATGATTGCACTGTTTAAAATCGCACTTCGGAATTGCGGTTTGCAGATTTCTCGCCGCGACATCGCGAATGATGAATAGGAAGTTCTCTAGGGGATGTTTCGAACTGTTCTTTCAGCATTCAATAAATTTTGAAGAATCAAGCCAAGGCGGGAGACTATGTCTTCGAGGATTCAGAGGAAATATCCCCCTTCGGAAGCGTATTTGAAATACAAGTACGATGAATTGACAAGGGGGCGGCGAATGAGGGATGGAAACGCGACGACGAAAAACAGATTTCACCCAGTGTCGCAACACCATCGTCAACTGCGAAAGTCGCGGTGCCCCTCGCTGTTCACCCCCATCGGCTTCGAGCTTAATACCACCCTTACGCATCCGGCCTTCAGGCTAGCGTTTTTAAAAGCTATCACGCCCGTAAATGCCTCGCCGTGCAATTTGTCTGTGCATTATGCACTCGCGCGCCCCCTCCCGGCCGCTCGTCGTTTCGCTAATAAGTGGCTTTCAAAGTCTGCCAAAATTTTCGCAACTTATGTGCACGAAAATGACGTACCTGCGTGTCGCGCGCTACCGCCGCGCTTCGAAATAATTACGGGGGTTGAAGTGGTCAACTGAGATAATTAACGTTTTAAAAGCCACCCCGCGGAACACGAACTACGAGTTCGGTGAATAATTTCACGGCATTAAACGTGCAACATTCCCCTATTGTTCGTGACTTCTGGTTCATTTCGAGGGGAACGTTTGAAATTACTAGTTTCCCTGTTAGAACGATTTTACTTCTCATTGAATAAAGTACGTTCTCCAATGAGCATCTGTGCGCTGCGCGAGAATAATCGTTGATAAGACAGAAGTTACACAAGATCTGCCAGCTAAATGACGCCCACGAGCTTTCGTCGTTCGTTTAGAAATTCGTGCAGCGTGTAGTGCGCGATAAAGGAGGCCAGTTTCGTACAGGCAAGACGATTCTTACAGTTCAAATATGCGTGAAAATCGCCACCCACGACGGATCCTTGGAATCGCTATTTTTCATCTCAACCCCCCCCCCTCTCGCCCGTTTCAACCCCTCCAGCTACTACCCTGACCCATGTAGTCAGACGATAGCACACATTGTACTGCGTCGCCACTGAGAACCTACGGTCTAGCCTTGACTGCGCGTAGGGGTTGCTATGGCGATAACCACCCCCCGCGCGTACACCCACTCTCACCCCACCCGCGCAGACAGCCCCCACGTCCCGACGGCGGCGGCGGTCTACGACCAAGAGTGTGACCCCGACCTTTCAGGTGGATGACCTCCACTGCATCGTAGATGCGCGCGCACTCGACGCCCCTCACCTAGACAGAGGCAACCCCCGTGAGCGCGGGGGAGGAGGGAGGGGCGAGAGGGATGGTAGCAGCACGGGGATGCAGGCGGTTGGCCGTCGCCGGTGGAGGGGGGTTGAAACGGACCGTGGGTTGTCATTACTTGAGACTGAAGATTGTCTGGCTGGTTACAGTGAACTTTCAGGGGCGGTATCGCGAGGGGTTGCGTTTCGATTGCATTGTCAGGGCTTTTCTTTCCCTGTCCCTGTGTTCAGGAGAATGCCGCGGATACGAGGGATTATTATTAGCATGCCTACGATGATAAATCGATTCTTTCCACGGCCCTTTCGTTGATTCCGAAGGAATATTCTCGAAATGAATGTGCTTTATAAACGATATCTTCGCGTCTCGATCCGTTTCTTTTTCAACCCCCCTTGGTATTCCAATGACTGAACCGGAGATCGAAAGCTTTGTTCCTCGTGACGTAACAGCTCCGCGCCTTCCCCCTCCCCCCTGCTCGTCGATTTATGCTAATAGAGCAAATGGGATTTGATTCGTCGTCGGCCAAGGGCTGCTAAGTCTTCGAGGCGTTAATATTCCAAGGGGGCGAAGACGAGAGGGAGAGACGTAGCCGAGGAATGCCCGGGTGCACCTGCGACAGAGGATGGATCGACAGGTGTGGAAAAAGTTTATTCTCGTTGGGCTTCGCTGACCCGGTCACAGACCGCACGAACCGCTGCATCTACGCCTATGCGCCAGACGCCGACAAGGGGTTGCTCACCCCTTCCTGTCTGCACCCTCACATGGAAACGCGGTCGGGGCTTTTGCACGGACGTGCTCACCGACTCTGCTCGACCCCTACCGTCTCCCCGTCTCCCCCGCTTCCACCCCCTTCCTTTCTTTTTCTCTCGACCTGCTCGATTTCGCGCAGCCAAAGAATACTTAAAACGCTGCAGCCCGGGCATCTTTTCAGCCCTCCGCCCTCGACACTTCCTCGCCAGGGACATTATTCAATGCACCCGCGACGTGTGTTTAAACGGGCGCGCTTTCCAATTTGCATCCGATATTCCAAACCCTCCCCGGGTACTTTCCTTTCTCGCCAGGTGAAAATCTGAATCGATGGAGGGCTTTGACTGCGCGACGCGTATAAACGCGTGTCTGGTCCTTCTATTGAATGATTAAAGCACGAGAAACGCAATTTCGTTCGCCGAGAACATTCAATATACTCCACGTTGTTATTAACGATGACTGATTTTTCAGCGGAGAAATAACAAATTCACTTCATCTATAAATAATTGCATAATGCATAAGGGTAAATTCGCAGCATTTTAGTATTCGAATATTTATATCATTCCCAACGTACAACGTGCCAAACCTTCCCCTACAGTTATTGATTTCACTGTTCTACAATTCTTCCCCCCATTGCAGTATACCTCGCTTATTCACCATGTTTGTTAATTAATATTTTCAATCTTTCTAATAATACATTTTTAAACAAACTCCAGATTAAATTGGACTACCACAGAGGAGGGGGTTGTGGAAGGCCACGGTGCATCGAGAAAGGGGTGAAAACGCGGCGCCCGAGAGAGGCCCTGGCAATTTAACGTCCAGACGTCCTTATCTCCACGACCATTGTCGATTAACGGTCCTGATAACCAACGATCTACGCGTTGGTCGATTGGGATCTCGTTAATGATACGTGCTCCTCGGTATTTCCGGGTGAATGAAATATTCAGCGGGCTACGTGACGCTGGCAAGCATATTGGAAATTTGATCTTCGTCGAGCGTACGAAGGAATTAATAAATTTATTTAATTAGCACGGGGAGACCGTGGTATCATCGTAGAGGTAGACCATGGATACGAGTACAAGCCGATAGATAAAGTACGACGAGCACCAATATGTGAGAGTATTAAATTATGCCCAGGCTGAAATTTTGCACAGACTACGGCAAATTTAATGCCACACCCCTCCGTCATTGCAATTATTATTATTATTATTTATTACGCTGGAATACTCATATATTTGCGGAGAATTCCTCGAATTTTCGTAACGCAGACAGACATATAATTGTTTCTGGTAAAATTGTAGTATTTTTAATTCTACCTTCGCAACTACACCACCAATTTCGCGTCGCTTCCCTTCTAATATCACCACAGTTTAATCACCATGCCATATCCATCGTCCTTATAACTGTCACGCGTGCCCTTGAAATTATTATCATATCAATCCAAAGGAGCGTCCTCGGAGAATCTCAGTGTCCCGGCTGGAGCCACAGAAAGTAGCCGTAGTTGTGTCGCCACGCATCAAGTCCACAACAAGCGATCTCCCTGTCGACCGTTCAGACCCATGGTCGCTTACCGGGTAACGAATCCAATTACTTGCTAATTAGAGAATCGAGGCAGCAGTACTTTCAGAGAGTAGTTGCGTGGCAACGAGACCGAGGAGGGTGTGTAGGGAGGCACGCCATGGGGTTTTTTCTCAGCGAGGATGAAGTGCGCAATTAATCCGTCTCGCGTAGCCACTTCTGCTACTGAAACTGCATTGATACCCCCACCCCCCACCCTCTCCCGCGGACGTGCTTTTCTCCCCCTTCATGGTGTTTCTTTCTGTCATGAGGTTCCTCTGAATGAGGGCCGAAGTAACCAGACGTCTCTAACGACGTCCCCGTAATACGTCGTGATCTTCGGGGAAAGAAAGCCGCTCGGTTTACCATCGTAGAGGCGCGTGCCGAGCTTCGGGGCGCTGGCTTCATCACGATCACCCCCGGATTCCCCGAATTGGGGATAATCCGAGAGATCGGTGACTCGATTACTGGGTTGAGGCACCAGGTTCTGGAAATTTCTGCTTGCCGTATCTAGCTGAGAAGAAACGAAGGTGACCGTGCTTCGATCGATGCTAAGATCTCGGGAGCGACGAATGATCAGAGAACTGTCAGCGAAGAAGTGGACTAGATAACGATCTGGGGATTTCTCGGAGGAAGGTGAACGGTGGCCGTCACCTATCCGTAAATGACAACGCTTCTCTGATATGGAATTCGAATTTCAGAATTATTACCGTAGTCATTATATCTCTGAAGGTCACTCAGGGTTATTTCGTCGCGTAAGCCGGACAGACTCTCTTGCACGTGGATACTGGGATCTGCCTGCGCGGTGTGTGACGTTAATTTCATCGCACCCATAGGGAGCACGCGAATAATTCGCTCGCAGGTGTGACAGGAAGTCCGCGAGACTCTCGAGCGGGTCAAGAAACCCGAGTCCCGGTCTCCGCAATATTATTACCACACCGGGCAAGTTTTTCGCCACCAGTTCGGTGGTAGATTCGATTAGACCGATCCGCCCCAGCCGCGCGGAATATTATTATTCACAGCGATAGCCGTGCAAAGTGTATGCGCACGCGATACGCGGGGCCTTTGGCCAGCTGCTTGTGAACAGTCACGGGGTCATTAAGCTTCGGGGGCATTGCCCACTACGAAACGCTTCCGAACGTGTCTACAGCCAGAGCAGAATCAAGCGGTCGTGTAAAGCAGCTCCCATCCGCTGTGATTCGAAAACCGTGACCTCCGCGGCACCATCCGTCTGTCCCGGATTTTCAGACACACGGGGAGACGAAGGGCACAGTGAAATCTTAAGACGAGCCATTCGAGTGAAAAGTCCGGAGAATTTACGATAACGAGCGCGCACAGGGTTCAAGGATGAAAGTGGGACAGAGAGGCGGTCCGCTGCGGAGATGTGCATTCTTCGCTGCACATTTCGGGCGTATCTGAAAACAATGCGTCGCCCACGCACTGTCTACAGGCACTACTCGTTATTGCTTCGTCCCTTTCTGCCTCACAACTACATCGTCCTCGATTCACGGTCGCAGTTTGCACCGAACAACGATCCGTCTAGACAGACAGCCCTCCGCGGATGAACCTTCCACCTTTTCCTTCTCCTCCTTTTTCCCTCCTAGCGTAGCGCGCCTACTCCGCTGCATTCACGGCTACGCGAAACTGCACGGGCCTGGAACGCCTCGTGCATCAAACGCTGCGAGCCAGCGATCTCCCCCGTGATTCGTACGAGCCGTGCACGTTACAGACGTGGCTACATTGTCGTACATTCGGCAATACATAATACAGCACATTTGGAAGATTGAAGAGGCACGGGAATCTTAGGCACGTGACTCAGCTTCAATAGTTTGCAGATTATGGTGGAATCGGAATCGAGTGAAGGGTGCAAAGAGATCTTGGATAAGTCGAGACCAGTATCGTTGTCAGTGGAAGATGATTGGAACGTGGCAAGATAGTTGATAAAAGGGGTAGTCAGTTGGTGAGTTGAGAAGACACATAGGGGAAAGTGGGGTAAAACGGAACACTATCATGTTTCTGTTAGGTAAGAGCTGCGAATGAGTTGGTACCGTAGGGATATATAGTCTGTCATAAAATGCTATGAGGATTGAGGACCCTTTGGTTCCATGTCACGCGGTACCAACTCATTTGCAGCTTTTATCTAAAGGTGGGATCAGACGGCGCGTGAATCGGCGATCTTGCTCGGCTCGTCTTGCTCGCCTAGTCGGCTTGGCGAGCCGAGCCATGACCGATCAGACGGCGCGTGGCTAGGCGAGCTGGCTCGGCTCTTCTTGCTCGAATCGGCTTGGCGAGCTTGGGCGAGCCGATCCATGACCGATCAGACGGCGCGTTGCTTGGCGATCTTGCTGGGCAAATCGGCTCGGCGAGCGAGACGAGCCGAGCCATGACCGATCAGACAGCGCGTGGCTTGGCGATCTTGCTCGGCTCGTCTTGCTCGCCAAGTCGGCTTGGCGAACCTGGGCGAGCCGAGCCATGACCGATCAGACGGCGCGTGAATCGCCGATTCACGCGCCGTCTGATCCCACCTTTACAGAAACATTGGTGTTCCGTTTTACCCCACTTTCCCCTACTCAGTGGGTAAGATCTACCATGGTACCGTGTCCTTAAGATTAAGGATCAGAAGCTCTTGAAAAGAGAATTTCATCGTTGAGGGGGCATTTGTTGCCTCCATTAAAAAGAGGGTGAATCGTCCAAGAGAATCGCTACCAAGAGCCAGTGACCAGTCGAAGATTAAATTCGATTGTTTGTCCCTCCTGCGGGGAGGGCGTGGAGGGAACGCCCCGGTAATCTCAAGCTCCCCGCATAATCGCGATTAATTAAAAATGGCTTTGGCATGCCGGCGTTCAACCCCTCCTGAAAGCGTGCATCGATCGCGGAGGGTCGTCGTCCGTCGTTCCGTTGCAACGTATCCTATGCAGACAGGACCCACTCCTTTCATGTCCGCTCATGCAAAGGACACTCTCATCGCGTATGCAGCCACGGAGCCTCCACTCGAATTGTCGGATACGCGTATTATCGCTCTCGTTGCGCCTTTATCCCAGCCACCGAAGCTGCAGTCGACTCCGCCGCTCGCAATTGGGGTGAAAAAGTTGATTCTTTTCGGTCGATGATCTACCCGCTCCCTCGTCCACGGCACTGGCACGCGAAATTCCTTATTCCGCAGCTTTAGAAGCTTCGGAAGATATGTTATTCTTTTTTTTTCAACACACCAGCGGATATGGAAATTTTGCTGGGAGCGGTTAAGACATCGTATCCTTATCAAGATGAGAATTCGACGATGAGTTGTTGGTAGAAATTTCATCTGGTTGTATGGTTCTGTTGGTTGTTTCAGACTTGCGAGGATTTTTTAGCGTCGTATATTACTCGAAGGTCGCTTAAGATCGAGGTGAAGGGGTGGCAGAGGTCGAAAGAACGATTTTCGTCGTCTGGATGCCCTCTGGAAAGCCTCCAACGCCGAGCAGGCTTTTTTCCACCACCTTGGAATCCTTCTTCCCACACCCTTAAATAACGTCGTGCGAAGTGGTCCAAATCCACCGAGTTTTCGAATAATCAATGAGCAATCTGTATTCTTTTTCTCCGGATAGGTATAATGATACCGACGTTTTTAGCAGTCTACGGATATTTATTTTAATCTTATACTTTGCCCACGATCATCGCAGCAAGTGTTGATAGCTACGCTGAGGGGGTGAGAAACGTTCTCTTAGAAGGGCGAGAGGGATGTTTTATCTAGAAACGGTGGAAAAAAGAGCGACCGAGGGCAGACTAGTCGTTGGCACGATTTTCTACGGAGCCGTGCCTTGCCAGATTATATTTCAATGGCAGTCGGACCCTCGCTTTTTCATCCCCTGCACGCTGAAATTCTGCTACGGCGAGTGGCTTAGCGCAAATGGGATCTCGCTACGGCGATACGACGGGTTTAATGCCGGGAATGTCCCGTCATAAACATATGTACATCATCCGCGGAATTCGTCTTAACGGGACGAAATATTTCATGCAGGTTTAACCCTGTACCAGCCCCAGGACTTACCGCGTCCCTTCTTTGTGGCACGAACTAATACCGGATGAAAATAATGTGGAGGAATGTTTCGAGAAAAATTTGAATAAAAGTTCGGGGATAGCGGTAGTGCGTGTGTAAAGCGGCAGAATATTTGACAAGTGATACCATCAAGAACCCAATTCCTGATCAGTTTAGAATATAAATACCAAATAATAAGTTTATCACGATACAAATTTATTCCAAAAAATTATTAAATAATTATGAAGTATTTTTAAATTTATACGCAAACATTTGACAGCTCATAGTAAAATATTTCAGGTTGATCAGAAACTGCTCCCTTTGCATCTTAAGTGATCAGGAACTGGGTCCTTGACGGTAAAGGGATCTATTTCTTGGGACAGTTTTGGAAGCAACTGATTACAAGCAATCCGATCACTTAGAAAAATCCTCGCGAGTGCTTTCCACGTCAACTATTTAATTGCCTAACCAAGGACAATTAATTATTCTCAACCCTGCGCTTCCATTCTATGGTAACACGAGTAACAGATTGAACGAGACAGTGAAAGTTCGTCGCGGCGTCGTTACTCCGCGGTGCTCCAACTCGATATTCGAACGCACAGCTAATTAACCTCCTGTTGCACCTATGCACCTCCTCGTTGCGCGAAACGTGCCAGCTAAACGGGAATGGTATCAACGCGCAGAACCCCGGCAGGCCCAGGGAATCTGAGTGACCTTAATGTTGCTCCCAGACGATAGCAGCGCGATGCGATCGAATTAAAGGCCCGGGGAATTACGTGGCCGGGCATTTAAAAGGAGGACCGTCCTCTCGTCCCTGGCAACAAAGTCACACCTGGTTGCAGTCGCGTCACGGGGCGTGGCAGTGGCATAGCGTGGTAGTGCAAGCACGAGAGAGCGAAAGTTCGCCCCAGTGCCGCCATCCTGTCTGCAGAAATTCCAGCCCCCGTGTCCGGGCGACCCAGCGTGCTCGTCGCCGTTGCACCACCACCATCAACCACCCCTTTGGTCCGCGCTAGACCAGCTACGGTTTCTGTAACGGGATCCGCTAATGCAGGTACATATATATATACTCGTGGAAGTGACAGACTACTGGTCTACTCCCTTTGTTCGGCATCCTACGACCACGCGCGAAATAAGAAGGCCCGCTGTGTCCACTGCGACAATCGGGGGGTGCCCCGTTTCAAAGAATCCGCGGAAACATAGCCGCGCTTAAATGTCGTCGCGTGCGATCGATGTTAATTACCACGAATTAGATTTCACGAGGAATGAATGAATTTCAAAGGAACATACCCCTACGTCGTAAAATACGTAGCACTATTCATAAGACTCTCGCCGATCAAGCGCCTCCGCGATTAAAAAGAAAAATCGAAACAGCCCCCCACCCCGGGAGAGACTGATCTCAACCTTGACAACCAGCGAGCGCTCCAGAAACGAGAATCCTCGAGTCCTCGAGCCGAGGAGGTTCTCCAACCGCTAAACCGACGACCCGGGTCCACCCTTTAGGAAGAAGCGAGAAAGAGAAGGAATATTGCCCGGGATGGGAGGCGGAGGAAGCGCATCGGCAAAGGACCACCGTATCCCCGATTCCTCCTATCTCCTCGGATAGAACTGGCTCCAGGTCCGTAGAATTTTTTAATAGGTCTTTCAGGTTGGCAACCGCCCTGTCTGCGAGCTGGT
The DNA here is from genome assembly GCA_960531205.1 of Andrena bicolor. Classification (NCBI taxonomy): domain Eukaryota; kingdom Metazoa; phylum Arthropoda; class Insecta; order Hymenoptera; family Andrenidae; genus Andrena; species Andrena bicolor. The sequence goes on along the minus strand of OY482664.1, from coordinate 51,483,366 downwards.
TCCTCTTTTTGCTCGTGCGAAAGCGGAGCGACGAGGAGAGGGCCGCGAGCGAGAGGAAAGTTTTGCCCCGGTACGTTGCACCCTCTCTCTTCTCCCCGCCATCCCCCTTCGCGCAGCCCCCTCGTCGTCTACCTTTCTCTCTTTCATCCCCCCCCCCACCCTCCCCATATATCTGGCCTCTCCGTTGCACCAGACAGACCCCCCCCCCGCCCCTACCATGGGGTGTCGTCCCTCCAGGCGTCACAGGCCGCCAACCCTCTCCGACATCCCGGTATACTCCCGTATTCCTGTTTCGCCGCCCCCGAGTCCGCTGCACCGCCGCCGAATCAATACCGGCAGACATCCTAACTCACTGGAGGTCAATGCCTCGTTCCCGCGAGCGCCGACGACCTCAACCTCCTACCTTTCCCTAGCCTGCAACCTCCTTCCAGACCAGCCCTCCTCCCTGCCCCTCCCGAAGCCAGACGATGCCTCTTCTCTCCCTCGCGCGCCGTTCCGCACGCTCGCGCCCTCCCTCCCCGGCCAACCCCCCTTTCTTCGCCGACTGTTTTTACCTCTATCGCGGGCCTCTAACGTCGCGGACCCTATTTTCGTTTCCGCGCTGCTCTCTCTCTCTCTCTCTCTCTCTCTCTCTCTCCGATCGGGGACGTGGAATTTCACGGGGCACGGGGGCCGCCGTTTAACCCCTTGCATACTAACGACGACTCGCGAGAGGGCCGCGGGGCGAGGATCAACGATTCGGCGGAAATTTCGACCGCTGGTGGCGGCTCGCCGCCATACGACGATGCGCCGAAAACGAGGGGGTGGAACGTAGCGAATTGCTCGAGGAAAATTCGCCTCGCGGGGGATGACTCTGTGAGTGAGAGGGGTGGCGAATTTGGGTCGCTGATGCAGCATTGGGAATTTTCAGTTTGACGCGCGATGTGGGGTCTGCGGAGTTGTATATATATATATATATATATATATATATATGTCTTTGGGAATGATGCGTGATTTAGTTCCTCCCCCTTAGATCATTTACGTGTCCGGCGTTGGAGCCGAGCGGTGTATGTTTTCTAAAGTTCTATCGACTTGTGTATAGTTTACTGCTTCCGTTTATAACATCCTCCCGTTATTGTCTGCTGGGTATTCCTCCCATCGTTCTCCAGTCTTTACACCCAGACCCCACGATTTCCCATCCCCCTTTGCTCGATTGAATTCAACGACTTCTGTTGCTCTTTCACTCGCCCCCTGCCCCCTCCCTTTCTGCTCGGAGCACCGCGAATTCTCCATCCCCTTCTGAAGGGCTCGAGAGGTTTGTTTGGCTCCTCGGTTCAAAAACCGATTTTCACGTGGCCAGGAATACGATTGCACGGTGGATCGCAGTGGCACGCTACTCTCGCCCCGTTTAATCGGCTATTGGCTGCTACCGGACTGGCCTGCGTTCTTTGTTTACCGGCAGCGGGTTACGGGAATTCTGTGCCGAAGTGTCTCCGCCAGGGTTGCCCGTAAGATGCAACCGCGGAGGGTGGTTTCATTGGAGGCTCGAGGCTGGCGACGGAGCCGATGTCGACAATTTAAAGGGGTAGGTTACCCTTAAAATTTTCGAAAATTGTTCTGTAGGATGTTTGCATATTCGGCTAGCTACATCTTTTCTACGTATTTTAAGCGCAACCGAAAATTCCAAAAATTGAAGGAATTACAGTAAAAAATATAGGAGCCTGCACATGAGATGGTATAACGATGTCCAACTTTAAACGCTATCTTACAGATTATGAAAATGCCTTTACTTTACGTTTTAATTAAGTAATTCACCTGTCCGGAATCGTGTTCACCATCCAACAGTGCATCGCGTACACGCTCTCACATTTATATTTATAACTTTTCTTCCTATAAATATATTTAAAATTTTCTTCTTGCGCATTAAAGTCGACGAAATGACATTTAAAAATTAGTACAAAAATTACTTCAGAATATACGTTTGAAGAAAACGTAACCTACACCCTTAAGGGGCTGAAAATCGATGGTCATGGGGTTGTTGTGGAATTTAGATGGCAAGGCATCTCCCTTTTTAGTTCCTCGACACACCGACTTTTTCCGGGACATTTATATAATTATAGTTACTAGTGAGAGTACAAATACTTCTTTGATAAATAGGTAGGTAATATTAAAGTAATTAAAGTACGAATGAAATTGTTGAGAAACTAGTCGAATTTCGTAAAAATTCAGGAGATGGACGGCGCGACGAAGGGGAAACGAACCCCCCCGAGCTACGCCAGTGGGAACCGTTGCGCGGGATGCAATGGCGTGCCCAAGAGACAAAGACATTGACATTCAAAAGAGAGAGCCTCCTTTCTGGTGCCTCTTCACATCAGACGAACACTAATCCCTCCTCCCTCTCCTACCCCTGTCTGACGCTTGCGTTACGTAGTCGCGGCCCGAGCCTGTGCAAGAACACGTTTCAGGAGCGCGCGTGCGCCCAGCGCACCCTCTTCTCGACTTCACCCCTTTGCCCCGGTCATTTGCATCTTTTTGCAATTCCCCGAATGCGCGCCGACGATTCCTGATGAAGCCTCGCCTGTTGTTCGCGAGGCCGTGGCCAAACGACGACTTTGCAACCACCAATTTCAATTCCCCGATGCTCATCCCTTTGATGCCTCGCGATTAGGTACCTTCCATCTCCAACTATCGCAAACACTTCCCTCAAATACCGCGTAAATCTTACCAGCGACTGTCTCTGAAAGTAGACTAGAATGTACCTACCACGTTTTTATGAGCAGTGAGGGATATTTGAAGACGCTGATGAAATTGAAGGATCGAGAGAAGGGGTGGTTCCCCGGGCCAACGAGAAATGCGAGATCTGACTTATCGTTAGTACGCTCATTGGAAAATCGAATTTAGATGAACGTTTCGTAGTGGCACCTGAATGAACAGGGTGAAAGAAGTAGGCGTATGAGGTAATGGTGTGGATAAAAAGAAGTGGCAGAGGAGAGGCGGATGGCGCAGCCAGCGAAAGGACGCGGTATTTGCACTAGACCTAGAGAAAAACCCTGTACGGAGGGTGCGCATAAAATTAGACGGTGCGTTCAACTCTGTTGAAACTGTGCCAAGATGGGCCCCCGGCCGATCGGTATCATCTCGTTCTTCTGGGTGCTGCGGCACGACGTTGCAGCAGCCAGGATGGCACCAATGCCCCCGTTCCAAACTCGACTCGAACGCTCTCCACGTTGCCGTGACAAATTGCCCCCCGACTCCTCGCTACGTGATACGCTTACCCTTCAGAATCATTCGCAGACAACCCCGCATGCAATAGAATTTCCTACATTCGCGCAGATGGAGACGTTCGATCTAGCGACGATTGTTAGATTCTTTTTTCCTTAAGGGGTTATACCTAAATAGTCAGGCGGCCGAAAAGAGGCGAATGTTGATGAATTTCTTTGAAAAAGCAGAAGCATATATTTTTACAGAACTTTTTGCATTTAAAAGAGAATCATTTAAAGAATATTTACACGAAAGAATCAGGATTTCAACTTTAAATAGCCACTATTTTGTTTTAAATTAATATTTCGGAAATTCCCTCCGTTAATCAGAGGATACATTAGTATACTAACGGAATCTGCATTGTTTTTTGATTTTAAAACCAAATTTTTATAAAGGCTTCTTGGATGTCGGTTGTTACTTTATTATAAACTTGAATATTTTTCTACGAAAAAATTACCAAATGTTCTTTAAATGTTGCTCTTTTAAGTGCAAAAAGTTCGGTAAAACTATATGCTTCCGCTTTTTCAAAAAAAAAAATTCACGAACATTCGCCTGACTAGGTTACATAAGAAATGCACCTCCCATTCTAATCACGAGAGAATGCCCCCGAATCGCCGCGGAAGGCCTCGACCATCCCTTTTCCCCGGTTGCATCCACCAAGAAATCGAAACGGAAGTGGCGAAAACCTCCGTCGCTCCTCAATTATTTTTAACGAAGCTTAACGTTTATCGTCGCGCGTCCACGCATACGGACGTATAAAACGGAAACAGAATGGCGTTCGGGGGCCCTCGTTAAATCGCCCTTTGAAAGCCGAGGCGCGCCTTGCCCCGGCTTGGGAAACGTGGACAAAAAGAGGGATGGCAAGAAAAGTCAGCCCTTCCAGCCCTCCCTCTCCCGGCACGACACGCTCCAACACGCTAACGAGTGTTCTATTTTTCAAGAGCACTATGTTTACCGCCGTCGCCGTCTGCCGTCGTCTCTCGTACTCCCCCGTATATGCATTCCGTCCCCCGGGCGCGCGACGCGAGCAGCTCCGAGGCCCGTCTCGATGCGCGCCGGCGACGGGCACGGGAGCGGTGCAGACAGACGCTGCACTTTCCCTCGCCCGCTTTGCCCTCCGACTTTCACATCCCCTGTCTCCACGGAGGTCGATGCCGATGACGCCGCAGTGGTGGGCAACCTGCGTTGCACGGGGAAAGTCAAGTTCACCCCCGGCACGAGCGGGCCCGAAGCGTCGGCGTCGTCGTTACCCCTGAAACGACGCGACACCGCGTACGACCAACGAAGCAGCGGCGTAAATCAGTATATTTCCGTGGCACAGCTTCCCCGAGGGACGCTGCGAAGTAGTTTTGCAACAATTTTCTCTCGACGATTCAGACAAGTTCGGCAAATTCGCGGGGGTGAAAGGAACCACGGAAACGTTTAACGGTTTATGGTTCGCGCGTTTCGAATAATAGATTGAATAATAGAATTGAATTCGAGTTAACCCTGTAACTCCCAGTGTTGCACCGGTGCAACACTCATTTTGAATGTGCGTAAAATTCTATCGTCTGTTTATATTTAACTTTCGGCACGGAATGGAGAAAAATTGAAATAATCAATATTCAATTTTGATCTAGTTATCCTATAGAACCATTATATGTATATATAGACTAATATATATATATATTATCTCACAATTTTGAAATAACGGCTCTGGGCGTTAAAGGGTTAAAGAGTCTGCTTACGTGTTAATGAAGAATAGGGTAATTACGTATTTTGTTAGCAATGAATTATCTTGTAACGCCAGAAGTAGCCTGCTTTCCTTCAGACTGATCGAAAAGGTGATCGAACCATGGAACTTTGGGTTTGAACAGACGGGAGTCGGTGCCCGGCTCAGTGTGGACCCGTATTAACTATCCCATTTCTTAGAGCAGTAGAGAAGTAATGCTTCGGTTCCTCGAGCTTCGCGCTCGGGTCCAGAAAGACCCAGCATCGACCCTTTACAAGTAGAGGTTAAAGAACAGAATATCCCTAGTTGCGTCTCGGTTCGAACGAACGTGGGAGGCTCCCAAGCACAGCAAACTGTGCCAACAGTGGAATCACGCTCGTTATCAACTGATTTTTGTGCTCGTGGCGTGCCATAGTCGGGGAGAGACGTATATCTAAGCGAGCGGCCCGTAAACACGCAGAGATGCTTGCGCGGGTACACGACCTTGCTCGCTAGATACGGTAATTCGACTTTCCGTCGAGTGCCTTTGTTCTCTCTGGCGACACCCTCCAAGAATGTTAGCCTTGTCACCCCACTTTCCTCGCAATCGATATCGACCAACTCCCCTCTCCCGTGGCAGATCGCTCCAACCACGAATTCTCCCGCTAGATTAAAGAAACCACTATCTTTCTGCAATTCATTCGCAGACTTTCGCCGCGACGGGAGTCGAAAGTGTCTGGCAGTAAGCAAGTAACGCGTCATTGCTTGTTATCCCTCACCAAATGATCCTCGAGCTAAGAAGAGAGGATTGTAGTCCTCGACTAAAGATCCGATGGAGATCTAGACCTAAAGAGCTCTTCCTCCGAGAGGACACGAGCTACTTCCAGAAGCTTCCAACAGTAGCGGCTTTGCTCGTAATTGAACTAAATGGAAACACCTATATAGCAGGGACAGCCTCGTCGCCCATTCTTCTCCAATGACAAAGCGAGAAATCAGCGACGTTACAAATTTCCTACAGCAATAGATCCCCGACCAGGCGATGAGAGCCGATTTCGTAACCCCGCCGGTGAAAAACGAGGCAGTGAAGGGCGGCGAGAGCTGCAGCCCGCGTGGCTGGGATCGCGAGGCCTGCCGATTTGTCGCTGCTAGATCTAGGCGAAAGTGTACGCGGAGTTTACGACCGTCGGTGCGTCGTCCTCCAGGGTGACTGTCCAGGAATAGCTGAGGACATGGCAGCTCGGGTGGTGGCTGCGTACGTTCATCAGTTCAAGGTTAGGAGCGCGCGGGCCGTCGCCACCGCGTGGTAGCGTCAGCGTCCGCGGACCGAAATACATCCCCCCGCTGATGTATAAATACTTAACCGCGACTCTTGGCCAACGTAAGGAAGGGAGAGGGGGGGGGGGCGACAGATCGTCGATGCATCCCGGTAACCTTGCTGCAAGCACAGGAATCGACGGAGCGATTGAAATAATAGCAGCAACGCTCCGGAGGACGCTCCTTGCTGCGCTCAGACCCCTCCCGGAGGGGAGGAGGCTCCTCCTTGATCTTCTCCGTGAGATTTCACGTGGGTGGTTTCATAGTATATTTAGAGGGCGAAGGGGGAGGGTGAGGCGATGATTCTGGAGGTGGAAGGGTGCGGAGGAGGTGGAGTTCTATTGAGAGGAGGTACCCGAGGTAGGGAATCATTTATGAAGGGTTTATTGAGCATGGTACTCATTCGCACAGACGACTACGTGAAACATATAGGACTAAGGGAAACCTCTCGGTAATCATGGGCCAGAATTTTTTTTTGATTCACCGAAACGAAGATTTCGAGGCTCCCTAGAACGCTACCTAGATGTACTATGACTTCCCAGCTGCTACACGTTAGAGTTAAGTAATTTTGCGTAGATGAGAATGCAGAGAAATTGGCAATACCCCGAATCCAATGGCGATCGGAAACAAAGATCACTGCGGTGATGCAAGGATTATGGTTCCTTCCATCGCGAATCCCCGTGAAACGAATTGAATATTCTCTCCTCGATAGGCCCTGTCGCGTGTGGCGAGCTTATTCACAATAGATGCGTTGACCTTTACAATGGATACACCCTGTCGCATGTCGATGACACTGTGTTCTATAAAGATACCCCGAGGAGGTAGGGCCTTTTAGCCTTTGTCTCATTCCCGTCCGGCAGACGTTGAACCCGTTCGTCGAGGACAACACACTTTGAACTATGCGCGCACAGCGAATTAACCATTGCATCGAAGGATCACTCAGCCGTGGAAGGACCTCGACAATTCCAGGACACCCTGGTTCCTTTTTCTATTTCGCACGCGATATCTATTTCCACCGAAACGTCGTTAGATGGTTAACAAAAGAAAGTCGTGGAAAGTTTCAGCGATGGAGATACTCGAGGAAAATTTGACGGGCTCGGCGAGGCCTCGGTGGCACCAGAATTGGATTACGCAAGCTAATTACTGAATCCTTACGTTTTTGAAATATTCATAAATGTAAAAGTATTGGTCTTGATAGCACGTTAAATCTGTTGGAATATCTGCGTTATAATGCGAAGCACTTTCACTCGGGTAGAACCAATAAACAATTAGAAATTTGCAGTTACTTTTCTTGCGTATCTCGAAAGCAGACTGCGCGAAAGGAAAGTGCTTGGAAAAAAGTTTACATAAGTCTTCTTCACCGTCTTGGTTGCACAATCTGACTTAAAAAAAAAAAAATGATAGTTTGCGGGGAACAGCTCGGAAAGGGGGAAAAAGTGAAGAAATTACAACTACCAGAGTGTAGAGAAATTTCGGAGCACGGTAGAGTCGTTAATTCAACGAATCCATTAATCACCAAGTCACTTACGCGGGAAACTCTTTGAACGCAGCTACATTAATGACATAACAGTATATACGCTTCACAAATGCTGTAACAATTCTACACGGCGAAAAGCACTTTATAATTCAAAAGGAAGAAAAAGTAACTTCAATCACGATCCACCGCTACGACTTCAAAAGAACATTGGAACACTCAATTCCGAGCTCGACAGTTCAATATCCCCTCATCTATCCCACCCACCTTTTAAAAACAAAACCACCGCGAGTTACAAAGAATCCCTCGCAAACTCATCAGCTCGGTTCGACTGAAAATTACACCAAGCCTAATAAGAGGCGCGATACGTCCCAAGATTACACACCCGACTTCCTTCACCAGCCTGGGTGCAGCTCGAAGGACCCGACGGAGCTACCGGGGCAACCAGCAAATTTCTTCGAACCTCACGATTCACCGCGAATCCCAAGGCGGCGGCATCTTTCGCCAGAGCGACCGTTTCGGCAAGGCGAGCCCCGCGAAGGTGCGATGCACCTACGTGCAGCCGGGTCAAGGTCGTATCCCTCGTGCGCCGGGGTCGGCTGAGTCATTCGTGCAGAATCGTGCATGCAGAAGCGCGAGTGCATCGAACCCGATGACCGTTGCAGCTGCGAGCGCGGGACGCGCTGCGAGACAGGGCTCGTGCATCCTCGGCCAGCATCGGCTTGCATTCCGCGTGCATCAACCCGGGAGACCGCCCTCGAGAGAAGCGCCGAGTGCAATGCCCAATGCCGCGCGAACAGCTGCGCCTACCGCCAGGCAGCCGGACGAGCGAGCGGCGAGCAGATACGATTATGCGACACGAATAACTCATCGCTATATACTTCTCCCCATGGAAACGGTCTCATGGTCGTAAGTCCCACGAAGGCGTTCAAACGTATGGTCTGATTAAAAAGATGCACCTTCGAGTTGGAATTGCCCAACGGCAGGGTGCAAGTAATGGCAAGGTTTCGTGCAAGGCGAACTTCGAGCTTGCTCCGTTTTCAAATTCAATCATTCGTAGAGCCTAGAACAGTAGGTATATATTGGGAAACCAAGTGGAGGCGTGGCTTAGATTTCAGCGCTGTGGTGGTAAGTTGGCAAACTATTGCGAGTAGGCCCGGATCCCACCAAACATTCCGAATAAGTATTTAATATAATTTATTAATCGAAGAAGTAAAAATTTAGTGTTGAAAAAAATTTAAAAACACTCGTTTTTCACAAAATGTCTATATAAACACTGATAATCGTATCGGCCTACTCACAGTAGTTTAATTTTCTGCCACTAGTTGGCGTATCGAAATTCTTGGTTTCCCAATGCAACCTGATGCTTTGGGTAAATGATGGGCAATGGGTCTAATTTTATCTGTTGCGGAGATACATGTGTGGTCTTGGAGAAGTTAGTAGTTACTAAAGATGGAGATTGCGATGCGCAGGATGCTTTTATGGTTTTGATTAGTCTATTCGTAGTCGCGGCGCGCTATGCCTCCGTGATTTTTCGAATGCAGATGTAGAATGTTTCGCTGCGTTGATAGCGGAGTGCAATATAATGTGAGCGCGCTCTAGCCCACGCGTAGAGTTCCCCCCCCGTTGTTCTACGTTTTGTGTGTTTAGCTTTTTAAGTAAGTTGATTTTGAAAAAGCGTTTGGCTTCTTTCGTCGGCTCTCGAGACTGGAATGCCGGACCCAGAGTGCCACGGTTGGTTGCATGATGCACGCGTCAATACGCTCGAAGAGGATGCTTTCGTGTGTTCTTCTCCTTCCCCCGCGGATGTCCTTCGACTTTCGAATTCTTGGGACTTGGGTGAAATGGCAAAAAGACGATCGTGATGCTATGCCGGGCCCTTCGAGGGTGGTGTACGTGCGCGATTCGACGTAAACATTTTGGCAACGGTCGTGAACGCACCGAGGAGCTGCGTACGTGAGCTGATAATAATTATTCGCTGCGACGTGGCAACCTACTCGTTCAATTTCATTTTATTTTTATATTAATAATTCCGAGGCAAAGCAAAAGAAGAATTGGAATATCTTGTACAGCAGCACCGCCTCTTTATTTCATACCGCGCGGCTTTTAAACATTCGACGGATAGCTATTTCAGCATTCTGATCTCTCGGCGCATTACCCTTGACTCGATCATTCCTCACTCACGGCTGTATCGCAGCACGCATCGACATTCTCCATCAAAGTCAACCTTAACCTCCCTTCATTTCCGACACCCTTCGACCGTTCTCCCTAAGGGCCGGAGCTCATAAATGAAGGATATTGCTTAGGTTTGAGAAGCGCTGAGAGAAGGGCCGACGCACCGGGCAGGGTGAACGTTCTCCGCGTGTCTAGCTCGCTAACCCATCGCTTCATCCTGCGTTTTCTCGCTCGCCCCTTACTAATGACAGTCGGCCAATACGGTCTCCCGTGGCTTCGAATTTATTCCGAGGGCTTTAAAGATTCTTTTATTCCAGTTCCAGATGCTCCAAACTTTCCCTTACTCCGATTTAAAATCCCACGAAGCGCTCCTTTCCCCCCCGAACGATCGATCCCTCCCATCCATTTTACTTTCTTATCAGCGCCTATACCTTCCCCTACCGTACCCTCAAACTCTCCCTCAACCTCCCCCGCGATCGCTCCCGTTCTCACCGCTCATCCCATTGCTTCAAACATCCAGCTAAATCTTCCTACCCCCTCGTTAGCCCGGTCCTCCTTACAATCCTCTGTTTACCCGCCCCCGGCGCCGTTCCTCGGCCACTTTCGCCTAATTCGTACTAGACTATTTACAAAACTACTCGAGCCCCAGGATCCGAGCCCTTAAAACTACGGGGAAAGTTCTTCCGCACCCCTCTACCCGTTGTCGTTCGCGTTTCCATCGATTCTTCTTGCTCGTTCCCTCCGCCGTTCTCCCGGGCGCTCCCTGTCCCTCTTTGAACTCACGGATCTGCCGCGCCGCGGCGCGCCTGCGCGCGCGCGACTGCACACGCAGCCAGGCGCGTCGCGCAGGCATCGTGCGTGTCTGGTTGCCAGCCTCGCGGGGCCTAGTTCCGAGTGAAACGACCGGGAATGGACGTTGCATATGTGCGAAACGGGTGCAACGCGTTCGAACGGGGAGCAACGTGGCGCAAAAGGGGGAGAAGGGAGGGAGGGTGGAGCGGGGTGGGGGGCTGGAGGGGTTGAGAAGTGCATGGGGCACCGCGTTTCGCATGGCCACGGAGTTCACTGTCCCGAGCCAAGGCCGCAGGGGCACCGCCCCACTGAACCAATTGTGCCATTTCTATGCTCCTCCGCTCATTTTTGCCCGGTTTTAGCACTCGCTAGCCATCGATCTGTCTCGTTTGTGGTAGCCCATCCAGGCGATCTTCCCGTCCACGTAAACTACGGAAACTTGGGACGCGAGTTCCGCGGAGCAACGAGTACGTGGCCGAGAGCGCAAGCGAGGTGCACCAATTTTCGGCGTTCACGGGGATCTTGAGTAGTCTCGCTAAGTCTGAGAGGATGAAACGGAGGTTCACTGGCAGTTCAGAATTTTAATAGAGATCTGTCAGTTCTTTGGGACTCTGAGAGATCCCAAAATATAGAGGTGCAGGGAAGTTCGAGGAGACCTTTACTGCAGGATCTCTAACTCTAACGCGGTTAGAGGAGCCTAGCGGAGTTGGAAGTGTAGCCGAACCACGGACACTCTGTCTACCACTGCAGGAAAATAGTAAAAGCCTAGCCTCCTGCTTAATATCAACTTTTACGTTCAATATATTCGCCTATGCCGATTTCTATCGAGCGAGGCGTCTAGAAAGCTACATCCAACGGTGATTATTCGGCCGAAGTCGGTTTAGTAAATAATTCCGCCTGGAAATCAGGGTCCATTACAGCTCGGGGTATTAATGAACATAAAAACTCGCAGAAAAGACGTATCGAGAGTAATAAGCGCGGTGAAAGCCGATCGAGCCGTACGGTGCACCGGAGTCGTCCAGTTTAGGAAGCGGACGGAGCTGGTTGAAGGGCACTGAGCCACGGTGACTCACCGATAGCTATACGACGAATTCCCTGGATCAATGTCAACGAATTCCACGTATCGACCGCTATGCGCCCGCGGGAACATCCGGTCTCCTCTCGAACCTGGAATCCCGCCGACTATCGTACGCGTAATCGCGCGAGTCGAATCAATACCCCTCTAAACAACGAGACGGACATCTCCCCCGACGGAAATAATCGCATCAGCGTAATCCTGCTGTGAAATCCTAAGCGTCCCTCGCGGATCGAGCACGACCGGTGAACTTTTCCCGAAATCCGCCGAAGCTTAATTTGCATCGGCGACGCCAAGTTTCGCGGAAACTGTGCCATCGGTGGCGAAGTTTCGGCGCCGTTGGCAGGGACGCGTGCTCCGGCGAGAGATTTGCGAACCCCGGGAAATGCGTTTGAGTTTGGGAACCCCCAGACTGGAGGGGATTGCCCCAGACACCCCCTCCAGCAGACGTGTCTCCCTCCACCGTGGCCGTAGCCGCTTCGAGATACCCTACCCTCGCCGTCAATGGCACGGGGTGCAAAACCCTGTCTGCTTGATAAACCGTTGCACCGCCCACGCGCGATAAACGCAATACGACGCGTGCATTTGCCGTCCGCGACGGGGACAGACGGAGGGGGAGGAGAGATAAGCAGCCGTATCGACGTATCGCGCACGCGACTCCCGTTTTTTTTTTTTCGTTGGAGAAGAGAGACATGAAAGCGTGACCCCTCCTGTTCGTTCCCCTCACCAGGGGTTGACGGAGAAGCTGGTGGAAAAAATAAACCGCGAGAGAAGGTGGCGAGGTGCGTGCAGACGAGATGATCACCGATCGAAACGCTGGACGCGCTTCAAGACAGCTCTCCCGCATAATGTATCGCAATTAGCCTTTACACTTTCTCCGTTAATTAAGATTAATGGCCGTTCGTGTTATTAGAGAGCGCGGCCGCCAGGCCGGGATGATCGTTTCAATTGCCTCGAAAGTGATAAATTTTCTACGGGTTTCCCTTTCGTTCGCGGCGTCACGGTTAACGATTAGTAACAAAACAGAAACTACGGTCACGGCGTTGCAATCAAGAGACCGGTGAACTCTTCTTTTCTCCCGATTCTCCTTTTATCAATCCCTCCGAGCGACTTAATTATCGATCCGCATCTGGCGACATCAACAAATACAATCGACAGCTTCTGCGAATCAGTTTCGCGCGTTTGCAGAGAAATTGTAAGGGAGGGGAGTCTCCGGGGTCGAACATCCGTCGCGGTTGTAATTAGTCATTACAGTTGTTTAATCAATGGCCTGATTAATATACGTCGGCTGGATGTAAACAATTCGGTGTATTTCGGTGTCACGGTCCGTACACCGGCTCCGAAGCTGGGGTTGCGAACCCCAGCAAGGTAGGCAGCCAGCCAGACAAACACGAAAGGGGGTGACCCAGACACCCCCTCCGCCGTATTATTCGGTGGTAGCCCCGGCTGCCGCATTGGCTAACAATCGGAGGATTAAATGCATCGAAGTTGCAGCGACAATGGAACGGATAATGGGGCACAGAAAATGAAAATAACGCCGCGGGCCTGAGACTAGATACAGGCCTATCTAGGACATACCTGGGTCTATCCTTGCTCTAACAGAGATAGCGTACAGAGATTAGGATAATGAACGTAATCTAATGACAGAGATAAGCGGAAAAGGAGGGACACCTAGCCGCGTAGAGATAAGTGAGCTACGAAGCTTACGGAGCATTAGACAGATTCCCAACGACTAAACACGCCAGTGACACACTGGATTACCCCCCTCCCCCGTGAATTTTGAGAAAAAATCGCTTATTTTTATTCAAAACTGACATTTATTAAGTTTACACTAAAAAGGGGAATATTTTTAATTTTCGGTTTTAAATTTTTAATTCAATTGACACTACAAAATTGGTTGAAAAGAAAGCAGGAGGGGTATATTTTTCTTTACCATCATCCAAAAGTTGCCCCCCCTAAAGTCTCTGGACGCCCTTGTACTCAAGTACGACAACCTTAACCGACACTATTTAATTATCGGCTTCCTTCTTCGAGGATAATCGAGCAACGCCAGTTACAAAACACTTTACGACCCACCTTCGCAGCCTGCTTCAACAGAAGCGGAACCACCAGCGAGGAGAGGGGGTGTGATACCCCGCCGCCATTTTAAATGGACCCAGTGAATTAATCTGTGGAAAACGCGACCACAAGTATCTAGACGCGGCGTAATCGCTAATGACGACAGTCATTCGAAAGCCACCCGGCCATTGAAGGGACGAGACGCATTATCCCGAAGGAATAAAGATCCCCCATCCCTCTGAAAGAGAATGGACCCCTCCCCCGCGTAATAACTGTTAATAAGAATCTCGACGGATCCGTAGAAGATGGCGTGCCGTGGCACGACCGACGACGGCGAGAGGATAAATAAAGAAGAGAAAGACGCGAGAGGGAGGAAGGGCAGTCTGGGCGAGGGGGAGGGCTGGGAAGGAAGGAAGGGCGAGAGTGCGGCGAAGGAAAAGAAGGGTCAGAAGGGGGGAGAGGAGGGATGGCTGCCATGGTGTTGCTGACCCGACGACCGCTGTAACCTTGCGTCCCGACGCCGCGCATCCAGATCAAATCATCTCGCGGATTATCTGGAGACCTTCGGATCCTAGATTATACAGGGCGAGTCACGCAATTTCGACGGGTTAGATTGCCGTTAAGAGCTGACAAAAAAGCTTTGTTTTTCTATTGGCAATTATGAAGAGATATATGTAGGAGCGAGGCAAGTTGCGTGACCCATCGTGTATAGACATTTCTATATATATATATAATCTTTCTATTTACGTGCCCAGTTTCTTATATTGTAGATCTCTTCGCGAGATATTTGTGCATTGTAAAATTCTTTGTAATTCGTATTATTTACTAACATAGCATTAAATATTTAACGTAATTAAAATACGCATTAAAATATTTAATAGCATTAAATACGATTCATTTACCACGCCAAAGACGAGTATCCAACTAGTGAAACATAAAATATTTTAAGCTATTAAATATTTTATGCTATTCGTATTTAATGCTATTTAATATGAATAGCATTAAACACGAATGGAATAAAATATTTAATAGCATTAAATACGAATAGAATAAAATATTTAATAGCTTAAAATATTTTATGTTTCACTAGTTGGATACTCGTCTTTGGCGTGGTAAATGCTACGAGTATCTGAACCTACGAAAAGTGAGCATTACATTCTTTCACAGGGATAACAAGTCTCGTCCCCCATAGATCTAACCTAACTTCATTTGCATTACACGTAATGGGACAATGTTGTCGATATTATGCATGAGTATTCTGTCCTATTACTACTTACATTTTTATGAGAGCCGACCCACCCTTGGCCAGGATTCACGATCGACCTACTAGTATGCTTGCAAGTTTCGGTAAGCTACACGATCCTTCCGACAAAACTTCTTGTAAAACGCCATGGAATCTTAGCCGAGTGTCAAGCCGTAGGACGAGACTTTAAAAATAGGCTAACGATGCGCGAGTTTCAACGTCAAGGTTACCCTACGTCTAGGTCAAGTCCTTGAGTAGAACACAGAATATCCTTGACGTTTTCCTTGATAGAAATTCTTCCGTTTTGCAAAAATCTGTACGTACATTCGACAATTTTAACTGGCTGTCCCGCGCTTTCTACACCGTTCTACATAAGCGTAATGCATAACAGACATTCCCGTCGTTATTATTGCAAAAGTCCATTGGTATTCATTCCCTATACGTTAATATCATTCCTTGATACAATAGCGAGCTTTCAAGTAAACAATTTTTCAAAATAACTCACCAAAATGTGTGTTTCTCTTTCTCCTGCACCGGACTCGCACTTTTTCACTCGCGACTTTGAGATACTGTCCTCTTATGGATGACAGCACAGACCAGTTGCAGGGATAAATTTATTATCTTATGAAGGTTTGTCGATTAAGCAACTGCCTGAACTACAGTCGGTAACGAAGAAATATTTATCGATCAACAAGGGAGAAACTATATGTACATAGTGTTGCCTGTTCGCCGTCAGATGGCTCCACGCGACGAAATATTAGAAAGCAGTTTTTTTTTTAGAAAAAGTGTGGTTATACGCCGCGTTATGTCGAATTCCCCTTTCTCCCGTAGTAAACGATTTATCAACCTCGCTAATTGTGAGAATGGAAATACAGACTCAAGGACTCTGTCGGGCATAAAAAATTTCAAATCTCCAGACATTTACCGCCAAGATGTAAGTATACTCTCGCCACGGAGCGACGCGACGATCGCACCATACCGGACATAACGCACCCGAATTTGTACCGCCATATTGTCTCTCACGAGCGAGGAAAAACATTGTGATCACGTAGCGGAGTTTTCTACGAAGTAATAGGAAAGTTGATTAATCGGTGTGACCGAAAGTTAATATAATTGTTGGCTGGACGCGTGCAAAGGTTCAAGAACGTATTGGACGTGGATCGACCAGTAAACATACAGGTACGTCGATCGTCTTGTGTTCACCGCGTGTTCATGCGGCTCGCTCGGCGACTTTCCTTTGTTATCTTTTTCCCGTCGTCGCGCAAAACTCGTGGAACTCTCGACTCGGTTCGCGTCGGCGTTTAGCCCGGTTCTTCATTTATCGAAACCCCTGCTCATCGACCGGCAACCCGTTTAACACGGGAGCCGTGGCTACGGCCCGCCTGTAGCCGCTATTCCTTGCGGGGCCCATAGCTTCTTCACCGAAATTCGACTCGCTGCAATATGGGCACATCAGCAGAAACTGGACAGAATTCGGCCGGTTTAATCCAGTGACACGTGTCCCGTCTCGTGTGCCCGGTACCTCGACTCGTCCACGAGAACACCGCCTTACCCATACGCCGATGCTTTCCCTCCTGAGACGTAATAATCGATTCGCACTTCAGTAATCGGGATGTTTCTAGCGGAGATGACACCGGTTAGACCGACATCTAGAAATAGCCCGTTTGTGGAACATACCATGGCCGTTACCCCTTTCGCCGTTATTAGTATTTCGTACACGTTTCTTAGCACTCTAGGTTCCACTTGTGGGGACAGATTTAGGTGCCCTATTAGTGTTATCGCGAATGGAATGGATTGGAAATTTGACATCGTTGGATACATCCCGAAGGCTAGATATCTTCCCTTTGACATTCTAAATTCGTTATCTCGTTCGCTAGCGAATGGAGAATCGAGAAGCTAATGCATGAAAACAACACGGCCGGGAAGCGTGCACGCGTGAAGCGTTCCGCATGTAGCTGTATGGCGGTATGTTGTGCTCCTTCGCATGTGTACGGACATTTAAAGGGTCATCAGACTGTGGAGGCGCTTTTAGTTGCACGCTATTTCGAAGATATACTTATCCCGTTCGATTATACCGCCGTCTCGCTTTCTAAGGCAGCTGGCCCTGAAACTCGCGTCGGTTATTTCCGTGTTAGTATTTGAGTCGTAGTTTAATTGTTCCGCGAGCGTGGTCACGTGACCGCCTTCCCGAAAATCAAGTTTCTTTCGTAGAAATTTCTACGCACACCGTACCAAGTCAATAGTGTGACCGGTCACAAATTTGTAGGGAATAACACGAAGCAAATCGACAAGTGTTGGTAAATAAGACGGACCTTTGAATCGAGGCGCAGTTCAAAGCCGATTTGATAATTAAAAGTGCCACGAATAATTCCGTTAATTCGAATGTTTATCTCGCCCCGTCGCGACGATAGTAACAGAGCCTTACGTTGGTCGATGTAACGTTATTCGCGTAATCCCATTAACACATCTGCGCTGCCTCTTATTTTACACTGGGCTGCATTGCGCTTCCGACGCTTGTTAATTGTAAGTTTAAAATACGCGCGCTTCCATTATTCTCCGCTTCACTTGTTATGTATTTATGATAGTATGTAGTCGAATAGTAATGCTGAAGTGAAAGTCGACATTGAATGATTACATTTAATTGATACACAAATATTATCTGTATTTAATGTATCTCTTCATCGGCATTTGTTAAAGGAGTAATTACTTTAAGAAAGTTACACTTTCCAGAATTCCCTGCTCGCTGTTTGAGCAACCGAAAATATCGTTGGCAATTCTGGCTTTCGTCCATGCTCATTTTGTAAATTACGTATATCACTGCGCGTACACAAGGTTGCTCGTGTATAATCGACAAAGTTGCAAGATTACCTCAATCGTGTTTTCTTAGATTGTAGCTAGTACTATCGAACCGTTGATTTATTATCGACACTACAAGCATAAAGTAAATACGACATAAAGATTCCCAAGTCACCTTATTCTCTGTAGATAAAAAAATATTTAATCACGGTAAACGCAGGGAGCGTGGGATAAAGTCTTTTTAATTATCGACAAGCATACCTAATCTAATTTCATATAGAAACAAAACGCAACACGGAATGAATCTATTCGTATCATTTCCCTTATCACAATTTAACAACTTGGTAGCAAGTGTGTGGCAAACTACAGCTATTTACTTCGCATTAGTCATAATCGATGTATCGCGTATACTACAATCAACTGCAACATGTTTTGCCGTTACATAATTCTTTACACAACACTGTTGCAGATATTCAATTTTAAATTACACATGCTGCATTCATTTCTCCATCCGAGGCCTTGACTCCCAACCTTTATGCTCGTTAACATGTTGCTTGATCTGTCTTCCCGTGGCCGTATTTTCTCTCGAATAACCAAACCACAGACGAAGGACAACATAAATCAAACATCCAATCTAAATTTTTGTTACACGACGCCCTGACTCCGGAGTCCCTTTATTATTTTCATGTCGCATGCAACCTTACCGATTCGAAATGTAAATTGTTGCCTGTGAGGTGGGACTCATTAGATTTATCATAGAATTACACATAATTCATGGAAGAATCCTGTAATATCATGTGAACGGGTAATACGGATGCATTCTAATGCGAATCGACCGCAGCTTCGTGTATTTTTCACAGATGGTGCTAGAAGGGTCGGTCTGAAAACGTGTTTTAGGCGAGCACGCCGTGCTTTCTTTCGTGTCCCTTTTTTGTTGTGGCTTTCGCCGTCCTTACTCTTTCTCTTCTCGTTCCCTTTTCCCTGGTGTTCTTACCCGTGGCTCGGTTACTTCATCGTTCTGCGCGTACAGGTTGGACATTCCAAGAGCACGTTGAACCACACGGTCACCTTTATTCCTCGCGTATGCGTTCGTGTAACGACCTGCCGGTTAAATCGGCCGGTTAAACGGTTGTCTTTCTTTATCTACAGATAAGCTAATTCGAGAAAACTAATTTAAACGAACCTTACAACTGTTTCCTTGTGGCATACAGTACATGCATCTGTGGTGTACAGCGGGTTGCACGCGGCAGGCACTCGTATATCATTTACAAGAGTTGAAAGGCTGTTACAAATGATTGGAACACGGCTTGTATCTTGGATATGTGGCGAGAGACCTAGATACGAGTTTCGTGATCCAAATATCCGGGTATTCCAGATACTGTCTTCGAATTTAATAACTGGCCTCGAGTAGCCTGCAGCCGTTCAGACATTTTGCTGGCTTGTTGCATAGAACTGTAACGTGTACCTAGTACCTCACAGACGTTGTATTTTATTTAAGAGCAGTTGAGAAAGGTGCTGTTTCGCCAAGTGCGTGATGAATTACTAGGACAGACCGAACATTCGCAGACTTTCATTCTGTGTCTCCATTTCTGAAATTTTTGTTCTACTAGAAATTAAAGCCGCGCGTAACCCATTTCCCCAAGCGGTTACCGGTTTCATTTTAATTCAACTTTTTTGCTTCTCATCCGTGCACACATATCCCTTCTTCCTTTCGAGCAGCCCTAGCGACAGCTTAAAATCGCTTTCATGCCTCACCTTGGCCGATCTCCTTCCTTACTTCTGTAGGAGCCGGCCGTGTCGAAAGCGATTAAACGGCCATTGGTCATTTGCTCCTCCGAATGGAATTATTCGATGATAATTGGTCTACCGGTTCATTAACTAGCCAGCCATTGCATATAATCGTGAAATATAAACGTAGAACTCCTCTTCTTTTCCTTTGCAATTCCGATAACTCGAATTCGCGCGAGCAACTTGAATTCCTTGAATTTCACAATTCTTGCGTGACTACCTGTTCGGTCAGAATTGTGTCCCACCTCAACAACCGTATAATGGAAACCTATAATTTCATGCAGCGTTGCGTCATCTCTTCCTTTGATCGCCAATTTTAATCCTTTTACTTTCAACGCGCATTTTACAGTAGACAGAACAGCCCGACTTCCTTGTCCACGTGCTTAAAAAAATCGATATATCGCTTCGATCCTGAATACAAACTTCTCTTCCGCATTGAAAATTCCATCTTACGATTCACAATGTGTGTACCACGATTATTGTATTTAATCTAATAGCGTGATCCGGGAGAAAGATAGGGGATTAAGGGGTCTAAGGGGAACTCGAACGTTATCAGTATTATCACCGTGTGAGCGCAGCTTAACGTAATGCCGCGCCTGCGCAGTAGCGAGCGGTTCCAGTCGAACTGGTCTCCGGAGTTACCACGTGCCCGAATGCCGCGACCCGTTCCGCAAACCGCAGTACCGCGTCAGCCGCGTTTAACGAGAGTGCCATCGGTTTCGCATCGGTTCCGAATATATTTCACGCGGCCTCTGCCCGACTCTCGAACTTTTCACTATTTCACCGTGACCGTTGTTTATCCAGTAGGGAATTTTCGAAACGGCTAAACCAGGGCTCGATCGACAGTTGCAACGATCACAGATGGAAGTAAGCATGGACGTAACGTCGGTGAGTCTCGTCCGATCGTAAACCTAACGTACTAGGCTCGACCTTCGTCGTCAGAGGACTGTTTTGCCTCGTGCCCCCATGGTGCCCCGTGGAATTTCCCCGGGTCGATGTCGCAACCGCTCCGAGAGCACGGCAAATTCAATTCACTGACTTGTATTAACGTTGCATTCGCTTCTCTATCATATTGGAAAAACTGTTATTGTAAATGGAAGAAAATCGTGAGTCTTCTTTTCTGTAATTCACTTCTATGAGAATCACTGGCGAAAGAAAAGGGAGCCGGGGATACCGTCACATATGCCTCGCGGCACTTGCGCCTTGATGCATCGCCTTGTGTAATTTCCGCTTTGATTCCCGAGTTCGTTACGCGTTGTTTTCGTAGCCTGCTCGCTGGAGCATCGGTTTCTGCAAATTTCAAGAAACGATCGAACATTCCGTTCGAACTTTAAGCGTCACAGATGGGAACCTCGAGCGTGCATCAAGCGAGGGCGATTGTATTATACAAGGTGTCTCGAACTACGCGGTGCAAACGGAGAGAAAGTGATTGTTCTTGCAAAACTGAATTATTGTTAGACGAAATGCTTGTCACGGCCTTTCGTTCTCGGGCAATTTGATTTTTAACATTACACGCCGTGTGCACGCACTCGAATCAATTCGCGCGGGAAACATCTACGATATTTGTATATCGATAAAAGAAAAAAGTCAAATTACAGTTTCTTGTATAACCCTGACCTATATATTTGTATACTTTGCACCGTAAACACGGTAGAAGTTTCGGGATACACGTTCAGTTCGGACTTATTAGCGAGATCTACCAGTGCTTCACTCGTTTTGGAAATCGATTTTCTTGAGAACGAAGGTCCGTGGCAAAAGATTGTATTACAGATTTTTTATTTACAGTTTCAAGATTAACAAGCTTCTCTCGATGGTATAATTCGGAGCATCTTGTATAACATGTTTTGACACATCTCATAGAATTTAAATTTATCTAAGAGATACATTCGCTTCGTAAAATTTAAAAGATTGATCATTAATTTTCATTTGCCATTTACGGCATGTATTTCGGAACACTCTGTACAAATCGAAAAAGCGCAAAACCAGTGGCTCGTAATTCAAACGAATAACGAAGAAAGTAGGTAAATACTCGGTTATTCGACCGTTGTTAAATTCTATCGTGCATCTGAGACAGTTTCGAACGATAGTTTTAAAATATTTTCGGCTCTCTGCGGAAAGGTATGAAATATTTATCTATATTCATGGAAATATGTTAGAGTTTCAGTTTCTTTTTTAAATTCCGACATTTAGATTTGTTAAGCCAGTAATTCACTTGTACAGACTGTTTCGTTTGAATTGTGACAGTCTCCCGTCTTTTTTCTTAATTATGCTATTCGAGCAAGTGCACCTCGCGGCCGGAAGTTACGCTCACGAAACGGTAATTAGCACAGGAAACCGAGTAAGACGAGAAGTCTGAATGAAAATTACATCCTATCGACTTTGCACGATCGGTGTAAAAGCGCAGTCACACCGCTCGGTCCAATAAAAAATTTCCAATTTCTCATGCCCGCTATCGATGCAATTCAAATGAAACAGAAATATTGAGGAAGATATAAGCGAGAAAAGGAAGCGTTATGTATCTTTATAATTATCGCCCGATTCGTTGTAAGATGCATAATTGCTTTTCTCATTTCAGAAGGAAAAGTTCTTTGATAACAGCAGCTACGGCGGACGTGAAACATGTCAGCTACCCATATCCAGGTTGTAAAGTGGAGCTTTCCTGCTTTCGCACTTATAATTGGCCTGCTGTGGTATAAACGTCGACGAGTAGACAGAGCTGATCCAGGTGGAATCACCGAACCAGAGCACAACGACAACAGGCTTGTCGATAGCAAGAAGAGCGAAGCGACTGCCTCGTCAAAGTCTAGCAGAGATTTCTACGATTCTGGCATACAAATCGATGAATCATTCTCACTGAATTCTTCCAGTCAACCAACGGAGGAAATCACCAGTAGCCCCAGAAAGAGAAGCGAGAGCTTAGACATACCCCAGAGGAAGACTGGCTCGCAGCCTATTTCCACCCACTCCAGAACACCTATAGACGAGCAAGCATGGTACGATTATCTGGATGCTTCGCCGAACAAGATGGACATACAATTGGGCAGTAACCCGAAAACAAGTAACTTCGACATGGTTGCCAGAAGCAGAAGCGCCTCCTCTTTGGAGAACGCCATCGATAGTGGCAAAATGCTGAAGATATTTGAGAATGTTGCCGAAGAAGAGGAGCAGAAACCGACTTGTGAGAACAGCGCTTTAGAGCTTGTGATTAAAACCGAGGAAGATGTAGCCACCCCGTCAGAGGATGGTGCGCAGAGTCAGGTGCAGGCATTGTCCGAAAGAGATTCCGCCAACCATAGTCCAGTCTCTGGTGTATTGGAAGGCAGTGCCACCGATGAGGTGAAAAGCGAAGGGAGCACAGACAGTGGAAAAGGTAAGCTTCTTTACTGATTCGAGCTAGTTAGGAATGTTACACCACTGGTGCAAGTGTATATATGATTTCAGGAGGAAGTATCAAGGGTCACACGAAGGATAATACAATTCCAATGTTATACGAATTCAGCATACCACAGAATTTAGTTGGAAAATTAATCGGTCGTTACGGTAGCTTCTTGCAAAGCATTCGCGTGGCGGCGGACGTACGTATAGTCGTGAAGCGACATCCTACGTCAAGGGAGCAGAAGATTTGTGCCATAGAGGGATCCACCGAAGGGATTAACATCGCTCTGGATATGATACGGCAGAAATTCCCCGAGAAGAAGTACCCATACGTGGTTCTTGAGCAGATGTTACCGTTGAAAGTACCAGAAGAGATCCCGTGGGTTACAGACTTGATGCAGCTGCACCTGGTGGAGGGAGTGAACAATGACATCGTTATATGTCACATAGTAAAACCAAATCGATTCTTCGTACAGCTCCCTACTCACCCCACGTACCCAACCTTGCGGATTTTAGATGACAACATGACACAATCATATAACACGACAGAACCACCTCCAGTTCCAGACGAACTTAGAAGTACGTTCATGTTCCAACTGTTTCTTAACTCTGCGGCGATTAAATGCCTCTCGGGCGATCATTAAGTTCGTATTTTCTGCTTTACAGAGGGTATGATCTTAGTTGCGAAATGGTACAATAAGTGGGTGAGGGTATTCGTCGAGCAACCAGATCCTCATGGTGAACGACATTTAGTACGACTCGTCGATCACGGCGGCTATTGGTGTTTCAGTAATCTAGAAATGAAGAAAATTAGGTCAGATTATCTCACATTGCCATTCCAAGCAATTGAAATATACCTGGCGAATGTTCAACCGAAAAATGGTAGGTATAATGCGCGTAGAATTTGCTGTTACTTCGCCTGGACGTCTAATCCCCTACGTGATCGTGTGTTTTATGTCAGGCGAGTGGAACCAAGAGGCTTACGACGTAGTCGTTCATATGTGTTCTGGTATCGTCGGTCAGGCCCAAATCGAAGGCTATATCAACACAAACACATACGTTAATCTTTATCTCAATATTCAGAAGCACGGCGTAAGTAGATCTTCTTTTTTATATGAAAATTTTTGCAAAGATTTTTCCAATCAATGTTGTTACTTGTCACAGGTGATATCCCTTGCCGATGAATTAATAGCCCGTGGATACGCGGAACCCATCCCATTAGAAAGCATAGTTCCAGAGGAAGGTATAACGTTTCCATAAAGTATGAATAGGGACTTAGTATTTAACAATCGAGCTGTATAAAAACCGTGCGGTGATAATTCGTAATCGCGTGTTCTTTTAGTCACTATTACGCGCGTATTCGAACGCGATTTCATACTCGGAGTTTCATACATCATGATTTCATACAGTGGAGGATGAATTGAACATATTTTCTATTGACCATTTAAAACGAAAAAAAAAAAAAAAAAATCAATAATTTCTTCGCTCTGTTTCATATAGCATATTTATTGAGTTTAGATCGAATTGAACGGCACGACGCGTGTCGTTGTTGATTAGATGCAGTATCATTTGGTCACGCAAGAGTAACATATAACGAGCATT
Source organism: Andrena bicolor (assembly GCA_960531205.1). Lineage (NCBI taxonomy): Eukaryota > Metazoa > Arthropoda > Insecta > Hymenoptera > Andrenidae > Andrena > Andrena bicolor. The sequence continues at coordinate 51,458,744 of OY482664.1, read as the reverse complement.
TATGAATACTCCTTATGTATGATTTATGACAAGTACAAATGTGAATTACGTTTAGAGTGTGGTACTTTTACGTGCATGGTTAATACACTTCTTTTTTTTAACGTTATTGTCGCGATAACGGGCGAGGAAGAAAGGTTCCGATCGAACCGTAGTAACAATTGGATATGAAAGAGAACATGTCCGTCTTTTTGTTTTCGTATTTACGCTATCGGAGTGTACGAGGAGAATCTATCGATCGCCACATTCTAACGACAAGAAATTCGGAGCAAGAGAAAATGGATTTGAAATTGAAAGCGGACCTTTTGTGTATATTTCATATGATATTCAAACGATTTATAACGTAGGAACGGCTTTTTTTACGGTATATGATAATGTGTACCATACGTTCTTTGTATGAGGTGTAGAGGAAAGTCGTGGGAGGTAGGCTCTTCTTGATTCAGGAAGAATCGCCTTGGTTATCCTCCGTGACACTTTTATTCATGAAACCACCGTTTCTTCTTCGCGTTGTACGAGAAACATGTGTGGGACAAAGTCCTGCAGATCACACTGAGGCGGCTTCTATGATCGATTTAGAAACCGAACACATTTAAGTTCATATTAAAAGTAATCAGGGGAAAAAAATGGGAAAATGAAATACAAACTCTGAGACTGTTACTGGAAATGGAAATGCAATCAAGCGTTTGCATTTCGCGTATTTAGTTTCCCTTCGACAGATTTTCATCTTACTTTTGTACATAGTGTAACATTACTTGTCCCGTTTATAACATATTTATAATATACCTTTATGATAATGATGATAATAATAATAGTAAATAGTAATAACGATGATGATGAGAAAACTAAGGAACGGATAGACTAGCTCTACACGGTGATAAATATGACAAGATAAGGATAGTGAATTTATATAAATATATACATATATACTCATATATACACATATATATATACACCTATATGTATGTATATATATATATGTATGTATATTTTACATTTTTCTCGAACACTTGGTGAAGAAAAGTGATTGCATTGTAACAATTCCAGACGAATCGGGAAATTCGCTTCTACGTGACCGTAATACCTATTGCGCGTCAACGTTTGTTCATTTCACGGGAACATTTTAAAGTACACCGAGCTGCGACAAGAGACTTGTTTTCTCTAAACAGTACCGGAACGTTGTTTTTCACTTCAAGTTATTCTTTATGTTTTCCTTTCTATCGTGTTGTATTTCGCTATACGGTGTAACATCGCGAATACGGTGATGATCCCAGAGATCGGATATACTGTCTCAAAATTGTTGATAAAGAAACTATTATCGATATTATCTATACAATTTAACGTTAGAGGCTTATCGTATATAAATATATATATGTTGATTGATTAACCGAGTTACTTTCAATGATTAGATAAAGAGAACATATTTTATATAATTGTTTTTTTCTCTCTCTCTTTCATTCTCTCTCTCTCTCTCTCTCTCTCTCTCTCTCTCTTTCTCTTTTTGCGTAAACGATAATATTAGTTTTCCTGTAATCTGCTTCCGGATCAGCGACGAGTGAACTGTTATCTTTCTGCTTCCTAATTCCCGATTGAAGTTTTCTTGATAATGAATTGAACGCATTTTACTGATGCACTGCCGTCGAACAGACTTCGAAAAGACTGGTAGTCTTTTGATACAACAATGTAGGATGATTATACGATTATGTCGTTTATATGTAATTATAATGATGTCTGATTAATTAACACGAGAGTTTTTCATTTATTCTGTGCAACTGTTGATCGTATCGAACTGCTGCGACAAATTGTTTCTAAAAAAAAAGAAGAAGAACTAGAAAAAGAATGAAAATATTGGACGAAAAAGAAAAAGGAAAGAAATTGGATGAAAAAAAGAATAAAGTCATTTGTAACTTGTGTACTGTAACCAGGTTGAAGAAACACATCTCGAAACTGTTACATGTTAATATGTACTATTGTTAAATACGTAAATGTGATAGAAATATTTTTCTAGGGATATATACATAGGATACACAGTTAATACGCCGCTCATAATCAACCGTGTGTATTCTTGATAAATATCACCGTCGCGAAATGAGAATTCTTCTGATTCATTTGGACGCAGTTTTTTTTTTTTACATTGACCAGTACGGATGTTCCAATATGCGTCGCAACGGAATTGTTATACGGACGCTTTGTTTTCACATTGAATACATGTTTCTCTTTAATTAGAAGATCGGCAGCGGTTTAAGTCTGTCGAATCGGTCCCTCGGGCCTTAAACTTAGCATCACTATCATCATGTTGCCTTCATGTAGATGAAACATGCGTGACCACAGTAACCGACACCATTCGTTGTTTCTTACGATTTCATTTGTCATTATCAATTAAATTAAGCTCATTTTGTATATACCTACCACAAATGTAATCTTTCGGCGTTCTCATTAAATTTGCATCATTTTAATTGCAGTATTTCGATTTCCTACCCCCCGATCACAATACTCCTTCCCGCGATGTATTAATACGATCTGAACAATTTTCAGAGTAAAACTCAAACAATTAAATTACTAATGAAGGATAGTTGTATCAGTGGTTTATATACAGAGTCGGCCACCGCAGTATAAATTATATTATTTATATATTTATTTATTTATTCATTTGATGAATATTTGTTTCATTTAGGATTGTTGCGTTGTATCGAAAAAATGGGCGTTAAAACACGCCAATACCAGTCTAAGGGAATTAAGCTCATAGTTTAATTCTCTTTCTCGCCGCTACGCGTCACTAGCATTTGTGGCTCCATAAATTCAACAAATTTTCGAATAGCTTCTGTGGCCAATAAATAAACAATTTTGTTGTTAAAAATCATTAAATAATGGCCCTGGCAGCCTCTAGAAGGGATCTATGACCTCAGATTACTAATAAATAATTAAGTAAATAATTCGTATGTTCTCGCACATAACCTTGATTCGCAGAGAACTGTACTATGACGGAAAATGAATGAATTATTTATTTTCCAAGAATAATTTATGTACTTTTACATTTGCATCTTAAATTATAGGCCTTTGGCTACTTTTCTATATCATATTTGCAACTATTTTCTATATTAATTAGTTATTAGCAGCTTTTCGACACGATTAGAACGAATCTCCCGCTGTTCTTAGTGCATACTTTGGTCTATTAATTAATTACAAATTTTCAACAATTAATTTATGTACTTTTGCAGTTGAATGTTGAAGTACTAACCCTTGACTAATTTTCTATATTATATTTATGTTTGTTTTTATTAGTTACGCGTCTGAGACAGCTGAAACGTGTCTGTGTTTCACTGTGTTTATAGTGCATACTCAGGTTTTTCAATTGATTATGTATTTTTTAGCAACAATTCACGTGCCTTTGCAGTTAAATCTAATAGTACGCATCCTTGACTACTTTGCGATACATATAATATACTAGCTTTACTACTCGGCTTCGCCCGATATTTAGATTCTCATTTTGTAAAAAAGAAAATTTATTTTTTTTGTGAAAATAGTCACAATCATCTGGATTAGCTAGGCATAATGAGCTGGCAATGAGCGACATTTCGTGACCTCAGAATTTAGCGCTCGAAAGTTTTTAGGCGACAGTCAAACACGCAAAAAATACTTTCTGCTTTATATACTAACAAGATGTAATGATTTTCAACATACATATATCCTACAAATTCATCCTACATCAAATTAGACGCGATTTTCGTCACACTTATCGGTCATTCTAGAATCTGGAATATCCCTAGATCGAATCTATCGGACAAAACACTTTTCATGCCCCGCCGGCGCGAAAGCACGCCAATGCCAGAGAACAGATACGGATGCTTAACGCGATAACGCGCCATTGCCAGGCAAAGGGCAGCAAAGGGTTAAAATCGACGAGAGATCGCCGGCATAACCTTCAAACTTCCACCAAGAAAGTGCACTCGAACGTTATCGAGGGAAGCTTCAACTATCGTATATGAAGGGTAAACGACAATCGATGATCTCTTCTTTAATTTATCGATCCGCCCGTGGTACATTTATCCCGCAGACACCGTCGCGTTACTAATTACAATTACGGGTCTCGTACATAAACATAAAAAACATGCACGCGCCGTGAGGTGAGGTTAGGTCGAATTCAAATGGTCTAGAGGGCAGTAGGTATTTTACGTGTGGTTATACATGTAATTGTTCAACGTGCCGCGTATCTCCCAGAGGCGAGCTTCTTCGACTAAATACCTAGACGCATAAGAGCACCGCTTGTGCGCGCCGCGAGTTTTTGACTCCTTCAACAATTACCAGATATGAATTGACAGATCGTATCGGCAGAAATTTTGCCAGACGTGTATCTTCGATCCGTCTCGATCTACGATCGCGTTAAAAGGTAGGTACCTTCTGTCAAGGCATGCTACACACACACACCTCCCAGAAGCTGCCTTGCCTCGTGCTTCTCTACCATCCTGTTCGCACGAGTTTACGTCATTCGATTCACCTGCGAATTCCCATCATTTCAGGCAGATTCTTGTCCGCCGTGGAACGGCTCTCGTGTCTATCGCGAATCACGCTTGTCTTCCTTTATTCGCTACCGATCTTCAATTACCAACAACATGTTGTTTTGAGACACCTTCAGCACTCCTCTTTTTGTTCCATTCCCTTGATAGTTTCTGTTGTTTCGCTTAATTTCACGAACGTCACGTGTCTGGCAGATGTGCAATGACATTTTACTTTAACGTACCTTACGCGAAATAGATCTTTACTTATGTCGTGCTTGGCATAGCGTTGCTTCAAACAATGGAAGAAAGTGTTAATGGTTCTATCGTTTGCGGTAGGAATCGATAAGTGAAATTTATGTCCATTGGACAGATGTTCCAGAGGTCACAGATTTCAGTATCACCTGTGCATGTATCTTGTACGCGAATGTATGTTAAACTTGTAGCAAAGAAAAGTAATCGTTTAATTTTAGTTTCCATTTAGTCGTTCTTCAAACGCTTCTACTTTCATAGTGCTAGCTCTCTCTTACATGCGATCGTATTTTCTATTGTGTTTTCCCACCCATCCAGCAAATATTTGAGGAATATCGCAACCGACGGAGAAATGATACGTTAAATGATCCTGGAAATTGGAAGGAATAAGGGTATTTTACTTTCGTTACAGTGCAATAGGCAGGAATGGAGTTCGGTGTGGGCGATGTTGCCCAAATATCAGCTGAACTCGCTCAAGTGGTAGAGGTGATGATGTCGCCGAATGTGCCGCAGCAACAGCGTTTGGAGGTGTACAACGCTTGCGAGAGATTTAAGGAGTCGTCGCCTCTATGCGCGCAATGCGGTTTATATCTAGCGCAGAAGTCGCCGAACAGAAGTTCCGTGGTACGGCATTTCGGGCTGCAGCTGATGGAGCATTGTATTAAATACCGATGGACACAGATATCGCAATCGGAAAAGATATTCATAAAGGAGAACGCTATGAAGCTACTTCAAGAAGGTACAGAACCATTGCTACAGGAAGAAGCTCACATTAAAGACGCTCTGTCTCGGGTCGTGGTGGAAATGATAAAGCGGGAATGGCCGCAGCAATGGCCCACGCTGCTGTCGGAACTCAGTCAAGCTTGTACAAGGGGAGAAAGTCAGACTGAATTAGTCCTTCTAGTGTTTTTAAGGCTCGTCGAAGATGTTGCGCTCCTGCAAACGTTAGAATCTAATCAGAGAAGGAAGGATATATACCAAGCGCTTAACACCAACATGGCTGAGATTTTCAGCTTCTTTCTCAGATTAATGGAGCAGCATTTCTCGGAGTTTCAAAAGAAGAATAATTTAGGGTGCATGTCCGAGGCAGCCGCTCATAGTAAAGTTGTACAGGTACATCGAGCGCCAAGGGTTTTATAGAATACAGCATTACCAAGTAAATTGTTAAAACTATGTTCACCTGTGTTTTACTCGATAGGTAGTATTATCTACGTTAACTGGATTCGTGGAGTGGATTTCAATCAATCATGTGATGGCAGAAGACGGCAGACTATTGCAAATACTATGTTTGTTGCTGGGGGATCCGATATTTCAATGTTCAGCAGCTGAATGTTTGTTGCAAATTGTGAATCGTAAAGGGAAAGCCGAAGACAGAAAGCAACTAATGATTTTATTTTCCGAAGACGCTTTGAGGTACATTTATGCTGCAGCAACCGCGGCACCATCCGTTAGTGGATCGAACGAGTTTCACGAGAATCATTATTTGTTTTTAAAGAAACTCACGCAGGTATCTTTTATAACGCCTTACCTAAATTTAATCGAGGGTCCTATCGATATTGCGTCACGCTTATTACGCTTTTTATAAATCTAAATTCAGGTATTGACTGGAATGGCGACTCAGCTATGTACGCTCTGGGGCAAAGACGACGGTTCTAGCATTCGACCGGCACATTTCAACATATTTTTGGACACTGTGCTGACGTTCACCATATCTTCGAGCTTAACGTTGATACACATGGCGAACGCGATTTGGATAATGCTGTTTAAACACGAACAGATAAAGCAAGATCCGTTGCTGTTGACTTACATACCGAAGTATGTAGAGAGCACGGCGCCAAAGTTAATAAAAATAGGATATCCGCACGGTAGGCAGAGCAATGGAATGAGCACTTATTGTCTCGCCGACTACGATTCGGAGGAAGAGTTCAACGTCTTCCTCCATCGGTTCCGGACCGATTTGTTGGAAGGATTTCGACACGCGACAATGGTAGCGCCGTTAGTAACGTTCACTTATGTACAGCAATGGTTGACGGCCAAGATAACAAAAGGGATGGCAGATCTTCGGTACAAAAGTGATCAGAACGATCCGCAGTATCTCGAATGGGAAGCCCTCGCACAAGCACTAGATTCTGTGGTATCAAGAATTCTACTAATCAACGAGCGACCAAGCGTACAAACTGGCCTTCAGCTGTTGGAACTGTGCCTCGGTTACTCTCCGCAAGATCCCTGGCTGCTGTCGGCTCTACTTTCTTGCATCAGCGCGCTCTTCGTGTTCCTGTCTATGTCAACCGGTTCAATGGCTATGCCAGGAGTGGCCATACTGCCAAGAGTTCTGGAAAAGATCTTTGCCGCTCTGGTATTCGAAGCACCCGGCGAGACGAAGGGCACTCGGTCCCGGGCAGCAAAGAACGTCAGGCGTCACGCAGCTAGTCTGATGGTGAAGATTAGTTTGAAGTATCCATTGCTACTTCTGCCAGTATTCGATCAAATACACTCAATGGTCCGCGGCTTAGCCAGAGAACCCAGCCCGTTGTCCAAGATGGAGACCATCATGCTGTACGAGGCCCTCTTACTAATATCAAATCACTTCTGCGATTACGAGAGGCAAACCAGATTCGTAGCTGAAGTGATCGGTGAAGGGTCTGCGAAATTCATCGCCCTCGGCGCTGAAGCATTCAAAGGTCCCCTTGAATTAATGAGATTCATAGGGCTGGACAGACCACCAGTGGAGAATATGACGGAAGACCTGGCGGGTCAGAACCGAAGTGACTTAATGATTTGCATTTGTACGATACTGAGCGTGGTGAAACGGTGCTCGATCCCGGACGATCCGGATCGCGCCGCAAGAGGTAGCTTCGTTACCGCGCTCAGCGAAAGCGGAAATCCCGTGTACAGAAATCCTGCCACGCCACATGTGATCCCGGTACTGCCAACGCTTTTCGCACTGCTCAGAGCAATGAACGCCCTCTTCACTCCCGCCGCTTTAGCGGCACTGTCAGAGGTAATGCGTGCGTTATCAATTTATCTTTCATCCGACAGGAGCAAACCTAATGCCCTCTGCTTCTCTCTACAGGGATACAAGAATGCTCACGAACTGCTGGAGTCTGAAAAAGCGAATCTTTTAGGCCTAAATATAACAAACGATAACACGTCAGAACCCGATCAATCTTCTAGTACGGCTTTGGTGCGAATGCAATCGTTCCTCAGTACTATTCATGATCAGTGCTACCACATGCTGGGCAGTGGGTGTCATATGATCGGAAGAGACTTTTATCAGTTACCTGGTTTGGCGCCAGCTCTTATCAATTCAGTCTTTTCTAATATGGAGGTAATTATCTGTTCCTCTCTAGCCAAGCGCTGTAAAATAGAATCACAAAGCGATTACATTGTATGTGTATGAAAATTTCTAAATGAAGATCTCTCTCTCTCTCTCTCTCTCTCCTTTCAGTTGATTCCAGATTACAGACTGAGACCAATTATACGCGTATTTATGAAGCCATTTATATACTCCTGTCCACCTGCGTTTTATGAAAGTGTTCTAGTACCTGTACTGGCTCATGTCTCTACGCACAGTAAGACACTCTTATCTTTCTCGTTTCTCCCTTTCCATTCACTTACACTTTCTTTGTTACGCGAACAGTGTGCCAAAGATTAAGCGCCAAGTGGCAGTACATCGCACATCTATACGAATCCGGTGGTCTGGACGAAGAGAATACCGACACGCAGGAAGTTATTGCCGACATGTTAAACCGGAATTTAACAAGGGACTTTGTGGACGTGCTGAAAGTGGCTCTCGTAGGAGGTGCTGCTAGTGACGCAACTCCTCCCGACACCATGGAACAAGATATGGGAGGCATGGCTATAGATCCCCCTACGTCTCGTGGGAACAGCATAGTCGCAGAGGTTGTCAGCGAATTGGGAACGTTTGTTCTTCGTCACCCATCTACGTGCCACAGCGTTGTCTTATGCGTTCTGGGGTAATGATCGGTTTTAATTCTAATCTAGTATCTGTGAGAGTAGTGTCGGTGTTAAAGTATACTTACCGTTCCCAGGGCTCTGGCTTGGAACGATTCAAATGCCAGCTTGAAAGCCACAATGTTAACCGGGCCAGTTGTGCGAGCATTAACTGCCGATGGGAGTTTAACACCTGCCATGGCCGCTCATATTATGGTAGCTATCCTTCAGGGTTTACAGCTTCACGGGCAACACGAAGCCAATCAGGGCTCCCTCGTGACTTTGGGCACACAAGTTTACGAATGCTTGAGACCTAAATTCCCCAACATCATCGAAGTGATGCAACAAATCCCCGGTGTTAATCCCACGGATCTGCAACGCTTCGACGAGAAGATGGCTGTAATTAGTACTAAAGGAAACAAAGTTGAGAAAGGGAAGAAAGATCTCTTCAGGAAGATCACGAAACAGGTAGAACATTTTTAGACACTGACAGAACGAAGGCCTGAATGCTCCTCGAACACATGCCCTACGATACTCTTTACAGCTCATCGGCCGCAGTATTGGCCAGTTGTTTCGCAAAGAGGTGAAGATACACAATCTACCACGAATAGAAGTGTTTGGGAAACCGCATTCGATACGCGTGGACGAAATCTCGAAGAATTCAAATGACAGCGGGCTTGCAGCTCTGTTCGCGGGACCGACGTAGCAAAAACTACACTTGGAGGACCATATAGCCAGCACATGGTTCGAATTGATAAATGATAAATCATCGTGAAAACGATTTCCTACAGAAAATGATGATACTATTAGATAAAGAAATCCTGCACCTAAAATAAGGGGACCTCGTTGAATGAGTTTCTTTTTTAAGGATATATTTTCCTCACGCTTCTCTTCTTTTTAAATTATCCGCAAAGTTGAACGCGTGTACATAGTTTGAATACTCACGCGCGTATTCAGTCAATTGTGAATAGTTTGTAAAAAAAATATATTAAAATCCAACGTTATTTATGGGAACCTCCTTATTTTCGGCTCGGGATTTCGTCGTATACAGAAGACAATTATGTTCATTGGATATCAAAGGTGCGTGCGTGAATGAGCGCGCGTCGCGCGCGGGTGTGTGTATGTATGTAATTGTATGCGTGGTGCGTACGAATGCGCACTTGTGTAACATAAGAAAAACGTTGGTCGCTGAAGAACACCACGCAGCACTTTTGATACAACTAATCGAAGAAGAAAACTAACAATATGTTATCGAGCAATTGTATATTAAGTCGCACGCATTTATTACTATTCCTTTTGGATTTACATAAAATCTCTCTCTTGTAACAATATAAAACAGCATGATTTTCAACGATCGCGCGTCTGTAGTACAGTTTTTTTTCTGTAAACAATACTTCGCTGTAATATACAATACAGAGATTGTTGACTCTTGGACAAGAGAAGCGTGTATGTTTTTTTTTAAAAGCGTTTGTACATTGTGATTTTCACTCAATTTCTTCTTTTACTCTAAAATGTTAATTTAGCTGTTTCTGCTACTTTAAAAAAAAATGCAATGTGAGCATTTTTTAAATCGAATCGTTCAACGTAGAAAGTGATGCTTGTTCCATACGTTTTACGGCGATTAAATGCAGCTTTTATTTAACATTTAAATTTAACAATAATACAGCATTCCATTTGCCCGGGCGTGGACAACTTTTCAATGTTAAACATCGATTAAAAAAGAATTGTAATATTTCCACGGTTCGTTGTTACTATTTTGTTTTTCTTTTTTTTTTTTTAGTTGAATTAATTATTATTCCATTATTGTGAAGGGCGTGGCACTGTAACTATCGCACGAAAATTGGATTAGTATTTTCTAAAAAAAAGAACACCATTAAACATCAAACAGTGACAGTAATTTATGCGAGATCATGGGATATTGATGATCATCATTCACCGATCAGTGTGCGACAATCATCACACGTGAAATTTATAATTCGTAATGGTGGATACTCATTTGTAAAAGAAATGGAGCAATACCGAAATCGGGACCGTGCTTCGTAAAGAAGAACGAAAGATAAATTTATGATAAGCACGTAAGAACCGCGTGGACAACTTTTGTTATTTGGATGCATCTCGAAATGTCACAAATGGTGACACCTCCCTATTGAATTACGTCTCGTTAAATACGGTCAACTTGCTTATAGTATTGACACGTCGCATATGTTACTATAAAACAAAAATTCGTAAAGATCTATATTTTCCAACAAAACATCACTAAGATTATTATACAACAAAGTACAAGTTTCGATCAGCTTAAGATTTCATTACTAGTCGAACTACCGCGTTACATATTTAACAAGTTCTCTCGTTCAAAGTACTTTGAATCGAATCGTTGAAACCGAGGGATACTTTGGCCAGAACTTTCCCCAGATTTGCTTACGCTTGCTTTCATAAAAATCGCAGAGATCCGTGAAATCGTTTCGATGTAAGTACAGAATAGAGCCATAATACACGTTTTGTAAATTTTTGTACGTACGTATGTATGCGCATACAAATGCAGAAGAAAAATGAGACATTAAAGGGTTAGGCTACTTTAGAATTTTGAAAAAATCGATTTTTTTTTGGGACTTAAACTATAGTTTAAAGTCTTAAAATATTGTGTAGAAAGTCCCAGTGTCCACAACATTTTTTTTCTGGAGATACAGGTACCCAAAGCGTCATCGCATACCTGCGCGCTACGACGCGTTGGGGCGCACACAATAGACGGGGCCCCTTTGACCATATGTGCACTGGTTATACCTATACTGTGTCTAAAGGCCCAGGGACTAACGGTCGTGTACGTCCCCAATTTCATAACGTATTTCCAGGTAGGATAAATTGCAGCGCTCAACTTTAGTTTGCCAAACTTTAAACGCGTTTTTCTCACAACCGTGTTTTTCAAAACGGTGTGCAGGATTGCTCGAGTTCTATTTGATCAATCGCTTTGAAAATTTACAGTTATACTTGCTATTACATTTATTAAGCATTGACGATCAGTTTTTTTAAATTTTCTAATTGTTTGGCGAAACATAAACAATAAATTGACTCATTTTTCGTCGAAATTCAAACTCTAAATTTGAAATGCCCGCCATTTTGTTAATTTTTACAAACATTGAAATGTTTGATCGTCAATGCTTAGGAATTTATCATAATTAATGAAATCTTTTCTGTTTTTGTTGCTAGTAATAGCCGTTTTGCCGGAATACTGCACACCAGTTGGACGTTAAAAAAAAAAGGTGTTCCGGAAAATGGCGTCGTACGGACTTAGTTTTAAACATTTTTTAAATATTGCAGCGGCTTTTGTTAGTACATATTATACTTAAATAAAGTACAAAGTTTCGTATTAATCGGTTGTTTACTCTTTTTTTTACTGCCACTTACAAATTGCCTAGTTTTCCGCATCTCTAAAGTAGCCTAACCCCTTAAAGGCATCACGTGCTGAACCTAACAGATAATCTTTGGAATACGATCGCTTTTTTGTATCGTTTTGTATATGTTCCAACCGATATGTAAGAAAAGAGATAGATATTAGATTAAAAAATATGACGGAATGATAATTTACGAAAGACGGCTTTGTTATTGACATTGACTGTTGTTTGTGAATCCCGAGGTAACAATTAGCGAGACCTGAACAATTTTCTGAAACGTCCGACTAGGACACATCTGAATTTCTAGTGCCATGCTGTCCAGAATTATAATGATCTTAATACAGATTTCAATGCGAATGGAAAATAGTTCGGAATCGCATTTACGTGATTAGTGTTATTAATTGCAGCAGTGTAAGCGAAAGACCATAATTCTGTCTGGTCAGATGAGTCTTGAACAATGTTCCTCTGATAAGTTTCACCAGTGCATGATTTTTATGAAACTTTTGAGGTATAATTCTAAAAATCAAATGACAATATTTATGCCGAATACTTCGTTACAATTCTCTATTCCCTATGAACATTTAAAGCTAAAACTATTAGGACCTTTATGTCTCGAAATATTGTAGGGAATATTATCATTCGATCTTTAGACAGACGCCCGAGTATTTCATCAAAATTCACGGGCTACGAATTATTCGGTACCGTTACGAGATCCAGGAATCGTCGTTATAGCGCTGATCCTCGAGATTGATCTCAAATCCAGTTTACAGTAATAAATAATCTCGATCAGTTACTCGTATCGGAGGAAGGAAAGAAATTAGGCCGTATAATCTCGTAGAAATCGGAAGAATTAACGAAGAAGATATCAGCATTCTCGTACACGAAATCGTTAGCATAGTAACTCACGCTTACTAGGAACTGTCGATGATGACCAATCGGTCGCTCATTCGTTCATCCGCTCATTCATCCAGAGGCATGCAAACAGAGAAAATACTCTATTCATCTCCACAGATCTTATCGCGCAGATCCTTCGTACCGATCGTAAGGAAAAATTTCTTCGTTTCTCGAGTCGATCCCACTTTGGTACTTCACCTCGTGAAGGTAGATTTCTGGTAGGTCTGACGTCTGATCGTCTTAAATTACGTAGAAACAAACAGAAAAATACAGTGAACATTTCGTTAAGAATAAATATCTTTAATGAGCGAGCAATTGAAGAGTAAGGTACTGTTTCTTTTTTCCTTCTTAGTTTCTTACTTTGTAACGCTGGCGGGTGGTACGTTGCTCACCGCGAGTTCACATACAATTCGTTCACGAGATCGAAATATCGCTAGAAGCCCGATGATCTGGAGACGATTATACGCTCAACAAGTGTGTAACGCGCGATTCGATGGACAAGTCAGTTCGGGTCTTGGCCCCGTTAGGCGTTCGAGAGGTTTATTAATCGCTGGTCGTTGTATCAGTGTCGTTCCTTTTTCCTATCAATAAAAACACGTCCATATTATCTTTCCCCTTAACGTAGACCTGGCCGCGCGGCTCGAACTCGTATCGCTCCGACAGAACGTCCAAAGCATTTTTGGCCACTTGTATCTTCCCGGCAACGCCAGTGGAATCCATTCTAGATGCTATGTTCACAGCATCCCCCCAGATATCGTAGTACAATTTTGTAGCACCTATTACGCCAGCAGTGACATCGCCGTAATTAAAGCCGATTCGCAATATTAATTTAAAGCCCAACAGATCCCTGTTGAAGTCGTATATCACCTTGTGCATCGCCATGGCAAAGTCCATCAGCTGAAAGAGATGCGCGTACTCGTGGCCAGCTTGTTGCCTAACTTGGGGGTTCAGGCCGCTGGCCGCCATGAACGTGCTACCGATCGTCTTGATCTTCTCCACGTTCGAGAACTCCGGTTTTTCTAGAAGCTCGTCGAAATCGCCGATAAGCTCGTTGAGCACGCGCAGGTACTCTTTGCCGCCCAAGTAAGACTCGTCGTAGAGTTCGTTGAAGTTCTCTATACTTGCGAAGATTATCCCCACGGCCTTGTGATTCTGCGAATACTTCGCGGTGGTCTTCAGCTGATCCGCCACGTACTTCGGTATGATGTTGTGCAGAAGCCAGTCGGCTTGGTTCTTCATCGATTGCACGCGACTTTTGTCCCGCGCCGCTACCGCGTTCCCGTGGAAGCTCAACCGGTAACTGATCTCGAACTCGCGATTCAGAAACCAGACGAGCAGGAGTAGAAGTATCATGTCTAGAAATATCTCAGAATTGTACAATCTTTCGTTGTAGACGATCTCCGCCTCCCGCTGCCTCGCGAGAGCGGTCCTCGTTTCATAGGCCGACGTAAGGACAGACGTATCGTCGAATATCGCGGTAGTCTCGTTATACCGATTGGCCGAGGCGTACGGATAATTCGCCGAGCCGTTGACGAGCCGGTTACGGAGATTCTCTTGGTTGTATGACACGTGATTCACTACGAGACAGAGGAACAGCATGCCCATGAACGTAACCAGGAAGTTCTTCATCCAACAGTTGAGCTGAGTGAAGTTACAGAAATGGACTAAACCTACGAATATCAGATAGCCGTAAAAGTACTCGAAATTGTTTAGATTGTGAAAGTTGCTGCACGTGTAATCGAGTAGAATGGACGCGATGGGTAAACCGACCAGAATGGCGCCGCAAATATGCCAGGGATACCATTGCGAGAAGAACTTGAATATCTGTTGCGTGAACGGTGCGTGAACGATATTTGGATACAGTAGCTGGCGGACGCAAAGCGCCACGGCTACGATCTGGGCCGCGGTGGCACAGCCGAAGAAGATCATGTAGTACAGCGATGGCTGGCAAAGTAAAAAGAGCGAGGCTACGACGGCAGTGTACACCAGCGCCGATATCAAAATATCGAAATACGTATTGAACCTCGATGTAGCCAGGGTGGGTGGGTTGCCGCTGATACATTCGCTGACCTTGTGAGCATGCTCTCTGTACTCTTTCTCCATCTCTTTGTTCTTGAAGAAAAGGGTCACGCTCGAGAGCGGCGGTTTCACGAAGTACGATCGCTGAGAAGTAACGTTATCCTGGACGCACCTTCGTGAAAGATAGAATCACACGAATTACGAGATGCTCTTTGCGGCCTGTGTAACTTTAGATCGATTATTCACCTGATTAATTGCAGGTCAGATTGTTTTCTTAACTTGTGAAAGCATGCACCAAAAGTATCCGTGACTGCCGGCGGAAACGGATAGGGTGGTACCGAAGACGATGGCTCGTGAACAGAGTTCAACGTGGAACTAGAAGTATAATAGCCACTTACTCTGTGTGCCAGTAAGTCTCCCTGAGCCATACCGTTCATCAAAAACAACTAAAACGTGAAAATTAACTGCAGGAGGAAGACGAGTACGCTAATCTTGTTGTCGAGGGAAATTTCACTGACTATAGCGATGGGACTAAATACAATAGATGTTCACTCATTAATATCGATATCAGTTTGGTTTCTTTTTCTTGTATACTCTTGTAGAATTGGAACATGCCCCCATCGGGCCCAGATATTAATCGAGGTGTACTCGGCCCCATCGCCACCAGTTGTATCGTTATGTTTCTATCAATACCTGTTGCTGTATACTGCTACGCCTGCTATTACTTCTGATCCCAGAATCTTTCCTACTACACATAGAAGAGGCACGACTGAGCGGCTCTTGACCAGACAATAAAGGACTAGAAGGTACTGGATTCGGGTCCATTTCAACGTCGTTCTGAGACGTATTCTGCAAATAAATACAACTTATATACGAATGAGACGATGCAGATGAATGTTAATGCACAACACGGTTGTCGACGCGATTGACCTGCCTAAATCCATTCCGATCTTCGAACGATTGAGATTCGGTTTTCGAGCGTTCGGTAACAATCGCCTTGGCTTCCTCCATTTCCAGCGGGGTCATTTCTTCGGCGGTTCGTTGTCGTTGCAGGTACTTCCACGGCTTGTTCCGTGCCCTCTTCTTTCCGTAACTACCGACGGATATCGGACTTTTATTCACGTTCCCCTTCTCATCCGCGACGTCCGTGTCCCCGTTCTCCGAATCTAGAATGCTCGGCAGAGAATTCGCTTTCATTCTGTAATTATTCGTGTTGGTAACCATGTGGAGATAATGATACTTGGATTTAGATTGACTGTTACAGGAGGCCAAGCGATGACGCGACTGCATCAAAGGCGATATACTTTTCGGCGATGTCGCGTTCATTACGAATTGATTAGTGATATCTGACTTGCGGCTTTTGATGAAATAAGTCTTGATACCTGGAGGAAAAAATAAAAGAGCTTCGTCAGTAAAACGATATTCGGTAACCGAAGGTGTGGTTTTCACTAATCACTTACCATTGATCAATTCCCCTTCTTCCGTGATGTACCTATCATCCAGGAAACTTAACGTTTGCTCGCTTAAGTGAACTCTTCCCGGTTTCCCCGTGCTCTCTAATTTATTCGCCAGCGTCACATCGTTCGACCAAACATCGAATTTAAATCTCTTGGTACCTACGATCCCGCAGAGCACAGTTCCAGTGTGCACCCCAACTCTCATGTTAACACCCTCTCGTCTCTCAATATCGAATTGCTTTATAGCTTCTATCATAGCTGTCGAAGAGCATACAAATATTACTCTTCATTAGCGTGTCACATTCTTGTGATGCAACGAAAAAGAAAGAGAGGAACAGTATACCTAATCCCATTTCGATACAACATTTCGCATGATCAAGCCTTGGCTCTGGACATCCGCTAACGCAGTAGTAACAGTCTCCCAATGTAGAAATTTTCTCGCACCCGTGATTCTCGCACAAATCATCGAATCTTTCGAAAAGATCATTTAAAATGCCTACCAATTCCTCTGCAGTCTTATTGGAACTCATTCGCGTGAACCCGACAATATCGGCGAACAAGATACTAACGTTTTCCATTGAATGCATATTGAATGGCCGAAACAGTGAACGGATATCCGTATTATTGGACGGTATCGATCCTTTTTTCAAAGAATCTTCGCGCTCTCTCTCGCGCTCGCTTTCCTCCATCAACCAGTCGGCGACTTTCGGCGGCATTACCGAATGGATCATTTTTTCTTTAAGCTGCTTCTCCATCTCTAGCTGGCGCCGAACCAGCAGAGACTGGCCGACTTTCATAAACGTGCCACGCATTCTTACAAAAGTCATTATTAAAATATGTATACCTATCAGGTGAATGCATATCTGCATTAGGACTCTTATTCCAAGGCTCGTAGAAAAATAATCGTCGTCCGAAAACGATCGGCTGGATATGTTGCTACTTAAGAAATAGTTGGACATTTCGCCATTTCTGCGTGATAATACGTTCTCTCCTAACACCGACGTTGTGTCGTTCATGCCTTTGGAAATGAAATCATTAGGCGACGCATCGATAGCGGAATTAACGTTAGCTATCGTCGACATTATACTAGAATTCAAGCTTCTCAAAACATTCGTGTCGTCGAGCGCCTCGGTTAGTCTTCCGACGATAGTTTCGGGGGATCTCAGCCCAAGGATAGACAGTAGTCTAGAATCCTGAGAATACGGTACTGCTCTCGTGCTTGCCGTTGTGTATTCGTTGTCGTCGTCGTGCATTACGTTTGAAAGCTGAGTGTCATTAAAATTTCTTAAAGAAGTATACGCAGCTGCTGATATTTTGGTATAATCTATTACGGCATCGTTCCCTGCAGAATTAGTCGATAAAGTACGTTCGCTAAAAAACTTCTCCCTTGCAGTTTTTGTACCGTACAGGTAGGCAGTCAAAAATTCAAATAGAAAGGAATAAACTGTCGATATTCCCACGCAAGCGTACAGTGGCATTGGCAACACAGTGTAAATTAATAATAAAATCTCAGAACATAGTGCGAAATGCCCGACTAGAGTTAAGCCATCTATGTAGGGTGGTACTATTGCGAGAAAAAGTAAAGAGAGGACGCAAAGCGTAGATGCAACCCCTAGTGAGATTGGTAACACGTAGGTTTTATAGTAATCTGTATGCGTTAAATACAAGACTGCCGATACCATTGCTCCAACAGTGGTGAAAGTTGCCGCTATGGCTGGCCACGTAGTGGTATTATATTTCGTTCCGATTATAACAAAGTATGCCAACCATGATAAAGAAACCAATAAAATATATGTCAGGGCGTACCTGAAACAATAAAGGTCAGCGCGACACGGATTTCGATAGAAACAATACAAACGCCATTCTGCTGCTTACCGAAATCTTAATCTAATTTGTGGAAAGGCACTTCTCTTAAATTGTTCTTCAAGTATTTCGGAATCGAACCTGGGATTCAACCAAGATCTCGGCGCCGCACGTTCGAACGGTACTGGAAGGCTAATTCCACAACATCCGAGCCCTTGACCGCTGTGTGCCAAGTATGTTTGTATATACGGTGCTAAAGATATATGAATTTCATCCGTCGCGTCTTCGCTGTCATCTTTAGCTCTCGTAAAACTAACGGATGAGCTTCGCTTTCGATTCAAAGTAGGACTCATACTTGACGTTCAAATAATACTAAAAGCAAAGCGTTACACGTGTAATGTAGAAAGAGTGAAACGAACGTTTCACTAATGTTATTTTGTTGCATTGACTTTATTAAAAAAAAAAACGCCAAATTATATCGTGTAATGATCTTGTTACTAAACGGTACATTTATTTTCGAAACATTTTTCAATATCGGTTGGAAAACATATTCGGGCTCCTACGTCAAAGATAAATGAAACGTTATATTGGATATAAGACTTATTCGATTATTAAGAAGATAGTTATAGAACATTTATCTCAAATGACAGCGTGTTTTTTAACACGATCTTCGCGGTATAATACGGTGTCTACAAACGACAGTGTACAATTAAAAGAGACAACATTTCGATAAAGCAACTTACAGCCGGTTAAGTCACCTCGATCACTGGCGAAATCGCCACAAAACTAAGGAAATCATCCTCCCCGCTAACATCGGAGATTCTTCATGAAATCAGCTTACTTTGAATAATGTCATCTTGGTTCCCGTACTTTTTGCGCAGGGTTCTCGGCGTTTGCGAGAGAATTTAACGCAGCGTGAACCAGAACTTGAAATCTAAATCTTTCCGATGCCCTTGGATCGATGTAGCATTAAAACTTGTTATTCGAACGTTTCAAATTTTCTCTTCTATAATATACCATAGCCATCTTGAATCTATCGATGACAGCGCCCACGAATGGAAAACTTATGCGCTGAAATATTTAAAGTACCATTGTCTGCCAGACTTGTCGCGAGAGGGCCGGAGCCAACAGCAAATTCTCGCAAGTTTGGGAACAAATGTTTCCTCCAATTATCCTCCATTCCATGTAAGAGTAGACCTACGCCCCTACCTATTTGCGACCGCCCTGCGCAGCTCCCACGGATCTGACACACGCGATTGGTCGTAGCACTTTCCCAGCCGGCTTCCTACCAATCAACAGTGGGCGAATTCCATTTACGCCCAAATCGCCCGTAATTTTCATTAAGGTAGGTTTTCGTATACGTGACAAGACGCAACGTGAAGAGTTTCAAAGTCGATCTTCTCGAAAATGAAGCGCGATATGAAAAAAAGTTACTCTTTCATTTCGACTCATAACAAGTGAATAAGTGAAGAAAGAGGAATAAAATTTTTTGATTTTGCGCTTCATTTTCGAGAAAATCGACTTTGAAATTCCTGACATTGCCTCCAAGTCGCGTACAGGAAAACCTACCTTAATGAAAATCACGGGTGATTTGGACGTAAGTGGAATTCGTCCAGTATATCCCTGCGCGGAACGAGTCTACTCTAAAGTGGAATACTGTATAGTGGAGATTTCTTTACATCGGAAAAAACTGATTTAGTGTCTAATAATTTAATGGAGCAGCGAGTAATTATTTACCGTGTGTGAACATTAAAATTTAGTCGATTAGTTTAATAAAACAATGGTAAATTACTAAATTACTCGCCACTCGACTAAATTAATCGACGTGTCTGAACCAGCCTTAAGTCGCTGTATATCTAAGCTACGATCTATTACTCACATGAGCTCGCCTTACGATTTCAATTGGCGCGCAATTCTTTCTTTCCTTTCTTTTCGAATTTGGATACGCCTGTGGATCTAGAGAGATACGACGATATGGGGACCGATAGGAATAAATTCGAATAAATTTGAACTGGTAGAATTCTTAGAACTGGTGAGAAAGACTTTGAAAGATTAGACCTCTGGTGGCGCTGCCGAGGACCAACAGTGCGATCCCATGGCGGACCCGGGACGTGACACCCAGCAAACGCAATTTGTATCTCAGCCACCGAAACAGCAATTGACGCAACAACCAACTACACAGCAGCAGCAGCAACAACAGCAGCAGCAACAACAACAGCAACAAAGTTCCTTTAACGAGTTTCCACAGGTATACGTGTTGCAATTAAAGGCAAACTTGCCTCGGTTGATTTGACAATATATCTGATTTCTAGTTTCTAACAAAAACGAGACTGCAAGACCTCGTAAAAGAGGTAGATCCCACCGAACAGTTAGATGAAGACGTGGAGGAAATGCTTCTACAGTTGGCCGATGATTTCGTGGAGACGACCGTGAATGCGGCATGCTTGTTGGCCAAGCACCGCCATGCCAATACCGTAGAAGTGAAGGATGTTCAGTTACACTTGGGTGAGTGGAGGAAGATAAGCAAGCATTTTATGTTTAACGAGTCTGGCAGATTATTTATTAAACTATTCACTTTTAGAAAGAAATTGGAATATGTGGATCCCTGGCTTCGGTACGGACGAAGTGCGTCCATACAAGAGGGCAACGGTCACCGAGGCACACAAACAGAGATTGGCGCTTATACGAAAATCAATCAAAAAATATTAGTCTTCCTGTATATTTCATTTCCTACATCAGTTATTTTATTCTTAAGCGACAATTTGTTGTTTTTTTACATTTACATGACAGGATACTTGTAATAATACGCATCACTGATACTTGTAAGAGAATAAAAATGCTGGATTCTCTATAGTTTTTGCAATGTATAGTTTTTTAAGTATAAAGCAACTGTACAATTGGATAATAACTGAATTACTATTTTCGGAGAAAATGAGCGATTATATAAGTATAATATAATAGACAAATTGAACAGTAAAAAACGTATGGATGAATCTCCTTTCTTAATAAAATTACAAACGAAAGAGTGAATTTGTGTATTTATTACCCTCTTTGAACACTGAGCTTTCAAAACGATGCACGTCGGAACGCGCTAATGCCGAATAATAGTTTAGTTTTATCCTTAGTCTGGCGTCGGCGCGTTTTCACGTCACTTTAGTTCACCAGTACCGCTTTAGATATGCAATCCACAAACTGCCGACATTTAAAGCGCGTTTCAAAGCAGTAAATAAACAATTTTGTTACTGAATGCAGTTCCAAAATGAACTGCAGTATCTCTACACGAGGCATAGGACTTTTTATTGCAAATAAACAAAGAGAACAAACAGATTTTTACAACTTCCGACGTACGGATCATTCGGTTAATCGAACTACCGCGGACGATGAATGAATTATCGATTATTTGAAACTAACTTGATCCTTCTTTCCATTTATCGTAATACAAGCAAATACGGAACTAAAGATTTAATTTCGACGATGAGAAATCTTTAGTTCTGTACTTCTTTGACGCTTAAAACGCGACGCACTTTTCCGATAATGTAACTTTCATTTTTTTTGCCACTTGTCTGTTTGATAAACAAGTTGAGAATGAACTATTATGCTAGATGAAAGTTGGACTGCAACTTTTCTACACCACTTTGTTGCTCTATGAAAAGTTTAGGCTCGTAAAATTTTGCGAACATTCGGCTCGCAGTGGACGGTGTTAAGACTATTAATAGTCTTTAAAGTTCGATTGAAACAAGCACTAGATTCAAATCACTAGTCTATCTAGTTACTCTTTGACTTAACGTTGACTACCGCAGAAATTGGAACTGCCTGTTCATCGGGCTGAATTCGTCAAACCGACATTACTATAGTCTAGTATATAAATCGTGATAACCTTTTTCCTTCAGGGACACCCGTGAGATTTTACCATCTGCTTACTGGAACATTTTCCAAACGGTATTGTTCATCGTCTTGTATCATTTTCAACGAAGAACAGCTTCAGCAACTTGCCAGAAATTATCGCCACGTTATTGCTGGCCAAAATATAAACAGTCTTTCTTTCGTAAAACATCCATTCTATCGGGGAGCGAGCGATTGAAAAGTATCGTTTGAACGTACTTGCACGTCTTTGCCCTGATAGTTATAATATAAAAATCATGTTTAGCCGACTTTGCGCATTCGTAATTGTACTGCGTCGATTTAAACGAGATATTTCCCCGGTAATTGATTGTAATTTCTGTGCGAGTTGCAGTTAATAGTAACAGCTTTGAGATTATATTTATAACAAGGAAATAGGTATATCAAATTTGAAATGTCAATTGTGTTGCAGTTCGCGAGGGTGTTTTAGAAGATAGCGTGACTCGTCTCGTCGAAATCAGACATTCGATAAGAATTGAATAGTATCGATATAGAGTAAGGATCTGTTATATTCTGGAAGCGGAGCGTAGATCGACAGAAATTGACACTTCCCAGAGGAGATTTAATCAAGGAGAATGTCTGCCAGCAACGAGAGTACCAATAACAACACTTGCGTTGTGTGTTACAAAAATGTCGAGGTTTATAGTATCGGTATGTGCGAGCATCCTGTGTGCTACGAGTGCAGCACTCGAATGAGGGTGCTCTGTTGTCAGAACGAGTGTCCGATTTGTCGCCAAGATTTACCGAAAGTTGTATTCACAAGGGAGATAAAACCTTTTCGTCATTTACGTAAGGGCAATTTGTTAGACACAAGATATAATATCCATTTTGATACGCCTGACATCCAAAGTAAATTTTACGATCTGTTGTCCAACCGTTGCAATGTTTGTAAAGAAAAACCTGTGTTTAATCACTTTAACAGTCTGAAAGATCATATGAGATACCAACACGAGTTGCATTACTGTAATCTCTGTGTGGAAAATTTGAAGGTATATCAAATGTGTTTTATAGCGATACATTAGGTTCGGCTTAGCGAGCCAATCGTTTTAAGGAATACTTGTCTCTCTGTAACAGATATTTTCCCAAGAGAGGCGTTGTTACACGTGGCCCGAACTTGCCCAGCACAGAAGAAAAGGGGATACCGACGACAAAAGTCACAAGGGCCATCCGTTATGCGAATTCTGTGACCAGCGTTACATGGATAACGACGAATTGTTTCGACATTTAAGACGAGACCATTTATACTGTCATTTTTGCGATGCAGATGGTTTACATCAGTACTACAGCTCCTACGATTACCTCAGAGACCATTTCAGGCAAGAGCATTTTTTGTGCGAAGAAGGAATGTGTTCCGAGGAGAAGTTCACGAGTGTCTTTAGAACCGATATAGATTTTAAAGCGCATAAGACGAGTGTTCACAGTAAGCAGTTGAGCAAAGCCGCCGCTAAGCAGGCGAGAACGTTGGAGTTGGAGTTCACTCTGGCTCCGCGCAGCGAGAATCGAATGAACAGAAGAGGAATGCCAGGCGCATCGAGTTCTAGAAATCCGAGGGATTACAGTTGGAGAGACTACAATCTCAGGGAATATCAGCAAACTGTAACACCAAACACATCAAATGTATTTGTATCGAACAACGAACCTACTTTTGTACGCCAGCCGTCTGTAGACGTACAGAGCACCGAAGAGTTTCCAACGCTGGGTAACACTGCGCCTATAGTACCTACCCTGGGTCAAGCTAAAGGAAGAGGGAACGTGACGATTCGTAGTACAATAAGACCGCAGCCTCTGGCTGTTACGGATGAAAATTTCCCTGCGTTGGGATTGGAGTCGGCGAGTGCGAGTATATCTAAGACCGTTAACTTTAGTGTGTCCAGTGGTAACCCTTCGGGATCGAGCGCACAACCACAGAAGGGTACGACTTCCAATGTATCGATTCAAGTGAATCACGAACCCAATGGAACTGTTACCACAAAGGTTTCGGGTCCTAACATAAGAATTCGTCCAGCACAACTATCGAGAGAATCTGACTTCCCTGCACTGGGTCCCGTGGAGCCATCGACTAGTAACGCGAATCCAGCTCATTGGAAGGAAGTGTTGCAATGGACTTGTTCCAAATCAGCATCAGCGTCTGTACCAAAGCCGAAGAAAGTTGCATCACCGCCATTAGTACCCTCCCCGCCGCCTATTCGATCGGGGGAAGATTTTCCTACGCTATCGAAGCCATCCAAGTCGAAGAAGCAATCGACGATTACAGTAGTACCTACCTGGGGTCAACCGCAGAACTCCATTAATAATCCGAAAACCACCACTGACACAACAAAGGGGAAAGCGAAGAAGAAAAAGGTCAAGCAAAATTGTACTAATAATAATAATAGTAATACTAATAATAACGAGACTAGCGGCTCGAGAACTAACGTAAGTACCGTCGTTGTAAAAAAGGAGTGTGAAACATCTAACGCATCTAGAAGTTCGTGCAGCACGAATAGCGTGCATGCTGCACAGTCGAGTTCTCAGTCTGTGCAGAATATAGACGTGAGTAACAACGAGAACACATCAAAAAGTATGAATATGCAGCATTCGAAGGAAACCGAGCAAATTAATAAGAAGGAGAAGAAAAAGAATAGAAGCGTGGATAACGAGACGGTTGTAAATACTAATACTGATAACAGTACTTTTAACGGAGTACAGAGAAAACGTACCGAACTAAAGATAGATAGCTTAAATTCCACCAACAGGAATGCTCGCCATTCAGAAGAATTTCCGGCTTTAGGTGGCAGCAGTTCTAAGCCACCGGGTTTCACGAACCCGCCGCCTGGATTCGATACAACAACTCCTCCGCCTCCTGGGTTTTGTATAAAATTCAACAGCATGGATAAATTAAACAGCAGTAACGGATTGACTTTTACAAACAGTTCCGGGGAGAGTTACTCTATCTTGCCAGATGATAGTAAGCACGAGAGTGCGTACAATTACGTACCTCCTGTGGAATTTCAAAAACGGAACAAATGTCTCGTAGCCAAAGTTAACGAAGTCTTGATGCAGCAGGACCAGATCGAGGAGTTCCGATACATAAGCGGGCTGTTTCGTCAAGGAACATGCAACGGCCAGGAATATTACATGCATTGCCGCGAAGTTATGGGCCTCAGTGCTTTCGAGAACGTATTCCCAGAACTTTTAGTCCTCCTACCTGACATCTCCAAGCAGCAAGAGCTGATCAAGGTTCACAAAAGGGAGAACGGTAACAAGATTAGAGGCTTGGAGATTTGTGCTACCTGTGGCCAAGTCTTAAAGAACGGCTCTGATTTTCGACAGCACATGACTAGTCATACATTAGAGAATCATTTTCCAGCGCTGGGTAAAAACAGTGCGCCGCAGAAAAACTCCTGGGTACGTAAATGAGTATAAATGTGTTCCTTTAGTTAGCTTACGATCTCTGCCAAGGCTCGGTAAGGTACGGATAAAGGAACCGCGCTAAACAAACTATTTTTGTGGATGGCATCAGTGTAAGATAATCATAAATAACTTGAAGTTAAAACGTACGATACATATTTCAACTGTCAGCCCCAGAGTATTAAGAGTTAATCTGAACAAGTTAATTACCATGTTGTATTTGGTATTTGTTCAATGACTTGTGTGATCGCTGCCTACAATAAAGAAAATTTGTTATCGAATGGTTGTACTAATAATTTTACGAGATACGAGTTTAGCGAAGAAAGTCAATAATTCTCTATATAATAACGAACTTTTTGTGTAAATTAATTTCAACGATTCAATAACTGTAATACATTACGAATAAGATGCTCCTATGTGATCCTTGTACTAAAACGTTCTAATCGAAGCCCCCCGTTCCATCATACGTTAAAACTACTCTGTATATATTACACGTAAGTAGAAAACACACACTTTTATAATTTATTCATTGTGTTTTATGTAGTAGAAATGGAAATAGAATTTTATGGTGCAATAAAAATAACACCGCATATTAACAAATTATTTGATACGTTATACATTATACAGTACATGTATCGATGATGTACTGTTTTGTACTATAATAAAGTTATTAGATTGAGTTACACGATAAGATTGTAAATCACAGTCGTCTCTTCCTCTTCCTCGCTTTGTAATTAATTACGGAATTTCGAATCGTCGAATAAACAATAAGATGGCAACGGTGGAATACGATGTAAATTTATATTTTATTTCACAAGTTTATTTCGAAATTCTTTTCTTCACTCGTAAGTATGCGATACTTTACGGTACAAATAACCATCTTCACGAATAAGAGACAAATTTGTAAATTTCAATAGAACGTAAACGAGCGTCGAAGATAAAGAGTTCCTTTCAAATGCTTAATCTTAATACTTATCGTTAGCGTCGTTCATTCTACGATCGATTTATTTAAAAAACAGGATAGTCGAAACAGTATGTCAAATTACGTAATATTTCATTTCCAATTTACTGCACAGACGCAGAGTAAAGTGCGGAAAAGTGTGAAAGCTCGCTAATAGTTCCTTCCGTCTTGTAGCGGGAATTGTTAGTAATGTTTCCAACGAATGGCAATAGATTTCTTTTAGAATGAAAACAAAGCGTGTAGTGATATCGATCTAGAAATATTCCATGTTTATTTCAAAAAACCAATACACTTTCGATTAAACTTACAACCCTACGAAGTGAAGACCATCGATAGCACAGAAATAAAATAGAACTGATAAATTTACATAGCTGTCTAATAATTCATAGATTCTTTTTCTTTCAAAGGAGAACTTTCATTTTCCCAAAATGATACCTGCGTAAGCTTTACGATCATTGAGTCAGTCGAGTTACTCTATTACTCCGTGTAATTTTCCTCTTAGAAATTAGAATCACAGTGGTGTTAAATTGTACACATAGTGCGTAATCTGACAAAATGGAGACTGCAACCTGTCTTCTACGTCCATGCTCAATGAATAAATTGTTCATGAAGATTACAAATAACGATAGTGGTTTATCACTTTTTAGCTAATTCATTACTCAACCAATCGAGCCCTTCGTAGAGTCCGTGTCCTTGCGTGGCGCAAGTACTCTGGATGTACCAGTGGCGAGCACGTAACGAATTAAGTCCCAGTTTATCTGTGAGCTCCGCCGCTGACATGGCGTTCGGCAAGTCTTGCTTGTTCGCAAAGACTAGGAGGACAGCGTCTCGTAGCTCGTCCTCTTTCAACATATTCGCTAATTCACGCTCCGCCTCTCCGATACGCTCGCGATCGTTACTGTCGACGACGTAAATGAGGCCTTGGGTATTTTGAAAATAATGTCTCCAGAGCGGCCTGATTTTATCCTGGCCACCGACGTCCCAGACGGTGAAGCATATATTCCTGTATTCTACGGTCTCGACGTTGAAGCCAATGGTAGGTATTGTTGTGACAATTTCACCGAGTTTCAACTTGTACAATATGGTGGTTTTTCCAGCAGCATCCAAGCCCACCATTAGTATTCTCATTTGCTTTTTACCAAAGAGTCGGGTGAGCACACTGCTGATTGTTAGGCCCATTTTGTTTGGAAAGGCACTGAACGCCTGAAGTGTGTAAAATTGATACCCTTTCTATCGGTGAAAAATCTACTGCAGCCACGAGTTATTAAGTTCTATTAGCAGACACGGTATTTCTGAAAAGAAAAACCAATACTCTTAGATTCTCCGAATATGACGACGTTTCTAACGATGCCGTTAACACACCTTACAGACAATAATAGCAAACGTCACCTCACGGCAGATTATTATTCCGGAAATAGTTGGCAAAATTGACCACGCACGCCAACGCTTGCTTAAAACCACCGAGTGCAGATGCACTGGATATTATCAAAAAAACTTGACTCAACTACTCTTTTACGAATGATAAAAATTTATAAGTATTAACAGAGGCGGTCAGAAGATTCGCGTGAAAGTAGTTTGCCGTCAGAACGGATGAAACGCATCGCGATAAATAAAGAACGCTGTCACCAGATGCTGCGTGGTCTGCTATAACCATTCCCTATGCACTTGGGCGGGAGATTTAAATTTGACATTTTAAGAATTATTATGCAATCTGCAACATTGGAAATTTATTCTTGACGGTGTCGCAAGATTTTCAATTACGATCGAGGTCGACGAAAGATTGATCGATGACCCAGGAATAATTGAGGGAATCCTGCGTAGGCGATCATTAAAAGAATTTAAGAACTTGAAACTCAATTATAGCAATAGTATCGAATTATTATGAGAAATTTTATCTCTCGAGTGAAGATTAGGAAGTGTCGTGTATAAAAATTATTAGTCTATGCGAGAAAATGATTACAATTTGTATTTAGAACTAAACGTTAACTTCAGAATAAAAGCCTTACATTCTACGTAAACTTTTGTCACACAAATCGGGGGCTAGAGAGCCTCTTTACCATTTTCGTGTAGTAACGATAACGGTTCAAATTGGAATCCGATCGCAATTCCACTAGCGGTCAGAATTGAAACTAAATATGATGAAAATTGATGTTTACCTACGCATGGAAATGCAACAGACTTTGCCACATCTTCGATGAAGTATAGGATAGACCTATCACCACTAGATTCATTACGCAATGTAATGTTGTGGCACACGCTTGGCGGGCTCGCGAACCCCCTTACCATTTTCATGTCACACCCAACGTTATCGATTCAATCTACAATAAGATTGTAACGCTACGCGTGGTAGGAATAAGAATTCAACACGGGTAAAACTTACAAAGATAATTTGAAACCCGTGATTTACAAATGATTCTGTCACAGTAACAATTTAAAGATCGTTTTATAAACGTATTCCGTTCAACGACAGAGAAAGACGGATCACAACAAAACAAGAACGCCTTTTAACCTTTAACCTTTAACATTATTTGTGGAAAACATGATTGCATAATTTGGAGTACCTCACCAAGGAATTGTAACTTGGTACATTTCAACAAGGTGCTGAAGTAGAGAAGATATTGAAAATTAACAAAAACCTATCAGTTCCAGTACCTTGTTGAAATATTCCAAGTTCATCCTTCTATCTTAATACTGTCCTTGTATTCTGGGGTCACGTAGAAACAATCGAACAACACGTAATAATTTCATTTAAGTATTTTTATTTCATATAGAAGTTACAAACATTTCGAGATACATCTAATAAGTTAAAGAAATTCTTATATCCGACTAAGGTCGGGGCCAGATGTATTGGCCGGTGAGTTTCGTGAGGAGTACTCTTCTATTCTCAACGTTTTCTGACTCGCTCTCGTGTTGCCAGAAAAAGAGTGCGCCAGAAGTGGTGGGGATAGCGCCAAGCTCTTAACGTGTAAGCCAAACCGAGCTCTTAGCGTAGAGATACATACATCAGAATGGGTGTGCGTTAGCTGCGAAAACGAATTCACCGGCCAATATATCTGGCCCCGACCTTAGAATATTTGACAATCACAGCTATCGGCTCGGTGCTCCTCACCGATTACCAGGTCTCACCGCGAGGAGGTTACTGAGCTTCGAGACCCGTAGAGAGATAGATGGAATAAAAGTTCCATCGATCTCCCTGTACATGAAAACCTTAGCCTACTAAACCAAAGAGATGGATGGAAACAAAGTTCCATCGATCCCTTCGCTTTAGATATAGAATCTAGAGAACTGCCAAGCAATCACTCGATTAAAATAAACTCAACAAAGAAGGAAAGACTACAGGTGAGCATGGAACGAGTATTGAATGGCGCAGTTCCTACCACCCTAATGTTCGAGTCGAAAGGGAAAAGCGCTCGGCGTCTCCCAGCCGATTTCTGTTGCTCCGACTCATGAAACTCGTCAGGAGCAACACTAGGTGTGACCTGACTCAAGCCGTCTGACGCAGAGATTGGGCAATCGGACTGGGAGACTTACGCAGGCAGTGTACCAAGCGATACACCCCCTACGCCCGAAACTTTTCCCTTTCGACGAGAACACCAGGGGATGAAACTGATCCACACATACCAATTCCATGCTCAGTCGCTTGCTTCCGGAAACGGAAGAACGGGTGACCTCCTCATCAGAGATGAGGAGCCAACGAAAGTGCAACAAATTTAATGATTCAGGGACTACTTGGCAATTTTACATAACGTCTTAAATACTTCATGCTATATTAACTTAGCCTAGGCTTCCTTAGATGTCTTCTGTCACTATCACTTTTCACTAGTTTCTTTTAAATATATTATTTTATGGTTTTCCTTCCCACCAGAAGGGTGAACCTGAAAAGTGCGGGACTGCCAGTAACAGCGTGAATTTTTAATACTTTTCGGCGTACGATACGTGAAAGGATTCTACTACACCCAAAGTACTAATAATAAACAATGTCATCTTGCAATTTATAGCTTACACGGGCTTTGGAGAAGTACCATTTTTGAGCGCCATAGTGTCTTGGTCCCAGAAATGGATTTTAGGAGAGAAATCCGCCTGAGTCGTTGACAAGCCGAGCCAAAGTATCGCGTAACAAAAGCCTGCCGTCAAACAAGTCACACGTATACACTTTTCGCAACACTTTTCAGAGCAGTTTCCGATTTGGACGCTGTTCATGAGCAGATGCCACTACATTCAGACCTCAAATTATGGATCAGTAACACAGTTTGGGTGGCGACAAGAACGTCCATAAGGTGATAGGTCTATCCTATACCTCGTCTGTGGCAACACTAAAATGGGGTCCTAGGACCCCCAAAACCGGTAACAAAAAAATGCATTCATTGATAGGTCCATCCTATACCTCGTCTGTGACCTTACAATCCAATCTTCGTTTTCCCTCGAGTGCGCAACCAAAGTTGCAAACGGATTATTGGTTCTGTCGCAAGTGCAACTAGGTTGCAGATAGGATAGTGTGCCTGCCGATTCGTGACTCGCTCGTGTTACCTATGCATTGCTGTACACGCGCCGTAACAGAGTCCTCCGCCATATGCTTACTAAGTACTGCACAATACCTTACACTTAAAAGAGTGTAATTATCGAAATGGCAACTTTCTATCGCAAATAGGAAATTGAAAGTCACATAATGTGTCACCAGCGTATGAATATTCAAGTATATATTCTTTAAATACATAAGCCACATATTTTAAGTCGTTATAGGACTATTGAAATTTCGAAAAATCGATTTTTTTGTATTATTAATTGTGAAAGTGTCATACTTTGTAAACATTTACAAAAATGCTTCGCGAGGAAATTCGAATTACGGAAATTGTAGCGTTCAACGTAATTGAGTGCACTGTTGACTAACGGCCTCGCAGAGCGGTATTGGCTCAAGGGACTGAACTTTGAAGCCGTTTATCTCGAAACTACATTTTCAAACACCGTGTACATTATAACTCTCGAACGAATGAATATTTTCACTTGAAATTTAACCTGCAGCCGTGGAATTCCATTCTCCATCGCGTGGAACTTTCTCATTAACATTGAATGTTTGTAAAACATTTTATTGCTGATTAAAGACAATTTTTTTCTATAAAAATCTGGGAAAAAATTGATTCGTGTGTAACTTTTACAATTTTTGTTTCAATTTGCCAATGTTCCACGCGATAAGTATTAGTGTAGAAACTACTCAATTACAGCTGGGCGGGACCACGTTTAGCGTCAAATAACTTGAATAATTTTCAACATTTTGACAATTTTTGTATTTTACATTACTTTTAAAAGCGTACATAAAAAACTGTGGAAAGTACCGGTATGGTGATTATTTGGTATTTAAGCGATCCAAGTGATAAGAAACCATCGATTTCAGACGTTGAATAATCCTATATCCCCTTAAGTGGTACGATATCGACAAGACTTCCCTATAATTTCTACAAAACTGATAACGCACTGCACAAATTATCAAATGGACTTACTGTCTATATATTGCTCGTAGAGAAAATAAATGCGGTAGTTCTTCCGCCAGGCCACGTTTGCTATTCAAACATGGACACAGGTGTATTCTTCGTTGCCCTTGCTCTGTCGAGTGTACTGGTAGCAAGTAAGTTTCTGAAAGGTTTGAATCGTATTTTAAATGGGAGAATCATGCTCGGCGATTTCACGCCAACTCGACTATTTCTGTGCCTTATTGAAATTAGGAAGGGTTTAAGGCATCATTCCCCACTTTCTAAATTGTTTACCAAACCCGAGCTTTCAAAGTTTTTGTAAACCCGAGTTTACAGTTTTTTGCGAATCCTACGGAAACTCCCTTCACAAATGAATTTCTATCGTCGAAACTATTAAACGTAGGTACGGACTTCGTTTGCCGTTAGTATTAATTGGAAAGAATAGACCCTCCTCACTGAGTTTCTGTTTCGTTTGCAAAGTCATTTCTGTAAAATAAAAATAAGAGAAATATTTTTATTTCCAACTTTGTTTTTAGCGCCGTGTTTTTAAAAATTTTTAAAAATGCAGAGTAGAATACAGTAACTTGCAAAGCTTTCAATGAATTTCGTTCACAGATGTGGCAGCTGACTGGCCATTATTAGACACCATGTTCTTGCGTCATTACAAAAGGTAATTATATGATATACAATCTTGTTAAAAAAATCAATGTACTTGATTTTATATATGCTCTACAGTATCCACTTGTACACATACATACATAGGAGTTACTTCCTTTCAGGGATAATTCGCATACAGACTTCAAGTTGGAAAATGCAAGTGATATAGTACCTTTGCTGGACAGGAATCAAACGACAGTGATTTACATTCATGGCTATCTAGAAAACGTGGAAATGGAGAACATCAAGACAATTGCGGCAGGTAAGTCTAGAATTGCATTGAGAATATATTTTTAAACTTTGTAGAAAGTTGAATTAAAATTTGAGATATTCCTCCAACACCAGGAATATTTATCTGACAAAACGAGCTGTGCAGGTAAAATAACACAGAACATTCAGTCACAGAACTAGACGATTTTTTTCATAAAAATGTGGAGAAAAATTGATTCGTGTGTAACTTTCACAATTTTTGTTTAAATTCGTCAGCAGTGTTGTATTCTGTAGTTTTTGGTGTAGAAACTAATCACCCCAAAGCATTTTGCTTATAGATAATTTTTTAATCTTGGACCAAGTACACCGACTACAGCTACGCGCTACGCAGGACAATCTTCAGCGTCAAATAACTTGAATAATTGTCAACATTCTGACAATTTTCTTATTTTATATTTCTTGTAAAGGCGTACATAAAAAACTGTGAAAAATGGCGGTATGGTGATTATTTGGTATCTAAGCAATCCATGCGAAAAGAAACCGTCGATTTCACTCGTTCAATAGTTCTGCACCCCCTTAATAGAATGGTTCCGGATTTGTTGCAGTTCTTCTGAACTCTACGAGTACCAACGTATTATCCCTTGACTATAGGAAAATCGGACTGATTTATCCAATTTCGGTGGAATACGTTCCCCATATTGGCGCTGCCCTCGCCTCAGCTATAGATGATATGGCGGAAGCTGGTTTAGATGGGACAGCAGTACACCTTATTGGGCTCTCGCTGGGTGGTCAAATTTGCGGGCACACTGGGCGTAGAACCGCAAAGAAAGTCGACCGAATAACAGGTACGTGCGTGGTAGTTATTACGCTGCCTCGTTTGGTAGCCTTCTAGCAATCTTTGAAACATTTCCCAAAAGCAAATCGTGTAACGAAGTGGTTTGCGGCGTTGTGGGCTTCTTAAATTAATTGTCGACGCTTGCTGCCCGATTGTCGGCGAACCAAACGTGTCTTGTCCGAAATTAGAAAGAAACGTTGGATATGTCACCTTCAAGATTTCATTCGAAAGCCTGGATCTTTCTTCACAGGATTAGATCCCGCTGGTCCCCTCTTCTTTTCGGAGTATTTGACGAAAAGCGATGCCTCGTATGTCTGTATTATACATACTGATAAGAACGGTTATGGAATTGGGCACGAAACTGGCAACGCAGACTTTAACCCAAATTTGGGACATAGAGATCAGAATGGTTGCATTGATGAAATTCCCGACACATATCTTCCGCCTGGTTTGTATATATTACCAATATTTTTTGCTTAATGATTTATCAGTGACTCGCACTTTGGTATCATTTTGCAATTGGAAGTTCCACTGGTTAATAGTAAAAGTCTTTGAAGTCTGTGAAATCTATGTTTCCTTCATATTCCTGTTTCACAAGCTTGAATGACGCGATAATAAGTTCCTAGGCATTAAAAAATTCTATTCCCATGTGCCTCATTGCTAAGGAGTTTTCCATTTGCGTTTTAAATCTCTACGGACGCTTATTTCGCCAAGGAAGCGCGTCTTCATGGATTATCGTGTAAATGGAAATGAAAGCTCGCGTTACAAAGACGTGGGCACTTGTTCTCCCATTCTCATCCCCGCACACTTATTTTTATGTCGCATTACAGGTATTTGCTCCCACCTGAGATCCTTCTACTTTTTCGTGGAGTCGATTCCGAATCCATATGCCTTTCCGAGCATCAGGTGCGACACTGCCTTTGATTTCATGAACGGGACTTGTGATACGAGCAGTATTGTCCCAATGGGATACCACACCCCGAATACCGCGTTAGTACCTCCTTCGTTAATAAGATATTACAACTGGTCACAATTTTTGTACTTTTAAGTTGTCTTATAGATCGTAATGATTATTTTATGTTTCCAGCTCCGGTGTATACTACTGTCAAACGAACTCGCATGTTCCATACAATTTGGGACTGACAGGAATCAAGTACAACTACCGCATATAATTACTTTATTTAGTCTCGGTATAGTGCAATTTAAACACCACAATACAGTAGTTTATTTGAGACCGCAAATGTATATTCATTTAGATATTTATTATCAGATCAGCTGCAAGCCATTAGCAACTACTGTTACATTAACCCTTAAGTATTATACAGGTACATTTTACACCACTTAAGCGAAGGATAAAACATGAATGTATATATTACTTCCTCCTAAATTTTGTACTACTGGGCGACTAAAGTTGTTTATACTTAGTTCATCTAGTTAAAAACACTCACTTCAATTATTTTATTTGAATAGGCTATAATTAAAAACACTCAGTTATATATTATAGCCTATACAAATTAAATAATTAAACTGCGTGTTTTTAGGCTAAGTGGTCCTTAGTTTTTTAATTATACATATCCTTGATTATGTTGATATGTTCTAAGAAGGATGTTATCTCTTGCACTATCACCAATAGTCCAGAGCTTGCTTAATGGGCAAATAAAATAAAGAAAAAATGTATTACGCATAACTGTGAAGTGTTCTTTAAAACCTAAAACTCCTTAACCCTCCCAGGGCAGAATTTTTGGGGGCTGTAAAATCATTGCTTCTTGAACTGTAGAAGAATGTATTAAAGAAGAAACGTATAGATATCGCGATCGGGGAGAAATATATCCTGGAATATGTTTGGTTTCCAGCTACTTGATGCAATTTCGCCGCTATCTCCTCCATTCAGGAGCGTCTTTCACATCGGCACTGTCAGTTCTCATCTAATCCCGAATATTCTATTTAATTCTGAACGCACCATTAGGTGCGACACCTCGTGCAGAAGTAGTGAAGAACGAAGTGGGGCCCGGCGCGACGGCCCGGTAGAGACCTCTTCAACAGCGCCTGTTTCCCCACTTCTCTCTCCGGGGCATGCGCCGTGGACGTTCGCGACTCGCTCTGTACTTATACAGCAATATTTCACATAGTAAATTTTCATAAAGTTATAAACCGTCTCGACCGAACCACGGTTACGTAATGTAAGTGGATTCTATTTAGACCTCTTAATCTAGATCGTAGGCTTCCTCATGTTAGAAGATCTAGCGATCAGATCGCTATAGGATTTCCAACTCGCTCTCCAGCCTACAGTTCTGGGGTAAGTAAGTGCCGCGCGTTTCATCACAGTCCTGAAGGCACCCTCGTCTCCACCACTTCGTGGCCGAACCCTTAAGGAACAGAGTCCCTAGCCTTTAGCAATACGGCGTCGAGTCGCTCGCCGTCTCTTCATTCTCTCTCTTGTCGCATAAACAATGAATCCTACGACACCCAATAACAGAGAGACCCGATGTGGTCATTAGTCATTGACTATGAGTGCTTACTACTCTCACCCATCCTTGTTCAAGACCACGCAGAGTCCTCATCGTGAAACCCTCGAAGACAGAATAGCATGGGGCCATTCGCCCTTCAATCAAAAACACCTTGTAGATAACAACGCTCTCATCTTTAATTGACACATCTTCAATCATGCACACACCTCGCAACATTGACAGAGGTAGATACAGATCTTCAGTTACAACAGCTTGCAACATCTCAATGGCTAAAACACGCTTAATTGTGACGCGCAGAAGCTCAATGGCCAAAGACATGAATGTGTGTCATGACAGCTCTATGGCTAAAACACATAACTATTTAACTACATAGACTTAAGTTATCAGTCTTACGGTCGGGCAGCCTCAACACTGTAACAGTGTAACCTCTGCGACCCCATACAGTCCACTGCGCACCTTGTCGCCATTACGTCAGCACTTCAATAAACCTTTGATATAACCACGTTTTGCCGAGCTTCTGTTCATTTCAGCTCTTAACCGACAGTACCTCGGCAGTACGCATCGTTACTAAACCGATCCTATAACCCTTTGGAATATAACTTCGGTGGATTACACGACCATTGCCCTTGCGTATTTTTGCACAAAGTATGTTATTTTTAAAAATCGAAATCGCTTATTACCGATCCTCTTTGCTATGGTTCTCGTCTCGCGATAATTTTTTTTCTAGAATTATTCGGTAGTCCGACTCCGACTTAAATAATCCACGTGTTCAGTAAACTTTCCCTTGCGACACTCGAGCTCGAATAAGTAATCTTCCAAGTAGATCCACCATCTTGTGGCGCGAGGCAATAAATCTTTGTTTATTACTCGCTGCATTTATGTTACA
This sequence comes from Andrena bicolor, assembly GCA_960531205.1. Lineage (NCBI taxonomy): Eukaryota > Metazoa > Arthropoda > Insecta > Hymenoptera > Andrenidae > Andrena > Andrena bicolor. The sequence goes on along the minus strand of OY482664.1, from coordinate 51,421,717 downwards.
ATCCGTTACTGTTTTAATTTTAATACCTAATAAATATGTAGGGGAATGCCTCTGCTCTTTGAAAAAGAATTCCGCTGCACTCGATTCAACTTAGCATCCGTATGCATTTCTGTGTCTTTCTCGGGATCGAAAATAATCGATAAAAGGACGATTGCTTGGTTTATCGAGAGGACGCTGCCTTGCTTCATCTTGCTCTGTACCTGCTTCTGATATTCTAGCTCTAATTCTGCTGTTTTTTTTAGTGTACTCGTTATATAAGATTAGTCGCTGGTTCAATAACAACGCTTGATTTTGAATTTAAAAATGTATGCACAATGACCGTCGACGTTCGCCGACAAGAGTCGTGACGTGACATCCGTTTCCAAGGCTGATAAGAGTCGTACAGTGATAGCCGTTACTAAGGCCAGGGTCCCATTGGCGCAAAACGATTTTCCACGGATCATTTCGACGACTTTTGACCATTTCACAGGGTCGATTTTACAACCAGGCGCGCATCGTCGAAACGGCTGAGATAAATTTGCATTTTTCAACGCAAATGCACTCTACGAGATTCGAAAGAGCTCTACTTGAGAAGTGTAACTCGTAGTCAAAACATTCAGCATCCCCGAATGCTGGTGACAATTGGAGAAAACTAGTTTAGAATATTTAAAACGCGAACTTTAATCTCAACTTTAAAATCGATGTATTGCATTTTCCTGCGCGTATTGAACATTTGGAAGTCACTATTCTCGCAATCATTTTGCTCAATGACATGCAGAAGATTGATAGAACTAAAGCTCACCGAGCGTTGAAAATAGTCTCACTGCTACGAATGCAAGCGGGAATAAAATTCTTCTCTAGCAGCAGCCCCCGATTTGAATTTCGCGATGTAAAAGCAATTAATACACCGGTGCTCCGAATTAGTTTTAGTTGAGTTAAAACACTGACTCAACATTCGCGTTTACATTACTATTATCAATAACTTTATCGCAGGAATACTTAATAGTATACGAAATAATTGTAACGCTAAGTGGAAGCGCTGATAAATTGTAATTAAGAATCGAATTGAGGAAAATTTTTTCTTAATAATTAAAAAAACAAGCGTCTACGTAGTTTTACAATCCGAAAGCGCAGTGTTAGTGACCGATAATGATCCTGTGTGCTGTGTATTGGTCACGGGTAAACATCCCGTATGATTGATAGTCTTGCACTGATTTTTTCGGGTATGCGTGGTGGGACTGCCTGCGTGTTACATATGTACCGAGTAACTTATCTCGCATTGACGGTACGCGAGCTGTTGTCAAAAGCTGTTCTCCCTTCTCAAGTGTCCAATGTGCAGCAGAACTTTGTGACATTGGCTAGAGTGTTTCGCGTGTTCGATAGCAGTTAATAAACGGTGAGTAATCGGCGAAGCTGATTGGCAGTAATCTCTCGCTATACTAATCACTATGCCCATACCTGGAATTTCATTTTGTACACTTTCAGTAGCTCGATAGCTTGAAGTTTGAGTATTTCCAATGGTCATACTATGTTTCTGTTATTGCGCGATAACGCTCCAGAACGCTAATGTAAATTATAATCACAGAAAAATATTATACAAACAGACTCTGTTCGGTTCCAAAAAATTCGCGATAAAATGAAGTCTGAAGATAGTGACCCTCGATTTATTACCGGTATCTTATGTCCCTGCGCAATCGTAAATTCGTTCGCTTCAAAATAACATTATAATTTAACTCATTTGCACTTTAAATCAGAATCAATAAATTCTATAGCTCACTGTGTAGATTATGTATAGACTACCATAACTTGCAATCGTCCAGAAACGTGCGGCCGAATTAATTTACACATCGATAATTCGTGGAACAGCTTAAGTGGCTGATTCTGTTAGCAGTTCTTCTTACATTGCTTTAATGCAGCGCGTTATTTATCGATAGTAATTATTCTCAATCATTCTTAATTGCTTCGTCCACATTGCTATCGACTATCCAACTAACGTGAACGCTTTTAAATGGGAAGAAACAACACGGTATCGCCGTGACATGCAAGAATAATTAACACTAAGAATTATGAACGTCACTATCGTTGTTGTTCTTTTCGCCCAATATTTATATTTTCGTGGCTCCTATCACCGAAACGTCGCGGCAATTTAAAAAACGACTACCTATCTCAAGTTTTATTGCGCCGCGTATTAATCGTTTTTGAAATATTGTGACGCGATATTTGCGCGTGTGCAATTTAAATTTCCGCCGAGGACCCGGTCCCCGGCTCAGATGGATTTCGGGAGTCACGTCAATATCTCGCCCGATCCTTGCGGGGCAATAAATTCGCGAGAGTGATCGTATGAATTTTCGCGCGGAGTGCATCGCCTCGAAATCGATAGGGAAGATAAATCAACGTAAAGTATTTATTCCATTTAACGCATTGATAAAGTGCAGGTGTGCGGGGAGTGATAACGAAATCGTTGATTGATATGATATAAACGAGGGGAAATGTAATTATCTAGAACGTTAAGTAACCGTGTACAGTCGATGTCCCCCATGATGTTATTTACCTTTTAACCGAACAATGCGAATAATGAATGGAGACGTGACTTGCTAGCGAAACACTATTTTTTACAGTATACTCGAGCAATCATCGTAAAGCTGACCTATGGTACATAAAAGATCTTCGAAGCGCGTGGAGTGAGACTTTTGGGGAAGAAGACTGAAGCATCGGCGAACGTTGAGATTCCGCAAAAATGATCCTCGTCATATCATTATTCATCGTCATCGCGGTGCTCTTGCACTTCTTCGTTATTCATTACACGAAGCGTGGGAGGCTCCTCAATGCGATACCGGGGCCGCAGGCCTTGCCAATCTTTGGGAACCTGTTCTCCCTGCAACTCTCGCCAAGTAAGGGATGAGCACGAGTAATCTAACATTTCGGGAAACAATGAAAGCACCGAGCTACCATTTGTACCCGCACCTTTAGAAATCTCCTCCTTTGCACAAGTGTCTCCTCTACTTCCTGGTTAAAATATAAAACAAAGGGCAAAGGAAAGGAAGAAGCACTTGGAGCGAAATAGGCGGGACTGGAAGAGATTTAGAAGTGTCCTGTTCTTATTGCAGGCGATCTTTGGGACACCATACGGGCATTTGGCAATCAGTATTATCCCGTTTACAGACTTTGGAGCGTTATGTTTCCGATGGTTAATATTCGTCACCCGGACGACATGGAGGTAATCGGATAAGCTTGTATAAACCCTTGCATCCATAATCGTGGCTGGCTACTTTACCATTCCTATGCGCTCGCAATTTAGCTGGACACTGTTTAATTAGTTGAACGTTCGTTCCGCTTTAGACGGTCCTCGGAAATCCAAGATTCATACAGAAGAGTCACGTTTACAACCTTCTGCTGCCTTGGTTCGCGACTGGCCTCCTCACCAGCACAGGTAACATTCTCCTCTTATGTATGCCTCGTTCCGTGCTGAACTTCGTAAACAAAGGAGAGAGAGAGGAGTGCAGCGAAATTATATCTCATCTCGCTGGCCAATTTTGGCCCGCGGGTGTACAAATAAAATGATAACGATAATTCAGATACACGCGCCGTTGATATTGCAGGTCGGAAGTGGCAAGTGCGCAGGAAGATACTGACGCCCGCCTTTCATTTCAACGTGCTCCAGCAGTTCGTCGATATTTTTATCGAGGAGGGGGATCGTTTGATCAAAGGCTTGAAGGACGAAGGTGGCCCTGTTGTCAAAGACCTCGTGCAGTTCTGCAGCATGCACACATTGAACGTGATATGCGGTAAATCGTGAAACGCGTTACTCCGTAGCGAGCAACCGTTGCTCGGTATTGATGAAAGTAATCTGTTATGCAATGAGTTCTTTAAAGAGACGAACGATGCAACTTGTCCTTCGTAAGTGCGCGTTATGTATTGTATCGCTTAATCATTATACATACGTATAACGCACGCTTTAAGAACTCAATTTTAAGTACCTAAAGAAAAATGAGAGAACACAGTTGTCTGTGCTCATGAGTGGTATCGCGAGACACCGGGAAGTCCGCATCAGGTGTAGGGTGAAATGAAAATCTATGAAGTCTGCGCTTGCTTGGGTCTGTAGTTTCTGTGTACTGACACGTGAATTATTATGCGTTTACAGAGACTGCAATGGGGACTTCGTTGAAAGATAAAGGGCCATTCGAGTACAAGTATCGTAAAGCCGTGCACGATATGGGACACGTTTTGGTATACAGGTAAATGAAAAGGTGTTCGATAATATATACTTGAGATGACAGGGCAACGGGACCTATTAAATGTTAAACCGTTGAATTTTTAAAAACCGTTTTTTTAATAAATTTGTAAAATTCGAAAACCGGTTTTATATAGGAGAGACCGGGGCTAAAAGTTCCGGGGATAAGTTGTTCCGACTGTTCTATCTTCAAAATGAAAAAGAGCGTTGAACTTTAAATTATTTTTTCCGTGTAAGTTGATCACGCCACTCTGTGGAAAAAATAATTTAAAGTACTACACTCTTCTTCATTTTGAAAATAGAACGGTCGGAACAACTTACCCTCGTAACTTTTTGCCCGCGTCTCCCCTACTAGAATTAATAGATATGCCTCGAACACGAGCTTTTGATAAGTCGGTTTTTGTATAAACCCTACTATTGCAGGCTCACGAGGCCGTGGTTGCACTACGACCAAGTCTTTCAACTGGTCCCCCAAGGATGGCGGCAAAGTAGATTACTCAAAATATTACACGGTTTCACTAAAAAGGTAAGCAATTCAATTTTCAAGTGGAATATAGCGAAGCGTCGCTTAATGTTCGTATTGGGAAAATGATTTAGCACCATCGTGGGTTGGCAAGAATGAGAATTTGTATCCGTGATTTGTTGCAGATAATCCGAGAACGGAAAGAGTACCACAATCAGACTAACGGCAGATACCTATCGGGCTTGGAAGATGATGTAAGCGAGAAGAAGGATGAGAATAATGTCGGAAGTGAGTGATACGTATTAGGATCACCTCAAGTATATTCAGATCCATTAACGTTCCGAATAATTGAATAAAGGAATCTCCGTTGCATTGAAATACTTTTTCTTGGCTTCAGTTCGCAAAAGAAGACTGGCTATGCTTGACCTGCTGATAGCAGCGCATAGAAATAACCAAATAGACGACGACGGTATAAGGGAAGAAGTGGATACGTTTATGTTTAGGGTGGGCTTCCTAATCCTCCTAATAACGAACCACTGTAGTCCTAAATTTAAACCTAAAATATTATCAATTGTTGCAGGGACACGATACCACAGCAATGTGCCTTTGCTTCACCATTATGCTTCTGGCTGAGCACAAAGAGATACAGGTGACTTTTACCCAACGGGTTTATCAGCAACGCGATAACAATTCGTAATAATAACAATTTCGAAATGTGCCAAGTATTCTAATCAATTATTACTAATTATACAACTCCAAGTAAATCGTACTATATGTTCCGAGGCAGATATCACAAAGTAGTAGAGATTATTAAAATCCTTTATATTAAATACGATAATTGTACGAGCAACAACCGTTTCTAGGAACGAGCCAGGGCCGAGATGATCTCGGTTATGCAAGAAAACGACGGCAAAATAACAATGTCCAGTCTACAACGTTTGACTTATCTCGAGAGGTGCATCAAGGAGTCTCTTCGAATATACCCCAGCGTGCCGTTCATATCTCGTATGCCAGAAACGGACGTGAAATTAAGTAATTGTCTAGTAATCACGCGAACAGAATGTTGCGAATGCCCCATCATCATTGTTTTTGTTTTTTTTCAGGTAACTACACGGTACCCGCCAACACGATCACCCACGTGCACATAGTGGACCTTCACAGAGATCCGTACTACTGGCCGAATCCGATGGTCTACGATCCAGACAGATTTTTGCCCGAAAACATGCACGGCCGACACCCTTATTCTTACGTGCCATTCAGCGCTGGTCCGCGAAATTGTGTGGGTAAGGATCGTTTCACAAGTATTTCAGAAACGTAAGAAATATTTCCAGAGTAAAGGTGAATTTATGTCAGAGAACTTAATTGTCTTCCGACCGCTTTATTGCACACAAGGCGAATTACAATATGTTGGAGAAAGTTCAGTGTCCAATTGTTAAGAACACTTCTATGTTTGCCCACTTTGAGTTTCACACTGTCTGGTGGGTTTTTGAATGAATTAAAATTTTTATTCGAAGATTATTCGTCGTTCTCGAATAATTAAAATTTTTATTCGAAGATTATTCGTCGTTCTCGAATAATTAAAATTTTTATTCGAAGATTATTCGTCGTTCTCGAATAATTAAAATTTTTATTCGAAGATTATTCGTCGTTCTCGAATAATTAAAATTTTTATTCGAAGATTATTCGTCGTTCTCGAATAATTAAAATTTTTATTCGAAGATTATTCGTCGTTCTCGAATAATTAAAATTTTTATTCGAAGATTATTCGTCGTTCTCGAATAATTTCATTTTATTCGCAATTCTTATTCGAGATCATTCGAACAAGAATTTATTCGAATAATGCCCAATTCTGGTCGAAGGGAATCCAATTCGGCGTTTTAATTCGCAGGTCAGCGTTTCGCTATGTTGGAGCTGAAAACAACGCTAGGACTTCTCTTACAGAATTTCTATTTCGAGCCCTGCGACTACCTCAAGGATGTTCGCTTTATCACCGATCTGGTCATGCGGGCGTCTCATCCGCTTCGTACGAAGTTCATTCCTATCGAACAGACGTCCACACATTGTGCGCCAGGTGTTGAAGGGACTTAAACCTTGCACACTTCGGAGAGAAACACGAGTTGATTTTCAACGTTGCACCGTCACCGAACATTGTTTTTCGAAAGAATAATCACCTTTAATTGGTTATATAACGATTAATCAATTTTCCTACTTTTAATCGAACTGTCGTTTCGACAGGAATCTGCGAAAAGCAGGGACTTTTGGTAAGATATAGGTACTTTTGAGGTAGGATTCGTGGTATCACGCAACCTCAACGATGACGTACTTACTTACTTGACCTTTTATTACGTTCGAATACCGTGAATTATGTTTGTTTGGTTCAAGAATCACACGTTCAGTGGCCAGCGTATTAAGGGAATTTAATTAATTAGCGAGGCAGTGTATGCAACGATATCAAGCATAACTTATAAACATTGATGTATGGATAATTATAATTCAACCAATTTCGGTTAAGTACCAACAGCTTTATCTGAAATAAATTGATTGTTATTGTAGTACTAATCCAAGTGAAATAAAATGAAAATCTGAAATGTAACTTAAAATCCCATTTCATTAATATAAAAAAAATAAATAAATAAAAAAAAAGGTAGGAAATAGGCTGCCGTGTCTTATAGAGTGGCGGTAAAGGCGCCACATTTCATCCCCGAAATGGGTGGCCAAATTATTATACTCAAAACATTTTCGTCAGTTTTATGGTTCATTTCAAAATGGATTTAATACGATTAAAACAAAATCTTAAATTCGCAACTAAAGGTTCTAAAAGGAAAGTTTCTTAGCTTTCCAAAACACTCGCGAAAAATAATCTATGATCATGAGTTCGCAAATTATAAGTGTTCAAAGTAAAAAGTACCTTTTTGCTTTGATCGCGAATAACTCGGTGAAAAAAAGTCATACAACAAATCCCCAAAAACGAAATTAAAGAGAAATGCTTGCTCTATAAGAGCTCATCATTGAATTTACCGGAAAAATTTTTTTGGCCCGTGCATACGTTCAAATTAGATAAAAAATTTCTGTAACTTCGTTTCCTACACGTCATATTGATAAAATAGTATCATCATGGACGAAAAAAAATGAGTCTTTGATACAAAAACTAGAAACTTCAAGCGTTAAAATGCGTTTTTTAAATATTTCTTGCGACCATTTTTGGCAGAGATACAGCCATTCCATTGCTTAAACTTACAAAATCGCAAACCTTTTAGTTTGAGTGTAATAATTTGACCACCCACTGTATCGCCAACAAATACTGACAAAGAATTTTACTCGATGAATAAACGGACACACTGCCAGGATTAACTGCCAATCTTGAACGAAGAGGACGCTCCATGGTAGAATGAAACAGCGGAGGCGCTTAGTTGACGATCACTTTTAATAGTTGAGATAGGAAAACAATGTACAGATACAGAATTTACACTCCTAGCCGACAAAAGTTGCTAGATAAAATGTTAATCGTAGAAAACGAATGGGAAATAAAACGATACACTTAACGAGTGGCTTATTCCTTTTATCTATTCGCTTATCGGTTAGTCCTTTACCTAATTACGATGATTGAATTATTAATTATAATTATGTCCTCTGTATAGACACACAGGTGTGAATACGTAATGGGAGATTCTTAAAAGCTACACAATGTTGTTTTCTTCTCTTTACTTTGGTTTTAAAGTAAGGACTAGTATGTTGAGCTTCGCTCTGTCTCTATGTGTACAGAGAGAAAAAGAAACAAGAAACGATGAAACATAAAAAAAAAACAGTGAACCAAAACAGTGAAGCAACAAGTCGATGCAACGGATTCTGGCAGTCCCCACGGAAATCATCTTTACATACATGTCGTTGTCCGCTAAATCCCACGGCATGATCATCGAGTACATAGTAGGTCGTTCCTCGCTGTACAGTGACCGAATCGTATCGAGAGAACACGATTGGGTCCGCTACGTGAGCACAGTTCAAGTACGAGTTAAATTACGCGTATAAACATCGAAGTGGATCGTAACAGGGCGCGTTTGCGCGCACAATCGGGCCGTACATTTTCTCCTACTAAAACCAAGTCAGGATCGCGCCACGGGAATTCCAACGCGACTATCCGCCTACTGCGTCGAACCGTAATGCCGCAAACAATCGTAATCGATAATGCAGTATTTTTTATCTAATCGAGACACGAACCTGGCGATCCTTGGATTCCGTCGGGACGCGCTATCCTATCGATCGGGATGCTACAAGTTTCTAACCTACGCGTTCTTAAGCGGATGTCAGTGGTTGTAGACCGCGGGGCAATGTATCGCCGCCAGGTGGCGGGCGGCCACTTCCGGCACGAATAGTCGAGCTTAGAAAACGTCGCGCGCGCGATCGTAGACATTGGACGTTCTAATTTTAATTAAAATGCAATTGCGATGAAGGCACGAGGCGTGTTGCGTGTATCTGTGTGTGTGTGTGTGTATTTGCACGCGTGTCTGTTAATTATTGAGTTCTTGTGCGGTGGGCGCGATGAGACGAGCACAAGGGGGGCTACACAACGTTCTGCCGAGCATCGCCGGGTTCGCGAGCGTAGACGGTTCCCTTGGTTACAGTCGGTTCCATGGCGACGAAGCGCGGGAAACGCCGTCGATGAATCACACAGACGACAAGCGAAGCTCACAGAGTAATGTAAGTATACCATTTAGAATTGGAAATGTAATTTAGAATTAGAATGTAAAAATACTATGTATATATACAAGTAATTAATGCGTACCAGTTGCTGGTATCCTTAGTTTATATTACACGCTCGTTTTCTCCCACTCTTTTTCTCTCTCTCGCTCGCTCTTTCTCTCTCTCTCTCTCTCTCGCACTCATGCTCGTTCTATCGTCGCTTCCTCGTTCCTTATTGGAGAGCTTCTTTACACCGCCTCGGTATTCATCGGTTGTACTTAAGAACAGCGACTGATTGCTCCAAAGAATTACATTTCGCCGGTAAAATTCTGATCGGCAAGAAACGCGTCGGCCGTGGCGTAACAGTACATAACCTCACATATGTTTAATACACCGAGAACCCCTTCGTTTCTCTTTCTCTCTTGTTGGCACACAAACGGAAGCAACATATATATCCAATGATACGCTCAACGATTCCACGGTGTATCGTTCGCCCGCGTCGCTCGATATCGACGATAAATTGTCGACGAATATCCGACGGGCGAGAGATCCGTTTCGAAATTTCTTAGGCGATTTCGCGTCCGATCGACCTTAGTCCAGTTAATTTTGTACACTTCTTCCTAATAAGATAAGATAAAGTTCCGCGGGAACGCGCGTCGGAACGTTTCGTCAATTTTTTCTTGCTTTTTTTATCGTTCGGATGGTTCTCCGCCTCGAAAGCGAAATTTCTCGCCCGTCGTCGACAAAAGTACGCTACAATCCATCGTCGGGGTACAGAAATTTCGCGAGCCGTTCCGTCGAACGGGGAATCGCAATCGAATATAAAATCGAGTCGTTCGGGTATCATAAAAAACGATTTAAACGGCTCAAGCCAGTCTTCGCCTCTTGTGCAAATATGGTAATTTTGGAACGGATAAGTTCGTTAACGGTAAAATTCGTCACGTCACTTTCGGCGATTTTAGAAATCCGCGAGTCTTCGGCACCGAGCCCGCCGATTGTAATCGCGATCGCGACGCGTCATTCTCATCATGGCGGGCATCACTTTTTTTCGTTTGTCTTTTTGTTTTTTAAAAAACCGGGGAAAGAATGAGAAAACAAGAGCGGGCGTGTACGAAGGGAAAAACATCAAAAGTGATATACGAACGTTCACCTATTTACGAAAGCTCTCGATCGTTTTCTCCTCTTAATTTGATATAATTCGTTATGCATTTCATTTTCTTCGTGTCTATCTAAGTGTATATGTACATTATATACATGTAAAACGCGTTAATTTATCCCATCTCTCGTATCCTTAATGATTGTATAATTAGGATTGACTATGTCTTAGAATAATCAACGGAATTATTAATTATTGTGTAAAATATGAAATATCGTACTGTTAGATGGTATGTCCATCTCCAAGGTACCATTTTGGACGAATATCGGTCCGTCTAACATGCCTAGCACTTTGATGAGCAAATACTTTGGAGATTACATAATCTAATAATATCAGGTAATATTTAAGTATAGATGATTTTTCTTCCCCTCGTTATTAATTACAAATATAAAACATGTATATGTAAATAGAATTCTTAATTATGCGCAAACATGTTCTCTAATTGAGCATACGTGAATCTTTTTTTTTTCTTCTCCTCCTCCTCCTTCGTCGCCACCTTAATCATCAGTCTAAGCCGAACGTCGCGGCTCCACACACAACAGCAGCGGTTAACAATACACGTTTTTTTTTTCTTCTTCTTCTTTCTCCCTTTAAGCTTCGTAGAATCTATCGTAACAAATCAGTGTCCTCCCACGGTTGCAATCGAAATAACAATCAGCGCGTGCTACGAAAAACGTTATCCGTAAAACTTTCAAACGGCTTCCCCAAGCATGAAACACACACGACAGCGGCGCGGGAAAGTATACAATGCGTCGGCTCCGCGAACAACACCGTCATCTCGGCTCCACTCTAACGCCGCGCTTACTTAACATCCTCCCACTCCTGGCTATATAACAGACGGTGTGTCGTCGATCGGTTCTCGCGCGGTGAACCGGCGTGCGGTCGACGATCGCTGGAGAACGAAGGGTGAAAATAGCAATGATGAACGCGATCGCTATTGCCGCGCGGGTTCACCAACGCTCGACGGTCACGAGACCCCCTACGAAAAGTACGATTGCTCCGAACATACCTGTCCATCTCCGCGCACGCGCATCGATATCCGCGAACGGCGCGCTTTTATTTGTATCTTGAGAGCAATCCTACTTATACGCGCATTCTCCCTTAAACCATCTACATCCACACGATACGCGAGCCAAATTAGAAGCGGCGAATTCCTCAACGTAATCTCCATTTCCTCGTGCACGTACAGCATCGGACTTGAACAGTTTCCTATTTCTGATTCGTCACCTAGTGCAGCGATTGGCGCGGAGAGCAGGTTAATTTCATAGACCGGGAGTGTAACGATGGGCGATCTTACGTGGAAATCGAACGAAACCCATGCACACGTACCGTCGACGTTGATATTCTACGAGTTCTCGTCGACGGCGATCGTTACACCCCTCTACGCGCTGATAGGCCAAGCTTTACGTGGTCGTCCTCGTATCGTTTTCATCGTTTTTTTTTTTTTTTTCAAAAATATATGATCGACTACTTAGGCTTTCGATAAACGGAAAGACGTCGCCTCGTTCGATAACTGGAATAATCTCCCTCTCCCTTCCCTCACGTCTTTCCTCCCCTCGCTCTCTCGCTCGGATATAATATGTGGCCTAGCGTAATAACTCTATACAATTATCTCAATTATAGCTTAGGTAATGTGAGACCCTCATATGATCCATTTTTAATTACGTTTCGTCTTTTGTATCCTTTTTATTTCCTCCGGAGTGTGTGAAACGTGTCCGCTGAGACGTGTCCCGCTATTTACAGGGGGGGCGATCAATTTAATGGAAATAAATGCAAAAATACATGTATGTATAAACATTTAGTCGACCTACGCCCGTTCCCTCGTCCCGCCTTAATCGCTTCCCGCAGAAAGGTTCGCTCCATGCGACTGCGACTTCTAACTTGGCCGTGCCAGGGGAATGGCTTTCCTTTTACTCTTAACTAAACTCATACTCGTATAATTAAACTTATGTACTATTGTCTTTTTCCTTTCCTCGAGATATCACTACTCCAAGACACTCACTTTTACTTCCATTCCTGTCTAATCTCTCCTTCCCTACCACCCCCTCCTGCACAGACTCTCCTCAGTGATTATGTCGACCTCGCAGTCCCTCTCTCTCTCGCCTCACGTTCGGGTAGGACGTAGCACGAGCTTCGCGAAGCTACAGGATGTTCCCGGGAACGTACGCTCAGCGAAGTTTCATTAGTCAACGGCTGTCACGCGATAATGATCATCTCGCCCGCCAAACGAGTGTAAAGTTTACGCGGCACAGGAATAAAAAATCAGGCAGTGAAGTGAATGTAGTCGAACTTCCGTTACTTATAAAACAATCCTCTATGTCAGTCGGTAATTATCGACCGTTTCCGGTGTGCCACCCGAACGGCCAATAACGAAAAGGGTGCTACTTATCAACTATTTCGCAAACACCATCGTCTAAATCGTCGCTCGACGATATTTGCAAATATTTGGCAACGTTCTGATCGAGTCGTATAAATATCACCACCTGTACCGCGCGTTCTACTAAAAATATCGAATGGGCGAATTCGTTCGTTACGTTGTGTGCCGATTTCGTTAACCGAGGCGATTCAAACTATTCGCGAACGTTACTAAAAATATTTGGGACATGGGGAAGAAAATCAGCACCCCTTGGACGTCACGTGAAAACGGTTCACTTTATCAGTTGGCTGTTGGAGCCACGGATGTTCGTCGCTAGTCTTTGTGCTCTGCACGCCGTAACGCAGAAGGCTCTGTAACCGAAATTTTGTAACCACTTTGCGAAACATCAATGGCTTTCCTTTGATCGAACGGAGAGTTCATTTTGCCCGCCCTTCTTCGAAAATGTCCCTCGCCGTGTGCAAGATAAAACGCGTTTCTACACGCGCACGCTATGAGTTGGGTCAATTAAATTGTAGGTAGTATTGACTTTAGGACTCGGCAGTGAAAAACTGTGCTCTCTACGTACGTTTAAAAATTCACGTCCGCAAAGTAAAGTGTCAATAAAAAAGTCACCAGTCAACGTATATAAAAAAAAGAAAATAGAAATGGTCACGATATGAAAATGGGGATACGTTGTCGTTCGTATCTAGTCGTGTACAGGATGGTTATGTTACCGTTGCTTGGCAGATCCATTGTAAATGAATGGTGTAAGAGAAAGGTAGATGGACGAAGAGGGTTGAATTCCTTTTTGGTCGTAAGTGAGAGGAATTGCATTTAAATTTTGATTCATAAAGTTGATCGTAGCTTCTCTTTCGAATTGAATTCAATGATATTAAAACTGAAAGAGGTCAGCGATTCATCTTTATCAGTTTCCATTCCTGATTTCGCTTAGTGACTGTCTTCGTACGCATTAATTCAAAATTGATTACAAATTTCGTGCAAACCTAATCGTTATAAAACATAGGAAAAGTTCACCCTCTTTTATCTTCTTCTTACACCCTTCTTTTACGAGGGAAGCACTGAGCAATAATAATTCCAACACCCTGCACGTACTTTCCATGGCATAGAGCGAGGCTCGTATAAAAAAAAAGATTCTAAGTAGTGCCTGTAACTTTCGAGTCGTCTATTCTTGAAAAATGACGTTCGTGGAAGTAACGCTGGGATCTCTATAACTTCAGATATCCGCGAAAAGCGCGGCTATTCGCGTCTATTCCCTCAACCTGCCACTGTTCCAGAGCTTCCGAGCTCGGGAAGAGCGACACTGTGTGACTTCCGCGTCTCTTGGCGTTCCGTGAGCATTTGTCTTATCTAAACATCGTCTACCATCATTTACTACCTATCGACCTCCTCGAGTTCGTCTCGATTCGCCAAGCGTCACTATTGGGCTTGTCCTCTCCTCTGGAAGAACGTCTAGGTTCTCCAGCGTCGCGCGTTACACGGTTCCAAAAAGTTAAGACTCGTTCGATCTAACCGAGAGCGCGTCGTGTAATGAGCAAGATTGGGGGGGAAAGGGGCTAAGGGAATCAGTCGGACCACTACCGATTACAAACTTCGCCAACTGTTTCCCCGTGTAAAACGATTGTCTCGCTCCCGTCGAAATTTCAAACAAGACGTCTTCGCCCATTGCCTGGACTGACCGTTCTGATAGACCAATCTCAAACGTAACCATGGACGGTCTTACGTATTCACGAAACGAAGAAAACACGCGATCGTGCGACTTCACGGGCGATCGTTAAATCGAGATTGATTCGAAAAAGGTGCGCCAGCAATGGCGAGGCGCCGCACCGGCAGGCTCCCGAGCACGAACGTAATTGATTTAGCTACGCGCCAACGAGGTATAATTAAATACAACCGTTTCTGAAACGCCGATCACTCGAGTCCGCAAGATTATCCTATCGTTGATTCCCTTCCCACCTACACATTCCGTCCACCGTTTCGCCGTTGGGCCGCGCGAGTTGATCGGCAGACGGTGCAAACTATAAGTAACTTGTCCTCCGCGATAAGAATAGTTTAAGGCATAATGTGATGGTGAAATCCATACCATACCTCCGTGCTCTGTACCAAGCGAGGTCGCGAACACCAGACGCGCGTGAACCAGCCGCGTAACGGCACCCCGTCCCACTATGAAGTCGTCACGATAGCAGCCCAGCACGCGCGTGCAACGTAAAGTGATTTTGAGCAAGCGTCACGAGGATGTTCCACCCGACGCACGGTCTCACTCGGTCGGTCGATCGATTCTTCAAGCACGCGTGATATGCGGAAACGTAATCTACCCAGATAAAGCGCGCCGTGGTATAGCTTCCCCGCGGGGACCAACGAAAATACCAACAAAAACAACCAGCCGAAGGAATGCATTTCCACGTCGTAACGATGCACCGCAATTGCGTGCTTATTAAAAATTACGTTAATAGACCGTACACACAGGCGGTACGGTGATCATCTCTGGTATTTACATGCTTCTTACTTTCTTTCGTGTTCAAATGGGGGTTGGGGTAGGGTTTAAATGGTCGTCGACGCACCCACACCGAACTCCCACCGACTTTGGGTCGCGAGTAGCGTTCATCTTCGTGTGCACACGATCGATCGGCGAACCGCTCGACGGCGAAGCCACGGGTTCGCGATTAGAGCCGGGTGGTTCTTTCCGTAACGATGACAGCCTCGTCCCTCGGTACGGCGCGGTACTTGCCGCGCACCGAACTGGGGCCGAAGATCGGTGAGCCTCAGACAAGATGCCCGTCGATGTCGGAATAGGCCGGCGTCGGCGTGAAGGTGGACAGCGGGTGGCCGTGGGTGTGCGCGTTGTTGGACACGGAACGGGCGAACGTGGTCGGCGGCGGCGGCACCGAGGGCGGTATCGGTGACTTGGAGCCGGCGGTCATCACGGTGACGTCCGGAGGCGGGACGGGGCGCGGCAGGGTCCTGCTGCGCGTCAACGTTCCCGTTCCGCTCATCACGTGGCCCGGGACCATGTGCCCCGTGGGACTCATGGACGGGTAGTAGGAGCCTGATCCTGGATCCCCCACTAATGGTATGGGGCTGTGGTTCGTCTCGTACCCCATGTAACGGCCGTTGTCGATCTCCACGCTGTAGAAGTTGACGTCGCTCGGCGGCGCTGGGCTCGGGTTGCCGATGTAGCTTGACTTCGATACTGCAATTGGGTGGAGGGGGAATGCCCTTCGTTACTAGTTTCGAGGTTCAAGCGAGCTGGCGATAGTTGGGGGCGTCTTAACGTATACAAGTCGCGGGGGGTGTTTTTAGAAGAGTTGCAGCTGGTTTTAGTAGAGAGTCGGAATGGAGACTGGTGTGGTGGTGGGTGTCTTGTGACTGGTTGCTGAATCATTTTGTGTTTGTCTGAGGCTCTTAGCTGGACCACAACTTACGCTTGCGGCTGATCAAATTGGTTGTTTCTGTGGTAGATAGAGGGAGTAAGATTGAATCTGGCAGGCGGTCAGTATTTGTTCTGGGATGGTACTTCATTTCAATTGAACTAGTCAAGCTGATCATAGATTCTGAGAGCTAGGGATCTCTTCGTTTCGATCGACTTAGCTAAGCTACTGACACACCCCCATTCCCTAGGCCTAAAATGGCTTGCAATGACATTTTGCGAGGTGGTTTGCCGTTCGTATTAGAAAGCTGCACCCAACTATCTCGTGAAATACTACAGACGACATACCGGAAAGCGTCCCACTGGCTGTCGTTCGCTGCGGCGGCGAGTCCATGCTCATAGGCGGCTGAATGTGGTTGCCACGACGACCAAGTGTTCCCTGATGATGCACCTGCATCTCCAAGTTCCCTTTCCCAAAATCTTGCATTGTTTGATCTATTAAATACGTGCTAGCTGCTGTCTTTCGGCCCTCGTCCTGTTGCGTCACATAGAGAGAATACACTTCGTTAAATCAAAGGACATCGGCGCGGCAAACCCGCAACGTTATCTTTCGTTATCATTGGAACGCAGATCAGCGAATCAGATAGTGACGAGGAGCAAGGCGCTCCCGACATTCGTAGAGTATCAGTATGAAGTTACGTTACCAGATGTCGGCATGCACGGAAGCGACAGTTCTATTTCGACATTAAATCTCATCATTCTGATACATTACGAGAGTTCTCGATGTGTACGTGTATACGTGCATGGGAACT
This sequence comes from Andrena bicolor, assembly GCA_960531205.1. Classification (NCBI taxonomy): domain Eukaryota; kingdom Metazoa; phylum Arthropoda; class Insecta; order Hymenoptera; family Andrenidae; genus Andrena; species Andrena bicolor. The sequence continues at coordinate 51,404,658 of OY482664.1, read as the reverse complement.
ATTTCTAAACATCCGCCCCAAAACCTGCCTACACTTAAGGGATACTGCAAGAAACGAAGTAAGATTTGTTTGAGTATAAGAATATTGAAAAAAAAAAGGAAAGAGAAAAAACGTGTCGCGAACAGAACTTGTGTTCAGAAGAGTGTATTATCGACCAAGCTCCGAAGGGACTCTGTTACCGAGTGCATAAACGTAGAGAAGGATAGACACGATGCAAGAGAAATAGAAGAAGCGAGAGGGTTCGAGTCGCGATTCTTCGACGAAGATCCGGTAAGGGGTACCGAAACGAAAAAGCAAAACGGAACAGAAATGTGTTAATAGAACTCAAACCTACCCTCCGGCATTACTTGTTACTAAGAACATACTGACTGATCGCACTGACCACGTAATCGTTAGTGTCGAAGTTAACGTCGCTCTTCTCGTCCGAAACCGAACTTAATTCACCGGTCATGGTGTCTCCGTTCACTGTGGACGGTGCGTACATATCCGCTGTCTGTGATTTGTTAATTCCTGTGGCAAAGGGAATAAGAGAAAACACACGATTAGCACTGGATACGCTCCCTCCTTCTGCGGCTGTCCATTAACCCTTGGACGACGAATACTTCGGATAATTCAAATTGTATATCAGAATCTGAAATCGTTATCTTTCTTCCAGAAGGGATAGGATCTAACAATAAGCCCTGTATCCGTCAGGCGAGGGTTAATCGATCATAAAGAGCGTCTTTTCATTTCATTTTTTTATCGACTTTTCAACGAAGCGGACGCATTCGCCCCTCTACTCTCCATAAAGTAGCAACTTACGATCTTTATTTCGCTTTCTCATAATGTACCACAACACGACGATCAGGATATTAATGATAAAAAAGATGAGGGAGGTTGCTGCAAACGTATAGATATAATTCATTGTAAAATCCCCCTTTTCCAAGAGCACGTCTGGCTGGCTATCCCCGTTATTCGGCCCTATGGAAAATAAGCAGAAAAGACATACATATGAAAGTGATCATATTTACCGGAGCGTTGGGCCTTCTTTTTCGATTTTAATGTAGCAAAGACTATGGGCGCAGCAATGAGTAGGCAAACAGAGGCGAAAACAGTGATGATAATGACGATGATGTAGGAAGAATTAATCTCGCTGGATGTCACGTCTGTAGGTGGTGCCTCCCCTGTAAGCCAAGCCAACGCCCCCATCACCGAATTGTTATTCATGCAACGACACAGTCCACTAATTGTTAGTTGTACATTTAGCGCACGCCGATCGATCATTAAACGCTCTAGCACGGACGAGATCTCATTAGCGCGTCTCAGTCCATCAGCAATGGTAATCTTTCGTTTAGCTCTGTCATCAGGCATACGATTAAACGGCCAGTTTACGTTACAATAGTCGGCCCGACGATATTCCGCGATTGATTGTTAATAGGCGGTCACCCGATATTAAAGTGTCTCGTTGGATGCTACGAATTTGGTAAAAAGAGGCCGCGACCCGGCGACCAAAGCGTAATTGTGACGTGACTCGATTGCAGATTCTACAATTTTATTGGTTTTCTATCGTGGATGTCACCGTGGATTAAATAGTATAAGTAGGATTCCGTTTAACGTATTTTTGCAACGGGTGTTCCCTTCTAGTAAGATGGAACTTTAGGGTTGAATTTAGCTTCAAAGTGTATGATCCATATTCTATAGAATTGAAATGTCACTTGCGTCGAGACGCAAGCTGGTCATTTCGAGTACTCGATGTAAATACAAGCAAATCGACCTCCACCAGATGTAAGGCCATACAAGTTCACTCGCTCATGTATACTTTACTACCCTCGTCGTTAAATCCAACCCTAAACTGGGTCCCACCGTTCAAACAGCCAGCCACAGTCTTTCAGCATTTCATTATAAAAGCATGTAGCATGTCGGTTACTCATCTTATCCTATAAGCTGGCTACTACTAATCGCGATCCAGATATGAATTAGCTACGATCGACTACAGAAAAATCATTACTACCTCCCAAACCGCACTGCCAACTGTCAAAAACTTAAGAATTTTCCTATCGTCGATCCAGATGGCAAATAAAACACGTATCTCTGGATCTTCAAAGGATTCGTTTCGATCTCTATATGGTTAGTGAACGTTTACCCCGTTGTCGGAAATACGATTCAGTTAGACGTGTTAGAGCGAAATGGTATTCTAAGAGTGGCAGGGTACTACAGCAGTGGTCAGAAGAGAATTTAAACTGTGGAAGATTGAAGAGAAAACATAGGAAAAAAAGTTTCCTAGTTTATTACGCAGGCACGTAAGAATATAAATTTCAATGTTCCTTTCGACCACCGCTGTACGTATCGCTCTAGAAAGCATCATCGTTACGGCACACAGCGTTACGTTACTCCGGGCTGGACACGAGGACTTACGTAGCGTCTGGACTTTGACAAGGTCGGGCAGGAAGCCGCTGTCCCCTTTCTCGTTGATGGCCTTCACGCTGAACACGTAATACGTTCCCAGAGATAGCCCCGTGATCGTGGTTTTATATTCTCCAGGGGAGACGTCCAGATAGTGGTATCGATCCTCGTAGTCGAGGGCCTGCCGCCAGCGTATTTGATAGGAGGTAGGCAGGCCTCCGTCGAATCCTCTTTTCCATATGAGGGTGACGGAGTCGTGGGTGACGTTGTAGACCTCCAGGTCGGTGGGCTTGTCGGGCGGCGACGTGACGTCCAAGTGTATGATGTCCGTCGAGTGTCCCATCTTGTTCATCGCCCGGCACTCGTACTTTCCATAGTCGTGGGACGTCACGCGGAAAATGGTTAGCGTCGACTCGGAAATTAACTCGCTTAACTGTAAAAAGAGAGGAAGGGGGGCTCGATAAGCAGGCTGCAAGACTGTGCGATCGATTTTTGTCCGTCTGTCGGCCGACAAAACGAGGACTTCCAGTGGTGGGCTGGATGGGGCAGTCTTGGAGCTTTAGGTACTTGCGTGGGATTTCTGGCAGAGAGAGAAATTCTTGTTTTCAGGGATAAAGAATATTTTATTGCTGAGGATAAAGCGACTTGAGGTGTCCGTGTGATGGATTAACTTTCGTGTGATTTTCTACGTAGCTATTCTCAAAGAATCGGGGTTATTGTGGGGTGAAATGGGGATGGAAAAATAGAGGGTGAAGAGCGGGAAAAATGTTTTTTTACTGGGCCTTCTTAGTGAATTACTTCTATACCAGACGGGACAAGCAAGTAGAATAGTCTGTATATGGTCAGGCGTATCAGTAGTTCACGTTATAGGGGCGTTTGAAGTGCTTCGAGATGAGTTACGAGGATGCCACCAGCAAACAGACTACTTTAATATTCAATACGATATTGGAGCATGAAAAGCAAGAAATTGTAAAATATTTGCCATGTGAAAAAGTCAAGAATCAACTACGTGTACCGCACTCTGCGCTGATCGGTGCAAACGATTCACTTGTAATGATGAGAATGAGCTAAGAAAAATCTCACATCTGTGTGCGTGATGCTGTACTTGTGCTCCGTGACGTTCGGTAACAGGGTTTTCCCGTTGAAGGTCCAGGCGAATCGTGGTAGCGGAGAGCCTCGAGCTTTGCAAAACAGCTGCACGTTTATCCCTTTGTTCGCTGCTGCTCTCCTCGTCAACGGCGTGTTCATCATTTGTGGCTTAACTGTAGCAATACGAGTAATCATTAACAACCTATACGAAACCTTGCGACGTTTAAATTGCCATCTACGAAGGAGCTCTATCGATCGGCAGCCGCACGTACAATTTGTGACGAAGAGAATAGGCTCAGAGGTGACGTTCCCGATCCCGTTGTTGACTTTGCACTGGTACTCCCCGACATCCTCTTGATCGGGATTCTCGATGTGCAGATAAGAAGTCTTGTCGATAAAAGAGGTGGAATACCGCCCCAAGAGCTCCGAGTTCGAGCCAACTTTCTGCCATGTGACGTATTCGTCTCCTATGGGGCTGCCATCCACTTCGCAGAACAATTTCGCCTCGATTCCTGGCGGATACACTATCCCCGACTCCGAGGTCTGTTTGATTTTCGCGGCGTCTGCAAAGCACACAGTCGAAAATTCAACATAATTCAACTCCGATCATTCGAAGCGTTCTACGAAAGACGTAGGTGCACGCCGTACTCTATAAATGCCGCGGATATGTCATTAGGAAGCCGTTACCCCGAACTTCTGCGATCCCATTCAAGATTAGAGGAGGATCGCGTAGAACAGATTGCACTCACATTGAACGGTTAAATTTAGCTGATAGAACGTCGTTCCCTCGTCGTTGGTCGCTTCGCAGGTGTAGGTGCCAGCATCGTGGCGATCCAGTTTAGTGATGTTCAGCGTGGAGCTGCGAACGGATATCCGTCTGCTGCTGCTGACCAACGGCAGGCTGTCCCTGGTCCACGTGTATTTTATGTCGTTCGGGTTCCCCATGGCGGTGACGGAAACGACGAACGGCTCACCTTCCATTCCGATTAATTCGTGGGGTTCTATCGAGGAGAATATCGGCTTGTCTGCGAACCAGAAGCAATTCTTCAATCGGGCCGCAGGTCTCTTTAGAAAAGTAATCGATAGACTCTTGCCTCTGACATGCTCAATTTATATCGCATTCATGCGTCTTCCCGGCGGCCTACCCCTCTTTGGCGTATAAAACCGCTAGTGGGCTCTCATTGCCAGTTGAATAAGTTAAACAACCGAGAGTCTATGAAACAGTCGCCAACCACGCACTCTTCTCTAATAAAGCCGCAATACTCACACAATACGTCGAGGGTAGTAGCATCGTGGATGGACCTCTCCATCTGAGTGTTCCTCGCCTGGCACGTATACACCTCCCCGTTCATCTCTTCCGTCACGTCCAACGTGAGCTCGACGAACGCCAGATATCCACCGTGTAAGCCCGGCTTAGTGCCGTTTTTTGTCCCCTGCACGGAGATCCCGCCCTTCCACCACGACATCTCAGCCGCTGGGTTGCTACTGCTCGATTCGCAAATGATACGGCCCTCCTTGCCGGAGCGTAGATCCTGGGGCTCCCTGGTGATCTTGACTTTGTCAGGTGGAACTGTGACAGAAACGTTGCCAATCGATTACTCCCTACAGGTTAGGCCAGCAGCGATTTCTCGGAAGAAACAGGGGGCGCGAGAGTGGCAGAGGAAGATGGGGTTAATTTAACCCCTCTGGACTCATGAAGCTAAATGAATTGAACCGTCCCAAAGTTCTCTGCTGGATTGACGTGTGAATAAGTGGGATTGCGAGGGATTAAAAGAGGGAAAGGTGGTGGTGCGTAAATATGTGCCGTGTGTCGGTTCTTACAGTTGACTTTCAGGGCGAGAAACTTGATCAGAGGAATTTCGGTGGCCGAATTCGCCGCCTCGCATCGTATTCGGGCGTTATTGTCGGACGCGTTCACGAGCATCGTCAGCTCGCTGGAAACCGCGTGGTCTCGTGTTCTCGTGTTTCCTGTCACCTGAAACAGACGGTGCGTCGTTAAAGTCGATAACGAAGCAGGGGAGGGAAAAACGGGTGGCGGGATGCGACCGCAGGAAACGCGACATTTCAGATGTAAATCTGCTTGGCGGATCATAGGGGAGCTTAATCCTGCCACTGTACTATTTCATCTCGAGCTGGCGGCCCAATTGCTTCCCGACTCTAACACCTCAAAGAGGAGCATTTAATCCGAGCGTTTAAGTCCTTGCCAAGCTCACAGCCTCAAACGCTCGGCAGCGATCTCGAGAGCGCAGTGTCTGGCAGAAGTGAATTTTGACAAAAGACTAACAGCGTTTCGTCAATCCAACCTCGAATCTGGATGATCGTAAAAGGCAGTGCTGATTCGCTCACCGTCCTGTCGTTCTTGTACCAAGACAAAGTGGCCAGCGGGTTTCCCGAGGTGGCAGTGCACATCAGTTTCAGCACCGTGCCGGCATCAATCGTCTTCCCTTCCTCGTAGCCGGTGATGCTGAGCTTCGACGGTGGATCTGAGCGAGCGGAAAAAGAACGGATCGAATCCCCATGAGCATCGCGAGAAATCGATGGCGGGACGGTATAAATGCAGTTCTCCAAGTAAAAGAGCACTGGGGAGGGACAAAGGTGGTGGACAAAGCTCGAAAGTCGAATCGCGTGCTGGAGGATCGTTCGACCGGAGGGAAAATTAATTCAGACGCGAGCTCGAATTCCACACAGGCTCCACTGGTATATTCTCAGTTGGATCGAAATTCACAGGATCTGGGGTGAACCGACACGATACAGGAGCCCGCGCAAAGTCTGAAGCTCGCTTGGAATTAGTTTCATATTAATCCCCGCCCATGGTGCAGATCGTGGCCCAGGATTACGCTTACAATCGCGTTTAGTCGGCTAATTGGCCGGCGTGAACTCACAGATCACGTTGATGGTGTGCGTCCTCACGACGTTCTCCGTTAGCTTGACGTTCGACGCGTCGCAGATGACGACGATGCTGCGGCTGATCCGATTGATGTTGAACGTCACGTTCGACGACGTGATCCATCCACCTTGGGGCGCCAACTCGGTTCTCGAGGCGTTACTTTCGACATTGTGCCCGTCCACCGTCCACTTTATGTCCGCCGGCGGGTTCGAGTTCTCCGTCGTGCATGTGATCACCACTTGCTCGTCGGCCTTCGCCTCTGTTGGACCGGTGATCGTCACCCCTGACGGAGCGACTGCAAGCAATAATAGTTTCGCTTAACTTTCATGCCCATTCAACTCCTCTGATAGCTTCTCTTCCTTGGAACTTTGGGCGCAACTGGGTTCAACGGGAGGGTAGAAATTTCAAATACAATTCAGATTATATCATTGTCGATTAAAGCAACGAGAGTCTCTGCTAAAAAATCACTGAATTTCATTTTCGCTAGTAGGGTAAAGGACCCAATTACTGTCACCTTAAGCTATTTTACTTAAAATAACGAATAAATAAACTATAGTATATAATTTATAGCATAGATTGTAGGTTGAACTACATAATTCTTTTTGTGTATGACTTTACAACGTTTATTTATTTGTTATTTTAAGTAAAACAGCTTAAGGTGAGAGTAATTGGTCAGGTGTCAGCAATTGGATCCTTTACCCTCTAATTCCTACCAGAAAAAATATTAAAATCGAAGGATCGCATTGAAGCGAAGGTAGTACTCACAAAGTACAGTCAGATCGACGTGAAGCTTCATGGGATCCACGCTCATGATGTTGGACACCTCGCACCTGTACCTCGCGTTGTTGTCCTGCGCTTTCGCGATGATCGACAGCACGCTCTCGGAGAAGCTGCCCTCGGAACGATACTCCGTGGTGACCTGCTCGTTGTTCCTATACCAGACGATCTTCGCGGGCGGATTTCCGCCCCGCGATCGGCAAGTCAGCTCGAGCTGCTGTCCACGTTTCACTGTCTCCCCTTCGGTGTATCCCTCGATGTACGGCTCGCCAGGCGGGTCTGGAAATTATTCAATCATGCGAGCCTTGAGTAGCCGCGGAACCCTGACACCTCTGTTCCTCTAGTAATGGAAAAAGTTTCTTAATAAAAGTTCCATGGCAGGGGTTAGGGGGCGAATAACACGATGCAGCGGAATTAACACTGGCGGATTGTCGCGTGACAGCTAATTAATGCAGCTCAACCGAGATGTCGTAATCAACAGTTACACAAGCCGGTTGTAATTGCAGTGATTGACAGCTAAGCAAATGCTCGGCGACGCGCGGCGGAGATAGCGGGTGCTTAATAATTATTGCAGGACAATGCAGGTGATCGATGTTGGGTTCAGAGTTAGATCTTTCTCCGAGGTCCTGCTGTTCGAATCACTCTGCTTCGAAGAAAATATGTTTTCTTCTAGTCGACAATAAAGTGACAAGTTTGAAGAACTAGTAGGTAAACAAACCAGTAAATGACCAAATTGTTGAATGAGAAGCCCAGTAAATGACAGCATACTTTTATTAAGAATTGTACTTATTAATGTTTGTTTAATACGCAAAACTAAAAATATGGGATATTAAAAGTGCAATTACACTCTATTTATAAACAAATAGTAATTTTTAAATTTATAATTGACATTTCTTTGCCTAATGGTCATTCACTGGTGTGCGGGCAATTACTGGTTGGTTTACCCTAACTTTTGATTTTGTGTTTTACTGACTCAGAAAGGATTTGAAAGTGTTGTACTCACAAAACACAGAAAGCTTGATAGTAGCCCTTAAAGGTGTAAGGATGGGTATCGCTGGGTGCTTGGCCTCGCACGCATAGTCCATGTCGTTGTCATCCGCGGTGGGAAGGATAGTGATGGACCCGTGGGTGTCATATTTCAGCAATTCTTTCTTACTTTCTCCAGGCTTCTGTAGTTCCTTGTCTGAAACACCAGCGCAGAAGTGAACACGTTAGAACTACCATTTGCAGCGATGGCAAATCTATGTAGCTACACATACTCAGCGAGTTATTCTCCTTTCACACTTTTAACCTCATTTCCGCGGTACTGGAATTACCCAGAACATAATAAACTAATTCAGAACATCCTCGACACCCAATTCCATGGTAATCCCCAGGGTGCGAATCAACAATTCCATCCATGGAATTCTCTATACAGATCTGCCAATTCGCGAGCCGGCAAAGTGATGGTTTCCCATAATTTTTATTTTAATTAGTTCCAACGCGACGCATACGGAATCACGTTACTCCGCTGACAGAATATCGGTGCGGGAAAAATTCATCAGCGCCCAGGCGGCTTTTCAACGGGAGCAGAAATATTCGCCACGCGACGACGCTCGCCCTCCATATCGGGAAATTTATATTAAAGAAGTTCGACGGCCGTGACATCGCCGTGTTTCCGCTGATATTTATTCAGCTTCATGCTCCCCATCGCCCGCGAACGAAGCGGCGACGGTGGCCACCGTTCTTAAACCGTTAAATCATCGTCAAACAAGGCTGGACAGGCTTTTACCCAAAGCACCGATGCCTCTTTATTTCATTCCAGAAGTCGCGACTTCCGCAAACGACGTCAGTTACCGATGCCATTAAAGCGGAAACGCGGCCGCGGACGGGCGAAAACCAATCAGAAGATCGTCGGATTTGTACGATCGATTTACTTCTCACGGTGATTGACGTTGCACGTTCCATTTCGTATCGATATCAGTCGTTACGATAACTTCTCTTTCTAATCCCCCTTCAATGTGCTTCCTCCCCCCCCCCATTCCCCCTTTCTATTCAATGAAATCGTCGGATACCATTTCTCGTTCACAACCCATGTGAACGCGTAAGCAGGATAAAAACTTGGAATGGAATTTAACTAATGCGGTGAGAATTTCAATTATATGTTTTACGTGGCTCGTTGTAAAATACCATCCTATCCGTGGAACATGGCTGCCTCGAAAAACTCGAACGAACACAGTGTTTCAATGTTTAATCGGGAATTATTTGTTTTATGTTCTGCGCTGCCTAATGTAATTGTTCCTTTTCGAACGGAGCTTTTAATTTTGAAATATCGCGGATAGTCGTTTCTAATTGTATATGCAAAAGGGTAGCAATCTATTCCTCGTTCCTGAGTGTGATAATCTTTAAGCTGAAATTGTTGCAATAATTACGGAGCAAACTTTAATTAATTGCGAAAGGCTGGTATTGATTTAGAAAACGATGAGCTTCGGGATTTAGCGTGCTGGGGACGTGTGCGAACGACAGGAGCCGGGAAACTTGCGTGCGCACAGTTAGAAGTAGACTAACTCCGTAGACTTAGTGGTAAACTAGTCGTAAACCACCGAAATTTTGCCGCAAAGTGTGAAATCCGATTGGGATCGGGCTGGTATGCGCGGCGGACGTGCCGTTCGAATTCGTCTTTCACTTCCAGAGAGGCGTTCGGCTTGCTTCCAACGGTAGACGAAACGAGAATTGGTTAAACACGGTTTTTAAACAATTTTTACACGCTTCGACGAGGAACGGGGTTTAATCTGCGATAAATCGAATTCTATTTGAAAAGTCACAGGAACGATTAAGCATCTTCGTATAGATTTAAAAATCTCTGCGGTTTCGCAGAACCGAAAATAGATAGTTTCGATTGATTCCTACAGAATTCGTGTAACTGACCGTGGAACCCCTTTTTACTCGCGTTACGCGGGAGCTCGCGGAGATTTTGGTGCTTTCTGTTAAACAAATTTCATTTCCCTTTGAACAAATACATCCCGAATTTCCTATTTCCCGGCCCGTATTTGCGCAACGAAAGTTGATTTTTAATTTTTCAAGGAATCCCATTCAACTGGCGAGTGATAGGAATAACGCGTTTCGTTCCCGGCCAATTTTCTTCTCGGGAAAATTATTTTCCGTTCTGCCGGGACGAAATAATTTCCCCTGCTACGTGTATAACAACGTTTTCGCCCGCCCCTCTTCCCTTAATTCCCCTTGTTAATAAATCAGCCAGCCAGCCAGCTCTCTCGGCTGTAATACAGCGAAATGCAAGAATCTTGTTATCTCGCGATTATTTCGCGAGCGAATATTTGTCGAATTCCGGTGTCCTCGTTCCCACATTATTATTATACGTGTTCTCTTCTTACGATGCAACTCCCCTCTCTGACATCTTATCATGTTTAGCGAGATAACAAGTTCTCTAGAGGAAGAGAGAGAGAGAGAGAGAGAGAGAGAGAGAGAGAGAGAGAGAGAGAGAGAGAGAGAGAGAGAGATTCTTAGCTGTTGTGACTCGGTGAAAGAAATTACTATGCCGCGTTGGAATAAGTTACAAAGATTTTAGTTGTTTTAAGAAATTAATAATATTATGGAGAGTGGCTAAAACTGGTAGCAAAATATTTCTGGAGAATGCATTAACGATGTCGATTGACGTTTTCTGTTGAACTTTATTACAGGTGTAAGGGGAAGAGTAATTTAAGAATCCTAAATGGAATTACCGTTTAATTTGTGCGCGTTCGAAAGTTCTTGCTAAGTCGAATAATTTTTATTTGAAGGAATTTTTAAAATAGCGCAGCCATGAGAAGTTATAGAGAGATACAATTATAGTTCTAGTGATGTTGGTCAGCGAAGAGCGTCTGGCCCTGTACGGTATAGTTCCACTTGCTCTCCTGCACTTTGCTTCGTCCGCGCAGTATAATTGTATGGATCGATCATTGTGTTATACAGAACGTGCAGCATTCGCGAAACTGTGTTCTATTAAAAGTTGCTTAGATTAATAAAAACTTCGCGAGTGTAGAAATGAATAATTCCAAGTCACATCGGCCTTTATACTTAAATGTAACTCCAGACTTTTCCACTACTAAATCTTATCCGGTGCGCTATCATTATTGTCAATTTTCTGCACTATTACCTGTTCATATTACACACTGGGAAGATTAATTACGAAACCTCTGACGCGCCTTTGTTCTCTTATCCGTATCACCCTCCAGTTTCCCCGCTGCCGATACCAAACCGAAACTACATATTCGCCTAAACGAACTGAACGTAATAACCCTTCGCGAGCCAATTCATGGATCATGAATTATCAAAGCTGTAAAACGCGGGAATTAACAGCATGACGATGCACGTATCAAATTCCCATCCAGCATTCATTTCCCTGGCGAATCCGTTCCGCGGGACTCGCGGCGCGCGTGCGGTATTCAAGCTGGAACAAAAGTCTGAACGGAATTCGGGTCGCGGCCCAGCGCCGCTTAAAACTTCCCTTCGACTTCCACCGGACGTTTTTTGTCAAAGTGGCCACTTGCTTTGCCGGATTTATCAAAGAACACGAACATGTCCTGCGGGCCAAAAGATCCGTGTCATCCTCCCCTTTCTCGCTCGTTACATCGCTCGCTGGAATAGTTGCTTTTGTGGACCGTCCCGGAGACACTTGTTCGCTACCTATCCCGAAAACTTTTCAGACTTCCCGCGCTGTTTTCTTTTTTTTTCTTTCTCTCTCTCTCTCCCTTTTCCCCGCGCCCAAGTGGCTCTAACATCCACGCGACAGAGCATTTGCATGTCCCGGCGACAGAATTTCTGAAGCATCCCCTTTCCACGTTCCAAAAGTCACCTCGCGATAAAAACTTAGCGTTGGAGCCTCCCACATTTCTCCTACAGGACGGTTTAAACGTAGCAGCAAAAGGCATCCAGCGGGATCCCTCTCCCGCCCGCGCTTCGAATCATTTTCCCGCCCCGTGTTAATATTTAAACAGCCCGCCATTCTGGCCCGTGCACCGTTTTTTCGAAGGCACACTAGAGAATAACTTAATAGAGTGTCTTAGTTGCTCCATTATACCCACTCCGGCAATGCACTTCCCTCCGTGTCCGCCCCATATTCTCTTCTTTCCGTGCTTCTCCAACATAGTTAACATTTCATGATCTCCAGGGTCGTAACTACGGCTGGCGGTACAGGTTCCAGCCGCGGCCCCCCTGCAACTTTTATCCGCTGCCGGGCACGGCCTGCGCACGAAGATTTTCCGTTCGTAACTCATGTCAGGCACGCCTGTCGCGATAAAGATAGTACATCTCCCCAGAAATGGTATTAATCGCAATTGCTCCGCTGGTCTCCTTTGTCTCTGCGATTCAACGTTGTTACTCGCGCGTCAGTGCTCGAGAGAGGGGACGTTCCCTTTTCGACCAACAGTAGTCACGGGAAACATAAACGACTCCCAAAATTAATGCCAGGAACGCCAAGCATCTCGTTTTCCCGGCGTTGAAATAGAAATCCTCCCCCGAAGTCACTTTACCGGAGGGGGTTAGGTGAGCCCCTGCCAATCGCCATCTTACCAGACCGTGCTTCATAAAACGGAATCACTTCCGACCAACTTCACGAGCCATCGTATTTGCATTCGCATTATCGGATAGGCCGATGGTTAGGTATATCGCGGATCGATGACGTGCCCCGTCACGCCAGCCTTTCGATTTTTATTCCACCCCCGCACGACGTTGTTACGCTGCCTGGTGTCTGAAGCGCCGTGAGCGGAGGGATAAACAGATCCTTCGGGTTGATTGAATCGCGACGAATGGCCCGTTGCCCCGCGGGATTTAAATAAAGATAACGAGCCGGCCGGCTCGCGACGAGCGAAGTCCGTTTCATATTCATTAATTACTGTGTACAATCGTCCAGCTTCCTCCGCTGGATGACAGCCACCGGCCTTTGCTCGTCGAACCATTATGAGTCCCCTTTCCCTCACTCCCGCGGCTATTACTTCTGCTTCCGCGGCACTCATCTTTTATAACGCTCCCCCCTTCCCGGCCGCTGTTGCTTCTCGTTGTTTTCCTTTATCTCGAAGCGCGTGCAGTTCGACGTGGATCGATAGCGCACTCGAGAGAACCGATTTTACTTCTGAAAATTGCTCCTTCGTCTCTACTATGTAGCAAGAGAAATCGACCCTCCTCTTCTTCCCCACCCCCTCCCTCAATCACCCCCGTGCTTTTCTTCCTTCATCCCGGCGTTCCGTTCCCGACTCCAGTCGTGTGTTCTTCCGTCGGGACCAGCCCTCGCCGTTCCGGGTCTGGCCCCGAGACTTTAATTGTCAGTAAAAATGGATTAAGGAGAATTAGGTCCCGGGGAAGGTCTGCTCGAATCGACGCGCGGAATCCACTTTAAGCGCTCCTTTTGTCTCTGATCGATTAACTGGTGTTCGCCGGGATCAAGCTGGAAGAATTTCTGCTTCGATTCCGAGGGACAGAGTACTACTCCGATGCTCTGTTGGCCCCTCGAATCACGGCTGATCAGATGGGATTTCTTGGGGGGAGAGGGGTGCTCGGTTTAACTGCGAAATAGTAATCGGATGCTGGGCTGTGGGGCAAGCTGATGATCGTTTATTAACCGTGATTAGTCAAATGATTTTATTTAATGTATTAATTACGTTCTGTCGTAATATAACTTTAGGGGATGCGTATCCTTTCGTGAATCGAATAGCTATGTTTATTAGACTTGAGAGTGCTAATCAAAGATTATGATTACCTTGTGAACTTGGCGTAGATCCGAATGGATATAGTAGAAATTGCAAGTGTATGATGGAAATTCTTGTTTCAAGATCAGCATTACATATTCTTTTACTTGTAAGATTAATTCGGAGAGGGAACGGTTAATAGGTATTCGAAGAACCTAGTGGGGTATCCTCTTTTCTCCTTTAATTAAACGAAGCAACGAACGGCTGGGTTCTTTTAAAGAAGATCCTCGAACCCCACTCGTCTAAACTCGATTAACGCGAATCCGTTGATCCTCGTCGGCCCCGAAGGCGAAAATACAACTTAGTTCGTAATCCACGATCACAATAAATAAAGATTAATCATAGCTCGAGGTGATTCAAAAAGGGGAGACGTAATTTCGGCCAGAAAACTCATTCGTCTGGTTCGCGTCCCAATTGCCAGTCTCCGTCAATTATTTCTGACCGATCCATCTTGCCCAGCCTCGAGTTTCGCTCCGCTCTGTTATTTCGTTAGAACTGTCGCGATATTTTCATATTATAACTCAGAATGAAATTATGAACTCGTCTTTCGGCGCCTAAGAAGCTAGCGATCTTTGGGCAATAAATTTTATATAAAACTTGCAAACCTCAAAAAAATGTTATCGCGATCACTTCCGTACAGAAATTTCAGGAGTTCCGAGTAGAAGAATCAGTTCCCTACAAAATTTATTGACAAAGCGGAAAATAACGGTGCTCTGAAATTTTCCTTCTCTCAAACTGCAACTGCACAAGTAGAAGTATTCTTCCTTTCCAGGTCTGAAATGTAGGAGACATTTTCAGGCACCGTTTACACCATAGATAACGCCATAGAACAAAAGCCCGCGCACATCCTTATGTAAAGGAGACCTCTGGAAGATCTCGATATAAATTGTCCCGTTTGCGATAAGAACTTCAACGCTCGTCGATTCTTATCGCGGCGATAAGAACGGTCCCGGCGCGTGATAATACTCCGCCGGAGTCAGGGGGTGAAAGGCGAAGGGATGAATTTACTTACCGCCCTCTATGGAGATCGGCGTGATGGTCGTGCCACCCCCTTTGATTTGCACGTTCCCTCGATACCAAACGATCGACGCAGCTGGCTTCGCCGATCGAACGACGCATTCCAATTCCTTCGATTCACCGACTTTCACCACTATCTTCTGCTTGTTCGGGTGGTTGCTGATCTCCACGTCCTGCGGAGGCGCTGTAAAAAAAACAGTGAAATGCAATGGTCAATACGAGGATAAGAAACAGTGCAACGAGCATTAAATCATCTTCGTCTAATTGTGCTTTGGAATATTGCCTCGATGCCTATTCTTCAACCCTTCAACGTCTGTTCTGAATGTTTTGGTACCTTTATAGTTTAGATTCATAGACAAACAGTGGGCAGAAACTGTTAGCAGTAAAAAGTTTGAAAATCGAAAGCTCAAAAGTGTTTCTCTATTTTATAGGAATATATTAAGAAGGTGAGCTAGGCTGTGGTTTTGAATATTGAATATCGAGCTGGAAACGTAATTATCCAGAAAAAATTGCACGTCGCCGTGTGTCCTATAATCGGGGACGAAAGAAGGATCCCGTGGCACCAGAATAAAGCATATGCCACTTGTTAATGCGCCCAATAATCGATACGCGGCTAAATAACTGAATAAAGGGACTTTTTTTTCATCGCGTCGCATTATTTATACCGTGCTCCATATATAGGCACGCATAGAGAGCGCGTTCGAATATAAACCACCGGCTAATTCCCCCGCAAGCAGCGAAGGATATTGGCATCCATCTCCTAAAAATCCCATCACGGTTACATCCAAATAGAAGCGCATCAATTTCGGGTCTCCCGAAAAATTCAACCTAACGAACCTCGAACTGCACAGTGCACATCTAAATATACCCGTGTAGAAAATAAACGGGTCCAAAGAGTTCTCCAAGAAGACGAGGAAAAAGAATTTTAAAACCCACAAAAAACTCCTGCCCCGTTTCTCTGCTCGACATGCTTCGCTCCACGGTTCCTCAACGTTCCAAATTTTGCTTTTCCGCTTCGCCGTCTGACTACGACACCCCCCCCCCCCTTCCTCTCGCATCCCGCCCCGCCATTGTTGCCCACGGTTTATCGTTACAGGGATACCATCCGCGTGGAATTCTTTTTTTCTTTCCGCGCACGCCAAAGCCACTCGACGGGCACGTAACGACCGATAAACAGGAGGGTCTGCGAAGACTGCGCGGGCGGAGAGCACTCGAAAAATCAGGGAACGTTACCTCCGCCGGAGTTTCGGCGTGGAAACGATCTTGCCGAGGGGCGGGAAGAAAAGGGGAACAGGAACGCATTGACCAGGAAGCACCGTAGCACCGGTTATTTGCCACTTCATTTCGCCTGATGCAACGTGCTTTTCGATCGGTTCAACGGCACGCCTCGCCGTCGAAGAAGAGTAGTTTCTATCTGGGAAGCTGGCTATCGATATTGGAAAATACGTTCTCGGCGGACAGGCACCGCTGTCGGCCGATACGCGTAGGAGTAGCTCTTGATTCGCCAGTTACCCTCCACGGGATTCTTCATGCGCATACGGACTCGCTACGTATTAAGGGGATAGGAAATTAACCCCGGTCTGTTCGACGCAACCGAGGGTAGGGGTGTTGGATTTTCCTCTCCATCATCATCTGTTGCTCCTCGACGAGGATTATAACTTCGTGGGCTCGATGGAGAAGCGTGGGATCTTCTATCATTGTGCGCTTGTTAGCTTGTCCGAGGATGTTGCTGGATTTCCGCCGTGGATCAATTGGATAACTCTTCTGCTGCTATTTCACGAGGATTGTGGGCTTGTGATAGCCCGCCAGTGGAGAGTTGAATTTTCTTTTGCGAATTGTTCGGTTGGAAGAATCTTCGGTACTTCTGTTCGTTTGTAGAATCTTCTAAAATTAGAATTCATCGGGAGGGCTGCGTTCAGTTTCTTGTTTTGGCACGTTTCAAGTGTTCTCTGTTATCCCAGCGAAATCAACAGGCTGAGCATTTGTCCTCTCCTCGTCGTCGAATCGTTCAAATATGAAAAAATTCTTAAAATGATTCCCAGCGAAAGCTAATTTGAGAGGGCGGAAAGGGAAGGGAATACAGTGGGAAATCGGGGAGCAGGGAGGAGCAGAAGGAGCAACGGTAGACGCGATACCAGGCGCGGAAGAAATTAGGGAAGGTGGAAGAAGCTCCCGTTTAAGTGGCGAAAGAACGCGGGGCGCAGGGAATGGGAAACACCGCCCGGCGATGCTGTTATCGCGGTGGACAGCGAGGGGAAATATGGCGCCTATTATTCCTTGAATACCTTTGCCTCGCCGCGTAATTCCTGCCGAGAGAATGCTGCACTACCTTCGTTTCTTTCCCCCAAGTGGATAGAGGTCAGAACATTCGTCTACGTTCGTTTTTTATCTGTTGAAATTGTCGGTTGTCTCCAGCGTGCAGATTAAGGGAAGTCGTTGGTGGAAAAAGCGGCGAGAAGCCAGACGGGGAAGGGGAGCGAGGAGAATCTTTATTTTTCCTCCGCGGTGTCCTTGCGAGGACCGTCGCGCGTATTTTTTTGCCCGATGGGTATGTATCGCGGAGACTTTCCGTGATCGATACCCTCGGCTCGCTTCTCGTCGAGGAATTAGGGTTGCGACGCGATAAATTCGCGGCGAAGGCTGGACCAAGGTCCGAAAAAAGTAGTAAAGTCGTTTATACAGGGAAACAGCGAGTTGCCGATGGTGCGAGTCGAGCGCTTTCAGACAGACGTGGATTCATTTTATATGCACGTGTAGTTTAGCGTTTAGAATTAGGGAAGCACTTGGGTGCATGCAACTGTGGTGGGTCGAAGCAAAATGTAATCTCTGACTGACACCAACCCGCAACTAAATTCACGCATCACCTGCAACACCTGCACACCAAACGCGCAGAAACAGATCCGCCTAAATTTCGCAAATCTCCCGTGCAATTCATTATCACGCGAAACTGTTGCTCCACAGCTGCACACAACGAAACTATTAACTCAGCACCCCGCCCCGCCGACCCGCGCGAGGCAAATATTTCACCAGCAATATCCGCAGTAAAAACAGCCCCACCCCATCAATCGCGACCTTTAATCCAAAAAAAAAGACAGGAAAAAAATACGAACTGACAAAAAATAACGAAAACAGCAGAGGGGAATAGGAACAAGAGGAAGCCGAATAAAAGATGCGTCGCAAATTGGCCCAGACTAGACGCGAACGTGGATGAAGCAATTCGCATTCCTTCCACCCGGAAGCCTGCCACCCTCTCGTTATTCCGTTTCCCCTGCCCCCATCCCTTTCCGCGCGCGCGACGAAATTGAACGTGATTTCGTGCGCGCGCGCGGAGAAACGCCTATTTTACATTTTCTAGAACAGTGAGCCGGAAGTCCAGCAATATCGTTGGATCGTGGGATTGCAACGGCAGCGACGTCGGCGACGGGACCGGAAGGGGGTTGGGGGAGCGGGTGGATTCACGCGTTGCGTTTCAAGGGGTAGTGGGAGGGGGGGTCGGAGGACGCGCGAAGAATGGATGCGGGATAGCAGGGAGGAGAGTTGTTTCAGGGTTTAGTGATAATTGAATGAGCGAATGCTGTATCGTCGCGGGATTTCGAACGGTATCGAGTGTACCGAGTGTGTCTGAAAAGTTCCCTGGCCTGTTTGAGCGTGGCAACGCCACCGTGCAGAGGCGCGCGCGGGCGAATGCGTTCGTCCACGGGGAAGAAAGGATCTTCCAACTTGCACCCCGAGTACCGCGGAGAAAACTAATTATTTCCCGTCTGGCAAGAGTCGCCGAGCTCTCATCCCCCTCGGCCGAGAGCTTTCGTCCTCCTCCTGTTTTTCGGAGGGGGGGGGGGGGGATGAGTGTTTGTCGAGGACGATTGATTCGTTTCGTTACGAATCGATCGGCCGTTAGCTCGGTCGCGCTGGGGAATTGAATTTGTCCGCGAGTCGAGTTTGTGCGGTGGGGGGCGCCGTGCCGCCCCACTGAAGCTTCTCTGCAGCGTTTAATTGGTCGAAACTTTGACAGCGTTTTACGAAGAAGCGCTTCGATTGTAACAGTCGCTTTTTTTTTTCTCCCCCCTCCCAGCGTTTAATCCCCTCGGCGAGTGGGGTACACAGAAAGGAGCAGGAAGTTGACTCTGAGTTTCAAGCTTCTCTAACTGGCCTCCGGCGGCCCAGACGCGATTAGATTCCTCCCTCGGAAACACCACAGCGGCCGGCGGCGTTCCTCGTATTTTTCCGCGGCCCGACTTCGCCTCATCCACCGTTAATAGGCGCGAGAGTGTGTCCTAAATAATGCAAAGTGTCCCTGAATAATGCATACGGCCCCGTGCACTCAGGGCCACGCGGACCACGCAAGTAACGCATTAACGGGCAGCGTTGGCACGTGGCCTGGACGCGAAACCGTGTAGAACAACGGCGAAACGCTTTTCGCGAAACTAGGCCGCGAGAACTTCCACCCTAGTGTTCCGCTTCTTCTCCGCAAAGGAACGCCGGGCCGCGCGGGCAAAAGCGAGCAGCTGGTAAACGCTGTATTTCCGCGTCCCCCCTCCATTCGACTCTCCCTGTGAAATAAGACGATTGTCAGGCGATAAGTTTGTTTCAGGGGAGGGGGGCCAGGGGCCCGGATTTTTGAACCGGCGTTGAACGAAAGTTGAGCGTGTAGGTTCGCGTCTTTCACCTTTCGCGCCCTCTTTCGTCGTTCTTCCGCGAAAAGTTCGCCGGGGATCGTAAAAACGGTCGAAAAATGTTTCGACGATGTTGTATGGAACTGTGCTCTTCTTTTTATTCGCAGGAAGACGGGGATGTCTGAATGGAGAGAAAGATTTGTGGCGCGAAGATTCCTGCCGCAAGGTCCTCGTTCGGAGCGACCTTCCACTTCCGAGGACGAATAACTACTCGCCAAGATAGGGTGAGTTTCTCGCGAGCCTATTTAATTAATATTGGAACTGCGTAGAAGCTGCCATTCGTGTCTAAAGTAGCTGCCAAGGGGTCTAAAGTAGCTCAGAGTATCAGCTGTATTTATATTAAGATCCTGAATCGAGCTCAAAATGGAAGAGCTGCTGGCCTTGAATATTTAAAATACAAGCTTCTCCTGCATCGCAGCTCATTTTTCCGCTACAGACATCTCGTGGGAGCTGCAAGCTTGCAAATCACTGCGATACTTGGGCGGGAAGAGTTTATGGTATTTGTTAATATTCGTAAAGCGGTGGCACGTGGCCGGTATAATCACCGTCCTCGAACCAACCCTTGACGAATCGCCCTCGTCGACGGCAGAAAGACAATCCCTTGAATTTCCACCAGCGGATCCTCGTTTTTGTTCACCCTCTCTTTCTCGAATATTTTTCAGCCCGTGCCCAAGCTCCTGTTCCCAAGCCAGCGCGATTATTCTTTATTTATAACCGTGTATACACAAGAATCTTCAGGCAGGAACAATGGGCCACGTCGTCACGATTGTTTTCCGCACGGTTTCGAATTCAAAAGGACGCTGCTCGACAAAACGAATTCTTCTTTTCTAATTACACTCCCTCGCAGTCGCGGCACGCTTTTCGAGAGAAATAACTGAACCGTTTAAATACGCGAGTTTCTGCGCGAAACGCCGAGCAAACTTTGATTCGCTTAAACCTTAAAGAAACAATCGAGCGATACTTAATCAGGCATATTAGAAAAGCCCTCGAATTAAGCCCCTTGAAAATTCGCCCCGCCACTTAAGTTCATGAATACATAACGAAAGGGATGGGTCTTCGTGATCCCAAGTATTCCATTTGCAGATTGTTCAATCGTCCATCGCTGGAGTAAAAAAAAATCGCAAAAAAGTTCCTTCTGCGAAACTCGCGACTCCGCTCCGGAGGCAGCGCGGTAGCTTTGAAATGATAATTACCGGGGCGGGCAGCAGAAATCGCGAGAGGCAGTACATTAATATTTCCCCTGGGAGCTCGTAATCGAATCATCCCGCGCTACCAAATAGATTTCCGCGTCTCTGAAACGAGACTGTAAAAATGAACAGATGGAGGTCTGCAAATGTCCGTGCAGCTCAGCGCGGCCTTAACAATTTGCCTCTGTGCAAATGTGCGACGCGTAACTTTACACTGATTACCGTGAAATACGGCTTCGTTCCGCGAATTCCAGCCCCGGCTATAGCCCGGAAGAATGGGGCAGGTTCGATTCTCACTCGGCGCGTAGGTCGACGGCCGGTACACGGGAATTTATTTCCGCAAAGCGCTCTCGGACGGCCGGGAGCTCCAGCCATGATCGATCGTCCATCGATCACCGGCCCCCGGAAATGCAGTTAAGGCCGGTCGAAACGCAGACGCGTCTGTCGACATCAAAAGATACGGATACACTGGCCACCGAACGCGGGGGAAAAAAACACGACCGAACGCGTACATACAGCGAGCGAGGCTTTGAAAACGCGAGCCGCGGGGATGGGGGTGGAAAAATGCCAGCTGGGGGGGTTCTGACATTCAGGCATTCAAAACGTCGGACCTTCAGCCTCATTAACACGGCGCCACGTTGGAAAAAAAGACAGGCCTGCACGGGGTAGCAGCAAGTTTCACTCCTCGGTGAAAATGGGGGCGGGAACGCGAGTAATAAAAATTCTGGAATAAAGAAGGCATTCGCCAAGTCGCTGGGCGTTGTGCCTCCGCGGGGTGCTTTCGAGAACTCGTAAGGAGCGAGTGCGTCCATTTTTTCTGGGCACAAAGGGGGGCGCTGCTCGTTTCGCCGGGCGAGACGAGTGGGGTGTGTTTCTGGAATTTGATCGAGGGAAGATTTAGAAGTACGGCTGGGCATGAATATGCTCGCGGTTCGTAGATAATTCCGCGGAGTTATCTCTGCTGTATGATTCCTTGAAAGGGAGTGGGAATTCTTTGCGAAGCTCACCGGGGCTGAAGAAATTTTAGGGAAATTATTTTATGGATCTGGGATGGATTTTGTTACCAACCTAAAATAGATGGCCATCAAAGTGATTTAATGGGAAATCCTCTCCGCGAGGGAGTAATTCTCCTCCATCTTCCGTGGCAAGAAGTTTTATTAAAAATCGTTCCATTCGATCCGGAAGTTGGTGTAAAAAACTGTGGAACTGGTGGGCCAACTGCGGCACTCGTTATCTCTCGCTGCCCGGTTCGATTTACGCCGTGTTCGCGTAACTTGGTGACGCGATAATGGCCGGGCCAGAATCTTATTAGCGGGAAGACGTGTCGCGGTTTATGCGCCCGGTTCGAGGGACCTTTTATCGGGATTAATGCTAAGCTTTATGTTCGAAAATTTTACGACGCGGCACCTGGGAGAATGGAGATGGTGGAAATGGTAAGATAAAACAGACACCTTTATCATGTTTCATGGGATAATTGAAAGTGTCCTTTACGATTCGCGTTGCCCGCGAAGGGTACCTTCGTGGCTTCTTTCTCAAAAACAGCAGGGGACTCGGATAATATTATTATAACACCGAGATACGAATATAAAATGGAGATGCTCTCCGCAGGTCTCTCTGCAGAACTTGATACCTTCTTTCGTTACTTCGTTTTAATAGACAAGAAGCTATCGGTGCTCCAGAATATAACATCCAACATTTTCTTCCGTTCCGTTGTATTTAAGAGAGCTCCTCCTATTTGTACGTAACACTAATTATTACAAAGCCTTATTATTACAAAATAACCAGTAGGGGAGACCGGGGCCACAAGTTCCGAGGGGTAAGTTGTTCCGACAGTTCTATCTTCAAAATAAAAAGAGCGTTGTACTTTAAATTATTTTTTCCGTGTAAGTTGAACACGCCACTCTGTGGAAAAAATAATTTAAAGTACAACGCTCTTTTTAATTTTGAAGATAGAACGATCGGAACAACTTACCTCCGGAACTTTTAGCCCCGGTCTCCCCTACTATATCAGAAGTAAAATAATTTCCTCTGAAAAACCGGAACTCCGATCAAAGTTCTATCCACTGATCTAGCTTCATTATTTTCGTCGACACAGAAATGAAACTCGCTGGGCATACCATCGAGATTCGAAGTAGCAAAGCATCGTATCATTGGATAAATACCGGAACGCACAAAGTATCACCCAACCGGGGCGATATTTCTTTTCCCCTTTGAAAAGGAACCCTTCCACTCGGCCCCACAAAGTCACGAGCAATTAAGATATTCACGGCGATCGCGATAATCCGCTTTCAACGGCCACTTTAATTGGCACTGCGCGCTTTAGCTCCTTCTACATTTAATATCTCTTATCGATGCAGATCCCGACCGACGATACCATCTCCTTCTCAATTACGGTTTTCCATTTTGCTGGCTAGCAACCGGCGCGAGGATAATTCCCTGGTAGTTCGACGGGAAATGTGACAAGTCGGCCAAAGGGAGAGGGAAGAGGAAGAATAAGAAGAAGTTGAAGTCGAATGCGTGCGGGGTGGCATTTAACCGATCCAAGGGTGGGGTTCGTTTAGCAGTGCTCTTGAAACTTTCGAATTGGCTTCCACGAGTGGCAGACGACAGTCATTATGTCAACTAATTACACTCGACGCGGGGGAACGACGCAACTGCTTCCCGTGGAGCACGAACGAAAGGGAAACGAGGTTCGCGATAAAAAAAAAGAACCGGATAAAGAGAACCAAGTACGCGAAGAGGAGTATGATATACCGTCGCGGAAGCTGTGCAACCTCCCCCGGTAAATGAATTCAACGGAATTATCAGCGCAGTGAAAGATATCGACAGACTTTGTTTCCAAGCGCGCTCGAAGATTTGCCAACGACTTTTTATTGTTCCGTTTCGTCGGCGCGACATGGAAAGTTTTAGCAAGCAATTGTACGTCCCTCGTCCCCGGGCAACGCGCTACAGATTTATTTTATTCGCTGTCCTATCGCGGGTAAATCTCGTTTCGCCTGTTCGCAAATTGTTGTCGGCGGCAGACGAAAAAAAAAGAGGAAAAAGGAGAATAAATAAAGAAGCAAATAGAACGAAGCTCCGGCAGAATGTTAAAAAAACACGATCGCGATGAAAGCGAACACACCTTGCGGGCACACGGCCGAACGTTCGCAAGGTTTCTTAACAGGTCCGCCTCGTTAGCACGGGAATTAAAGCGATGTTTTCGAGCCCGTTTCAATGCATTGAAAAACCGACCGAGTGCCCTTGTTCCGCGTGTTTCCCCTTTAACCGC
This sequence comes from Andrena bicolor, assembly GCA_960531205.1. Taxonomy (NCBI): domain Eukaryota; kingdom Metazoa; phylum Arthropoda; class Insecta; order Hymenoptera; family Andrenidae; genus Andrena; species Andrena bicolor. The sequence goes on along the minus strand of OY482664.1, from coordinate 51,380,656 downwards.
GTCTCCAATTAAAAATTCGAATTACTCGCGCGCTCTGGCGACATTGTCAACAGGGGTGTTATATTAATCGACGTAATTTCTAGTACGATTAACGGATCGCATCCCCGCTTACTCTGTATTAACAATTATATCGGCAGCTTCGGAAGATACTGCAGAGATTCGGCTTAATTAGCAACGGTACAGTTCAATCTACTGTGCAAGCAATCCTCCATAGAATCTTGCAACAAAGCAATCGAGGGTTAACGGGCCACTATGAAGTACGCGAGGGTGTCTTACTTCCGACCCTCCCGCGGCAACGAAATCTCCGAAAAAAAAATGAACTCTGAATAGCAAGTAGCTGGCAAAGAAAGTAAAGAGGAAATTATCCCCACTGATGGTATTCAACCACAGCCTGTTCCCTCGCGATCCTCACTTTCCCTCTCGACCGCCCCCTCGCCTGCCTACTTCGGGGCTCGCCTCAGGGCTGAGCGTGTCTCACGTATCGCGCGCCTGAATGGCTGCTTCTGAATGACACAATGAGTTTGAATAGTATCCTCCGCTAAACAAGCACCGAGAGCCAGGGGCCCCCGCCCAGTACCCTTGTCCCAGACGAAAAGACATCGCTGTCAAAGGGACTCCTATCCTGCATTCGCGGCGAGTACTCCGCCTGATTGTCGGGCACGCATCCTCCGTTTCGTAGGATCAAGGATCAAGACGCGGGGAATAGGCGGGAGGGCGACGTGGTTGCATTATGCGACTAGTTATGGGAGTACCTGGGAAATTACTCCGGGGGACGGAGGGATTATTTTTCTGACCCGCAAGTGGATGGCGAGCTTCTGGGGAACGAGGAGCGAGGATTTTCTTCGTCGATTACATTTGTCTCGATTACGAGGCTCGAGGAAAGTTTCCAGAATTCTTGAGTAAAATGTATAGTGTCTTAGAGGAAGGTTGATACTTTAAGTAAAGTGACGTATTTGTTCCGCTTGCTGGTATCCTGGGTTACCGCGAGCTTTGCTTTAAATTGGGTCAAAGGGTGCGTTCGCAGTTCTGAAACGTGTAAAGAGAATTTTGGGATAAATTTTGGATTCTAATCAAGTAGGTAATGAGGGCGGAACTTGTTTCTGAAGAGGAGTAATTTGATGACTGACCAGCCCCTGGGTTTAGGGTTTATATGTATGCTCGTGGCTCTGTGAACCGACTCGCTAATCCTGTTGCACAATCGATTCATTGGCCTGCGAAGTTTAACCTCGCAAATATTAATTTGTATAGGGAAATTTCGTGGCATCGCAGCCGCGCAAGTCACAAAGACTGTTTTCCAATTATTCAGCTTTCTGTTGCAAATATTAATTATTATTTTTATCGATGTGTTTACCATTCTCCAGTTCGACGTTATGAAAACGCGCGCTTTTGTGCGGAATATGTAGCAGCTGTTTATTTTTGCCATACAAATACTGATGTCTTTGCTTTGGATTCTATGGAATCAACTACTTTATTTGAAAATTTCGCATTGTTCAAACTTATCCTCGCGAGAGCTGCTCGTATTAATAATTATGTTTAATTTTCTATATATCGTTTTTCAGTACTCCCACGCTCCGAATAAACAGCCGACGAATTTCATCATTATTAAACTCCCTCTGTTATGAATTATTAGAAGCTTTCTCCGAGTATTTTAATTTTTAATACCTTTTCAGCTGTAAAAAATTATATTTTTCAGATTCGTAGTCAGTAGATTTAACAAAACTTCAAAATTATGAAGAAATCCCCCTTTTCCAAACCCTTAGTGTTCACCTAACCTTCTTCCTATAAAAATTTCAAACAAATTTAAAAAATCAAACACTCATACTATGATCCGCTATACCTTCACCAAACCCCTTAGCTTTCAGCAGACTCCATTTGCACGTAAAATCTCAGCAAACTACAGATCAAGCCATCTCACCGCCGAGCCTCCATTTCACATCGAGTTACTGCCGGTTGTACGTGGAAATTCCTGTTGAGAGCAATTCTCCCTAGCTGCGAGGCGAATATTCCGCAGAAGCTTGTTACGTCACTTGAAATTCTTTAATTATACTCGTCCCACATGCAGCCGCGAGCGGCGGTGCCGGGGGAACTTTATTGTAATCGGTTACTTTCTCGAGACGTTCGTCTCGCGGCGTATTTCCATAGAATTTCGCGGAACGCTCCCAACCCTCTTTGAGGGCTAAAGAGTACGCTTGCGGCTGGAAAGGCTGTTAACTGCTTAGCAGCGCCTCTAAGGGTGAAACCCGCCCGCTCTTTGCGTCGTAATAATTGCGGATAATTGCGCATAATTTTACGCGTTTAAGGGCGGCAGTGGGTGGAGCGGGTGAAATGCAAATCGCGATAATAAAACGCCTCGATGGCGGAGCACACGTGCACAAACAACTGTACGCGGCCGCTACCTATCGTTGTACACAAGACGGCGAAGTTCGGCAGAAATAATGGCGACGAAACGGTAGCTCGACGCTATAGAAAATACAGAGAAGAGGAGTTTTCAACCCTTTGCACCGCTGGATTAGCATAATCGTGTGTGGTTCTTCCTGCTTCGCTTCTTGCCGGCGCGAAACACGAATACGCTTGGTGCGATTCGCTAGCTTTCGGTATAATATCCGTTAAATATGCTGCTTGCAAAATATTGTAGAGTTTATGCTCTACCAACAGACTTAATCTTCTATTCGAGCAACTTCAGTAGACTTTGCAAACTTATCCTGACTTTTTCAAACTTCTTTTAGAAAAGTGACTCGATAATTATTGAACGAAGGATGCAACCAAGGGCCAGATAATTACTGGATGTAAGCATTAATAATGTTTCTTCAGGCCAACCAATCTCTTCCCAATCCACCCCCTCTAGAAAAATCAGGAAACTGTTAATGATGCACGCAGTAATTGGAAGTTTGTAAAATTTCTTTGTTCTTCCGCGTTGTAAATCTTCGATAATTTAGCTAAATCCGTCCCCTGTTATCCTTGTAATAACGGTGCTCTGGAGTGGCCAGCGACTGACGTTCGAGGAACATCGTCGGATCTAGACATCATCTAGTTGAAAAGTTGTAATAACAACCTGTCGCGTTCCGCGTCACACGCGATTCGTCTTCATCAGTGACAAGAGGGAGGGGGTGCTTCCGGTACACCGCGATTATGGAAGTTACAGCGTGCAATCAATTTTTTAAGGTCCCCTGTCTCCACGCTACATGACGGCTTATCTTTTCCGCAGGCTGCAACCATTTTACGCTCTTATCGCTCATTCTCCAAAATACAATACACTTGCTCGACGTCATTTAACATTTCTTAATCTCGACCGCCATTAATTCCATTTTACACTTCAATTTTAATTCCAAAAGAACTTTTCCTCCGATTTCCTACGATCAGCTCGGAAGAAACGATGGCCCACTTGGCGAAAGGGGAATAAAGTAAGGATGAAGACGCGGAAAAGGAGAAGCATCAAGTAATTAATACGAGAAGACAAGTCGGTCCAGAACGACCGGTAATTTTCTCAGTAGGCAGACTTGTCCGTGCGCGTCCCTAGAAAGGAGTACACGAAACGGAGACAAAGGTAAATTCATCAAGCGCTATATTTCCAATGCGACATTAATGTCGTCGTGCACAGAATAATGGAGATCATAACGACGGCTCCAGGGGCCCGCGGCAGGATTTATAGTTTCCACTTAGCTTCGCGGCTACGGCAAATTATAATATTAATTGGCGCGACCCAGATTTCGATTGTTAGACAGCAAACGAGCACCAACTTCCGCAGCCCCGACGCTGCGCGCAGGTATGTTTATCTTCCTGGCGAGATTCGTCGATGTCCATTCAAGACGAAACCACCCCCGCGTGGTATCTCCTCTCCGCGCCATGGTATTTTAATTTCCACCCCGACATCCGTTTTATCCAACCTCCCTGAAACTGTACGGCAGAACTATGAGCAACGTATCGTCGGTTCAGAAATGTTTCTTATACTCTTATACTCTTGTCTGAAGGATACAGAGTGTATGCATCTTCGCTCACCACAAATATTAAACTAGGTACATGCGTTTCCCTGTTATTAATATTATTCCTTGAAGAAGACCAGAATTTTAAACGCTGACTAGATGAGAAGCTAATTTGAAGCCTTATGCCGAGGTTTACGTGAATGAAATTTTGGGGGCACAAAGGCGTCTGCGTCCAGCGCGTAATCAAACTACCTAAGGGTTAACACCTTACACCGTGTCTCTTTTCCGGGCAGCCGCTGCGGGACACGACACGCAACAGGAAAGGGGGAAAATAGGGAATAACCAAGTGGATATCAGATTTGATCAGCATGCAGGCAGAAAATGCATTTGCACGGATCCTCGACGGGGAATAATTTGTCCCTTCTCTTCCGCGAGCTTTCTACACGCGGCGAATGCATGGCGGAGAGGAGGTCGTGCCTACCCGTTCGTGCGTTACCACTCGGGGATCATGAATTTTTATAAAGGCTGATAAGCACGAGCGGGAAGCTTGTTCCGTGCGCGTTCCCTTTATCTGGCCCGAGTTTAATAAGGCAGTCACGGAATTCATGAAAATTTCTTTTCGAGGGAAGACGTCGGGAGTCCATCGCTCGTTTCTACCCGTCGTCTTCCAAGATAGTGCACACGCGTGACTTCCATCCCTCTCTCTATGCGAGCAACCCCCTACTCGAACCTGAATAATGGAGGATAGCGAGGGCGGTCTACCGAAGGGGCGATGGGGGACGAAAAAATCTGGCTGTTTCGATAGCGGTTGTTTCTTGAATTTTTGGATCTTTAAGTAATCTGAAATTGAAGAATTTTTAAAATTTGTACCTAAGTAACCTGGAAGTTGCAAAAGTCTTGACTCGTGAGATTGGTTAATTTTAGAATTTTTTAGTTCGCGAGTTTTTACAGTTGGATTTCTTATGTACAATGGTTTCCGAGTGCTAGCTTTAGACTCCAGAAATCCAATGTAGCAAGTCAAACACGTGGAATGTACAAAATGGAAGGCTGTAAAGGAAAGTTCATGCTTTAAATATAAATTGGAAAGACAGCAGAGGCGAGGGGTGCGGGACCTGAAAGGTTAATGCGGTAGAAGAAGTGGCTGACGTCCGAGTTTAATGTAGAAGGGAGTAGACAAATACAACGGTTTAATATAGCCGAGGAAAGATTCAAAATCTCGATTTAATATGATAGGCGAAGAGAAAGAATTTTAGGACAGACAATCCCCAAGTTTAATGCAAGAAGACAGGGATTCCAGATCCGAATATTAATCTTGTAAAAGATTGGGGAACGAAGAGGAAAATCCAATGGCTTAGTGTAACTGGGCAACTATTTACTAGAAACGTAAATTTCATCGAGCGTAAGGGTAGCGACTGGAAATGCAGATGCTCCAAAAACTCGCCGCATCACGGGACCTCAAAGTCCAGCTTTAAAAGTCAATTATTCAACATCACTTTATTAAAGTTTCTCAAATTTTCTCCTACCACCTCTCAAGGTTTCGACTTTTTGACGACTGTTTATGAATCATCCAGCAATTGTTGAGCGTTAGCTCGTTGCCGGGCCACCAAGGACGCACAAGGGCGCCTTGCATTTTCGAAACCTCATCTGGCAGACACTTGGTCTGTCAGTCCGCGCCTTGTAGACCTGGGACCGTTGTAAACTCGTAAATTTACTATTGGAAACGCAGACGATAAGCCCAAGTCAGGGCAAGGGTCCCAGGGTTGCCGTGACAATAAACAGACGGCCTCGCGACACCATCACACAGATTCACCAACACTTCGATCAGTTTTCCCTTTCCTATAGCTCGTTACCACCTACAACCAAATCATTTCCTCCAATAGACAGCGTTTCCAACCACTGCGTTAGTATAACTCCACCCCTAAAGGGAATCTTCGTTTTTGCCTTGTCGCCAGCGAGAGAGTCCCAAACCAGTCCGAATTTATACCTCGCAAGAGTAACTTGGAGGGACTCATACATCCATTACAGACTCACTTGTTAATTGCCATATTTCACCATTGTTCAAGTTTAGTTTAAATACAGTTTCATTGTTATTGTTAATGTGCGGTACCTCAATTTATTCAAGATACATCCTTCAATCACACCCTATCCAGTGATCTCTTGTGGTCGTAAGACACCGCATAGAGAGTGACATTTGCGCCGTCGGAGATTTACGCCCTCCAAAAACAGGCGACGCAATAGCTCACAACATTTTTGGTCCTTCGAGCCGGATCCAACGCCGAGGAGCGTGGTCCATATCACACAGGAGGCTACCGCAAACAATATCAATATGGCATCGGTAGAGTGAGAGACAACAAGGACTCATTTACCGAACAACTCTTGTACGGATTCACTAGCGTCGAGAACGCTAGGTCTGTGTATCACATGTGCTGGACGTGTTCCGAAACCTATACACCTGCAGTTGTACAATTTCAACAGTGCACAGTTTCAAAGCAGTTGTTGAGGACATCACTGCTGAAGAAAAGCAGGTTTTGAGAACCTTTGTGAATTTGGAAATTGACTGCCAAGCAAGCGCAGCATTCCATATTCAATAACCTTGGAGGCTTACAACCTCATTGAGCAAAGCAGAGGAAGAAGCTGCCGACGAAGCGCAGCAGCCTCTCATCTCCACATCATGGGCAGGGGCCTGGACCTTCAACAAGGCAAGGACAGGACTGCATAACACCTATTCAAGGTCAGCGGAGGAAGGAGCTGCCGGTAAAGCGCAGCATCCTCTCGCAGCATCCCAGGATCATCGCCGTCGCAGACATTGGGTCCAGCGGCAGATCACGGATCACAGGATCGTCGCCGTCGGGGACATTGGGTCCAGCGGCAGATCAAACATCACAGCATCTTCGCCGTCGTGGATATTGGGGTCCAGCGGCAGATCATACGAAGCAGCATCTTCGCCGTCTTGGATATCATTTCAGCGGCAGATCGAACACCATAGCCAGTCAACAAAACGAACGTAAGTCCGTTCCAATTATTAATGTCGGACTCATTGAACTCTTCTAGTTATTGAAACCTTTATCAGTCCCATTTTTCTACGCATTCAGAACTCTCAAACTCACAATGACAAGCTTAACGGTAGAACACATTCGTACACTAAAACTCAGTCGTGCATCATTTAAATTGGAACTCGAAGCATTTAAAATGATACTCGATAATTACAACAGTCAAAACGCAGTGACTTTTTACCATGTAGAACACACATGGCAAGAGTTAAAAGCCGAGTATATCGCATTTGCAAGGGATCAGCCAGATTTAGACATGGCTGATGATACACAAAACTTGATGCGAGAACGATTAGCACTCAAATTTCTATACTGTAACTGTCGAGCACGAGCTGAGGACATTCTCAAGCAAGTCCCATCAAACGCGGTGTCGGTTCTTTCACGTTCCTTAGGAATGTGCAGTTCAGATATTTCTGATAGTGTGTTTAGTGAACATAAAAATTCTGCACTTAGTCTTTATAATAACCACACATCAAACAATGAGGATGTATTGCAAATTGAATCTTGCGATACTAACATCACCATGTCTCCGTCAGACACAGTGACCTACACCAATCAGTCTGAAGACCACACATCACTCACAAACACACAATCATGCGAATCACAGCCTATCATGAACACTATAAACGCGTATAATTTCGCAGAAGATTGGAGAACCATCGCGCGTTTTTCTGATCATGTATTACCTTTTGTAAAGCAAAAAAATGACGACAATAACAAGTTAGCAACATCACAATCGTGTCGGTCAGTATATACACACGTAGATACGTCTCATCAGCAAACTGACAAGGTTGATGAGGAGATTCAAAGTAGTGCATCAATAGAACCATATTATGCACAAACGCGAGAACCTAATGTTACATTTGCAACAAAGCATAACTCTTTTGAAATCGAGTACCGTGAAGACCTTACATGCAACAGAATTCTTTTAGAATCGATACTCGAAAGTCGGTTGCAATCTATTTACCTGTGCAATTACAACTCGGTTTATTTTCGGAGATCGGGTAAAACCCAACAGACCATTTATGGTCAGCAGGTAGCTTCGTTGGAGGAAGCACCTGACCTCGCGCCGGTCCCACTCGCGACCGCGTCAGGTAGATCACTTTATAGCACAAAGCTCTCGATGGTATCGACAATTATTCCAATCACGGTTTATTGTATAGGAGAGAACAAGACGCTAGCAACGCGTAAAGCCTTTTATAATTCTTTGTATCGCATGCCATCGGGACTAATAACCTTTTACGAGAAAAGTAGGGAATCTATCGATGAAGATTTTTCTAGAAAATCCTTATGTAAAAACGGCATGAAGTGTCATTCAGCATCAACGTACAAGTTGATGAGAAACTCTAAGCTCGCGAACACTCTTCCGCGGATTTACGACCCCCGAATGAGGAAACGCATAAAATTTTGTAGAAATCGCTATACGTGTGTAGGAATCCCAGCCCAATTCATGAAGTCATTGATATCACATTCACGAGTGACACTGCATACTCACCTTGTGAGTATGGACTTATATACACAGCTAATGTTTAAGCACATCAATGTGCGAATACACACCACACCATACGCGTTAACAGACTCACGCGGGTCACTGATTCTGCTATATAGCACAAGAAGCTATAAATCTCTAGGTGTAAGTGTAGAAGTTAAAGCATTCTATATCACGATATTGGTTAGAATCTTAGTTGTTTTGTTCGTAAACCACATACGTGCACGCATGCATACACGCACATGCAGTCGAATGCACAAGTCGCAGATTTGTTATGTCACACAAACACATTCAAAGTCAACAAATCGCGTGAAGTATGAAAGTATATCAATCCCGCAGTACAGTGTATTTTGTGAGTGCTGATCAGAACTCTAAACATTTACATCACTTGAAGTTTATGTCATTGATCTTAGAGGATGTATAACACTACATATTGTTGAATATTCGTACGATTCTGGAAAGAACATTTACCAATCATAACACGATGTCTCTGGTACCTTGCATTTTTGGCGCATTGTTCCCATTGTTGCAATCACAATTTAACCTTCTTTAATCCCACACAACACTCATCATTTGCATTGCCGCTCTTTGGCATAATTTTGTTCATCATCTAGCAGCAAATTTGTATGATTGTTTCCGTTCTCGAGCCGACATTGGTAATGGCGAGACTTATATTTGTAATTGTGCATCAGATATTCGTTATAATCATAAGCAGCATATCTTGCCATCGAAAAGGGATTAAAGACAATAGCAGGCAATCTTAGATTTGTCCAACGAAAAATACAGCTTATACCTGGCAGTTCCAATACTCGAGGCCAGGTAGACGTACGGTACCCAGTCATAGCGTTGACCGTCGGTACAAGCGATTACCGTAAATATTACGGTGTCCAATAAAAACCAGAACTAGTTAGTTGTAAGGAAGTATTTTAAACCTTCATTATAGTCAATATACTCCTTTATATCTCATGTATACTTTATATCTCTTTGTAGTTTGCTAGTGTAACCTTATAATACTTTAGGATTAGCAAGAAACGAATAGCACAACTCTAGCCACGGTTCTTGGTTGCGCCTGGAGCCACCGAACCTGGGTGATCATTGACGGTATATACAATGCCCAGTGAAATCACATAAAAATCTCATAGACATTCCTTGCGTTTGAAACTAAGTTACTTCGATATCACATCACATTTCAGAACCATATGCATTAATAATGTAACTTAGGAATTTTAAGCGTTTGTTTTAATCGTGTGTTTAATTGATCATATCTTATACTTTGTATATCTCGTATGTAATTCACGTTATTAATGTGTAGTTTAGCGTATATCGTTTATATCTCAACGTAAGGAACAGTTAATCTCTCTTAATATCTCTAGAATCACACTACACATATTGTCTTGAACGTGACCGTTCAAAAGGGGGCGGTATGTTGAGCGTTAGCTCGTTGCCGGGCCACCAAGGACGCACAAGGGCGCCTTGCATTTTCGAAACCTCATCTGGCAGACACTTGGTCTGTCAGTCCGCGCCTTGTAGACCTGGGACCGTTGTAAACTCGTAAATTTACTATTGGAAACGCAGACGATAAGCCCAAGTCAGGGCAAGGGTCCCAGGGTTGCCGTGACAATAAACAGACGGCCTCGCGACACCATCACACAGATTCACCAACACTTCGATCAGTTTTCCCTTTCCTATAGCTCGTTACCACCTACAACCAAATCATTTCCTCCAATAGACAGCGTTTCCAACCACTGCGTTAGTATAACTCCACCCCTAAAGGGAATCTTCGTTTTTGCCTTGTCGCCAGCGAGAGAGTCCCAAACCAGTCCGAATTTATACCTCGCAAGAGTAACTTGGAGGGACTCATACATCCATTACAGACTCACTTGTTAATTGCCATATTTCACCATTGTTCAAGTTTAGTTTAAATACAGTTTCATTGTTATTGTTAATGTGCGGTACCTCAATTTATTCAAGATACATCCTTCAATCACACCCTATCCAGTGATCTCTTGTGGTCGTAAGACACCGCATAGAGAGTGACATTTGCGCCGTCGGAGATTTACGCCCTCCAAAAACAGGCGACGCAATAGCTCACAACAGCAATCTTTAATTGAATAAAATCGGTGTATATCACCATTTTCACCAACGGTTCATCGACAATCTTCCCAACAGCACACTCAGCAATATTGCGAATTTATTTGCTACACTCTTCACCCTGCTCGACGATCTCCACCACCTCCACCCCCTCGCCCTTTCCAATTTCTAAATTGTCCCCTTCCCCGGGAAAAGCTCTTTCGATTCCAGTCGCATCGGGAACGCTCGCCGAGCAAAATTAATTTTTCCCACTGTCTCCTTGCTTTTCACTGCGCCCCCAGAGCAGGGGCGCCATTCAATCGTCGACGTGCACTCGAATCTCGTTGAAAGGCGGCCACCAAAGTCCACCGAAAGTCTATCAAGAGCTACAAAATGGCGGGCCGTGGTGCGTGAAACGGGGAATTCTCGGGGATACGAAGGGGTTTCGTTAGTCAACGTCCACCCTCGACTCCCATCCCCCTCTGCTCCTTAATTTATCGCGGGACGTTACTCTTCGCGCCACTTCCTCCCCCCGGCGTCCTCGTACCTGTAACTTTTCTGCCCGAATGCACCTCGTCGTTGCTCCACGTAGAACGAATCTATCGAGGGTGTAGTTCTCGCGAGGATCGCTCCAACGTCCACCTTTTTGGGGCGATTAAAGCAAATAACAGTCGTTCGCGCGGTACCATTGAAAATAAAGAGGGGCGATTCGATTCTTGCGCTCGTTCAACCATAAAATATCCAGATGCACGCGCGTATACACCACCGGCCTTCGAAGTCGATCGTCTCGAAGCATCGCACCAACCTTCCTTCTCCCCAGATTTTTCACTTTTACACGGGGAAGTGACTCGTTCGCTCGCGCCGTAGGTACATCAGACTTCGACGAACATAGCGGCGCAGACTATTCCGTGACTGAGGGCTCACTTGCTCGCCGGCTCAGTAACCGGGACGCCCCGCGAGAACCGTCGAGGAGCAGTTCGTTTCCAGTGAAACGAGAATCACTCAATGTTGGAGCGTCGTGGATGCTTGGAGAACTACCCTCCTCCCAGTATCGCGGCGTAGCCAGCTGCCGAGGCCATCGATTTCTCACAAATATTCCGTATCGTTTATTACGGGATAAGGTAGTCCGACGGAATTCCGTGTCGATAATTCAAGCCCCCGGGGCTATCGTTCCGTTCGCGGCGCGGCGTGGGCGAAAGTGAACAATGGGTCGGAACGGAAGAATACCTGTAACGGGAAGAAATGGGCGGGAAAACGGTGGTCGAGGGAGAGGAAGCGCGCGTAACGCGAATGATCGAAAGTCGCAGCGGGTCGTGAGTGAACAGAGGGGGGAAGCGCATCCGTTTGTCGGCCGTTCGCTTAAGCGCGGCTGTTCCCGACGAATTCCCGAAGCAACGGCAACGACGATGAAGTGTTTCGAGGAGACGATCGAGGGCTTCTTATATTTACTCTGCAGAGTGTTTGAACTGCAGCGCTACGGTAAAGAAAGGGAAGGGAGGTAGGAAGGGGTGCCGAAAGGGCGGATTGTTCATTGTTGTTTCGTTCATTCTTCTGCCAGGGTATATTTTATAGAATTTCATTGATTTTCATTTATATAATGGACGATATTGACGTAGGTCGTCTGTGAGTAATTGTGTCGCGCCAAATCTTCCAGATGAGTTTTCACGTCCGCTGTTTCAGGTCCGCGTTTCCAACCAACTTTTTCTCAGACACACCGCTCCAGCCGTTTCACACGAGCGCAAACACTTTAAATCCGCCCTCCGACGTAATTCAAAGCTAATTGAGGGTGCTAGGTTAAAGGCATTCTGGGTTAAATATTCCTGCGATATAGAAGACAGTACACTTTGAGCTCCCCTTTCATGCCCTCATTCTCGATCAACAACGGAGAAGCGAGGCTGAATCATTAAAACCACGTTGCCGCGAGTTGCGGAGGATATTTAAAGCTAAAGGCTTGGGAGACGCCACGTTAACCAGCCAGGAAGCTGTTAAATTATTCCGGCATATACGTTCACAGTAAAAAATCGGGCCAATATGAATTGATTTTGGGACGGCTAAGCTTCTCAGTGGCTTTAATAGCGAGGCGGCGGGAAATGGCAGCCGCGGACAATGCCTGTTTTGTTGGTAATCGCGTAACGAGCCGTAATTAGATATTTCCAGCGATCTCTATTCGGGGATCGCGCTAAAGGAGGCCATTAATAACGCAGATCTGGCGTGGGGATAATCTCCGTGCGGAATTGGAGGATTGCAAGGGGGATGAAACGCACCGAGTAGTCGCCCTTCAGAGATTCAACCGTGCCGCGCCCCATTTCAGACAAATGGTTCCGCGCTAATAGAGATCCGGCCAGATTCATCGCGCAGGGTACGCGTAGCTTTGATCGAGGATACAGAAATCGGTCCCCACTGATACCGTTATGGCTGTCAACCGTTGCGCGTATTACATGCCGCGCCGCGCACCGGAAATGCCGCATCTTTGAGACACGTGTTCCCGCAGCACGACTCTACATGCCGCACGTCTGGAATTATGGTATCGCATGCGATAATCATGAAGTTCCAGCAACCCTTGGCGCAGAAACCTGCAATATTACGAATCAAACTTCTGCGAGGATTTACAACGTCGCCTGGGGACTAGGCGTGGAGGAAATTCGGTGGTCGTTGAAGCAGACATGGGGAATTTTGGTCCACTACTGTACCTTTATTCTGTGTATTACGGTTCCTCGCCCATTCGTCTCTCAATTTATTCTGTCTTTCGTGGTGCCATGAAGTGATTATTATTATTATACTAGCTAAACCGTTACCCGGTTTCTGATGTTTGAAAAATAAAAAACCCTAAAACAAAAAATAAATAGCTTGTAATATAATCTAGGACGCATGTAATAAATATCCCCCCAAAAAACTTTAAAAAAGTAAAAAAATTACGCCAAGTACATGAAATCAAGTAAATCACAAAATAAAGGAAATAATACTAATAAATACAAAGTAAAAAAAGATGTGAAATCAGAATGAGCTGCAAGTACATAATGGCGCTTTCCCGCAGCGTGCAAAGGTGACACTGTGTAACACAATAAAAGACAAAAAAAAGATGTCCGCGGCCTGGAAGTCAAATACTTGGCGTGGCCAGGCAAGGTCAAGGTGTCGCTGAATAAGAATTAGTTAAAAAGGCAAAATAATGAAAATGTATTCATACTGTCAGAGTTTAAAATTGACAAATTATGTGAAAGGTTGTGAGAGGAAATCTATCGGTGTGGATGAATGATCTTACAATTATTTTAAAACGCAATATAATGAAAATGTACTCATATTGTCTGAGTTTTAAATGGACAAATTTTCTGAAAGCCTGCGAGGGGGGGGGGGGGGGGGGAAGGGGTATGGGTATTGATGATCTGAGTATACCTTGCCTGGCCACGCCAAGTATTTGACTTCCAGGCCGCGGACATCTTTTTTTTGTCTTTTATTGTGTTACACAGTGTCACCTTTGCACGCTGCGGGAAAGCGCCATTATGTACTTGCAGCTCATTCTGATTTCACATCTTTTTTTACTTTGTATTTATTAGTATTATTTCCTTTATTTTGTGATTTACTTGATTTCATGTACTTGGCGTAATTTTTTTACTTTTTTAAAGTTTTTTGGGGGGATCTCACTTCTTTTTACAAAGATAATTTGCATAGGAATTGACTTCAGATAATTTTTAGTTTGATCCGATTTATATTAATTTTTTTTTATGGGGATTTCAGAAAACTCTAGCAAAGCTGCAAAGTGTATGTTTACAATCATATATCAAGATAATACTCATACCTTCCTCCTCGCAGGCTTTCAGATAATTTGTCAATTTAAAACTCAGACAATATGTAGGTTACACCTCGTCTGTGACTTTACGCTGCGATTATCTACATATACATAAAATCCTCAATTTAGTTACAAATAAAAAGCAGTTGGATGATATACAAACATGTCGCAATTCAAATTTTGGGAACTTACCTTGTTTTTGAGACTGCATTTTGGTTGCAATTCAATGGTACAACGATACATATTTGTAAAAACACGTGGTATCTCAAATTTTGACAACTTTCCTTATTTCACACTCGCCAGGTTATAATCTGGCTGTAAGATGTCAAAATTTGGAGTAGATTGCATAGTGAAGGTAGCGTTTGACGAACGAAACATGTATTAGTTTCGTTTTAGCTGAAGGTGTGCGCGTAACGCGTATATACGTAGAAGAACGAAACATGTGTTAGTTTCTTTTGGCTGAAGGTGTGCGTGTAACGCGTATATACGTATTATGTTGACGAAAAATTTATCCAAGAAGGAGAAGAAAACATGTATTAGTTTCGTTTTAGCTGAAGGTGTGCGCGTAACGCGTATATACGTAGAAGAACGAAACATGTGTTAGTTTCTTTTGGCTGAAGGTGTGCGTGTAACGCGTATATACGTATTATGTTGACGAAAAATTTATCCAAGAAGGAGAAGAAAATCTTACCGTTTTCGACAGATCCATGAGACGATATTATCATATCTCTGATATGCGTGAATCGATTTTATTGATTTTGGTCTCATTCGAAAGCTTATATGCGGTTTATATCAGAAAAATGCCTTTAAATTTAGAAAATATTGCTAGCGTGATGAGATATTAATGAAATAAGTTTCAGGTTAGGTTGGATTAGCCGGGCGACGAGTAAATGATAGCAGTAGCGACTAGCGACAGTCGACATGTACAGGGTGTCTCTTATGTACTTGGCGTCGAGACGCTACCGCGTCTCTAGATTAATTAATTAATATTCATTAATGAATATTCAAAATTTCAATGAAATTCGTTCAGCGATTTACGCGTGAAAGAAGGACAAACAAACAGACAACGTTTCACTTTTATATAAATATTAGTAAGGAAAGGATACTGTAAGAGGTACCGTGAATGATGATTACGCGAGTTGCTCCAACGTCATCGATGTGCACGCTGTTTATTAGCCAAACCACGTTGGGCTATTACTTCCTGGATATTGGACCATTGTTCTGGACCATCTTCGAGAAGTTTAGTACCGTGTACGTATGTATTACTCGCATTTACATGCGTACCACATTATCTCGACGTAATACCATATAGCCGGTGCCATATGGCGCGTTATTAGTAGGTACAAGATACGCTCGCGCCACTGAGACTGATTTGCATATGTAAGATTGCGCCGTTCGTTCCTTATTGCGTACCGCGTCGCCACCCAAAGTGTCCAGTATTCTTATTTCGACGTTCCAACCATTTTAGCGGGGAATCCCTTTACCCTACATTCTTCATTGAACCGCATCTTCGTGTCATTATTCATCATTAACCACGAAACCCCATATAACTCTTTCATTCTCCCGCCTCTTGAACAAGCAAGAGTTTTATATTCGCATTATCTTCGGGGATACCAAACCCCATAACAACGTCCTCGTTTTACAGTCTGTCCGTCGGACACATTCGCCAATAAAAGTCTCGCGTGATTTCCATAAAAGTGGTGCGCGGACTTTGCTCGTAAAGTTTAAGCTCCGAGCTGGAGCTCGAAAGGATATCGATCGATTCGATGGGATCGAATGGGGTCTTGCCATCGCGGACGTTTATGTTTCAGCGAAGGTGGACTTGCCATTCGTCGCAACGTCGGACGCCCGCGATTCGCCAGCAATTAGAGGATCGCGCGGAAGAAGCCGCTTCGAGGGGGCGCGCTTTCCACCGGTTCTTCCGCGGCAACTTTCCCCAGACGCTCAACATTTCCTCGCACAAAGAACATCGCTCGAGCCCTGGGATCTTGCTCCGTGCGCGGTTGGAAGTTCAGCTGCCGCGAGCACCTATATTTCTTGCGAGCACGCCGGAAGTAATTACTCAAACGTAGCCCCCGCGGCGTGTACGCGCGATGCCCTCGGATTTTCCTCGTCCCGCGGGCTATGTTGAGAAATTTTCCGCGGGCCAAGTTTCGCGACTACCCGGCCAGCGTGCTGAAAGTCGACGACGCAGTCGGGGATCTTCGAGGATCGCCTTGCAATCGAATCGTGCGAGCTCCGTGTGACGTCCGGGGCAAAATGGACAAAAACATTCCTTGCTCAAAGTTCCTTTTCGTCTAAACCAGCGAATAATCACACCTCTTCGTTTACCCGCAACCCCCCACGGAATAAGACAGCGATCCTTGAACTTACTCGCCAGAACGGTTCCCATGCAAAACGAACAAAAAGACCAGATTGTAATTACCATTGACCAAAAAGGTATCGAATTTCCGAGTCTCATTTCCACCCCCGTTCGTCATCGTCTCGATAACCATCCCTTTACTGCTTCGCAGACTAGTGGTGGAGAACTATCGATGGTACTTACGATAGTTATCGATGGTCCTCACTATCGAAATTTGTAATAATATTAGAAGTTAAATTTCGGATTCTGAATTTCAGCTGTTATTATTTTTTAATTGACTAATATCGATAGTTTTCACTATCGAAATTTGTAATAATGTTACAAATTAAATTTGGGATTCTGAATATCAGCTGTTATTATTTTCCAATTGACTAACCTACGATTTTCAATACCGATAATTATCGATAGTGAAAATAAGCCATCTATAGTTTTCGATAGTGAGAACCATCGATAACTATCGTAAGTACCATCGATAGTTCTCCACCACTATCGCAGACCCCATTCGCCATCTATTTCCCTCTGAAATACGGTAAAATAGCCTTGGGTGACTTCGCGTCCTCGGTCCTTTAATAATTCACAATTCGCCAAGGATGCTGAGAGGCGGAATAACCCACAGGTACCGCGAGCGTCGGTGTAGTACAATCCGGTGACGCAACGTATCATTCTCGTGGCGCGAGAGTTTATTAAGTGTATTAGCACAGTCCTCCCTCTCTCTCCCACCCTCCAGGACCGTTGACCTGGATAGCGCAGGATGTGCAACGAGGGGCGCACGCTATTTAGCGGGCGCATAATAAGCTACGCGCGAGCTTTCCGCCCGGCGCGACACCGTGGCTGTCACGTTCCCGATATTTGTTTCCCCTCTAATAAAGCCGTATCCGCGGCGCCATGGAAACCGTGGGATCAGCGGGTAAAGGAGACTCGAAAGATCGGGAAAAGTTTGTCAAGGGGGATGACCCGTGCGCGGAATTCTCGCGCTGGCGCGGATCGACATCCCGTTCCACGATCAGCTTCAATCATAATTGCCAGGGGGGGCGGTTTTCATCCCGCGAGATGGTTTACTCTAACCTCTTAATGGCGGGCGCGTGACGACAAACCCGTCCCTTTATCAGAGAAGCGTAATTTTAAGTTTCCACGGGGATGTTCGGCGCGGAAGTAATTGGAGCCGAGGTGTGTGGAGGAAACTGAGACGTGTCGTGCTTCCTGTTTCGATGAGGGCGGCAACGATGGCGGAGGAAAAGTTCAGATGGTTGAGGAACTTGTTCCTCGAGGCTATTAGGTATCTGATTCCCGCTCGAAGAAGTATCCGGCCAATGTTATTTTCCTTTACCTTCCATTCGCCGGCTGTAAGGAATAGGACTCTTGAAAATCTGTCTACGTTAAAAAGGGAATTAGATAATGAAACGTTAATAGCACTGTAAGGCGTCTGGGATACCAGCCGGCATTTACAGTGGCTCCGCTTCTAATGGCCTGGCTCCTTGAACCAATCGTTAGCGGATAAAGTAGAACGTAACCCCGGGAGGTGGCCGGGGATATCGAGGCAGAATTTCTGCGTCGCTGATTTAAGACGAGCCCGTGCCTTCGCCGAGGCGCTGGGAATTCGAGAAAGCAGCTGGGAAAATGGCACCGCGGCACGAATGTGTCGGAACGCCCGCGCCGTGACAATATATCGGGGACGGGAATTTTTTATGAGATACGGCTACGGACCGAGGGAACCTTTTCCCAGAGAAAATCCGATGGAACCCGATGGTCGCGAATAATACTCTTCGACGGGAAATTACGTCAACGAAATGGGAACACACTGGGTGTGCCCCTGAATGGGATGGCCTCCCTAAGGCAGACGCCTGGAAATGTGAAACGAAGCAAAAAAAGCTCTCGTACGCACGGCATCGAAATTCTATACTTAACTAGATAAATGACATCGAATTTTGGTATCATCAGTTATAATAAGCTCTGGAAATTTCCTGCAAATTCACTGACGGCTTCCTTGGAATACATTTGGGGCTGATATTTTTCAATTCAGTTAGTGAAATGTCCGTCTTAATGTTGCAATTAGGCTTGGATACAATTTGTCTAATGAAACACTTTATACAGATTACCTGAAATTGTTGCTCGTGATAAAGCGTGACAAAGGAAAGCGCAGCAAGCGAAAATGGCAATTTCGTTTCCAAGCAACTGCTCCCACTATTTAAACATAATCGAAATATGATGAAAGCGCGAGGAGAAGCGATCTCTGTATTTAGGGGAAACAACGGGTTAGTATCGATCCTGTTATTTCGCAAGCTTTCGAGGATCCTCGATGCGAAGTGGTCTCAGGGCACTCGGGGCGGGCGCAACGGGAAATATTTTTATAAATGCAGAAATTGTGGAAGCGGGGCGATTAAACGGATCGACGAGCTCGAGTCCTCCACTCGTATCAGACGCGTCTATTCTATCGATATCTCTATCCCGCGCTAATTGCACGACAGTGTTGAATATTTATGTGCCATCTGTCTTTTCGAACGATAAACAGGAGCCATTGGCGACATCGACGCGGAATAACTGGTTGAAACGCGATAATGATCGACGACACGGTTATTCAAATACCGAAAATCACAGTTAACGAACGGCCCCCGCATAACCGAGGGAAATTGATACACGCTGTCGAGAATTAAATACATTATTCCGCAGTGAAAAAATCCTGTCGCCCGTTTAGCGTTCCACCTCGTCGAGTCACTCGGTCTTGTTTGAAATATTGTGGTGAATGCGATTGATAATTGTCGTTTCTCTGATATTAATCCCCAGTGCATTTCGATAACTCGTCGAACAACATTTATTTCTCCTTTTGAACCTCGTGTAAAGTAATCTCTTATTTCTTGAGTTAAACCCTCTTGAGAATTGCTGATGAAATTATACAGTTTTACGAAGCTATTGTTAAGTCAGCCCTTCTAAAAAACTTCTCTAAACAACTCGTAACAATGGTCAAATTAATAAAGACTTTAACTGACATGATGAGATGCAGGGATATGTGATTGACTCGTATCACTGAGACATAACGCAGTAGAGCAAGTAGAAACTACCTAGCTATGGTCAGACACGCTCTGCGAATCAATAAATGGAATTTTTCCATACACGTGTTATATCGGAAATTGTTTCGTATAAAAATTGTTCGTATTATCAAGAGCTTTGGTAGCGGGGAACAATTTAACAGCAATTAGGTTCATGCCATCGTGTGCTTTATGATTTTATCTGTCACATACACGTGGCAATGGTAAACACTTGTCAGCAATTGTCCCTTTTATCATTTCGAAGTGTTTTATATCGAAATAGGTAACTATATTGGAGCGCAAAGAGTGGACGCGCAATACCGTAAAGGCTGTACAAATGAAAACAGAAAATATTTCGCGGAAAAACTGAGTTTTTGCAAAACCACGTACGAAACGATTAAAGTGGCTTATTTCCTGGAGCGGAATAGAGCTTGGAGGGGCACGAAAAAATTTCGTACGAGTTAGTTTGAGACGTACGTTTCAAAGAGACCTCAACATATCGTAGTCAAACAGAGCGCGCCTGTGTAAAGAGATTCCGCACGGGGTATTACTCGAGTAATCCTTCCTCAATGAAGAGTCGATTCCCGGCTAATCCGCAAATAGTTATGGAAGATCACGTCGGTGGGCAATTAATTCTAAATTTCTTTGAACTGGTCGTCCGACAATCTCGTTTTAAAATTCATCTCTCTGCACACAGTTTGGGGAAAAACGAAAGTAAAGGAATACTGGAGGTATTATATATTACAAATCAAACTACACAATAGTAATATATAATAACAGGATTAAGTAATAAAAATTCGAAGCTCCAAAATAACAAATGCTCGTTCGGTCTACGTAGAAAATTAAATTCGAAATACCTCTTAAAGTTGGAGAAATTAAAGCCCCGATAAATAGAAAGGAGGAATCTTTGATAAATCCGAGCACCTCCTCAATCATCCCCTGGAAATCCCGTTCAATCGGTCGACGAGGGTGAAATCGTCGCCGATTAAGAGGCCGCGCCCTTCGGCACATTAATTTCTCTTCTCGCAGGCGGTATTATTCCTTCGTTGGCGTGGATTGCTGAAATACGGGACATCGTTGGACGATTACTCGACTGGCCCGGCATGCTTGTTACCGTGCTTGCCCGTCTCGACGCTTTCGACGCTTTTTCCGGGCGAGTTTATTTTTCGCCCGGTGCAGGTTGCCGGATCACGCGAGTGTCTTAATGCGATGAAATATCGCGGAGCCGTTTCACACGGGGCTGTCACGCGGCGTGTCTATAACAAATCGGTGAATATAAATCGCGAATGTTTGCGCGGCGCGCCGGCAACGCTCGAGAGGTACGCTGGTGATTAAGTTATTTACGACTGTAAGGGTATTATCGCTCGCAGGTGTGGACGCGTGCACGCGGCGTGCTCGCTGGAACGTGGTACCAGCGGACGCAGAGGCGATCCCTCGGAAAAAGAGCGGACAAAAAATGTACGGTCCACCTTTTCCATTTATCGCGTTGTTTCCGAGGGAAACAGCTTTGAAATTGCTTACGAGGCAATGCTCGCGCAAACAAGCCCGGTCCCTTTCGATATTCTTTTATGGAACGTAACAAAGTTGCTACAAGCTGCAACATTTATCCAGCAATCCATAGAAAAACCCTGCAGGGTACACACCCTCGATGATCAAACACACATTTCCACCAAAAACATGGACCTTTGAATAACCTTCAACAATGAAGTGACATGTTCTAGCAAGTCTAAAGTAGTCTCCGGACAGCCACCCCTAAATCTCCACGTTTCCACTCTCCCTAACGCCCCCCCTAAAAGTACACTTCATTCCGCCATTCGTCAACCCCTAAACCCACTGCCGAAGCTACGATCAACCGTCCCTACCTTCGCATCGCACATAAAACCAGGCTGCAAAGCAAAACAGTCCGGGAAAACACGGTGACCGGTGCCAGTCGGCTCTCTCCGAGAGTCGAGCTATCGTGGCGTCACGGCGGAACGTTTCGCGGCCCCGTGCGTAACGCATCGATCGTCGCTGGATCCGTCAGAAACGGGGGCAGCCGAAAAGGGTGGCAGTAACGTCGGCGAACGGGGCGGGAGGGGGAGTGAGCAATAATCTCTTCGAGCACGATTGCCGATTCCAGGCACGGCGCACCGATCGAACGCCATTTCAAAGAGCAAATCCGATTCGGCGGCCGGCTGTCCGCAGCGGTGGCTGGATCATAAATAAACGCTTGCTAAGGCCCGGATACCTCCGTGTCGGTTTGTCATCCGTGCTGGAGAGTCATCCGTAGTCCTGACAAAGCGTTCGTCGCCGCTTTAAAAATGCTCGTCACGTAGGAACAGCGAGCCACGGACCCGTATACATGTCCCCCCAGCCCCCCCCCCCCCCCGTTTGAAAAATCGTCGGTGTTACGGCCTCGTCGCCGACCCGCAGTTCATTAATTCACGATTTTCCGCCGATTGTTCTTGGCCAGCGGCGACCAACGCCGACAATTCGACCCCGCCTGTGGAACGGGGCCTGGGCCCCTGTGAATAATTACGCGGCTCGTCTGCTTGGCTTCGTGGCGCGTCAAAATTGGGGAACGCTACTGTAGGGAAATCGAGGGCGAATCCTTCGTCTCGTTATGTATTCTGGATCGAAGGAGCGTCGTAGAAGATTGAAGAAAGGGTGTGAAAGAAATCGGAGATTCTTCGGCGAACGCATTGCGTCGCACTTTGAACGCCCTCTTTGAGCAAGAATCATCCCTCTCTCTCGTGGGAGAAGTAGGGAACAATGTGTGTGTCGCAGAAATTCAACGCACAGCTATGTACCCTTCCCGATTTGTTAATAGGGGAGATCGGGGCTAAAAGTTCCGGGGGTAAGTTGTTCCGATCGTTCTATCTTCAAAATCAAAAAGAGCGTTGTACTTTAAATTATTTTTTCCACAGACTGGCGTGATCAACTTACACGGAAAAAATAATTTAAAGTACAACGCTCTTTTTCATTTTGAAGATAGAACTGTCGGAACAACTTACTCCTTGGAACTTGTAGCCCCGGTCTCCCCTACATACCTAGATCGATGTGCTATTGACTTTTCAAGTCGAATGGGACTTGCTGTGTGCGATTCGGGGTTCGCCTCGCGTCGTGTCTCAGCACGCGCCGTGGATTGTGACAACATACCCATGTGTTAAGTAATTAGTTTCCATAAGTAAACCGTAATTGTGCATCGGGCTGAAGCTCGCCGTCGGTGAATTCTGCACGCGTATAATTGAGCACATTCAGTGCCGAGCCCCGGCGAGAGGGATTCGCGCTATAAATGGTAGACCGATGCGATGAGCGTGCACAGATGTTTGGTGCTAGGCGGCTTTGTGTTCTATTAAACACCGAGTCGGTTCTTGCCGCGAGAATTATTAATAAGTGGATTAAACGGTGGTTGCCGGCTCATTACGCGGCTTATTTCTTGCTTTTACATCGTGCCCAGAGGCTGAAAATCTTTGCTGCGTAATTAGGTTCATTGACCTTATTTCCACCGACCGTCAGCCTTTACCAATACCTCCTCCATTCACTACATTACCGTAGTAAAATCGATTTTATTCTCACGCTATATCTCGCTCCATCTCTGTGATTTTTTTTATTATACATCTTGCTAGGGATCCATCGATTCCATTTCCACCCCCTTATCAGCGCTCGTTTTACCATATCCGACTGTTCGCAGCCTAATTTTTACTTCGTTGCCAGCCTATACCTACCCCGCTATCCTCGAGCATTGTCCCCTTCAAGAATTCCAAGCCTTGGAGAGTGGCAGTATTCGTAGAGAGCAGAGACGGTGGCCCGTTTGAAACGGTTTTATTAATGAGATACCGAGAGGGGAGCACGGTCGAAGGGAGTTCGTGCCGGAACAGCCTGGCAATCATCTTCGAGGCCCTCGCCCCGAAATACCGGCCGGGGTTTCTGGGTCATGTTTGTGGACCGTTGATAAAATATTCCGGGTTAATTGACGGGGAATTCGGGTCAGGCGGAAGCGCGTGATGAAGTGACTAAATATGCGGAAAACTTGGTGCACGTACGGCAGCGCGGGCCGCGCCTCGTTGATCCGTTGTCTCTCGATGCTTTCACAGACTTTCGAGCGGCTCGCCGATCCAGCGACCACGGCGATTGCTTTGTCGCTGGAAATGCCCCTCTGTATGCATATTATTCGCGCAGCCCCGCGGCTCGTTTCACGCAGCAGAGAGCGGCGCGCGTGCACCGAAACTTTGGCCTGATAGTTTGAATCAATTTTCGACAAGTTTGCCACCGTTCGGCGCTCACGCTTAACCCGAGGGCTGCTTCAAAGGCCAGACACGCGGCGCTCTGTGTAATTAATTTTCAATATGCTACGTGATTGTTATTATTATTGCTGTGCATGCACGTTACACGTATGCAGACCTGATTAGCGCTCGGGGAACGTTTACTGCCGATATTGTTTACAGGGATATTGCAGATCCGATGGGGTGAAGCTGTTTCTGCATCGGCTCATCTGGGAGATGCGTATTTTTTTATGTAACTCGATTTAAATGCCTGCCAGGGTGAATTAAGAGGAATATTCGAGAAAAATCGTGCGATTTAATGCAGTGATTGGAGTTGCTGTCGGTGGCTGATCAATATCGGAGATATACTACTTGCTGGCGATCTGGGAACCATGTACATGATCAGTTTAATGTAGACTACTTTTTGAAAAGAAATGAATTTCTATAGAATTATTGATATTTACTATCTAAGCCAGAGACGATTCCCTTTGGAACACTATATTAATTCCATTTTCATTCGTCTTTCGTTTCTCACACTATCGAAGGAATGATTTTCTAATACACACCTACTCTATTTTAAATAAAAAATGGAAGAAGAATCATCGAGATTCGACGAGACTAGTAGTATCACCTTGAAATTGATCGGCCGCCGGCGAAGGTGCAAATTAAGTCGGAGGAATTCGTGTAATTAAACTTCCAAAGGGAATCAAGCCCGCCTTAACGAACCAGCAGAACTATGCTCGCGATTCGTAACTTTGATCCCGTGATTCAGACGTTCGATTCCGCGATCGAACGATTCCGATGGCTCGCTCCGGCCTGTTGTTCCCAACTGCCAGCCCGGTACAAGAAATGCAACGGATTAATTCGCGTCGTGTAACTTGAAATACCGTCAGCACTAATGATACCCCGATACGGGATCGTGTCTAGCATAACTCCAGCGTGTAGGTACATTCTGCTCCACATACTTCACGGCAGGGATGAAATACTCGCGCGTGCCATCGTTATCCCCGCGGAATATTGAGTATAACTAGGAACGCATTAGGGGAATTCGAGCTTCATGAAATCTTGCACGGAGCTTAATTTAACGCCGATGGGTATGACGTTACGTGGACACGGTGGGAAAAATCGCCGCATTCCAGATACTCGGTGGGCTGTGGCGAATGATTTTGGCACGAGCTCTACGTATAGACATCGTGTACGTGATATCCCGCCTCGTGAAATTTTCACGAGATCCTCTCCCGATGCCCTCGGACAATCCACGTACATCGCGTTGCATCTAAACATCTTATTTCATCGAGATTTCGCTATGTTCAAAATATATCCACCCCTTTCAACATTTACTAATCTAACATATCAGTGATGGAGAACTATGGATGGTACTTACGATAGTTATCGATGGTTCTCACTATCGAAATTTCTAATAATATTACAAATTAAATTTGGGATTACTGAATTTCAGCTGTTATTATTTTTTAATTGACTAACCTACGATTTTCAATACCAATAATTATTGATAGCGAAAATAAGCCATCTATAGTTTTCGATAGTGACAACCATCGATAATTATCGTAAGTACCATCCATAATTCTCCACCGCTACGTATCACCACTCATTTCCTCAGTTCTCTTCCCCCACTCTTGAAATCCTCGAGGAAAGCGTAAAACCTCCCATCCGACGGTGAAGAAGTGGCAAAAAACAGACGCGAAAACAAAACCCATCGTTCTAAAGTAATACCTATACTCGTCCACGGATTCGGCCGATATTCACGTGCCACGCTGTACAACCCCAGCTCCCACGCTAATCATTATTGTCTCTCGAAATCACGACTCAATTCCCAGTCCAATTTAATCCAGCCAGGGTGGAATGGCACCAACGTCAGCGGTCGAGGACAAGAGGCGAGGGGTTGCGCGGTGCGACGGAACAACGCGATATTACCAGCACGCTCTTTTAACTCTCCATTTCATTATCGCCGTCGCAATAAGAGCCTCTCGTGCTCTTCGCGGCCGCCCATCGCTCGCCGAGCAGACCGGAAACGGTGCACAGACGCCTACGTTTACCGGGGCAGCCACCCCCGGAAGCTGCGAGTCGACTCGAGTCTCCTTCGAATCCAGAGAGATCGCGCCTTCCCGTCTCTACATTTCCCTCGATTTTCCACCCGTTTTTTTTTTTTTCGCCGCCCAAGTCGACGTTCACTCGACTGCTCGGCGATCATTCTTTCTTCCCTCGGTACCGCGCTCGTCGTTTCCCTGGCGCGCGGCTCCGACGGGCTTTCAATTATCACCACTTGCGGTCGGAATTTCGTTGCCGTGATGAAATGCGAGTTGCGAGGGTGGGGGAGGACGGGCAACGGGTCCGCGTTCCCTGTCAGCCGTCATCGACGCCAACGACAACTTCGTCGTCGTATATTCTCCCGTAATGCAATCTAGTCGAATCAGCGGCGCGTGAAAGCGTCGGAGCGAGCTAGCGTCGAAGCGAGATGGCGTGCGCGCGGGAACGCGGCGGATCGTTCGCCGGCAATAAAACCAGCGCCCAGGACCAACAACCCACCCTCACTGGCCATCCCCTTGGTCGGTCGGATGTAATATTCGAGGGGCCGACGTTTTCGCGTAATTGTGTTCCTATGCCCGTGGGCGGAGCGCCGTGTTTCGCTCTCCGCGGGTGGATGTTTTCGGGATGGAGAAGCAGGCAGACTTTTGGGGGAGACTTGAATGTGCCGTCGTGCCCGGGGGCGTTTCCACGCGAGACACTCTCTGGGGCACGGGAATGGTATTCTGGTTGCAGTGTTTGCGTACAGTAGTGGTCGAAAGAAAGTTTAAAGTGCAGATGGGTAGTTGTGTTGGGCAGGATTATTTATAATTCTTAAAATTAGAATGGACCAGTAATGCCAGGATAATAGGCAAAGCTTAGTAGTGTGAAGTTTGTTACGCAGGCATGTAAACTTTCTCTTGGCTAGCACTGTAAGGAGCGTCGCGGTGGGAGGAGGCAGATTACGGCCGTTTTTGAGTTTCCGTGGTTCTTGTTAGAAGTTTAGCTGCGGCTTCTTATTCGCGTGTAATCTTCAGTTTAGTGGGCGAAAAGTGAGAAGGTTTAATTTCGCGAGGTTACAGTTGTATAATAGTTTGTATCATTGCTATACCGTCTCTATGACTTGTGTAGTATTATGTATTACCTGTCTATTAAAATTCTATTGTATCCCTACCACCATTTTCAATTTCTATTGGCTGGCACGCCCCTGTATCACGCTTTTATTTAACGCGTAAATTCCTCTTTTACCGTTAAGGCATAAAATATTCCAATACCCAGGAGCATTATTACCATTTCATAAACCCTGTTGCCAAAATGAACCCGCGAATAAGCTGTACACGTGACATGCTAACAGCGTAGTTACAATGTAGTTAATTAATACCGACGATTAATAATAATGCACCCATCGTTTACGCGGATTTCCAGCGCTGCATCAAATGTTAGGATAGATTACACGGATTTGTTTCGCTGCTGTTCCACCACGGGATTGAGCAATATGCAGCAACAAAGTTAAATCGATCCTCTGTCTGACTAAACTCTGTTCCATACTACTGGCGCCCTCCGCGATAAAACGACAGTAAACACGCGGTGCCTCTCAAACCTCCGTTGCAAATTTCCCCTCTACTTCGAAGTAAATGCATTAGTCAGGCTCCAATTTAAAGTTGCTCCAGCGATAAATTTTAATTCACTATCTCCCGATCCAAGTAGAATATGCACTGTATTTGTAACTTTCGCTGGAAAGCTACTTCAGTTATAACGTAATACGGGGCTGGGATTATCTCTCCTGAATAATTTTAGAACGGGAGTATTTTTCTTTACTGAAAACGATGGACAGCAAGAATGTCGCCAGTTAAATAGGAGTACAGGATTGAAATGACCCAATAAAAATTCGCCAGTCGACCGTCGCTATTTGTGGACGGTATTTCCGGATTTAAATCAGGCTGACACACAATATCGGTGCATCGGGGTATGTAACTCGACGATAAAACGACGATCAAGGTACCGTGCTCGAGTGTATCATATTGCGAAATTTCTCCGGCGCGGTATGTCGTACTTGGTTCAAGTTGTCAGACGCAGGCGAAGAAGAGAGCGCAGCGTCTCCTCCAAGTGGCTGGTACGTTATCGAAGCTCCCGCGAATTTTCGATCACCGTATCAATCGACGCAGCCTTAGAATTCCCTACGTGCCGCCTCGAAAAAAACGAGGGACCACGATTCTTCGACTTTTCCATTACTCCGACGCCCAACACATGGTGACAAGTATACCTTTCCTTTATCAATCTCCCAACGATGGTTTATTTTAGGAGCTTAGTGGCTCAAGTCTCGTTATTAACGCTTATTTCTTCTGGTGACAGATCAATTATCATCTGATAATTATAATAATCTTTTCCGACATTCCTTTAGCTAAGTCAAGGGTAGTTCTATCAATGCATAATGAAAAAGCTTTGTCCGATAAAGTTCTGAGGACTTTAAATCGTCTTAACGGGTGCACCAGTGTCGGATACCCTGAAAATAAATTTCCTCGGTCAAAATGTCCCAACTTTCCCGTAAAAGCTAGCAGGCTTAGCAGTTTACGAACCCAACCGTTGTTCTTAGCGGTTTGGCGAGTCCTTGATGGACCACTAAGCCTCCACTTTTAGCGATTCACTGTGGTCTCCCGATTTCGTCAGCCCCCCTTCGCGCATGCAATTTTAAAGGTATCGAGGGTAGTCTTCGAGGTCGGTGTCTAGTTTAAAGCCATCAGCTGGTCTCTGCTGAATATCGCAACCTTGTTCGAGTTCTGAGCTTCTAATACGTGCCCAGGGACATCGTTGCCACCATCGAGTTAGGATAAATATTCTATGGACGACGCAACTGGGTACACTAT
This sequence comes from Andrena bicolor, assembly GCA_960531205.1. Lineage (NCBI taxonomy): Eukaryota > Metazoa > Arthropoda > Insecta > Hymenoptera > Andrenidae > Andrena > Andrena bicolor. The sequence continues at coordinate 51,351,825 of OY482664.1, read as the reverse complement.
TTTAATTTATCGACAGAGTGCAACAACTGTGCTTACTCCGAGTTTACTAGCGTCTATAACAAACGAAAGTTTCATGGGCAGTTGCAAGCAGATTTCGAAAGTTTTACTACGGAGATGGTTGAATTAGTTTGCAGGCTCGACGCTGGTTGACGGTTCTATCCAATCTCGTTTTGCACGGTAGAGTTCTTTTGTGGGAAATACTGGCAATTAAGAAGCAGTCACTGCCCAAACAAAGATGGAACTTTAATCCAATAAGTAAACGCTATTATTCAAAGACAAAGTACAAACTACCACCCCAGAGTTCTCGTATACTATAAAAATGAAAGAAGTAAAAGTCACATGGTCCCTTAAAAAATTCAGTACAATCGGCGGGGGGGGGGGGGGGGGGGGTCGTACGGCAGAACGTTACCACCCAAAACTTGGTTAAGATATCTCCCTTGTTCGTTCGTGAATCACGAATTCATGGCACCGCAGGAGGGGCAGATGAAAGTTTTCTGGCAGGTGACACGGTACGGTAATGCCACGAAAAAATTACCCCATAAAGAAAAATTGAAACCTCCAGCCAAGTCATGCTTCCTTCGTTACAAGGGTGATTCATTAAAAAAAACTATGTAGTTGAAGAAACATTCAACTTCTAACTAACTATAATAATTCGATCCATTGTCAGTGTCAAAAGCTACGGCAGAGAAATTGTTAACGTTCGGAAGAAAAATCCTAAAGCACCGAAATTGATCCAATTCCAGGGACAGAACGACGATTTTCAACCCGGAATGGAGACGCGTGCGCGGAAAATTGATTCGTTTTAGGGGGTTCTCGCGTTATCCCGGGGCTTTTTTCGGTTGGACAGCTGCTGGGGGAACTTGCCCATCTGGATGGGTGACAGGGAAATACATCCGCTTTTTACGACAATCCCAAAATCGTTCCTTCAGCTTCGATTCATCCTGAAGCACGCAATTCCCCCCTTGGCTACAGGCTCACTCTATCTCTCTCCTCCATTTTTTAATTCAAATACACGGGCTGGCGAAATAGAGCCACCAATATGGCGAGAACGCGACCCGATTCCGTCCCTTTTTAACAGCGTTTCCATCCCCCCAGCCCGTTGGTTTTCGGCTGTGGAATTCAAGCGTCGCGAAGAATTCCAGCGAAGTCGCGGCGAAGCTCGGAGTACATAATTGGTTTCCGTCTTTGTCGCCTTCGTTCTCAGTTGTTCGTCGTTTGCCTCCGAGAAACGCGGCACTGGAGCACGCGGAGTACCAAAGACACGTAAAGCAGGCGCGTTTAAAATGAAAGGCTGCTCTTTAACAACCTAGACGCCGGTCAATTACGGTGTTACACTAAGAACGTTAGCTCCACCTGACAATCTCAGAGCAGCAGTTCTTTTCAGAAGCCTTCTATTAATACGATCACTACAGACTTTCTTTCCGATCAAGTCCGCGACTTTCTTCTAGTCCATTCGTATTGCAAATTCCGGACCTTCGCTGTGCAGGTTTAGGGGAAACATGGAAGAAGATCTAACTTTTATAATTTTCAAATCTTTAGGCTCGTCGTGGACACTTTATTTTAGAATGAGTTTGAAACACAGAGTACGTATTCCCTAATGAGGGCAATCCGGACCAGAGCGTTGGCCATTGCGAAGATTACATGCTCCCCGAGGTGAACATCCTTTCTCATTTTCTTTCCCATTTTACACTCAGAGCAACACTTTCTACTTTCGCCCCTTGAGCTCTAATTGACTCGCGGCGAAGCTACACGCCCACTAATTGTGTACACTTTCCTCGAAATTGCGATAATTTACGCTACCATCTGTTTCGCTATCTCGCGGCTCTGTAATCCAAAAGCCACCCAATTCAGGCAGTAATGGTTGGCAATATACAACGAGTGTCATTCAGCTCGTAAGAATAGTAATAACAGCGAATCGCGTGACTTCATTTTCCTCACGCACAGTTTATTTCACCGCGGAACAGGTCTGAGCGTTGCGAGCCGCCGCCCCAACTACGCCCGCGCTGCTTCCCGATCCCCCGTTTCTTTTTTCCGCCCCCTCTCAGAAACATGTAATTACGTAGCCAATGTTCCTTCGGGTCGAATTTTCCAGCGGTGAGGGAACAGCGGGCGGTCGCGCGGCGGGCATTTATTACTCTTTTCGGGTTACTTCCCCGGCTGGAAAAAGGATTCGCCGCTACACGTCTCGCGCTTTCTCATTTCTTCTGTATCCCACGGGGACGATAATGGACAACACAGCGGCGAAAAAGGATCGACTGGAACGGTGGCCTGGCTGGTTCTCGGCTTCAATTACGCCGGCTTAATAACTCACGGACGATTCAATCTTCCGTGAGATTCGTGGAAAAGCGTATTCTCGCGGTCCCCGCCGGCGTGTTACATCTCCGTTAAAGCGAGGGGGAGTTATTCGCGAGGGGACGTGAGAAACGATACGAATAACGACGCACAGTGTTCTTGATCAGTGAACTGTTTTGAAAAATGCGAAGGGGAGGAGGGAGATCTGGCAGCCAGATCCGAGCTGCCAACGATTACCGTCACTTCCAACCGAGTATAAATTTCCCATTCAAAGAGGAAGAACCTCCCTCTCGTCCCCGTTCTCTCGGCTAAGCGTCCAAACCACCTCGGACCGTTTTTTGTTACGCCCACACGTAGAGCTCGGGCACAGGGGGGGAAAGCAAAGAGGAACAACGGATACCAGGAGCAGAGGAAGCGACTGGATTGGATCTCATAAAATATTTATCCGTGGAAAGGTGATACAGTTTCCTGGCCGACTTTCCGCCGATCGAACGCTCGTATCAGTTTCCTGCACCCTCCTCCCGCTCTCCCCGCGTCCCTTCTTTCTCTGCAGGCACGTACGGGACCCGTGGGGTCGGCGCTGGTGGACCCCGCGCCGTTTACGGAGCAGCGAGACGGGGCCGCGTGGCGCTCCCTTCGCGTGATTTCCAATGCTCACGTCCACGGATCGTGTTCCGCGATCGAACATCTACGTTCGCGTGGCAATACGTCTCGAAACGGATGCACGTGCATTTATGCTGGGGCGTAGGATTCGCTTTCGGGCTCGGCGGTGCACGTACGATCGTCGCTTTGTCGCCGGCGATTATGGCCTCGCGAACAATTCACAGAACTCCGTGACAGAAGTATTCCCCGAGAAAGTCGCACGACCGTGACGCGCCCACAGGTGGTTAAGCTCCCTTCCATTCGTCTTTAAAACAACAGCAAAAGCGTCCCTCGCGACCAGAAAAATTTATCAAATTCCTCGACGAAAGAGTATCCCCGCGGAAGAGCGCAAGAATTATCTCCCTCTGCGCTCGGTGCAAAGCAACGAAAGCAACCCCTCGGGCACCGCAACTTTTATCAAAATTCCTGGCCGCGTTCCGCGCCAGTTCGGTATGTCCGAATTAAATGGAATCCCCAAGACAGAAGTTAAAGCGACGAGCGAGGAAGAAATTACAAAAAGTCCGCGCATATTTATTGCTCGTCGGCTGCGCGATCCCGAATAAGTGTCGTTCCGTGAAAGAGGGAAGATCCGAGAGTTGCCCGCGGGCGTAACGGGGCAGGCGCGTCCCCGAGCCTCAACGGGGGCGCGTCTCGTCTGCTTTCATTCTCTCTCGCCTCCTTTTTTCCGCGCCTCGGGGGCCACGTGTACACGGAGCAACGACAACACTCGGTGGTCAACTCGTTTCCGCGCTTTGCGGAAGCGACCAGTCCACCGGAAGGCAAGTGTCGCCACCGCGAGAAGGGCGGCCGGTCGACGCTCTCTGGACTCCCGTGAAATATTAAAGAGACTCGTCTGCCCGAGGATCGCCATCGAAACGACAGGCAGCGACGACGCATATAGACGGAAGCTTCGTTTCAATCGCGGATCAGGAAGCGACGCCCTTCTTGCTTCCGATATAAACGACGCTCGTTTGTGACGTTAGGGGATCGCTCGTAATCTGAAGGAGCGCGTAGAAAATCGTTTCGAGGGGCTTGAATGAGAATTTTATGTATGGGTAGCTGATCCCTGCGATCGTCGGTAGAAGTTCTTGAGTTTTGTATTCATTGCTTAGTTGTTTCACTGTGTTTAGTGATTAGGTGCGGGAGGAAGGTGCGACGAGTGCAGAAGGGGGAAGAAAGAGTGACCCAAGAAATAGCCCCTTTTTGGTCCCACGATTTTGGAACTGAATTTTCTGCCAAATGATAGCTTATGATGAGACATCAATCACGACAAATTTTCAAGTTGAGGTGATAATTAGTTTCTGAGATATGGGAGGTGGGAAGTGAAAATTCATTAATATGTCAGCCCATGCGCTCCGATGTATAGACTTTTAAGTCATTCCGATAATTCAATTATTTTCAGGGTTTTTCCTGACTGCTAATAACGAATTTGAACTTAGATTCTCAAAATGGACAAAAAAAATTAAATGGCCGATTCAACATTGTGGACGATATATTAAAAATGCACCTATACACAGACATTTATATTTCTTGATTTTTTTTTCCCGTGAATTTTGAAAATCTAAATTCAAATTCGTTATTAGCAGTCAGGAAAACCCCTGAAAATAATTGTTTAAATTATCGGAAAGAAGGCCTCATTTTTGGGTTACTCTTTGTTGTGGATACCGTGAGTAGGTATAATTTGCTTCATCTTCTATCCCCTTTGCTATCGAAAATATGAAGTGATCCAGAATAGTGTTAATAGGCTTATGAAATTGTTTATCTTTCGGGATCTTGACTGCTAATTACAATCTATTTAGCCTGAAATTTTCTACACTGTTAGTGATGCTCCTAAGTAAAATCTTTTGAATTTTCAGTATTATTTCACAGGGCGAATTCGGAGGAAAGGCCCCCAGCGTGAGCAATGACACGAACGTTATTTAGGAAAGTTTAATACGCGCGTCGTCCGAAAGAACCGCCGGCCACGACGAGAAAGAACATTTTCGAAACTCGCGAAACTAGTTCGCCGTTGCATTCCAAGGTTTACGCCGCGTCGTTGATAATCATGCTTTGCCACCCTTGCCAGCCACTTTGAAATAAGTTCCGCGGGCAACGTCTTTGTTAACGCGCAAAGTTGACCACATCGACGCTATGCCTTAGCGTGCACTCGATTGTATAGAACTTCCGAAAGTTCGCCTCGACTATTCCCAGCGTTGTTAATAAAACGAAATCGGGTACGCTCCCCTTTGCACGAAATTTCTTGTCCGATGGTGTGAGGCACGGTTTCGAACGGAACAATTTGTTAGCGTCCTCTGACATGGAAAAGTTAATTCAGAATTGCTTAACTGATTGCCTGTGTTACATAGCCGTTTGTTAACGTAACAATAACTTATGTTAAGTCAGTCGGGCGTTGATCAAACTTTTCACTCGCATCATTCTTCATGTGTTATGCAGGTATGTTTGATTTGCTGCAGCGTTGGAGCTTTGTTCAGGGCTTAAAAAAATAGTCAACTTTTTTGCCTCATTGTCCGAAAGCCCGAGAAATCGAGTCGACCGTATCTCGCGATGTTAATGAATGATATAATGCACGGGGAGTTTATGAGTTATCGCGCTTTCTGATTCGAGAATTACCACGTTTTGTCGCTGGTGTCAGAACGCTGCGTCGTGAAATATCTACCATAATTTTGAATATGTATATACGTGCTCGCGTAGCCGCGATCAAGACGCCGGTTCATTTTTCACGGCGAACAATGCTCAGCGAAATAACGGGAAAAAAGGAAGTACCATAGACTCCGTGATTGTTTGAGGGAAGCAGAAAAGTTTCACGCTTTAATCGAAATACACGGGGTGTTTCGTTAACACGGTTGCAAGGAGTTTTCGCCAACTACTTATCGACGATATCGAAACAATATTTCCACTTTTCAAGCCCCATCGGATTAATCGAGGATCCGCTTGAATATAGGAGAGCTTGGCGAAAGAATTATCGAATACTCACATATAACGACGAGATGAGCGTTGGCACGGATCGGTTTAATGCGCAAATATGGTCCGACTTGGCACTGATACTCTCCGTCGTCGGTCAAAGAAGCGTCTGTGATCTTGAGATTGTAGATGCCAGCGTTTTGATCTCCTATTAGTCTGAGCCTTGGATGCCCGACGATTTCTCCAGCTGCAATGCGATGAAAAATCAGCTTTATGACATGTATCGCTTGGAATTCAATGGTTTAATAAGAATTCTCAGAATGCCTAAATCTTAGTGCTTCAAAATGACTATGAAATCGCTCGATAATATTACTAACTTCATTCATTTCCCGAAAATAAAACAGTCGACTATATCTCTTGACTCTAGGTACCTATAATATCAACGCAACTAAGTAGCATAAATTCTCCGATATTTTTACTATTATTCGGAAAATGCAAAAAATTTCTAAACCACCAGAAAATTCTACCTTTAATTCCACTAATAATTCCCCAAACATCGCAGAAAGCTGCGCGCCGTTATATCTCGTGCTTGTGCCATTATTTTATCAAGAACACGTCTTTCATATTTAACGAGGAACGAGAGGCCATCGTCAAAGGTCTCGATCGATGAGGAAAATAATAGAAAAGAACAATCGAGGGCTTACATTCAGCCCCGCTTCCTTCCTACGGTAAAATGGGGGTTGTTACAGTCATAACGAGGAAAATTGAAAAAGGGGTATTATTCCCACTCGAGCGTTCCAGAAGGATTCTTTATTAAAACCATCACCGTTTGCCAGCAGCTAATTCTTATTTCGATCACGCCGCTACCTCTCCCGCTATTCACTGACCTTTCGCGCCCAATCATTTCCACGAAAAACCCAGCGACGATCACCGAGGAGACAGCTTTCCATCGAAATAAAATGGGAAGCAAGAATCCCTATATCCAGCGGGTTTTTTCAGGTGAAACTTTTATCTCGATTAAATCCCGTTCCATTAACAGGCTCAGAACCTCCAATACCTTCCTCCCTTCGTACTCCCCTTCGATTCGAAAACAATTTACGAATCTCTGTTAGAATTCGATTTCAGCAGCCCGATAACGGATCACGCTATTTTCCATTTTTGCTGAGCCATTTCCCATGGTTTTGCAAAAACTAATGCTTCTTCTCCGTTTCCCGAATAGCTTTGGCATTGGGGGGAGGTGGCGCGCTTGTTATAATTCATTTTAATAGCCAACGTAGAACATTATGGCTTTCCAATGCTCGCGGTGCAAATGTTTACGGTAAAAGGTCTGCCCTCGGGAGACAGGGGGTGGAAAAAAATCATAACCACGGTGCATTAAGGTCGTATCGTAACTCAAAGGATACGGCCCAGCGTAAACTACACGCGCGCGGCTTCTATAAAGGGCGAAGACACATGTCTGCCAGGAAACGCCGCAACGCGTTGCCACTTGCTTTTTGATAAAAGCCGGCTGATGTATGCAGAATCGATAGCGCAGGACGGCCCCGCGGCGGCCATTACCCTTCTGTCAACCTTGCCTTTCGCGAAAAATTTACTTTGCCGCGGGGGCTGCACGGTGATCGACAGTCGAACAGCTAATTATCCGCGCCAGCTTTCTGCTAATTATTCAAGAGTCAAAGTCACGCGAACCGCTTTGATGACGTTCGGCGTTGAAAGCGGAAGGAGCGGTCTTGTGTGATTTATAAATTTGCGGCTTGACACTTTTAAGTTAAGTAACAGGCCAATGATTGGTAATATCTTATATCGTGTCTAGGTAATTTCTTTTGTAAACATTACGTGAACATGTTGGTGGTATTCGAGCGACTTTTCTTTTACTGATATTTTATTATCCGAAGGGTCTCAAGTTAAAACTCTTATTTGGCAGAATATTTTATGCCCGAATAATTCTGTTTCAGTTCTCATTTCAATTCTTTATCATCGAAGGCAAAGTTTCGACGAAATTACCCCGTCAGTTGCTATTCTTAGCGCAGTTCGCTGCCCTTATGATACAACCGCCGCGCGACGTGTTCGAAAATTTGGGTCGTGGTGGAAAGCACGCCTAATAAAGGTTTCAATAGTCTAGGGTCTAATTATTCTTCTTTTATGCCGCTGTCGTCGCCCGCGAGATCGTCCGAGCTTCCGAATGACAATCGAATAACGCACCCGGGAGAACTGGAAATCGTGACACTGGCGGGCAGGGATCTTTTGTGTTGCTTTTTGTGAAAAAGGAAACAATGACGTCACGTCACAAACCGGCGAAATGTATTAGAAAACGTGAACGAAGAAGAATCCAGCTAGAGGAAATGTCAATTTCGTTCCACTCGTATCACTGACAGTGCTAATAGAGTAAAGTGATTTTTATCTGGACGAAATGAAGTTGTTAAACGAAGTTCCAAAGATTCTGTAATAGAAGGAAAAGAGTTGGAGAAGTATTCTGGTCGACTCGACCGCATCTGCATTCTACTTCAACTTATCCTCGAGAAACCGAGGAAGCTGATAATTACTCATAATCTGTGCAAAATCTATCGGGCTGATTTCCAACTCTGGCCGACGATACTCGTGGAATTGTTCGATCCGAGTGTCAAGGAGCTTAATAGAATGCTTTACACAGTGATATATTCACTGTGGAATTCTACTAGATTACACTTAACTATTTGCTCGCAAAATTGCCTCGCACATTTTCACACACGTATTTCAATTATGATCGTGTATCTTTCTCCGCTCTTGTAAAACTTTTATTTGCCTCGTTGAAATCGCGAAAAGTCAATAGATCTTTCGCGCAAGTATGCGTCGAGTGATTCCTCGTTTAAAAATAAATTAACAGCGTGGAATGGAGTTTTTTTTCCACCGAGGCTTTGTTTTTTTAAGAGGGAAATATAGCTCTGAAAAATTGTGGAGCACGCAGCTGGCAAATGATATTTGGACTTTGAGGCGCCATTGTATAGTGCTCGTGTGTTTAGCGCATCATGTTCAATTTCATTTTTGTCTCGAAAATGAAATGGCGTGTTAAAAGAATGTTGAGCATAATTTTGATTTTCTTCTTGAGCGAGGAATCAGTTCGATATTGGGTTTTGCTTTAACCGCTTATCAGTGAGTCACGGAAGTTTAAAAAATCACTGAACAGCAACCCAGTGTTTAATAAATGCTTAATAAATAATAGCAGAATTAATGCACTTACTTGGCTGTATGACGTACGCAAAGCCATCTTTGACCCACTGCACAATGCCGACCCTGTTTCCGACCTCGCAAGGTATCGTTACCTCTCCACCCTCGAGGACAGAGCTGTTCCGTGGACTGACTCGGAAATATTGCCCTCCTTCACCTGTAAGAGAGTCGTAAATTACAATTAGAGCCAATATATCCAAAGGGCAATTACAATTACGAATTAATGGTACCACATAGTGAAGATTTGCTCGAGGTGCTCGAGGAACCTTAACTATTCATCGAAATTGATGAGCAGAAAGCAGAGTTTAGAAATACGATGATAAAACGCCAAGGACCCCCCATGAATATAAAATAAAATGTTCCGAACGCTAAGTGGAACTGAAATACTGACTCTTGAAATCTGAAATAGTTGACGATGCATTCCGAGGTGCATTAACACAATGAATACTTTCGCCATAAATTAATGTAATAGATGGGAGAGTGAATATTGGAAAATGGGAGAATATCAGAGGAAGATTCCCATGGTCCACTTGTCTCGCATCTTCGCAAAGACCTTTTGCAGCGTGTCTTTTGTTAATTCGCGGGGCTCGTAAAAATACGCTCACGGAGAGATTTGAAACAAAACCGCCGGATATTCTATGCCACGGCGGAAACTATTCGCGGACGCGGCGATACCACTTCCGTGAAAGGAACGGAAGCCAGAAAAGCCCCAGTAAACATGGCGACGTTGAATCCGGTGAAACGTTCGCGGCAGCGACGTCCCTCTTTCAATGTAAACGTCTGAACGAGATCGAACTTAATAAAAAAAAGAGAGTAGAGGGGTAAGGGGGAGTATCTAAATGGCAGAGGAGAACGTTACAAGCCCCGCATTCATGAGATCGAAATAGAGGCTGGCGAATGAATATCGAAAGACGTAAAGTGAAGTCGCTTTAAAAAAAAAAAATGAGGAACACTTCTCTTGCCCGCCCTTCTTTTTAAAGAACCGCTCGAGAACAAGAGGACGGTAGAATGCATTTGTTTGTTCTCGATGGAAGAAGGAAGCTCCGATATTATATATACAGGGTGGTCCACGTAACTGGGGCAAGTCTTATCTCGCATTTAATCGTAGCTCCAAAGAAAGCTGCTTTAGAAAAGTCTAACTTTCTATGCTTGCCTTTAGCAACGCAATACAATTCTCCGTCTACAACTTCCTCAAACATTTGCCCAAACAGAGATAGATCTCCACTTCAGTCTCCCTTACAGCGGTTCGCAATCACGGTGCGATCCCGGACCCCCAACCCCTTGTGTCTGAAATTCGCGATTCATCGTCAAACCAACATCAATCATCCCCAAATTAACACTTCCCAGCGATTAGCGCCGCTGCAAGAAAAATCCTCCGACATCTCCCCCCCTTCGTTCCCGCCTTCCCTCAGCCGCCCGCTACCTCTTTAACCCTTATTCACGGCTAAATCGTTTCCCGCCGAGTTCGCTCCAAGTGACGGGCACAACGGCGACAGGATGAAAGACAAAATCTGGCCGGAAGATCAGCGTAATCTGCTTGTTCGCCGGCGATAGGATCGATGCTCGCCGCTGCTTCGTTGCCTCGCCCCGTTCACGGGCTGAGCACAACCTGTGGCCACTGTGTACCTGCGGCGGGGGTTACACGTTTGCCTTTGTGCGCCCGTTCGTCTGGTTCGTGGTCACCTGCTGCTCGAATTTGCACGATCCAGCCTAAATACGGCCCCAATGAAACATACAGGCACGGCTGCGTCTGTTAACGCTGCCAGCCTGCAAACAGCCGGACCCCATCAGCTCATCCCTCTCCTTCCCTCACTCTCTCTCTCTCTCTCTCTTTGCTCGATGGTGCCGCGAACATTCGAGCAGATGGATTTTACGCGCCCGTGAACCCGCAGCGTCCTGGTCGATCGACGGAAGAGCGGCACGATTGTTTTCGATTCCTCCAGGCAGTGATGACGTCGGCATCGTGTTTGCCTCCCCTCCCATCTGGCCGCTCGGGGACCCGTCTTCGTTAAGAATGCCGTCTGAGCTCCAGGCGGATGGACACCGTCCTGTCATCGGGGACGTCGGACTTTGCTCGTTCGCGGTGAAATTTTAATTGTTTGCTTTCTTGCGCCGCTGCAGCGGCTCTCCCGGACTCTTCGCAGCGTCACTAATTGGCGGGAATACCGACCAGCTCATCGCTGGATTGTTTGCCCACCGGGGCGATCGTGTACACGCGCGCACTTGGCGCGGCTGATCGTATGGAGGGTGGCTGGGCGTAGGTGGATGGACGGGGCTGGCTCGGAGTTTTGCTTTGTCGCAGGTAGTTTAGTTGGTGTTTGCAGGTGCGAGTGATTGGTTGATTGGAAGGAGAAGTGCGACGACAATCTGATACGAGGTATAACGAGCGACTGAATGCTTACGTTGCAGTCGAGTACATCTCATAATTAATATCGTAATCGGCGGGGGTTGTTGAGTGGGCGAAGATTACGTCTGACTGGTGGGTTAGATTCGGTTTGGCTAGGAAAAAGGGAGCTCCCCACTACTCGGTAGACTCAGGTGGCGCACGTTCTTCGAGGAAGGGAAAAGGTGTGGCAAGTCGTAAACAGAATTGTAAATAGTAACGGTGGCACAAGGACGTCGACTCGTATCAGTTAGAAGGTTGCTAGCTGTGGAAGTGCTTCTGCGACAAAGGACTGTGCTTCGAAAGTCTTCAGGGTTTCGCAGGCGAGCTTGCTGCGTCGTTTAAAATCATTGCTTTTTGCGAGATTTTTTTAATTGGTGGAAATGGATTTTCACGAATAGAACTAAGTAGTTCTTTGTATCAGAAGAACCGTGGAACGAAAGCTTGAAGAAATCATGTCGTACGTGGAAAAGCATGTTTCGCGTTTTGGGAACGATTAAAGAACGAAATGTTTACTCGTTTCCGTTGATAAATATTTGGTGTACTCGTGCATCAAAATTCTTTTAAAATCCCCATTTTGTAAATCAAAAAGTTTGGAAAAACAACCATTTATTCATCAAAATATTCGTGTATATTCGGCATTTGCTGTTTCTACATGTATTTCCAATAGTAAATATTACGTCTGGATCGGTGGAACGGTGAAATGAAATTTCCATTTGTTAGGAAGAAGCGGCAAAAGTTGCAAGGGGATGGGGTGGCGGCGGAAAAAAATCACTTCAAGTCTTCAGTTTCGTTGGGATACATTGAAGTGCTCTTCCCAGCAGACGGGAAATCTTTTGTGAACGTAAAAGCTCATCGGTGTAATCGAACTGCCGCTGGCTAATAGCGTTAAGGCTTGAATGTAGAACCGCGTTCAAATAGAACCAGGTACACTCGCATCACAGTTCGATTAGAATATGCCGTAGCACTGTTCTCTGTGTTGCAACGTGATTGAAATACGAGTATTACATAACGTTTCGATCTTTACTATATTTCAACAACCGCACAGCAACCCACAGAACTCGCTTGATACCTCAGGGTAAGCAAAAACATTTCATAAATACTATTACACCTTTTCCGATAGAGTGAAAACTCACGACTACGACCCAATACTTCAACTAGCCCATATTTATAGCCCCGTCCTATATTTGCACCACCTCCTCTATTCAAACTAGACCCAGCAAAAGCACTACTTCAAACGCCACTAACCTCTTTTAAATCAACCACCGCAATAAACTCCTGAAACTCCATGACATACCTTCGCTCAAATAGTAACGAACGCTCCTACGTTCTCCGAAAAAATTCCCCCGATTATTTTCTCAATCTCGAGGCCGTGAAATCCATTAAAAATTCCCCCCGCAACAGTGTCGTTCGTCTGTTCATAAACCGCTTTCGCCACAAAGGATCGATTAACTCGCGCGGTTTCCAGCCATCGCTCCCATCGAGCCCGTTGAAAAAAAGCTGTTTCGCGAGGAACATCCACCGTCGTCTCCCTTTCTTCTCCGTTCTCCATCGGGGACCAAAGGAAACGGCGACGGACGCGCGCGGAAGAATCGCGACACGCGTCGATTGGCCTTTTTAGGATGTGTAATCGACGCTGGCACAGAGACCTACTAGGGAAAGGAACAAACGGCTGCAGCTCGTCGACGCGCAAATCTGCCCGATGAATTATACGATTATCGGCTTTGCGACTTTTTATTACGCTGCGACGCGTCGACGGCGCCAAGCTTTCGCGAATGACCCGGTCGCTTTTAATAATCGTACAGTTTAGTCGTACGTCGCGATGCCGGTCGACGAGCCAGCTAGAGGATTAAGCCGGTGTCCATCACTCTTCGACAGGTCTGACTGGTTTGTTTGAAGCAGAGTGATTTGGCGCGGGGCACTCCGGGACGTTAATCGATGGAGGGTGTAGGTGGATACACATTTTAAGTGTCCTTAGGTGTACTTAGGACGATAGGTTCCTTGTCGTTGGTGCGTTACGTGAAGATATGACTTTCGGTGGCTGGTGGAGAATAAAGTAGAATTCGCGCAAGTGTATGACGATGTTAGGGATGTTCGTTAACCGGTTAACTGTCAATGTATCATATATGATCAAACAAAAATCTGGCCAATTCTGTCAATGTATCATATATGTTGAAATGGAATAACTTTTTTGTTTTTCAAACGATTTGAATGAAACTTGGTATGTAATAGTTTTTGGGGTCGCTGAATCTGAATTTCGCATCGGAATTGTGAAATTCAATATGGCAGACTCAAAATGGCCGAACCAAATTGGCCGCCAATTGACAAACTCACCCCTAAATTCTATTTTTTTAAGGGTTAGGGGTGTCAGATGAAAAAAATTACCCTCGGAATCGGTTCAGCGACTCAAAAAACCCTTGTATACAAAATTTTGTGTGATTCACTTAATTTTTCGATGGTACCAGTTTGGGCCCGAATAATGAAAAGGACCGTGCCAGTTAACCGGTTAAATGCAATAATTAAACTTGGAAAAGTGAATTACGATATCGGGAAATTTTTTAGCGAGGAAATTTTCTCAGTTTTGTGATTAGTGTAAGAGGAATTTCAATGACCATTCGAGCGCGTCGGCTATCACTGAAACGAAACCTCATGGTCGATGCACTTTCGTGAAACAGCGTCCAATTAATGTTGCTTGCGTTTCCTCCTAGTTTCGCCGTCGCAAAAGGAGGAAGGAGGCGAAAGGGAAACGGAACTTGTCCCAATTTTCAGTCTTGCGCTGAAAAAGCAAAGCGAGTAGCTCGGGCGCACCGTTCGTCTCGTTTTAAGTGAGAATTTCGCCCGATGCATCTTCGAAATCGATCTTGAGCACGGTGTATCCTTCGAACGGGGCACGAATGCCACGCCGCCGAGGACTCTTCAAGCCCCTTTCAATCCGTTATCCACTCGTGCCTTTCGAGGAATATGGAAAAGCAGCCAACTATTCACGTTTCGCAGGCACCTCGAAGGAGAACTTTTTCTTTTGTTTTATTTCACGACGGAGCGACGCTTGGGGAAAAATTCGGCTGATTTAGGGTGGATCGAAGGAATGCTAATTATCGGAGCCGAAAGTGCAGCCCGGATAAATGTTGATCAGTGACTTCGAAACGAATTCCATCGCCGGTTTTAATATAAATTGAACGCAAAGTAAACGCACGAATGGGAGAAGCAATTACTACATACAATGTTGCGTATTGTCCCAATATCATGGATTAATTTCCCTGGAAATGTAAGGAAATCAGTCGGGTTACGCGATCAACTGAAACCCTCTGACAAATGATTTCCATTACAATGGCCCTCGGTAATTAGTTTCTCGTTTAAATGATACAATATAAATGGAGCTCCGCTAGTCGATGGTTAATAGTGTCTATTAATATTGCAGTGGACGCCAAAGTCGTTTGAGACCTTTAGTGAAATAAACAGGAACACAGTTTGAGTATTTTATAAAATTAGTTACATGAAATATCCGAGGGAACACGTGTGTACAGTCGTAATAAATTAAAACGCGAATCGTGGCTGACGATCTTAGGGTCGAATTACCGTAGCCACTGCTTTCGCGAGTAAACTGACGGCCACGAAATGAAGAGAAAAAAAAAGGGAAGGGAAATAACGTGAAGCTTACACGAGCACGTGTCCCCATTTAATTTTTTCCCGTCCGAATTACAGTTGCCTTGGCGTCCCACTAATTTTCAATTCTCGAGATAAAATCTCCTCTACGTGAGCTATGAATATCCCGAAACGAAGCGTATTCGCTATGCATCGTGCTTCGCCAAGGTACTTCTCTTCAATTTTGCGCCAGCTGGCGAACAACCCTGCTATGGGGTCGCCGATTATTCCCGAAGCAATGCAGCACATATCTCTGCAGCTATGTGTACCAGTATGTAAAACGCGTTTGAAAGAAATGGTCGATAGGCTGACTAAAAAATACGTATTGTCAGCTTCTTCCGTTCCGGAAGAACTACTTAAGCATTTGGATTAACATTCTAATAAGTATTATTACAAGAAACGTCTTTTCGCCAGAAGTAGAAGCTGAAAAATTCAAAGATCAGGAAACTCTGCGCCACGAAAGTGTGAAGCTTCTATGGAGATTGAAGAGGCGCACTTGGAAAACCTTATCTTACACGTCGTAGTAAGCAAATTGACAACGGAAATAACAAACAAGAGGGAACGAGTCGCGAGCGTTATCGGAAGCGAAATATTTTTCACTAAACTCAGCCAGCACTGTCCACCCTGCGCTCCCCGGAGCCGTTCTTTTTTAACACTCGGTGTTTTACACGCGGGAATTTTATTTGTGTACATCGTCGAAAAACTTATTTCGCTCCCGACGGTAACGCGGAGGCTCGCGGGGGAGAGGAAAACGACGTTACGGCTGGAACACTCGAGTGCCTGTCTGTACGTGAATTCCATAAATTCCGAATCGATGGGACTTTACGTTTTACTGTTATTTCGTGGCACGCAGACGCCGCGTCTGCACGGCGAAGAGGCGTACGACGCTCGTAAAACGGCGCTTGTTTCGTTATGAAAAATTCGTTTGCCGAGACGCGTGCTTCCCGAAGTCGTCCCATGGCCTTGTGTAATTTTCCTTCCCGTGGAGAACGCCTCGTCCGCCGTAGTTTTATTTATTTTCGTCGGCCCCGGGGGAAACGTCCCTTTTCTTTCGAATGTACCACTTAAATATCGTGTGTACAGCGCGGGGGTGTGCGCAACGGTGGCACCACTTTATGGATACTACCCCGTGTAACTTTATTTTTCAAGATCCCAGTGCATTACCTAAATATTTATTCACTTATACGTGCAAAAAGATATTGTCCGATTAATCATATGGACTTTACACATCCCCTTGAATCCTTAGATACCTGTACGTAAGTACATCTGACTTAAAATTATCCTCCACGAAACATTTGCGGAACTTATATTCACGTTTTTACGATCACTAGACATCCTGCATTTATTCTTTACGATTTTCACTCCGGTAGGAAACGACGCTTCGAAGCCTCCGCGCGATCGTGTTACATAAACTTTACAATACCTGTTATTCCCATGAACGATGCTTTCGTCTTTTGTAAAAATTGCACTAGGTCCGAGTCAAGAAGCCGCGAAAATGAAGTATCGAAGTACGATCGAGTCACCGTGACAAAACACGCCTCGTCGTTTACTTTATCGCGTAGGGTAAAGGACCCAATTATTGACACCTGACCAATTACTGTCACCTTAAGCTATTTTACTTAAAGTAACAAATAAATAAACGTTGTAAAGTCATACACAAAAAGAATTATGTAATTCAACCTATAATCTATGCTATAAATTATATACTATAGTTTATTTCTTCGTTATTTTAAGTAAAATAGCTTAAGGTGTCAGTAATTGGGTCCTTTACCCTATTAGTATATACTTTAATTCTCGGTGCATAGGTACATTTATTGCATCTTTCATGGCGCACCTTCTGCGAATGCCCCTCGTCCCGTTTATTCTATTATCTAGCTTTATTTCGCGCGGTCGCGGGAACAGCTAGTGCCCAGACTAGTACGTAAAAATGGGGTATCAGATATCCAATATGCCATGAAAAGTGGATCCGGCTACGGAATCCTGTGAACCAATAGTGACTTCGAGGCATTGCCATCCATTCTAATGGAACTTCCCCATCGAATAAACTGCCTTGGACCGAGTCTTTAGAGGAAGATTCCCGTATTGTTCCGAAAACATTAATTCTCGATCAACGTACTTTACCGACGCGTTTACGAAGTTGTTTCTATTAAATCGATTAATCCCCTTAAAAGCTTGCCAAAGATCCCAGCCGATCACGAAGTCAGTCGAATCATTGCGTTCACAACTTGACGAGAGTTCTCTAACCCCATGAAATTCATGGGGTTATAGAAAACACCACGCCTTATGACAATTGCGACGATACGTTTACGGTATTTTAATTTGGGTAATGATTAAGAAGCAGCGAGGGCGGCGAGGTGCCAAGGAATAGTAGATAAATACGTCAGGTTTTCCTCGCCGTCTCCCACCCATTCTAACCTCTCCCCGAGCAACCCTTTCGGCCACGACGAACGCGCAATTTCGAGCATTACGACGGCATCTAATACAATCCTCGCCCCGTTCCACGGCCGGCTTTTGTGCCTGCATTTATATTGCTCCTATTGTAGGGAGCGTGGAAGACGATTCGCGGGCGGAGGGGCTGTTTGGGGAGAAAGAAGGCCAGGGGGTAGAGGAAAAGGAGAAGAAGCCTCGCCGCCACCGCCCCTTCCCCCGGCCATCCTCGTCTCGCGTCAATACCACCCCCGTCGACGATCCCATTCAGTTCGGTCTGCTCGCTGGATAGCATATCGAGTGAGAACGCTCGTTTATACGGCGCACAAAGGGACGAACGCGTCCCCCCATTAGCATGCGCGCCGCCCCCCGCTGCCCCCCGCGCTTATTTGCGCCGAGCCGAGGACGCTGCGCCCCTCTCTCGTTCATTTACATTAAACTTCGATCGTTTATCTTCGTTTTTCCCTCTTTTTTAATTCCCCTTCTCTCCTTTCAGCCTTCGTTTTCGTTCTCGCGCCGGGCGACAAAGCCCTCTCGTGCCTTCGCCGACACCTCCGAGCGAATTAACGCGGCCGAATGCTGACGGGACGGGTTACATACGCCGAGGCCGAAGAACTTTCACAGTGGAGGGTTCAAGGAGACAAGCGATGAAGCGGCGCGAGATTTATGCGAGTTTATTAATGTCCGAAGCATTTTCGAGGCTCGCGGTAATTATAATTGGAGACGCAGGGTGCGGTTCAGGTGCATGCCGGCCAGCTTTAGGGATGCTTTATCGTCTCCGAGGGTATTTTTCAGCTGTCATAGATATTTAATGACGGTGGCTTATGCAACGTAGCTACTGTAAATTAATACTTCCGGCGCCGAGAGTCACGCGCGCAGGTCACACCTTGCGTCTTCGTTTCAATTCCTCTTTCATCCCTCGAGTGCCCACCGTCGCGTTTAACGAGGCGTTAAAGGGGGAAATAGAAGGGGGCGGGATCAGAAATTTTAATAGCTACGAAGCCAGTGCTCGCCGAACGTTTGGAAAACTCGCTAATAGGAGGCGCGTGCTCGGATAAATAATAGCCAGATGTTGCATCGAGCACGTGCAGCCGTCGCGATTTTTCTCATTCCCGGCTGTGTAGCATTTGCATTTATCCCGGGCGTGTTTGTTTCCCGCGATCGGTGGCCGTTAACGGCCGAGAATTATTCATCTGTTACGCGGGGACACGTGACAAACATCGAAGCGCCGCAATCTTCGCAGACGGTCTTACGGTTGTTCGCCTTTGAACGCGAAGCGGCCGCGATCGATGGATTAATTCGCGTGAAAGGAGAGTCGCCCGGCGTTGAAAACCCGAGGGGGGGGGGGGAGGTTGAAAACAGTGGAGCGATGAATTAAAAATTCGCGTACGCCGCGGCGAAATCCCGGGGCGAGAATTGATTCATCGGGAACCCGTTTAATTAAGATACAATCCATTACCGCGGAAAATTCTAGCTTTTATTCCACCGCGGGGCCGAATGAATTAAACGACGCGTGGAAAATCAAGGATATACAGGCCACCACCGTGGAAGCGAGGGATTGCTTTCGATTATTTCCAGATATTTCGAAATATTTTTCGATTATCACAAGTTAGGATTTGTTTGGGCGGAACGGTGAACCGTTGCGCTCGAATTGTTATGGATTGTTTGGGAATTACGTGTTAATACTGGGGATAAAAATCGAACAGTGGATCGTCGGATAGCAGACCCCTTCCCCCCCCCCCTTCTCCCAACATTCCGCAGCTAGGAAAATCCGTTCAACGCGCGCAATCAGCGATTAAGGCGGGCGTTACATCTGAAATTCGAATCGGCGGGTGTACACGCGAAATCGCGCGGTGCCTCGTAAAAACCGGCCCTCCCGTATGTTTATGTATACGGAACGGTCAATTCATTTGCATATGTAACAGCGCCGGGTTACAACGGAACGCACCCCCTTGCGGAATTAGCATGGCCTTGCACGTGCAACGCCATATGTTCGACGCGGGGAGAAAAATTAAATGTTCCCGCCGTTTAATAAAAGCCTGGCGAGGGATTTAATTACTACTTTCTCCAACTATGCTGGCAATGAAACAGAGAAACGTTTCTGCGTACGAATTTGCAAGCTCCTGCGCTCAGTCAGATTCTAAGGAGAGGAATGGCA
Organism: Andrena bicolor; assembly: GCA_960531205.1. Classification (NCBI taxonomy): domain Eukaryota; kingdom Metazoa; phylum Arthropoda; class Insecta; order Hymenoptera; family Andrenidae; genus Andrena; species Andrena bicolor. The sequence continues at coordinate 51,332,179 of OY482664.1, read as the reverse complement.
GTGTACAGTCAGATTTCATTCATTTCGGTAAGTTGTAGGAGCTGTATGACTGGGATCGGCGTGTTTCCACGCCCAACTATTCGCACCCTCTGCACGGTGTTGCGGTGTTGCTTTCACATCGACATGTTCTGGAAAGTGGTGAGTGTAATTATTGTTAGACTGTCTCTGAATGTTTGCTCGAGTAAAGCGGCTTGTAGACGTTCAATATTATTGTACAATATTTTTGCTGTGTGCCCCACACGTGACTATTACCCAATATTGACTATTGCACAATATGTTGAGCGTCTAGGGACTGCTTAACGAGACAATACTGTAGTGGACATCACACAGTTTTCGGCGTATAACTGTAATAAACCTAAAGATTTTCATTCACGCAATATATTGTACAACCTTTCAATATTATTGCGCAACTTTTCAATTTTATTGCGCAACCTTCCAATATGATCCACAGACGGTTAATAATATTGTACAATATTGAATATTGCGCAATAATATTGAACGTCTACAGACCGCTTAAAGGAGAAGCGACTTGAACGAGAGTTTCACGAAGCCTCGAGGTAAGTGTTAACGTGGTATAAGGTTCCCTCCATCAACTTGTCGCCTTCTTTCGTTCAATAATTACGCGAGACGCGAGATAAAGCGCGTCCCGTCGCTTCCGCTCGCTTCGCTAATCTCCCGCCTCGAACACGAACGGTCAATAAACGGTGTATTAATTGCGGTCGTTAATCGTGGAAGGAACAGGGGGAGTGGGAGGCAGCTCCTCGGCTGACGATAACACGGTGGATTTTATTACGCGATAAAATTGATCAAAGAGGGGCAAAAGAACGAGCAGACAGGACGTTGTCCCACTTTCTTCCTTCGTTTATCTTTCTGGCTCCTGTCGTATAGCTGGTGCTTCTTATCGATCGAAACGGGGGGAGGCTAGTGATTTCGCGGAGGCTCGCAGTAGAGAGAGTCAGCGAGCAGTCAGACGCGTCCCGAAGGGCGAGAACAATGTACATTCGGGGATTGGAGGGAATGGGACTGGTAACGTATCGAATTCTCATTCCTACAAGAATACTCTCGCCCAATCAGATCCCTCGATGCCTCGACAGACACGCTGAATTAAGGAGAGATTGATTTCCTAATTTCCGCCATGCAAAATTCAGTTATCGCTATTCGATGGTGCCTCCGAACGGAGGTGGCGATATAATTCAGATTCCTTATCTGCGCTCGCAATCATCCTTCATCGAAAGTCTAGTCTCCGCGGCGACCACAGAAGTCCATCGTCGAAGAATGGACAAAGAGCTGTGGTACTTGAGGATCTCGATTTTTTTTTTCTCCGACGTTCAAACAATACCCAATAACGGTTAACGAGAAGCCCGGCTATCATGACTCACTGCGGACAGGACACCTCGGCAGTACGCCGCGCCGTCTGAGGCTTCTAGACAAAGAGGAACGGAGCGAGGTAAAAAGAGGAATATGGAGATCCGCGCCATTTCTTTCGCGACTGCCAGAACAATCTGACAACGTTCACACGGGCGGGCGTTACACGCTGGCGTGACTGCTTGTGAGAAGAATCGCAATTAAAGGCGTTGAAACGCGGTTAGCCGCCGACCTGTCGACCAGAATCTTCAAACCGCGATGGCGAAAAAGGAAACGAGCGACTGCGAAACGACCAGCCTCGCATCCGGTCGGCCGTCAATGGAGGAGGGCCCGGTGCGTGACGCTGTCTGCCGTCTTGCAGGGGCCAGCCACCAGCAATTTGTTTGCGTAGTCGTTTCTAATTAGCCACTGCATGGTCTATCGCGATTCTTGTTATCGTTAATTCGCTAGATCCTGCGATTAGCCACGGCACAGCTTCTGTATTGGGCGTGGAAGTTCAACTCGCCTTGCTGCGTCGAGCTAAGTGTCATAGGAAAAGGAACAATTGTTGCTGAAATCAGAAAATCTTGCCATGACAGGAAGAGACAAGTTCGATCGGGGTTATTCTTTTATTAAATAGCGCACCGTGCAGTTTACTCGATTGTATTGCTCATGAATGGAATCGTATTTTAAATTCGCGGGACAAGCGATTATATTTTGCTGCATGAAGAAATTCACTGAATTTTTAAATTTTTAATTACAGTCGCTGAGAATTCTACTTTCAGTACGTCCGAATTAAAAATCCCCGAGGCTCTTGATCGACAAGCGTCAAGAAAGCTCCACTTACGTATTCCTTAATTTCGACGCAGGCAGATCGTAGCGCGGCTTCAAGCCGCGTCCAAGTAATTCGTCGCCAAGAACCGGCACGTCTAAATTTTTCATGGAATATCGTCCGAAGCTGACAACAGCTGCTGTCTATTCAAAATGAGCGGAACACTTTAAGCGAAACGGGCGCAGCTTTCAAACCTGCTGAATGGGCCGCGACTCTTGCGGGCGAAAAAAGAAACCGACCAATTTCTAAAGGAGCGTAGAGAATGAAACATCTGTAAGGGGGAATCATTAAAAACGTCGATGCTGAAAGGAGGCGTGGGCGAAGTAGCAATTTAGCCGAGGCTACTAAGAAAAAGAAAGCTTCGGGAAGCATTAAGAATTAATTTCGCGAGCGACTATAATTTCATTGAATTTGCAAGAAGATATTTCAGAATAGTTCGGAACCCAGGCGAATTTTACATTTCCAGATTTCATCAAGATTTTTCAATTCAGGACAGTTAGTTCCTTCAGTAAACTGTAAATCAGTCTCTCTGATTTTAAATGGAAAAGGTACGCGAGCTTTCATCTACTTATCGCGATCCTTTCCTAAAAAGCAATCAAAACCCAGAAAGCATAATAAATTTTTACCCCTGTCTCCATCAATTTCCAGATAGCAGTCTAATAAAAATGACATTTTATAGGTGGTATCGACCCTCTGTCATCACTTCTACGTCTCCACATCCTTCAACCCCTTGCACCCCAACTCACCCACAACTCTGTCAACCAGCTCTTCATCTATTATTTCCCGAGAATCCATCTTTCTCAACCTAACCCACCCCTGCCAAACGAATAACCCCGAAAATTCTCATTCAGAGCGCCCCTTAACCCCCCCCCCCCCCCCGCGAAGCAGACACCCCCCCCGGCAGTGAAACTTATCGCGTATATCGAGAGCAATCATCCAGCAACGTAACCCACCCCGTCCCACCCTAAGGATTCATCCTCCCAGGGACAAGTGCGCCAGCCTAGCGATCTCGAGCAAACCTCGCCGTCCATCGTCCCGGTGAAACTTTCGCCATCGCGGGGCGCTTAAATACGCGGTTATGCGTCGCGAAAGACAAAGGAGGACGCGGTCTGGGGGATGGTGTGCCGGAGCGAGCAGCGAGCCGGGGGGTGAACCGGAACGGCGGAGCGTATGCGTCGAATTATGTGCATCGATTCACCCGAAAATGGGAAAACTTTCGCGACTGGGCGATCGTCTGGGGCGTATCTTGTTGGCCAGCCAAGTTCGCCCTGCCGGTCAGAGGTGGTGCACTAAGGCCTGGGGGATGGGTTCACAGAGTGGGGGGGGGGGGGGGGGGCGCGCGAGGGTGGGTGGTTGGGGGAGGGGTGTTGTGGGTGGACGAACGGCAGAGTTACGTTTGCCCGTTACGGTCGTCTGGCGGTGCACGGCTCCGAGCTTTACTGCTTGGTTAACTATCTGTCCTACGGACAGCTTTTGGCACCGCGCACGTCGCCTCCGAGGGGGTTGAAGGGCGAGGGGAACGGGGTCCGCCAGCCTCGCTGGACCCGAGCGTTTATTATTTAAATTAAACGTTGACGTCGGGGAACGGGCGGGGTATATTCTTCGCAGGATGAGTCCCTCCAGGGGTGGCTTCCTGGCCGGGCTTTCACCGAGCCAGACGCGATTTTTGAGGAGCTTTCGGAGTGGGGAAGCACGACAAGTCTCGTCGCGCTTTTGCACCGACCGGATTGAAAGCGTTCGCTGCAGCCTGGGCTCCGTGGTTTGATCGAAACATAATGACGTCCGAAAGGGTGCAGCGAGCGTCGACGTGATCGACGCTCGCGTGCCACTGACATCGTATTACCAGCCTTCCTCCTGTGTCGCGTTGAGGGATTTATTGGAGTCGCGAAGGTTATCGTGAAACGATGTTGAAGATTGAATTCGATCGTTGAGTTTAGGTTCTGTAATACTTCGGGGTGTTCGGTGTTAATTTTCGCGAGTAATAGGGTTGCTGCAACCCTTCGATGGATCAACTGCAATTTTGTCCAGTAATTAGTGCGTCGCCTAATCAGCAAGTTTCGAGGGTAAGCTATTAAAAAACCACGACCAGATGAATTATTCTATCTAAGACAGTTCCACTTTCGAAGAACTGTCGCTATTTTCTTCAGAACCATTACACACACCCCAAAAAAGGTACTTGCATCATAAAGAAGAGTGGTTTTATTTCTTCGTTCGTCGTTAAATTTTATGACCAGCCAGAAATCGCCGACAGCCCAGTGCCTTCGTGATTCAGGGCGTATCGAACTATCGACTGTGGTCCACAGTTCTCGAAATTCAATTAGTCGGCGATATGGAGGGGAAATCCAGCCGTCGATCGTCGGAAGAACCACAAAAATTCCCTCGTTCCGAGGCCCCGACTTAACGTGCTTCTTCTTCTTCTTCCTCTTTTTCCTCGTTTAATTCCACGGAAACTTCCCCTGGTTTTAAACGATCCTGCAAACCGAAGCGTATGAAAAAGTTCGGCCGACGGGGGGCGTTTCAAGAATTCGACAGCGCAATCGATTTTCCGGCCCTTGAGCGTCGCCTCGCTCCGCGAAACTTCCATCATTTTCGGCGAGTTAATTTTTTATGAGAATTCGAAAGTTCCCGGAAAATTATGGAGCGTATTACACGGCCGGAAATTCTCCGGGAAATTGCTTCCTCCGTCTGACCTACGCGGTCTCGTTCTACTTGCGCTTTGCCTTTCTAAGATCCTCCGAAGACTCTTCCCGATATTTTGTGTTTAATCCTAGGATGCATGGCGTTTTACTATTTCACGCACGCATGTAGAAATAGTTGGAACGTCACATTAGTGTTCTAATAATTTTTTGCATTCACAATCTGTTTTTCATATTTGACATTTCACGTGTTCGTAGAATATTCTCTACGCACTCGACACAATTTTTAAATGATGTGTAATGCTTGAATAATTCCGCGAGATCGCGCTGGTATTTATAACTAACCTACTCTTCTTCGACTCGCAAGTATTTTTAATCTAGGTTCGCACAACTCCGCATCCCTAAAAAATTCAAACACCCCGTGCAGAAGCGGCAGCGAAATATAAAATGATGAGGGTAACTAATTTCTCGATGGTCTTGCTCGTTTCCCGAGCGATGGAAAAAATGAAGGGCCCCGCAAGTTTGCGAAGTTCGAGCGAGGAAAATTAGTCGCAAGCAAAAAGGTGGTTTTCCTATCGACGAGACTGCTGCCGTTTCAAGTTTTTTTTTTAAACAACATGGGAAAAACGAGAAGAGGCAAAACAAGTCACGAGGTCCTTTTTTTTTTCACGAAAAAAAAAATGCAACTGCAAAGGCTCCCTCGCGCTGTTTAGCGTCGGTTCGTTAAAGTAACGCGATACTTCACTCGAACACGGGCTTCCATGGGAAATCGTTCCGAAAAAGGAGCCTCTCAATTACGCGTTTTCACGTCGCGCGATGCGAAAGTCTGGAATAACGACGGTCGTCGAAATTGTTTCGAATCGCGACGCTGTTAAAGCGAAATAATATTACGTTGGCCACCAAATTTCCTCAAACCAATTTAAACGGAAGGCCATTCCAAATTGTCGCGGTTGAAAATGATTTTACTTCGAGTGGCACTTGAAGGGATTTTCGTGTCACTAAACGGGGAGTATTAACACGTTGCGTCCGGCACCAAAAATAGTTGACCTTCAACTAAATACAAGAAACAGCTGCACTATGGTGAAAAACGTTGCAAATTTGGAACGACATGCACACACTGGTGAACACGTTCGTACTGAATGCGTATGCAAAAGGAAAATTCGGTACCTGAAAAATTCTTCTTCACCTTCCACATTTATTGGGACCGGACCCAAGAGTTTCATGACGTGACCGTACACGTCACCCGTACGCAACGTGTTAATGAGCCTTTTCTTGATATTGTCCATTTTACTAGCGATATAGTGGATATGATTACAAAAACTACCATCACCTCTTTCTCCAACTTTCACTATACTTTAGTAACGCAGTAACTAACATTCTATATAATTCCTTATTTCTTTTAATGGCCATTGTATATTACCCCGCTCACACTACTCACCCACTTCTGTCTCAAAAGTTCAAATTGCTCCGCCACAAGTCTCAGCTAACGGGTTAGGTTCGATCTTAATCGACCACATTAAAACCACAAGCCCCCTATGCATTAAACCCACGGTACCTACACCTAATTGTCTATCAAGAAACGGTGCGCCGCAGAGGGACACCGAACTAAAGAAGCTCTCTTTAGCAACTTCATTTAATCGCTGCTTGACGCGACTCGAACGGTCCAGAGGGGGCGTAATTTGCATTAATCGCGGGGATGTCTCATTGTCAGCAAGTGGCCGAGTGAATGGGAGCACGGTGTTGACACGAGTCTTGCAAGCTGCGCCGATCGAACGGATCAAGGGGGACTGCTCCCATTCATCGCGATATCTCGGTGTTTACGCGGCGTGGATTTAATGGACGAGCGCCAGCCTCGAGCCCAGGTGCAACGAGGAGGAAGCTAAAAAAAAAAAAACTCGCGCTGATTCTAACGAGACGGAAAAATTTTCACGGACCACGGCGGGCTGACCTTTGTCACGAGCAACTCGACTCGTAACTGCGATTCACGTCCCTTCCTGGCTCGCCGCCTGACAGCTAACGAGATTTCTTGGCCGCTGAAGCGCGGGCTCCTCGGCACTTTTTAAACTTCTCAGGACGGAGGCGCAGCGTGTGACGGCAGTCGCGGTTTCCTACTGGGAATGGGAAAAGTCCACGAGCGAAAGCAAGTCGATTAAAGTCGTGCCACGCGTAGCAATCGACGATCAAATTAAGGGGAATCATCCCTGCTTCTGTCGAACGACCTAGAATGCAAACGGTGATTATTAACTGCACAGGGATGCTCGAAGTGGCGAAAATAACGCGGGACAAGGTGTAATGCCAGCTTGAGGGGGGATTTGGAGTTCGTAGACTTGTAAATCTGAAATCTCCACGGCGGGTCTCGACTGCCAACTAACGAGGATCGTTTGACGATCGAATCCCTTCTAATTTGCAACGAACTCCGACGGTCGAATCAGCTGTAACTGGTGAAACTGGCTGGAATCGTCTCATTGTCAGCTTTCCGTCGCTTCGACCAGATAAACTTGCCTCGTCGAATTTCATCCATCGAAACGATGGCGGACGGTGGACGATTAATCCGCGCCAAAGCTCGCCCCATGGAAATCGAAATTTCCGTTCCGCTGTTTCTACTTTTCCCGGTCTGGCCTCAGCGGCGCGGGCGACTGATATCCCGTCGATGCCGTGCGCGCGTAATTTAAGATCAATTTAATCGACGCACGACAATTCGAGAAACAAAGGGCGGGGAGGGGAGTAGAAAGAGTGAAATCGAAGCTAAATAACGGGCGTCGTTCTTTAGTTGTTCAGCCGTGCAGCCCCGAGTCGACGAATGGGATCGATTGCGCGTGCAACTCCGCTTTTATATTTTTATCCGCGCGGGAATCGATCGACTGGCGGGAATTCGGCGCCGTTCTTCTGCGAAACGGCCGCTAAACTGTGCGATAAGGGATGCGTGGCGAGGCGAAATCTGGAAATGATAGTGAAACTGGAGACAAGGCGTGCTGTCGCGAGTTCGATGTAGAAGCGGAGAATTCTGTCCAAATCTCAGCTATTTTATTATCTCCAGGAGGCTTTGGTTTAGGTTTAGAAATAAATCCTCGTTTTTTACAAGTACTATGAATTCTGCTAAAAAGTAGAGTGATTGATTCTTAAAATTTCTCACGATTCATTAAACGTTCATTATGATTTCTGATCGCATTGAGAGTTGAAGGGCCTGCAAGGAATCGACCACAATATCTTTAACGAACACCATGTCTGCTCCAAAGGATCCAGGATCCACCCATCGAGGGTTAGAGGACCGTAGGACCGCTTCGAGCAGGAAACTTGGCCCAAAATGGAGGACTGCTGTTCGAGAAGCACACGACGTCGCTAGTATCTTTACCTTAAGTACGGGCGCAGAGGGGGCGCGAGGGAGGGCCAAGTAAAATGCCCGTCTTCCGGGAGCGTGTACGGGACGCTTTCATGGTAATTAGTGTATTCTCTGAGTGGCCCGAGTCATTAGGTTCGCTGGCGGCGCTATGTCAAAAGCACTATCTCACCACCCCGCCGCGCGAGCATAGTTCTTCCGACCCTCTGCCTCGCGCCGCAATTCGCGACGATTTCCCTTCGAGTCCCTTTTGTTTGCTAATTTATCGCAATTTCACGACAAGCCCCCATTGATAGCTTAACGCCGCCGCGGGCTTCGTAATACCGAGGGAAATATAAACTCCGGCTGCCTCGAAAATTAAATCAAACGTTCTTTATTCTTATTTAACCTTCCACTTGTAAGTCCGTGAAATATTCTTTTAACAACCAAGATTGAAATGTTAATTCTTCTCACTGACTACTTAGATCTGGGTTAGGTACTAAAAGAATCATCAGTTTACAACTTCATCTTCGCCTTAAAGCAATCTAAACTCTAAAGTTACTTCGCATCTCAATACTAAGCGTATTTCTTCGTTCTAGTGGAACGATGAACGCAACCCCTCGTTTCGTATGAACTATGAGCCTCGTTTAACACTGGACATACAGTTTACCACGGTGGTGTACTGTATTTCATAACAACACGCGATAAGGCAACCGTGCTGGTCGATTTTAAGCGGCAGCGACTGTGCTTGTCCATTCGCTCCCGTTTCCGAAAACCCCTGGCGCTCGAACCACTGAAAATGTGCAAAGCAAAGTGCCCGAAACACAGCCAGACAACTTATACGGTCTGGCATGGAATGTTCGGCGAAAGTCGTTCCGTAACGCGGTCGCCGTGCGGTAAATGCTGAGATAGTTCACCCTCTAATCATTCCCGATACGTTTGCGAAGCGAACGTAAATCACACAACGGAATCGATGGACTTTCGGGACGCGGCACTGCGAATACGTTACGCGTGGCATCAATTATCCATGAATAATTAATTACGCGCGGCTAGACGCGATCGTTACGGCGCGGTACAAGTGTTTTAACAGCTTGTACGAAGTCAAAGGTTAATTTATCGTAGCGCGCGATCGGAGCACAGCATCAGTTAATCTGTTCCTTTGACGACTCGATGGAATATTACATTTATCAAGTAGGCTTACATTAGCTCGTGGAATTATCGACATCACACGGCCGAATGGATTCCTTTTCGACCGCGAGCATCGATAATTACGCCGCGCGAAATAGATAACCGTTTACAGTAATGCGTTCATCGCTCGGCGAATTAAAACGTTACGTCATTTTGCTGGAACAGAAGGCGAGTCTGTTTCACGGGGAATTTTTTTTCTTTAATGAAACGTCACAATGAACCGTCAAACTATTTCTTTCGATCCATGATATTTCTTTGTAGTCTACGTACCAATAGAGAGTGTAGGGGAGACCGGGGCTAAAAGTTCCGCGGGTAAGTTGTTCCGATCGTTCTATCTTCAAAATCAAAAAGAGCGTTGTACTTTAAATTATTTTTTTCACAGAGTGGCGTGATCAACTTACACGGAAAAAATAATTTAAAGTACAACGCTCCTTTCATTTTGAAGATAGAACTGTCGGAACAAGTTACCCCTCGGAACTTGTAGCCCCGGTCTCCCCTACAGATATTTCTATTCCCAAGGAATTCTAAGCAACCATTAAAAAAAAACAACCACGTTAACGTGCCTCAAAGAATCTCAGAACCTTTATCCGCACAGATTTAAAGAACCAAAAGCGGCATCGCAGTTGAAGTACGCTTTTCCACAGCGATCCTTCAATTTCCACGTCGTCACAGTTATCTTTTAATATAACTAACACAGCATCCGCGATCCTTCCCGTTCTCCACCACTAAAACGAATCTTGCTCAGTTGCACGAGCGTCGCGACGCTCTTCATTCCCATGCAATCACGTCCCAGGGGGGATCGTGGCAGCGAGGCGAGCTTTTTGCCTGGCCCCCGTCACCGAATTAACTCGCAGCCGCAGAAATTACGGGCGTCGCGTCTCTGCCCCCCTGGACCGGTCGCCGGCTCGAAATAATATCCTTTGCCGGCCTGAGAACTGGAATAACGACACGTGGTCGTCGTTTGCCTTGGTAGGCCACCCCATCTCGGCCGTGGTTATATGTTTAGCGAGAGCCAGGCCGTGTTTAAGCCAGAAAACTAGACGAGGAGCGCTGCTCGCCCTGAGATACCAGCTGCCGCCGGTTTCCCGCCCCCTCCCCTGCACCAGTGTCCCGGATTATTTTTCTCTTATCGTTTCTGGACGCGAGCCGTCAGCGGGCCGCGGCCCCCGGACCCCTGCAATCCGCGTGCTCGTGAAATAATCGTAGGAAAGTTGCCCGAAATGGGCCCCGCGAATCGTGCTTCCAGGCTGCCTGGCTCGATCTTTTCGCCAAAGGATTAGGACCACTGGGATGTAGGTTAAAACAGGATACCGAATCTGTTATCTCTGGCTTCCTATTTTCTCCTCAAACGGCTCCAGATCGCCCGATTGCCGCAGCAATATCCTCACGATCCAGGGACTTAGGCTCGCTTGTCAGATCAGCGATTCCAGGACACGGTTCTGTGGAACGGGTGGAGAGCTGCTTGTGTCGCGGTAGATGCGAGGTTTTGGGTTTTCGTATGGAGTCACACGTATGAAGGGCGCATGGAGGAAATTTATTTAATATCAATCGCTCCTATGTAACAAGGTCCATGGGTTTTCTTTAGCAGCTTCCGATCCAAATCGTCCGATATCCATCCTGAATTACCGCGAGGTGGCTGGGAAATGTTTGAAACGGCGCGGGGGCAAGTCAGCTGGCGGAAAGAAACGCGGCAACGATCCTTCTCACCGTGGAATGCAAATTTCCCGTTTCCACTGCGCGTGGAGTAATGAGTTTCACGTACAAAGAGTAATTGTTGTCATTAGCGGCGTGCTATTAAAGCTACCGTGGTAACAACGGCGTGCAAATAATAGTATTCATTATCGAATCCCTCAATGGAATCCCTCGCTTCGAGGGCGAGGGGGGATAAGAATGAACGAAGAGGAATTTTTCACCATGAACTGCTGTCTCGTGTGCAGATCTCGTTTCTCCTATCGTACGAATGGATGGAATTCACTGGTACTATTAGAGGCTCCCTGCTCGGTTTTTGCTTCTGGCCAGCGAATTCCAGGACAAGATTTCGCTTTTCGATGACGCCCGTGCTATTTTTCTCTGTGACGTGCTCGATACGTTATTTGAACGAGAATAATCGCTGTAGTCGCGGCGAAACGCGTTCGCGGGTTTCTGGAAGCCTGTACGGGAATATAAAGTGAAATAATTGAAAAGTCGATAGTAGCCTGGAAGTTCGAATTATTATTGTCGGCCAAGATTGAGGATGGTAATTTCGCGAGAGAGATTTCGTTTCATGGTGCTATTTCGCTTGGCACAAACGTCGTGGTTCGAAGTACGTGCATGCCTTTGTTCCTTAACCAAATGGCAGAGCAGGACTTTGAATTACACAGATTTGTAAGGGACAGCAAGGTTTCGAAACGCACAGTCATCTGGCGCAAGTTTCTTGGTTTTCATGCTCCGCTTAAGCTTCCAGCTCATGGTCCAATGAAAAATATAAATTTGTAGGTTTTACCTTCACTTTTCCAGGTGCACTTACATTCACGATTCTGGTCTTAGAACACTTCTTTGGGAGGGTGAATTGCAAGATTTCCTTACCTGAAACATACAGAATAAAGTATTAAAATCTGATGGCTAAAATCTGATAGTTCAGAAATTGTGCAAGTGGTTTCTCAAACTTTCAATCGGATTTATCAGATCATGGTAATTGGTGGTGCCACTTGTGAATTAAAATGGACGTTACGGTTCATCTGTAAAATATAGTCGTGTCGTCACTGATTACGCAGCTTCGTATGAAACCGTTTTAATTAAAATGCAGTGGCGAAGGAAGTTGGGAGTTAGCGTCGCTTCCAAGTCAAGCCGTTTCGTTCCTAGACGCGAATCAACTTTTTATACGTGATCTAAATGACGACTGAAAACGTTAAGTTCACTCAATGTATTTTTTATTCGATTTAAGTTTACAGCGCGTATAATGGCGTCTGGTGCAACAATGAATATGAAATTAATTACGCAGGAGAACGCGTACTTGTCAAAGGGTGCTCCATTAACAAATAATAAACAACTCTGTCACTAGATACCATTTAGGTACATTTCAATTAATATTATTATTGCGTCACACGCGTTGCTAAATACATATTTCCATTTTGTCAAAGTCCGTGAAATTAATCTAAATTCTTCAATCTGAATGAACATCATTGTGATTTCTCAGTCTTTACATGTATCCACGTGCTAATTATTATTAATTAAATTCATTTTAATTAATTTCAGTATAAGTATTCCAAGCACAAGCTCTCTAATTAGGAGATGGAAAAATCCATGAAACAATCGGGGCGAATTTGGAGTGGGTGGAGATGAACTAAATAGATTGGAGGTTCCTCAGATGATCTACTATCGAAACACTGCTAAAATTTGATAGCTACCAATAAAAAAAAAACCCAATTCATGCCTTACATTTATTTCTCAGGGAATATTCACTATCCCAACTACAATTATTATCGCAGCCATTCATTACCACAGCTACTAATATTAATAAACTGAAGTAAATGCTGGGACAGTCGCGAAATATCTCAAAGTAAACTGTTAAATCGTTCCAGAAGCCTCGCTATGGTACACCTACACAATTTGCATTTCAGTATCGATTTAAACAACCAATCAGCCCCAATTCTCGAGCACGGTCCACGGCAATCCGTCTCCGCGCGAAAGACGAGCCATTCGTGCCCGAAATTGTCGATCCCTCGATTCCGTTGCTTCTTCCTGACTATCGACGCACAAAGGGGATTGGAATGTCTCTGGTCGAATTCCAACGGCGGAAATCGGAGTTTGGGGGTGGGCCAGGGCGGATTTCACCGTCGCCTCGTTCGAAGGCCGGATGCAAAGTTAACGCGACGAGCCGTTTCGGTAGTTAGTTAACGGATCGTTGCTGCCTGGCGTCGATTTGTCAAAGGGGCCTGGGAAAGTTCGAAAGGTCGGGGCTAAGTGAGACAGACGAATCGCTTTCCGGGCGTTCTAGATGTCGGCTAGGTGGACGAGTTTTAAGACTGCGAATACCGCTGGCGAACGTCGGGATGGTGCATTCGATAGGGTTAAAATGTTGCTTACGTTCTTCAGCGGAATTTAGAGGCGAGACAGGGCGAATTTCCTTCCCCGAGCTTTGGATGCCTCGGTTTGCTTCGTGGAAACCAACCTGAATATGAGTGTAGTTCCGGTGACAGTGGTAGGAAAGGAGAACGTTAAAATGTTAAGTCTGTGGAGCGATTTATGGGCGCAGGGAGTGCCGTGATTGCTGAACACCTTTGGAAAGCTCGACGAGAGGAATCTTGAGGGAGGGATCTTGGGGAATCTTGAGAGGAAAAGAATTTAATTCTCGTAATGGGGAACATGCTCGGAGAATTACGTATGGGTACGTTGCAAGCTCTATTCATTCAGCAACTTTCAAGGAAATTATCCAACTTCTATTTATCCTAGTAGCTTTACAGAAATATTCCAAACTTTATTCCTCCAACGACTTTGCAGAAACATTCCCAGTCCTATCTATCCGCAAAATCCAGCAACAGGTCTGCATCCACGATCTCTAGTATCATTCCTTCTTGGCAAGATAAAAAATAGACATTATTACCAACTCGTGGGCCTAATAATTCCCATTTATGTATTCTGCTCGACACGGAGCGGCAAAGCTCGCCACGAGGTAGCACGTTGCTGAAAGCACAGAGTAATGGGTGTTCCGATAATCGAGACCTTCTACCGTGCTCTCTCACTTATTGTGTTCTTTTAATTTGCTGCGATTAATACTGGCGCACGTGAGAAATAATTAAAGCCGCCAGCACGGAATCTTTAAATTGGCTTCATTATGACGAACAGAGGGAACCAGTTGGATGAAACAATGAGACCGGCGGCGGCGTTATTTGCGTTGCAAAAACGCCGCCGATTATTCAACAGCGATGGCGTAGAAACAAAATAATACGAAGCGTCGCGCTCTCGTCTACGCAGTGATGGAGCTGGCGCGTGTAATTAGAGGGGGCGCGTAACGATCGACGGAAAAGGGAAAGGGATTCATCGAAACAAATTAAATCGTATTACACAGCGAATATTTATAAAAACGGGGAAAGGGTATTTTTCTTTCTCGTTCAAATAACGCGCCAAAGAGACGAATAACCTCCCGGCGGAAATAATTGCTGGGTGGCACGTGAACGTTCCGCGAATATTATGTAGGAACACATTTTGAAAAGTAAAGCTTCAACCGCGCCCCACGGTGTAAAAACAAAGGAAGAAAGGGAGCCAGCCGCGTTTGTAATTACAGGAATTATTTTAACACGGGCGCTCATTCGATTGACAACTAGCAATAACTGTTAGACCCTATATGGCGGAGCTCGCTGATCCCTGGAACTTGCTGGATCAAACAAAAGTTACACGATTTTCGGCTGCGCGAACTTTTAATTATAAAGCCCGGCCGTGGTACGCTTCAAATTGAACTTTTGTCTAATTCAGGCTGGGGTTAGGGAATTTCTCATTGCTGTTACGTTTCATTACAGGCCAACTGTAAATTATTTCAAATTGAACAATTACTTTTTCCCGTGGCTGTATGAACGCCCGATCCGCTGCCGCGATTATTGCAATAGCTACGTATTCGGCGCGAATTGTTCAGAATTGAATACGTATGAAATACAGGCTGTACAATAATTCAAAGGGTTTCATTATTTGAAATTTTGATTGTGACCCTCGTGTGAATTATTTTATCTCGGTCTCTGTGTTGTTGTTTTATAGAAAATTGCTGGAAACGATGACGCGCAGTTGGATAGAGAACCTTTGAAATCTATTAATATCGAGTAGAAATTTTAAAAAATTAAACCACCGTCGAGCAATTATCTGCCATAGTCGAGATTACATTTTTTTTTAATGCAAACGCACTCGTTAAGAGGCTCGCAATAACGAGGCAGCCATGGAACCAGGGAACCAGGAGGCCCTCTATTCTTCATGCCCCCTCTTAATAAAACTCTCGACTCGAGATTACGCCAGCCCCCTTATCGCTGCATTATGCACGCGAGCGGAGTGTATATTAACAACACTTATCACATCAGGGTACTTACGCCCAATGAAATATTGAACGGCCCTGCTTAATATCTTATTCCGCCCCCGCTACGTTCAACCGAATCAATGGGCGCGTTCCCTCGTCCCTGGGAACTGTGCACGAATTTCGCAATAATTTCATATTCCTGCCTATCCCGGCGATATAAATCATCGCATGGAAATGCACAGCGATTGCAGATGCAGTTACGAACGTTCCACGCGCAATATGGGCCATTTATGGGACGTGAATCCTTCCGATAGCTGCTGGAACACCGCGTGAAGTGGGAAGCTTCCTTAAAACTAGCTTAAACGATGCAAAGTTCAACTTTCTTTAACGAAATTCCACCGAATGATCGATATGAAAGCTATTACAGCCACCGAAGTCTATTTTCCATGAAAGTTGACTTATATCCGAGGCGCTTTCAAATATTCCAAAATTCTTCCGTCTAATTTGAAACCACGAGCAGCCTCAACGATACTCACGTGTATCGATTAGAAACTGAAACACGACGCTCGGATCAAGATCCACGTCAACGGCGCATGCATTGTTCTATTAACATTTTGAGGCAAACGGGGGTTTTAGGAAATGCCCCTTTATAATGTATTATATCCACGTGCGTTACGAAAAGTAGCATATTTCATTTCTGTTACAAAGAGTATCACATTTCAATCTATCACGAGAAGAAGCACGTTTCATTTTTCTGAAGAGTAGAATATTTCAGTTTCCAAACAGTTCACAGTCGACGTTGATCTTCTATGAAACGTGATACTTTTCGCGGCTAAAGGCAAACCGTGCTATTTTTCGCAGCAAAGTACCAAAATGTACTACCCCAGCCAGACAATTTACAGCAAATTTGCGTAAAGTTTATCGAATATCAAATCACGTAAGGCAACAATGTTGTGCGCTTTGTGAGTGCTCACCTTGGCGTTAAATTTAGGACATGTAATGATTCAATTCGAACAGAAAATATTGTAGCAATCTTTATACACTCGATGAGGATATTCTGTTCAGGTGATATTTGAATCATATTTGAGTCATGACGTGCTGCTAATATTTACACAAAATTTACGTTCTCCCTATCTCGTACCGTCCTTGCTCGCTTCCAGTGTCTCTCGCTCGCTCTCGTTCCATCTCGCTCTCGCCTTCGCCGGACAGGAGTGAGACAAAAGTGGTGGGGATAGCGAAAAACGCACATCGTGTACACCAAACCGAGCCCGTAACGAGACAATACTGTACCTCATATTTGTGCAAAATTTACCTACAGTTGTGCATTGAAAAATAGGGATCATATTTGAATCACATTTGCAGCAATCAATGCAGCACACAATGATTGCAAATTGACATCATCACTTTACATTATATTTACAACATATGTTTTAGTCATATTTAGTCAATTAACATGAGTCTAACGATATAGCAATATTGATCAAACATGTAGTAAATGTATTGATTCATTGCATGATCAAGAATTTAACTCATGAAAGTCTATCTGGGACCTTTCGCCGCGAAAAAGCATAAAATGCTATTCTTCGTGGCCATGAATGAAAACATACTACTTTTCGAGAACAAAATCGAAACAGTCTGTTTTTCGTGGACAGAATGAGCAGCGTGCTAGTCTTCAAAACACAAATGAAATGTGCTATTTTTCGTAACGCACGTCGATATATTACTTCAAGGATGCAGCTCGGTCGTCGCGGAAACGCGTATCCGCCAATAAAAGCGTTAGCACATCACCCCCATAAATAAACCTTCGACCTAAAGATCCCCCTAAACACCCGAAATTCACGCCCAACCACCTACGAGGAAGACGCACGACCACACGAGCATCACCGCGACCCGTGCACGCTGAAGGCAGAAAATAAAGAAGGAGAAGCCTCGAACCAACGCTCTCGCCCATCGACCTCTATCCATTTTTCATCGCGAAGGATCGCTTCGAGGGTCCATACTTCACGGAACACGCGCGTCGATAACGCGTGCCCCCTCCCACCTCCGGCCCGTCAAAGATAAACTATCCGCTCGCGGGGGAGGAGGTGTATTGTGCGCGGAATCGTGCGGTGCACGCGTCCCACGGCCTGTGCGGCGGAAAATTTCATTCCCTCGGCTAACCGTGGGTTTCTTCGCGATCATGCCTTGTCTTTATCTTGGCCGGGACCCCTGTCTGGCCGCG
Organism: Andrena bicolor; assembly: GCA_960531205.1. NCBI lineage: Eukaryota > Metazoa > Arthropoda > Insecta > Hymenoptera > Andrenidae > Andrena > Andrena bicolor. The sequence continues at coordinate 51,314,665 of OY482664.1, read as the reverse complement.
TGCAAACTATTAACGAGACACCGCCGCCGCGCGAGCGTGGCTGAGCAAGCTTCGTAAGCTCGGTCGCGCCCTAAGAAAACCACGGCGAACCAGCTTATCTCGCCGCTGGGCCACCTTCCCCGGGACGGAACTTTCCTTATCGCTTCGTTCATCGTCCTCATCGGCGGTAGGGGTACGGGGGGAGGCACAGGGGTGGAGAAGAAGTTTGCTTTCTGGATAACGAGAGAACCTTCTAAGCGGCGGGACGCCCGCAGCTATTCGGCCAACTATGAAAACGCTCGACTCGATCCGGTCGTGCCCTTCCATGTCGATCGAACCACCCTTCTTCCCTTCCAAGGGCTCCTCTTCGATTGTCTTCCCACCCTACTCTCCCGATCGAGGCCCGTCGCGAAGTGGCGGGACGCGGGTCACCGGGGTGCAAGTTCGTTTGACAGGGGAAATGGTGAACTGGGAGGAATCCGATGAAAGCTGACGCGTTGTTTGCGATGTGTGATCTTTGGGGAGATCCATGGTGATGGGGAAGGGTGGTATTGGTGACGGGGGTGTTTCTCTTGTGAAGGAGGGAGTAAAGTTTTCGAGGCTTTCTGGTCTTATGGATGTTTGATTCTTGGTGTGAACTTTTTAGGCGTCGGTGAGGAATACACGTCGTAGTATGTTTTTCGAAACGGAAGCCACGTGTGAGAACAAAGTATCTTACAATTTCGATTTACTTTTGGGCATGAAAAGCACCTCCGCGCTCGACTGGGTAGTTAATTACGATTGCCTGGTAAATTAATTTGCTCGCACAATAAACATAAAATACAGGCGACTTGGACGCAATTGGAGCGCATAAAGCATTCGATTCGGTCAGAATTACGAGCCTTTTCTCGGTGTCACTGTTGTATTCTTATAGATTGTAAATTTTGTTAAACAATAGTGTTCAACTTTCCATGAAACATGAAGTACGATGTAGCGTAGCTTCCGATACACGCTGGCCAGTGGTCAGCCGTGAAAATCTATGTCCCATTTCACCCATATTTTCCATACCGAGGGAATAGTTTTCCATTCCTCGGGAAATTCTTCGATTGTCCCCGCGAAGAAAAGAAGCTTACATGGTCGGGAAGACGCAGAGGGATGGGGGTTCATTTGAAAACGGCTGTACCACTGCGACGAGGGAAATCCAGAGGCCCGACAGCTTCCAGGGAAATGGGGCTGCTCTTGGGGGTGGGTCCGAGTGAAACCAGAGGAGATCGAATAGCCAGGAATTACAAAGGATTAGCGATTTTTTTTTCAATCTCTTTAGTGAAGATTACAGAGCTTTCTTTTTCTGGTGATTCGAAGACCTGGAAGGCGATGATAGCGGTGGGATGTAGGGGTTGATAGAACATCCACACCCCCCTAAGTATTGATCGTTGCGTGAAGGATTTATTGAACTGCATATTTATTGAACTATGTGACTGGAGATGCTAAAAATTTCATATTCGCGGATGAGGTTTTGATTCAAATTCTGCTAGCAGCTTGCATGAAAATTTGCTTCGGAGGATTATCGATAAAGTTAAGGGTGAAGAGGGATGTACACAATTTATGCAGAGAGAAAAGTTATTTCTTTTTGTTGAATTTCTTGTAGGTAGCTGTGTATTCGTGATCTGTAATTGTAGTATTATGAAAAATTATTCATTTGAAGCTCGTTAATCATCTGGATGGAAAGCTATGGGGGTTGTTCCCAAAATTGAAACGGTTCAGCGGTAAATGTGAAATGCAAATCTTCGAGTAGAAAATTCGGCAGGGAAATGATGGAATCCCGGATAGCGATATAAATTGAAATATAATTCCATTCTGTGGTAGTCGTGTTTAATTCGCCAGCTCGCCTCCCGTAATTTATGATCTTCCTTTTTTTTAATGCACTCGCGTTCGCGATTTTCTGCTGCGTTGAAGGAAATGTACCGTGGCTTTGCTTGTCGAGGAATATTAACGGTTCACACAGTTTCGCGGGGCATTCTACATTACACAATTATCGGAACTTCGAAATTACCAAGTAAAATTATGGAAGTTGGAAATAAACGGAAAAGTCTGCAGTGTTTTAAATTTCAGCAGCAATAAATGGAATTTCTCCAAAATTTTTTTAGTTAAAAATCAACATTGCATGCAAAGATATAGGCACGTAATTTTATTGTCAATGCTGTCAAACTTTCAATATCCAGGTGTCTTCAAATTCATTCCACGTTTTTCACTTTTTCAATCATCCTCTTCTCCCCAATTTTGGATAACCATCGTTCTCTCCTCTCAGCAGTAGGGTCGTCCTTATATGTACGGTAAAAAAACAAAGTTTTTAAAATTTTCTTCAGACCCTCTCGAAGCTTCCAAATAGTTTAAAAGAATTTCGCCTAAAATTTTTGTAAAGTATATTAGAGATAAAAGGTCGCTCAGTGGCATTGAAAATGTACATGCGAAATATAAAATCCTTGAGCGACGTTTAAACATCAAAATATACAAATAAAAAACACGAAGATATATTTTTTTCTCAAATAGAAGATTTTAAGAGGGTCAGACAATACAAATTTGAAAGTTGAAAAATAGGGACCACCTTACTCAGCAGCATCAATATTTTTAGTTACACCAAAGCGAAATCCAACCGTTGTTGCCTCGATTCGTTCAGGCATTTATTAATTGCTCAAATAAATATACACCAGCGCAACGTGGGAATTTCATCAGAGACAGAGAGAAACGTCGAATTAACTGTTTATTATTTCGCCTGGTCTCCTGATTACCTACCATCCGAGCCCGTCATTTCCTTTTTCTTGCCCGACGATGGCTGAAAACAACCGCGCTGTATCCCGCACTTTCTCGATTATCGATAACAATTCCTCGAACCATCGTTCTTCGTCATTAGTACAATCCCGCGACCGGAATGCTCTCATTTCCGGCGAGTTACCGAATATATCCCTACCGATTCATCCCCTATCCGTATTACGTCGCTCATTAGCGCTAAATTGCAACCTTGTCGACGCGAGTCGTCTATAATTTTGATTCTGATCCCCCTTCGACGTGCCTCGAATTCCGTTCGCCGGGGAACCGCACCGTCGCGCCGTTACACCGAATCACCGTATTTCTTACGTATGTACGTATTGCGCGAACTACCGCAACCGACGTGGAGCAGCCTCTTCACAAATGAATTTACAGCTGGGAAAGAAATTTATTACGAGATGGGTGGAAGGACGTTCCATCCCCTACTCGGGGGATGATGTGGCTGTTAGTGTGTGGAACTGCTGCTATGCGAGGTGGAGCTGCTTTGCTTTTAATTAAGAAAGTAAACCAAGTGTTTGAAGTGGGTCACTACTTAAATGAAATGGTAATTTGCAGGTAAAAGCGTAAATGGAGCTCGATGATGCTGTAACTACTGATTACAATCGTTTATTTTATTATTAAAGATGAGAAAGGGTATTATAAGCAGAAATAGAATATTTCTCAGCGAAATCAAATACTTTAGAGCTTTATGATTTTAGTTCGATGTTGAACATTGTTGCATATGCATCCCCATCGCGATCATCCCTTATGCCATTCTTCCATTTAGGGGACAAATCGTTTGTAACGGGGTATTGGATGAGCCCTGAATTAAAAAACATGACGGCAGGACGGACACGACGTGCACGGGGATATATGCGCCAACGTATGGTGCACGTACACGCGTAATATACGCGGACGAGTACAAATGTGACAGCGGGGAAATTTATTCGCGATGAGCTTCGCGAATTCTACGATTTACAATGCGTGACCTCGTCTTCGAAACTGTTTATCATCGTGGAGAGACGGGCGAAACGGTGGCGAGTTTTTAGCCCTCCCCGTTTTCCAAACTGCCGGAAAATTGATTCGCGACAGCAGACGAACATTGTTGCTGTCGGCGCAACCGAAATTTTGGCAATTCTGTAGTCGCCTTTGTCATTACGTCACAAGGGCTATTAAAGAATATCCTGGTGTATTTTCAAGAATGGAGGACTTGTATAGAAATAGTTAAAAATTGGACTAGGTATAACAAAGGTTACTTTTTCAGATTAATTACAATTACCGTATAACTTAATAAACTTTCCAAATTCATCCCCCAAATACACACGAATCCTCGCCCACAATTAGGCACCACAATTGTATTATAATTAAATATCAATTACACTCGTTAAAGAAAACGCGATAAATATGTGCACAAACAAACAATCCCACCTTTCCTCTCGTAGGGGACTAACAAGCTGAAGAATTTCGGTAACAAACATCACGCAACACGTAACGTCCCCCACGGACATCGCGAGCAATTGCAAGGGACGAAGGGGTGGAAAGGACACGCTAAAAAAAAAGAGGGAGCGGAAGTCGCGAAGGATGACTTCCTGAACGGCGGAACTTTTAATTCCCCGCGTTATCGTTCTCCCTTGCACAGGATATACCTTTCGTTACCCTCCTTCACCTCCCCCCTTCCCGTCTCCATTTCGACCACCCCCCCCGTTTCTTATTTTCCTCTGTAACTTCCCTTTTCCCGCGTTTTCCATCGGGGAAAACCGCTGCCAAGTTTCTCGGCCAAGTTCCGCGAAGTCCGATGCCGGGCGCGGTTCCTCTCGGCGCAAAAGAGGGTTGAAACACGGCTGGGGGTTAATTACGAGTTCGCAGAGATGCGTTTCACCCCCTCGATCCGACCAGAGCCGCGTCCTTTGCGTTTCGATCCACCCATCCCATTTTTCTCCCGTTCTTCCCTTCGTCCCACCTGTTCCATCCACTTTCGTCCGCCAACCCTTCCACCCCCAACCCTTCTTCCTCCACCACCACCCCCCTTCCGCGTCTCTTCGTTTCTTTTTCGTCGCGCTGCCATCGCGATTACCCGCCGTGGCTGTTTCTCTTGCGGCATTATCTTTTCCTCCGTGTTTCCTCCTTATTGTCCTCCGGTACCTTTCTTCGCTTCCCATTATCCACCCCCACCCCGCCGACACGCTCGCACCCCCTCCCCCGACCCAGAGCATTTCCGGCTCCATGGCCTGCGCCCCTTTTTTCCGCTACGTTATCATCCCCATCGGATCGACTACCCCCGTCCCTCTCGTCTTGCTATTCTATTTCCATTTTCGAATTGTCGTTGCCTTTGCCCGAGTGTGCGTACCAAAACTTTAATACGGAGGATCTTCTTATCCCGGGGAAGAAAATTGATTCAGCATGAAGACGTATGAAGTGGGCGGAGTAATTACAGAATTTAGACACTGTGCTGTGATAATACGCCTCTGCATATTCAGTTGAAATTACAGAATGCGATATTAGCTCGTGGTATTGATGTTAATCACCACGAAAGGTGTGTAAATCGGTTTATTATATTACTGTAATGTTAGCAGCATATATACAGTGTCCTAGAATTATGGACCAAGTGGAAAAACGAGAATTCTGTGTGCCAGGCGATGTAGAAGTGTTATGCACCGCGATTTGGTGGTTTCTTTTCAAAGAATTCTGGGGGCTCTGCTTATGGCAGCGGCTATTTAAATAACGTAGCGGTGGAAGAATCAGAATATTGTCTCGAAATGCAGAATGCGGGGGGAATGTGGGGCAAGCAGCTGAGAGACGCGGAAGAGTAGGTCAATGGTACGAGCATGCAAGAACTACGAGAGGATAAAGCCCGAATTTCGTCGTGGATGTTTGTTCTTCCGGACATTGTCGCTGTTAAACCGTACAGTAGACATTGCCTGGATTATCCTTAACACGTTCACTGCCACCGGGATAATGCAGGGAACCTGTTTAGGACGCCGCTGTCTGAAATGAGAACACCTCTGGCACGAAGGAAAAAAGCTTCTATGAAATATGCTCTCGTTTCAAGAAGGGCGTGCAACCTCGTGCAAATGAAATTGAACATTCTTCCAATTCATCACCTTTCAGCAAGCTACGATACCTTTCTTCTTATTAATTTTTATATGAATTGGTTTGCTTGAATTTGCTCGTGGGTTGCTAATCGACTAATTCTAGTGATTGGCAGTCGACACGTTAATAGGATGGCAAACAAGAAAAGAGGGAAGAAGAGAAAGGTACCTATTACACCTTTTTATCTAAAGTTAGAAATTTTAGGAGGCTAGAATATTGAGCCTCACACGGTGGACGAATTCTCCATTGCGTACCGGAATGTCGAGTCCAGTACCAATAGCCTGCTAACGTCGAAATCGACCGCGAGCGATCAATTTTATTTTGATCGCGGGCGCGTGAGCTTCGGTGTCGAGTGACAATTCTAATAGTGATTCGTTACATGTGAGACGAAGCGGTGCTCGAAGTTTCTGTGAGGCGAGGGTGAAGTGAAACTTGTTTTTTTCTTTTTTTTCAAGTTCTTCGATGTCCGGACCGGGATCAAGTAACTAGCGATGGGGAAGAGAAATTAGCTGTAAGTAATCAATTCCACTTGCCACATATTTCCAAGTGTTCAATTACACATTGAAGACACTTGGAAATTATCAAAATAATTTATTATTATAATATTTCGAAGTATTACGGAACTTTTATCACGCGTTTTTAACAGTCCTTAGGTTATATTTCCCAATCGATATTCGAATCCCAGAATCACTGTTTATCTCCATATTTCTGTACGCTACTCTTGTTTTAACAACCAGAACCCTTGTTTGGACGGTGTTTTGAAAACTACTGTTTTCCTATCCTTCGCCTTTATCTTTCGCGAATATGAAATGGAACGATTATTCGACGGAGGAGAACGAGCAACAGAATTTCTATCCTTCCCGGTTTAAACTCGGGGATCGATGGAGCGATTGTTTGGACTGCAGTCTTCGCTTCCTGTAGCTTCTTCCATGGGGACGTTTCTTCGATAGGGGGATGTTTTGCAAACGCTGGATTGCCGGGAAATAAGGACAGGCGGGTGGAATTAGCTTTGGAGAGAATTTTCTGCGCTGCATTCCCCGCTCTTCTGGGATGTTGTCGGGTCGTTCAGGGGCCATCTCTGTTCAGAGAGTTTGCGAAATGATCGGGGTGGTATTTTGGGCGAGTCTCGCGCTCACGGAAAATTGGCAGCTGTTACACGCGCGGCCGTGTAATTTCACGTGCCATTCGTGTCCTTTAGGGTTCATACAGGCTGGCCCAAAGAGGGGATCTTGTAGAAATTACTCTAGGGACAGGCGGCAATAAGGGTGGAGAGGTATTCTTTAATTAACGCACAGGTCTCAATTTGTTTGAGTGTTATGTATGTACCGTGGCGTTCTTTTAATTATTTTGTACTACTAATATTCAAGATACTGTTATACATTACTCGAGTAAATGGGGAATTATAAATTATCTGCTCATTATAGCTTTTTCTGAATCCAAAGTATAAATGAGTCAACAATTCAAAGAATAAATTTTGTTTTCTACCCCTCGTATTTGACATGGAGGATGGACGAAAGTACTTTGCTACAAATATGTACAATTTAAATGAATCTATTATCACATCTTCCTATAAATCACACTCAATTCACCTTACTCGATTTAAAATGAAAAAGAAACATTCGACACCCCTGGTAACTTCATCGAAAAACACAATTTCACGAAGCAGCAATTTAATTTCACAACCCGAGTTTAAAGCATCATATTCAACTTTATCCAGCGTATTCTTTTTCATATCCTCGGATGCAAGGGGGTTGTTCGAATTCTCTTCTTTCCCCGTCACGCTATACTCGGTGAAATACTACTCCATCGGGGATTCCCCGTTGCAGTGTCTTACAAATTTACAACGCGTCTGGCCGCGATGCATCGCTTCCAAGCCGAACTTTGCATGCGTTTCGATTTTCGCTGAACGAGAAGGTATGATCAGCGTTAGACCGCGCGGAAAAAGTTACGTTGTCCGGGTCAGTTACTGTGCGCACCACCCACCCACTTTCCCTGCCGCACTCCCATCCTTTTTTTCTTCTTTTATTCCCCACGTCCCGTGATTGTGATTTATGTTGGCCGGCCTGCGCACGCCCCTGCATTTGTTTCCCATTGCCTCCATTCATTTTCACCGGGTGAACTTCTCGCTCGTCCCGTGTTTTATTGCGTTTCATCGCTCGTTTGTTTTAATACCGCCACTTTTTCGAAAGAGCGCCGACAGTGCGAGGCACACGCTCCTTGTATTTTGATTCCGCCACAGGCCAGAACAAACACGTACTCTGACGCCGTCCAATGTTCATTTGCGAAATGGAAATCTAATTGTATAAATAATAATAAGAGTCGCTATTATTATTTGCATAATTATGACGCTCTCAGTTATGGTAATTGTGATAACTTGTTTGGTCGTGTGGTGGGAATAGTTTAAAAATATATCCCTTCTATTGGGGTGCGAACTCGTTTCTTTTATCACAGAGAAATTTATATTTAGAATAGGAATGAAGCTTCTTACAAAGACTTTTCCCCCATTTTTCTACATTATTTTTCCATTGTCCTCGCGACTATTTAGGCTCACAGGTGATGTTATATATAAAAATAATAGACCCACGCGTGCGCGCGGCTGGCAGATGAACGTTGAACAATATTTATCGTAAATTTCGCTGCAAGCAACGAACGACCAACGGAATTTTAATTTACATCAGCTTTTAGAAGACGGATGTGAATATACAGGACACGGGTCGATGGCTTCGTCAAACCTTTTAATTAGAAGGGAAATGTTAGGAGCTTGCATCGTCGAACGCGCAATTAGCAACGCGGTTGGCACTCGCGAGTAACGACGATACAAATTTCCCGTCCGATGATTGGGTTTCTCCAGCGTAAAGCCACCAAATGAAAATCTGTTTTTTACGGTGACGCATTTTTCCTCGTTTTTCCCTCCTCCCCTTTTTTTTCATTTTTCGCCCGATCGAATCCGCTTTTATGTCGATTTCACCCGGACAAGCTCGAAGAATTACACCAATCCCCCTCCATTCGTCTGGTTTCTGCCCCTGTTGGTCCGCTTCTCTTTTCACATTTTTTCCCTTTTGTTCTCTATTTCGGGTGTAATGAAAATCATCGAAACACGTGTTGGGCAAATGGAATTCGCCATCGCGCCCTCCTCCCCCCGCGAGCCTCTTAGAAATCAAAGCCAGTTTCCTTTCCGACGATTTCTCGCGTTATAAATCGATTCTCGAAGAAGTGGAACTGGATGTACTAAACAGACGGAAGTTCCATATGTCGCTTGACTTTAGAAATATTGTCCTTTGCGAAACCCTTAAGTCTGCATCTCCTGCACATACTTCTTGAAGTAGATCAAGCTGAAAGGAGAATCTATGGACCAACATCTGCAGGGTGATCTACAAAGAAAGTAGATCTTTTCATCCCTTTTCATGATGTTCCAGAGAAATGACTTTTATTTAGAACCCTTTCATTCACACCCCGGCGCGTTAAATTGCATTGCAAGCCACAAGAATTGCGATCGGAGCAAAAGAGTCACACCTCAAATATATTCTCCCGACCTATTCCTTTGCTTTATCACGAGTCGAAGGAACGGGTCACCTTATTCCCCGTTAGCCGATCGAGCGCACAGAAGAACTTCTTAATCTCGATTACGGCGGAAGGAAATTTCCAGCTGAGATGTCGATTTAAGGATTTCCAGCTACGAGTAAATTAGACCCTCCTACCTCGTCTTTTTCCCCTACTTCTTTCGTTCCCGCTGCGAGGTGGAAAAACAAGGTCGATCGAACATCGTTAGCAGCGGTTCTGCGTCATCGCGATCGCTCCTCCACTTGACCGTGACAATTGAAAGCTTCTGGCTGCTTGGCGACGCGATATCCCGCGTCCCAGAATTCCCAGGGGCGTTCTTCCCCCGACCTCTCGTTTATCGACGTGGAAATTTTTCGCATGGTTCCCCGCGTCCTCGCAGGATATCCCGACGTCTGCTGGCAAACCCCAGACAGGGCGCCTCCGAAGACAACGCGAATGGGGCTTCCAGAAGGTGCTCCCTCGTCCACGCACGGACGTTCTCTGAAGGCTGCCAGACTGTTCCAGAGAATTCTCCCTCTGGAAAACGGCTAAATTGTTTCTCGCAGCTTTCAGTTGCCAGTAGCACTGCCCACGATTTTCGCGTCGGGAAATTCCGGGCTGCTTAGGCGCCTCTGCCTTCGGACGAAGGTTTAAGTTAAAGGAATGTTGGTTCGCGAACGGACTTCCACACCGGCTATTGCATATCCAGCGATCAGAATTGTATTCAGAGTCGATGAAGAAGTCTAGCAACGATTTAGAAGTTGGTTAGCTATTGCCTCGAAGTAGTACAAGCACGTTATTAGTCAGACGCAGGGACACCGTGTGGGGCAAGCACAGTCCCTGACAAATTCTGAATCTGTGCTTTTAAGTGAACATACTTGAATGAAGATACGAACTCTGTTGTTAACAAATAATTTGTAATTGTAACACTAACTAGTTAATCTCGCGTCAAGCATAATACTTTCGACACTAATTGTTCTGCTTCTGTAGCATATGTTTAAACAAAACGGAATAAAGACGATTTATTTTTATTATTATTATTATTTTTAATGTTAAAAAATAATTAAAGTTTCCAATATTAATACGAAGCTGGACGAAGCCACCAACCCGTTAAATATTGGAACAGTGCAATAAACGTTCCCCACCGCTGCATATTGCACCCACGAACGACTCCTTGAAGAAGCTGCTGTACGCGCCACTGTATCCACTGTATCCAGCCTCCCTTACTGAGTTTCCAACGATAACGACGATCGAATAGAATCAAATAGCGATCGGCGCAGAGGAGATCCCACCCGTGGAATCTGGGCCGTCCGTGAAACGACATCTTATTGAAATGCGGCGGGCGAAACTGATATTCACGATGTCGCTTCCTGACGAAGCCTCGCTCGCTCGTAAAATATCCCCTTTCCTGACGGTCCAGCAGTTTTCCTCGACGCTGCCAGATGGGCTATTATTTGCGGAAAGTGTTATCCTACTCCCGTGGCGTGATTCGAATATGGAATGGCCGCGGCGTACTGTGCGCAGCACGCGAGCGAAACCGTAGTGAAACAACGGACTCAACGGCAGCCTCGCCCATCGCACCGGCGGAGCTTCCGAGCCCTTCGGTGATCCTATCCTTTCCTCGCGCGAGGGACGATTCACGGGAATGCTCACCCATACGACGGAGCGGACGTATCCAAAAACACTTGGCTGGCGCTTCCACTCGGCTGTAAAAAGACTCCCTTTTTACGGGGCTCGGGGGTAGGACTTTGGGGGAAAGCTGTTTGCGTATAGCCACGGCGATTTCCCTGGCAATCTTCTGTTTGGTCGCTGAGAAACTTGACAAATTGAAAATCTTACGGTCGGTATTGAAACATCTCTGTTTCCTTGGATCTGTCTTTCGAAGCCTCTTTGGTATATCGAACAGTGAGGGCGGTTTCGCTGATACGGGGGTGTAATAGGAAAATTGTGTATCTCTCTGGGAACCTTTAGTTAGAGATATGAAATTATTCGTTCACTTTTCACTTGCACTGCGTCCGGTTGGGGAACAAAAATTTCATTTCGCGGACGCTTGCACCGGGTTACAATAACAACTGGATTGTTGCGTGGAAATGGAAACTACCCGGTCACAGTGGATACGCGACAGGTTCTGGCGGGTGTACTATTAAAATTCTGTAATTGAGAACAGTGTGTCACGCGCACCCCATTGATTTTTCATATTTTTTCCCGGTGATACGGTCTCGTGATGCAACCTGTCGCGGACTTGCAGGTCAGTTTTTTTCCCCCACCCCCGATGGCGGATAACCGATGTCACGGCGGAGCCACGATTATACGAAAAACCACGGGACACGCGGTAAAAAATACGTTATTTACGGCGCGGGCTCCATAGCCGAGGGTTTCGCAGTGTTTTCGGGAAATTGACGTCAGAAAAATATTCATATACTCACTGTGCAGTCACTTGACAAGGGAATAATGTCCGCGGATATATTTCCACGTCGTTCGTGACGGATTCAGCAACGCTTTACTGCGATACGAGCATTCGTTTCACCTTTCTTTTTTTTTAGAATACGCTTAGATTGTCGTGGAGAGTTGAAAAGATTGTGAAGGCTTTTCGTGGATTCTGACTTCGGAGCCAACGTAAGGTGGCAGTTAATGAAAGTTGATTAAAGGTTGGAAAACTTAGGAAGCGTGATTAATGCGGGCCATTTCATACAAAGTATAAGGTCTGGAAAATTTGGTTGAGAGTGGGGTGAAATCTGGGAAAAATTGATAGCCCGTGTATTTAAGAACTTGGAGGCCTTAGAAAGTGCAGTCGAAAAATCTTAAAGAATGTAATTAAAGATTTATAATATCTATCTGCAAATTTTTTAAAACGTGGAAGATCTAGGAGATTCGATAAACCTAATCAATGACCAAGAAAAGCTGGGAAATTCAGACTTATATAAAAACTTGAAATGTACTAAAGATACATAAACATATTAGACGTTTAGGAAATAGAAGTTTTCGAATCTTCATCTATTTTAGAAATCTTCTTGCTTCCACATAGTACAAATTCCAAGCTAAACCAAGCTAAGTATGAACTTCTTTCATACCATTAAACGCTTTAATAGTTAACTATCTACACTGAAGTTTCGTTTAAAGCTACCCATATAGTTCTAGAGAGGCGTTATGAAACGTTATGGTTTATCGTGATTTAAAGGCTTACCAGTGTTCAATTTTCCGTGTATGATCGAGCGTTAATAACCGTCCACTAATCGGAGCTTCGACACAGACAAACAGTTACACAGCCTTTAACCAAACTATAGACACAGACACAAGTGGCGGCTAAAATTGGCTAAAACTAATACAAGTTTCCCACAATTAGTTCATAAATAATTCATCATCATTTGTTCTCGTTCTGGTTTTCGAATTTTTCTTTCGCAAACGGGGATTATCCATCAAGAACACATTAAACATAAAAAAAACACGGGATCCCCGAATTCACCATGATAAAAGAGATATATTGTGATTTATCAGCATGGAAACAATTTTCATGGATCACTTAGCTGCGTGATTGAATACCTGTCCCCGACAAAAACGTTATAAATAAAGCCGAAATATACAGATAGGTTGGGGCTATTCAGTATTCAATTACTGAAATCGTGGACATCTTCTCAAATTGGATATTATCGTTGCAGTTTATCACATTTTGTATATTTACTTCGCGTGCTCTATTATCAGGCTGAATACTATATCGTCACTATCCTGTGGGTGAATATTCAATCGCGAATAATAGAAGAATGGGGAAGACAGAGTCAGGTACACGGTGGTGATAATATAACACGTGATAGGCTAAAAGAAGATTTTGCTCTGTTACTGAAATATCTAATAACGAGTGGGATAGAGACATTCGAAGATAAGAGCCAAACATATTAAAACTTAAAGGAGAAACATCATATTATGTAGTACACCTCACGCGGTAGACGTCTTTCGCAGTCATTTAATAAAACAATAAGCTCTGGCTCGCGTTTCAAGAGCACGGCTAGGTAAGCGGATAAGTTTCTTAACCATAAATCGCGGCGCTGCTTCGCGAACCATATTTTTCAAATATTAAACGGAAATGGCCCCTCGTATCAGCGGTACACGCGAAATTCATTTCTCATTCGGAACGGTGAATCAAAAAAAAAAAAGAAGGGAGAGAGAGATAGAAAAACCGACGCGGGCACGAATTTCGAAGCGAAAAATGTATGTCGCTCGAGATTGAAGCTCCGATAAAATATATTTTACGCGCCCGTGTGTGCGCGCGCCCGCGCGCTTTGATTACATCTTGCATTTTAAACATAGCAAAATATCCTAGGAATATTTTATCTCGTCCCGTTCTAACGCGGAAAACTGATGCTTCTCGTTAAAAAGAGACGTCGCGCCTTTCGCGGTGACGAGTTGCTAACAAGATGTAGGAGATTCTTGTTGACAACTGTTCGTGTATTTCCGTGGCGATCATTAACGCGAGCGTATAAATTGTCGCGCGGGTTCATTGATCAATTAAACAAGACCTACTGCATGCTTGCACGCGACACGATAATCTGGAAGAAGGTGAAAAATAACGCCAGCCATAAATATGAAATTAAAAGTATATTTAATTGCTGTAAGAGCGGGACGTATCGCAGATGGTTATTAGCGCCTGAACAAAGGCTGATTCAATGCTAATGAAGGGAGGTAGCGCGAGGTATCAGAGCCGCGTGTACTCTCCAAGGATTACGCTACTGGGTTCACTATTATTCGGTCGTTAGAAGGCTGAAATCACAGTCGAAAATTTCGAAACAGGGTACTCATTCCTTCGTTACCTCGCGCACGCATTGCTATCATAATTATATCTCGAAATGGAACAGCAGAGGTGTACTTCAAAAACGAAGCAACCGTTAAATGAAACGACGTATCATTTAGATGGTACTTTAACTATCATTACCTCACTATAACGGTCTCACGTTAGAAATTGAAGAAGCTTTAAATTCTGGCAGCAGGTACGCCTAGTTTCTGCTGTCCACTCAAAATAACATACAGAATTCTATCTCCGATCATTTCCATCGATTCCAACCCGTTTAAAGCGATCTCGCTCATCGAAGCAAGCCATGGTACTATTAAACAACCCCCCCGACATATTCCAGAAGCTCAACTCTTTAAGGGGACTAGGCAGTCAGAAACTCGATTTTTTTTTGTTGCATTTTTCCAAAGTATCACCCTTCCCGAGTGAAATGCCGTTTGGTTTATGTTAAAATTCGCAAAAATTTATTACGGTCAGAAGCACTGCAAAATTACAGCGGCTCCAGAAAAAACGCTTACACATCAGATGACTGTAGCGTTGTTACACATATGTATATATTATTGAAATAATTTTTTTTTACTGTTTATCGTATTAATAAACATTAACCAAAAGTACAAGTCACAATTTGTGTTCATCTCCTTGTAATTAATTCGCAAAAAATACTTGATTTTCGAGCGATCTGACTGCCTAGTCCCCTTAAACTGCCCCTGCAAATCCACCGATGGACCCTCTGGATAATTCCTTGCTCCAGTAGGCACGCCAGCGTGCCTCGAACGCCGGCCAAAAGCTCGGCCCCGAGTGACCGTAACCACCGTTCGCAGGTGGTTGCCGTCCATCGAGACCCAACGGCGTGGCCCTCGACGTTCCGCGAGGACTGAGACGACGAAGGTCAAGAGTCTAGACTGGCCCCCGGGGGCCATCTTAGAAGCGAACGTATAGCGGCGTGATCGCGGCAACGCGACCCGTGGGGTCGCTCTCCCGAGGGAGCCGGTACGTTGCGCAACGAAAGTAATGCAGTAGATCCACTCGAAACCGAGCGTGCAAGCTAGCCGGTAAGTGAGACTCGCCGAGTCGTACAAAGGACAGGGGGAGAGGGCGAAGAAGCGAGGGGTAGGCTAAGAAAAGAGCACACGGACGGGCGATGAAACGGGAGATAAAGAAATACAGTGGAAGGGGGAGGAAAGAGAAACGGACGCGTATCTTGGGCGTACGCACACCGTTTCGCAGGTGGGTTTCACGCCGGTTCCCCGGAAATTCTCCCGGCGAACGCTGTAAATATTTATACCGTCTGAGCGTGAGAAAATTCTGAGCTGCGCAACGAGCGGGCCGTAAGTGCGCCCCAAGACAAGCCCTCCCGCCCCAACCCCCGTACGAAAGAAACGGTTGGGAGAAAGACATTCAGCCGGATGAAGATATATCGTCCGCGGAAGTTCGAAACTCGGAGCCTTTCCTCATCCCCCCCTCTTCAGTCTCGCAAGCAGAGTGGAACGAACCCCTTTTGCCCGATCTGGGCCTTGGCCTCTGTCACCGAATCGCCCTCGGTGAATGAAATTTGTGGACGGAGCGGGGCATTTCCACGGTTTATCGCTCGATCGCTTTACACACTCCCCCGCCCCCCACCATTGGGCCCCTCTTTATGACTGTGTCGCAAGACCTGCGTGTATTAATTAATTCGCTATTCGTCGTACACGTGCACTGACGTGGGAGGAGGGGTAATGGTGGTTTGCTTTCAGGTTTTGTTTATGAGGGGAGGGAGGTTATTAAGAAATTTTTAAAAGGGGGTGAGATGTTGGAGACCGAGGGTCACTGGTTTTATTAATATTTAATGTGGGTATGTCGGTATTGTGGTAGAAGCAAGGGGATGTACTCTGCGGGATCACAGTTGTAATCGGAGTTATTGCATCGTGTAAGAGGGATGAGTAAATTTTTACGAAACACTGCGGTTACTCAGCTTTCAGTCGGCGGATAATAAACATGTTTTCCATTTGCCGAAATGGGAGTTTTTAAAAGGCAAAAGGTTTTACGGGGCGTTAGTGGGGCTGCTGCTAAGTGAATAATACAGAGGGTAAATAGTTGCGTAATAATCGTAATGGTGATGATAATGATAATAGTTGAGGGGGAGGGCGGAGGGCGATGAATTGCGCTGGGAGAACATTCTTAATGGGTATTGCGTTAAAAATAGAAGCCCTGGGTGCGGCGTAGAGACCCGGGCTGTTTTTAACCTTTCCGTGTAAATAATAGTGGAGCACATTTTTCATCTTCTTGGGCAGAAGTTAATTACGCTCACGGTCGTGGGTCGTGCTTTTCTTAATTCTGCTAATTAGAACTTCATATCCCCGGGAGGTTTCAGCGATTCGGCGAACGAGGTCCGCTGAAATATTTAATCGTCCTCGAGTAACGAACACTGCGAATTAGTGCAGCAGCTTAATAATTCTTTCTCTACATATCTCGCGATTCCGCGTGCCCGCCCCGATGGCTCAAACGAAATCTTAAAATATAAATCATGACTCTACCAGGATAAGCTAGATAGGAGTTAGAATTTCAATCTTCCTACCAGCAACAGTATTTATATGCTCTAACGTGCCACAGAATTTCTCTATACAAACTTCCTATTTGCAATAACTAAAGTTGTCCACCAACAGCTTCAATTTCAACTAAAAGAAAACAAGCTTCCTGCATTCACACAGGAAGTCTCCAAATCCCCAGCACCCAAAGTACCAAATTGACAACTGAGGCAGTCACAACAACAACGGACTAACTCACTTTTTTTTTCGAAATTGAATTAGTAGCAATAACGGATTCCAATAAGCTCCACTAACCATATAAAATAGGCAAAAAAAATTTAAACATGGGTTGTTACTCTGACTGCCTCAACTGTCGATCGCGGGTAGGTAAAAGTTCTTCTGTTTATGCTGCAGATGCAATAACACTTGCCGACGTTGGCTTACGATTCGAGTAATGTCACAGAAACTGAAAACCCGGAATTAAGTAAAATAGTTAAAAAGTAAAAAAGTTTATCAGTCCATCTTCCCCACGCAAAACGGTAATTTCATATGTGCCATAAGGATCTAGCTTCTCAGCTCTAGAAATGGGCCCGGAAGTGGTTTGTAGGGCATTTTATCAGACGGTTATTACATAACAGAGGCTCCATCATCTGTCATCATCGAAGTGGGCCAAATTTCGTTGCTGGAAGCATGCTCGCCTGTCTTAAGGCGAACCCCAACGCGATGCGCCACTTCCTGCTACGAATCTACTTAAACATCCAAGGGCTCGTACGACCGTGGGCGATGGGGGACGGGCAGACACAGGCGGAGGGCACCGAAAGATGGTTCCGGTGCGTGCTCCCTGTGGGACTCTCCCACGACGCGGATCCTCACCTTTCTTTTAACGCGGCGCCTTTATCGGCCCGCGAAGATCTAGCCATCGACGTCATCCAGCGGCGATAATTAGAAGCCAGACAGACGTTGTTCCACGGCCGAGCGGAAGTGCAACGCGCGCGCGTAACCCAGGGCGCCTGCCATTAGGGGTCCCGTAACGACGCCATCTTGGATGGAAACTGAATTAGAACGAGGCGTCTGGTTCGACTTGGAGTCATTGGAAATGAAGTGGGATTTAATGCAGCTACGATTCATTTCATGCAGAACTCCACTGGTCGTTGATTCGCGATTGAAGGGGTTGGATGGTGTCAGTAGAAAAGGGGATGAGGTGTAACTTGTAACTCGAGTTTTGTAAATTTTGAAGAAGATGGCACTGAAATGTTTCGGCATTACTTGTACGCTCTACTACCCCTACCAGTGACTCACAAATTTATTCACGTTTTAGTGTCTCAGTATTTATTATTTGAACTGGCGTCGGAGAAACTAACCGAGTGCTGGGTATTGAAATTTAAGGCGACGCAGTTATAAGCATAGAAGGAATACAGCAGATTTAACGAATTAATTATTCCTTTGTATTCGCGCGAACTGACAGCGAGAATTCTACTCCACCCCGGGCAAACAAAATAAGGTCAGCGTGGAGCCTGTTCAAGATGGATTCTCGAGTGGCAGCGATTACACATTTCATTTCGTTCGCGTTTCCAGTTTACCAGCTCGCCCCGGTCGTCCCTTTCTGGCCCGCTTCCCTCATATTCGGCGATGTACGCGCGATAAAAATTTCGCCCGGACCGAGCAGGACCGCGGACGCATCGCGCGGGATTTGGCTACACGCACCGAGCCGGGATAAGAACGCAGCGCCGAGCCCGGAATTATGAGGAATAGGTTCATTCTGACCTGGAAACGTCTATATTAGGTGCAGGTAATAACGCGCAGTCCTGAAGGAGCGAATAAATAAGAAACGAGGCACCTGTTAGAGATCATATGCCGAAACTTGCTTTCGTTCAACGAGAGAGGGGCGCGGCCATTAAACACGCGCCATGAAACTGTGGATTTTTCTCCCTCAGAACGTAATTGAATCTTCCAGTCAAATCTTAGTCGTGAAATATTCGACGGTTAAAATGGATCCTTGGAAACTCGGCTCCAAGAGCAAAATCCCATGCTAATTAAGTGCATTGTATTCTGCGGTGCAAGTGGTAGCACGTAGCACAATTTGGCTTCTGTATAGAGCTTCATAAAACCTCGTTTCTTCTCGCTACGCGAAGTACAAGCTGCGGAAATGAATTTTATTTAAAACAGAGGAATCTACACTCCCTCCAATTTTCTCTTGAATAGATATTAGGTTCCCGGCATCGGCATCGGTTTCGACAGTCGCGGAACACCCCTTTGTAACGGAAGAGAAAATATTCCATTGAAATGCGAGAATGCTCAACAGGGCATTCGCAATAATGAGAATCCTATTATTACAGATTCTGTACTACTACCCCCACAAAAGTACGTCGATCATTCCCTTGAAACAGGGTCGAATCAAACTTAACCGAGATGTTCCTTTTTCCACCGACGGAACCGCTCCGTTTTTGCTCCTCGAACGAGCTTCGAGTGGAAACACCTTGTCCCAAGCGTGATATTATAAAATATTACGTATCTTGCGGAAGGGATGGGTGGGCGAAACGTTTCCAATTTCTCATCTGTTTTTTGCCAGTCGCACGGCCACAGCACGGTGTACCGTATCAGAAATGCAAATTGCGAGACGCCCACGACGATGGCGTGTTTTCGATACCGCCGTTCGAACTGTTATTCTTATTGGCGGATTACTTTCGAACAGTTTGGCCGGTTACGCGGCCGATTTGCATAGCCGCCATAGGCGGGAGGAATTATTTTCTGTCGCGGCGGCGAATCGCGTTTCCCGAACGCGCCGCAATTAATTCCGCGCCGTAACGAGCTGCGCGGATTTTTCGTACGTCCCGTGGGGGTGAGATCGTTTTCTGAGAATCCTATTTTTCTCGTCGGGCATGCGGATCTGATTGTTGAGCGCACGTGGCGCGGCGAAGTTTGCGGGGCACGGCGGAATATTAATTGCTTTGACGAAGGGCATAGATGCTGGGCTATGAAATTCTGTACGGATGTGAACGAAGGTTAATTAATTTAAGGCTCACTGTGGAGGGTAGCGAGGCATAATGGCAGGTATATGGGGGTTGTCGAATACTGCGATTACGTATTCTGCCATCCATAGTTAAACTGTCTTATCTAGCATTTTTTCATTTTTTTTAGATATGTTGAAATGTTTGAAGTTCCACACGTCTTTTACCTTTTAAGTATAGTTAGAAACGTCTACGTGCTTCATAAAGATTTATAAACAGTCTAATGTATTTAACCTAACTTTTTTCAAAATGGTTAAAATATCTTATCTGAAAGAATTAATTAATTGGTACGTTAATAATACATTCCCTACCGGTACAACTATTACAAAAAATGATATTAGGCTATTACGAAATAATGACAACATGTTTTAATTTGAAAGAAAGAAAATAAGTATGGTGCAACGTAAATGATAAAACTTCAATTTTCTCGGTTGTTTCAAAATGCTAGATAGGACGTTTTAACTAAAGAGGGCAGTATTGTGCCAGGTATAAACAGCTGCGCGTCAACGTTAGTACATTTAATTTCCAACACATTCGACTGTATGTCGCCTACGTGTTTTGTGTTTTCTGTAAAGCACCTAAAGCAAACGAAGTTCAGAATTCACTTCACCCCGAGCTTCCCCGTCTGAAGCGATCGCTCTGGAAAGCCTTAGCTTGAAGTGCTATTTCCGGGAGCCTTACTCCACTGGTAGCGTTAATAGAAAAATCATCCCACTAATTCAGCCATGGACTCCTCCAATCCTTTTTCATTTCCACGGGGGCAATGGAAGGAATCAACGAAACGCGAAGATTACCATGGCGAGAGGTACCCATGGCACGGCGCAAAGTGACACCCTCGTCGCCCACCTCCCTCCCTGTCGAAAGAAGAATCGCGCACGTTCGAAGCGACTACCTTCCAAATTCGGATTTCATTCTGACAGTGAATCCCCCGATAGCGAATCTCGTTCCCGGATGTCTCGTTTCACCTTTCTGAAAGCTTTCAATTCCTCGGCGGCCCCGCTCCTCCCCCTTGGACATTCCAGCCAGATTGAATAATCCCGGGCAACGTCGCGTGAAAACGCGATTCGAGGCGATCGCGGCAATATGATAAACGACACCCTGCAGCCCGGTGATTCGTGGAGTTACTGCAGAGGACTTTTCAAACAAGACTCGTCGCGATCACGAAAGACACCGATCCAGATTGATGGACTTGCAGAGCTTGGGGAAAGGGGTGGGTAGATGGACGGAGGTAGACGGGGGTTGTTAAGGGCTGTGGGGAGCGAGGGGGGGTTTACGATACGGACACGCGATCAGTTATCGGTTCGTTACTTTCCAGGTGGATATTGCGGAGGAATGTTTGGTCGCGGGGCAGTAGGTGTGAATGGAGGCTTCTGTTAAAACATCTTCTGCGATGCTTTTGATTTAGAGGGTTTGTGTATTTTCGTGGAATAATAAATTTTACTGTAATTCACTTGTTACGGTTTTGTGATCGCGTTTTAAACAGCACGCGTATAGTCCGTCCTGGTGATGGAAAGATTGAAGGAAACCAGGCTCAATGATTCATGGTTACATTGGTTTAAGAAGATGTCTAAGAATCCTTGGCACGGTTCACACGAGCTCCTTTCAGTTCGTCCGACCTCGTTCGAACCAACGAGCATCAGCGAACAGCATCCATCTTCCCCAATCGTTTCCATCAGGCTCGATCCTATTAATTTACGTTCGGAAGGCGGGACGAATCGAACGAATCGAAATCAGCATCCGTCGAAACAATCAACGCTGACCTACATCAATATCGCGATGGCTCGGGGGAAACAAGTGCTGGACGTGGGAAAAGAGATTACGTAAGGATATTTGACAGGGCTTTTTTAGCTTGATGACTAGAAAAGTCTAAAAAAAAAAAGATACAGTACCCAGTCCCGATATTCATCTTCTTATTCCTCTTGAATTCTCTACAGATAAAAGTAAATCGAAGCGCGTTATAATTCAACTTTGCAGAAGCAGATTTTAAGCACACATCATCGGAAAAAATCATCGAGTGCGCCTTAAGTGGGGGTGGATTTCGACTGTTCAGCAGGCGGGCTGTGAATGACACGTAATAAAGGTCCGCCGCGGTTTAGTTTCAACCGGCGAATGCGTGAAATCGGATTTCTAGATAGTGGACGTATCAAATTGGATTTTCAGACAGAAGGAAATACGAGACAAGTCGGAGAAAAATTGGGAATACCTGAGATAGATGGGAACGGAAATTGCGACGAAACACGTGACGGGGTCGGTGGGGAAAAGGGGTGGCTCGCAACGGCGCCGGAAGTTTCACGTATCGGGAATAGACGGGAACGGTGTTCCACTGCTAGATCGAATAGAGTTAATGAACAGTCTCGAAGTCTTTTCTTCCATCGCGGTGTAAGGACATTTTGCTAACGCGTTTAACGCTAAAGACTTGCCCAAAGCGGCGGATTTAGACCCGTCGAGAGCAAGTGTTGGAGAAAAGATTAATGCATTAATGTAGCAAGTGACTAGAGAATGTTTAGAATCAAGGGTACAGTGGGAAATTGTAAAGAAATTTATCGACTCCGCTGTTACGTGAAATTCTTTATTAACCTCGCTTTATCTTACTTTATTTCAGTTTCAATCTCACTCCGTTTCAATTTCGATCTCACTTTGCTCCCCTGACAAGGATTTCCTGTAACACTCTGTTCTCTAAACAGAATTTCTTAGCCGAGGGAAGTGAGCACGGGAAACGCGTTTTCCCATTGGAATCCACAGAAGCCATTACAACGATCAAGTTTCTGGCCCCACTTTTTTCTCCAACCGCAGATTTCCGAGCTGCCGATGTTCCTTCTGGTGTTTTCGTCCACCGAAACTATCAACCTTGGGCAAACATCCGATTCCACAAACGATAATATCTTTGAAACTCTGGTTTTTCGAGTTAAACCGTGGGAAGTCCGATTAATCCATTAAACAGCCCCGAGGGTATCTAAGGGTTTGAATATCGAAAGTAAACTTTCCCCAGCTCCGATACTTTCTGTGTTGAGATCCCTCCGATTGGGCGCCATTTTGGTACCAGTCTCTTTTGTCCGAAAGCTAGGATTCATGAAAATTAAGGGCACTCTTCAAAGTGATCCCATCGGTCCTCGAAGCAGCGAGTGGTGTCGTTCGCTTCGAAATCTTTCCTACGGTGTACAGAAACCGTGGTGAACTCTTGCGTCACAGATTCTTCAAAAAGCGAATGATAAAGAAAGAAACATACACATATTCAAATTTTAAAAACTTCCATTAGGCGATTTCACAGGTTCCATATTACTCGCATTCGTATGGGAATTACAGAAATATACTTTTCAACCGTCCCTGCGACCACCACCGTGCTATTTGCCATTCCCGCTTGGGTATGTTTCCACTTTCCGAACAATCATCACGCTGAACCAACAATTTCGCCAAGATCCACGCCCAAAAGCGTCTACGTTTGTGTACCTTATTGACGCATATTCCCGGCACGGCAGTGCGTTTAATACACTACAGCTGTGTACAGTGTCAATGTTATTACTATTATTGCCGCCGTAATGTCAGGACAGAACTGATATATTGCCTGTATAGGAAAACGAAATAGTAGATGGCAAATAAATAGTAGGCATCTGTTTCACAATTACTTTATGTCTGTGAGAAATTAGTACACCACTGGAGAAATCTATTTACTCACGATACATTGCTTTGCAATTGTTAAAACAAATTTTTCGAATAATCTTTCACAGGTGTATGCAATAATTTTCTCCAAGCTTGGAATAGCTGCAAAATAGTTCTATATTACTTATTTTACTTATGCACTTCTGTTTCTCTATCGAGGCAAGTGAAACGGTAAATAACGAGGCATACACGAGAAGTATATAACAATTTATTTTGTTGACTCTATAAATTTTAGTATAATAATTTATGTTGATTATATTAGTTTAATTTTTTTAAGAGTTGTTTTGATTATTTCTTCAATGGTTTTGTTATATAGAATTGAATATATATCAGGTTATAAGACTATTGATCGTTTGAAATATTTAATTTTTTCATTTGTTGTTTCTATATGTATAATAATTTTAAGTCCAAATGTTTTAAGAATTCTTTTAGGTTGAGATGGATTAGGATTAATTTCTTATTGTTTAGTTATTTATTATCAGAGAGATGTAGCTTATAATTCTGGAATATTAACAATTTTATGTAATCGACTTGGAGATATTGGATTATTAATATTAATTTGTTTTGGATCTTTTATTGGATCCTGAAACTTGATTGGTTAAAGGTATTCAGGAGCTCTGATTTAAATAAGGTAAATCTGAAGAGTAAGAAAATTCCGATGGAGGCTTCTATTCTTAGTTATCAGCGTATAAAGATTCGGTGGTACTGACCTACCTCACGGGCGCTGGCGCCGAGATGCCGCGCACCAGGCGTCCCTCGCTCAGATCTTTAACCGTTAATAACTCGAAAACGAAGCCTCCGTTGCAATTTCGTTACTCTTGCTTTCCACCTTGTTTTGCCACGTATTATAGAATCAACCCTTCCATTCTCTACCATCTGTTACCAAATACTCTGTACAACAACTTTCGTACGTACATGCGAGTACAATTTGAGATGCAGAGCGCTAAGCAGAAGGGTATACACGTACGATCAGAGTTTAGAGGGGGCGGACAACCGGTGCTGCGAATAAAAAGAGGAAGGAAACGAACGGTGCTGAATCGCAGGATGTGAACAGACGAGCCCTGGAGAGCGCGAATGAGCGCGTAAGGAGCGTGGGACCGCGATTGTTCGGCCGCGGAAATGACGGCGCTCTAATAACTCTGGCGGTGGTGGTTGCTGTTTGCCAGTCGGTGTCTGGAGACGCGCGCTGGAATTACTTTTCGCGATCGTAATTGCGCGAGGAAAGAGAGGGGCGAGGCGAGGGCTGCCGAAGCACCCTGGAAAATGAATTTCGCCGGGTGTCATATCGCTGGCGCCGTCTTTCGATCGACGGTATCGCGTGCACACTGGAAATCATGGCCGCGCCAACGTGGAAACGCTGAAAGGCGACCTTCCTACCAGCCGGAAAATGTGCTCAACGGGTGGGCGCTGCTGCAACGATGAGAATTCCTGCGGCTTATCCGCGGGGATGTTTGTTGAGGCGCGATCGGTCGGAAGGGGAGAGATTCATCAACGCGTTGAAATGAAATCTTTAATTTCTCCCAGTGCCACGGAATTTTAGACCCCGCTTTCAACACAAATCTGACGAGACGATCGAAGGGTGTGGGGCTCGAGGTACGGGACTAGTGGATGAAAGGATTTTAATTGGGAGCATTTATTTTTGCTCTTACGATTATGTTTAAATGGGGTTGCTTCGGGGCAGGGTTCTTTGCAGGTTAAAGCACGCCTGGGGCTGAATTTTTATTGGAAAGATGAGAGTGCTTGGGGTGAAACTCCACTTTCTTTCTGTCACTTTTTTTTGGATAATTGTGGATAATATTGAAATTGTAATAATCGTGGTGCTGGATATTAATGTCGGCTTCGGTAAGAAGTTACTTTCTTTTACTTTCGTTGCAGATCCCCATGTGTAATTTTCCAGCAATGGCCGCGGATCCCACAGAAGGAAATGAGATACGGTTCAACAATTCGGCGATGGCCACGAAACTTTGGCCATAACCCATAACCATACGTAACGGCTACCTCCGAAAACGAAGCTTCTTGCAAAAATTGCTCGGTCGTCGAGGCATTCGCAATTTAACGCGCCATTCTCAAAGCACTGCGGAAATTCAGTGGTTACAATTGTCGGAGAGGCTCGGTCGTTATCAACTTTTAGCGATAGATTGCTTGAATCTGTACGTTCTTCTTCTATACGGTTCACTTTCTGATTTCTATTCAAAATTCTCACCTTTAACGATTAATAATTTGTAAGTGACACGATTCTTTTGAGTCTCCTAGAGCTCAAATATCTACCACAAATATACAACTATAAGAATGAGTACTGAAGAGCGAGAAAGATTGAAATAAATGTATAAAAGCGTATGGAAACGAAGGAATTCAACGTTGACAAAAAACTACGCTCCGATGGAACTAAAAATCGTATCGCTTCCAAACTCTCCCTTTACAAATCACTGAAACCCAGCCAGTTCCAGAATTTCATTCAAAAACCTTTCACAAAAATTCTCGCAATCCGCGTCGAGAACGAACTATAGCGAAAGCAGCCCCCAACATGCGCGCCCCAAGCGAAATGCTCGACGAGCCCTTGTAAATGACGTGTTCGATACGCGAATATTAATTGCGCCGCGCGACAACAAATCCGCGCGCGTTTCCGTGCGCCGGACAATGCTCGGTCTCTGGTCGATTGTCCCTGAAACCGGAAGTCAGGTGCCGCGCCGATGATTCAACGTGGAAAAGCAGCGAAGCCGAGCCCCCGTCATCCTTAGATCCTTGTACCAGCCGTCTGGTGGCTCGAGCGTCGCGCATGGCCGCGCAATTGTGCTGCCCGATGACGCAGAAAGGTGAAAGGGGTCGTGGTCCGCGTTGGAATCGGGGTCGGCACGTGGCCGTGTACCGGACGCTGGGTGACAGTGAACCAAAACAATGTCCACGGCCGTTTTCCACCGATTGTCGGTCGGCGGACCAGAAAAGTCGCGCGAGATCGCGCTTGACGTCAATGGAGGCGAAACGGGGCAACTCGGCCAGCGAATGATTAATCGGCCAGCGATTGGGGCGCGCGAACACGCGGGGCCCCGCGCCTGGGGAGCGAACGGTTTGAATCGCTGTCAATCGAGCCCTGGATACCCGGACAGGCCTTGAATCGAGGATGGATGGAGCTTTTTTTGGGCGTTTTCCGGGAATTTCGTCGCGCGGTTATAGAGAACGCGGCTGGTACCTCTAGTTATCGGAATGAATGGGAGGGGGAGGGGAGGACATGGGCTATTTGGACGATAGGAGGTTTGGTTCCTGGGCGTTGATCGTGCTGCGTTTTAGGGAATGGTGGATGTGTAGTAATACAGCGTGGCTTGGTGATTTCGAGTAATTGAAATGGGTTTGATGCTGTGAATAGTGGAAGGAATTGGAGGCGAGGGGTTCGATGGATTTGGGGATTAGACGGGGCTGATGGAATTGTTTCGTTGTGGCTGACGCGGTTTCTAAGAGTTTTAGCGTTTTAATGGTAGGATTTAATAGCGCGATGAATTCAGGGAGGAGATAGATTTTGGGTGGTGGTTAATGTAGTCTCTAGCAGTATTAACTATTGTCTAACGCGGGAGAAGTTTGGAGGACGAGGGGCCTCCTTTACGCACTGCCGCAGCGTGTAATTTGTATTAATAATTGCATTGTAAATTTCACTTAATTGCGCAGTAAATCCTGAACCAGGCTTAACAGAGGCCATTAACGAAGAGATCAAATTTTAGACGACAGTCCCGTGCGCGCGACTGGGAAACGTGAAACTTATTAAATATGGCAGACCTCGCTCCGCTTTCGTGTTCTCTAAGCCTGCAGTAGGATGCTAAACTAAGTAGAATTCCGAATAATATTAAAAAGCTGTTCAGAAATTCGCTCGAAGTATTCTTGCAACCTGCAAGTTCATTTTTTTTTTGTTAACTCTTGTAAATATTCGCACCCCAAGATTCGGCATTTTTCTGCTTTATTAAGTTCCATGAGCTTGCGATGAAAGAAAAGGTGCCGATAAATTCGACGGAAGCCAGTTTTCCGGAGCACCGGCTTTATTTGGACCGATTTACGGAGAGGAATGCGCGACGAACGAAGTTAAACGCACGATTTCGCTGCTGCTGTCTTTCTTAATAGGCTTTCCCGCTGATTTAGTTATCCAGCCGATAAAATCGTAGCCAGGGAACTGGCGAATTCGCTCGCCCGGATGTCAAGAAAGATTTAAGGCCGCCTCGTACATCCGTTTCCTTTTTTTTCTCCTGTCGAGGCGAACTTGTAACTAGTAAAACCCTGGCTTTTCGGAGCTAATCGAGGATTCAGACCCGACCATCGATCTGCCCCGGCAACCGTATCGTTACTCTTTCTAATCAAGCCCATTCCACACCATCCTCAAACTTCAAACGTTACTTGCCAGTCAGAAAATTCGTTTCATCACACTTCACGTGGAATTCCGGTAAACTTTCAACGCCCTATTGCCTTGGCCGTAAGTGCCCCACTGGAATGGGGAATATTCTGCTCGTCTTCTGTCTCCGAAGATAAATTCTTTATGAAGCTTCAACGGAAGCAAGAAAGTTTAAATTTCTAAAATTACGAGTGATCCAGAATGTCCTATAATTCATGATCGAGCTACTAATTTTCTCGATAATATCATTATATCATATCATTTAAATTTCATTACTTCCATTTCCCCCTAAAGTGCTCCAATATTCTTGTTCCCTGCTCTTTCATAATCTGCCATCCTCGAGCGACGTCGCCCAGGTTTCCGAGAAGATCCGATCGCGAAAAAACGCGGAACGCAAACAGGCGATTCGCGTCAAGATAAGCGAATCCAATGAAGTATAATAGACTCGCTGGGAGACAAGCGTCCGTCGTTTGCAAACTGCTTGTGCCCGTTTCGGAACGATGTCGTCACTGTGGCGCTTCGAAAGTTGCTCGCGAAACCTTTGTAAACCCGGTGCACGTTGAACGCCGGCTAAATTAAATTCCGTCAACTTGTAATTACTTCCTTGGACGGTGTTTTTCTTCGGGATGCCGTGGAGGGTGGGGGGCCGCGGGGAAGCTTTATTCGTGTCAGGAGATCGTTTCGCGACGCATTTCTGTCTGGGCTGAGAAAAGCGCTATTTTTCCACTGATCCTCGCTCTGATTGAACAAAACAGTCGACTTCGGCGAGGTGTTGCAGCTATCTGTGAGAGAATTTTGAAATCGAATAATCGAATGATTTTGTTCTTTTCGGAAAGTTATAGCCTGTAAGTTCTCTTCGATTTTCTGGTGCATATTTTTGAGAATTAAAATCGGTTACTGAGGAGGATAATTAACAGCTGAAATTGATAAGCAGAAGGTTACTCGTGGAAGTGAATTGCTAGTTTCTGAGACAACCAATTTTAATAATTTCGGTGCACGGGGTACTTAAGTCTTGCCACGGAATTTCCCAGCTCCTTAAATCGAGTCCGTCGTCTCGTTGCGACAGCTATTGTAGTACGTGCGCATCTTAAATTGCTATTCTTGTTTCCTAAACGCGACATTGTTTCTCGTCGGAACAGCGGGCGGGAACTTCGCGGGTTATTCCAGATGGCGTATGTTATTCAATTAATATTCTACCATAATTCCCCTGGATCGTAATAACTTTTAAACGAAGCATAAAATTATTAGCCAGTGAACTTTATTGTGGTTCTTGTTATCGTACGAAGTTACTTAACAGAACTCTGCTTCGTGTTTTCACCCGTCCGTGATTAATCAAACAGCATCACAGCGTCGCAGCATCGACGAAATAAGTTTCGTCACGCGAAATTCCATTTCGCCCCGTAATTACTGGCTTCGCGGAAGCCACGCATTTTATTCCTCTCTATCTGGAAGCAGGGGCATTAGTATTCCGAAACTATACGCAGCGTGGCGCCTATTACAGTATCCTGCCGCGAATACTCTGGTCTCTGACCCCGAAGGGGTAAAATTACGCGGCGTCACGTTGCAAAACCACCGTGAAGAATCCAGAGTGGAAAGAAACGTCGGATGAACCGTTTCCTTTGATTCTTACGTGTGAACCGAGGGACACTAAAGTTCCATTAGCGGCGACGAGTGCTTCCCCGAAGGAACGCTTTTTCTCGTTGAAACAGAATTTCGATCGTGCCAGTTACAGTGGCGGTGTAAAAGAGCAACCTCCTCTCTCCTATCCAGCCGTATCTCCCTTACAAAAATTATGAATCACATCGATGTGAAAGAAGGGCGAACATCTATACAACCGGCAGATTAATGACTTCGCGGGAAGCCAGATTATGATGACTTAAACAAGCCTCGAGTAAGAACGACTCGAGATAACGATCCACCGGGTTTCTCTGCTACTTTGTACTATTACCCCGGGTCGGAGAAGACGCAGACATCGTTGTCCGAGGGTAATGGGGATATATCACCGAAAAGCTTGTCGCTGATGGAATTACGATTCCTATGCCCCGCTGTAAAGGGGAATTATCGCAGTTTCTCGGTTCGGCGAAGGTCAAAAGGGGGCGATGGCAAGGGGTGAAGGGCCAACGGAAGAGAAACGGGGGCCTTGACGATGACACGTCGTAAGCCCGAGCATGAAATCATTTATCTACCGGGATAAGCGGCGAGAAACGACGACGGTCCTTCTTCTTTCTTACATGGATTTAAACTTTCCTCTTTTTCACCCCTTCCCCTCTCCGTTCGCTGTTCACCCTTTCGCTGTCACTCGACCGACGATGAAACATCCTCGTAACTTATCTCGGGCCACGAAGTTCCCTACTTCCTCGTCAAGGAACGATCAGAAGATAGAGAGTATTTTGTTGCTGGAAGCTGATACAGGCGCGTTGGATGGGGCACGCTCGAGTGATGTGTTTGACGACACTTCGGAGGGTGAAAGTCGTGGGATGGCTTTTTAGTACTTATTACAGGCTCTTAGGTACATACCCGATACTCTTGTCCAAGTAGGTGTGTTCAAGGTTTTCAAGCGTTATTGGTATTTGGTGCTTGAGTGGCGAGGCTTGTAGGAGTTGAGATGAGGGGTGGTAGATGAATGAGTATACTTGGAAGCGTTTAATTACAATAGTAATGTTTCCACATTAATTGTTTCGTAGTAACGCAAACAGGGATTGCGCATTATTTTGGGGAAAACAGAGCGCCGCGCCGTCGCGAAAAAAAGGGAGTCGCCAAAAGACGCTAGCAGGCGAAAGACGCGTACACATATATATTGATTTGTATTTTCCTTTTCGTATTTATCTTATATTTAATTTCCTTTTTATCCTCAATCAACTCTATATTTTTTTCCTACAGTATTGTGAAGTCTTCAATCTATTCATCCCTGGCGTCGCATCATTTCGCTATGGAGACGTTTACTCGGAGACGTCACCACTGCTTGGTACACCGACAATATCGAGAAAAAAAAAACCGAGCTCAATGCATTCCTTTATCATCGAGTCTGAACGCTCAAGTGTACTACTACCGTTCATCCCCCGCTGCTTTTACGACACGGCCGTGTCTATTCCACCGTGTATACGTCCCTCTGCGGGGATGTAATCCCGCGGGGATGTGGGGCACATCCCCCATCAGATACGTGTAGCTAGAATTCTGGAAGGATAGCAGTGCGTGGCTTTTCGGATTCGAGGATCGCGCGATGGGGTGGAAAAATTCGACACGGATTTCCGGTTGATAAGTGAAAGGGGATGCTCCCTGCTTGATACAGGGTTATCTTCTTCCTGTGAAGTGAGACGTGACGCAGAAACGGTGGAGCACTCGTTACTGGATCTCGGGAGAGTGATTCCTAGTCGAACGGCGAGGTTGTCGCGTAGGGAAACGCTCGATGCTTAGAAAATTTTGTATTTAGTCGAAATTGGTCGGTACCAGGTATGGGACACTAGACTATAAAACAAAATACGGATTTGTTCGTTAGGATTTGCGAAGCGATCGTTGGTAAATGAAATTAAAGCAACTTTGCAGAATTAAGGAAGATATACAGAATTAAGGAGATATACTTGTTGACACTTGATATTTAAATAGCACCATTTAGGGATCGTGAAACGATATAGTAACAGTGCGGAATACCTCTCGATCCAGATTCCTCGAAGTTATTGTTTTTTAATTAATCAATTGAATCGTTAAAAACTGCTTGGTCTTCGAGAATAAGGGTTCACAGAATTTTTAACCTAGGAAGAATCTTGAACTAAACAAGTATATTTCATAATCACTCGGATGGAATGAAAGAACAGAGGGCGAGAAAAGCCCGAAACAGTCATCGCGTGGTGTGCCTCCCGTTGCTTTTCATATATCCGCGCGGTCCTCGCGCTTCTCGGAAAATCCATCGTCAACTTTCATATTTCGACTGTCATTTGGAAGGGACGAGTGCTCGCGCGGCAAGAAATGGGTCTGTGAAGAGCGGCGAATCGCGGCTTCACCTCGTCGCGCCGTCGTGCACAGCCCGGCGCGTGTATTTTAATATTTTTCACTTTTCTCAGCCGCGACAAACGGCCCGACAAAGAAAAATAAGGGGATTCCGGTCTGGCCATCCGGCAGCGCGAAATTTCGAGGTTGCTACAAATGTGTCCCCGTCTTCGCGACACGCGGATACGAGGGGGGGCTTTCATTCGCAAATTCCGAGCGAAAGGGAAGAAGGATGTTGGTACATTTTCATGCCTCGCTGACGATGTAATTCTTTCTTCTCCCTGCATCTTTCTCTTTTCCGCCGTACGTAACAACGACTCGTACGGTGAACAAGCGACCGATGTCGAGTTTATGCGTGCCTTGTTCGGGCGTAATCCATCCGCGAATTCTCCGCAATAATTGGAGTAGAAAGTTATTTGTGCCGACGCTATTTTTGCGTCGTGGACTTTTCAGCTTGTTATGAAAAAACATGTGACTGAGGATAAGTTTTTTGGACGAGAAATAGTGGTGTAGAAACTAGAAATCCCACGAATATTCTTCATTTTCTATTATTATTATTATTTATCGTGTTTATTACTCTATAGAAATATTCAGAAGGAATCTGTAATTCTTTACAAGCAATTAAGCATTAATAACCGGAGAACGGAGCCTTGAATTTCATCTTATTTTCAATCATTTCATTTTCTGCTACTCTTACCGAAAATCCTCAATTCTGTCAGAAGTCGAAATGCAAATGGGATTTTCTCAGTAAGCTGTACATCCTTGAGAGGCGCGATTAAATATACTCTCCTGCTCTGGAATGGTGCTTACCTTTCGTTGCAGAAAGTGTAGCAGCGAGCTCGAACAGGATGTCTGAGAATAAACGGTTCCATAACTCTCGTTTAACATCGTCCTTGAGCGGCATTTTTTCGCGTGCATTAGCCTTACGCGTCGAATACTCTCTCCTCGCTTGCGTGTAGTTAACCAGCTTTATTCAGTGTTCCAAGCCAGAGCATCGAGCTATTCTCGTCCGAAAAGTTTCTTCATTTTCCTTCCCGCGAAATCACGGAAATGAGGAGAGCGTAAATTATTTATCTGCTTGGAATTAAATCCTTAACCCCTTTATGTTCACCGAGGTGCGCTTTGTTTAAAATATAGATACCTACGATACGTCCCAGACAATATCCTAATTCTAAATGTTCAACGATCCCCCGTGGATTCGATAATTCATTTCGCAATCTGTGCTCAGCTCGTTCCTGAATAATTTACGCTCCCCGGAAGCAAAGTTCCCGTGCCGCGAAAGAAAATTAGTACCGCCGACGAACGACTAAAACAAGCATCGCCAGATACGATTAACGAAAGGCTACCTCTCCCCTATTAAGAAGACACGTTCCTTCCTTCTGCTTTATCGCCGTTAAAAACGCTTCAACCACGAACAAGCGCGTTTCCAATTATCGTATCGGTAGCTCTAGTCGAGTAAAACGATAATTGCCGGCAACTTCCGTTTCCGTGCCGCGCGGCTCGCCGTTTCCAGCGCGCTTCCCAGCGAGACGGATGCCGGGCCACAGGCGTAAGTCGTCATTGACACTCTGCTTAACGACCCGTGCAATTAAACGGTCATCCATCTACCGAGCCAGTGACGTTGATTTAGTATCATTTCTGCGTCGATTCCTCCCCCCAGCCCCCCACCCACGTCCACGCGCCGTTATCTCCTCGTTTTTTCCCACCGGTCACCGCAAAACACGGTCGGCGCGATTCGCCTTGATCCATTCACGTCCGCGGAGGGAAAGAAGAGATGATTACGCGCGAAGGTAATCACGGGATGGCTACAGAGAGCGGTGTAATTGGGAAAAACGAAAATCTGGAGGGAGAGGGAGAGAAAGATGGGGAAAAAGAGGAGACCGGCTTCGCCTGACATTAATGGACTCTCTGTATCGGAAAGCACGGGATCGCCGGGCATTTAAACCGGCATTCGGTCGATCGGCCGGCGCGGGAGAAACAAGAACGATGATCCCCCGTTTCGACCAGTCCCCGTGTAATTCGATTAAAAAACACGCTATCGGGCTTTTCAATCATTCCCGCGTCGCGAAAATATCCCTGTTTTCAGCTGCGCCGCGGGCACCCAGATAGGAAAGTGAATATTCGTGAAATATTCACTTGGAATCCGTGCACGCGTTCTCGACGCTCGAAACACCCCGCTCGCTTGAATTACTTTTAAATAGATTTTGCCCGATGGTATCGATCCCGCGCTGAATAAAATCAACCCTTCAATGCCGCCTACCTAACTCGTTCGCCAGCCCTCTTATTACGACGAAGGTAACGGGCGAAGAATTAAAACTTCCCGTCGATGCGATCGCGTATTTCGAAGCGCAGCCAGCCGTCGAAAACAACAACCCCCGTTCGTCGTCGTCTGTCACCGCATCTGATCTCGCAGCGGGATACGTCGGACGAGGCCAAAGCCGAAGTTGAATTAAACAAGGCATAACGATGATGACGGGGCCGGTGCAACGAACGCGTCGTAAACCAATGACCAGCCGATGGAACGTCCGCGGGGACGTTCGTTAAGCCCCGGGCCCAGTTATGAACGGTCGATTTCACTGGGCAAGAAGCGAGGGCGCAACATTATCGCCGGAGCGGTACCTATTGCGGCCGGTAATCCTCGTTGCCGAACCGCGGATACCAATGGCGTTAATTAGCCTTCTCGTGTTTTC
Organism: Andrena bicolor; assembly: GCA_960531205.1. Taxonomy (NCBI): domain Eukaryota; kingdom Metazoa; phylum Arthropoda; class Insecta; order Hymenoptera; family Andrenidae; genus Andrena; species Andrena bicolor. The sequence goes on along the minus strand of OY482664.1, from coordinate 51,280,280 downwards.
CTCGAGCCGCCCCTCGTTCGCCCCTGCCCGCAACCCTTCGCAGCCCTGTACACCCTCCTCCCCAGCCCCCGGCCCTCCTCCCTCCAGCAACCGGCTACACTGTTCCAGGCACGAGGGAATTTCGGTTTCTGAGAAAACAGAGAGCCAGTGGTAAATGCAACCCGCCCCGAGCGCAAGGATCCGCTTACGAGCACTCCCCGCGCCTCCCCTAACTCGCGCAGCTCAAACCCTCCCCCTGGCCTATTCATCAGGCGCAAACACGTTGTTTGAGGCGCCATTACTGCCGCCCGCCTGAACCGTTTCGGTTGTTGCTGCTCGCCGTTCGTCTGCTCTCTACTCGACGCGCGACCCTGCCGCTGTGCGCGCAGCAACACGCGCGTCTCCTTTCGGACAGAGGTGATCGCTCGCGTGCGAAGGGGACAGCCGCTGGTGACCGTGTTTGGGGAACGGGGCGGGGTGGAATGCAGGGCGAGTTTTGTGGGAACGGCGGGCTGAAGGAATGTGGGGGAGGATTGATTCGGGTAATTGCTGTTATCTACTTTGTTTTGTTTGCGGGGGTGTGTTCAGGTTTGCGTTAATTGCTGCGCGTAGTGGGCGAACGCGGGGAGTTTGGAGCGGAGCCCGGTTGTCACGTTCTTTGACGTATAGAGGCGAGGCGGGAGCGGGAGGAGATTGGTTATTGGCACTGTTTTCGTGCTGGTAGCTTGTGGAGGCGTCGAAAGTGTCGTCCAAGTGGCCCGGAGTGTTTGCGACCGATCGATTTGGAACGGGATTTTTCAGAAGCTCCGGCCACTGGCTGTGTTAATAAAAAGACGTATATTTGTTACGTGCATACGTTGCGTTTGGTAATAGAAAATTGCTGGCGGATGTAATACGGTGAAGTTGGCGAGGGAACTGGGAACTCGCTGCTCGATAGAGGGAGGTATCGATTTTTGATAACAAAGTTTAATGAAAAGACAAAGTCAGAGAGGTGGTAATTTTAGTAAGTAACTTTTTCAAAACATCAAACGCAATTAGGTAGTTGTTTGGCTGTCGCTGTTGATCAGGAATAAAGCAACGGGATATTTCCGCTCGAAAAGCGAGTTGCTAATTGCAAGTGAAAAGTTGTCGCTCGCGCGCGCTCGCGCGCGCGCGCGCGCACGTTTCCACGAGAATAAAATTGTATACAGGGTCGATAGAAAAAAGGACACGATGAATATGACTTCCACCGTTGCTTCGCAATGTTTTATTTCTCACCTTTTGTTCTACCCTCGAACGCTATATCGCTCTTTGCGCTACATTCGACGCTCCCTCTCAAATGTCACTCTCAATTTGTTACTAACGCCCCTTCTTCACCTCCCCCTCCGTTTCGCTTCGTTTTACCGCGTTTCCGAGGCGACGTCGCTCTGAAGTGTCATTCACAGAAGCCACCTGTTCATTTGTATTATCATTTGATAAACCTCGTTCCGCTGCAAATAAAATATCGCGCTCGCGTGCCTGTTAAAAACCGCGAGGCTGTTGCGCGACCGTGCGCAACCATATCGCTGGAAGTTACTGGAGAATCTTCGAAACAGAAATGGAGCCACTGCTCGGCAAGCTGTCGAGTGGTTCGGGAAACACAGTGGTTTAAGAATATCGTTTCATTGCCGTATCGAACACACGGTATATCCTTGAACCGCTGATATCGTGGTTACTCGGGAACCAGAGACCTAATTGTTTTGAGCAGCGTGTTTCGCCGTGGCCTCCTGCGCGGCCTTAATCTCGCCCCTCCTTCTCCCGCACTGTCTACCCAAGAAACACCCTAATCTCCTAACTGGGGTAAATTCCTATAATTCTGCTCCCGTCTGAGAACAAGCCCGCTTAGAGGACTTCATTTGTGTACCGTACATTAAATAATCAAGACCCATCCGACGTAATCGTAGCCTTCCCGCATTAATTCCCAGCAATATTATCGTTCGAATTAAGGAAATAATCGTAATCAATGTTACGCGGCACTGGAACCCCGAAGTTCTCCCTTGTATTCGATAATTACCGCCGCTAGTAAATTATTAGATAAACCTCATGACTTATTGAATCGAACTTCTGAACACTAAATTCTATACCCCACATGTATCTCCCAAGGAACCACTCCAATGAAAAAATACCTTTCCGACAAACTCCTAACCAGCAACCCAGTCGCGCAAGATGTGCGCCCCTCGGAACGCGGCGCACAGTGTACACACCACTGAAACTCTCAAGACTAAAGGAAGCCCTCGAGACCTCAAGCTTCTTCCCTCCTATCGACTTAGGTATTTCTCACCAGTGATGACCAGTGGCCGGAGTCGCGACGTCGAAATTACGCGCGCGAATTTCTCGCGGCCGGAGAAACGCGCGCGCCTCGGATACGGCGGAATAATTCATGGGACCGGTGGCCGCGCTCCCGTCGCCTGTACGCCCATTATTTATTCGGAAATTCAAGGTGGAAGGAGCGCCGGCCGACACGTCGGTGACTCACGTAAGAACAGGATGAAAAACGTCTGGCCCCGGGGGCTTCAGCGGAAGTGACGTGGCTCCTCCTGTGTCGCCTAAACTGTTTCTCCTGTTGTCTCGGCCCCCACCGTCCTTCCATCAACGTTCCGACGTCTATTCAGACCTTCCCTCGCCACGCGAAATCGCCCGCGAGGAGACAATACAGAGGGCGAGCAGCCGTGACCTCTGACCGGGGGCCCGTCCGCGTCTTCTCCGTCCGCTACGTGGATATCGTGTCTACGTTTAATTTCCAGCCGTTTATCCCGTTCCCTTGCGTGGCCCGCCTTCTCCATGGAAAAGCCAGCGTTTTCCCTCTGTCCCCATAATAAGGAGACAATGGTCGGTGGACGGTCGAGCTTCTTTTTTCCTTATTTCTTCCACTTCGCTCCCCTTTAGCGTTTGGGGCTCCCTCTCTTAGCGTAATGGGCGCGCGGAATGAACGGTGCGTGAATTACTGAGGCGTGCGGTTGGTATAATCGGAGTGGAGGGAAAATGGTTCTTTGGGCCCGAGACCTTGTTTCGTTTGATGAGTTTGGGGGTTAATTTGTTTTTTGGGGCACGATGCAGAAGCGGAAGTTGGGGGTGTATGCAGGGGGAGTGGTCGTTGATTAATTAAATGAGACAGGATTGTACGTTGGAGTGATTGGCGACTGTGCTGTGGGAGAGATTGTAAGTGATGTCTGACGGAAACGAGATATTCTACTTATTCAGTTCGCGTTAGAATCATTGTAGGACAAATCGATCAGAGTTTCTATAATTATCAGGGGATTCTGGTGAGACTGGAGTATGATGTAGTCTGCCTGTAATTAGGGGGGGTTTAAGTCATCACTTTGCTGTTTTGGAATTGGTTTAGAAGATACAGACCATCAAAGTTTATCATTTTTTGCGCGATACGAGGCACAAGTGTGATCGATGTGGGCATCCGATGACCCCTTAATATTCAATTCCATTTTCTCGAGTAAACCAGTAAGAAATACGATCAGAAACAGTAAGTTTCGCGGAGGAAGAAACACTATGCCATTCTGCGAACGATCTTCTCAAACACGGAGCCTCGTAAGAAAGAATTTCTTTTCTCGTCCCCAGCGCTCATTTCCATATAAAACATCGTCGTTTCATGGGTCCATAAATTATGCCGCGCCCTGTGTTGCTTGCCCATTTAAACTTCATGATCGTTTACTCGGCTGAACGACGAACAAAGAGGGATGCGCGACACTTTCCTGCTCGACGCAGTATTTGCGTTTCGTTCAGCCCCGGGCTCTCCCCCCGAATTTCGAGCTCGAATCGTCTCGTTTGGACGATTTCGAAAGGATAAGGAGGCCGGCAGCTCGAGTGGCACTCGTGGAGGGTGTCGATTAATTGAGTGAATTGGAAACAGGCAGTTTGAATAATGGACCCTTTTCGGGGTTCGCCAGAGGGGGCTTGTATTTGGCGTGAAACAGTACTTGCTGCTTGTCGAGTGCACGGTTTATTGATTGTTATATTTAATCGCTGGTTCCCTTCACTTGCGTTTTTTGTTACTGGCGTAACACGCTGGAGAATTCATTCTATTTGACGCTATTTGTTATTGATAATTACAAACGTGGCGAAGTTCCCTTTATTGCAGGCTGCCAATTAATATCGGGTAATTAACTAACACGCACACGGGACGGAACTCTGCAGTAGTCTGCCGGTTCCCAACAAAGCGCTGCTTCCATTACTAAATAAAAATGTTGCAGTCGGAGCGATGCAGATGATCCTCGTATCCTGTCAGGGAAATGAAGATACCGGAGGTATGTGTAATATCGTGCAACTTTTGTTTGAAGCATTCCGCCGCGCAGTAAGCCTTTCGCAAATAACTTAAAGTCGACAAATCGAGTGGCCCGTCCTCCGTAATTGCCCATTACTTCTATGTCCCTGTCAGTTAAGCCGGCCTAACGACTCAATATTTCACAGCACTCGAACAGCTTCAGTGTTTCAAGAAGAAATCATATTTCCTGTGGGGAAATGCAGGAAAAAGCGTACAGCCTGGCTCGTTTTATTTATCCCGCTCATTACATCATGCTTTTCCATGGAAAAAGGATTGTATTAAGCGCGCGAACAGTGGCAAATGGCCGCGCAATCGACGGAATCATTAACATAGATTTGTAGATATAAGAACGGCGCGTTTCACCTCAATCAATACGCGAGCGATCGTAAGCCTGGATTATTATGATGCTACTCGTTATACGCGTGTACAGAGGTGTACCGTAACCGTAAATTAATACCAGTCGTTCTGTTTGAATATTGCAATTCCAACAGTGCACGATCCTCTATGTCATTCAAGCTGAAGTCAAACTAGTACAATACGAAATCGGCGGAGCGACCCTTCGAAGTGATATATAAATTATTATTCATCTGAAATTTATGAAACATTCTTCCCCGCTACATCGCATGTACCGTTCAGCAAGACCTGCTTCGAACAGTTTGCCACTTTGCTTTCTGTTGTATGCAAATGAGAAAGTATCACTTGCTGAGACTTCCACGACAAATCAATCGCGGTTTCCGCAGCTTTAGGGGGATTTTGATGATATTGAGATACGACGCAGTCGACGAGAAATTAGGGAGGTGGGTTAAGTCATCAGTTGGCTGATTTCGAGTTTGTTTAAAAAATGTAGCCCTCGAATTTTGCAATGTTCGGCCTTTAGCAACGTTCGCGTTTAATGAAACAACCCAAGAAGACCTAAGTGATTAGGGTAGAAATATAATGCTGATCTAGATCTTAGGGGATGAATTTCGAAATTTCTCATTTGCTAGGGCAGGGTACGGTATTGGGAGAAATTCCGTCGCGACGACGCGAAGAAGAAATTCTGGTCCAGCGATACTAAAGAGTCGTGAATTGAAATCCAGGGTGACTTTAAAGCCTCTAATGTCGAGGGATTTCACGACCTGGAACCGCGAAGCGTAAACGAGGAAAGGGGCAGAAATAAAACCGCATTGAAAATAGCCACCGGAGTATACAGTGTTGGTTTGCGTCGCTCGGATAAAGCAAGATTACGGTTAATTGAAAAAACCTCGAGTAGCCGCGGTTTCAAGAAACAGGGGCGGAGAGGAACGGGGAGAGGAGGGGGGAGGGAGATTATAGAAGACGATGGGAGCGTTGAGAGATAATGTTGACTCGGTTTTAAATGAGAATGGTGCAAGTACATACGTGTATTTAATTTTGAGAAAATCTGAGGAACGTTACGGTGGAGGGACGTGTGCCGATGAGGGCACGTGTTTCATAGGATCGCCCCTCTTTCCCCTGCCATGTGTCGCTTAAAGTATAACGAGTGTTTGTATTGCAAGGGGTTAAGCAAACATAGTTAGGCAACATTGAATGGAACTTGAAGTACTTGCGATAGGGGCACGGTGCACACAGTGAATCATGAATGTCTGTGTTCTATCAAGTCACGTCTCTCTGTCATAGCTTGCTGAAGAGTGCAGCTGAACATTGGCTGATATTCATCGCGATTGCAGCAGAACCACGTCGCAGGTGTTGTATAATAATTGTTAATGGTCGCGGAAAGCAGAAGTGCATCTTTATTTTCTTTAAACCGACGTAGGAAGAACGAAGATAGCGTGATGTTTCTTCACTGCGTTCAGTGACGAGGATAAATTTATTGTTAATGTAAGGAAGATGTACGGGGATATTGCTAAATTACATCTATGAATCTGTAAGGGATTTTGAGGGAAAAAGAAAAAGAATTTTATTGTAATTCTTTGTTATAGCTTGGTAGTAAATTCTTTCTTATAACGATTATACAACTGGTGCTATATTCTTTATAATATTATTTGCAGCGTTTACACATATCAGGCTACGTCACACTAGGAACACTACATGCGATATTCGTTTCCACTTCTCACATTGTTGCCACACTTTATGTTACTCAATTTATCTGCGTCATTCACTCTGACTCACAGTACTCATTTACTCACACCCCCACCTCCTCCCACTTCTTCTGTAATAATCAGTCCCAGAATAAATTCTCTTCAATTTTCTTCCGCAGCTATGGGCCCAACATACTTACTCGCCGCAGCCATAATGCTGCCCAACGACGGTGCGAGCCACTGCGACGACACTGAAAGCCGACCAACGTTTTTGATCGGGTTAATTAAATGCACCGATCGAACCGCGTGCTTGGACTTTAATGCAACTGCGCCCGGCTAATGGAACCGCCAGGCAGCCCGGCGGCAAACATTAACAGACATTTACATTTCAATGGGAAGGCCCAGCGTCGCTCCTTTAAATTGCCCGTCCACCGCGGACGGTTACACCGTTCGCTGGAAGTTTGCAAGCGATACTGGCCCACGAGGCCATCCCTCCTGGCGTCTTCGCCGGCCGCGCGTCGAACGTATACGTGCCTTACGCGCAATTAGTAGGGCGCAGGCCGAACAATACCAGAAACGATCCCGAGTTTGCGAACGATACTTGGCTGGATCTACGGCAAACAATGGAAAGCTCGCGGGCACAGGCTGGTCAACACCTTCGACGTCATCACGGATACAGAGCCGCGCGTATATCCTGCCACTTGGCCACGGACAAACACCAAAGGCGCTCGGTTATAATGCGAATCGAACAATGCCGTGAACACCGATGGGATCGCGCGTGCAAATGATTTTCATTTAGCCCCTGGCACAAGGGGTGTCCTGTGAATCGCGTGCGAGAGATTAAACCCTTTGCCGACTACCCCCATATTGCTTTGAATCTGAATAGAGTATAGACCGCGATCTAATTTCCTTTGATTTCTGTAAGTTAGAAAATCATAGGACACGATGTATTTTACGCTACCATCTTCCACGTATATATACCGCGGAAATTCTATTGGATTTATGGAGATTGTAATAAAGTGGCTCTGGTTAAATATTGTTGTTTCGTACTTTTGAAATATTCCCTTAATCCCGCCTTTATAATCCCTCCTGGAAGCTGCAATTTCTGCGTGGAAAAGTTAGAGTTTCTATTTCCGTTATTAATTAGCTTTGTTAAAAGGCGAATGAAATATGGGCTTAAATGATCCGCGCGGGGAATTAGATTCGAGTATAATATCTCTGCAATTAAAGCATTCGGTTCCGCCGTCTCTCCTCGCTGCGAATATTTACCAAAAACCGCGGCCGAAATTCGCCAACAAATTTTCGTCTGAATTCCCCGAGATCACGGGCGCGCAACTTCGCAGTGGCCGTTCGAATTAACCGACCGAAATCCAACGGCCTCGCTAACTAAGCTCGAACCGAATTAAAATCAGAATTAACTGAAATCGACTCAGCCCCGCGGCAAAACCCGAGTCGCCCTGAATTAACCCAGATTAAGCACAGAATTTCCAACTTTCCCAATTTCTTCGACTTTCGCGATCCCCCTCGATGGCCCCCGACCCTCACGCCGGACCATTCCGCGAGGGGCGACATGTTCCGGATCCTCCAGCTGAATCGTAGATTCCGCAGAATACCGCGGCGACGAGCATCCACGATTCTCTTTTTCTTTTTTTTTAACGCCCACGTAGAACGGCGCCCCTTGGTTCCTCTGCGGCACGCGTTAATGCGCGTGAACGAGGCCCCGCGACGACGAAGAAGCCCCTCGAGCTTCAACGTTTATTCCTAGCCCTCTCCTCTCTAGATTAGCACGATGGCGATTATCGCGACAGCAGATGGCGAACGAGCGATCCTGCAATTCTCAACGACGGTCATTGTGAGCGTCCGAAAGGAGAGGCACGCTGCGTAGGCCCTGGGCAGATTCGAAATTCGTCGCTGCAGCTCCCAAAGGGGGCCCCACGACCCTCGTGAAAACGTGCTTGCATAGTCGGAGAACGTGCGACGGAAGTTAGGGCTAATTTGTGAAAGAAATTAAAGGACATTTCTCGATTATATTTGGCGCAGTTTGATACTCAGTAAATTCCTTTCGGAGGAATTGTGTGCACTTGTTCCCAATTACCAAGTTTAACCCATTTGCATCATCGCTCTACTTAAGTTGCCACGTTGAAACATCAGCGACGTTCAACTGACGACTGACTCGTATCACCGCGCGCGGTCGATCGTATATGTGCAGTAACGGGCAACTCGCGGATTATTCCGCGCTTAGATGCAAATGGGTTAACGAATCAAAAGTGAGTGGGATGAATTTCTGTATTTCCAATATTGAATGAGATTTAGATGATTACAATGCAAGTGTAAATAGTTCTTGCGAAAGGAACTAGATTTTAGACAATGATAATTTTGAGTAAACGTGGCTACCTTTCTGTGCAACATTTAGACATCTATTCGCCAATAAATTATAACAAATATAGTGAACAAGTATTACCTAATTCGTTGCATAAATTAATCCTGTTATCCCACACGAAGCACGACTATAGAACCGTGTTTTCATGGTCGACGAGGGTTCTGGGTCCCCTTAAGAAGGGTGCTGAACGGACAATTAGCCAGCGGTTAGCTCCCCTGACCAGTTCCCCGCAATCAGTGCGACAATCAGACACGCGTGTTGGTAAACGATACGCCTCCTGCATTAAGCCCCAACCCTGCCCCCGAAATTACGCGCCACGCTCCTTAATTGCATATCCAAGCTATAACACTTCAATCATAACACCCGCTGTAAATGATTAACTCCAAAACTCTCCACCTTCTTTATACTTAGATTCTTACCACTTAACCCATAATTTTAATACTCCTCGCCTATGGTCCAATATTTTCTAGTAACCTGGTTGGTCAATACCAACTAAATCCCACAATGAAAATTCTTCGCTGCCCAATCAACCAGTGAATTGAAATGCTAACAGCTGAAAAGAGCCTGCCACCCGAAGCAATCGTTTCAAAGTCTCCGCAAGAGTTTCGAAAGACAAAGGGCGAGGTGGCTCCCTGAAATAAGCCTACTCGCCCGCCCGCTACCTTCAACATTCAGCCCCGTCCCCGTTTCGTTCGGCCGCTTTAAATTCAGACTCGTGTACCGTCTCTCCCTAGTCTCGTAGGAAACAGCCGTCGATGTGGAGGAATCGCGAGGAAAACTCGACGACTCGGAGTCTCCGTATCCCGGGGGCTGCTTCTTCGGTTATATGGGGCGCAATACACGGCATCTGATGGTAACCACCCCCTTCTGGGCCGCCACCCCCTCGAGCAAGAATGCTGCGAAGGAGCTGTCGCGTCGACTGGCCCCAGGGTTACCCGGGGACATCCTTTGCACTTGTCCCCCTTCTTTCTCCGCGGCTTCCTTTCCAGCTGGTTAGCCGCCGCCAGGAAACAGGACGAAGACGCCGCTCCAGCTTGGCACGAAAGGATTTCCACGGGCATTGCCACCGGAAAACCGCTATGATTCCGTTCTTCTACTCGAAAGGAATTAGCTGCCAGCCGCGGGCTCGCTAAAATCTTTGGAGATACGTATCGCTATCCTCTCGTTGACACTGTGGATTTGTTGATCTTGCGTCGAAACGTACACTTTCGTTCATAAGCATCGGGACGTCGTCTATCGTTTATAAATTATAAATTCTCAGACCTCTGCAATCGTTTGCTTGGCAAAATTCCATACACTCCCGTGTTCCCTCGCAGGTTTCATTGCACGGCAGAGGACTATGCCTCCGTCTTTCCTCTTGTTATCGTGGTCCAGCCGTGGATCAGCATTCGCCCGAAAGGTCGTAATTAACCGCGGCATTCTGTCCCCGTTTGTTCCTCGCGCGAGGATCTTACGAAACGCCGGTGAAATTACGCCACGGTGAAACACCACGGCCCCGTTTATTGCCCCGTTACACCTTGCCCCGATGCACAGCGCCCCCGCCGCCGCGCACTTAGCCCCGTGATACACGCTGAGAGCACACATTGTATTTCATCGGTTTGATACTCCACCGCTCCCTTACGACGCAACCCTACGCGCAACGGGGCCGCCCGGACTTAACTCACTGCAGCGTGTTTGCCGGGCCATAGACTAGGAATGTTTTGCTCGGTGCCTCGCTTGCTGAATGTAGAACCTCGGAATAGGGCGGAAGGCGAGTAGCGCGATTTCGAAATTAATAATTCATGTAACTCCGCGAATCATGAATTCATTCATTAAGTTGATACCGCCCGTTGTCGACGCAAACCCTAACCGCCAGTGAGTCGATCGTACTCCAGCACTTTGCACACCAACGTACAACAATCGCTGATCGATCGATCAACACACTTACCGAGCACGGGACTCTGGAACAGCAAGGGATGCAGCGTAACGATGCAAAAATCAATCATACATTTAATTCTACGAATTCCCCGCGAATTCTACGGGACCCTCCAATTACGCAAACTTTAATGATACCAGCTCTCCAGTCTCGAGCTTTGGGGTGTCTGAGAGGCGTGCTTGGAGCGCGACGGATTAAAAATAGGATATATATTCCGACCATGGGACGATCTCTGTATCGTTGCACTTGATAAGAGAAAGGAATTGGGGCACACTCGGGCTGATTACGATGGAAGAAGGAATCCCTCGAGGGGGGAGTTGCAGCGAACCTGTGAGCCTAGCCTGTACTGTGAAATTGACACCAGGAAATACGTAACACGGTTAGTTGATTTCGTTCGATCCTACGGTAAACGAGACGCTTTCGCTGTGCTACTCGGCTCCGCGACGATATTTGGCGAGGATGCTACGATGGAAGCATAGAACAGGGGGTGGGAGGGCAAAGTTGGGGAACGTTGTCGAGGGTGTGGAGGGGAGACATGTTGCGGAGATGTTCTATAAAGTTCCTCTTGTTATTTTCCGCCGAGATGGACTCGCTCGAGTTTTCATTATTTGCTCCTTACCGTTTATTGTTTATTGTACGCGGTTGAAGCAGCCGGAGGATTGTCTGTTTAACTAAGTTTATCGGTGGCAGAGTCGGGATTTGGCGAGCTCCAGCGTGGGCAGTGGTCATGTCTTTGTTTAGCTAGATGCCGTGAAAAAAGCTGCAGTGATCGATGGGTCGTCGATTTTCTTCGACGAAGTAGCTGTTATTTGGTGGACGATGGAGTGCACTTTAAAGAATTATGTTGCTATCAGCGATTCCGGCAGTAAATGAAAATGAAAATGCGGAAATTAAATGGTTTCGAATCTACTTTACAAGTTGTTGTGCCATTTGCACGTTCGTGACGTCAATCCTCGGAGCTACTTTGCCTGGAATTTTCTCCACGTAGGACGGCACAACAATTTCTACTTGCCTCAGACGCGCCACGTGGAAAGTTAATATGTGGGACAATTTTGTTTCGCAGAGATCCCATCCTTGTCTTATGAAACTGGCTACGTGACTGCAGCACGAGGATCAGGCTCAAGGGTGTGTGATGTGGATTAAGGACAGCGGGCGGGAGTTCATGTTGGTGCGCGAGGGAAATCCAGCGACAAACTAATTAAACGAATGCATACACAACACAGCGGACATATCATTCCTGGAGTTCTGTGAATCGCTAATCGCTGAGAACGCGGAGCTTTACCATTGAATGTATTGAGAAAAGTTATAGGATCCCGAGGATCTAGATAGCATAGGAAACCTTGATCTAGAATCCTAAAAAGGCTAGACAATCTAGAAGATTTAGAGGTCCTAAACGGTCTCCAAATTCTAGAAGATCTAGAGCTCCTAGATAGTTAAAAAAAAAAATAGAAGAACCAGAGTACCTAGACAGCCTAGAAAGCATAGATCTCGAAAATCTAGAAAGCCTACCAAACTCAGAAAAATTAGAGGACTTAGAAAACCTGGGAAAGCAAACGAACTAAAAGTAAAAAATCATAAAGCTGGGTTTACATTAGTCCAGTCCAGTGATCCAGTACAGGACTGGATTAGAACTGGAAAAATGTAAACAATGTGTTCATTCCAGTACAGTGCTGTCATTCCAGCAGATTTCGACTGGATCGAAAGTCTACTTTTCGATGCTACTTTTATGTTTTTTTTATCTTAGTTTTGCGTGAATCTATTATTATTACACTCTACCACTTTTAACGGTTCAGAAACGACTGGAATAATCAAGATATCGCCTGATTTCCAGTCGAACCACCCGCTGGATCCAGCGACTGGACTAATGTAAACCCAGCTTAATATCAAAAGTTATAATACTTTCACGACCCCGAGCAAGTCACCATTAACGATACAATCCAGCCCAGCCACCACGATTCTTTCATTTGATTTTATAGATCGCAATACCAAAAGCTCGACGACGCGTATGCTTTACGCGAGATATTTCCGCGGAAAAACTGAGATTGACTTTCACCCAGACATCCCCTCGGTATTCAGACTCAACCCGCCGTGTAATTTTTGACGTTTAATACACGAACACGCTGTATTTACACGCAGACAATGTGTCCACGCTCGGTTTATCCGCGTATCGCGAAACAACGGCTAATGCCAAAAAAAAAAAAAACAAAGCAGGATCCTCTTTTTTCCATAAACGGGCGACCCTTTTTCACGTGCAACGAGATAAGGCAAAAATATTCTCGTGGATGAAGCTATCAGTCAAAGGCTGCAGGGACAAAGCTGACAAAAGAATATTCGATCCCTCCCCTCCTCCGCTACCTTTGGTCGCTCTTTTGTCAAAATTCATTCCCCTGAATGGATCGTATCTATTCTCCGTCCCTCCATATTGTCGCTACAGGCTTGTTAAATCACCGAGGCGCTTTCAATCAACAATTGAAGATCGCGAGTCCATCGTACGCCAGCAAATTTGCCGCCAAGCATGAGTGCACAAAAATCCTCTGAAGCATGCGTCATGGAAAAAAAAGCAGGACACATTTCACGGATTTCTTTATTCCCTACACTTCCCTTCGAGTGTCACATCCCCCAGCAAATTACTTCTTTCGGAACGAAACAAACAAATGTAAGTTCTTTTCTCGATCCAAGCTTCGCGAACAAATTCCACCTCAATCCTTCGTTTCATTTCCATCGAAACGTGCACTCTACGCGGAGAACTTTACAAGCGTTTTACATTTGCCGTAAAGAAGCCATCGTTTCCCGTTGCATTTGTATTCTTAGGTCGACACTTGGCAGGATCATCGGCTGCAGCGAGGCAACGGCGTACGTGAACCTGGGCGTTCGTTAAAGGCAGTTTCCACTAAATCCCGAGGATGAGCTCGGTTACAGAGCTGGAACGTGTAACTTTATTCGTGACTGCTGGAGCGTTACGTTCGATGTAAAGCAGACCTAAACCTAAATAGAAGTCGCACGAGGACGGCTGCAACGGCGACCTGGTTTGACGGACGCACCCACCACACGCGTGAAAACGCTCGAGGAGGGTTGTTACACGAAGGCTGGCGCAAGAAATTAAACGACGCTTACTCTACGTTGCTAACGTATCCACCATCGATCGTATGCTGATTTGAACAATCGTTTTTATTTGAAAGTGAAAGGGTTTCTGAAAAATACATAATATTCAACGTGGAATAATGATAAGTGTAAGTGACTTCCTTCCCTTCATTTTAGATTGAAAATTATATTTGTAATTTTAATGCAGCGATAAAGACATTTAATAATAAAAATAAGTGACATTTAAATTCGAAATTATTTTGGAAGGCTGCAGGAAGTGTTGAGTGGCCACTGAATGAGTTCAATGTTCATAACAATTTTCAGTCGATGTGCAGTAAATCGGAAAATTATTGGCACCGCCAGGGATTTGGAATGAAAAGTTGATGAGTATGCTGTTAATGATGAACATTTTGGGATGTAGCAGATGTAGCTTTTAATTTGATATTTTTGAAAATATATCTTGTTTCGTGGTTTATTTAACCTAAATGCGAAACTCGAATTGGTTTTAATCTGCTGAAATTCGAGCTGACTTCGTTCCACGGTGGCACGTCGCCTATCGGTGCAGCGTTTATATGGGAAGTCGATCGTAGAAACATGTATTATGCGAAGTATCGATTATTCGAAATACTGCGTGTGGCTTGCAACAGCGTGGGGATTAATCCACGAGATTCGATAAGGTTTATTCCTGTTCGTTAATACAAATAATCGTGCGCATGGTTCTCAATGTTATGCAAGCCTGACGGGGAAATAAGAGGAAAAACGTAGGTATTGGAGCCAGCCAGGTCCAACAGAACTATTCCTGTGCACTCTGGAATTTATGTCACTTTGAACTGAAAAACAAAGTCGTTCATAAAAATTTCCCGAAATTAATCGCTATTGGCGTGCATGCACATCAAACATTCAATTCATTTTACGACTGATAACGCATAATAATTTGCTTCTCGTTTGTTCCACGATATTCGAAACCCTGCGATATTTAATTTGCAAATAAATTTCCACGCCCAAATTCACCTTCGTACTTATCACTACCCCTGCAGAGTTCAACTCATCGTTCTCCCTGAAAATAGGTACCCGAAAAAAGCTTGCCTATTTTCCTTAAACTCCTTTGAGAAATTCTCTATAACATTCGCAAATTTCATCGATCCCAAGTAACGCACCTCGGGTGCTACTAATTCTAATTACTAAGCGGGTAGCATACCGCCCATACAGAATAGCATGGAAGCAAGATATCCCCAATGGACAAATATATATTCAGATGTGACGAAGAAGAGAAGCGAAGAGTCGGTCGGAATTAAGAATCCTTAACAGAAATTAATACGACCCGGTGCAAAGCTCGCGCGACGTACATTCCGCGGTATTAAAAAACGAGCAGCCCTCCGTTGCAATAAAATTCCGCGTCAAAATTCGCACATGCCCAATGCCCAAGAGGGGAATGCATATCGCAACGCTTTTGACCCCATATTTGGCGATTCGTCGGGCATGAATCACGGGGAAAACATTATTCGACGAGCAATTTGAAATTAACCATCGGGGCGGAGGGGTGTGTGAAAAGGGCCATTATGTTTTATCGTGACGGTGGAACGGGGCGGAACACTTGGCGGCTCGTGTCGACGTCGAGCAACAATGCGTCACTGTATAAATGCGTCGCCTAACACTCGAAGCGGCCATGAATGTGGGGTAATTGCGCGAAATAGGTTCGGGCCGGCGGAATAAAATCTGAAACGGAGACGTCGCGCGCGCCCGCGCAACGAGATTAACAAACAAACGCACTTTATCAACCGTATGACGCGAAAACCGTGTCCACAGAAACGGTTAACCGCATTCCTCTTTCACCCATGCTTTTCTCTACTTTCCCCCCTTTATCTTTTAATTGTTGAGTGACGCCGAAAGCGACAGTTTTTAAGTGCCGCAAACGTGGTATCTGTGAACACTTTATTTACGCACCGCGGAGAGGATAGTTCACCTTTTTCTACAGCTCGTTTATCCTACCGCTGCGGGATCCGCTAGGAGGATGGTTCCGATAAAATCCAATATTTGATGTTTGATATTCGAAATATTTCGAGTGGTATCGCGAACACTGTTTGCGTGGGAGGAATCTGGAGCATCGATCGAACGGGCGGAACGTTTATATAAAAATTGAGGAAGCGTTTGGTGATAACAGCAAACGCGATAAACATTCTTCGGAGAAATTGAGACTAGCGAAGGGCTTCCACAAATACTTCCGCGGATTTTGTTCCTTCAAATATCCAACACCAAAATTCTCTGCCAACCCCTGCCGAAAGGTGCGCCCACAAACACGCGAGGGCCACGTTGCGAAGAATCCTGCAAAGTGTCGGATGATCCCCGATTTCAAGCAATTCTCTTAATTAAATCCGCTTCTTTCGCGAGTTCCAGCCGAAGGTAAGTAAGTCCCTTGGACTCACCTTTCAAGAGGGATTCTTCGAGTGGAGGATTAAGCGTGGCGCTCGAGGGATGGCGGTGCGTCGGAGAAAGTTGGCGAACGTTGCCACGGTGTTCGAGAATTTGATTTCGGTACTGAAGGGGCTCGTTTCGCGATCCACTTCACTGTGGGGCGTGCCGCGCGCCTTGCATTCTGTTGCGTCCAAATTAGAGGGGCGGGCGTTCCTGTGGGGGTTGAAACGCAAACGCGACGTCGTTGAAGGGGAAATGTCAATCGGGTTAACTCGATGGTAAACCGTAACAATTTGGCTGTCTGTAAAGAAGCCCTTTCACGGGGCCACGAATAATCGTGACGTTTACTTGAACGCGTGGTGCGGAAAATAGGGGAAGAATTTTAAACAACACTCGCGCTTAAGAAATAGAAATATACGTTGCAAATGTTATCAACGAGGCAATTTGGTGGTCCAAGCGTCCATTAAAAGAAGGTAAGAGGATTACTTATATTCAATGTAGGTATTTTAATCCCACTTCCAAGTCGCTCGCGTGAAATTATTATATAATCACTTGACCATTCCTTTGATTATTCAACCATTACGAACACTAATAGCAACCCCTAAGTTCACGATCAGTCGAGCACCACGACTATTTATATTCGAAACACGTTCGGTGAACTCGAACACAGAAATTCGCAGCTACCCCGCGCCCTAGCTGAAGCAACATCCCCAATTCCCTTCGCTGAATTACAGCGTGTAGGCCGACCCGGCCCGAGGCCAGCGGCGGTTCAATTTCACGGGGCGAATTAAAACGTAAATAGGGTGCGAAGACCGAAGGGCCCTCGTAGCCAGCTAAAAAGTTAATAGCGTCACGATTACGCGTTCACGGTGACGAGCAGGCCGAGGGATCGTAAATCGCGAGGGATGCACGCGGCATGGAGAACCGTGCCGCTCGTAAACCGTTGGAAGAACCAACGCTGGATGCAAGTTCACGCTGCAGCGAAGAGCACTCGATCTTCCTTCGCGACGAATTGCAAGGACGTGCTGATCGTAACGGTTGCAACCCCCCAGCAAGCGGCGAGAAGTGGTTGTTTTCGGCGCCACCCTTTTACGCTCGCCGCTTGCCTACCTGTTCGATTCCACGCCTTTGCTCGCCTCCCCTGCAACAGATTAACCTTTCCAAAGCGCAAACTACTCCCCCGAGTCTCTAGGGGGACGTATTTTCCTGCGCTCCACCGGCGGAGCTTAAACGAATATTTCCGTTTCGACTAATTTACGCTTCGCCTGTGTTCATTCCACGCACTCGGTTCTTTCTAAGATTCCAGCCAGCCGGGGATTAATCGGCGGATTAAAAGCGGAAATCGAGCGAAATGCTACAGGGGACGAAAGATTATCAATCGCGCGCGGACGAGAACTTAAATGGGATTTCAGCTCTCTCGTTAGATTATCGAGGCTTTAATAACGTTCGTTAATGACGCTCTAACACAGTGGTGGTATCGATGCGGTGCGCTGGAACGCTCATCAAAGGGGAGAAATTATTTCCATGGTTTCGTACGTGTGTGTGTGTGTAGCATAGGGGAAGGTGGAACCAGTTGGAATGAATTGTTTAAATGGATTTTAAATAAGCACGGAATCGTGGAAGTGTAAGTATGCTGGTGTACCTTTTCTTCTTCCTCTTTTCGCGTTTAACGCGGCCAGATGTGTTTGAAAGGTTGGTAGAAAATTATAGAGCCCTCTTCAATATCTCATCGAGCATGAGTCTGCCGTGGGACGCATTAACGCTCAAAGTTTACCTTCCCACGCGTTCGTACACGAAATCTCATCGGCCACGGGGAAATGGACTGTTCCCCAGAGAAAATATTCCGGGGATGATTGAAGAGCGAGGGAAAACAATCGGTGAAACGGTTCTACGTCGTTATCGTGAATTAAAGCGTTACCGAGGTAATTAGACGGGAACAATACATCAAGCAGAGGATCAACAGTATAATCTGACTGCTCTGTTCATTTGTCTTCCCCCCGGACAGATTTCGAATTACTTTCTGATAGGAAGGGTCCTAGAAACGTGGGGTTGGTTGCGGGGTACCTGTTGGGGGACTGTTAAATTAAACATTTGAATCGTTGCAAAAATGTTCTGCGATTATCAAGTGTTTTGAGAATTATTCTGTATGGTGCATGTTTTGAATGTAGTAGGAATATATTGCAATTATGTGTAATTAATGAAAATTGATTTTAATACTCCGCGTTCACTGTAGATTAGTTCTAGTGCTATAGGCTGCTTAATATCAAACTAAATCTGATTATGATACACCAGCTCCACCTCTGAATCATCCTAGACCTAGTTCTGAGCCTCCAGGCTTCCTTTCAGCCTATCTGAGTCTAGTTTCGATCCAAAGCACCTTGCTACTTAATTTAAATCTCATTGCCAAGACACGGTTTTGCTCTGAATCAAAATCAGCCCAGTCGTGAAATTGTAATCTTGTTTCATGTCGGTACAAACGTAACTCTGAGATACCAATTTGCTTGTTAGTACATTTATGGCTGTGTTATTAAAACTTTTAATATAGAAAGCACAAAAACTCCAATGAAAGCCCTGCAAAATGTTTGCATGCTCTCAATATACTCGTCAATCTGAGCAACTTTCATTTGAAACAACGTTTTAAATAATACACGTACGCAAAGCTATCGAGGCAGAAAATTGTATCTCCAGTTATGCTGGTTTGTGCGGAGAGTCTGACTATACGCGCGGCTCTTCCACTTGCTGCCTCGGTGTCCACTATTCCCTCGCATTTTAAGAGGGTATAACCGTTTGAAAGTGTCAAAAATCGGATTTTTTCTTTTTACACATTTTCATAGATAGATGTTTTAGGAATATTATAAATCAAGTCTCATGTGAAAATTCGGAAAATTGACGAAGTTATATGCATTTGAGTGAAACATCCCAGGTAGCCCGGGCGGCCGATCGCAGCGGAATTATATTTTTCATTACGGTGGCCCTTAAAACTCGCGCTACGTTCAACCAATTCACTTACAATTTTGCATGCAGGATCGTAATAAGATTCCACATCGTCCAACGAGGGCTTTTTTTGTTCCGATTCCCCGTTTATTATTGATAAAGAAAAAAGGTGGCCTTTTCTCTTAGAAAAATCTAACTTTACCTTGGATCTCTCACCATTTCCTTATTTTTCAAAATTTTCAAAATCGGCCCTGTTGGACGATAGCTATTGACATACTTTATAAGAAGATTTTATTGTTTTTGATTTCAGCCACGACATACAGCTTATTTCATGGCCACCGTTTAGCCGTCTAAAATCGAGAGACTTTCGGATATGTATCCATAACTTCCGAAAAACAATAGTTTTTTAACTGAAACTTTTTTCTTAAGTAGTTCATAATACTATGTAAAGGTAGTAAAAAAAACGGGAAATATTCATCAGGCCGTTGACTTGTAAAAAAATCCACAAAATGTACACATTTTCGGGGGTTTCAAACGGGTATACCCCCTTAATCCTACGACTCACGCGCCATCTCGTGTTCGTTAAACACATGCTTTATATTCAAAGTACATTAACGACGCGATTAGTTAATTATGAATACGAATAAGTCGCGTGACGGGGCAAGTCGTGCGGCGTGCACGAGCGGGCGTGAAACACCGGCTCCATTGATTCATCATCATAATCCGTAAAAGCCGCATCGGTCGCGCAATTCACCCAGCCGTTCCGACCATCCGAACGATGTTATCGCGCGCATTTATCAGTCTTTAATTATCTGGCCGCATTGTGTCGGCCGTGTGTAAGCGTCCCCCCTCCGCCGCCACTGGGTCAAATCGCGTTCAATTACAATAAATACGTCGCTACAATCGGCGTCGCATCGATTTCCACTTACGATCCTTAAACGACGCATTCCACTCGCGCGATACCATCTATCGGCGCGGAAAAAGGATCGGCCGAGCACGAGGAGGGGTAGAAGGATTGCGAACCTCTCGATTCATTTCTGTTTCACGGGCTTCCAACGCGTAATACCGTCTGGGACAACAGAGCGGGGGAAAAAGAGAGGAAAGTTTGTGAAATTTTCTCCCGGAATTACTTTTAACGAACAATGATCCCATTTGCTTCGCCTCCCTCTATGCTGCCGCGTTTCCGTTACAACCTCGCCCCCCCCCCCCTGCCTTTCGACGACAGAAGCGTGTAATTAATTCCGTGACGCGGTTTAATTCGACGAATCGAGGAACGTTGCCGCATATTGTGCATTCGATCCTTCTTGTTTCGCATTTTGCATGGAATAGTATGTATGTACGCTGGAGTTGAATACAGAGTAGTAGGTCCATTCTTTCATTGGCACGGTGTTTTGTGATCGTTTTGAATCGCTCGCAGCTCGAGCCCCGCGATATTGTCTTCTATCTATCAAACCACTGTTGTTTCCAGGTTTGAATTTTCTTTTATTTTATTTTATTTTCGGTGATATATTCTACTTATCTTTGATTCTCCCTTCTACCTACATATCTTGTCTCTTCCTCTGTTAAATGCGAGGACACCGTAGAACAGAGAAATTCAGACACTCTGTTCATTCCACGCACGATATAACCCATCGATGAAGAATTGTAGCGATAGTTTAAACCTGTCACAGTGCTCGAAATATTTACCATTCCCGCCGCTTTGTTCCACCTCGCGCCCAAACAGCGTATCCACAAACCTTTCCCTTCCTCGTCTCCAAATTTCCATTCCGTCTTATTTCCCTTTTCCTTTCGTTTCGTTTCCACGTTACAAAACCCATCAGCCTGTTACGCACACGGCCGCGCCTCTGAACCACCCCTCGCAGACCGAAAAACTATAAACCGCGAGACAATGCGGCGTCCGCGGCTCGACGGGACAATATCGACAGCCTAGGAATCGAGTCTGTGTTCGACGAGATAAAGACTGCGCGGGGCAAAAAGGAGCCCGTTAATTGAAAGCCAGAGGTAACCGAGACGTGGCGTTAACCAATTCGGGGCGTAATATTTCTCGAGGGCTGTTACGGCGATGAAAGGGAGCGGCCGTGTAACTTTTTCCAGTCTGCCGGTGAATTGATAAAAAGTGTTTAAACGTGATTTCTAAAGGAGCGAACGTCGCCGCGCGATACCGCCCGGAAATTACTGTCAACGCGTCGTAGCCTTGAACCTTTCGGGGCATCGATTTAAAAAGGCGCGCCCCGTCCACCGCGTACCCCCTTGTCGCGTTGCGTGCTTCGAAATAAATTGGATCCCACGCGGCGCCCCCTCCGATAGAATTCCGGGGGGATAATTTTCGAGCGAGCGAAAAGGAAACGTACACCGCGTCGGAACGCATGTTGGTAGGAAGAGTATAATGTCTGGGCAGGAGGATGCTTTCGCTGGTGGCCATCTTGGCGTCCCTTTGTACCCCGCCAAGAGAGAAACGGCGACAGGTACTCCGTCGTTGTTACGAGGAACGCTTCCCGACCCGAAAATTCCAATTTCGATGAAACGTTGCGGGCACGCGGAGCATGTCGGGCCGTGTAACAAACAATTTCTTCTGGGGGGCGGGAATTTGCAGCGAGGCCGAGGGACTGCCCTCGAGGCGGTGTTTATTCTTTTTCACACGGCTCGGTAACTGCGAAAGTTGCTGGAAAAGGGAGCGTGGAAAACAGTCGCTGGGATGATGAGGAAAAGTTAATGGTACATGAAGGGAATGTATAAATGGGATGATTTATAAAGGAGATAAGATTTGTATAAGTGGTCAACACACTCCCAAGTATGTTACTTTGCCTTCGATGGGGGTTGCTATCATGGAACTTTTCTTTTATACGAGAGTGCGTAGGTTGTGTTAATATTATCTTGGTTACGGTATTAACCTACTTTAGGAAGAATAACACGGCGATGGATGATGCAAGAGCAGTAACTAAGGGAGCTCGTAAAAGACTTCGTTTCAAGTTTCCTTCCGCGAACTGTTTCCATGCCAGATCAGAAGTGCAAGTAGTAACGCCCGCTATATGGTCAGCCGGGGTCCATAATTCACACTGCGGTCACGTGAAACGTTTCACTTGGAATTGTATTACAAGTATACCGCTCCAGGAACAAGCTGTACCAATTCCACTACCGAACATAATTTCGCGAATAAATCAGTTCGAAAGTCCGCTGGTTCCTTTCACACAATGGAACACGTTCGGTTCATTCTGCTTACTATAACCCGTCTATCGTAATTCCAGCCGTCGACAGAGCGTTCTGAGTTTAAACAAACTTCAAGAATGTCTAACACCTTTCACCGGTTTTTAAAAACGCCGAGGAGTCTCGTCAACGCGTCATTCGCAGCGACTGAAAAGCTAAACCACCGTACTGACGTGTATACTCGTTGACGGGAAAACAAGCCCGCAGAGGCAACGACGAATTTTACAACACACGCCGCTGCTTATACGCACGCACACAGAGGCCCTCTTTCTCTCCGAAAATTAATTAAAGCGATACAAGTAGAATGAGATAATTACGGTGCGGCGGTCGGGCGAAAGGAGCGCGGAAAAAGCGTGGATCCGGCCGATAATCCGAGCTCGAAGGGGTTGGTTGGCCTGCACGCGCGACGTCACGCTCCATCCCTTGGCGGTCTTTTTGCCATCCCCCTCCGGCCCGCGCCCGCCTTCTTGAGCATCGGTGTGCACAGGGTGTTTCAAAACTGTAGGTACAAGTTACACGGATGAACGGAACCTCGTGGAAAGAAGCAGAGCTACCAATAAATGAAGATAAATGTATGTTTCGTCGGTCGGTGGGAGGAAACTTGTGCACATGACATTTCACCCTTTGCACTCTGACTTATTCTTCAGAGACCTTATTGAATAAGAAAATATAGTGGTTTTAAAATTGATCGTTCGTATTACTTTATGGAACCTAGAATTCTTCCACTGTTTCTGCGAGGTTTAAAGATATTAGCCCGCAACGGCGATTAAATTTTCTTGCGTTCGAGTGACACACTGTAGGTGCATAGTGTTAATATACTTAAGTCTTCGCTATTTAGCCACTAATGCGTGGCAACGTTACAATAAAAATAAAATGCTTCGCTCACCGAAAGGAAAAGCGAAAAGCTACGCCCCCTCTATACGTCCACACTAAGTAGTACGCGTTTAATATTCATCCAGCTTTGATATCCGCAACTATGAACCACCCTGTACGCGTTCCTTCGTTAATCGAGGCAACGAGCGCGCGGCGAGCTAAACAAAATTCGAAAGCCGGATAAATATGAATTACTCGGGCGAGAGCTCGAGCAGGGTTGATGAAACGGGACCCGCGATGTGACGGTATAATGGCATTACGCGAATAAACATAAGCAAAGAGGGGGCGAAAGAGAGGACAGACAAAAAGGGAGGATGCGCGCAGAGACAGTGTGTTCGAGCTCGAGCACCAGCATCAAAAAAAAAGAGAAAAAAAATCGCGAAAAAAGAGGTGGAAAAGAAGAAAAAAGAATGGAAGAGCAGGACGCGTGGAAAGCAGAGGGGAAATGGGGGGCGGGGGTGGTGATGCAGATTTTTCGCTGATGTCTGTGCGCGGAAAATGATACGCGCGTAGAAAAAGGGTTGGGATAAAAGGAATTTAGTTGGCGGCCATCCCGTTGCGTTTCGTTATTTCTGATGCACCGGCATCGGCGCCACGAAACGCGGGGGCTTTATAAACATTTCTAATACCGGCTCCCCTTTGTGCGACAATGTCAGCCCTCTGCTTTCACAGCCACGCTACACCTTATATAAGTATTCGTTCAGGTTTTTTCGTCCGCTTCCTTTCACCGCGAAGGTGACACGAGGTATTAACCCTTCACGAAAACAGCAGGGATCGATGTTTCGAAGAGATTTGGAAATATAGTTAGATGTAGGGAGGGGTTGAGAATTCGTGGTTTTGGTAGAATACAGTTTCAGAGTTTGCGTAGGCGCAGGATATTTCCAAGAGCAAACGTAGAATTTTAGATTGATGTGATTAATTTGGCAGTTTAAACGTGAGTGGTAACTTTTATTCAGATTTCTGTCCCCGGCGGGGTTCCGTGTAAAAAGTGTACCCCATTAATTAACCCTTTCAGAACTAAGGTCGTTGCATGAAATGAAATATCCTTTGTGCGCGGCAAACTGAATGGAAGCCCCGGTCAGGGCTTTTTTGAGAAATTAACAGCGACGCTGTTTCCGAGGAAACCGACCACGAAATGATCACGCATCCACGTGCATTTCTCTCAGCTCCTAACCGTTTAAGCGATTCGCGATGGAGTTTAGAAAGGACTGAAATTATTTCACTTTATCAACGGCAACCGAAAGGCACGCATTTCGGCCCGTTAATTCGAATTTAATTTCTATATCAAATAGACTGGCCGATGTAGCGAGTAAACGATATTAACTCGCAACGAGGACGAGAGGGTGCTCGAAGCAGTAACGTATGTTCGCGCGTTCCTCTCTTTCTCCCTTAACTCCAGTCCCGCTAAATAAAGCGTGCAACACACTTCTGACGAACTCTTCCATGCCACTTCTCCTGCAATGATTTTCTCCGATGCACCAACTGTACGATCAAATTCACTAAAAAATTACGAGACAATAAAATCTAAATTATGCAACACGTATGACCGAGCTTCCTTCTGCGTTCGATTATGAATGCAGAGAATTTTACACAAGTTAGAAGGCAGGAGATTTGACCGAAGATTTCTAAACGTCACAGCAGATACTAAAAATAACAGGCAGGTTTAAGTTTGACAGAAGGCACTAAGCTGGAAATTCTTCTCTGAACAAGCCGTTGGCTGATGCAATTTCCCTAGATGGGATCAATTTATTATTCCAGTTAAATACGCCGGTGTCTAATAATACAAAATGCTAATGCCCGCGTGGTTGCAGTGGCAAGATCGATATTCGCAAAGTCCAATGGGCGTTTAACAGCCATCGAGGGACTTCGCCCGCAGAAATGTCGTCGCTTTCACCAGCCAGTCGACGCGCAAACTTCGTTAAACAATTATTATCGCATAACCCGTGTTTCCTTGCAGTTTCTCCTGCGTTTATCCAGGTTTAAGTAGCAAAGAAGTTGCTGCGATTCTACATTCCCGAGCCCCGAAATAATTTCTGTATCCCCATCAAACTATGCAGCGTTTACCAGCAGGGAAACGTTTAGCAGCCATTCCGCGTCGAACTCGATCACCGTCTGTCCCCAATTTTAGCGATTATCACGAAACTGAAATATAATACAGTTCGCGTGATATTACGGGGAGTTTAAATCGACACTTCGGTGGTTTCGAATTTGTTTAAGAAATACAGGCCTTTGAAATTTACAATCTCCGCACAGAAAATTTGCACCTGCCTCCCGACTTCACATTGCAGGCTCAATTGGGGATTGTTTTCCGATTTAAATTGCACATATTGTAAAGCTATATGCAACTGTGCATTGGCACTGAATCTTGTAACAAGTGTACATCCAGGAATGTTTAATAAAGCAAAGGCTTGAATTATCAGCTGGAAACTCGGACAACGATCAAATTCAGTTCGACCAGGTATCAATATCGATTAATTAATATTTTTAAATTAACCAGGCTGGCTCTCTGTAATACCGAGGTGCACAGCCAATTAAGCGTTAATTGCACGTTAACACACGAACATCGTGTTTCGCCGTGCAGCGCGTTAAATCGAATTTCGCTGCTTCTGTCACAGATTCCACGGCATTAATAATATTAACAATTACCAAGATAACGATGCCTCCTATCGGCGGCAAGTAACGTAGTTTCCGTATCGATTGGAAGAAGCAAGAAAAAATAGCACGCCCCCTAAAGTAGTTAAATAATCTGTTGCCTAAAGAATCGATTAATTACCTGCAAGTGTTGCTCCAACACACATTGCCATACATTGACATCGATAATAATCTAAACCAGATATCAAGAATGTATCTTCAAACTTCTGTTAAACACTCAGTGCAGCCCAAGTAATTCCAAAATGGTCGAATCCTGATTCTATTACACTGACACGCGCGATCCTCTAATTATTTCCAATAGCGTACTTTTCCTTTATCGCTATCTCGTTCGCCGGTGCCAATGAAATTCTACTCTGTTCTTCGACGCGAGTGTTTTCAGTGGAAACAGCTTCACGGAGTGCCGCGAAGCAGATCGGCGAAAAATCGACCCGATAACGGTTCCGCAGATAAGAAATTAAAAACCAGATCGTAAGCAGCTCAGCGTGCACGAGAAAAGAGAAGCACCGGCGGGGCGGGTGGGGGGCAGTTTCCAAGCGAGATATTGGATTCGACTCGACCCTACCGTTCCGCTTCCAATTTTTCGACACGAGAGAGCGGCCCGCCATCCGATTCCGTTGTTATTCCGCGATCCGGCGCGCAGGTACTTTTCACAAAAGCCCCACGATCCGATGGAATCCGAGAATTCCCTCTCAACCGGAGCGTCAAGCTGCAATCGCTATGATAATCGTATCGCGAGACGTCCCGTTCCTCCCCAACCACCCCGTCCAACCTACTATAGTCTCTAAACATCCTCGAGCACCGTCACGTTTAGCGAAACACATTGTTTTTTAAAGCAGAAACGCGACGAAGCTCGAAACTAGTGAAAGTATTATATCCGAATAAGTTTGGAGGGAAGATTTTGACTTTCGTCTTCGCGAGGAGATTGGAGAGAGATTGAAATTTCCAAGACGTCGAGAGGAAGTAGATGCCCCTTACTTACTTGGCAGGCATTGTAATATATCACGGTGGATCGAGGCTCTGATAATCGCGGAGCTGACGATGGGAACGATATTCGAATCAATAACACGTCTCGCCGCAAAGCTGGTTTACCCTCCACTCATGATAAATAAAGGGGCGGCGGGGGGAAGGGGGGGGGGAGCGGAGGATCCTATGTACCAGCAGTTAACCCAACTTCCCTAATCTTCAAACTAATTATGAGTTTAATCCATGACCACGAATATTCAGTTTAGCTGGAACAGGCAATGCGCCTCTCAGTAGGATGCATTAAATTAGCCCGCCGTTTAGGATCCGCGTGGAATTTTTCTCACCCTCCTTGTCGGGCAAAAATTCGTGTAAATTATGATCAGCACAGATTCACGATATCTTTACGATATCTCTCACTTCTGTCTTTGCCTTTCCGCTAGCTCAAAACGCAGCAGAATGTTGCTCGCGTGTCCCGTTTTCTCTCCCTCTTATTGCTAATTTCGAATAATAAATCATACGCGCAAGCATCTAAGTTTTTATCGTACTAAAAGCACTCCCACCTTCAACGGATTTCAATGAACATTTTCATAATGCTTCTAATTATTAGATCATCGAAAGGGAAAGCTGCTAATGCGCTATAATTATAATCACAGTAATGGGCTATGATGAACTGATTAAACCTAGTAACAGCCATGAAGCACTGCGTCGATAAATTTCATTACACAGTCAGGTTACCCATTGGTAATCACTCAACTACCAGTTAGCGATTATTAGTCACACTACTACTGTTCCAAAATCTTTGTAATGTCATTTTTCAGGAGTGCAAGCATCCGCCACAGAATTACGAAACCGTTATTATTAATACGACATTAACCACTCACTTCTTAATTCACCTCCGGAGTTCTTCGCTCTCGAACGCAACACTTCAAAGGAAACTCTCGTCTTTGACGCACGCTGCCGCGCGCGGCTATTCATCGTCGCGGGCATACAAAGCGCGTATCACGT
This sequence comes from Andrena bicolor, assembly GCA_960531205.1. NCBI lineage: Eukaryota > Metazoa > Arthropoda > Insecta > Hymenoptera > Andrenidae > Andrena > Andrena bicolor. Next base: position 51,252,549 of record OY482664.1, on the reverse strand, counting down.
ATAGAACTGTTTCGCGGGAATGTCAACCCGCGTTCGTGCGCTTTATTCCGACCTCGGCGTTAACGCGAAGCTCTCGCCAGCGAAATAAACAACCACTACGGGAATCAAGGCTTCTGGCCACTCTGCGTCTCACTCACTACAACGTTTATTTTTCCGTCCCGAACAATAATGCGGTGCAGGCGCATTCATCGCGTTTCGCATCGACGCAGCAAAAGTACGGAATCGCTTTGACCTCGTTAATTTTGTAACCTGACGCGGGGCAATTAACAGGGGGCGCGCAATAAAGTTAAATGTTCCGGTCGCGGGCGCAACGACCCACGATGAATGCCCGGCAAGTTATAATTAATTGTAAAGACTATTTAATTAGCCCCCGCCCCCGTTTATCGCGATACGTCGTTACAATGCTCCGAACTCGCGAGGGGAGGGCTGGGGAAAAAGGGAAACGAATTCAAAGCCGCGTAAAGGAGAGGCAAACGAGCTGGGACACTTTCGACACTCAACTTCGCCTTCATCGCCTGTCGAGGAGAGTGGATGAGTCGCTTTCTGTGCTGTTTATTTTACGTCCTTTTTCATCTGTTAGAGATCTGCCAGGGTGCCTCGTGTAATCCATTTTATCGCGATGAGAACTGACGCACGGATTCGCCTTGACAGGGGGATGAGAGAAATGTTACTAAAAATATTCGGCGCGCGAGCTTCTCTTATCACCATTGTTCTACGTTGCGTAACGCAGCTTGGTTTTAACGAATCACGTGTTTGCAGCATTCCGCCTGTTTGGAATTTAAGACGCTTTGGGAATCACGGTGAAATGGGTCGCCGAATAGCTACGCTCCAGTTGAGAGAAAGAGTTTTTCGTGCGCCCGGGGAAGAATCAAACCCGCCTCCCTCCGCCGGCGGATGTCGAAATCTGGGATCCGTGCGCGCGAAAAATAAGGCTGGAAATGTGCAACCCTCGTATGCGGAAAAAAGAGATGAAAAAGAAGAGAAATACCGGGAGGGGGAAAAAAAAAGAGCAGAAAGAATTGGAGGCTGGAGTTGCACGCGAGCTTTTGAACTGCGAAATTTAAATGGCTGTTCCCCGAACTTTTTCTCCGGCGAGCAACCCTTTTTACTCGGCTACGGTCGCGCGCGGGGTGATTATATGGTCCTGGAGTGCGTTTGCACTGATCTTCAAGCCCCCAACACGCGAATAGATAGGAATATTTTACCACCCGCCCGTCCCCCGCGCTTTTCCCAGCTCCTTGGGCGCTGCCTAATTTCACTGCCTGTCGAGTCGGTCCCGGAACAGTCGCATTTTCACTATTTCGCGCAGCGTATCTTTCTACCAATAGCCTGTACCGTCGAAACGGGTGCAATGATTCGACGATAAACTCCTATAGCGCTATCCAAACGTCGCGCGCAATCGCGAACGTAGTTATAAACCGTTTCTCCCTGTGCAAACGGAAGCTTCCACCGTTACGAGCAAAAGCACGCAGTGAAAAATATTATTGAAAAGTTTGCAACAATCGAGCGTTTGATCTCGATTCTTTTACTCGCGGCGATTTGTCTAACTGCACTCATTTCGATGCACTTCTAATCCCTCGTTGGGTGAAAGCACTAAATGAATGGTGAGATGTAGAAATATTTCAATAAAGAGGTAGATGGCGCGCAAGCATCGGCCCTATCGATTTTACACAAAGAATGCTCGTGCATCGCGGAAATTGTCGTGGAAATTTTTATATCCCCTCAAGAAACCGCGATAAGCGCTCACCATCGAAATATCGCGAGGCTTTCCCGCCCCCTAACCCCCACAGAAGCACCAGCGTTTCACACAGGCGAAGCTTCTCGCCCTGGCAAGCGGAGATCCGAAAATTCTGGGAAATGCTCGCGCTCAAGAAACATTGTCTCCACCTCCACCTTTTTGCATGTCTCCCTTTCTCTCCTCCCTTATTCTATTCTTCTTTTTTTCTTCAAGAGAAACGACTAGTTGTTTGAAAAGAATTTGTAGAAGCCGTGTACGCGTTCGCGTTAGTTTTTCTTCCTGTCGGTTTTGCGCCACGGGGAGGAACGAAAATGTGCTCGGAGGATTTTCTGGCGAGATTCTGATAATTTTTTCAGAGACACGGACAGATTCGTGGGTTTCCAAATTGTACATCTGGAAGGAGAATTAAATATACATTGAATAGAGGAATATATGAAAATAAGAGATAGGGGAAAGTTAGGATGATTTCAGATCGACGTTCTCGTTTTATTGGTGGATATTTTGGATCTGTACTATTGTACAGATTTTTGGTTTCACCTAGAAACATGGCGGAATGCAAATGGAAAATATGTACCTGTCAGGAAATTTATGGAAAAGAATGACTGATGAATGTCAGGTAGTGATCTATCGTTCGCTTTATTCGTTGTACATCGCACAAATAGGAATTCTACTATGGATATCAGAAAACAGGTTTGTAAATTAAATAAAACGTACGTACAGGTAGGATCATAGCCAAGAAACTAATGGAAAATATTCAGTCTTCTGAAATCGATGAGTTAGGATTCCAAAATTATGCAGAGAAATGTTACACGAAGGTAATGCTTCTTTAACTCAGGCAACAAACACGTGCATGATGAAATTGTTAGACCCTTTCCATTAAAACCGCTGGGTTTTCTGAAGAGCACCTTTTTTTACCCAAAACGAACGGCTCAGAGGGAAGTTTTACCCCTTGGCAAGGGAGAATCTAAAAAAACTCTACGAGATGCCCTCGCCCAAGAAACATTGTCGCCTTTAATTCTCCGCTGGGCTTTTCCTTTTAAGTAGAAAGGGTATTTTGGGGACAGACACGAGTTCGTGGAATTTCCTACCCGCCTGCCAACCTTCTCTTTGCTGCTCTTATTATGATTAACAGGAAAATCTTGGACGTCGAGGATTTTTCAAGATATTCCATTGGCATCAACACACCCCTATCTCAATTTCATATAAGTAGCAATATATAAGTATCCAAATATTCACCGTAACTCTTCAATGACGCTCTCCGAATATTCCAAACTAAAATGTGACCCGAACATTGCACCGCAGTGTAGAAACAATTGACTGACTATGAACCCACTACCAACATCAAAAATCTCCAGCTTAACATCCCTTAACTTCACCACCAGTCCTCCCCGACTCTAACTCCTCAATCGCTTAATTCGCTAAACAGAATTATCTCACCAATACATCCCGATTTATTCTTACACCTCGCGCGACAAAGAAACGCCACGAGAACGTTCGCAATCCCTCGGTAAGCCGATTCAAGCATCTTTCCTGCGCAGACGTGTACCTCCCCAAAGAAGCTTTGCGTATCTACCAAAGGGGTTCAAAAATTCTACGAAATGCTCTTCCGCCACGCTCGTTCATCTTTTCTTCGTCGAGGGAAGGTAAACTCGTTACCCCCGAGGGGGAGAGAAGAAAGCTCGTCGAAATCTGCTAAGACTCGTGGCAAGAAAGCGCCCCTGCTCCTGCCCTCGGCCCCTGGCCTCCGTTCGGTGGCTTTATTTCACTAGGGACGAGGCAATTTCAACCCCCTCCCCGCGCTCGATTTTAACGAAAGCTTTCCCGCGCACAATGCCAGCGATCAGTTTCATTCGCTGTCGCGCGGAAAACCGCCAGGAAGGACGAGCCCTTCGCTCCTCGTTTTTCCCTCGTTTCAAGTTACCCGACGCGGACAGGGAACCGCGGGGAAGGTTTTTTTCCTCGCTACCAGCGTCTCTCGCTTCAATGCTAACTCTATCGCCGGACAAAAGTTCGCGGCGGGGGCTTTCATCGCGCGTCTCTCGACCACGGGACGCGCGCAACCCGGAGCAGTCGTATCGTAAACAAACTCATTTGCAAGTGGATTCCTGCGCCTTCCTTTTTCCTCAACGTTCAGCCGTCTGCCCTCTGTTTGCCGGCTACTTGTAAACAACTTCATTTATTGTTCGCTAAAGCAAGCCATTAACGGAGGCGCAGGGGACGCGGCGAGCGTTACGCGATGAGAACTGTTTCTCGCTGTCGGGTACGAGAAATGAGGGACGAGCTTTATCCGCGATCCTGGATTTCCTGTCCGCCGGCGGCGAAACCGGGGCCACCTTCCATCGTGTGGAAAACAAGCTTTCCTTGGTTTGCACAGACGGGGCGAGGGGAACGGTTCTTCCATTGGTACAGGCGAGCGGGAAGAGCTCCGGGGGCAGGATTTCTTCCCCGCTGCACTTCGCAGCGCTTATGGCTGCTTTATGATCTATTCGCACTACTTGGCCTGCGTTCGCGTGCGGACTCTTTTCCTCGAGGGCTCGACGGTGGCTAACACGTTTCCTCACTGTGAACGGTGGAACTATTGTTGCTTGGTATGAATTTAATTGAAAATGAAAGGTTGGGAGAGGGTGGAGTGGTTACTAATCCTGGTGGCAGCAGTAATCCTTTAGTTAACGTGTTGAAGGGGATTGAAAGTTGAACTGTAAGAAGAATATTGTATTTACACGAAGGGGGATGTGTTGTATGGGCAGAGTTGCAAATGTTCCTTGGGTTAAAAGAATAAATATTAGATAAATAAATATTCTCCCTCACGGTCATGTTTCCCAAGCTCGTAATAGATGTCTAAATTCTGTAAAAGCCAGGGCGTCGGTTTGCCGTGAAAATATCGCTCCCGATCCACTGGCGAAAAAGTGTGCATACACGATGTAGCATAATCTACTCGCGGGTGGAATGAAATTGATTCAACCGATACGAGAAATTTAATCCGTAGGATTGAAAGTGTTAATTTAAAATCAATCAACGAGACCGACAAATTATGGAATTAATAACGTTATTGGAATCGATTCTAGCACGCTGATGGAAATTCCATCTTGGGCGTTCATTATGGTTTCTCTGCCAATTCCGCTGCAATTTAGAGCACTGCGACATGTAATTATAACCGAGACCTTGCTTAACCAATAAAAAATCTTTAAACATATTTTCTTTCCACTTTACAATTAAAAAATTGCATTACTAAACTATCCGAAAACCTCTGCAGCCTAGTGAAGTCGAGGGAGTCCAAGGAAAGCGTATAAAAATACGTGTACCTAATAGAAATTTCGCGCGACGATCCACTTGAATAAGCAACATCTACTAAATGAATCAAGGAATGTCAAAGGAACACTGAATTCTTAAATGGCGAATGACATAGTGGCATCGAGTTTAATATATACACTGCAATCGCGAGGCAATTATTGTAACAAGCAAGAAACGAGCATCCGGAAGAAGCTGGAAATAGTGGAAATGCAGTTCAGAGAGGAATAAGAAGCTCTCCGGCGTGTACTCAAAGGAAACCTGCGTTTCCCCCGTGAAAACGCAAAGATGACAAGTCCAAACATTTCGTCAAACCAGCCGCGCTTCAAACTCGATGCAACACCGTGGGCGGTGGTTCCATTCTCCGCTCCAGCGACCTGCTTCCCTAGTAAATACAGTTTCACCGCGCTCAATATAAACTTCGGCTTCGATTCTCCCCGGCGCAACGTTAATTGGCTATCTCCGCGAACCCCTGTTTTCTTGAGTCCGCGTAGAATCGGCGCAATTAAATCGTTGGCTGCCTCGACAAAGGACACGTCGATAGTCGCCCCGTCGCGACTGGCCGCGCCAGGTGTAGCCCCAATCGAGCCATGTCAAATAAATAAAAAACAAGAGAGAAATAGAACGCAAAAAAAGAATCGTCGGGGCACGCAACGGTGGACGTTAAATTAACGAGCAAATAACTAGTGTGGCTGAACGACCGCGAATCGACGCCAGCACCCTCGGAACTGAGGTTTCCGCGATTTCACGGGGACATATTCATTGTGGCGTGCACACGCGCAAATGCGTTGACTTCGTTATCGCGGGTAAATATTTGTTTGTGCCTCGTGGTTCCAATCAGAGAAGTCTTCGTGTCTGTCGTATCCCATGTCGCGTGAACACTATTTATCGCAGGTCTTGAAACGCTGATCTGGATTTAGGTACTGCGATACTGTGACGGCGACTTCTGCGTGGATAATTGTTTAAATTCAGTGGAATATCCTGTTTGAAATCAGTCTCAGTTTCATATCGCTACAGTTCTGACTTATTAGTAATATAGGGTAACTGTAGTTGTAGTTCACAGTGTACCAATAGTTGACACTCTTATTTACAGTCACGAATAATAAGCTTTCTATTAAAAAAATGTTTTTTACTAATACACTGTTTGAAAAAGTATTAGTCAAAAACATTTTTGTAATAAAAAGCTTATTATTCGTGAGTGAAAATAAAAGTGTCAACTATTGGTACACTGTCAACTGCGAGTACAGTTACCCTAGGACCTGGTCAAACAGGATTCGGCAGTAGTTCTGAAGGCCTTTTCTGTGCTTCATATTGGAAACCAAACCACTTGATAAAAAAAGGATTGATAATAATATATTCGAAATATCAATGCTGAATCACAAAAGTATTTCACTTAAAAGAGCCCCAATTCAATTCGGGATGGTTTCATTGCAAAGAAAAACTTCTAAAAACCTACTGCAACGTAGCAACACTTTACAGTAGCCCTCAATTCAAATGAAACATCGCTTTCTCAATTTTCTAAACCAACCACGTCGCATATTTCTTACCTATAGGTATGTATGTAATCAAACTAATAAATATTTCACTAAACGACTCCTCAATTCGTTTCCCTGGCTCCGTTACCATGCACCACGCTCGCCAAATGGTTGATCATCGATAAACCACGCGTGGACGTCCACGTGCAACCCCTTGCAGAGAAGGTGGCCCCTAAAAAGATTAATCCTTTCGTTGCCCCGAACACGGCAGCCTCGTCCGCTTTCATTCCACCCCTAATAACGTCCGCGTGTAGGCGAGGTGGCAACTCGTTCCTCCCGTTCATCAAATGGCATGCCTCTAAACGAGCACGCGCCCTCGGGGGCGTGTGTATGAGGGGCAGCTGATAAATTCATGGACAACTACCAGCTTTAATAACGTTCGACTAGACGCGCGTTTTAATGAAATTTTCATGTGATTAAGCGCAGAGTTTTCAGGTCACTGGCTGGGGGAGCGATCGGAAGGGCCACAATTTCGTGGACTGATAATACGTATAGACGGGATAGGAGACTTTTTTATCTTATGTCTGAAGATTCATTTTGCAGAGAAACGGGTATGCATTTAACGGGGATTTGATTTTTAGAGTTTGAGGGAAGAAATTGGACGCCGGGTATTATTAGGAATCTAGTGATTGTTAGGATTTAGAATTTTTTCGCAAGTTTAAGCATGATCTGTTCTATTCTTTGGGGTTTCACGAATTCCTATGCTGCGTCATTGTAACGTGATTAATCCATTCGTTAAGCAGATTCTGTGGCCCTGAGTAAAGTGTCAAATTAGACTTAGCGAAGCTTACAGTTTACCCTGTTCAATTATTCGGGTGCACTGACACAAGTTTGATTTCTGCGGGGGGGGGGGGGGCAAAAATGAAAGATTGATAGACGAGGGTCCGATAACGTTGTTGAACGTGAATATCGATCAGCTCGACCCTCGGTTTCCTTATTAACCCAATTAATCGCACGGCTACCGTCGAAATGCAAATCTTGTCACCGTTCCAAGTGAAACAGGTCGACGGAAGTTGCGCCCTGCCGAATAAATCCGCCCCGACCGAAGGGAGAATCTTTTTCCCCTGGCTCATGGAGATTCGTTGGCTCACCTGAAACAGAAGCAAAAGACCACCGTCAGTGGAATCGCGTTCAAGGAAAAATAACGAGAAATACGTGTCGCCAATCATTCACCTTTAAAAAAAAAGAACACCGTAACGGAACTGTGGCTCGTGTTACTCTCAAAGAGAGAGAGAGAGAGAGAGAGAGAGAGAGAGAGAGAGATTCAGATAGCAGGGGCATTTGAGTGACTGACATTCTCATTCACTTCAACGGAAATAATGCGAGCAGTGGTGATGTATGAAAAGATATGCGCGTACTCGATCAGTTTCGAAAATTACAGCAATAGATCGAGTTTCACCTGTCCGCGGTGGCGGGTTAGACGAATCTCGATCCCGGTGAATTTCAGTCGATAAAGCCCCCGAACTACAGGGTAATACCGTTTACGAGCAAAGTATCGAATTACCAGGAAAAAAGACAAGCGAGCTTGCAATATTTCCCGGCAGCTGCGGGCCCTTTACAGCATCGACGATCAAAGTTCGATGCTAACAACTCGAGCCTCTCTGCACGACGCACCGTAAACTTTTCCAGGTCTCCGTTCTCCGCGTGTCCGCCTGCAACTCTGCTCTCGTATGTGTCGACGTGGAAATTAAGTGCGCGAGGTTACGATAACGCCGACGATTTTAAATTACTTTATGCTGCGACGGGTGAGTAGCAGTGTGTGGTTTTCGACGTAGATTGAGAATAATTCTGACAAAATTAATCTATTTAGGGAAACTCTGTAAGCGTTACAATTCTCTACACAGAACACAGGTAAACCCAGAATAGGGGATGAGAAACTCGATTTTTTTATTTAAATGCCTGCTTCCCGATCAACTCCACTTCCCCTAAGAATCCTCGGGTGGAAAAAGGCTATTCTGCATTTTCCATTCATTTTTCACCCAACAGCCCACCACCCCACTACGCCATGACAAAGGGGCTGAACGTAGTGAGCTTCGTTAACCGATGATTAAAGATATTTGCAAGTGGAACAGTGCAGCTCGACTCAGCATCCCTCGTCTGCTTTAGGAACCCCTAGACGGCCCGTCTATCGCGGTTTAACCACCAGGGCCGGGCTTTTTCCCTTTGGCTGCGTTCCGCGTTCCGCGAGCATTTCGTTTTTGACTGCACGCCTCGCTCCCACAGATCGATACGCGGCAGAGATACGCGAAGGAAAATGTCTGTTCGCAAGCCGCGCCCACGTTTTGGCATCGCGTTCCACCCTCCCCTCTCTCCCTCTGGTCTCCACGCTTTTTTCCAACCCCCTTCTGCCACTTTCCCGATCCTTTATTAACCCTTTGAGAGGAAACGCCGCGCGCATATACAGCGCTATCCATTTGACTACGCGACTCTGAATTACATACTGTTCTATGGGGGAAACGGGATTTATTGACGTCGAATTTGCATAAGGAGATCGGCAATTTCCCATGGAACACTCTGCCGTGACGCTTAAAAGGTGGTTCCGCTATTATCTGTAAATGGAACGTTGAACATCGCGGATATTTTCAGGGGTGGATTGTCTCGAGTCGTTTGCTGGCTGGGGAATGATAGCTGATATTTCAGTGATATGGAAAGTGGAGGGCAATTCGTGGTAAAATTGAAAAAAAGACGAGGGTTTGTGTACGTAACTGATATTTCAGTTCTATGCAAAGAGAAGGGTAATTTTTTGTAAAATCGAGGAGGAGCTGATGGTTCGCATAAAAGTGAAGTGGAAATGTGAATTGAAACTGTTTCTGATAGAATGCCTCGGTTTCCAAGCGAATGATCATTTAACTGACACGTCTGTGTGTTACTAATGCAAGCTATTTCGTATCAAATGTCGATCGCGTTTCGTAATCGCTTCGCCTAAATGGCGAATAGACCCACGCGCCCCGTTTAAGGGATTAAAATCTAACCCCATTAACAGCTTTGGAAATCAGCGTGAAATTACATAATTCAAGTTTAAGACCCAATCAAGTGTACACTATTATCTTCTTCCCTATTTAAACGTCATCGTCGGTACTTTTTAAATAACTAGATTACGCAGGGAATGTCTAGAAATCGCGAATTCTTTCTCCCACACCTATGCAGTTTTTCTAAATACTTTTCTCATAAAGGCTGCGACGAATCTCTGATCATCGAGTTACGTGAACCAGCCTGTAGAACCGATCCAATTCCCCGCCTACCCGATATCCCTCAGCTCGGCAGCCTCGAACTGTCGCTCTCGGCTCCTCCGTCGTGTTTTCAAAGCTCTGTGAATTTTTAAGCGCAGACCTAGTCGTCCTTTTTATCTACCCGCTCCTTTATCGTCCTCCATTCGCCTTCCGCTTCTTCTTTGGGCGTGTAACCACTCGCAGGTGAATACTTGAACGCGACAGATGGAAGCGTGCAACGTGGCTGGAGGGCTCCTCCTTTTTTCTATATTTCGAAGCGAGTCGGTTAAAAATGCAAGAAATCGCCGGGCACGCCAGCGCACGAAGACAGAGATTGATGGGCCCGAGATGCTCCCCCAAGCATGGCTACACGCCGAGAGGATCTTCCAAGTAAAACCTTCGAATCGGTATGAACTCAGTTTTTCATATTCTGTGTCTGATTTGAAATCGTTGGGCCTTCAAATTTAAAGAAATTGGGGTATACAATCCTGCCTCGTTGGAGATGTTACACTAATCGTGACTGAGAAACTACAATGAGAATTATAACTCCGAGAGTAAAAAGACTATTTTATTCTCGTCGAAAGTTTCGCGACGCGTAGCTGCGCGAAACTAGGGAAACTGGATCCAGGGCACGGAGGGACTTTGCGCGAACGTTTGCAAACGGAAACACAATCGGACACTTGGAATAGCGTTAAGCAGCCGCTTGTAATGCCCTTGTACAGTCGACAAAACGTTTGATCGCGTCCGCCATGCTAATTCAAAAAGGCGCGCGCGCCTGCTCGTTAAACTGCCCGAAAGGGTTTCACGGTAGGCAAAAGCTTATTTTCTTCGCCCGTTCGCAATCCACCTGCCCACGGTTTCTTTGCGCACAGACCAGAGATCGCATTCCAAGCATCGACAAGCACGAATTGGCTCGTTGCAATACATTTGCAATTAACGAAAATGTAATTCCGCCAGACCCTTTCGTGAACGTGGACCTAGATTCCAACCGAAGCATGGTTAATACATATTCATTTTGTTTTCAAGTGCAGTGCAGTGCTGCGACTTTACGAGCTAGCGCGTTTCCACTACTTAATTATCACGTGTTACATCAAGCTTCTGCGATTCGTAGAGAGTTTAAAGTTAGGAGAAGTTGTGGATGTAAAATTATAAAAGAAGCGTGCTTCGATTCTGTTCATTCGCCCTGGAATTGACATTTTTAGATATTCAGGTCTACCAAGTTCATCGGTAACTCTTCTTCGCACGCCTGCAGTTCCAAAGCCAGAGCGTGTGCACACGTCCCGGTGAGTTTCTTCAAAATTTCACGCCGTCGACAGACTCGTTTCCGCGAGGGGGTCGCGAAATAACGCGGAAACGAGACTTTTTAACTCCCACAAGCTTTTCGATTTCCTGCTCGGCGTCGTGGACGTCGGGGGCCGAGGGAGGCTCGATTGTACCGTCAATCCAGAACGTCCCCCGCCCATTGGGGCGCAATCGTCGCGGCGACAGCACGATTTTCACGTTTTAATTGCGGTCACCGGCACGATACTCGCAACCGTTCGCCCAAGAAACGCCACGGAACGATCCACTTCGCCGTTTCAAGCGCCCCGGTTTCCACGATCGCGGCTCATTAGACCTAACAGCCCGCCGTCTCGCGGAATCAATTCGCGCGATCGTTGCTGCGAGCGTTAAGACGATTACCGGATAACCCGCGGAAATTTCCCAACAAGCGGGACAAGCTGCGCGAATATCGAATCCGGGGGGGACAGCTTGCGCGAGCACTCGACCGATCGTAATTCCACAAATAGCAGGAACACAAGCACCGAAACCGCGCTCCCTCTGCGTGAAACGCGGTGGATCTGTGACCAACTGAAATTCCACGATGCTTCTCGCGCGAGCTGGGAATATTTACGGCGCGTCGAAAATTCCGATCGATCCGGAGGAATATCGGGCTACGAAAATATCAGGGAGGGACTTCTTTTTGGTAATTTCTCGTAGAACTAGGCTGCTCAGATATTCGACCTGTGTGTTTAATGACGAACCGTTTCTCTTTCGGAAGTGAAGATTGAGGGGCGGATTAAATGGGAAGTGTGTACAACAGGAGATCGATAGATTCGAGTGAAAATTTCGACGCAGCAATTCTCAGATTACGGGACCTAATTCAATCAGACTTTAGCTGCGTCTATTTACTCAGCTCGCACCGCTGTGCGGTTGATCAATGTACCTGGATACAGGTACACATTGTAACCGTGGCGTTAATCGATAATCGATAGCGGGGCGTTCGCAATAAATTGTTTAATTCAAACGTATGGTCTACCACAGCCATTGATGGATTCATCAGGGCGATGTTGGGTGGTGTTCGAAGAAAAAGGAATTTAACAGCGACGTGAAACGTCCCCGTTTTTGTTATTGAAAATGGTGCTGCTTTAATTCCATTAAACGTTACGTATGTGGCGTGCAATTTGAGTGGCCAGTTTTGTATTAATAATATCAAGTTTATTGAGAGTTTAAATTGGAGAAAAATATGAGTTTCGACAGATCTCGTTTCAATTTTTTTTTTTCGGGGGGGGGGGACAATATAGCGTGTGTTTTATAGATTAAACTAATTCTAACGATCGAATGAATGGCGAAAGCACGGAGTGCCAAAAAAGTGGTGGTGGAGCATTCGTTTCCTAAACGAAACCAATTACTAAGGACTGATAGCGAGCTCGGTAACGGCTGCCAAAATGTTCGATTTCAATTTTTTAATTGCGTCCAGTACCCTGCGATTCACACACAGCCCGATCAATCGACCCTCATGTACACACTGCCTATAAAATATTAGCGGTGGTACGAAACCGAGCATTTTTAACGCATCCAGAACTTGCCCCAAAGAATATTCCCCAGCGAGCTGAAACCCTAACAACGATCAGAAGCTCCAAAAAGTAAGAACAAAAAAACAGTTTGTACCGTCGCACTCACGGAACGAACTCCGAGAAAGAAAAGCACACTTTAACTTTACGCTTTAACACTTTCACTGGCGTAAGGTTTCGACGTACGCCCTCTTAGAACATTCATATGCACAAAGGGAAATCCAAGCTTCGTTTGTTCTCGAAGTAATCCCTCGAGGACCCTCGGACGATAACTTCAATGCTCCCCAGCAAAATACACCTTGAATACGCTCCAAATACGCGCACAGGACGCCACAGCCTCGGCGTGTTTCCGCGCCGACGCCAGTGAAAAGTGTTAGCCAAGTTGAAACGGCTGGCTCGAATGAGCGAGCAGGCGGAACGCCGAGGACACGGTCGACGCGGCCGATTTATCGTCCTCGAAGGGACGGCCGCGATCGTCGATCGAGGGACGAAAGCGAGCCAGGCTGGAACAAGCCAGCACCCGAGCTCTTTTTTTTTTTACGGCGCCCGTTCGGTTCGCGGATCGATAACGACTGTTTTATATCGACGTCGACGCAGCCGTCCAGGAATCGTTTGTCAACGTCCAATCAACGTCGCGTCGCAGATAAGCGAGCGAAAAGCGCTCGAGGAAAAACCGAACTCCTAGAGGAGAAGGGGGAGGAGGGGGGCACGGTCCCTTCCACCCTCTTTTTTCCATCCCTTACGCGGCCACATCTTTAAAAAACACTTCCCGCCGCCTTTTATTTCTTCCCTCCGCCTTGAGATTAGACAGCAAGGGGGCTAATCTCGGCGTCGTTCCGCTCCGACGGACCCAGGCTGTCACCCTCCGCGTCCACCCTGCCCCTGGGTCCGCGGGACATCATTATCGGGCGATCTTTCGGGCCGACTTATCAACACCGATTCCGCAGAGAAGCTCAATCGACTTGTTACGCGTCCCCGGACGATGATAAGTGGCCCCCGTTTTTACCCATTCATCTGGGACTTTTCGCGAGCAATCGCCCGGACGTTTCTTTTCAGCGGTGATAAGCCAGACAGATCGACGATGTTTGACAGTTTAACTGGTGGGGGTAGTTTCAGCAAACGCGTCATTAGGCGAGGTTGGAGAGGTTTTAATGGACTGGTGAAGTTAATGTTTCATTAGGGACAGGATTTTTAAGATTGATAGCACGTTGGTTAGTTTTTAATTATCTCTGTCAGATATTTGGGAATGTGACATTGCTTATGGAGTGGTCGATGTATATAGGATTGAGAAAGGACGTTCTGAATCTCGTGGAAAGATTGAATGTTACATTACATTCTCATGAAATATTTATTTCTTCTTAATGTCCTAAGAAAAGGCAAAACAGTCTGCCTTTCTTCGGAAGAAACAGAACACCCACTTTTTCGCCAATATTCTCCCACGTTTCATAATATTTGGCTGGGGTAATTAGAGTACCTCACGTCCCACCATCAATTCTAAAAATTCCGACGCTAAGTCTACATCAGCTTTTATGGAGATGTAACAAATGGAAGCTGAGGGTTGGGTACGAGTTAATTTTTTTACGTTCGAGTCCCCTTGGATTTTAATTTCTTTAGGGGGAAAAGCGCCCGTCGTGAAATAACACTTCCTGTAATAAACAGGAGTTTGACGATCCAGGAACGGACGAGAAACCATAAACGAGGGTATAGCGGGTCCCAGGGAGCGCGCCTCGTGGGGCTCGTGGCAGAAATGAAGGCCTGGACTTCGCGTAGTCCTCCTCGATTTAAGTACATCGTGCTATATTTTCTCACGAGCCCTAAGACCCTCGTTTCCCGCCTCAGGTTCCGCGGATACGCGTCTACTTTACTCGCGGCTTCCTTCCTCCCGACGGGCCGCGCGTATTTCAACCCTCCCGTGCTTATCTCCCGGACGAACTTCTTCCCGTTCATGTACATATTTCTCGAATAAATTTTTCCGCCCCGCTAGGTACTCGCCCGCATCCACCTCCCGTTCGTAAAGTAACGGAATACAGTCGCGAAATCGGGGCAACGGGGTCGCGATTACGCGCGCGTGGCTCGAGGAGCTGAGTGATGAATTGTCATTTCCCTGGGAGGTGGGCGGTTGACTTCAAGACCGCCGGGTTTATAGGAAACGGATGATGATCGCATTATTCGTGAATAAATGCGCCCTTCTGTGGCTGATTAAATAGATGGCTATTTGAAGCTGATAGTCCAAATTCTTGGAAAAATATGCAGAATTACTATGGTAAATTGTATTTCAGGAAAGCAAAAGCTATCGTCGCCTCGGTGGTTTTCGAAGAAACATAAAGTACTATTTTATGTGGTTAGTACTTTGCTCGCGGGGAGATGTTTCTATTATAATTCAAATGTAAGTATTATAATTATTTTCTGCATTGTCAGTTTTCCAATCTAAGCCTCAGAAATGACCAAAGATTTCATTATCCACGGAAATTGCGAGTGGGCAACGGGACAAGGAACGAATTCGCGTGGAATTCGGAAGATGCGGAGCTGTCGTATGAAAATTCTATAGATCAGCTGTAATTAAAGGGACAAGTGATTTGACTGGAACAAAGAACAGGAAGCAGCGAATGGATGTTTACGCACTGGGAGGAGGAATTTTTAATGACTCGTTGGACGAGAGATTTCAAAAGACCGGCGTATTTCTTGCAATGTAGGTACGATTTCCGGGCTTCTCGCGCGGTGCTGGCGCGGATTTTAATTATTACTCGCTTCTATGATCCTCGAAACTTCGTCGCCGCATCGACGAAAGCACTTGCGCGGCGTCCGTCTTGATTTAGATGTAGTAGAGGCCTCTCCTCGTCCGCGCGATCGTATGCATACATTTCTGCGCGACACGTCTCCACTCTTCTATAATTCAATGCTTTTGCAAGACAATTATTATAATCATTGCAGAGCGAGCAAGATTTTTCGATATGGTTTTATTTTTCTACGGGCACGTTTCTCTTAATCTTCTGTGGAAATATTCATGATCATTACGAAGTGGAAAGGCTGTAGATTAATTTCTGTGTTTCCCCACTGTTCCATAGTTTAGTGTTTACTTTTAACGTATGAGGGATTATAATTCGATTTCATACTTCTATAATTCAATGTTACTATGGAATTTATCGTTAATTTAGGTGAAAATGGTTGTTGATTTAGTCAGGTGCATATCCACGTTATTCACAAAAATGTCAAACAGACCACCCGTGAAATTTCTCGAATGCCGAAATATTCCCCAATATTTGTTTAGCAAAGTCCCAAAATCGTGTAAAATGCAAAACTTTTCACGGCGCAAACCCGCTCAATATGGCTCCCTTTCTGTTCCCGCGATTTAACACCGCGATTGCGCCATTTGCGTTGCGAACTTCGCGCTTCGTTTGCTTCGGATCGGTAGTGCAACAGAGTTTCCAAAAATCCTGTAAAATTCTACCTGAACTCTGTTCGAAAAAAAAAAAACTGTACCGTGATAAGCTTTCCTCTACGACCTACAAATCGCCATAGAAACTATGCTATGACTATGATATATAAACGTATCGAAAATTCCAGTCGCCAGCTACGCAAGAGTCTCGCGTGAAACGATCCTAATTATTTCCTGAAATCGGTAAGGTAACACAGGCGATTGGCTCTGAAGGTTCCAGTGTTAGTTCTCCCCTCGCGTGTCGAATTCGTTGTTTCTTTTCAAAGCAGTCGACACCGTGAAAGGTGCGACGGCGAAGAGAAAGCAGCCTCCGCAGTCGCCCATAAAAATTCACACGTGAATCGATTCGGCGTCGAAACTGCCGTTACAGGCTTCACGGAAGACGCGGATGGTTCCCATGCCCCAGGGAGGACACGACGACTTCCGACTCGAAGTGTCACGCTTCCCACGGCTCAATGGCGTCACTTAGCGATTATGAATCGCGACAGAAACCGCGGATACGCGACAGTCGTTGTACTGCGAATTAGTTATTACGGTGCAGGTGCACTTGTGGTGGCGAAGAACGTCAACGAACGAAGAAGACGCGTGCTATTTACTGTCTATGTCGATGCGCAAGATAATAACGGAAGATCTCGGAGGTTTCTCTTCTACTCAAAAGTGGGTGAAATTTGTCAACTATAATTCGAAACCAGCACAGTGATGACTCAAACCCCCTCCCCCAATTGTATGTAGACTACATCATATTTCAATTTTGTTAAAATCCGTGAAAAATTGTGCAAACGGTGGTCGATTTGACAAGGAATATCTAAAAGCAGAAAGTTGTCGCATAAAAAAATATAAAGAAGGTAAAAGACTTGAAAATGTATGGCTATTTTACTTTTTCAAGAGTCGTCTGGATGTCTACTGTAGGTACAGTTTAATAATAGCACTGTCAACGTCCTTTCAAAACCGCCTGATATTTAAATAGCGTATAGCAGAAGTTTGTGCATCAATTGGAAAATTATTTTTACTCAGAAAAGGAAGCTTCAGATTGCAGGACAGTAGTTATGCAAACCTTTGATCTCGCTTTCCACGAGGAATTTTCATATTTCAGCCTATAATCTAAAATCTTTGGGCAATCCACGAAATCGATCTTCACACCTTTTTCCTGTATAGCAACCAAAATTTGAATCCATCATTTTCTGACCTTTGTATCACTAACCCATCTTTTATGTTCGGCTGGAAAATGTTTTTCAGTTATTTGCCCACATTCTTGCCAACAGTGGCCACTCACGGATTTGTGAATATCGGGCAATATCGCGAACAATCCATTGACGGTGTTTGGTAGAAAAGGATCGTCAATTTTCCCCTGACGCGTATCCAAGCGTTTCAGATGTTCCCGTCGGAATTCCGGTCGAACAGTTCGCACGTGAACTTCCTTTCCGCTTGGAAAGCCGAAGAGGGACACGGAAAGCTGACCGTTCATTGGACTTTTTGTTTTTCATTCCCCGGCCAGCGGCGGGCACAGCGCGAAACGGATTTTCGCGGAACGATTCGAGAGCAGCTGCTCCTTTTTCAAAGGGGGCCTGGGCTCGGGCGAGAGATTTTCAGAACACGCGGCCGCGGAAATTGCGCCCTCGAAGCTTTAATTTGATAAAATAACCTCGGCAGAAGCACTTCAGAACCTAATTTCGAGGGAGCCGCGACCGCGCCCGAGGCGGGCCGAGCATTAAAAATTATATCAGTACAAAATTTCTGCCCGCGAGTTACTCGAGGGCTGCCGGCCAGTTAGCAGATCGATATACGAAACTCTCAAAGTCCCTCGCATCGGATTCCAGGGTGGGATGGAGAAATGTAGCCACAAACGAGGTTGGACATGGAGAAACTTTCTGATAAACTTACCGTTTTGGTAGCTACGCAAAGCTGAAAGCTTGTGCATGAAATTTCAATGGGAAATACCGTTACCTGTGGGCTTTCATTTCACTGATTTTCTGAATTTCTTTAAATCTTAAGATACTTATAGAAACCGGGCCCGAGAACTTATAGAAAATACACAGGGGTGTAAGAAACACTTTCGGTGCTGCAGCTGCAAAAGAGCAGATGCCAGCATATTCGGCCACATTCGAAGGAAAGCGAGACATCCCTTCGCCGTTCAATTTCGTAGCGCGGCAGAGGGCGAAGAATGGCGAAGCGGTATTGAGTGAAGGAAAAACTGTTGGATGGGATTGATCGGAGAAACAATTTGGGACAAGTTCCTGGGGATAGAGCGGAAATCAAGATCGCGAGCGCGAGTGCCTCGCGGATCGAGCTTCGACGGAAATCGAAAATGAAGAAAGAGGGGAAAAAGCGCAGTCTCTCCGGGGCGGGATCACTCTGGTCGTTTCAATTCCAACTTCCTCGCGGTGCGGCAAGAAGTGAGAGATGCGGGGCAACTGGCTGATCCCGATCATGCCTTCCTCTCGGAGGTGTGTTGACGTAACGTCTGTGTTAAATAACGTGGTAACGATTTCGACGAAAGTATAATCTCTCAGTTAGAATAATCGCAAAAACTTTCTATGCACATTTAATACTTCACCGGTGCATCTGATCACGCCTTGGAAGAGATTACATCCACTATCGAATTCTTTCAAATTCTTCGGCGCGAAAACGACGTGAAGAGTAAGGAAAGAAATCCGCGACGCTGCCGCTCGACGTGGATTTTTTCGCTCGGTGGTAGCCGAGATGAAAAGCGGAAGAAGAAGGGACGAGCGCGACGCTTCTGAATATCGCAGTCAGAGGGTCGCGGTGGGCCGTGCAGAAATGAAAGCACGGTGAAAGGGAAGACGTCGTCGGCGACGTTGTTTGGCTCGCGCGTCAGGCAAAGGGCGGCCATTTTTCTCACATCGGAGTCCGTGTAATTTCCTCGCGCGTCCCCGAACCTGCTGCGTCCGCGTTCTCAAATTGAAAACAGCCGCGCGAGATGCGACGACTCCCTCGCCTCTTCTTACGGCGCGCCTCGGTAAACGCGCATTGTGGCCGCGGGCAACTATAAACTTGCAAGTAGGAAGCACATGCCGAAGTTTTCCAAGCGAATTTCGGTCAGCCCTGGGATAATGAGGGGGTCCGTCGAGTCAAAGTGTCGACTCGGTTGTTTCCGTCGGCCAACAGTCGCGACAATTCCTCCGTGAAGTCCAGTCCTCTCGTTCCGTCCCCCCGAAGCGGTATTGTCTGGTTTCTTTAATTCTTAATCGAGATACCAGCTGCTTGGAAAGTTTCGAATTGGGGTTGTAAGGAAGTGATCGTGTGCTTGTAAGCGCTTACTGTTTTGAAACAGTGCAGTTCTTCGGGCTTCTTTTTTATGCCTGATCTCCTATTTAGATGGAGTAGCAGAGAGATTGTGATTCTTTAGTGGAGTGAAGATGAAGAGTTCAGTTTGGGGAGCAGATTGTGCGTCGAAGATACCTAGATGCTGGAGTTTTGGAGATGGAGCAGAATCGTAGACAGATTTCAGGCACTTGGAACTCGCAGGAAATTACTACTTAGTTTCGGTTTAATATATTCATAGCATTCTCAACGTCGGATCATGTTTTACCAGCGACATCTGAGTAAAAGTATTGTATCGTAATTAGAATGCCTGTCTTCGAGACTGTCACTTTCATTGGATCGCAGAAGAATCAGGGTGTTATTAAAAGTCGGTATCCTGGTTCGAGGAGGAGTAAAAAGAAAAGTTTCATTTAAAATAAGCAGCGACTCCGATCTTGCCTTTGGAACATCCCATTGTATCTACTCGAACGATGAGCTTGCAACTGAATGATTAAAATAACACGGGTGAGGAGTTGGCTGCAGGACTGGGAATCCACTGAATATAAAATGTATCATCAGCGTGATTAATGTCCTCGCTGGTCCAATCCCGGGTGATTACTCTGGATCGTTAACCACTCTTAAAAATCATGTAAGAAACTCCCGCTTTATCGTTCAGCGTCCGCGTCGTTAACTACGCGGCTTTAAACGTTTTCGCTCTCGAACCAACTCGAAATCCCCGGGAATCACAGTTGAACTCGAGGGGATCTTCCATTCTTAAACATTCTATTCGAAACTGTCGCGAAAATTCAGGGAAATGATACGATCTTCAAAGTGGATAACTTCTTATATGAATCCTATAATTGACCGTTCCAAACTCAACGAAATAAGCTTCAACTGTTCTTATCGCTTTAAGGGCTATCTGGCTGGTGGAGGTTAGGAAGGTTAAGAAGCCTGAGCTTTCGCTGACGTTTCTTTCAATAAGTGTCGGAAAAGTTGGAAGGTACTGCGAGCCGTGTCATTGGACGAAACGTGGCCTGCATTGTTAAGAATACCCAACGAACGGATGGGAATGATCAATGCAAATTCTCGGGCTTGGAACTGAAGTTACGTGCTCGACTTCGAGCCCTAACGAAGCCGTTGCCCTTACTTAAAATTCCCCGTCGACGTCCATAAACCGCGATTAACAATGTTGCAAACTGAAGCTTGGGACGCAACTGTACTAAACTAGTTTGCGTGCTCTGAGAACGTCTGGCCTGCTGGGGACAACTTATTCTTGAGGCCTTTGCAGGGCACTGCTGGCTTTCCCTTCAATATTACTCGATGACCGTAATAGTCTAATCTACTTTCCACGGTTAACGAATCGGATAGTTAGTTATAAAAGCTTAGTGTAGACATTGGAGAACGATATGAGATATTGAAGACAGATGAGGGATCTAGTACGAAGATCCGGGTACCAAAAACTCATGCGCGTGTTTCATCTACAAATCCTGAACTCCGTATTCTGTGATCTGAAATTTCTACTGAACAGAGAAATTCTGGAAGAAGGTTAAATAGCTTAACTTTAAGACACCCTGGAAGCACAGTATATACATCTTCTCCCAAAACTTTTGGAAGAGAACTTAAGGAAGGGAACCTATACCTTGAACGGAGAAAACTGAAGAATTCTCTAAGTATCCACAATTTAGCACCAAACTTGTTCAACCCTCAAAGAAACATTACCCGGTCCTCCAATTCCTCCTCCACGTAATCCCCACCGAACAAATTCGTAAAAGATAATGGAACGAAACCAGCACGTCCTACCTCGGGAAGCTTAAAAACGACCAAAGAGCCTCGTCCCACGCGTTGACCAAGGAAATCTAAAGAAATCCAAAACCCCCGTGCGGCCAAGGCCGCGGCGGCAAACTCGTTGATTCCTCAAAGACACATCATCCAATTCCTCCAATTCCTACTCTGCATACCCAGCGTCGGGCGGATTCCTGGAGAATCTTGAAAGGGGCCTGAATAACTGAACCTCGAGACTCCGCCAGCGGCGTCTGCGCTACGTTTACATAGTTCCTCGAGCACCGGGGAACGGCTTGGCCACGGTGCAGTTGCCCCGGAGAGCGAGAGATACGTCGTGCCAGCACGACTAGGTACGTGCGTGAACAAGCCGCAACAGTGCCGAGGGTGGGGGTCCAAGACAAAAGGAGGCAAAAGGGAGGCAAAAGGGTGTGCCGCGGGAGACGACGTTCGTACTCCTGCCATGCAATTTCAATGCAGTTATACTTTCTTCGAGCGAGCACCGGAAACCCAGCCTGATCCCTGTACCCCGGACACTGATGGTGTTGGTACCAGTAGAGGTGTATTGATCGGTGGGTGGCGGAGCAGTACGCTTCTTCTCCCTCCCGCCCGTTCCACGCCGTGTAATCCTTCTTTTTCCTTTGTCCCTCTGTTCGTCGGCCGCGGCGCGGGCTCGTTCCTCTCGCCACCGTCATTCCCACGATGGCCAGTGTCATTTGTAATTAATTTGCCCGGTGACGTCGGGCCGCGGCAGCCACCCACCCAGTCAGAGATCGCTCCGAACGATTCGGCGGAATGCACGGAGATCGAGTGCCGCGCGTCTTTTCCCGTCCGCCGAGTATACGCGGCTGGCTGCTGATATTTTTCTGCTGCCGCCGGTTCAACGCGGATACCGGGTCCGGGAGAGTCGGCCACCCCCTGGGGGAACGTTTGCTCGATACGTGCGGTACGCGCAGATACGGGGAACCAGCCAGGGCGAAAGGTGTTTGGGAGACGAGCTGTGAAATGGATCGGCCGCGGGCCACCGCACCCGCCTTCACAGAAACGCGCTTTTCACCGACCGGAGGGTAATATACGACGCACAGTCCCTCGGATCGTTTAATTGGTATCTGCGCTCGCTGCACGTGGGCTTTCAACGGGGGTGGGGATGTAAAGTGGTACGATTCTACGAGACTGGAGGATGTTCGAAGAAGATCCCTGATGAATCCTAATTTCGATTCTTGGGCAGTAATTTCTCGAGGTCGGAGAGAAGCTTTGCGAGGATCCTCGATGCGGCGCAGCTGACGAGGATGAAATGCTTTGGGGCCCTCGTTTGATTTTAGATGGTCCTCGTATTGTTGAGTCGCTAGGTGGACTGGCGTACGCGACACGCTGGGAAAAGTCGATTTTCTGGTGGACGGTTCCGCGTCTAAGAAATTTCATTAAAATCAGAGGTCGAGGTGGAGGACGGTATTGAGACGTCCAGCGGCGAGGGAAATACGACTCGGCGCCCAGGCGGCGACCAACGGCGCAGGGAAATTATAGAGAAATTGCAGGGGAAACAGAGAGAGATGTGTGTGCACGCGCAATAAAAGTCACCGTTGCAGTAAATTCACCTGTTACGTCGGCTCAGGGCCCGTGTAACACTTTAATCTGCCCCTTTCCCGTCGCTCACACTTCGGTTGAATTAACACGGCCACGGTGGTACCGCCGATATTAATGAACCGCCGCCACTTGGCCAGGATTCCACTAAATAACATTGGACTTTGCCGCGCAAAACTCGTGAACTGGCTTGTGTCTTTCCACTGGAAGCCTTCCACGTGTTTCTTTAGAACGTCTGTAGTCGGAAGAAGATCAACTGCCATCGCAAACAACACAGTGGCTCCGGGTTACAGTGGGAACGATTTCTAGTGCCGTTCTTGATCCGGCTGGAGTGAGGCTTTTCTTTCAGGCACAGATTTGCGTGGGTGTTGGTTGAAAATTATTACGGAGGGATAAACTGTAAGTAGACTTAAATAGAGAATAGATATTTAATACTGAGATAGAGCAATGAAGTATTTTCATACAGAACAAGTGTTTGTTAGAATACCCTTGCATATCTTTTATGAGTGTTATATACGAAAAGAATTAATCGCCCCTCTTTTAAAAATTCCTGCTATCTACTTTGAAGTGGATTCAATTGATACTGGAATACCGTGTTCAAGTTTCAAGTAAAATAGTTGGAGAATTTTCTCGTTGACAAGTTTTAATTTGCTATTGAGGAAATTGCAATTTCCACGGGGCACTGGCGTAGTAATTCGTACTTCATACGGCGGAAATTTCTATTGGCGAGCGTGCACCGCGAAATAGTTAAAAAAACGAAAGGGAGGCTATTTAATGAATATTTCACGCGAACTGTAATAAACGCGTATACTTTCACGTTTTCATGTTTCCTGTAAACGATCAAGCTGCTTTCGACAAAATTAATCTCCGCGTTTTCGAATGTTTCATTTCCCCTTGTGAAAGCAGTAATAAATGCTTTATTTGCGAAAGGACCAAGTCAATTCTGAATGGGACACAGAAAGAATATTGCTCAAATGTTTAGTTAGCTTTTATTGGCGGTTAAAGTAAAATAGAAACGTGGCTTGCCAATAAAAAGGAAGTTCTCGGCGAACCATTGAAACCAAACGAATTTACACGAGTCAAATAACTTTTTCTTATTCTGGGAAATCATTAATTACCCTCCTGTGTCAACAGATTGGGAAACGGATTCTTTTCTTATTACACGAACTTTTATATTATCACATTAATTAAAATAATATTTCAATATTGACCATCCCTTGTCTAACAAATGCAAAGAATAATCACATTTAGAATTAAAAGCTATCTTTAGTGTCAGTAAAACAGAAGTGATTCACTTTTTTCTGTTCATCACGTGTGCTGTTCAAAATAAATGAATGTGCTCTAATAAAAATATGCTTACTTCGATGCAAAAAGAAGTTACTCTAGTGTACCTACTCCTTCAATTTCCAACACTCTTCACATCTTTCCAGCACAGGAGTTCTCTGCTCTTTCGAAATTCCCTGGTCTGTGCCTGACAGGCATTTTCTACTAGCCGCGGCGAGACGGCAATGCTACTTGCCACATTATAAAACTACGGAGGAATGTGATCTATTAATTACAATATTTATGAAATACATCTCTTAATTAGATTCTATCTATTATACAACATTATAATATCCTATTTCTTACATGCAGGGAAAATAACTCACTGACACCTCCGATAAAGAAAATAGCTTCCAACTATGGGGCAGCAATTTTTCTACTCACGTTCACTGACCACTTTCTCCTCAGTGTGTGTATACTTTACAAAAACCAATATCCAAAAAATTCAGTGACCCACGAAATAACCAAACTGACACAGCTTCCTTCCGACGAAGCACAGTTTCAACAATTGAGTCAGGTGACACCATTATCACCAAATTCGAAGCGGATTCGAACTTCTCCAGCCCGGTCCCAACAAAAATATCCCCGAAACAATCCTGCACCCATCTCCCTCGCACACCAACCCTAGTCAGTTTCCAATTATTCATGAATAGACGACGATTCCTCTCTGTCCTCCGTAGTCCCCCGGCGGCGTTCTCTTCTTTGACTATCGCCTAGCCGAGGCAGAACAAAACGGAGCGTTAAACTCGACCGTCTACTTCCCTCTCCCCTTGTGTTTGTTCCGTCGCGCTGGCTGTATGTTATTCCTGCGGTTCGACCATCGAACAAAAGGCGCGGAAAACGGAGCAGCGATCCAGCTTCTCCGCGTTCCACCCACTTCCAAACCTCCTCCTCCACCCTGGCCCCCGCCATTTTCCCCTTTACCGTGCCGCCAGTTGGCGCGTTTTCCTATGTTTCGCTCGCCGAATACCTCCGGGGACAGCTTAAATCGGGACGCGGCAATAAGCGAGTCCCTGTCTCGGGGCTATCTCTCATGCATCGCATGCAGACGGGCCCCGCGCCACCTTTTCCGCGCTCCGGCTAATCGACTATTCCCGTATCCACTCGCCCCTCTACATCCGCGTAACTGGCTAAATGGCACTCATGCGGCGGCCACCGACACTGCGGACTGCGACTTTCATTTTGGGGAATGAATATAGTAGGCTCCTAAACTATCCTCACCTTTCCTCCTTCTTCGCTTGTTACGATTAGCTTGAGTTGTTGAGAAGACGTTTGTGCAAGTGCGATCTTTTGAGTGAGATTTGGTTTCTCCCTTTGCTTGGAAGAGGATTGATTTTCCTTCAGAATGTATTAGGTATTGATTGGTGCCGTATGTAGATTAATTTATAAATCACCAATTACATCTTAATATAATATATATCAAAATAATTATCTACACAATCGTTTATTTTCAATGAAATTTACCATAAAGTTATTTAACTTTTAAACCTAACACAGACTCTTTCTTATGCTCAAGATAAATCCCTGTTCTTCCACAATTTCACCCTCAATTAATTTCAAAATATATCCCCGCACTCCCTTCAATAATACACCGCAAACGAATGAACAGAATCTTCAGTTTAGCGTCGAATTCGCTCCTAAAGTCAGGTACGGGGGTTCCCCTCGTATTCCCGGCCACTCCCGAATGACAAACGGAAACGTCGAGTCCCCCGGACCGTTGGAAACGGTGAAAAGGAAACGCCTTTAAGGAAAATACGACGGGAACAATTAATCAGCGGCAAGGTATCGAGGCGAGCGCGGCTAGCCCCTTCGATCACTGTCGCGGCGACAAACGGAAAACAGGAGGACCGAGGGCGAACGGTACAGCGGCAAAATCCGCGTGACCCACCCGCCCCTTTACCGCGGCGCGCCAACCAACAATGTAACGGGCAACGAAATTAATTTCCCGGGCGCAATCATGTTAACGCAATAACAGAGGTCAAAGTAGACGTTAGCCCGTTAATGCAGAAGCTGGCTCAGAAGCAAGTAAATCAGGTTAGCCCCGCGCTGATATTTTTATGCAATTAGCGCGTGTCTCGGTGTTCGTTACGCGGCAAAACGAGCAACTTTCACGCTTCCTAGAAGAGTACCGCAATACCTACACCTCCCATTGCTACACACTCACAATCAGAGTCGTTCCCGTGCGCCCTTATTCGACAGCAACGTCCACCCGCTCGTAACGAAGTTCACTCGATAACGAAATACTCGACGCGTGAAACTCGATCAGGATTTCGTTCGATTGAGACTGAACCAAGAGTCGGCCAGAGAAATGAATCGTTAAATCGATGCATTTGGCTCTTACGACACTTCGATACATGATAAGTCACTCTTTGTCGCGAGACAAACGAGCGTGGAATTTAATCAGCTGGAACGGTACCCATAATTGTCGCCTGTTTCTCCGCCGAGCATTTGAAACGAAGCTTTTTATGCCAGCCCCAGGAGACAAGCTAGCGCTTCCACTGGCTGGGTATGCTCATTAATTGACATTATGTTTGTTCGACGTGATTCATCGCGACGATTCGCACGAATCTGATTCCAGCCAGCGGCCAATCGATATCGGAGCCGGGAGATGGGGAAGAGGGGGGGCCTGATAGCGCGCCATTAATGACACTCATCTGGCGCAAAATTTGATCCGTCGTCGCCCATTCGAGGTCGTTTCGCCTCGTGGAAAACGAAATCGAGTTGTCGGCGACGGTGCGTGACCACCGTGGCAGCGGAGCATGGCGAATATTAGGGGAGAGACGGAAAGGGGGTGTGAGGATTTGAAGATGGCTGAGTTTGGAAAGCCTGTGGTTAATTTTATGATCGATCAGGTGGGACCAGGATTTCAATGTTCCTCTGTAATGCATATTCTAGTTACGTTTCACGAAAGCTATGAAAGCGATCAAATCAATTTATTCCGCATCTGCTTTACCCGTGCTTTCATAAGAAGTGACTTTCTATCGATAACGTAACAATCGACTCGGTACGCACACTTTCGTGTCACGGATACGAGAACGAACGAAGTTATTGTAATAATAGAAGAGCCCAGGTGACGGTGAGAGGACCGAGGCGGTTTTAATTTCCTCGAATGAAATTTTGTGGCGAGACCGATATTGTATGACGCGACGGGTGGATAATCGAATCTGGGGGCAGCGAGGCGCTGGCGAAATATCAAAATATGTGGACGGGAATTAACTCAATTTGGAAAAAGTAGATTAATCCACGGTCAGGTTTGCCTGTCTCGTTGAAGCCCTCGACACTAATGCGGGAGACTAATGGCGAGCGAGTTACAGCGGACAGTGCGCGAACGGAACGGTAGTCGCGCATTGAAAATCGGTTTGGCGGCTGGCTGCGTGACCCATTAAAGCCGAGGAAAAAGAATGACAAATGCGAGCGGGAAAGCAACGTGTCAGGAACGTAACTTCCGACGACCAACTGGTAGCTGGAGTACACGTTTAGGACATCTGTACACTTATAAGAACTGAGCCCAAGAAGGCGTTGAAATTAAAGATTCTTTCGTGGCTTGGAGATTTAAAAGCTCGCGGTTGGAGGAAGCAAATATCCTTGCCTCTATAGTTACATAGAAATTGCCCGATTCCGTGTAGAAAATTTGTCCAGGCCCGGTTCTGTAGCCCCCAATCAGTAATTCCACTGATAGCAGTGAACGCCCACCCACTATCAGTAACCCAATCCACAGAATCACTCTCTGCCTCAATAATATCCATTCCCTTCACTACAATCAACCTCAGCAAGAAGCGAGCTCGTTCAACCCTACAACACAAATTCACCGAAGCGGAAGAGGCACCCTACCAGCACGATCAAAAAGAACATCGGATGGTATTCATTCCAATCAGCTACCCCAGCGACGTCCCCCTAAAAAGATCATCCCGGCGCCGTGAACACGCACCGAATCAATGAACATTTTCCTCTCCCTATGGACAGTGATCCCCGTGAACCTCTTCTACGCAGCATCCTCCAACAATCGAAGGAAGCCCCGTCGATAATTAATCTATTTCCGTTCTCCAAGGGTTGGCAAAGGTAACTGTACGTGTCCCCTGGTTCCACGAGGTGCATCCTCTGCCAGCGGCTCGGACTTCGACCCAGCTGGCAGCTAAAGTTTCACTTTAATCCAGAATTCTCGCCAGTATTTCTCGATTCCCCACGGGGGCACGGCGCGGTGCGGAGAGCGTAGTCGTGCGAAACAGGGAGGGAGCCCGGAGCACGGTAAGGGCGGAAGAGCGCGTGAAACAGAATGGGGCGACGGCGAGCCCTTAGATAATGGAACGGGCGTCCTGACGCGAGCTCCAACGGTCAAGTGGAAAAGCGATTGAGTCGAGGCAATAAAAGGGTAGCTGGCCTCGTTAGAGCTACCCCTGATTAATCGACGCTAATGTCTCGACACGCCGCCGTCGCGTTTATGACCCATCCGAGTGGAGTTTGGGGCGACGGTTCGATTCGCCTAGCCTCTTCCCTACTAAGCGTCGACTACGTACTTGTTTCATGGGGTGGGGATTTGAAGGGCGAAAGGTAGGGCGTTAATGGTGAATTTACTTCCTGGGGAAGTGTAGCACTTCCAACACTTTCCGGAACATACCGACGTGAAAACACGCCGAAACTATGCACAGAACGCGAATGCAATTTATCCACCTTCCGTTGCTCTGCCTTAACAATTCTACCGCCCAAGTTAACTGAAATTCAATTTCTTATATCCGAATATCAATCCTTCCACAGCCACTGGCAATGCTTTCAAGTTTGAAATTTTGAGATACGATTAATCCCAATGGAACTAAGTATATTCTCCCGTTTATCCTTCGCAGTTCAAGCTTTCTTCCGACCACCATCGTACGCACAAAGAATCTAAAGAACAGCAAATGGGAACGATGCACCCGCAAACCCGGTTGCCATTCCTCTAAATCACCTACCCCTCGCCCCGCCGGGCGAGAATTCTGTATAATCGTCTGAAAGTGATTCCGCCCGACCCGTTCTCCCTCCAGCCGGTCTCTAATTCACCGAATTACGGGGGAACAAAGGGCAGGTCGCGGCCGACAGAATTATTAAGGGCCGTTTGTCCCGATACCGCGAAAAGGACGGCCGGCGTGGTCCTCTTTCTTTCGGCCGGTTACAATCGCCGAGGGGGTGGCCGGCGTCCAAAGCACGGGGTGGTTTGCGCGACAGCCACGCCTAGTCCGCCACCTACGGCGCCCGGGTGGCCGCGGTGGCCTCGCGGCGGAGCGTAAATCGCGTCCTCGTTGTCGTCCACCTCGTCGCCGTCTAATTCCAAATAATTCTCGCGCCCTCCACCCCTAAACGCTGTTACTTCGCGGCGCGTCGGAATGGCCCCGACCGGGGCTGGCTGTTCGCTCGAGGTGCTCCGTGCAGATGCTGCAAATCACCGAGACAAAACAGTCGTCGCCCTATAAAGTTTGCCCCGTGCCTCGCTCTGAAACGCTGCTTCGAGAGCCCGCGACCAGCCACCTCTTTCATCCCCCTCTCGCTCTCTGCAGCCTCTGCGCAGCCACCCTTTTCCCGACGGTCGGTCCTTCGCACAACTCGGGAACGGACCAGCGCTGGAAGAACGGGCGACCGCGGGCGGGGCGAAATCAGACGGCAGGTTCGCTGGTAACAGCGCTAATTATCCACGTCGCGGGACAACGATGTAACGATGCATGGTTTCGGCTGCGTTCGCGCTGTCAGCCCATCCCTTCGTCCCATGTGTTCCGTGCGTAGCGGCATACTTGGAAGCCCGGCTATCCGCGTGGAACAGGCGTGAACGCAGTTGGGGGTGTTTAGTCGTGAAACGCGATAATTAACCGTTGAGAACGCGGTTAACTGGGCTTCTCTTTGTAGCGACGCCTCGGCGGGCCATGCTCTGGGAGCCGGACATATTTCCGGTTATGCCGGGGCTGTGGATTGGCTTCGAATATTGTCGAGCGTTCGAAGCGGCGGAAGAAACTGGAGGACTAGGCGGAGGTGACGGGAAGTTCGGGGCGAGATTGGTTTTGCGGGTTCTGCGTGCGGTTCTCTGTGATGGGCGATGCTCGGAGTCCTAGATTATGGGGTCGAGGGGGTGGGAAAGAAAGTTAGAGATTGAAGGGGAGAGGATAGGATGTAGAGATTTAATTAGAAGATGATGTTAGTAGAAAGTGATAACACCTTGGGTCTGGAGACTGTGGATCCTTGGAGGGAATGGGGGAGATTCGTAGGAGGCGTTCCTCGCGAAAGAAATGTTCTGAGAGTAATATGAAAGTAAATGGGAGGATTCATAGTAGTTCAAGTCCATTAGTATATCATCGGATCTTCCATGCAACTGATTCTTGAAAGCCGGAGAACTAGTACGTACGTACTCCGAGATAGCAAGCTTTAATCCCTGCGTTTAATATTAATTCCTTTGCTCTGCCTTCAATTTATGTATTATATACCTCGCCTGCATTAATAACGTGTTCCATTGCGTACTGACGCATAGGATGGTAGTACTTTCCTTGTTTCCTCGATTATCATTGAAATTCCTCAAATAATACGCGCCGCTCCACTCAGAAATTCATTCCCGACTCTGCAATTATTAATTCCGCCGAAAAACATTCCTCGCTTCGTGTATCTTCGCCCGCGTCGAAATTATCATCCAGTTATTATAGGAAGCGGGAAGCAGCGGCTTCCCTAGACCCCTTTTATAATAAAAGGCATCCAACTTCGGTAGGCGAATCGTGTATTAAGCAACTTGAACCGAGGGTAATCGATCTTAAACTTGGGCTAGGAGAATTACTCGTGTACACTGTCGACCAACTGCAAGTCCTGCTCAAAGTTTCAGATAGCACGAGATAAAATATGATAAGATTAAGGTATCTTGCAGTGGCTGATAAATATACTGAAAAGAAACTTTGTCGTTTTGTCGCCGAACGCTGAACATTTGTAGCGATATAAAGTTTACCCTATAGTATAGTGGTTAAGATATTTTTCAAAATTTCACAACACTCACGCGCCTAGGGAATCTTGTAAGTAGATTTGGCTCACAGGTATTTCCCAAGGAAGAATGTGAAATGATTACCAGAGTCCCTTACCTGTAACAGAGAAATTACTAAACATTAGATTATTTTCCACTCGTTTAAATTTTGTTTAGTGTGACATTTAAATGTTCTACTTCTCGCGATACTTTGTGTACAGTGGTTAAAGGAGTTTCTAAAAATCAGGAAAAATATTTATTTGAAAAATTTTCACCTAAGCCAGGAACAATATATTCAACGAAATATCGTTTGTGTTGGTACAAACTTATCTCATCAAACGAACCAGCTTTAGAAGTTCTATTTTACGGTATATTCGTTGAATATGAAACTCGATGAAACCCGAAGCATAGTCCCTGGTGACGTAGAGCTGCAAAGGATTAAAATTCTGCAGAACAGGATTTAACGTGGCTGGGATACCTCGTTATCCGGCTTTACCACTGAAAATCGACGAAATCAATTGATGACTGCGCGATGATTCTACGGAGAAACGTAGCTCGTTTACCATCCATTAACCATTTCATCAATGACCGTAGTATACTTCAATAAAAGCCACCTCAGCGAAGTTGAAACGATCAATTTACCTTTCCTAATAGCTTTGCGCCGTAATCCAACGATTTCATCGTTAATTCTTTTTTACTTCGATCTGACATTCTGCGGGATACCTCGGGTATCGAAATTTCTATTTCGTTTGAAATCAGAGTGGCAATAATTCCTGTAACTTCGTCAGAGGGCGTATTATATGGGGTTAAAAAAGGAAATATCTGACGGGAAAGTATTTGTTGAGAAGATGGGCAAATCGTCACAAATGGACGCAATTTTCGTGTCTGCGTTGTTAAAACGGGTAGTTTAAGTGAAAGAAGGCATGTTTTGATGAATTTTTCACAGAGAAGCAAGTGCATAAGCAACGTTCCATACAGTTTAACGAAAAAGAGACGTAGAAATGGCTTTCGCCACTGGGAGCCCAGTCGTAAGTTGGATAAAAATTCCTTTGAATCGTTGGTAACCCAGCTCCTCCGGTTCGCGACCTAAATTTCCGCGAAACGCCACCAAGTTCCTTGAAGTGAACTTTGTATTCATAACGGGACGATGGAAAAAGCGAAGACGTCGAAGCCACGGGAAACTTCGCCGCCTGTTGTTCCGATTCCCTTGCATGGTAATAACGTTTTCAGAACTTAATAATAACCGTTCGTACGAATTACGCATAACGGATGGCGCGCGAGAGATTCTTCTCGTCTCGCGGGAAAGTCTATTCCCCGGCACTAATCTTAATCCCCGACTTGGTAATTCTAAAACGAGGCAAACAAGCAAGGCGCAATCAACGTACTTTGAAACTCCAATATGTCGCGGGATACCAAGAAGCGTACACGTAACAGCCTCGAACTTCGCTCCTAGGCAACGAATAAAAACGCGAACCTTCCCTAAATAGAGAAATTCATTTCCCAACGATCGCCTCGTTTTTCAAAGTCGAAGGTTTAAAGAGTAGTTGCAGCTGGATGTCAGTTCTGTAGCTCCTTCCTAAATTACATATCTACTGAAGTAGTTCGCTAACTGCGATAAGGAGACTCGAGCTTCAAAGCTGAATCTCCCTTTAAAATATCGTCGAAAATTATGGTAGCAGAGGATTCGTTTTAAATTCATTTCAAAAGCCCAGCAGATATCTTCCGCGGGGTCCTAAATATCAGAGAGACGGTACAACGCATTCCACCGGATCCAATAGAGTAGATCACTGAATTAAAAGAGGTAGGAAAACTACAACGAATTTACTCAAGACGGGCCTTCCATCGACTCGAACCACTTGGCATCCGTGGCCCCATTACTACCCCCACCACCCTCTCAAGCACCCGGTTGCATTACGCAATTCCAAAGCACCCAGCTCCAGAATCGCCCTTCCAGCGGGCGGCTTCGTTACACCCACCCCAAAAAAAAACTCGCAACCCCTTCCAGAAAGGAGCCGATCCCAGAATCGAATTAAAATTCTAACTCACCCGTATCTACCAAGGACTCCATTTTACTACAGCAGGGTGGGCGAGCAGACGAGAAAAGCGAAGCCGACAGACAGAGGAGAGGCTCCGCGGATCGGGGGGCACCGAAGGGGTGCGCAGACACCAAGGGATGAAGGGAACCGAGGGGGTCGAGAGGGGTCTGTAGACAGACGCAAGTGGAATGCATCGACCTGGAAAAGAAACGTGCTTCTTTTTTTTTATATATATATATCGCAGGTGGGGCCAGGTGGGCAAGAGTGCGGTGAAAGGAAGCACGCCCGCTTGTATCTGCTTTCTAGCGAAGCCCGGACGCCGCTGAAGCACCGCATACCTCCGGGGAGAATTCCGCCGTTTGATCTTCCGTGTCCAACAATGGCTGCCTACCCCCAACGACGGAATGGATTCTACACGTTATAACGTGTCTAAACGACAATGAAGCCCGCGTTTCGCCCGACGATGGCAGGAACCCTCTGTGCCCAAGCGCCCTTTGCCCAACCCCTGTCCCTCTGTCCCGGCAACTTCGCCCCAGACGGCACACACCTGCCAGGGTAAACTACAACGTTCAGGTCGGTGCGCGAAGATCGCTCGGCCGCTTTTCAACTACAATCGCTAGGCCGCCGCCCCTGAAAATGGCCAGCGCCGGGCAACGTCCGCCGTCAGCTTGCCGCTTGGTTTCGGGGAAAGGGACGGGATGTTCGGTTATTCCTGTGCCGTGGTTGCAACAGTGTTCGGACCTTTTTTTTAGACCGCGCTTCGTGGTACGAAGCGCCAGACAGGGGATTTTTGAGGACCGGGCGGAGGGAAGCTTTGGGTATCAATCGAGCGAGGTGTCCAGACTGTGGATGCTGCTCTTTTGCTGCGCACCGTTTGGGATCCGGCTGAAAGGTTGTAGTGCTTTAGTTGTTTTGTGATGGAATTTTCTGGAATTTATTCGTGCTTTTTGTTCGTCGCGTAGAGTTCTGTGTAGGGGTTGCTTCAGAAGAATTTTGCTTTGGTTCTGAAACCGGAGATTTCTTTGTACCTAATCCAATTATCCTCTTCTTAGATATCGAATGATTGCACATCCAGCGTGCTCGATGAAAGAATCGATACTTTCAAGTGGTGTGATTTAGTTGAAAAGCTAACTACACTTTCTCCCCGGAGAGATGACTTTTCTCCAGTGCGAGATCGAAAGAAAAGCAAAGTGCGTGGATCGTGGGAGCTGGCTTGAGCTGTACCGAGAGAGCTAGGTTGTTGGTGCAAGTATGCTACGAATATTACGCTATAAATCGAGAAAGAAGCGTAGCTGGCACCGGTGAAATGAGTTTAGCGGAGATCAGTAATGGTCACATACATCTCGGCCCGCATGAGACCTTGGAATCGAACCGAGGATGGACTTGGCACCGAGGCCCCTCATATGTTAATAACTGTGGAGAGCTATGAGAGCTTTTATGGCTCGAGAGCTTTCTGCGAGAAAGGCTTTTCGATGGTTAAGGGGATGGAAAGTGTCACTCTGAACATTTTCATCGACAACTTCAGGAACCTAGAACACAGCACACTTAAGACGTATGCGACTGCTTAAAACTTTCTTACTTTCAACCCTCTACAACTCCACGTGACTTTAAAGTAACATATCATCTGTGGTTTATGCTGCACAAATTTTATATTCAATTACTGTAACGTCAGAATCACAGACCTGTAGTTTGCAATAAACTGTTCTTGAAATAGAATTAAAATATATATCGTATATTATAAAATGCCAGTTATAGATCAACGAAACCCTCGAACAAGCACCCGCATAGTCGCCACTACAGCAATTCTTAAACGGAATCTGCATCGGACAAAAAGGAATACTCCTCGAGAATTAGCAGACCGTGAAACGCCAACATCTGGCGACCAGGTGACCCGTTTTAAGATACGAATCTTAAATACACATCCTTCTGAGCATGGCTCTACACAACAACGTCTGAGAATGCACCTACCATCGGCACAACAACGAAGGGGATAAGAAAATTCACGCACAAGTGAATAAATGACTGATGAAGACTAGCAAACGCTCGATCAAAACTCCCGAATCAATTGCGACCAGAGGTCCGCGAAAAAGTACTCGGGAAAACTGCAATGTCGTTCTACAAAAAGTTCTATCCGAGGCGACTCTCTTGATTGGTCGCGATGAAATCGTGGCGTGGAATGAAAAAACGCGGAGGCGGAGGGATGACTGCGTTCGTCAGCGGGACAATGCCAGCCATCGATCAGGCGAATGTCCTTTCCATGGGGGGGCGATCAAACGAGCAGGGCATGATCGCCGGTGAAAGGGTGCGAGCGAAACGTGTAGCACTTCATCTCGTATGCCAGCCGCCGTGCGCATACACGCCGCTGGTGCATCCTTCGACTTCGCTCCCGATGCATCTGTTTTGCAAACGGGAGCCTTTGGTGACTCCGCGGGGAACGGTTTGAAAATTTCGACAGGTCAGGGGGCAGGCGGAAGGCTGGTGGTGGAAAGTGGCACGGAAAAAGGGGTAAGAGACGCGCGCTGCATCTCGGATTCGCGAGGTGGACTGAGGGATGTTGGAGGAAGGGGAACGAAGAGATTGAAACAGGGAGAGCTGAAGGAAATATGCTGCTCGAGCAAGTTTCGGCGTGGGTGGAGTGCAGTGTGGTATTCTGATTCTGCTGTTGCGGGATTGCGAGTGCAATAGGTATTGGTAGGTTATAGTTAGATCTAGTTAGATTTAGATTAGGTGGAGACCAAAGGTGTTGGTGGTTGCATTTCTGGGATGCGAATGTGCGAGCAAAATTATGTCACATGGGGGATGCTAAAAGTAATTGATTAGAGATGGTCGATACTAATACCATTCTAATCTTCGCTGCAGGTATTCTTGAGCACCTAGAATACCTATACTGCCCTCTTTAGTTAAAATATCCTATCTAGCATTTTGAAACAACCGAGAAAACTGAAGTTTTATCATTTCCTTTGCACCATACTTATTTTCCTTCTTTCAAATTAAAACATGTTGTCATTATTTCGTAATAGCCTAATATCATTTTTTGTAATAGTTGTACCGGTAGGGAATGTATTATTAACGCACCAATTAATTAATTGTTTCAGACAAGATATTTTAACCATTTTGAAAAAAGTTAGGTTAAATACATTAGACTGTTTATAAATCTTTAGGAAGCACGTAGACGTTTCTAACTATACTTAAAAGGTAAAAGACGTGTGGAACTTCAAATATTTCAACATATCTCAAAAAATGAAAAAATGCTAGATAGGACAGTTTAACTAAGGAGGTCAGTATAAGACTATGTAAATAAAGTGACGGATAGCTGTGAGCAACGATGCAGAGTCTAGCTCAGTTTAAATGCGAATATCGAGATATTCGACTTTATCCTTCAAGAAGGAAGGTGTCGATAAGGATCAACACGTGTGGCGAACAACCTGGCTGCCTAAACCTTGCAGCAAGCGTTTCCTAAATGAGTACCTGACCTCGAGGTGAAATAGATGGCAGCTTTTCGGACGTGAGAATCTTGAAAAACAGCACAACACTCTCCCTTCTGACCGAACAGCACACAGCTGTTTTCCAAAATTCTCCCGTTAAAATTCGCCTCGTCTGGTCAAACTCAGAGACTCGAAATCGCTGCCGCGAAATTCAGCAGCTACCAACTTCTACCCACGCATCAGACGCTACATGCATCCAAGCATACGCGAATCCGCGACAGATCCTCGAGATTACGTGGCTTTGTTGACAACTCCCTCCAGCAGGTGTCTTAGACATGGGAACACAGGGTATTGAGACAGGTGATCTGCTTAAACGGATCGATGCTTCCATCACGGTGCATGCGCTTATTAGGGGCACAAATTCCGCGATCCAAGTACCTCCAGCCGCGGAAATCTCTCCACGCGTGCTCGATTCTGCTCGCGAGGTGGTCTATTCTCTTTGAAAACAGACCAGACGCGCGGACAATTAACTTTAAATTAAAGGCCAAAGGTGAGCACTAGCCCCAGGTGGGCAGAACAAACGGTGTGCACACGTTTTCTGTGCTCATGGAAGTCATTTTCGCGAGAGACGAGAACGAATGGCGCGGGAATCAATCGGGCCGCGGCTGGCGAGCCTCCATTCAGGCTGTTTTAGTCAGGCTGGACCGAGACTGCTAGCCTCGATGCATATTTTGATAAAAATCGCTCGCAAGCCGCGATAAAAGTTTCCACCAGATAAAAACGGAACGAACTGGTTAATCGATAATCCGTGCAGCGGGCTGGGCGCTCGAAATGTTTGATATTTTAAACGAACGCTCGACGGCTGGCTGGGCAGTGGATAAATAAAATTCTTCGTGGTAAGAATGAAAATTGTTTTGCTTCACTTGTTTCCCACTCTTTTATTACTCCTAAAATCAAGGAATTCTTGGGATCACACCGACTCCAACCCCAATCTTAATCCTACCAATTCGATCCTGTAACTTTCTCGTATTTCTCGTAGGCGGGAGCTAAATGCTTGTCACTTGTGGAGTCCTCAGCGAATGGATGGATAGATGAATACATTTACCGAATTAGTCGGAGGGTGTACTACCCGCTGCCAAAGTGTCGCGTAGAGATCTCCAAACGAGGCAGCCGAAAAAAATGCTCGCTAATCAGCGGTAGATCCCCGCGTGCTGCTACAGACGTCGAACTCCCGCTAAGCTGCGGCGCGTCTAGGAACGGCATAATCCGCGGGACGTGCGCGTAAATTGTCCCCCGGCTAGTTAGACCCCGGTGGTGGGCGGCAGCGTTCGGGGGGCGCGGATTCCTGGGGGCCGAGGGAGCACGCGCGCGATTGTAACGCTGCGAAAGTACGAACCGCAAACAGAATCCTTCAGGCAACACGAGCAACTATGTATGCAAGCTCTCCTACCGCTCTTGTCAACTCGGCCATTTATCGTGCCCTCCTTCCACCGTTCCAGCGGACTCGCCAACTAATAGAAGACACTCACGACGTCAGCACGGCCGTAGAAGTTGCCGCAGCTTGCCAACGACCCCCGAGGCCTTATCCGAGCCGTGTCTCAGCTTAACTTTTCCACCGACGTCCCCGCCCTCGCCCCCAAGTGCCGCTTGAACCATTCAAATTGTTTCTTCAGGCGGGGGTGCAGCGGGGAGGGCTGCGGAGCGCGATAGAGAGATAATACCCTGATTCCTCGAGCACCGTCGTCCGAGCTACGTGCCGAAGTTGCGGAATACCGAGGCCCCGCCGCGAAGAGGGCGTCCGCTTCTCCGTCGAAGAATATTCCATCGACACCTTGCTCCAGAATCGCCCCGCTTCTTAACGCGTGGGATAGGTACTGTGCCGCGTGGATGGAAATGGATACGAAATGCTAGAAATTCTCAATACTTTCTCAACTAATGCTGGTACTATTAAATAAACCTTGTGTACCCTTTCTCCTTGGAAGACAATATATCTGAATACGACCTTAGAAGACGCGTAGGTATTCTTTCCGCAAAAGAAAAGCACCCTGATACTTCTATATTTCATTATGCGCCAGCTCGGCAGAGGAGGCAAGGGGAACTTCAGTTCTCCCCCGACTTTTAATGAATCATAATCGCCGTTCGCTGCTGCACCCTACCGTCCGTAATTAACCGATGCAATATTAACTGACGCGAAACTGGGTGCGCGCGCGCGATACACCGCCGAGCCGAGAACGCCAGATGGAGAAAGGGAAAAGTTGGCGAACTCGGGGAACGGATGGACCGGTGTCCGCGGGCCGAGCCCCCGCGACTTATTAGAGGCGCCATTACCGCCAGCTTCCGGCGCGCGAACGGATCACGATGGGAAAAAAGTGGCTCGGGATTTATGGCGGTCGTTACACGGTCACGTCGTCGGGGCCACGGGGGAACGGGGATTCTGGCGGCACCGGCGGCACCGTTCGCCTTTCGTCCCGTCCCAGCGCCATGTTTCTGGTAAATGACACGAAATAATAACGCCGGACGGAAGGGCGAGCCGCGTATGAATTTTTATCGCCGCGCGTCCTATTGTACCCCACTTACAATCCGCTCCGCGCGAAATAAACGACGGCCGGCGTATGGACGCGAGCTGCATTCGTTTAACCTTGCATACCTTACTCGCTACATCACATCCGTTTCCTCTAATCGTATTGTCCTCGTGACAACGGAGCCTGTAACGGCAGAGTGCCTCGGATTCGATGACAGTGGTTTTTATACACAGTAGGTGCACCGGTAGCCGAATCAATGGGGAGACGCGATCGTCGAGGTGAGGGAATTTTCGGATGGGAGAACAGTAAAAACAGTAAGTTTTCTGAGGTTGATTCTTCTACGGTTCTGAAAGAATAATGTCGCAGGCTTAGATCTTCCAACGTTGTATATTCTTGGTAATTTTCAGGCACCCTCGCTGATGTATTTTCTAGCTTATACGTGCTTCCTCTTCGATGTTATCACATGTAAAGTGATTACGACTGCAATGCCAGTTTCGTACTAAATTAGTGTGAATAGTATCCAATCGTCAAGCTACATTCAGCATACCTAATTATACTGGAAATTTTGCCGCACACAAAGACCTTTGATTATTCCAGTGAATTCAGTGAGCCCTGTACTCTTACTTCACTCAAAATTTGAATATGTACCAGTCTACGCAAACTGTGCCCTCCATACTCGTACGCAGCTCCAGCTTCCCCATCTTTTAGTCCACAAATTCTATACACCCCCTGCAGACGTGACAAAGAAAGGAACAGTCTCACTCCGAAAGCAAGAGTCAAGCAAGCACTCCCTTGACTAACAAAACTCCTGCAGAAGATGAAAGGGGAGAAGGCAAGAAGAAAAACTCATCGAGGGCCAAGTTCCACGTGCGAACCGCGCGGTCCCCATTTTCCAGGGGACCCGTGTGTTGATGTGTTATTCCTGACAAGTGAATCCCAATGGCCGCGCACCTTTAATTCCTCCGATCAGAGTTGAATGAGCACGAGCCCCGAAACCGCCGGCGGAAGTCGATGAAAGCGGCGTCGTGTCTTTATAAAATGCGTCGCCGGGGGGGGTTTCCACGCGTCGAATTAAACTAAACGAGCCCTCCCCGCCTGCGACGCCTTCATCCCCCTTCACCCGCCCCCCCCCCCCCCGTTTCCCTCCAGCCACGTCCTTTTTTTCCTCTTCGCCATTTCCCTGCTTGCCCCCTCCACCCCAGCCTCGAAACCCTCGCACTTTTTTCCTCTATCTTCGCTGTCGCTTTCCCTCCACGTTCGCGGGCCGTGGCGCGTGTACGTGCGCGGATCGAGGCACACGGACGCAGCACTGGGGCACCGACTCTCTATGTCGCGTTTAAACGAGATTGCTTTTAATATGCAGTATACTATAATGCTGACTGCAAATCCCCCACCCCC
This sequence comes from Andrena bicolor, assembly GCA_960531205.1. Lineage (NCBI taxonomy): Eukaryota > Metazoa > Arthropoda > Insecta > Hymenoptera > Andrenidae > Andrena > Andrena bicolor. The sequence goes on along the minus strand of OY482664.1, from coordinate 51,212,229 downwards.
CTCCCCCTCCCCGAACGGCGACGGGTTTATTCCTGGCCGTAGCCAAAAAGCAATTCTTTCAGCGACCCTCTGCTATCGCGTGTCTACGCCGCCGCGCTGGATATAATCAAGCGACATGGCGCAGTTTAAAACCCTCCGCCCTTGTGAATTAACGGCGTGTCTGGGAAATTTCATTAAAGAGGGGGCGGCGAGGGCGGGGTGTCTTGTTCGATGAACCCGTGACGCGGGTCACGCGACTAGACCGAGGGGGATGCTCGGGACGCAACTGAATCGATGACGCTTGTTGACTCGCGGAAAACGATGCGTACTTACAATTAGCGATTCGGGGAGTCGGGGAGGGGCGGGGGGGAGGAGAGGGGTGAAATTGGCAGCTGCATTCGGTGGCTTGTTGGATAGAGGACGTGGGTGTGTTGAGGGACCTTCAGGGATTTCGGGGTAGGAGAACGAGGGAATGCGATCGAGCGTGACTTTGTACCTAATTTGTTGAAACAGATATTTTTAGGTTAGGTTGTAGAGCAGCAGTTAATGCTGAACCTCACCTACTCGCCATTGTAATTTAATTTAATTTAATTGTAATGGTGCAATAAAGACATTTAATAATAATAATAATAATAATATGTGGACCGTTGTTTGGGGATGTGGATTTTTTAGGGATTTCAAAGGGTTTTTGGTTACTTTGCTGTTTTCTGTATGGGAATGTATACCTATGGGGTATTCGTTGGGGACATAATTTCTGCACGTTCGAATCACTTGATTTAGGTTATATGTATCGTTTCTCCCAGGAGGAAATTAAAATATGCCGAGGTAGAATCATAACGCATATCGCCTTGCAACTGCATCCCTGTGCAGAGTATATGCACGGTTATATTTCATTGCGGCAACTCGTACCTACTCAATAAACCACGGCAAGTGAAAAGATAAATACCAGTTTAACTCAATCACAATTATCTTGTTGAAGTGGAGCATTCAGTGGGACAGACGGAAGACTACGGTTTCATTTCGAGGCTATTATTAATTAGAATATGCACACTCGAGCGATACGTCTGCTGCGAGCTCCTTTGAACCCTTGCGGATCAGAAATCTCCTACAGACACATGCTTACAATTATTCAAACTCAATTGTTTCGCGCGAGATAGTTTTCTAGACATCAAAATAACTGCGTCTGAGGATTAAACGTCGCTTCTGTCACTAATGAATCCGAATTTAAAATACTTAAGTTCCAAGAACGCGCACCTTCTACGCGAAGTCAATTACTCCGCAATTATTCCACAATTACATGCAGCGAGGAATACGAAATGACTTAACTGTTACAATTATTTTTCCAGAGAAGCAACAGCAGGTTCCCTCAAAACAGATGCAAAAGAATGATTAAAGAAACCCAACGCAACTTCTTCCACGTGATAATGAATTGAAGAAAGTTTCTCCCTGACAAGACGACAGCGTTAAGAATGCGAAGCCGAGTTAAGCGGATGAGAGCACCCGGACATCTTTCTCCAGCTTGGAGATACACAAAGATCAGTGGCACTTTCTCCGCCGGGAACGATCCCAGCGGCTACAAGAAGGCAGGGTCGATGTCGAAGAGGAAACGGTTTCTTTTTCCATATTTCGAGGGAGTCAACAGTTTGAGGAGTTCGCCGGCTCCGTAGCAGACCGAAGATGCCGAAGTGGAGCAGCTAGGAAACTTAGCGGACGCGAGGCAAAAGAAAGTTCGTTTCAACTGTTGCACTTAACTCGCGCGCCGCTTATGAGATTTTCATCATCTTGGATATGAAACTCCGCCTCGTAACGGCTGACTTCCTATCCGCTGCGCCCGGGTCTCGCCGCCCAAATGATGATCCAGAGTCAATGTTTGAATTCCTCGGGCAACTCTAGCCCTGCAATCTAATTCCCCGTTGCCTCCCGCGGTGCAAATGAATTCTGAAAATTCCCAACAAATTTCGCTGCCTCCTTGCAGCCAGGAAAAGAACCAAACACCTAAGTATCAGAAATATCCCCAACAACTATGGATAAGGCGAAGCATGTACACATAGATAAGACCCACTAGCAGTGTGCTAGCTTGCAGGAGCAAGATCGCATGAAATTATACCCTCAACTGGCAAGTAACAAAGTAGGTAAACTAGCTACGTATCCACAATTTTATCAACCACTGCCAACAACACAGAGATAGGTAGATGCGGCAAAAAATGTCCCCGCAGGTGGCTGTTTTGCATACTTGCAACATATTACTCGTAATCCTTGATGCTGGTATTGATCAGGCACGGAAGTCACGTAATCACACAGAAACTCCGCCGACTGGCAGAAACAGAGTCGGCGCGGGGGGCGGGAGGGGGATGGGCGGAAAAGAGAGAGCCGCAACGTCGGCGCATCGATTACGAGAGAAGAGATTAAGGATCGCGCAAACGGGGATAGCCGTGTAATTTAGATGAAATTGTCTCTCGTTACATTTTCGAATCTCCGCCCCCCAAACGGCAGAGATCGCCTGGCGGATACGCGGGAGAAATGTTTATGAAAATTCACCGTAAGCGGATCCTACGGCCGATCGACTAGAAAAAGTCTTCCCGTCGCGGAAAATCTCGCGATGATCCCGCGGAGGGGCCTGTAATTCCAAGGCAGTCGCGGCGCGTGTACAGCACATGCATATTTCGCGGGCGAGGCTTTCGGTGATCAAACGTCGCGGATGCGCCGGCTGGCGGTGCATTAAAATTGCAATCACATCGCGCGAGCTTCTCGCAGAAATGGCGCGGCCCGGGGACGGGGAGGGAATGAGTGGAGCGGGGAAACAGGCAGACGCAATCTTGCGAAAAGTTGCGCGGAACTGTGCGAGGCGGTGGGCACGCGTGTTGGTTGGATTTCGGTAGAGATGGGACTTACGCGAAAATTGGTCAGAACCGATTGGATTATGCGAGGCTGTTTGGGGTGCGAGCGAGATTTGGGTTCGACCCAGTTCGCAGTCGAATTAGTTTCACGGGGAATTGAATTGTACTCTAAATTACATCGGATTTGACCATTTGCTGGGTCGAAAAGTGGCTTAGCTGGTGGGATTGTGGGAAAGGACAAGTTGCAGCGAAAGCGTGTCCCGTTTTTTTTTTAAAGGGAGGAGGATTTCTTTTGGGGAATGGGAGACGACGGTAATGTTCAATAAACAGGAGCAGCATCTGGAGCTCAGATGATCGCTCGTGGCACAGCGGGGACGTGAGTTCGGTCTGTCGAGTCTTTCTCTGAACTGTGCGCGCAAAATGTGCCTCGCTTCTCAGCCGGCCGTTCGGTGGTGGAAATAATGGGGACCGATAAATTAGAGACTGTAGATGAAACTGAGCGAGTTCTTGAGCGACTGTTATCTGAATAGCAGCAATCACGATCGCCAAGCACCAACTGTCTCGCTTGAAAGCACCCTGAGCAATTCTCCGCGATGCAACGGCTGACTTCTTTCGCTTAGGATTTCGATGGAAGATAGAAGGAGCGCTAATTTCTTCGTGCCCCTGACTACGAGCCAGTGTCTATTACAAAGCACGCCAGCTCTACCACACAGAGGGGGCCAAAAACTGGTCCCCGAGGAGTAGAATCTAAAATCAGGCATCTCTTCTATCGGGTGGAGAAAATGCCGAAACACGCGCATGAAGACATCAGAGACGGAACAGCGCCCGAAGACGCATTCCTACCGCGGCCACGTGGCTGGATGGTGGGAGAAGCGAGCCCGCCACGCTTCCAGCTTCGAGAGTAGAGGAGCAAAAAGCGTGGCGCGGGACGCGAGCGAGGATCAGCGGCTGCAGGGGGGAGCGGTGTCGAAGGATAAGAGAAACAAGACGACGAGGAGCAGACCCCTGCTAACCGGAGGTAGAAAGCGAGATAAAAGAGCGGCCGGAGGAAGAGGCAAGAGGCGGTGGCAGTCTTGTTTTGGCCTACCGGACACTGTGGGAAAGCGTCTGAATGTGGATCGTCTTCTCCCCCCTTTCGTCCCTGTCCCTCGCTCCGCGATCGCGTCCCTTTCCGTGCAGAGGCGGCCAGCTCCGAGCCTGCTGCCTCCGCTCAGCATAATAATCGATCGAGTCCGGTCTAATTGGAAAACACCGACGGCCTACGACGTCTACCTGCTCAAGGGAATCTTGGATACGCCCTGCTCCAAGTCCCTATAGCGACGCCGGACACGATGATGTAACGGGGGTCGGCCAAGTTAAGGGTGCCAACTCGAGGCTCTAGGGAAGCGTGCACATAGTTGGCGTAGTTTTTGGAGATTAGTGTGTCAGGAGTGTCCGCATAACACTCTGGGGTGTCTGGCAATCGGATTAAAGAACCGCAGGCGCTGTAATCGGTAATAGAGAACACCTTTTCATGTTATTATTATTATTATTATTATTAACGGGAAAACCCTTTAATAAGCAAGAGATACAATGCTTAAAACGAAATATAAATGTAAGCGTTACAAAATAAATTAAAATAACTTATAATAAAATAAAGTAAAATAAATAATCGGTGTGAGTACTTAATATAACATTAACGCATCAGGTCAAGTGACCTATAGATGTTGAAAATCGCGGTCGAGAGTGCTGAGGAACTTTTGTCGATCGTTGATGGGGATGTGGATTTCGCTAGGTTCTGCAGGGAGTGTTGCATGGAAACGTGTCTCTCCTGCGTGGTGAATTTGTAACTCGCGGAACGCGTGTATTAATAACTCGTTGATGGAGTATATCGCGGCTATTGTTATTAGTTTAAACAAGTTCCACCGCGGCATGACTAACGCGTCCCCGTATTATACCGCAGCTTGCAGGCTATTGCTGCTTTTGAAAATGGAAAATTCGCCTTCAACTACGTGCTTCAACCCCCCCTACCATTTTCGCTCCGAAATATCGAAAAAAAGGAAGCACCCTCTGTGCACGAAATACGAAAGGTTTCGCATCGAAAGGCGAAAACGCCATTGACTCGAGCAGATCGCGCGCCAATTACTAGCTACCAGGTACCACTTCGGTTACTACTAGTACCAATCACCACGATGTCTATCCTCGTAAATAGGATTTACGAGGATGCATTTCTACGCGATTTTTCCACGACTTGCGCGTGCTTCATTCATCCCGAGGAGTACACGTCTACGGAGCATCCTGCTAGTCCAGGATCGGCGCCACTTCCAAACCCCTCTTCCCGCCACGGCCGGCCGTCGCCACGTCGCCGTTCAAGTTTTCATTGAAACCAGTCGCGATTCACGCTACTACGACCAACGAACACGCATCGACGGCGCGTTATGCAACGTCGAACTGGATCTGAATCTCGCGACGAAAGAAATCGGGAGCCAGGAGGTATTAATGAGTCCGCCGTGATCCGAATCGCCGATCCTGGTGGACAGCGGGCAGGGAACTGGATTATAAGTGTGCCCCGTTACTACGAGCCAGTCGTCTGCCTCGATATAAATAACCAGCCGCCGTCCACTATCCACGGCCGGGGGAAACAAGTTTCCTCGGGGATTTTTAAAGGACGGGAGGAGTTACTGCGGCACGGGCGTGCAATTTCGCGTAGTTTGAATACTTAATGTTAATTGATAAACGCCGGCCCGCTTTTAAAGCGATAGCTCCGGGAAAGTTATCGGGGATCCGGCGATAAAGCTGCACCACACCGTCTTCCCACGACTGGCAACAGGAGCGCGGAACGTTTGCATCGCTAATTTAATCGGAATTCTGCGCGTAATTCGCGAACAGCTCGTGTAATTGCGCGTCATAGACAGAGGGTGCAATACCGGATAGTTTGGGGGAAAGTCGAAAATGAGACTGTAATTCAGTTGCGACGGCAGATCGAGTGTAATTTTTTACAGTAACTCCAAGAGTTTGTATGTATATTTCTACTAATTTCGATTATTCCTACGATTCGCGAATCTTTCAACTAGATTTTTTTAAAAAGTTTTGAGTATCCTCGTACGTTTTAAGCTCCTTCGTTGAAGATCTGGAGGTCCTTCCGAGCTCGTTCAATTTGACAGGTCATTGGGCGAATGGATTCCCTTCGAGGATCGAGTGCAAACCTCCAAGGGTAAAAGCTACGAGGCGAGATTACGTCTTTTCACGAGGTCGATGTAAGAATTTCGTCGGTACTTTTGAGGATCATCTATTTGCTTCTCGTGTAGGTCTCCAATGAATGGTATAAAATTATAATACTTGTACCCTTAATGGTGTGGCATTAGATGAGAACGTCGTGGAAGGTTGTGAGCGTAGCGAGGCTGATATTAAAGTGTCACGGGATAGTAACAGTTAGAAGCAGCTTTTAATTTCACGCCTTCTTTTTGCCAACCAGTTCTAATCTACCGGAAAAATTCAGCCATGATGGAGTCAGGTTGTATCTACGGTTAACAGCTTCCGACAATCTGGCCTCGATCGCTTTATTCCGTTCGATTTCCTGGCGTGCTTAAAAATATGAACAGTAATTCGTTCCCACTTTGAATATCCAATTCTTCCCAAACCAGCAGCACCAAAATCAGCTATCCCCTCAAAACACTCTAAAGAATTAGCTACTATCGATCAATAACCTTTCATCCACTCTGTCTTTAATCTCGGCAAATCTGATTGAAACTCCGAAACATATTTCACTGGTGACCGAGTAACCAGTCAACTGTGCCCCGATTATGGTTCCATTCACGCCCCTCGCATTGCAGCGCACCATCGCCGAGGAAAATTTCGCTGATTCTTTCCACAGAAAATTCAGCAACTGATTCTCTCCGGCGGGCAATTAAACAATGCTGGGTTTCAGCCAATGCAAAGTGAGCACGTGGCGCGAATAGGATCCAAAGAGCGCCAGTCTTTGATCATCATTGCACTCTCTCGAGACGGAGTAGAAATCCTGCGCGATATTATCCACGTGGCCAGCGGTGACGCTCTGTCAAATATAGAATATCAGGCCTGTGCCCGAGGACAAAATTTATTCGAGTACGCCAGCTCCAGAATCTCTGGCTCGACAGGTGGTATTTTTCAGGAGGGGACAGATAGACGAACAACCTACGAAACGTGTATCCTCGAAGCATCGAGAGAAACGTTCTGTCAAGAGCTGCGCTCAACCCTCCATCCTTAATCGACGTTCGTTTCAAGGGAAAACCGATTTCGCTTTTAAGAGCCCCTCCTCTTCTAATTGGTAAATCCCTGGGAAACAATTACGTTTTTCGATTGCCCGTCGAGCGAGCCAGTCGGAACACGAACTTTCCTCCTTTCGCGGCCGGCCGAGACGAGTCGAGCGGGTCGGCCCTCGCGTGGGGCACCGAGCAGAAATTCGATGTCAATTCCGCGCAATGATCGGGGACTTCGGGTATTCTCGTGCTCCGCGAAGGGAACCGAGTCCTCGGAGGGAATGATGGAGTCAGATTGATTTTGTAATGTTTCTTCTTTGGTGGATGGACGACGCCAGCGGACGACGGTGTTTGATTAGAAATGATAGTAGAGAGGACGCTTAGAAGAACGTTCGCGACGAAACGCTTTATGTGCGGCATCCCTGGAGGGTTCATAAGCCTCTCGAAGGGTATGGCGCATACATTACGGGAGGCTGAAAGATTTTATGAAACGAAAGTCGTGGCGAGTTACGATCACCGAAGTGTCACTATCAAAACTTTAGCTTCTACGTAGTTGGGGAATCTATTACGCAGCCCTCGACGCTGCACAGATTGAAGAGTTTTAAGAGAAGCTGGATCTCCACCTCGTCCTCATCGGCACAGATTAAGAAAAGAATGGGTATCCAATTCTCTCGTTCGTTTAATCGCGTCGTTGCGTAATGTACAATTGCTCCATCAGCGGAAAGACCAATTATAAGAAAAGAAGAAGCTGTGGCGGTGGGATCGAGCGGGTTTGCAAATGTGATCGACGGGTTTAATCAATTTTTCTCGGGCAACGATCCAGTGATCTTTGGGCGAAGCGCGAGTGGAAATTGCACAGTTGGCGAGCAAAAACGAGGCTGGCGACTCGCGGAGGCATTCGTGCAAGAAGCACGTCGCTGAAGGAGCTTTCTATTGGCCCTCGTTCCCTTCTGTCCTCTCTGGCCTATGGACGAGTCAGACAGAGAGCAACGGAGGAAAGAGGGAGGGAGTGAGAGGCAGAGTGCACAGATTCCTGTTCGTTAACCGGTGGCAGAATCCACTCGACTTAATCGATCCTTTCGCTCTTGGTCGAGTCTCTCTATGCCTTCCTCCCTTTGTTCTCGAAATGGAAGGCAGCTAGCCGCACCTCCACGTATTCGGCCGTCCTCCGGGGGATGTTCATCAACGCTCGCTAGCATTTACAGGTAATAGTACACGATATTGGCTGTCACGGGGATTCCACGGGGTCGCCGGTGTCTCGATCGGGAATCGATGAATCGCGGTGGAATCGCTTTCTCGCGTCCACGCGCCCTATTGTCCACTTCTCGTTCGATTCGCTCTTTGCGATCCCGCCGGGACGTTAATTCGCCCTTGTTCTCGACGGGACCTTCGCGATCGACGGGGCTTCGCCGTTCGACAGCCAACGAGAAATGTTCAGCCCTTTCCCCTGTCAAGCGCGGGGAATTCTCTTTTCGTAATTTTAATTTTCCTTAGTGCTCCGGTGCAGCTGCGACGTCTGCGCTTGGAAGATGAACGAGAGACGCGTCGCGGGCCGTGAGAATAAAAGTTGACGGTATTTATGAATCCCCGATCCCCACTTTGACCAAGAAGCGTCCGCTTACGGGCGCGGAAAGAAGCGCGCGAATAGCTCGAAACAAATTTCTCGATTCTTAATCAAGGGGGCTTACGACTGAACGTGGCACCAGCGGGACTTTTTCCCCGAGTGCTCGCGGAATTAAAGCAATTTCGCGCCGCCGCGATTTTCCTTTTCTAATTTCATCGTTATGTATTTCTCGGGGACTGTATTACAACGCTTTACAATGTCGTCGCGCCTTTATTCTTTTTAATTTCAGGACACCCCAGATGAGCTTTATTCGACAGAGAAATCCACTTCGTTCCTGCCTCTTCAGGTACGTGCTTCGAGGAATCGCGAGTCGCCGGTTATAAGAGTCGTTCGAGATCTCGTTTCGACTGAAAGCACGCGTAGAGCGATCGTTGCTGACACGACTATTTGAAAAGACTACGATGCAGTAAAAACGATAATATTCCTCGACTACTTCGTACACATATTTTCATGCGATATTGATCATACTGGCGTTGCTTATATTTTGCAAAGAAATAGTTCCAGCAAAATTGAACGAGTGCTACTACAGCTCCAAAAGCAAAAAACTGTAAAGTAGCATTTGAAATCCTAATTATGTAAATCCTCGCCAATTTTTCTTAAATTTGAATAAAAGATAAAGAACGTCAGACTATCGAGTTCCCATTTCTTTAACCTATCCTTCTTCGATCGCCCCATAATAATGTTTCTAGCCCCATAAGTAAGTATGGTCACGCTACCACTAAAACCGCGATAAAAATGTGAACACTATTATCGTAATTTCACTCTGTACACGAATGACGAGAGTAATTATTATATGGCACCGATTTGCCAACGGTATGCGGAAATTACCGTGCACGGAATTCCTGTTTGCCTAGCAAACGATAAACACTGTCGACAAGTTAAATGGAAATTGCAAGAATAGTGGGGGTGAAATCCCAGTAGAATTTAAAGCCTCGAAATTCCCGGCAGGAGACGCGGGCAAATTGAAAATCCTATGGTTTCGATAAATAAAATCTTTTGTCCGATACTGTTCCGCGGCAAGAGCCACTCGGCCACCGGCTAAACGATTTTATTTTCCCAAACATTTTTTTAGCACACGCGACCGCTATTTCTTCCTTCGTTTTTTTCATTTTGCGCCGCCCCAATAATTTCGAGACTCAGGCGGCACAGTTCGAAACAAAGCAGCGTTACGATGAAAATGAACTCGCTGCGCTGTTACAAAAGATGCAAAACAATAATCAGTGGAAAAAGATTTTTTAGGGAAACAACGGCAGCGCTTTCTCAATACTTTACGATCGCGTCGCTTCTCGTTGCCTTTTTCACGCTGCTGGATATTGGGAATGCAAAGTGCAACGATGCAGTTGAATGCAATCGTTCTTCCTCTACGAAAAAAAACCTTTTCCTTAATCTTTCCACCACGCCACTCAAGCATTAGAGGTAAGATAAACTTTTTGCCTATGCGAGGAAATTATTTGGCAATATAAACGAAAGGGTTAACATTCCAAATGGTTGCCATCGTGTGACATATGTGGTAGCATAATAATTAATCACAACACCATTCCATAACGCAGGAGTTACTTTACTCGCAGACAATTATTTAAATTAAAAATCCCATAGTGCATAATCGAAAAAATACCAAGTCAACAAAAATCTTAAAATTCCTAAAGTATATCAAACTGTATAATAAGTTGTGAACGCAAATAGTTTTCGTTTCGTGCCGCTAATAACCCCTTTAAGCGGTTGATGCGATCTAAAATAACGGAAGGAAAAAGAATGGCTGCCATCTAACCCAAAAAATTCCTCCGAAGAAAACTCTACAATATTCAAGATATCGCTCGACTGCATAAATCTAGGCTAATGCAAATAGCTTATGCAAATTCCACCGTTTAAATGGACTGATAAAAAGAGAATTAAGACCACCGTCATTATTGTCAGCGTCATCGTCATCCTCGTCCCCGGTGTCGTTATTATCGCCATTACACCAGCATTCCATGTCAGAAAAATTCTCGTTGAACGCTGAAAGCCTTCATCCGTACGGTGCCTTCGCCATGTATTTTCTTTTCCATGGAAAGGAGGAAAGTCCGGCAATTTCTGTGACTCGCCTGTCAAAAAGGAAACGTCCAGTTCCACGTGAAAAAGCTGCGGCCGCTCGGCATCTTCCGCCGCACGTTAAGCAGGGCACAAAGGGGACAAGAGCGTTTCCGCTCGCCGGGATATGCGAATGGGTTAAGTTGGCTGTTTTGTGCGGCGTGAGATTGGGTTGATAGCCCCGGGGCCATCCACGGACGAGTTCTCAGCCGAGCAATAGGTAGCGATGGCCACGATTCCGTGATCCAACGATCTTTCCTGCGGATCGACTCCGAAGAATCTGCTGCGGGATATTCAGAAGGATTTTAATGAGTTGATCGAAGTGGGTATGTTTCATCGAGAAGCGAAAGAACAGGTTCCTCCCGGAGGGAATGAAACGTTGCAGGTTGCAACATCGAGTGTTTTTCATCTTGTTTTCTGGTAGATTAAAGCAGAACCGAGGATATTGGAAAGTATGGCGATAATTACTGGCGTCGAGCGTGCAGCGCACAGCCTCGCATTTCAATAAAACGTCTGGTCAATGAGCAGTGATTTTTCATTCTAATTAGGAATTTTTATTAGCCACGCTCGTAATTTAATTATTCTGTACCCAAGGAACACTGCGTCTTAAGTTTTTCAATCTTCCGGAATCGAAGGAGGCAAACCGAGTAGCGCAAGTATACTCTGCCGAAGTATCTCCAACGAAATCATAAACTTCACTCTTCCGAAGACTAGCTGCCCCTTGGAACGTGCGCAGACCCACATCATTAACAAGACTCCGCGCAAACTTCTCAGACTCCATCGTGTCCTGAAGCCCGGAGCTAATCTACCAAGCCCTAGAACGAAACCGCGCTGGGTCGATCCAACCTATCGATCGATCATCAGCCTACAAGCCATCTAAATCGACAGATCCTCCGCAACCTGACGCCTCCATAGCCCACCTCCTCGCCATCTTGGCATCTTTCCACAAGCAACCCACATCCATTACTCCACAACACATCCACCTCCATACTTCAAATACCATCATTCCTACTTTCCTCCATCTCCCACCAACAACTCTCCAACACTCCACTCCAAATTCCCTTTCAGCCCCTTAACAAGTGTCACGATCCCCCATAATCTCCCCACCAGCTCCCCATGTATAGTACAGCACCTAAAGAGGATATATCAGTCCGCAATATCCGCCGGTGTCCCAAAGTTTACAGCTTTGAGGTTTCGCAACAGGAGGTTTGGCATTTTTTTGCAAGCTAAGGTTTCCGGACCTCTTGCTCCAAAACCTCAAAGCTGTAAAGTTTGGTACTCTCGCGAGTTGTACGACGTAGATATATCTAGGTAGATACCAAACCCCGTTTAAACCCACCATGCCAGAAAAATCCTGGACCAAGAGCCGCGAGGACGAACAATGGGGTGTTCGAGCGTGGCTCGAGGTCGTCGCTAGCGAAAGGATGAATCGAGAGACGCGGGGATGACAGGCGAAGCAAGAGCGCGCGAGTAGACCAGGCGAGGATGAAAGAGGGGAGGCAGGGTGGTTGATGAGCAACGGTGAAGCACGGGTGCAGGTGCATCGAGCTGGTCGCTCGACGTTCGCGTGGCGAGCGACAGGGATAGCCTGGGCCCCGAACGAGGATGCCAGCCACCGTTGAAGGGGGACCGGTGGAAGCCGGTTTTGTACCGTCGGTAGCTCTACTCCCCCCCCCCCTTCTGTATCTCCGCTGTTTTCTGGTCCTCTCTGCATGCTGGGCAGCCTCGAAACCACGACAGCCTCTCCTTCGAGGCTTTTCCACCGCGCGCCCCACCTCGCCATCTGCACTCCCGCTCGTCCTTTATGTCTGAAGCTGCGTGTATCGCGATCGCCGGGCCCCCCTTTTATGCTCACGCTGCCGGACGCGGAGCGTGGTCAGTTTCCAGCCACATTTATGTACGCCTTTGATGACCACCTCGTCCTGGGTCCACGATCGCTCGCTGGCAGCCCGCTCGAGTTTTCACAGGCGTGGTTCTGTCGGACTGTCGGCGACAGCTTCGACGGCTTTGTGTTCACCTGTGTGCGCGGGCTTGGAGTTCCTTCGTCTGTCAGTTCTTCATCTATGGGTACCAATGTTTTGACTTTTGGGTTCCCCGGTTGGGGTGGTTATCCACGGGTTGAGGAAGATTTTTGCTTCGCGGTGATTTATCGTTTTCCCTTCAGCTGGTGGGAGGTTGAAACGGTACGTAAAGGGATGGATAAAGTTAGTTCGAGGGATTTAGGTAATTACGGAGATGACCGAACGCGTAATGCTGGAGGAATAATATTCCCAGCGTCCAGAAGGCAAGATATCGCATGGAGCTTCGCAGTTTAAACGCTTCTTTTGAAAGGGACCGGGTCAATGCCTGCAACGGAGGATGACTTCGTACAACCGAGGTTAGCCTTGGCAGAGAGCGAACAGACGTTTGCATACAGCTTCCATTTACCCTGTAAAAGTGTAAAACGACGGGAATGTGGATCGAACGCGTGTTTCCTCGGACAACAGGTTCCCTGAATGCGTTCCACTCCAATGATTTATTTTGAATTCCGCCAATCTATTCTCTATCGCGAATTCCCCTGCCTGTGCGAGGAGCAACGCTCGTCGGACATACATATTTTCACTGTACATAACCGTATATTTTCAAGCCATCAGGAGGACTAGGTATGAAACGTAAAATTCCGTTCGACGAACACGCGCGGCGAAGTCAAAAAGAATAATCTTGAAAATGTTGATGCATCGTACCTTTCCTTTTACCCTCTCATCCCATCTCTCTGTTTTCTCTCACCCCGCCGAGACCCACCCCCTTTTCTTTCCGCCGCGTGCACATCTCGGAGGAGCGTGTAATTTTTCCTTCCATCGCAATTCCATCATCCACCGTGGCGCGGAAAAGGGAGTCAGCGGACAGACTATCGCGATGGATCTTGACCCAGTTTATCAATCATTTTTAGAAAATCCTAATGGACCTCGGCAATCAAATCCTAATGCATTTTCGTAATCAGCCAAGGGGAAAGGCAGCGGCACACTTACGAAAATATCCATTAACGTTCGAGGAGGTCGGGGCTGGTCTGGCTGGGCGACCGTGAAAGACTGATCGACCGAGCAACTTTTGCGGAACTATGATTCGAACAGACTGCTCTTACGCCGTCCGGGACACTAAATTCACCTGCCGCTCCCGAGGGGCGCTGGCGTCGCGAAAAATGGCGGTCCCTCGACCTCCGTCCTCCGACTGAAAATTATAATTCCGTCCTATTCTCCTCTGCTCCATTTTTCCACCCTTCTTTGCCGGTGCAACGACACTGGGACGCGGCACAATTCTGACAGCATCGATAATGCGCGTGTAGTTTGCTCGGTTAGCGCGGAACGTCCGTGCCGAGTGCAGGGCGTTGCGAACAGCGTGGATCGAACGAAACCCATCGAGATATGTAATATAAATTCCGCGCAACTCGGATTTAGGATGTTCACCGGTATTTCTATAAATCACCGCGGCCCCGAACGCGTAATTAGAGATGCCGTTGAAACTGTACGCAATAATCGAGCCGCCATTTAAATCGTTAAAGGGCGGACGGATACTAGAGACAAATCGGTTTCGCGCGATGAAAGGGCGAAATTAAACGGGGCGAAAGTGCATCAGCGGTACTTGTTTTCCGAGCCTGCGCAATGAAGTGAATTCATCCACGAGGTGGGGGCAGCAAATTCAACGGAAATAGAGGGCGAGGTGAGGTGGTGGGAAAAAATGAGAAGTAGAACAAAATTTCCAACTACTCGCAGCGAGCACGCTTTTCACGGAAGAAAAGCGAGCGAAGCCTCTTATGGAAATCAATGCTCCAAGGAAATCACTGAACGTGATGCTGTATATCGATCGGTGTACCTTCGATTGAAGAAATCGATCCTCGCGATAATTGCTTTCCATGCACGAGCCTTTGGTGAACTTGTCTTGGTTGCTTTTATGTAACTTCGTTGAACTTTACATATCCAGTTGCGTGGGTTATCAAAACTACTTACCAATGAAACATCGCGGTGAAAATAGTGCGGGCAAGAGAAATGACCGATTAAATCAACGACGTTGAACCCACAAAAACTCATTAAGCAATGAAATAATCATTGTACCATCGGGGAGAAAATCACTCCCTTCAAAAGGTATCCTAATGCTGCGTTTATCCAAAAATTTTACGACTCTTAATGACAAAACGGAAATACCCCACGCGGAATTTCACAACACAGTCGGATCCTTTCGTTTCAATTTCACTGGTTCGTTTCCATATCGATTCCATAGGTGGTGAAAAAAAAAAGGTGAAACAAAAGGCACGAGAACGCGATACTCTACACCAGATTTCGCAGTTTTATCGCATCGACATTCAACGGTCGTAATCTGATGGCCAGAGATAATTCGATATCGGGTTTCATGGTTAAAAGATCGGATTTTATGACGGGCCAGACAACAATAGATTTAATTATCATTGGAAATTTAAATAAAACACAGGAATACCTTGCCCCCCCCCCCCGTTGTCCCACGCCCACGAGTGTTTCAGCTGAAAATCGGACGGGCGCAATCGGTATGCACGTTTTAATTACAACATCCCCGTGGACGCTTGTTTCCAACAGTCGTTCCCTGGCATTATTACTGCATATTTAACGTCGATTATGCTATAATCGTATCAATTGGCTATAATTATTGCCTCCTATCGGTGTGATTAAAATATCGTTACTTTATTATTCGGCGTTCGACGCTGCTTCAAGTGGAGATCGCCAGCGAAGCTCCACAAGCATCGTCCACCACGCATTGATGGTGAAAGGAAAATTTAAATCTCTATTATGCACCGATGGTCACTACCAACGGTCTGTTCTGGGCAACCATCCGATTTACGAGAGATTAATTTCAAATAAACCTTATTTCCGTTACCATTCGCAGTTACCATCGACGACGAAAGCAAAGAACGATTATTCCATAGAACGTCGCCACTTGCCAAGCTTCCAGCTGCCGATAGCTTATGTAGACGCAAAAACGAGTGCCCCAATTAAACTACTTAGATTCACTATTTCTCTCGTAACGGCTGGCGTTCCACGACCAGCTACTTATCGTTGGCCGAACGGCGAGATGAAAGCGAGAAACGTAGAAAACAATCGAACGGTCGAGGCGCGGTCGTTGGCTGGAAATGGAAAGACCTACGTCGAGGCGGGAGACGCTGCCGGTTAAGGGTTAAATCGAGGGGATGAAAGGCCTCTGGCATCGAAATCAGGGCCTGAATTGTCAACGGTTGCACGCCGCTCGGAATCTCGGGAAACCAGTCACGTCCCGGGCTCGCAGGATGCGTGGACCGTCTCCCGAGGTGCAGTTCCCAGATGCTGGTGCGCTTCGAGGCTGCTACCGAGAAACCGTAGTTTTCCTTATCCAGGGCGAGGCAGCGGCGTTGCTGAACGCGCGTGCCGCATACAGGAACGATCCCAATTCCCTTCGTAAACGGGCCGAGGCACCCAACGAACACCGGGCTAAGGGCTGGTGCAATCTCGCAACCCCTAACTTCGTGGCTCGGTAAAAGCGTGGAGGAGATCGTTGCTCATTTGTGGCAAGTGCGTGGGATTCGAGTGGATTCTCGATAGGAGCGATGTTAAATAGAGTAACTTTCACGATGTTGGGGTGTTTGCGGAGTGGCAAAGAGCAAAAGTGGCATGGGGGGAATGAAGTGAATGAAGACATTTTTGTATCGAACGGTAGGTGGCAATTCGATGAGTTAAGAAGTCTATACACCTGACATTGTACTGTGAAAGTGCTAGGGCTGATTATTTTCGAAAGAACTGTTAGTGACTGGAAGTCCTGGACTTGCGCCGCTCGTCGAAAAGATTCCGCTGGTATTACTAATCCTAATGCCTTCGTATCTCGGCCACGATTAATCACGCCAGCAGAGTACGCGGCGAAGTGATACAATTTTTAGAAAAAGTCAATCCACCGTGAAACAATGGCCGCCGGCGCAACAGAGAACAGGGACCAAGAATGCAGCCCGACTGCATTCCGATCTCTTTAGCAGTTCGGCAGGGGGAGTTCTTATCGGTGCACGTGACAATGCCTTACAAGCGCGTTATGCCTCGATAATCGATTCGATCCGATACACAGACCTGTCAAAACGCGAGGGAAAAAAATGCGCAGGGGGAAAGGACAGTCCGTGCACGCGCATGTTATTTCCTCGCGTGATCGATATCGGAGCGTATGGTCTCTGGTACGTGGCGTGCCTCGGGATTTCCCCTCCGTTAAAAAGAGAAATTATTGCCGTTGCAACGGGAAAATATGAATTCACCGGGTTCCTTTAGGAAAACGTATTTATAGAAAGCTCCTCGAGCACATAAATTCCCCGGCGCACTTTTAAACCAGAAATTTATAAAGCCGTTGCGACGCGTTACGAAGCTTCGTGATTTACCGAGGAATCGGGCAAGCTGGCATTCGAGACCGCGTGATAATTGGCGCCGCTGTGAGCGCTGAGACGAGAGCAGAACAATGATCGTCATTTCTCGATGAGACTAACGTCAAACTTTATCCAAGCGCGACTTCCGGAGGATCCGAAAATTTTAATAAAAACGGAGGATAAATCTGGCAAAATCCTTCGAGCACAGTGTACCGGGGGCTAAGTAAGAAACAATTATTCCACCGTGAAACTCGCATTTGCGGGGCTCGTAACTCGGAATGAGAATGAACAACGGCGGCAAGCACGATGGATTTTATCCGCGGCAACTTTTGCCTCGACCCCCTCGGTACCGTAAAATCGAGGCTTTTATCCTGCCACGTGCCGTCGGTATATCGCGGAGCGGTGTCAGTCGATTAAAATGAAACTCTGAGGAACCGAGTTTCACGGAAGATAATAAATTCCAGCAATGCGGCTGCATTGACGTAACTGACTCGCCGATACTGCTGAATGAATAGCTGGTACGCGCGTAGTACGCGCGCCGCCGCCCCCGCCTCGCCCTCCTTTCTCTAGTACGAATTTCGTTGCTGCGGAGCATTATTCACGCGTACCTGTACTGCATAAATATATACAACTCCCGCGCGAAATATAATTCAATACTGAATGCACGGTCAGGCGAAAAAAGGAGCGCGGGAAAAAGAATGAACCAACAAATAAATATCTGCCAATGGCAACGAGCCCCCGGATTCAAAGAGCGTCCCTGCGAGCCAGGATTTTTGAAACGTTGCCAACCAGCCTGCTAAAATATTAATTAACAGAAGGAGCCCCACACGCGGATGGTTCTTTGAGATATTACTGGCACAACGTTCTAGGGGAATTGGTTTTGTTTAAGGAGTGGAATTTTCAATTAGGGGTGAATATTTGAGATCTGCGAACGATTCCTTCGATTTTTAAGGGGAATCGAAGTTGGGTCGCACCTGGTTTGCACGAAGAATATTAACGTGTTGATAATTGTGGTAGATAAGAACGCTCGAGGGTGGTTTAATAAAGAAATTAATGGCGTGGATTCCGAGGTGAATAAAGCCGAGCTCTATCTAATTACGTCTAAGGAATTATTGTTGAGCAAGACCAACAAGTAGCTATGCGGTTGGAAATCGAGTTAGGGATCTTATTGGAAACAAATAGTTGCGCTCAAGAACAGGGGCTCGATACTATACGCCCTGCATCGTCGACAAACCTTCTAATTTGTCGATAAGATCGATCTTCCGCTGTTCAGTTTCTCCGATCGATTGCTCAGAAATGTTTGAAAGACAGGAAGGAATGCACTTAATGTGAAATTACTATGATGCAGCTAATCCTAAGATTGCTACGCTTCTCGCGCCACTGCTCCCTGGAAGGGCCCTTCAGCTGGAAAAGAGCTCTCTGCCCCTTAATTCCATCTGCTTCCTCCAACAAGACCATTGTCAAAACCTTGTTCAAACTTCTGTCGGATACTTGGATAGGCACCGTTGCTGCTAGAGCGACGGGGAAAAGTGCAATCGATGCAACGAAGCACGCGAGTTACTCGCCTTCTGCAAGTACACTCGTTAGGACGAAGTTTTTCAACTTCTAGAACCTGGATTCACGTTTGATGTTTTGCTACTTGGAAAGATGTCGCTGATGACTCAAAAGATGCGCAACAGAAGGCACCCCTTGCATTAATAAAATTAGCGATCTGAATATTAGAATACAACTCTACTTATTTACAATTCCACGCTATTAGCGCTTTGAGAGATGCAAGTTTCCGAGAAACGGACCCTAGACAAAATACTTTCGATGCTTTCGGGAACAAATCAACGTGAAAGTACGACAAAACAGTTGAATCGCCTTCATTCCTCAATACCATAACGAGATAGAAATGGAAAGTTCCTCGTCCTACAGTGTCGCACGATTTACCTACATAACAAACAAGTTTACCATGTTTCGTATACCTATCCAATCTGCTTCGAGGGCTTTCAAAGGAATAAAACGCAGTAGCATCGCTTACACACGACGTTGTTACAGCGTGACTAATCAGGGTGTCAGAAATAGTTGGCGGCGCGCTAATTCGCAGATCGATCGCAAAGTTTCGCAACCGCCAGGAAATCCAGCTGAGAAAGGAGCTTTAGATACGGAGCTGCTGGCGACCGGCGGTTCCAGTCTCCGCAGGGTAAACCAGCGTCCCATAATCCGCGAGCGTTCCGGCGAGGTGGCCCGACCGCGAATCGCCGATGCGTTTCCGCTCGGGCAGGACGCAGAGGCGGACTTCGATGCCGTCGATCGCTGAGAATTCGATTGATTTCACGGCCGTGTCCGCGTCGCCGTGCACACGGGCACACGCATCTCGCGGTCGCCTCTCGTATTACCGTGAGAGAAAGGGAGCCCCGGACTCGTCAGCCCGGTGAAAACTCGATCCTCCGCCGCGTTGTCCCGTCCCCGACCAATTGATCTTTATGAGAAATTCAACGAAGCAGCCCGCTCACGGTTACACAATACTCCTTGACCGCCTCTAATACTCCTCTCGCTGCCTCGGCTCGGTATCAATGATCCGCACTGGGATCTGGCTGGCTCGAATTCCTGGCAATGCTAGGATCCACCGACCCACCTCCTCTGCGTCCACTTGCAAGTTTCGCGCTATCGACCATCGATATCAACTTTCACGAGCTGCCTTTCCGCGGACTGCTTTCCGTTTCCAGTGTCATTCAGCTGATGGGAAAGAGCTTAGTGATTCTGGTGGGTGGATTTCAGAGATGGTTTGTGGGATTTAAAGAGGTAAGGGACAAGCTCTCTGTGGAAGAATTTCGTTGGGTGGGGAAATTTTCGAGGAGGATCGCAAAGGGCTGCAGTCGTTTAAGTGGTACAAGTCAATGGATTCTGATACCTACTTGTTTGTAAGTAGTGTCGTGGGTGTTTGGAGGACAGTGATCCTTGAACCGCTGGATGGTATCTACCTTAATATGTGATCTCGAAAGTTCAGTGAAGGATTAGTGGATTTTCATGGATTATCCTCCGTTTCTGTACCAAAGTGACTTAAGGGTACTACTTAGAAAGTCTGTTTTGTCGAAAATGAATCATTTCTTTTTCATTTAATTACGAATAAATAAATTGAAGCTGAGACTTGTCCTTTGACACAATGTTTATTGACATCATAAGCTTTAAAAAAAACATTTCTGATTCAATTTATTTTCTTGTATTTAATTGAAAAAGAAATGCTTAATTTTTTACAAAGAAAACAACTGCCTAGTACCCTTAACTGGCGAACGATGATTATTGTTAGATTCTCGTTAGACTCGTCCCGCTCCCAACCCCGCGTGAAGCGAACGAATAACAGTTAAGGCAACGAGCAGAAAGTTTTCCAACCCCTTTGTCCGTCTTCCTTCGCGAGGATTTGCACCAGCCCCTAATATTTCCAAGTTTTAATTCGATATCGGGGTATTCGCAATACAGCTGATTGCCCGCCCGTTCGATCGATTCATCCCAACGAAAGTTTGACGCGGATGAAAGGCACGAGTCGTTGGGCTGACTCTGCCCGATCGATATATCGAAACACCAGAATCGCTCCATTTACGAGAATTCCAAGGGAAATTAGTTACAGCAACGCTCCTTCGCTCCCTTTTACCCACGTACCACCGAGTTACTAATCTAAATCCTTCTTCAACTGACAAAATTGAATAAAAGAAGAAACCCAGGTACGAGAAGGAGGAATTAAAACGGTGCCTATCTTCTATCCGCTCCTCCCGCGTCTTGCAGAAATTACTGAAAACTCCGCCGACAGCGCAGCTATTCCTCACCCCAGCGCTCCATAATTAACGGAAAAAATATTTAAAGCAAACGGTGCTCGCGAGCGGAGCCAGCCACCCTGTTCCCTGTTAGTTTTAATCATCACCGCAGAGTTGGCAAGTTAAGGGCGCAAAAACGGCACGGTGTTATCAATATGAGAACCCGCAGTGTTCCATCGCCGGAACTTCGCAGTTTCGCTAATGTAAATCAAAGTTCGTAAGCTCGCGGCAGCCAGAACGTAGCCGGGCCCCCAAGGCTAGCCAACTGCCAACGAACATCGCCTTTACTTTATTTATCAGTCTACCAGCCGTATCGATCCTGTCCCCTCGCGTTAATCAACCCCCTCCCCCTGTTCGTCTAAAGTAGCGAATTTCATGGGGGAAGGGAGTGGAAAAAAAACGGGTCCAACAGTCGTTCGTTTGGCGTCGATTAATCGGGAATCAGCAACCCCTCGTCGATACGGAGAAGGTAACAGACGCTCGACTCGAGTCGAAGGGGCTGGAAATGCTGGAATGAAATGATTGTCTTGAAGGAGACGAGCGGCGCGATTGGTCGTCGATTAACCGAGCCCGATTCCTCGTGCACCGACGCAACACAACGTTCCCAAGTAATGGAACTAGTGAAATTTAATTACTACCGCTCCAACGACAGCCAGGCGTCAAGCTTTGAGTCAACTCTTTGAACTTGAGTCGTGACGGAGTGCCGCCTCGACCGAGGAGGCCTTATTGTCTCTAAAATTGCCATTGGTATTCACGAATATCACGCTATCCGGCTTAATTGGCGTTCAGCGACGTCAACGATGGCGGATTGGATTATCGTTGGGCAACGGTGTTCGAAATCTTTGAAGTTACGATCAGGGGGATGAAAAAGTGGGGAACGCCTATGCCCGAGGATAGGGTGAGATTAGAGTTTAAATAAAAAAACAAACCCTGATGTGGTGATAATGAATTAGGGATACATTGTTCTGTCGAAAATCAGAAGTAGCGTGTGACGAAAGGAATAGTTAAACTGTCTTAAAGGAATCTAGAGATTCTGGTTAAGAGGGCAACGCGCCAGAAATAGAGTACAGAGCAGAAAATCCTCTGAACTCGCTTCCTGTCTCTGGTCGATCGTCCATTGAGGATTCCAGCCAGTCGGCATACGTGGCGGAAGTGGCCTTTCGTAATTTCATGTACCGTTCATACGTGACGGAAGCATCATCGCGTCGCCACTTAGAAATTGCACGGCAGTTTACTGTAGCGAATTCTTGCAACGCGCGTCCACGCGACGTGTAACTTTTCAGCAACCCGAAATCGATTGAGAGAAGTGCCGTCAGAAGTTTGACCTTATAATTGCACCGATTTTCCAATGAAAACTCAATAATAACGCTGCTCCTTAAAGAAATAGGTATTTTCATTTCATCTCCTCGTCGAATCTAACATTTTTATGCTTAAAGTTACTCCTAATAAAAATTTGTATGGTCAATGGTCACCCCTCCCTCAAATTATGTAGCTCACAATTGTTATTTCAAGTATACTCAGTTGATACAAACAGCGTTGGTTTAGAAGAGATGGAATAAATTATTAAACGTGTAGGTATATTTAAAACGCATAAATGAGCCCTAAGACTCGACGAACGACCAGATGATAAAATGTATTCAGCCACGTTCCCAGTGACGGGGTGTTATTATCGGATTTTCATAAAATCGCTTAAAGGTCGGATATTTAAAAAAGAAAAAAATGACCCGAGCATACGCCCTTACTTTGAGCCCCTGTTTTCCCTTGTTCCGTGCCTTTCTTTTTTGCTATTCACCTGCTCCACTTTTCCTCCTATTTCCTTCCTCCAGCCCTTACCGAGCCCTCATTACCCTCCATTATCCTTGCACTCGCTCGCGACATATTTTAAGGTTAATCATCCAACGGGCTGATGAAATAATACAATCTCCCGGGCTTTAGAGGAAAACGACCAGAAGTGTATTGCACTTGTAGCTTTTGCAATGTCCTTACAAATTCTATACAGGAAGGACAATTCTGGCTGTCCTCCGCTGAAGAGGTCTAGCTTTTGCTGAAAAAATCAGATGGAAATACTTCCAAAGTGGCCACAAGCTTCGCATGAATCGTGGAATGTGATATGATATCGAGATTTTAAGCGACTGGTTCTCCCTTGCAAAATGGATGCAAAAGAAAAATCTTAGGTGGATCAGCAAAAAGCAGCTTCCTTCCAGTTACGAGTCATTCCTGTCTCTTTTATCGACTTTTCTTCTCTTAGTAATCAGTCACTTCCCTGGGCTCTTGAGTCTACCAATTTCTCAGGCTTATGAGAGTGTTTCTTGTGTACGTGATATCGGAAGGAATAGGTGCTTCTATTGGATATAATTTTTAAGGGATTCTGAGGAACATTTTCGTGTGTAGGTGGATGAATGCTGAGGGGTGAGAGTGGAGGTTCGATGGATCGCAGACGAGACCAGCTCCCTCGGATTTTGCCCGCACAAAAGATCGTGTTTTTGCCGCCCGTGGATTTCGAACCGTCTGCCTGGTCGACACACCTCTAGTCGCCAGCGAATTTACGAGTTGAAATTTATCTTTCTACCTGTCCGTCGCGTTTCCGCATTCCCTAGCCAACTGTTTGCTGCCTATACTCGCCAGTTCCCCTTTTTTCTCCAAATTCTCCTCATTTCTGTTAAGAAACGATATAAAAGCACTTCCTGCTTTTCCTTCCAATCGCCTTCACCCGTTCGTTCATCGAACACCCTTCATCCCTTAATTATGTCGAATGATCGACGTGTTCTACTGTATCGAGAAACGAAGACTCGCGAGAATTCAAGCTTCTATGCCTCTGTCTTTCGCTCGGAGCGTTTCAGACACAGTAGGATACGATTTATCGCGTTTCAAATGCAGTGGAGGTAATATCGTGACTATGAATCGTTGGTATCTCGAGAAAATGTACGACTCAGAGATACTTATTCCGAAGCAGGCTGCGTATCACGAACGAAGACGAGGATAAATCTCAAAATTTACAAAAAGCAAGGTCTGAAAATACCTGCGATACTATCGTAAACAATAGCATTGAAGAAGATGCGAGGAACTTGTCGCTTTTTTCTGCCCCAAAACCAGATCCCCCCACACGACCAGCTAACCTACATATCTCCAAAGCAACGCGTCGAAAATTGCTCTTCATCCCGAACACACGCTCCGAATGCCTCCAGATAAATTAACTTTCGAGCCAAGATCCCATACCGATCTCGCTGCGTGCTCACCCAAAATTATCAGGCCCCCTCTGAAATCGTCCGCCTAAATCTCTCGATTATAATTGTTGAGGCACGCAATATCTCAAGTTTTCACCTAGTTTCCCCCTCGGGCTTAACTAGCTTAATGCTGGATAACCAGGCCGAGACCCTCGTTGATAAATCGAGGGATCATCTAATTACCTGCCGCATAACGTACAGTTATACCATCGCCCGACAGACGATATATGCACGTTATGCTCGGATAAACGAGATCGTCCCTTTCCACCGCGTATACCTTGTCCACCGACCGGCATTAACTTCGTCGTTCCAACTTGAAACGATATTCGACGCCACTTTGATCGGACACCGATCGAACGACGTAATAACGGCCAGATCGATGATCCGCTTTGCCGCGGGAGGAAAAGATTACGGATCATCCCCTATCGCCTGGGACGCTGTGTACGGATCGTGCATTGGTTTGCTTCCGAGCTCTTTGAAATCTCTGATTAAAATTTGCTCTCTGTGCGAAACCGTGACGGGCTGAACAGTGATGTAAAGTGAAGTGATTAAAGGCGAGGGTTTAATTTCGGGGAGGCGCTATAAACTATAAAGGCTGGAAGATTTTGTTAAGTAATAGTTTGTGCAAGGAATTATTTGTGTATGTACCTACTAGTGGTAGTTTGTTTTTAAGAGTGTGAGATTTCTGGGGTGCACAGCTGAGAGTTGTAGGTAATGCAGAGGGACTTTCATGTAGCGAATTTATTGGTTCTTCGGGAAAAATAAGAAAAATAAAGATCATCGATGCGGAGTGCTCGAGTAAAAGCGCTTAAGCGGCTGAATAAACTTGGACGAATCAGATTTCGGCTTGCTCTGGCGAAACTAATTATTAAAGAAACATTGAATCCATTAACGCCTCGTAGAAATCGTTTATCCTTCGAGGATTTTAAAACCCTGCCATTTGCAGCGTATCTAGCCACCACTCTGTAATTATTAAAATATATATTTTTAAATCACTTTAATGGTTAAGTGATTAAGTAATCTTCTTCGAGTGTTCTTGGGAAACGGTTTTAGCGAACGTTGGATTTTAGAGATGGAGATAAGTACAGGTTTCCCTTTGGAATGTAATGGGAATTAATTCGTCGAATTAAATTCAAATCGTGATAATTTTATCGCAAGCTCCTGCCTTCTATTTTTATAAAGCTAAGTGACTGTAAAAAGAAAGATGTTAAGATTTCCAACATCACAATTCCTTTGAATTCTGACAACCAGAAATCACGATCTTGCATCACACCAACTCACGCTTGTCAGTCAAACGAACAATAACGATTCTAAAACCACTTGACCCAGAAGGGTGAGTATCTTCGATTATTCGAGCCAGTGGAATCAGAGACCATCCCTTGCAACCACCTAAACCACCTAAACTACGAAGTACAATTTCAATTCACTTAAAACAGTGATCCCAGAAACTCAGACACCCCAATTATTAACTATTATTGTCAGGTGACGTAAAAAGAAAGACCAAGTCCCCGATCACACACCAAATACCTACGCATTAAAATGAAGACACCTATCAAGACGCTGTGCACGCCGCTATCCGTGCAATTACACAGAAACTTCAAACTCCGCTCGCCCCGAAAACAGAAAGTCACCCCCGCTGTACAAAAAGTACCGACCGATCGCCGAGGGACAAGTACAAATGACACAAGTCCGTGGCAAAGGTTACAGGCCTGAACTAACGACACGTAGCGGTGTTCCATCAGCGTGTTACCGTGACTCATCCAACTCCTCGAACTTCTCTTCAGGGGTTCCGTCCACTGGCGCCGAGTTAAATGGTGAATGACACAGGGCCACGGGACAATCGGGGTTAACTTCTCGTGTCAATTGCTACTCGGATTTGTCGCAGGCTTCCAGCTCCCCCTGCGCCAGCCTGGCCACGCTAAACATCGCGACTTAGCATCACCAGCAGCATTTTATTTAGGCTGGCGTTTTTCACTGCTTACCTTAGATATTGGGTGGGAAGCTTGCTAACCGATTGTACTGTAATACAATTCCATATAATTGTATTAAGTCGGTGGGAAAGTTCGCTCGCTCGCTGTTGGATGATGTTAAGTGCGAGGAAATATCCTTTTATCACTAGAGCAGGGTTTACTAAAATTCTAAGGGCAAGTTTGTTAGCGATTGTACATATAACTTGGGAATAGCGACTTCAGTTTAGAAGCTAAACGGAGGACGAAAGATCGCGCGACGCTGACCACGCGTTAATTGCAAGCAATTCGTGGTGCACGTAATGCGGAGGGTAACATTTGGATTTAAATTAAGTACGGTAAATGTATGTAACGTGCGAGAAATTAAGTCGCGTCGGTGTTGTTATTAAGGAAGCAGCGTCCCGCGGACACGCTCCTGAACAACGAAATGGACTTTACGGATAAGCAGGAATTTCGTTATGAAAATCATGGGACGAAGTCGTCTCTCCCACCCGCCTTCTGTCGCGACTGTATACTTTCATGATAATCCGCGTAGCAGAGTTTACGAACGCGGAATTATCCGTTTAAGGGATAGGGAGGGGCGGCTGTAAAGTGGCGGACACGTGTCACCGTTGTACAGTAAAAAGAAGCAGGGTTGGCTGGCGTTGTCGTTAAATTAATTCTCATTAGAAATGCTGAATACGCAAGGTGCGCGCCACTTCCCTGAAATTAACTTCCATCGTCGTTTTTACTGCCGCGTTAAAAACGAATTGAAAACACTGCGAGCCCCCAAGGCTTTACCTTAATCCTCCAACGGTACCTCTGTTTCGCTTGTCCTCCTAAAGAGCCACTCACCCATACGAGTTCCGCTTTTAAATCGCGGGGGCGAAGCGATATCAAGCAAATGCAGAGAGACGATCCGAGTGATCCCTTCGTTTATTGAGTTACCGGGCCGTTTAATTCAAGGAATCATTTATTGGAATAGAAGAGCGGTTATTTCTATCGAGGCAAAGGTATAAAGCCATTGGGATAGAAGCTTGTAGCTGAGGCGAACGGAGATCATTGTTAGAGCATCCCGGGAACAGGAGGAAAGACTCGAAACGCGGCAGTTCCCCCGAATAAATTTGTGACCCGGTCGACGCGGGGCCCGGAAAAATACACGGGCTTGCGAAAGAAAGGAAAATCCAGCGACAAATCTTCCGCTTCCACGGCTTTTACTTCGAAAGGAGCCATCGCGAACATTACCAAACCGCCAGCCCATCCTGAATCGTATGTAAATGCCCCGCGGCTGAAAGTGGAACACTGATAGCGATTCCGCCCTAAGTTCGCCAGCCTTTCGAAGGAATTCGGGATTGACTGATTTCCACGGGACTGCGAAGTAAGAAAGTAACTCGGCGAGAAATTAGCATCCCCCTTTCCCACTGAATTATCGCCGGTTCGAGGATTAAACGACCGCCATATTGGGCGCCGTTGATGAACATCGAATCTGTTTTCGATAGAAATCCAAAGGGAAGCCTCGGTTGCCGATTCGCGTGCAGAATTATGAAGGAAATGTGTTTAAAACAGTGCTCGAAATATAATTACGTTGGCTGCTTGAGCGAGTATAGAGTTAAACGTTCAAAGAGCTCCTTATACTTTTATACATTCTTCATTATTTATGTTTTAATAATTATCTTGCTTGGAACGCGATTACCAACATGGAGTAGAAGATAAGTTTAAACTAGAGCGGTGACTGCTAAGTAGTACGTACCCCGCACGTGTGCATGCGCTTAGAGTGCCTTTTATCGGCAACTCTCATAAAACGATTAGGAAAATGAAGAGTAAAACCTTAGGAGACACGATAAGCATAACGGAAATCTCTTACAGATTATTCTATACACTAACTCCAATCCGCTTAATGGAAAATCGTTGAGGATGATATCGAGGATCACGTGTCTGAGGTGTTCAGCAGGAAAAACAGGAGCTTTTATGCTAATGGCCAGAGAGACGAAGAAAAGTTGGGAACCAGGAACATGGGTACACCGTTAATTAGGCATTGTTCGTGTGAACGCAACGAAGCTAAAAATTTCCAGCCAACTTGTTACTCGACCTAATGAATCCTTCCCAATGGCTTGCGAGCGGAGCAGCGATAGCGGAATTCTGAAAAGCTCGATGCGAGTTGCGAGAACTCGTAACGATCGACTGTAGGTATAGTTCCTCGTCGTGGGAGTAAAAAAGAAAGTTTAAGGGATATTAGCATCCTCCTTTTGCCCCACTCCCTTTGGAAGAACAACCTGCGAGCTAGAAAGTTAAACGGGCCACATATTGGATCGTGCTGATTCGATTCTACTCGTTGAACCCGCTGGCAATTGACCCCGGCGATGACGTCTAAGCGAATCTTCGTCCGTACGCATGACTGATATCACTTTAAAGTGATTGACAGGTCGGGGCAGTGCCACTCGTTCTTTTGCTTTCCCTCCTCTTCGACTCGCATTGTCGTTCTTCTTTTTGGGCATCCTGGAAAACTCCATCGAAACGTGTCACCGATTTCGTCGGCAGGTTTCAGCTGATTATCGTGGATCGATGGATAAAGTGATTCTCTGTTAGGCTTTAGATCAAGTGTCAATTGCCAATTTAAGGGATAACTCGAGGGAACTGATTGCTAGCGAAGTTTGGTTGGGTGATGAGGCAAATTCCATGTTTATGATTTTAGGAAAATGTTTTTTTGGTACCGCGATGCAGAAAAGGTTTGAGGAATATTGAATGTTGTTTTTGGAAATATGAAATTTTTGATGAATCGAACAAGTAAATACGATGGGCAGAAATTTTTATTTTGAAGGGAATGGATGTGAAGCGATACTTTTTATGTATGCTTAAATTTCGTAGTTACCAGTTTTCGGCGTTGCAGCTTGCATTAATCCTCAATCGTTGAATGCGATTATTATGGCGAATTATAGACAAATCAGATGGGAAATAGAGACTTGAACCCTCGATAATTAAAAACACTCAGTAACTGACCACGATACAGTACTTCGATTGTAGAGTGCAATTAAACACAGATTTCTGGCGAAAAAGAAGATGGTATATAGCGAAACGTGAGAGCAAGTGCCAAACGGGTCCTATTACGAACCGAGGGTAAACTTTACTGTGTGTGGAGAGAGTCGTGTGTCGTCTGATGCATGTCACAAACTGCTGTGCTTCTACGAATGCCCCTGAAACTACAGCAGACACAGAATTTTTTGTAATCCGATGTCACTACGTGCCTCTTCATACGTGTTCAAACGATGAACTTGCCTTTCGACATCCACAGAATCCCCTAGCAAAACACATTCCACCCACCCCCCACGTAGTATCAAGATTGACGTAACGAACGTGAAAAAAAAATAACCCCCGACGAACATTATGTTGACGTTTAAAAGCCCTGGAACATTGTACATACTTCGCCATGTAATGAAACTTTTTATAGGATTTCAATACACATTATTTTATAAAATCCAGTTTTATCATTTTCATACTGCCTGTTGTGTTAAGTCATGTTTGTACACGCACCGCCGTGTTATTTCACGTTTCACGTGCCCTATCACGAGTAAATATTTCTCTTCCAGCTTCCTTTCAAATAGACATTAACGTAAATATTTTTCAAGCTCGTCAAAGAGAAATGTAATGTTTCACGTTTTCAATACCTTTCTCTGAATACACAACAAATTGAATAGGATTACGGGAAATATTTCTGCTACGATCCGCATATTTTTGTAAATAACGAACACGACATACCTTCACTAATGAGAATATAATAATCGGCGTTCGTGAAGGTGCCAGAAATATAAATCAGAAAAATGATTCGGACACATACTCACGCAACAAAGCTCTCCAAAAATCGAAGTCAAATGTGATGTGGAAAATATTCATCACTCACCTGAAACAGATAAACAATGAATGTTTAGTGAAAAGTATTTAAATTCAATATTAAGATAATATTATTATTTTCCAAGTGAAAATGCTTCCCACGACGCGAGCAACGCTACAATCACATAAAAATTGTTTGTTTAACGCAGAACCCTCGAGTTGGAAATGAGATGGGGTCACTTCAGAAGTGGTTGATTCAAAAGCAAGGGTTCCATAATCTCCAGGAATTTAGGGGTACTCGTGGGTACACCTAAAACTACTCCAGCTAATCTCCTATTCGTGGGAATCTCCAATTTCTCGTACTTCAGACAACACACGATTACAGAATAAATAATTATCAGCTTTCAGTTTCCTTAACAATTACAATCTTCTGCTGCAATCACTCCGATGATCTCTACACAACTCCTAAGTAGTTCAATGACACCATACTTCCTCATATGTACTCCATACCCCGCACACCCTCGCCTTAATACGCATTTGAAAAGGTTTCTCCAAAATTAAATCGAAAAATCCTCAGAAATCCCAGACTCCCATTGTCCCCAAGAACAATCTGCCCCGAAAATCCAAGAAGCCCCCGGAGATCCAGAACGAAATCGTGCAGAAACAGCTAAACAATTTGACCGGTTTGAGCGAGCAAGGTCCCGCTGGAAGCCTGCTCGATTTTACGATTTACGAGTCGACCCCCATCGACGGTTGTGGGTGCAGCGTCTTGGACGGAGCATGGCGAACGTGCAACGACAACCTAACCCTCGTCGAGGGGGGCGTACGGTACTCGGAGATAAAAGTGTGATCCCGAACTGCGGACGGCGCGCGAGCTGCAGATGTTGCAGCTTTGCGGGAGGACCCGGCCAAGACGAAGCGTTTCCCTGGCCTCCAGCGGCGGCGAGGAGCACACACGCTGCGACCACATGTTCCTCCGACGAAAAATCAACCTTCCACCGACCGCCATGTGTGCGAGCCGGGCGTTTTCGAAAATGACACGAGCCACCGCGAGCTGACCAGGCCAGATCGCGTAATGACAGAGCCCGGCTACGTGGAACTGGTCATCGAACACACCGGCACTAGCTGATTCCCTTCTACGAACGGCCCGGATGAATAACTCCCGTTTCACCCCCATTTCACCCCACCCCCTTTCAACCCTGTTTTTTCTCCTTTTGCTCCCAGGGAACACGGGTGTCAGCGAACCTCGAAATGTCGGTCAGAGGGACGCGTCCAGGGATCTGTGGCAATTTCGAGCGACTTCCTGCCGAAGCTGGGGAACAATTGGTGTATGCTGCTGCATGCTGTTGACTTAGGATGCGCCTTTGACGCGCTGCAGTCTCGACACTTTCGGCAGCGAGTGAAAAGGGGTGTAGTTTTCTCGAGAGATTGTTTCATCCAGTGTTTGGCGTTATTAGAGTATGGAGGAATATTTTACGAGCAACAGCAGGAATGAGATACTTCCAGTAGAATGAATTATATCTTGAAATTATTATCTCATAACGCGAATTATTTATTATAAAGGCGGGTGTGTAAGAACAACGTGAGTTCTAAACTTTCTTCTCACCACCACTATACCTAATGGCTGTTTTAGCGTTGTGGCGCTACTTTTTATGAATTCCTAGGTTGAGGGTAGTTGGTTTAACCGAGGATTTAATTGTAGGGGCACGCTGTTAACCGATAGCAACGCTGCTTATCGGACGTAATGACACACTTAACTTCATGGTACGAAGGAGTGGCGTTCGATCCACGTTTCGCTGGAGATAAAAGGACCCTATTTATCCGCAGCAAGTGGGTGTACGCCGTCGAAAATTGTTTTAGGAAAAGGCTACTTAACTCGCGAACCGGCTGACCGATTTAATTTGTCCTCTCCTCGGAGATCACGATAAAATATGGGCCCCGAGCACGATTGTCGCAGACTGTAATTTGCATTTCGTTATCGTTATTGAGTGGATGCATATCGAGTTACGGGCACGATCACCTGACTGGGGACGAATGGTCTATTTAAGTTAACCTTTGTGCTTAAAGGATCCTGCTTAAAGACACAAATAAGATTCCGTCTGAGGAATCTTAGTGTATATTTCGCAAATTGTCGACGCTTAAGCATGGGAATCTATTAGCTTTCTGATCTAGTTAACCCCACAGCTATTTTTACATTTCATGTATTATTTAACAGATTTTAAGGCACTCAACCCTCCCGGGACTGGCTTCGTGGACTACTCACAAATCCCTTTCTCCGTTGAAACCTTCCCTCCTATTTGCTCGCGAGCGCGCTCTACGCGGCTTGTCGCTGATCATTAATATTCAGCCAAAACACGTGCTATAGAGTCTGCGACACTATTAATCCAAACACACTGCCTTCGTCAGCTTTACCGATTAGGATGATCGAAAGGTATGACGTCTGCTCTAAAGATTCCAATGTAGCTAATACGTAGTTGCTTTTAGAGATAATCATTAATATTACAGTGTAGAATATCCTGTTAATGCAAGATGAAAAATCTTCTCGTCAGATTTCTATCTCACAAAGCACAGATCTCCCCCAAAACTTGCAAATCCCTCTGCCAACCGAGGACCCTCTAATTACCCTCTACACTGTAATCATACTTTCTCCCCAAGGAAATCTCAGTCTATCCCAATGTTGCTCCGAAATCGAGAAGTGGAGAGATGCAAAATTGGAAATTCCGGGGGCCCAGTCGAGCAACCGACTCGCCCCTATCCAAACCCTTCAATCCACACGGAATTTTTAATTAAGCCGTCGCGTTGCCCTCAACGGCTAAACGTGTAGTCGGTCTCTCAGAGTAGCCAGCTTCTTCTTCGATTTTTATAGATCGATTCGCCGCGATCCGCGCAAGCTTGCAGAATAATTTCCAAGCGATCGCGCCCCTTGCTCGCGACTCACGCAGCAACGATCAAAAGAAAGGTTCGATGAACCGGAGCTGCGTGCGCCGTGGTAGACACCTTTCTACTTGCGACATTGGTTACCACACGCGTTGGTCCTAATTCCCCGTTGCAATGATCCAACGAAGATGCACCCTGGGGCACGCCGATGTTCCATCAACGTCGACGACGAGGCGTGCAGCCGAGAATTTTACGGCGTTAATGGCCAAACACAGGCATGCTTTTATTTTGTTTATCCAACGCCGATGCTAATTAACGGGGATTGGAATTAACCGTGCTCGTGGAAAGTTAAGCGGCAAGTTTAGAACCGCCGTCCACCGTCGATGCAGCAACTTTCTTACCCGACGTTAACGATACCGCCAGCTAAAGAGCCTCGAAACCTGTTCCCTGCGCGATATTTCAACCCTCTCCACAGCCACCCGCTCACGTTCCCCGGCTGGGGAAATTTACTTTCCACGGGGAAAAATGGAGATTAATATTCTCGGGATAAGACGGAACAAATTTTCCGTGGCTGGATTAACGTGGCGACCAGAAGAAAAGGAAAACTTGCTCGGCGGCCCTGGAAATCTTGGAGCATCGCGTGCGACGCTAATGGCGGCGAGGATATTGAATTTGATTTTGCTTAGTTGGAGGGACGAGTGGGTGTGCCTGTCGAAGAGTGAAGGAAGATGCACATTGTGAGAAAGATTGAGTATACTGGCGGCGGAATTGTTGAGATATAATTTAATGTTCGAGCGAACTTGTGACTTGGGACAAATTAATTTCAAGATAGCGAAATTTCTGGGGCTACCTGTTGGTAACTTTATGAACGACGAACTCCTGTATCATGTATCAAATAACGCGATGCGTCTTCTATTAAGTTACCCAGAAATATAAGAAACAGGTGTACATTTTCAACGTAGGTAATAAACGCCAGAAATCCACCCGTGTGCTCATATTTAGTCTGACATCGCCTGGCAGTACGAACGATTCCCCGAGTTCCTCGATTTTCATTCGAACATCCCTGGTGATGTCATCACTAACAGCATTTTGGGCCTCGCATTCGACAGGAGCTGAGATTACAAACAGCGTCCTTCTCTATTCCCACTGCTTTGTCCTTCGATTATATTCTATTGTGACGATACCTGTGTCAGGCAGATGGGAGCTAATGGTAATCCCGATCCGTGCAACATGACGTCCCTTATGATCTGCTTCAAACAGAATCTTAATGTCTTAATCCATTCCGAGTTCCGGATCTGGGTTACGTAAACATCGCGATCCACGCAGTGTCAGGGCGCCTAAACGATGGATCTTAATAAACTGTGCAGGTAGAAACTTGCCAATCTGAATACTGCGCGTAGCCTTATAACCAACGCTCACATAACTGTCAAAGAAGCATAACTTCCAAATATATTCCCAGGACACCATTGACGGGAAAGCATTCAATTATCGACTAACTAAAATTCTGGCAAAATAAAATTCCGTACACTTCGAGCATCGCTCAGTTTATCCAAGAAACGTTTTCCCAAAAGCAGTTCCGTGTTCCTTGAATATTCTCGAAATAGGATCCCGTTATTCATAACCCAAGCTACCCCGAGCCAAGGAGTCGGCTATATATGTATAAAGATTGACGCAATTAAATGGAACAATCCAAGGCGAAGCGACGGCGCTTCCTCGTCCTAGGACACTCTAATTCCCAAGAAAACGTGGCCATTCTCTCGTACAATTCTATCGTGGCCGTTAAAACCGTGGAAATTACGAGCGAAACTTCCGAGCATAATTCGAGAAGGAGGCTTTTGTGGTTCTGGGCGTCGTCGACCGGCGAACTTCCTCGGCGATCAGGTGTCAGGATAAGGGTTTCTCCTTCGGGGCTTCTCCGCCGACACGACGGGCCCCGATTTTCGTCCAGATAGTAACATAATATTCCCACGTCCGAAAGAAATCGCGCTGCGGACGGTTGCACGGTTCCCTCGGTGGCCGTCATCCAGCGATTCGTGTTTTCTTATCCCAGTAACGATATTCCTGCACATCGACGGAGGTAAACGGGCAAGGTCACAGCCTCCCAACGCTCTAATCTGTCGTCCTTTAACGAAGGGAAGCGTAATTCCCCGAGACAATCGGTTATCGATCGCGTCAACTGTCGTTCTGATTGAATTGTGCAATTTCTGCATCGGAAATCCTCTTTACGATGCACCGCGCGGAATAGGCAGTCGACGTTACGTGCTCCCATCGATCAGCCAAGTTTTTATTGCGAGCGCACTTGAGCAGGAGCGGCGCGCACCATTGGACGTTCGATAACTACTTCTGCGCGGCTTCCTCGGATGGATGTTCTTTGCAACAATTCAGCTTCGGCCGGTGTGACATACTCGGGGTAGATAATTTCTATCTCCTTTCAATTTCAATTTTGTTCATCTTCAATTTTAGTCCTTAGTTTCAGCTTTTCTTTCAGATTCAGTTTCAGGTTGGGATTATCAACAGTTTAGCCTCGCCATTTGCTCGAATGAGGTATTCAATAATTGTCACTAAAGTATTAGATAATAATAATCGCCACTCGATGGCGATAACAGAAGAAACCGGGCGAAAATATTTCTTCAGATTGTCAGCAAAGAGAAAATAGAAGAATTGTTGTTTGCCACGTAGAGCAGTGGAGGAAGGTCCAAGGTGAATTAAAACAGCCGGAGAGAAGAGTTGCCCAGTTCCCCAGGTTGAAAAACACCGCGCGAAAGAAGAATACAGGGAAAGCAGCCACTTGATGTCGGTCTATATGCGCCCAGCATACATTCCGTCCGCATGAAAACCGCACAAGTATCGCCTCGTGTCTCCGGTTCAATATGAGAAGTATGTACAAACGTTCACCGCGACCGCTATAATCGTCGGTCCAATGCAAACACGGGCCAGGAAAAATGGCGGTGTCCGTGGCTGACGATAAAGCGAACAGGGCAAGGTTGAAGAACGGCGTCGCGAATAAATACGGATAGAACGCCTTTAGGGTGTGCTAAATAAGGGAGATCCGGGGCTAGACCATACCCGGAATAATATTTAAACAGCAAGTAGAAAGGGGGAAGGTGGCGCTGAGCGAGGAAAGAGGAAACGCAAATCGTTTTATCGGTAATTCCTTTCTCCTCTCTATATCTCCAGGCAACGGTGATTAAATGCTAATTCTTCCTAACTAAACTAATCACTAACTTACGCCTCGCCCTGGACGCCCATTGAGGGCGAAAAGAAAATCCAAAACTCATATTTTAGGTATTTCGTTTCGAGATATAGGGTAGATGCACCATTTGTGGCCACTTTAAGGATTTCAGTGACTTTCATCGTAATTATCTTTAAAAATGTACTTCAAATCAGGAAACCAAAAGCTTTACTAAATTTTACACTATATTTACTATTAATGTCTAAGTTACCATTAACTAGAGAAATCGTTAAAGAATTAATAAATTTAAAAAATATAAGAAATCCATTTTTCACCGTTTGTGGCCACTTGCCACTTTTCGCGTAAGCAATAAATGTAACCTTATATTTCTGGTGGTATACAAAACAAAATATTTACGGTTTGAAATTCTACACATAATTAAGTGTCTGCAAGCAATTTCGAGCTAAAAAAACGCGATAATAATGCACATGGCTAAAAACGGTACAATGGCCACAAACGGTACATCTACCCTAGGTAATTCTTTCGAATGGAACTATCTTATTTCTGCTACTATTCAGTTCAAACTTTCTTTCGATCACTACCCTTGATTTCGTCCCTACGCCTTTTGCTTCTGAAAGGGTAGGCATGGATTTTTGGAATGGTTTGCCGGAGTGGACGGTCCGAGGAACGATCTCCTATTACTGGAGGAAAAGATTCCTCGTAGCTCTGGAAGCGCTGTCTTGTTTCACTTTAGCTGACTTATCGGCACGACCTGACCGAGAGGAATTTCCAGGGACCGTCTATCTTGAAATTACTCCGGGAAAGGCGCTCGGTTTCCCTTTAAAGGCGTAACTGTGGCAACACAAATCACGTTTAAAGTAAATTGAAGACTTCGCGCGCGCGCGACCACCTTTTTTTTCGTTCCCCCCATTCGTCCTTCCTGCTTGTCCCTTCTCCCTTTTCCAATTTTCCGGCTCGCCTTTTGGTACACCGCCGCTGTATAACTCGAGCAATATTTAACGCAGGCATTAGCGTGCTTCTAGTGGATCCAATATTGAATCTCGCCGTCCGCCTGTTTTTATTTACTTTATTAGTTGAGGCGAACTTTAGACGGGATGCGAGTTAACGGGAATTCAATTTAAACTTCATTTCTGACCGTTTACCCAGGGCCAATTACTTTTGGTAAGTACTATGGCGATGGTCTCAGACACTGATACACTCCCGTGTGTTGCTGCCATTCGAAATACTTGCACGCAATTTTTGCAACTCTCTGAACCGACCGTGTCAAAGTGTATATTTGTCTGGACGCCGAGAAGCTTATCGTCGAACGCTGGCGAGCTGCGCGATGGTATTACATCTGTTACAGCAAAAGTAATTGAAAACTGGAACCAGTCCACGCCTCGGGGGAGGAAAAACGCACGGGGTTTCACGGCCAACTGGTTCTCTTTAAAAT
Organism: Andrena bicolor; assembly: GCA_960531205.1. Lineage (NCBI taxonomy): Eukaryota > Metazoa > Arthropoda > Insecta > Hymenoptera > Andrenidae > Andrena > Andrena bicolor. Next base: position 51,174,838 of record OY482664.1, on the reverse strand, counting down.
CACTGCTACTCGATCTGGTCGTTAGCGACGCTTCAATGGAGACGATTCTAGCTGGTTACTCACATTCACGAATCTTTCAGAGAATATTTCATGCCATTTATTTGTTCACGGGATGCCCCATTAAGTATCAGCTTGAGTAGGTACAAAAATCATAAAGTGTTATAACATAGCATTAATTTAATTACTTATTAAAAACACGAATGCTACTGCGTTAATTTATATTATGCAAAAGTCAATCAATCAATCGGTACAGTTACACTGGTTCGAACAAGCCGAACAATTGACGGTTCGGTTAATCGGGTTTCGGATAATTCACGCTCCACTGTATTTGAGTTTGAACTGATCGTGAGTGAAGTAGCTTAAAATACTTGGATAATAATTTTGGACGTTCTTGTGTTGTGATTTAGAGATATTCTCTGGAGTAATTCAATTGAGGTAATTCAATTGAGGGCAAAAATTGACTAACCCACATTTGTTTGCAAAATTCAGTTAGTAGCAATAATGTATTCCAATAGGGTGTACTAATCATATAAAATAGGGAAAGTTATGGGTTACCAACAATTTAATTTAAATTTTAGGTGAAATTCCTATAGTTATAAACTGTGTAAAGTACATGCATGCGTCATTCTCCGAACTGTTCGATTATCCGAACAATTCGAATTTCCGAACCACCTCGGCCCCAAGCAATTCGGATAATTGATGTCTACTATAATACAAATTTCCATTCAAAATACACGATCCTAGTATTAATTTCGTTATGCAGACTAACAAAGTAAAAATATAAATTAAACATTTTAACCACTACTAGATAGCAATCGATCGTTTAGTGAGAACTTGCAAGAACCGGAAAGTCAAACTTCGAGTGCTGAGGTCTCGCCACAAATCAGACTATACCCCCAAAAAGCGATCTAGAAAATCACAAAAGATCGCTGCTGCAATGATCAATAATTGTAAGTCAATGGTTGGCGAAATATAGCATGATTCGCTGCCTGCGAGGTGGAAAACGAGCTTTTTATTGGGCCCAAGTGCGTTGCATCGATTACTCATGAAAATTGTACGTCATTCCTGGAAGCAGCAACCGCGTCTCCGCGGGAACAGGCTACTAAATTCTTGTCCATCAACGTCCCCAGTTTTCCAAGGTGCGTTCGCTGCCTGGTCTCCGGTGTGCTCGAATTATTCTCGCTCGTACGCCGCTTCGTGCCTGGCGCACACTTATCCCGCGACGTTCGACGTCGGCGTGCGTGATTGCTGAACGGTAGATCGGATTGGCTGCCGGTCGAGAAACACTGTAAGACCGGCTTTGCCATTTCTCCAGAGCCTGCGATCCGGACCGTTCCTCCAGCTGCTCTCATTTCCCCGCAGCTGGCTCGACTCCTGCGTTTACCCACGTTCCCTCGCCGTCGGACTCCATACAAGGTGTCCGAGAAGCAAGTGGCTCGGAGGAGAGGCTGCTTTAAACACTTCATTTCGAGATTGAAACGTTTGCTGCACACCGTGTGCGGGAATGATAGAATCCCATCTGGCGAGCACACTTTGTACACGCCTATGGGCGTTCTCCGCGGCAGGGGTGGTTAGTTCCCGAGGGTTTGTTGTACTTGAAGGGTCGAGCAGAGAAATTGTGGGGTAAAGTGTGTCGTAGGTGAGGTTGAGGTGTACCCTTGGCAGGTAGTTGACGAATGGGGTGTTCGAATTTGAATATCCGGTTGGAAGAAGATGGAAAATGGAATTAGAGTTTGTAGTTTTGAGTTGAACGGTGGAGAAAATTAGTGGGGGACTTGGATCCCAGTGGATGGTATTTGAAGATGAACTCAAGTGACACCATATCGATAAAACTGAAATTGCCAAGTAGGGTTGCTGTTGTGATTGGTGAAAGGCACATTTAGTGGCTTTCAAAGGACTTCCACTGATGTGTAAGACATTCTGTGTAATCTGTATGATCAGTGCGATTCAGGGACACGTTTTAATATCTGCTCGCCCCGATCGTTCTAATTGCACGGTGCGTTTGCACCCCATAGCAAAATGTTGACTAATTACACGGATATGGGCGATTTGCGCGTACTATACCGAGGACATCATTAAAGTAAAAAGGGTTCGCGACAGACACTTCGTTATCCTGGAGGATAGTAATCGAGCACGATGCGTGACAAATATCGCAGTTTACGTATGCACGAGGACTGTATTAGCAGGTTGCATGCGCCTTAAAGTGATCTTCGATAATGCTAGAATATTACGATAAGTGGTGAGCATTAGAGGGGAGGAGTTAGCTTGTGTAACTTTACGAGAATGTTTCAATAAATATTTATTCTTTAAGTATAATAACCGATTCTTTGAGATTAACGATTTTTCCTTCGTTTATCTATTTCATTCGAAAACTGGAGAACACTGGACAGCTATTTTTTAAACACAGTAAAATTCAGTAGATTACATTTATTGTTAGATTTGTTTCAACCCTCACGAACGTATCTTCGAAACCGATACCTAGAGAAATTCCAGGGGAAGTTTGAAGAGAACTTCCTCCCCAGAGTTGCCTGTATTAATAACTTCCAAAATGTGCACGAATTTCCTCTGTCAACCCGCTCTCCATTCAAACTTCGACAATTCCCCTGTCCTTACGCACCTGTTTGCCAAAAAAGAATCGCTGTTTTGCCGCGCGAAGTTAGGACGCTCTCGTGCGCAAGAAACTAGGAAGCTCCGTTGCAACTTGTTTGCAACATTAAGCTAACACGCGTTATTTCTACTAAACTTCCGCATGAAAATTACGCGAAGCGCAGAGAGCTCCGCCTCCAACACGACTGTTCACTTCACGCGTAATTCGAGCTATGAAAATTTCCCATTTCTCACGACAAAAATGTACCACGGATTTACAGTAGTTTTTCTGAAACTGCAGAGTGATTCTAGATATATTAAACGAAAAATACCAAATTTCCTTATCCAGAATATAATAAAAAATTTGACAACACCAAAGGTAGAATTCGGCATTAACTAAATAAAAAATTATTTAAATAACGGATGAGATAAAAGTTACTGTAACTTCAGATTCTCGAGAAATAAAGTTAATGTTTTTATGCCCAACCCAGATCGAACCCGAGTTAACTTTCCTTATTCGAAATTTTATTTAAATAAAAGATTTGCCCACCTCTGCCCTATACCTTCGCCCATTAACAATTTCACTAATTAACCACATAAGGAACAAGTTCCTGAAAATTTTAAAAGATCCCAATCCCCTCATTCCCACGCTTATCATTCACATACCATCACCCACCACCAACCACGAGCCCCGAGTTTCCCCCAAAATAGCTCCACCCAATTCGATAAACAAAACCCCTAAAATACCAACGTCCACGTCGTCCAAGCCTGTCATCCGTATTCCATAAGAATGCATGGCCATCAGCCTTCACTGGCACTCCAGAGGATCGAACCGTTATTTCTCTGCTCGTTCGTCGCCCGCGAGCAAGCTCGAATGAGGAGCACGAGCGAGCAGCCTAATTTCGAAAAGCGATTTGTCTGACCGTGGGAAGGAACGATTTCGGACATGGTAGCTCGCCTATTTCGGCTGCGCTCGGTTAACGCGGAGAAAAACGAAACGAAAAGGAGGGGAAAAAATATGGGAGGGAGACGCGCTGGCAGAAAATGACGGCATTCATCTTCTTACGGCATCCTCCACGCCCGACCTGACATATTCTACTGTGAGAAAAACGCGCGGCGCTCACGGACAACCAGAGACGGATGGCTGGCTGCTCGGATAGGCAATGAACAGCGCAATTGCAGCGCGTCGAGCAGGCCTCAAAGCACCGTCGAATAACAAGCCTTTTTGCGGGATAATGGAAAAAACATATCGGTTTCCTGGACCGTGCAGGAAGCCGTCTGTTTTGCCAACCATCCGGTGGAATTCATCGATTCCTCCGCGAAAGCTCGGACGAAATCCTTCGGCCCTTGCACCAGGGTGCCTCTGACGCCGTTCCAGCAACGTCCTCTTGCTTGTGGCCTTTTCGATGCGATAACAGCTTCAGCGTCGAATGGGGTAAAAGCCAATCCTATTGATAATCTATTGGCGAACGGCGAGGTTTTGCGACGCAGCGTGTAATAGTATTTAAACTTTCTTCTTTCTTATTTAAAAGATTTGATAAAAATTTGAAAAAGTCTTTTTTTGTTTACCACCGAAATGGTATTTTACCAGAGCGTTGGAGCGGAGCTCGGTGCTGGAGCGGGGAACAGTGGAGCAATGGGGTTTTGCCCGGAGCTGGACCACGGAAACCACTGCTCCAAATTTTTTTCTATTATTTGAATTTTCTTTCATTTTATAAGAGCAGACGAATGAAATGTTTTTAATAAATATCAATTCTCAATTTTTTCATAATTGAAAAAGTATTATATCGTAAGCCTTCGAAGCCCGGTGTTAAGGAGCAATAGTACTTTCTTTGCTCGAAAACTAAGCATTCTTTATGATTTTTTTTCTATATGAAAACGAAAATCTGTTCACCAAATGAATTATCACTGTTTGAAAGAATTAAAAGAATTTTTATTTAAAAAAAAAAGCAGCTGGAGCGGAGCAGGAGTGGAGCTGGAGCAAGTATTTTGATATCGGAGCAGAGCAGGAGCGGAGCACAGAAAAAATTGGTCTGCTTCAACCCCCTGTATTTTACACTATCCACGTTACGCTTTGCGTTTTATTGATATGGAATAAAATTCGGGTACACTTGGGCTCCCAAACATCGGAGCACTCGAGCTACAGAATCGTTGAACACTACTTAGGTGTCAGAACAACCGAGCAGGCTTCTTGAGATTATTTATAGGTTATTTTGCCAGTACACCGTCCAAGTAATTCCTCATCTCTCATCTCCAGTTGAAAGTTGGATTTCTTTTCTAGTTCGCGGGGGATGAAGGAGGAGCCAGCGCTCGACGTTATTCGCAAAGTGTCTCCATCGATTTCAGGCTACCATCCCCAGACCGATGTACAGCAAACTACCTTTGACAGGCTGCGAACAATTAATGCACCTTGCCTAAGTACTTCGTAAAGCAAGTGCCGGCATTGTTCCCGTTTTGAAGGCTGCGGAGTGTGTAAGTAATGCCTTAAATGCACCTTGTCCGACGTGTTACCCGCTCGACATGTCATGCAACAGCGACTAAACGCCCTGAATAACTGTATCCTCTCAGGCTACCCGCGGAGTACAGGTTTTAACACGTGGCAATCTACACGCGCACCTCTGGACGATCACTTGGCCACGTTCCCAATCGATATTCCATTTAGAATCCTCTTAATTAACGCCGAGGATTCTCGAAATCACGGCTGCTTCCTTACTGGCAATTTTGTGGTCTGCGGACGGGAATGTGGAACTTTTCAAACGATGAGAAATGAAAATATTGTGATACGGTATATTTAATTTAGAAATTGTAATTAATAACGAAGTATATATCTTCTATCTGCCGAATTCTTCATTTTATGGTATGCTTTTTATGAAACATATTTATTGAATTGAAGATTCAAATACCTCAAGTGACGTTGGTTTTTTTTTTTTTCGAGTTAAAAAAGTGTCCATTTCCGTACAATACGATATCCATTTTCGTGGAATGAAAATGACGGTCGTACGACCTGCAATCTTCCATTTTCACGAGCTGTGAGACCATACAGATTTTAGGCGACTATGGCTTTTGTCACCACTCTCAGCGGCCGCTGTGCAGCTCGATTGCAAATTGCCAACGTGAAACGAAACGGGTAAATTATTCCGGTAAATCGCCCACCAAGCTTTCGACCGCTAAATTGTTTCCCAGTCGGTCAATCTCCATCTTCCACATTACGAGCAGGAATAATATTCTTCTGGATATCGAATTATTATCCATTCGGCGTACCGTGATTATTGCCAATGCAAGAATCCGGTACGCTTATCCGCCGTTTAATTAACGTGTCAATCTCACCTGCTAACTGTCACACTTTTTAAACGTTGCAGACACATTTGACACTCCCTCTGTTACACGTCCCCTTTTATTTAATCTATCAAGTACCAAAATCTCGCGCGAATGAAACACATTGATTTCGAGCCAATGTGCCATTCGACTGCACAGCGCAAAAGCCTGCAGCTATTCAAACGATCGACTTCATGAAATAGATCTCCACTTCCATCGCCAAATATCGCTAACCTGACGTCCAGATGGGAACGATAGTAAACGCGACTTTGAAAGTCGGTGAAACGCGAGCATCATTGAACAGGATCATTACCAAACAACGAGGAACGCAGAGGAATCGTCGGAAAGCGACCACTCGAGGCTGCTTTCCACCTGGCCACGTCAGGAAACGACCCCATTATCGACGAAAGGACTGTTTAAGGCCCTGGTTTCGAGGGCTGGCCGTTCGATAACGATTTCCGTTGCGTGCACCGAGAGCCAGGATGAGAATCCTCTGCCTCGAAGGTTAGCCGTGATCAAGGCCACTCTGCTCGTTCTGCTTTCTATTTTTGCGCTCGCAGGATCCCCGCCCAGCTACACGGGTACTACACGTGTGTGCGCGGAGCGATCCGAAGCGGGCGAGATTGCTCGACAAACCGGGATGATCTGCTTCAGATCGCCGCACCACAACTTCCCCGCTCTCTCGGCCCATAAATTCGAGTTCACGAGATAACCAAGGGGCCATAAAACCGGCAAAGTTCGCCGTATCGTCGCATCTGGGCGAAATATTTCCAGCTGAAAGCTATTTAGCGAATGCTAGAAAAACAGATCCCGGGGACAAAAAGCGGGATACGAACGCGGATGGTCGTGCTATGATCCGGTCGCGGCTACGTATCGAGTTATCGAAGATGGATATATTCCAACGAGCACGCTCGTGAATCGCGGCTTGCCGTGTAGAAAATTCCGCGGTTAGAATACCTCGGTTACAACGATCGTTTAACCATGAAAGGATCTAACTGGATTTCAGAGCTACTCGCCCCGCGGATTTGATAATACACTTTACAAGGGTACAGAGGAACCTCTTTGCTGTTCGCTGTCCAGCGAGCTCGATGTTGAAAAGAGCGAAAGAAAAATGGAAGAAAGTATCAGAAGACACCCGAGTCCCCCATCAAATCTAAACTCCCGATCTCCAGGAATCGTCGGGAACCACCTAACGGACGATCTTCAAAACATCGCCCCGAGTTCCCTCCGCAACCTTCTCTCGCAATTAAACCGGCTAAAAAGAAAACACTCATCCCGAAGAACAATCAATCGTCCGGAGCCGCCCTCTCGCCATCCCCGAAGCAGCAGAAGATCAAAGAACAGAGGGAAGATCCCACTAAAAGGATCCAGAAACAGATTCCCAAACCGCCCATCGCTGAAGCCTGCGGGCGCATCCCGGAGTCGTTCCCTTTGCCGATTGATATCCACTCGATCGCGGCGAAGCAAGGATGGAGCCAGGTGGAGAGCAAGGGATCTACCGTAGAGCAAGGACCGCCATCAATCTGACGCGGGCAATATCGTTACTCCTCGCCGGGGGAATCCACGAAAATGTTATTCAGGACGTCAGCGTCCTTTTTGCAACGTAACCACCGGGACAACAAAAGACTGGCGGAAGGGAGGATGGGTGGTTGAGAGGCAGCCACGACAGAGCGGAGCAGGGGCCCGGAGGAGCGAGCAGGAGAGGCGAAAGCACCGGCATCAGCATCAGCAGCACCAGCAGCTTCACCTTTGCCACGGGGGAAAAAGGAAGAAAACACACCGCGGCAACGGCTGAGGAGGGCTGAGGAGAGCCGAGGAGAGCTGAGAGAAGGGGAAAGGTTCGAGAGCACGGTCTACGCGTGGCCTCGACGTCGTTTCCTGCCCTGATTGGACGTTGGCTCGTGGCCGGCGTTCGCCATTCACCGGAAACCCAGCAGCGCTCCTCGAACGTTCGCGTGTACCAAGCTTCTCTCTCACTCTCTCGCTCACCCTTCTGCATTTCTCTCTCATTCTCTCCCTTTCGCCTCACCTGCTGCCCAGCCTGCCGTCCTTCTCCCAGGACGGGCTGCTGCCCAGGCATCATCACTGGTCAGACCGCTCTTTTTCTTCGCTCGACCCTCGACGATTTACCCCCCCACCTCTCCACTATCCTGGCCACGAATCCAGAACGGGAACCTGTCCGACCGGTTCCGTAGGTGCTACCTGCGTCCAGGGGTACAGAGAGCTGGCCTGACGAGCCGGGGCCCTCTTTCGTGGGGCATAATTGTAACGACCGCGAGATGTCTTCTCCGTCACGAGGTGTTCGCAGGGCTCAACCTAGTTTCCACATTCGCAGGTGCCGCGGGGTATCGTGAATGGAGACTGTTTGCTTTTTCGATCTTTCGAATCTCCGCGTGTACGTGGTTGCTACGGTCGGGAGCCAAAGGTAGGCGCGAGAGGGATCGCAGGCAATTTCGAATTGCCCATCTGCAGTCGCTACTTTGCCAGCTGGGTGGTTTGGACAGCAGGTTCTAGCATCTGATAGCGATGCAGTGGTGCAGCAAATGATGGAGCTTTCTCTTGGAGGCAAATTAGGAGCGGTGGGACGTTTTAGGCGGGAGAAAGGCAGTAGCGCTTTCTTAGAGGTATAGGAAGCATCGATTCTGTCAGCGCTACCACCTCGCTAACGGTTCTAATCGGCGTAGATAGACCTGTCTCTTTAATTAGACGTTCCGTTGATAACTGGTCGGCGTGAGAGAGATAGCGACGGCTTCCTGGAAACGCTTCGAAATTGAAGAGCAATTGGATCTCGATAGGTGAAGTCGCTGGCCGGGGGACCAGTTTTTGGTGTCAGGCTCCTCCGTTTTCAACGGTTATCTCCGAGCTCCTCCGTTTTCAGCGCTCCAGTAGACGGCGCTCTTTATTAACGTCTCCGCCTTTAAAAAGATAATGGATTATAGGGGGAGAAACGGAGCGAGGAATACGCCTCCGAAGTCGAGGGGTGGATTTAGATAAAGGAGTATGGTAATTCGGCGAGCGCGAGCGGCAAACAACAAGCACCGGCGCAATGGGAAATTCGATTTCTGCTCCTTTCGACGTGAAACTGCTCGCCCTGGAAGATCATTAAGGGGGAGGGGGCAGCGAAACGAGGACCACCGAGTGAAATGTGCTGCGCATTTAATCGATGCAGTTACTTTCAGCGACGGTCGCGCCTCTTTATTCATAGCCTCTACTCTGAGTCTACTGTATTCGCTGCAATCGCCTTAGTTTTGCGCTCCGGGGTCGATGAAAGGGCGGAATATTGCTCGCACACAGGGCTCGCTGTTCCCTGCCAGAAAATTCCAGTCCACCAACATCCATTCCTTCTCTGTTCTTTTTCCTTCGGCATTAACTTTAATTTCCCGACACACTGCCATTAAATGGGCACAAATTATTCCAACACCGGCGCACAGTTTGGTCGATTTCATTGAAACCTGGAAACATTCAATTCCGTTGAATGAGCCGCATTGTTCGACCGAAGTAAATCGTGACGTTCGATACCGTAGAGCTGTAGCCGAGAATTTATTTGGGAATGGGACTCGTTTACGCGCTCGATCGTATCGCGATATTAATGACGCGGAGCGTTTGCAGTAATGCCACAGGAGCGTAAGTTGGTATAAATTCAGCACACCCGCCGCCCGGAGCAAAGATGTCCTTTGTCACGCGTGCCCCGCCGTTTTATGACTTCCAAACGGCCCCGTTTCGGGCATAACGCACCGGGAAGATACGGTCCTATTTAAAGGCATAAGTCGAAACTTTCGCCGTTCTCCCGGCAACCGTGGAAGCTGTGTAACTCTCGTCCGAAGGCACTTATTGCCCCCCTAACTTTTGGCATTGAGAAGATAAACGATTGCTTCCTCCCGACCATCCCTCGCATTCGCGAGCCACGCGAATTATACTTTCGCTTTTATGCTCGGTCATCGATGCTCGATTGGCACGAGTTGTCGTACGGTTTAAGGGCTGCTCGTTAGATTGTCGCTGAGAAGCTCGATAACGTACTACTTAGGGAAGAACTTTTGACTTTTATTTCAGCTTTCTGCAAGATTACAGCGGAATAATTCTTATATTGGTTCATTTGCGACTTCTTCTGGAAGTTGTAAAGGATAGAATCGTCTGTAATTTTATTTACTATTTTGGGCAGTCAAAGGATCAGTATTTTTTATTTTTTTTTTTTATTAAAATTTCAAGAAAACCGGAGTGAAATGGTTCTCTGTGCACTTTAATTTCTTTATGGCTACTCATCGAAAGCGTGACAGATCGGATAATGATACGATCACGAAGCTTGTATATTAATTTCATTCTAACAGATATCGAAACGAATCAATTACAGCACACAGTGTACCGAGGAATGGCACTAGAAAGAAATTAACCAGACGCTGAGGAAATAAAGATTTTCATGTAATATCTTTAGCTATTTATTTTGGAATTTCTGTCGAAGTACATGGTCCTGTCATTAATGACGCATTTACGTCATCGATCATCAACATCGACAACAGTTATTGCCCCATCAATTCGGCCAGGCCGAATATTGATGCTAATTTTCCCAGGTTTTCACGCAAAAGCGATTTATTAGTTTGCTTAAAAAGTAATTAACGAGGGGCAAGTTTTGCAGGTGGCAGCGTAACGCGCGACAGAACACCGTTTACGCTCCGTTATATATTGTTTCGCTATATTGACTCATTATTGGCCGTAAATATTATTCCACTAACCACGCTGGACGATATTGGATCGATAATAGCACCCCGTCGTTCCGCGATGGTGCTCGAGAGATCACAGTATGGAGTAGCATTTAATCGATAGTGATCTTGCATTCCCTACAATCGGCTGGCATTGTTAATCGCAAGCTCCTTGCCCCCCTTTACCAACTCAGAAACGAATCCTCTGGGTACAGAATACGTAATTCCTGTGTTCCTCACGAATTCGAGAACAGATACACGTTTCTCTCGCGTTAAAACGTTTCGTGGACCCCAAAAGATTCATAATCCCTGGACGCCCTTCCCATTCCACCCAGCAGGTAGGTAATCACCTCTAATCAAATATCAATTATCCCCCTCCAACCGAAAATTCTACAAACAGAGCTGCCTCTCCTGACCAAAAAATTATAGACAACATTTTCTTAATAGCCTCAGGGATCCCTCAGAGGCCAACAGAAATAGATTTAAAATTCTTTTAACTCCCTAATAAAACCTCCACCCAAAGCCTAAGCCTAAGAATTTAAGGATCTAAGAAAGCCTAAGAATCTTCGTTCCCCTGAATCTGAAACCATTCATACAAAACATTACACAATAATTAATAATGCTTCCACCAATCAATTATTCCAAGCAGAATCACCACAGAGAGTCAAGAAGCAACATCGGAAAATTATGGCCCCCGGCGCGTATCGAGGCAAAGTTCCGACCATCGGACGACAAGGAGCTGGTCCACGGAACCACCGGACCGCTGCGCCGGAACTCGGACGCTGCAGCACCGGAGTCAAAGCGATGTGTATGGCGGCGGGAATTTTAAAACAAACGTCCCCGGAGCGTGAGACGAAAACAGGGTTAGAGATAGTTTCGGGAAGGGGCGAAACTTGAGCGCGGAGAGCAGAGGCGTCGCTTCGATTATCAAAAGGGAGTTAACGGTTATTTCATCGAATCACAGCAGTTGGAGGCGAGCGGAGAAATTGGCAACAGGTGGAACGGGATTGCCGCAGAAGCCACCGCCCTGATCAATACTTAATTACGTGATTCTGCACGACACGCTCGTGTCTCGACGCGCGGCGCGGCGTCTCTCGCCCCGTAACTTTTCACGTGTCCGCTTAAACGTCCCTGCCACCATTCCCCGCCGCCCCCTCGTCGAGTTAGATTTAAATTATTCCAGATAAAGGCGACACCCTCGCCCCGACCGTCCCGAACTTCGTAGCCGATAAACGCCTGAGACACCGAACTTCCAACGGGCACGTAAGTATCGCGGCGGTCTGAAAAGGAAGGCGCCCCCCCGTTTGTTTTATCTGCGTTTCAGGGACTGCACTACTGCAGCGGCTGATCGTGTCGAGTGTAATCGTTTTAAAAGCTTCGCGAGATATCGCGCTAGAGCAGTGTTCCCTGACGAAGGTATGCCATTCAATTTTCTAGGGACTGCTGGTAATCCAATGCTGTTGGGACGATTAAGTATTCATTTCCATCAGATGTCGCTCGAATTTTTATGCATTTGGTTTCTCGAAATATTAGCACACCGATTGACTTGTGCTACCCTTTACTATCCTCCCCTCTCCTTAATTACGTGCTTACAAAGGTGCGCGTTACATAGCGAAAAACAGAGCATTGCACCAGAAATGCCACGTGCAGCTGGGAACCTCGCTGTTGCAATCCGCCGTGCACTGTCTGGCCAGAATCAAACCGATAAAAGCACACACAGCCCCGGCCCTCCAGATACCGCCACTCGCCGCGGTAATTCGTGAAGCGCCACATCGAACTCAATGAAGAACCGCTTTGCCCAATAATCCAAGTGCTCCGGGACCAGCCCGGTCGTCGACCGGGTCGCCACTCGAATCGGATCGGGGCAGGGTATCAGCCGGCGCGTATGCACAAAGGATATCTGGCTGCAAAAGCGCTGTCGTTTCCAGCCGATCGATCCGAATACGCCAAACGCCCATGAAATCTGCACGGACCCTCGCGGCGCAGTAATACCACCTTTTATTTTATTCCATAAGCTGAAGAGCGGAGGGCCGCGCGCTCCTCGACCGCGAGGTCTCTGTCGTCGAATTAAACGGCTGAATGTGTCGCGACGCGATGCGCCCGGTGTCCCTTCTTCCCCGACAGCCCCTCGCAACCACCTCGCGGCAAACTGTACGCGGGCCGGGCCCGCGGAGAGGCGAGGGTGGGCCTCCATGGTCGTTGTAAAACGATCGAACAGCCGACCGGGCACGCGTCACCGTCCGTAGGTTCATCAAGAGCTGACTCATTAGCTGGCATTGTGCGTGCGTTCGACTGGCAACTGCATTACTTCGCTTTGATGCGCACCTGACCGAGTGCCGACCCCGCTCTACTCGCCGCCTGCAGGCTCCATATTCACCGCACACCCCCGGTCCACCCCGGTGGGAGAGGGCGGAGGGGCGGAGATGGGGGCGCAGGAGGGATTTATATCTGTGTTACGAGCGGGACGTTAATTGCTCGCGACTAATTTCACCCCGGCTCGCCCGGAATCTCCTGCCGGTGACACATACCTACCCGCGGGACAATGGCCTTTGTTGCTCGTTCGGCTGCGTTTATTTTTCCCCGTGCCTGCCCCATGGACATCGCAAACGCGTGCTACTTGGCCCGTCGGAGCTCACTGGACCGCCGGGTGCGTGGGGGGTTCATTCATCCGCCGCTGGATGAATAAGCGTCGCGGAATAACGTCGCGCGGGGTTGCGTGCGTGGAGGTGGCTGATGGAGGAGGCGAAGATGCTTGCGGGAATGGTTTTCGATGAGAGGCGGGTGAGTTGCTAAGTGGAGAATATTGTTGGGGGTGTAGTAGAAGTCGAGGGTGGTGTTGCTGTAGGTGCAACGTAGGGTGTACCCTACGGTCGAGGGGTGGTTTTCTGCTGGTGATCGATGATGAGTAGATAAGGTAACGGATGAGATACTTTGGGTTTGGTCACTTTCGATCGGTTTGCGGAGAAATGATGGAATCTAACCTCGGGACGATGTCCACTTGTTGAAGTAGATTCTTCGTCTTCGTAGCGCGAGAGCTGCCGGGACGTGTGTAAGTGCCAAATTACAGGATCGCGTCGTCGCGCAGTCGGATGATAGATAAGAGGAAAAGGGCTGAATTGCCAGTTAGGATTCTCAGGGCCGAATTACCTCGGATCGAAGGACTTCCTGGGGAAATCATGACTGCGAGTAACGCTGTCATAAATTGCAGGGTCTGTCACGCCGTTCGCTCGACCGTGCCGCTGCTAATTTCCCTGCGACTCAAAGTATCTCGGCATCGACGGATCGGAGTTCGAGCGCCCCAAAGGCGAATCAATTTCCCCGGCGACAAGTGCGAGTCTCCCGAGGACTTTCTGATCATCCGGCGACACTGATACAGCAGATCAAACAGAACAGAGGAGACAATTCGTAGCGCCGTGTACTTTAAATCCGATCCACCGCTTTCCCTACAGAAATGCCACTGACTCTTTCGCGGCTGATAACGGCGCAACCTCGTCGAATGCAGATGCTCCACTCAAAGAGCAGATCAAAGCTTCGATCCGAGTCCCTTTCCCGCGGATGTTTCGACATCGTAAAACAACATCGATCCTCGAACAGAGCGAAAACGAGCCCACACAATCCACTTCCACGCTACTCACAGAAATCCTATCAATTCAACACCATCTGAAGCCAGCGCGGCAAATTAAAACTCGAGTATCATCCCCTCACGAAGGTAAGTAAGACCTGTGTCGACTAGATAGAATCATTTTTCATCCCCCACAGCTTTAAACCTCCGAGAGATGATCAAGCACAATTCTCCGCCAACACTGAAAACCTGCCACCCGCGTTCCAAACGCTTAACAGTCCCCTTAATCCACCCTCAACACCTAAATAGCTCGAGATCGACAAGAGAGGGGGGAGCCTCCACTCGACAAATTGAAACATCCAGTCCGATCGTCACCGTTCAACGGCCCGTACCATAAATTCCCAATCCCCTTCCACCGAAGGTGGGGCCAGAGGGACCGTTGATCGTTAAGGACGCGAGGGAATTGCAAATCCGCTGATTATCGCGTGGATCCGCGGACGGGAGGACGGGAAAGGTGGACGAGGAGAGGGGCTCGAGCAATACGGTACACGGCTGCACACCCGGTACCCTGCATTGGGACGATTTTTCCAGGCGGAGGCTGTGAAACAGGTTGTTCCAGCGAGCGAGCGAAAAAGAATAAAGAAGAGAGAAGCAAGATTATATAGCGAGGAATGAACGGAAGGAGGCGAAGCAGCCGGTGAACCCGCCTTTTTATTCAGCCCCACTTGGTCGCTCGGTTCAACGTACGACGAACCGCGCGCGCCCTTTCTTACGGGGGGACCGACGTCATTTCCTCGCTCCTCCAGATTTCTGTGAAATTTCGCGCCGCCAGGCAGTCGAATTAATCGCGTCAAGTGGATTTCCACTATTTCCAGACAGAGGCTGCTCGCTTTTGCCGACGATCGTCGCGTATCGAAGCGACGCGACGCTCGCCCTGAAGAACGCTGCCGCGGCTTAAGGCGTTTGCTACCGCTTTCGAATTGAAAATCTGCTTTCAGATGCTGGTGATTGGTTAGGCTTGCTAACAGTGTTCACACAGCAGCCTCGTCTTTCACTCAAATTATTCTTCTATATCATTGAATTCACGTGTATTTTTCTGCAATGAGTAATGAAGACAAATAATAAGAAAAATAATAATAGCTACGTTTTTGAATTGAGGGGGTCGTTGAAGTACGGGATACTCGAATTTCTTGGAAAGTTACTACTTATTCTTGGAAGTTAATTTCCAGTGTTTTTGGAACCTCTTGTGCAGAATATTTGGATCATAATGTTCCAAGAATATATGACGATATTTTGAGGGGCGTTAATTTATGATGCAACTCGGTGAACCAATAATGTCGATTGCTAATGAGTTGGATGAGCTGAACTTGTAAACTGCCTGCTCACGAGTTCATACTACCTACGCAGAAGTTTTGAAATTCAAGCGGGATCTCAAATGTCTCAAAGGAAGAGAGGTGAAACTGGAGAGAATCTCGAGCCTAACAGAGAATCGATCCCGAAAACGTTTGAACCGTTGACAGGAAAATTTCTTATAGAAAATCCCTCGCGGATCCGAAGAGCTGCGACGCTTAGGATCGTCTGAGACGAGCTCGGTGGCTGTAGTCGAACCAGCGAGCGCTCCTGAATGGAACGAGTTACGATGGGGCGCGTAATAAAGCTGACGGCCTTGTAACGCGATCGTAAATAATCGTGTACCCTGTCTCGGTGAATCCTGGCCCGATAAAGGAGGGTTTTTATGGTAATCGTCGGGAATATCGGTGGGGGAAACTTCGCGCCACGTCCTCTAAAACTATCGCCGTGTTTGAGCTTCCTATTAAAATATTAAAAATTCCGTTAACGGCAGAAGAGAGGAAGCGTTCCGGGAAAAAAAAATTAACGAGCATCCTTGCTCTCTTTTTCTAAAGGCGTAATACGTTTAGAGCACTCACGTATTTTTCTTTTATAAACACGCGTGCGCCCGTTAATTATCCGAGGTGGCCTGCCGTAGCTTAACACCTTAAGACTCCTTTATTTTGGATATTCGAAAAAAAGCCTCCAAGTAGAAATATACTTTTTTTCGACGAAGAACGTTGAACGGTTGAAAGCAATTTCTTGTTCAACTCGCGGTTTTGGAAATTTTACCCTGACTCTTTTGTGCGTAATTGTGCAAAGGGGAATTTAATTCACCTTCAACTCTAAGACTCCGTTTGAAGCAGGTAGATTTTTGATAATATTGCTTGCAGTGTTGTAAGGCATTCTATTATTATAATATCTAAATGAAAGATTTGTTTAAGGCGCTAAGATAAGGTACTTATTCAAAGTACAATCGATATGGCGATTCCTTCTGAAGAAATTAGTAGAGAGTGTAACAATAAATTTATTTAAGTCCCTCTTTTAATCAAAGTGAAGCTGGAAAGTTTGCGAAGTATACGATGACGGTTAAGTACCTTCAAACTAGATTTTTTCCAAAACAAAACCTCTCCTTTTTTATACGGAATCGTCGCGCTTCGAATTACACCCCATTCTGTATTTACGAGTTCCTGGTGCTCTCTTTTATGCCGCGGATCGCGCGGGGGACTACGTTTAACTGGAGAACTGCGTTCCCCATCTATTCCAGATAATCGAAAAGGAACCGCACCTTCTAACGTCATATCAAGGTGTCTTGCTTAGCGAAGGCAATATACCGAGGAAAGAATTAAACGCAGCACCTCCACGGTTTCTCCATCAACATTACACTATTCTCCCTCGAAAATTCTCGAGAATAACTGCAGACGAAACAACTGAAGCTCAGACTATACTCCTAAAATTCCGAGCTGGAATTACGATCGAGCATAAAATCAGATTATAGACCAGCATTTTGGTACCATTTGGCAATACTGTTCCAAGACGTTTCTAACCGACGCTATCCAGTTCCAAGGTGTATTAAAAATAAAGGGAAACAAATGACACAAACTTCTGTTTTCCATGAAACACCGTTTCCCGCGTTCCTCGTCCCCGTAGCGCGCAGCCAAAGTGTTTCTCGAGTGAAATGTAATCGACAGGAGATATATCCATACTAGACGAATGCGAAATCGCGCGATCTCACATAGCCGAGCAAGCACAGCGCTTTAATTGGCGTGTAATCGCGACGCAGCTCGCCGTAAACGGGCGCGAGTCAATCGTTAAAAAAGCTTTTTGTTCCGCGAGCGCAAGGGAACAGTGATTTTTTAAAACGCGCCGAAAAACACAGTCCCGAGATGAACGTGAAAAATCCCGCCGGATAATATACAGGCACGCGCTGGCATGGGTATAGGTGCAAGCGAGATATAAGCGGGATGATGGCGCGTGTAACAGACACGGAAACGCGCGGGTTGCCTGCTCGAAGGGGGCGTGAAAAGGGCGTTTCTGATAGCCTTGGATCGAAACGCTCCTATCATTCACGATGATGTTACGTTAATCTAACTGCTAACACGTAACACACGCGCTCCCTCCCCCTGATAACTTTATTCAAACTTCGCTGCGTTTGACGTGCGCCAGCTTTCCAGCTTTGTTGCCACTCGAGAGATAGCGCTCTCAAAGGGATTGACAGCTGGGTCTCTATGGGCCACGTGTCGCCAAATTCTGCGTGATTTTCGAGGAATTTGTGGTGCTGCAACTATAGAGAAATACCTATGCGAATGGGGAATCAATTAGCGGGGGCATTTACTTTGTTTACTTTGTTTACTTAGGATTACTTGAGGCATTTTCACTCCGTACACTCATTCAGCTTTGGAATAATATGTGATCCGTACAATTCGATAAATTACACGCGTGCGAAATACCGCACCGTGCCATTCTCTGCCTTAACTCTTCGTTGACACTCTGGGTGTGAGCCACCCATGAACTGATTTTGACACTCTGTACCTTCCATATGCAAAATAAGTACCTCTTTCCAAAGCTGACTTACAAACTATTTTTTTCCTCGAAATATTATATCCGAACAACAACTCGGTAGATTTTTAACTTCTAATTCTGAAATTTATAAAAGTTACAAGCTTTTGAACATTTTCTTCGTGTTTTTTGGACATATGGTAATCTAGATTTTTTTTGTTGCAAAAACTGATAAAATGTCAATCAAAAAACTATTGGAATACATTCTAGAGACCCTGAAATTGACCCATGATTTTTTTCATAACAATTGGATTCTTTAGATGAGAGTGGCAGATGTTCAAAAATTGTTCTGGGTGTGAGCCACCCAGGTGTGTCAAACTTGATCGAAAAAGCAGGTGTGTCAACAAAGGGTTAAAATACTATATTCGGGAAGCTCAGCCTGTAGCGAAGCCGTCTCTGGTCGCTGGGAGAGTGGATAAGCGTAAGCGCAAAGGGCAAATTGGAACGATATGATTTTCGCTTTGCAATATCGCAAAGAGTGTCAAGCGAGCGCCACGACTACGGGAAGTACCACTTCCATTCATATTTAACACGAAATTCATGGCATCGCTTAACTGCCTTTAAATACACACTTTGCGTGGCACTTCATTGTTCCCCGCTGGAAAATGATTACCGATGGTGAGCTTTAATTTTGTAAACAGCACCACATGATTTCTATCGCCGCCAGAAATGTGACATTCATTCTGTAATTCCTGGTATTATTTTGTTCCTTTGATAGCAGACTCGAGGGGTTTTATTTCGTGGCTCCATTCGCTTTGCCACTACGCATCCATTCGCATATCATAATATTTCCGCCGACATCCTGTTGATCCTTAACTCTGCTACAGGATAATTAATCGTAATTAGTACTTCACTCCAATAAATTGCTATTTTCTTTTTTTTTTTTGCCACGTAAAGGACACGCGGCTGGCTTGCTTGCTTCGAAGCCATAAAGCAGAGTTTAGAGCCACGCTAAAGACGCTGCAAGCGAAAGTATGCCATGGAGAATATTACAGCCTTCGTAACCGCAAATGGTTAATACCGTGCGGTTAGTTAGTGGACGGATACCGGGCAACAGCTTTCCTCAGTCGTACCTCTTATTTGCAACTTCACTGTGCGCGATTAATCCACGCTAAGACGAGGAGTTATTCGATAGGCACTATCCGCGAGGATGCAGGAAGAACGTTTCTACGAAGCGAAATAAACAAGGTAAACGATTCGAGATATAAGCATTTATTCCACAGAGAAGAAAATATGTATGTAAAAAGAAGTTGGATTCCAGCAGAAGTGGATTCTCTGATTCGACTAAGTAAGACACGATTTTAATAAGTTAATTATTAAACAACCTACTCGATGAGAAACAAATCCTCGAACGAGAAAATGCTACATCATCGTCACCTGACGTTAAATGTGAACTGAAAGTTCAGGAAATATGTGCACTTTGTTACACGATCTCTACAGCTCCTATGTTTTTTTTTCTCCTATTATGATCTTCCGGTTTCAAAGTAGGCAGGTTCTTTCGAGCACTCTTTGAAAGGGTAAACTACGCGATGCTTACAGGCAAAGAGCTGTTGTTACTAAAAAGAATGTGCTCCTTTGAGACAGTATACTATCAACACACATCTCCGAAAGAATTACTTCTAAAGTTTCCTTGTTCTGTCGAAAACTTGACTAAACACCAGCCATTTGCGGTCGAAGAGAGTGATTTCTTTACAGAAATGTGAATAAACAGCCGCTGTGCTCACTTTTTCTTTCTAAACTGAAAGCGCGTATCAGTTGCACGTCCCCTTTTTAGAGACGCCAGGCGAGCTCGCGATTTTATTTCGCGATAGGCGAAAATGGCGGGCAGAACCGGGACCGTCATGCACCGATTCGTTATTCATCGTGCATCGTGTAATCGCGGATCACCGTTTAAGCGCAATTTGACGCTACGTTGCTATCAACTCGCTCGCCTCATCCTGGCGCGCTTCTGACTCAACCTTGAAAATTAAGTAAATGGGGGCAAACGCATCGCTCGGAATGTTTCCCCGATAAATGGATCGACAAATTGCAGCCTCCTTTCCTTTCCCACGACGTCCTCGCGTGGCCAACTCCGGCTGCCCTTTAATTCCATATCCAACAAAAATTGTAACTGCTCCGACAAGGTGAAGAGAGCTCGGACACGCTGGATTACAGAAACTTGATACAAGCTTGCAAATTTCAAGACTCCATTCTATGAAGGAGTCTTACGATGTTCAGAGCTTTGAGATTTCAAGTGTCAGGTTCCTTTTTAGACTCACATTGCTAGAAATAGCCAAGATTTGGTTGCTTTTCAATATCTTCAGGGTGATCAAGTACTTTAACATTTAGATCGCCACGGATTTTTGAACGAACACATTGGTTTTTTACATTGGATTTTCATTGAATGCATTGAAGAGGTAACAGAATAAATATTGATTAAGTAGTTACTGATTTACACTAATTGGAAGTTGGAAGTGTTTGTTATGGCGAAGGGAATACATCGAATACCTAGCGTATTATCTCCTTCGATTTGAGGATAATAAGCGACACGACAAACCATAAGGAATTAAGTCCATTATCTGAGACGTATTAGCTGCTATCAAAGCGAAAACTCCCCCAAACGAAAGGGTCGCTTAAGAAGCCACTCGAGATACCGAACTCAAGGAACGAATTACACCGGCCGAACTCTTAATCCAGCATTGTTTCCGCTCCTGAAACGAAACCCTCCAGTACACTACACCGTGGCGCCGAGTTGTGAGGCACTCCGAAGAATTTCAACGACTTGGACCGACAAAAATTAGTTTATCGTGCTCCGTTGCCCTCGATCAGAGGCCGGGTACATTGCGCGGAATGGAAAGCGATACCGAACAATAGTGGACAAACGAACTACCTAGGTATGCAGCCAGAATTTTGCCATCCGGGAAACTGAGAACTGTGAGCGTTTACTAGTTTCCTTCAATGCTCCACTCTCGGTGTCTCGAATTAATTAATTAATTCGTAGGTACCTCGCACTAACTACTCCAACTTCACCAAGACTTTCGCAAAAACTGAGCGTCAAAGTCTACGCACACATAGCAGTTCCGTGACTGTTCAGTGGCGCCAGTGGTAAAATATATTATTTCTGTTTCTGAGTGCAGCACTTTGCAATGAAAATTCACGAAACTGACTATTTTTGCATTAGCCATTGGCAATCTTCAGCTACAGGCTACATTTCGAGAATAAAAAGAAGTGAAAATAAGTCGTCCCGGTTCCTGAATAGAACATTGCTAATTCATTGGATTAGATTTTTCTTCAAAGAAACGCGGCTAATCAATTTGTCTAGGAAATATCCTGAGGCAACCATTTCCTTAGACCGAAATTTATAATACATTGCAATCCCCGCAGACACAATAGCGTCTGCGTGACCGAAAGGGCATTAGGAGCAGCCTTCGCGATTTAACATAATCGTCGGTAAAGCGTGCTGGCGAGCCCGCGCAGCGGAGGGAAACTTTCAATTCGAGTCGTGGAGGCCGTCGCGTCAGGTGTAGATAGTCGAGTTACGGACGAATAAAATTCAATTTTAGTGGCCGTCCAAGAGACGCCGCGGCCCGAAACGTGTCTCTGCGATGTAGCCGGAAAGTTAGCGCGGAGAAACGCTTTAAAAGCGAAACTTGGTCACGGTTTAGCTCTGGAAAATCGGCGCCATGCTTTGAGCGAGGGTAAAAGTACAATAAAATACCAATTCCCTGGAAACAGACCAGCTTTCCCTGTTCTCTGTTGAATCGAGCCTACAAAAGATTCCATAAACAATGCAAACGTGACAAAGGATATTTCGAAACTTTTTGCAAACACATTTAAAATCGACATTAGGTATATATTTCTTGTGACACTTGGAGTAGCGTGAGGTTTTGAATTTTCCAAATGCTTTCAACATCAACGTGATGAGTTTCCTTGACTTGACAGGATTCAGTTACACGATCGACGGTTAGTCACGATCGAAAGCAGCTGGAGAATTTAAATTAGGAGCCGTTTCTCCCTTTGATCGAACGTTTCAGAAAATACGAATGGAATATTTATTTGCCCCTGATATTTCGCGCTGGCTGTTTTCGGGGACACTGGCTGCCCAAAGTGGTGGAATTTATCGACTAAAAGTGCCGGGGAGAGGGTCTCTCGGTGCCCCGAGTCATTCGGTATTTCAGCCGTAACAATAATGTGGAACTAATCGCTGTTTTTGCAGTCACATTTAATTTTAATTCAAGTCGGAGATAAAGCTTGCCGGATATTAAATTCTCGTCGAGGCTCGCTGCTCCGGCGAGAAAGTACCACGGAGTTCAGTATAATTTGAATCGAAATGTAGGTACATTTTAAATGAGAACTGCTTTAAACTGCTGCTAAAAAAAACATTCGTCATAGGTACCGCGAAGTTAAACACCAACGGACGTCGTCGTTTCACCGCGGATGGCTTAAGTCGCGTTCCCACGTGCCTCGCTACGTAATATACCCTCAGCTCGCGTTACCCAAAGAGTTTAAATTCATAACACAAATGAAACCCAAATTTAAACGCGATCTCTTTCAAAATTTATACGTTTCATTATCGCAAGCTCAAATGCTTCTTACACAACACAAAACCATAGCATGCATGGAGCTGAAAGCACTAAGGCACCAAGCGAAAAACCAAATTACTCCTATATTAATCCGCACAGCCTCGGAACAGAAAGAAATTCAAGATCGTCCAACCGCTTTCTCCGCAAAAAGCCTCGTACCCCTTTTCGCAGGAAGCGAATACATTTCCGGGTTCAGTTTCTCTCTCTCTCTCCCTCTCTCTCTCTCCCCCCCCCCCCCCCCCGATCAGCGTTCCACCTTTTTGCAAAGTCGTCCTTGCGTCGAGCCCGGCGACGTTACGTCACGCGACTGAAAGCAGCCGATTATCGAGCAACCCCGACGAAGGGAGCACGCACGGCACATCAATCATCGAGACTGCACGACTCCACCCGCCCGTTTCGACGAAATGACCAAGGATCACGTAAGACACCTGTTGACGGCCAACGGATCTAGCAGATCCGACAGAACCGGGCGATTTGATAGCGAAGCCGTGTCCGTCTTCGTTACTCCCGGGCCCCGCATTAATTCACGCGCCCCTGTCAAAATCTCCACGGGTCGGCGTAGTGGTCGAAACGAAATCGCCCACCGAGGGGGAGGACTAATGCCCGTTTCCATCGGCTCGTCGCCATTCGTACGCAAATTTTATCGTCCCGCCATGTCCAGTTTTTTCACGTTACGGGCTGAATTTATTCGACCGGGCAACTCTATTCCCCCGAAAGTCGAGCGAGGCTGGCCGAACGAGCGCGTCGATCATCGACGTCGACCTATGCAGAGGTCCCCCCGGGTGGCCTGGCTGCGGGGGCGGGCGGGTCGACCGGCGATATCGACGTCACGATTGTAATTCCTTGGCAGGGTTCACCGTCGGGACCCATGGATCCGTGGACCCCCGCGCGGAGACACGGCCGCGCCACGTTAATCCAGTGGAACACGGGCGGTAAAACTTTCTAAGTCCGAGATCGCTGTTGGCGAACTCGAGCCGGTGGTAGGTGAACGCGAGCGAACGGCCGACGCAGTGAATCTTCTCGGCGAGTCGCCCGCAAGGGCGAAGAGCGGAACGTAAGGGAAATAGCCAGGATCGCCCTGGCTCCTGCGAAGGATATCGAGCCGCGGACGACGGTGTGAGATCCAAGCTGTCGGAAGCCATTCGAGGACTCGCCTCCCCGGGGACAGCGAGCAGTGGCGCGCGAGTAATCTCGGACTCGAATTTCTAAGGTGGTCGCAAGCAGGCTTTCCATTAACACGATAACGAAGTCACCCTTTCAATATTTCCAATGTCGCCGCGGGACCCACCTCGTCCAGCCTCAGCGCGAACAAATTCCCCGTCGACGAATTACCCGATCCCCCACCTTGAACGGGTTAAAGTTACGCGCCTCGAAGTGCCCACGAAGGTATTTCAGCGCGGTAGCGGCCCCCGGCTTAACGGTTCCGCCGGACACGGAACGGCAACGTTCGACGTTAATAAAACAGCATGAATCCTGGTCGAGTCGCGTAACGCGGTATCAAGTACAAGATCAAACGCCCCATAAATGAAAATTACCCCCTAAACTGGGATTTTACGGGCCAGCTCGTATCCGAGTCGAGCGTGTAGCCCGAGATCCGAGATCCAGCGCCGGGGCGAAAATCACCGATCCCCTCTGTGCCGCCGACTCCCCCCACCCCTGCCCGATTGCTCGTTTCCGGGTGCCATCGTCGTTGTACGCGCGGACCGTGTACCGTGCACTTAGCGGATAACCATGATGATCAACAGATTTTGAGGAACACGGCATGTGTCACATCGTTCCCGCGCCACGTCTATCAGACCTGGTTTACAGGATTAAAGGGCACGCAAGAATCAAAGCGTGCGGTGCCCCAGGAAGAACCTAACTCTGTGTCGTGCCTATCCCGAGCATGATCGTTAAAGCAGCGTTAATTAATTTTGGCTAATTACTAATACTGCACTCCGACTTCCCGTAATTAGAGGCGATTAATTCGAAAGCTATTCCCTCTCCATGTCCCCCTACAACTCGGGCCCCTATCTTGCTAGCTCTCTCTCTCTCCCTCTCTCTCTCTCTCTCTCTCTCTCTCTCTCCATTTCTCTCTGTCTACTTCTCTCGATCGATATCAATCGTTTAGCGTTAGAACTGGGGCGTCCTAACGGCCTTCTCCGCCTCTTTCGGCGGGCGTAGACGCGTCGACGCCGATTAAAGGGAAGATCCGTGCGAAATGCTCGTTAGAGGGGTACACTTTGCCCCTCGGCTTTCGAGTTCGAGGATCGACACCGGGACATTATCGCTTTGAGCCGCCAGCGAAAGGGCTAACACGCTCCCAGCCCAACGAATTCTAGTGGATCGATGGCCATTGGTGGGCAGACACGTTGGGGTTGTTTTTTTTTTTAGGGGGAGTGAACTGTGGTTCGGGGTCAAAGGGAATTTGTGATGATTTTTGCCCGGCTTTCGGGGGGTGACGTGGTGTAATTTTTCAGGGGTTCGTGGGACTTGAGTTTGGGGGTCGCTGACAGTGACCCGTTCGAGGAGATGGAGCGCTGTCCTTTTTTGTAGGAAAATGGAATTTTTTGAATGACGCGGCAACTTACTCCGAATTGTCGAATTTGTAATTTAAAACATGAGGAAGAGTCTGAGGGATTAAATTCGAATGAGATGTTTAAAAAAATCTGCAAGCTGTGTCGAACTGAACCTTGCACGAATGACACGCGAGTGATCGATAGACGAAACTGACTTACTCGTAACAGATGAAGCCCGGTCGCTTTGTAATTAGTGCGGGAAGAAGGCGCGCCCGTCGGGCTCGCGTGGAAAAAAATCTCGAGTGCTCGGAACGGATCCAAGCTGGGCGCGAGAGACAGTCTGGATGAATTTATCGCTTACCTGAAACAGAAAGAGGATCCTTTGATTAGCATTCCCGTTATTGCGCGGATGCAAATTTCGCCAAGGTAAATTACGCGAAATTCTCGTGAAATATGGCGACTTTGGAAAATTGCGCGCGGCTCTCGCTGCGAGGCGACGCGCCTTGATCCAGAATTTGATTTATCGAGTGGCACGGTGACAAAGCTAGTGGGGGGGAGGGGGGGCGATGAAAAAATAAACCCCGCGCAATGAAACAAGATAAAACAGAATTCGATAATTATTACGTAAAGATCTCCCGTTCTACAATTAGTGTTGCCCACTTTTAATCTCATAAACGCTGAATTGGTAACGAGCAGAATTTAAATTAGAGGACAAAGCTTCGGCTTAGTGAATTGTGATTAAAGCGCGCGGCTCCAGTTGACAAGCAGACGCGTATATTATTAACAACTATTTCAAACAACGACACAAAGCGTGTCCGACGCGGGAAAGTAGATTTACCCATGGGCACGCGTTATAATTTTCTTTATCTATTCATCTACCAATTAAGTCCAACTTTTAACCTTATTAGGTGCATGAACGTCGGTTAAACTGTTCACGTGCAGCAGAAACGGATTATGTCCTTTTACGCTTAACGGCTCAGATAATATCAGTTACGAACTGAAACTAGCTTCGCACACTGTAACGCGAATATCGCCGCGATAAATCATCGCCACTAAACACAGTGAGTTACGGTTCCCGCTGGATCGTAATCCCCTTTTCTCTGTATCTATCGAAAATATAATTGATAATAAAACTTTTCAAGCAAAAGCCGCGATTTATTGTTTAAAAAAAGAAGGATCAATATCCCTGAGTTTTCGATACGTTTTTAAGTATTCTATCTTCAGCAGCCCCTTCGCGTTAGAAACACTGTACCGCAATTAAAATAAAACAATTTATTAGCTTTGTATCGCAGGTGAAATTGCTGGAGAATATTTCTTCGGACTTGGGTGAAATGGAGGCTGAGAAAATATTTGTGGAACCTTTCGTCGACGCGTTACTATGGGCTTAAGAATTATTTATACCGCACTGTGTTGGAGGAACCATTTAGTGCGACGGCTGTTTACGGGGTATAAGCCGAGTGCCAGGAACGTGCCTCCTGAGACCTCTTTGGAAACCCGTGGCACGAGCTATGGGTCCTCGACAGCTACGAAAAAGTACCTGCCAGGTGCGTGGCAGGTGAGATATTCACCTGCCTACAAGCTGCTGCCGAACATCCCTACCGAATTCGTACAAGGACCGTTCGCCACATGGATAGCATCTCCTTCCAGGGGCCCTATCATTAGAGAGCGGAATAGGGGGATCCGACCAGAGAAACAAAAGAAATTCCTCTGCCATTCTCCAACAGATTCAACTTTGTTAGCCAACAAGCTGCGTTTCTTCGTAGAATTTCTTAAACAGTTCCACTTTGGGTACCTACCTCCTGGTATTTTCAAGATCTGTCAGCTGTATTCACATTATTCTATGCGTGGTAAATCATTTTGAAGAGCCGTTAGCACAGTCACTTCGTTAAGGGATGCTCGGAGAGTGTGTAATCAGATTATTTGGAAAACTAACGAGGAAAAAGCCGAGTAACTTGGGTAACCAAGAGTAATCTATCTCTTTCAGGTACTCAGAGATCCAGTAGACAGTGGAGCATATCTACATCTTGCATTACGTAAATTTAAGTGTGGAAATGCTCAAAAGCTAGATACGACAATACCAAATCCTAGACACAGGTGCATCCGAACTTAAACATGGAAGGATCCGAATTAAGTCACAGGAGGACCCTCGAAAGCGGGATCTGCCTAATTCACAGCTCTGTCCAAATTTCTTCTCAACTTCCCTCTGCTGAATGAAGCTACTTTCTTCATGAAAGGCGCGGTTAAAGCTCTTAATGGCTTTACGACGTAAGCTATGCCCTTTCCGAAGATTCTGACGTTTTGCCAGCATCGCGTTTAGGTCCACCGATGCTCTATACCGCGTGGGATATAAAAATTTTACAAAACACGTACATTCACAAGGCTTCAGTGTCAGTGTGCCCTGAAGTCTCGAGTAGGAGTGACTGCCACACGAATGGTTGGAAATGTAGGAGCGATTTCTTCAAAGGACGTGGCTTACGTCCGGAAGCCTGTGACAGTTTTAACTATCCCCGTCCCGGCCACGAGCATTGGCCTGTTTTCTTTCAAATCTTCGTGTAATCCCTTCAGCTAATTGCTACGAGATTCTCCTCTTATGTCTGTGGCCTCTGAAACTGAATTTCCCCATTCCCGGCCCGCCATGTAGATTCAAGACGTAAGCTCCTTACGTGTCTGCAGCCATTTTAACGACCCTTAAAAGAAGGTAATAGTGAAAGATACATGGCGATTTCTACGGGAAACACACCTTCAGAACTATTCAAGTAGTCGATGATCAAAACTACAACACCGATCTACTGTCAAGGACCCAGTTCCTGATCAGAACCCAATTACTGATCAGTTTAGTATATAAATATCAAATAATAAGTTTATCACGATACAAATTTATTCCAAAAAATTATTAAATAATTATGAAGTATTTTAAAATTTATACGCAAACATTTGATAGGTCATAGTAAAATGTTTTAGGTTGATCAGAAACTGCTCCCTGTTGTCCTTGACGGTACCTGACGATCTAGCTTCCACACATTTAATACACGAAATTTTATTTACACCCAGCGTCATATAACACTCGAGACGTGAAGTCGAAATCTCATCCATCAGATTTCTCACAAAGTATTGGTTTCCCCGTTGTGCACTGAATATCTCGGAATAATTGCCTGATAATTCTACCTAACTTATTCCACTTCTCAAGTGTCACTGTATCATTAACCACACCCTCTACGCAATTACAATACTCGAAGCCTCCCCCTCGCCGCCAAACAACCACAAAAGAATCAAATACAAAAAACACCTCGACCCACTAACCTACCCGCGGCAATTACAAATTATTTTTTTTGCACCTCGAACAATGAAGCCCACTCGTCGAGGCTCCCAGCTCCGTGCGCCTCGACGTCGGAGCCACGTACCAAAAGCGAGGTTCATTTATCACTCGGTGTAATGAATTTCGCCGCTCGTCCTCGACTTTTAATTAGCCTGTACCAGCCAGTCGTCGCCGGGCCCCGCCAACGATCGAAGAATATCGGCGGGCGAGACGGCTTATTTAACGCGGTTTAATCTACACCCATCCCGTTAGTCCGCCGGTAATTACTATCGCCGATCGGTCACGCCGCGACCAATAAAGCACAATAACCGTGCCCGTCCGCCGTTAATTATGCCGCCGGGCCACTTTACAGCGCGAACGTCCACGCAGAAAACCAATTTCCACTGTTTGCCGGACTCTTTAATCACGGGATCCTTTACAATCGAATAAACCCCCAGCTGTATTGGACAGCAGGGGAGGAAAAGGAGCCTTCCGAAACGGCCGATGGGGGAACGGGTTCGCGCGATCTCGCGACTCGATAGCGGCCGATGGAAAATTCAGCGGGACGTCACCGACCGGCTGACGAAAACAACGGACGAGTTACGAACGCGTGAAATGCAACGCGCGTCGATGCAGTTGCAATCATCACCAGTCGCTGGCCGTGCCTCTTTTTAAAAGGGTTTCCAATATTCCACCATTTTCGGGGAAATATTGAAGGATTCTCCGAAGCTCCGTGGTTCCTCGTGTGCTTAGAAAGCAAGCGTTCCTTTCTGGGTACGTAAGGGCGCGGTTCATCGTCCGCAAACTGAGAATGAGTGGGATGTGCACTCTTTAACACTTTCAGTGAAGCAAGGTCTCGGAAAACGGCCATTCAAGTCGGTGAAGTCTGCCCGAGTGGTCGCTACTGTCGAGAAAGTTTCGGGGACAGTCGAGCAGCGCTGTCGATGCTGTCAAGATAATGCAAACGGGAATGGACGCCAAGACCGTGCACGGCGTGCAAAGCCCACGCGCAGAGAACCGATCGAAGGTCCGTTTTCGGAAATTATTAAGGGGTTACACCACGCTGACCAGTGTTTTCATGATTCTGTTACAGAAAATATATGCGCTCTGTTGAAATAACCTTTTCAGCTAGGACAAAGCATTTCCCGAACTTTAAAGAATAATTCTTTTAAAATATCTATACTATTATTATTATTTATAAATGGGTTAAAATTCATTACATAACAAGAGTACATAACATTTTGTGTGTGCATAGATTGAATAAGAAAATAAATCCACATAAATGCATAATATATCAAAATATACCTAACTATGAAAGAAAAATGGAAAATAAAAGTGAAGAATGAGAAATGAAAAATGTACAATGAAAATGAGAATAAAAATAAGAATGAAAGTGTGAATGAAAATGAAAATAGAAAATACATAAAAAAAAATAGAATAAAAGTGAAAAGTGATAATAGGCAAAATTAAAAATGTACCCGTAACTTTAGTTTCAGTTTTAGTCGCGTTAACGGATTACAATCTATTTTGATCGTTCGCACCTATCATTCTGTGTAGTTTCCTCTTCGATACGTCCGCAGATTCGTGAAAAAATCAATTGAATCAGCGTAAAGATTTGCTTGTTGCAGTACCTAAGTCGATTAATCAGATCAGAAGATCCATATTTGGTTTTGTAAGTGCTATAACAGAATAACGGTTTCTTCCTGAGCGATCTGGGCGGAGCATATACTTTTATATTGAATCGTAACGTAAAATAAATGCCGTTGTTCCCATCCATGTAGCGCCTTGTTCCATTTGACTTGTCTCTATTCACAAATGTCCAAACTATGCTTTCGTGGGAAAATAAATGTTTTCGATTCCTTGCAACCGTCCTCGCGACCCCTTAAGTCCCGTGGTCGTTGTCGCGCGGCAAGAGCTCGTGTTGGAGGGTCTGGTTTGCGACGACGTCGGGCGGCACGAGCCCCTAAAGAGCACCGCGCAGCCAACGCTCCGTATCGAGCAGGAAGATCCGATTATGGCTTAACCGCATTAAACGCGGAAAGTTTGCTTTCGGTAATTCCACGAGTCGGGGATGGGCAGGGGGAGGGCCGCGGGTGGAGCACCTGCAACACCACCTGCTTCGCGCGCCCCTTTTCCGTGAGAGACGTCTCGGTTTCGTCCCGTCTCGTCCGTATCGTTCCGCTCGAGCGGCGTACAATGCGGACGCCGCAGTCTTCGAGACTGTTTGCGCTGTGCAGGGGTGCGCACCGCCACCCTTATTGCGTTCTGTTTCCAGAACGAACGAGCGTGACGCGGCGGGGTTCGGTGTGCAGGGCGCGAGAAGGGAGACGGACAGAACCCTCACGGATGAATCCGGCGTACACGCTTCGCCTGGATCAGCGGAGATTGGTTAAGGGGGTATACCCGTTTGAACCCTCGGAAAATCAGTAAAATTTGTGGATTTTTTTACAAGTCAACGGCTGGATGCAGATTTCCCGTTTTTTTAGTATCTTTACATAGTATTATGAACTACTTGAAAGAAAAGTTTCAGTCAAAAAACTATTGTTTTTTGGAAGTTATGAATACATGTCCGAAAGTCTGCCGATTTTAGATGGCTAAACGGTGGCCCTAAAAACTCGCGCTACGTTCAACCAATTCACTTCCAATTTTGCATGCAGAATCATAATAAGATTTCATATCGTCCAACGAAGGCCTTTTTATTCCGATTCCCCGTTTATTAATTATAAAGAAAGAAGGTGGATTTTTCTCTTAGAAAAATCTAACTTTACCTTTGATCTCTCACCATTACTTTATTTTTCAAAATTTTCAAAATCGGCTTCGTTGGACGATAGCTATTGACATACTTTGTAAGAAAATTTTACTGTTTTTGATTTCAGACACGACATACAGCTGTTTTCAGGGCCACCGTTTAACCGTCTAAAATAGAAAGACTTTCGGATGTGTATTCATAACTTCCCAAAAACAATAGTTTTTTAACTGAAACTTTTTTTTTAGTAGTTCATAATACTATGTAAAGATAGTAAAAAAACGGGAAATCTGCATCAAACCGTTGACTTCTAAAAAAAATCAACAAAATGTACACATTTTGACTGTTCGTCGAAATTCAAGACGAGGCTTCTTTTCGGTCTCCTTCTATGAAATATGTATGGTTACACGGTGCACTCTGTATACGTAGTTACATAGTGTTTCACTTAACCAACGAGGGAACATTCCCAACCCGGAGAATCCCGATTTTAATAAAACCTCGTGCGAACATAGAGCACATTCAGTTATACAAGTAGCAATTCTGTTTATCTACGGAAATTCAATCTGAAGCGTTGAATTCAGCTCGTCGAGTTAAAGTTATCACCTGCTTCCGTTTTTTTAATACAACTTCATTTTCGTTTTGATAACACGATGGAGCACGAAAAGCTGAAGAATACTTATATTTGAAGTTTGCTTCTATCTCGCAGCGTTACAAAGTTATATTAAAAAAATGCCAAAGCAGGATAACTTTAAAGGAATCACCCCGTCGGGGTGAATCTCCGCGGAAGGGAGACATTGCTCTTTGCATACTTCAATGTGCTCCGCATTCACGCGAAGCTTCATTTAAATCAGAATTCTCGTATTGGCAACGTTTCCTCGCGAGCTGCGGGAATGAACCTCGAGGTTCTGAACCTATTTCTTCCCGATACTTAAAACACAAGTAGCCGCGTACCTACTCAGAGTTTCTAAATACCCTCAGAGACATCCGTGGAAGCCATTAATTAACACGAGTAATTTGAAATACCCTCAGCGACCGCTTCTGCTGCGTAATAATCGTGAGGGGGGAAAAATGCGAGGCGGAATAAGATGGCGGCGACGACGCCAGCCACTGGCAACATTTCCCATCGCGTTCCTTGCCGTTTCCAGCACGAAGCCTCTTCCGTGGCTCGTCCACATTGTAAAAGGGAATCTTTGTGTCCCCTTACGCGTCGCAATTTCGATGTGCCCGGTCGTTCAATTAATCGCGGGGCCTGGGCGAGTTTGCGTAACGCGCGTAACGTATAATTGCGCGCCTAGGGAGCTCGCCTCTAATGACGGCGCGATTACTCTTTAAGGGGGTTTTTTGCACCGCTCAACAGCCATTGTCCCCCTTTATTCGTCCCTTCGTGTCTACGGTTGCCCCTCATTGTGTGCAGATAACGCTGGGAACGAACCGGGTCCCGTGGCCTTACGCGATCTGGCCACCTCCGTGTCTAATTCCGAGGGTGACATGCAGAAGAACCGCGAAGACTCGAGTTCGCGTTGGCTTCATTAATAGATAAGTAAATCGTGCAATAATTGCACGCGCTCGCGTTGAAATGCTGCAGTTTAAAGTGCCAGCGTGTTTCTCGGAGCTAAGCTATACTACTTAAGTAACAATTAAAGACCTTACAGTAAGGAGGGTGCAGCACCATCGTTACCAACGTCAAGAAAAAATTAGAAAAATCTGTTTAAGTCAGTGTTTTGACTTAACATTAAAAAGAGAACGATAAAGATGTCGATAAGTTCTCATTTCTATTTTTAGCAAATGTTTAAAATCGTATTGCGCAAAATAGTAATGGGTGCAGACTCAAAGTTTGCAATAAATCACTCATTTGTAATCGGATTCGCATAAAATGTAATTAAAGATGTAGATTTCTTTATTACATATATTACACGTCGAAACTCGTAAACTTTGGAAAATGCAGCTGCGCCCCTCTTGCTGCAAGGTCCTCAATTAAAATCCTTCAGCTTCCGTGGCGACAGACCAACAGGAATAAATTAGTGAAATTCCTTATCATCCTCAATGCTGAATATCAAGCACTTAAGAAAACCGAAATTAGCAAAATTCCAAACACTTCTCCACGTCGCCCATGCCGCGGCATGCCGCGGCTGTAACGGTACCATGAATCTGGTATTTGACGCAAGAAACGTAATATCGTTCGTACGTTATTAGGGAGGCGGGGGCAATAAAAGTGAGATATTTTCCAGCTGCGTGGATAAAAGTCGTGGGATTTCCAACTTTAATTACGCGAACTCCTAAGAGAGAAATCACCCTGACTCGGTCTCGTTTGACGAGGCAAGTTTTATTCCTGGCATCCGGTATCTTTACTTCTATTCCGTCTACAATTGCTCGATAAAGATATCGCTTTAATTACGACAGCGTTTCCGCGACGAAGCAGCCCGACCGTGCATACGTACTTCTTAAAAAGTTCCGCGCCCCGAGTAGACCGGGCAGTCCACGATTGAGTCGCTCCGGGGGGTGAGGGCAATTTTTTTGCTCTATCGGGACAAGGGAAACGAGCCGCGCGGCCCTTTCGTCGTGAGTTTTAATTGTTTGGGATGGAATCGGTATCTGATGGCAATAGAGCAAAGTAGCCGATGCTGAGCGTTATCTAGCAACGTGAAAGTAAGCGCAAACTTTCTTGGCGTTGATTAGCCACGGTAATGGTCGTACTATTACCGCTAATTCTTGAATGGTTCTACTTGGCGAGAGAAGATAACGCGGAGATCTAAGCGCTGTAAGTAGAGACGTTTCGGAGGCGCAGAAGTACCTATAGAAATATAAAATGGATTATTAATTGCAAAGTGATCCTAGGATGTTGCGCCACTGCGGGATTAACAAGGAAGTTGTGGTGAATGGCATTCTACAGGGTGTTTATCAAACAGCTGGCACATTCTTTCAGGATCGATTTTACTCAGAAAAATAATAGTAAAAAAGTATACACATTTTTATATTCCGCGAAACACCGGCCTCGGAATATCTACATTATAAAAAAGACAAAAGGTTGACTGGAGCGTCCGTATTTTCATTCTTTACTCCTTGTTCTTAGAAATAAAAGAGCGAAATGACTATCAATATATATCGAGCCGTGAAAACACAGCTGGGCTTCGTTAAATGCCACTTTCCCTGTTTTACGAAATATAGAATTGTATATAAAAGTATACCAATTTGTTTATTATTCTGATGAGCAGAAGCGGTCCTGAAAAAAGGTCCCACATTTTTATAAACACCCTGTTCAGTTATAGGAATGATAGAGAATATTATGTGCCAATATTGCACGAAGCAGAAGCGTTAAGTTTAGATCCAACAAGCCCGTCAGAATCCCCCACCGCCAAACAAGCACCCTCACCTACTAAACACAAACCTACCCCGCTATTTAACACAAGCATAAAATGCAAAACCGATATTCCCCTTTAAACACCCGGAAACGAAGCAACAC
The DNA here is from genome assembly GCA_960531205.1 of Andrena bicolor. Lineage (NCBI taxonomy): Eukaryota > Metazoa > Arthropoda > Insecta > Hymenoptera > Andrenidae > Andrena > Andrena bicolor. The sequence continues at coordinate 51,140,232 of OY482664.1, read as the reverse complement.
GGTCCCACCTCCCTATACAAACAAGCGTGGCAGCCTAGCAGGCGTTCAATATTCATAAGAATTTTCCGTAAACCCGATGTTTACCAAAATTAGCCGCATGATATTTGCCGCGGTGTCGGAAACGCTTGAAAAATTCATACTTGCAGTCGCGCGATTAACTGCCCTTTTATTTTAATCCAAAATCCATATTGCTCTTTTACTGTTATTACTCTCACGTCATTACTCCGTTTCAACGGGAGCAGACAAAAAAAAAAACATTCAACAGAGGAGGAGCTTCCTGTTGCCCGTTTCTATCCATTCTCGATTAATTTCCCCGTCCGCTGACAACGCGGATCGCCTACGTTTAACGCCACCCTCTCGTCGATCATTCCGCTACGAATAAGGAATAATCCGCGGACAAAAAATTCCAGCGGCACGGCCTGGGCCGTTAAGACGTTTTGACGAGCGAGCCGCGTCGACCAGGAAGTACCTAATCGCTTGAAAACCGCTGCGAAAGCCACTCTCTGTTCGACGGAAACGCGTTTACGTGGTCGATGGACACGGTGGCCAGGCTGTGTCGAACGGCGAGGGATCCCGATGTCGGCCAAGCAATTTTATCGACGACGCCTGACACCTATCTACCTACAATTCCTCGGCCGTGCCCGCGGACGAGGAATAAATTCGACGAGGATTCGCGGAGTCGCGCAACTCGCTCTCCCCCTAAGTTACCAGGGGGTAGTTTCGCAACTCGATCCACCCCCGCCGCCCATCCAGCTTTCTCGGCAACTCGGCGAATTCGTTGAAACTTGGGGAATTTATTTACGCCCGCCAAAATGTCCGCTGCTACGTATTTCCATGTAAATGGTTGACGCATTAGGCGGGCCACGCCACTTTTGATAATGTATTAATATTAATGCCGCGGCCGTTAGCGGCACCAGCGACTCTAGGAAGCTCGAGAAACGCGGGATACTTTGCTCGCGGGGCTGGTTAAAATACGGATCTAATTAATATTCATTGTAGCGTTGCTTGTCTAGGCTGCCGGGCGGGCTCGAGTTGCGGGCAAACTAGCTCCGCTCATTTCTTTCGCTGATAATTAGCTCGAAGACAAACTGAATATCCGACGGGGGCGGGGGAGCTTCGACGCTGCTCGCAGCGAGCTTCTTTGCTAGCAAAAAGTCTAATCATCCGAGTAGCTACCCGAAGTGGAATACAAGGAACAAATGTCATCAGCTTCCCGGTGCGACTGGATGAAATTTCTCAACCTCCTTTCCTCCGTTTTTAGTAACCGGGATGGCGCAAGGGCCCCGTTTATCGTCCAGATACATCAAGCTTCGCGAATTACAAGTTAACGAGCTTCCGCGCTACGGAGAAGACCTTTTTCCCCGTCGCTTGCCGCGGCGAGGCATCTTTGACTTTGACCTTCGTCATTAACATCATTCCCGTCGCGGGGCAACGCTGACAAAAGTTCCGTCCGCTTTCTCCAACGCCCCGTCGACGCCCACGCGGCCGCGCGATTGCAGCTTGTTAGCGATAACGACGAAAATTATCCTTGACGGAACCAAGAATTTTAATTGGAATAAACTACGCGCTCCTCGCGAAATTTTGCCCACCACGCGTCGAACGACAGCTTCGAACAGACAAAGCCTCGCAAAGTGGGTAGGTATATTCGCTCATCGATATCCACTCCGCGGGGATATAATTAATATCAATTACCATCAACGGTTACCTCCAATTGACTTTCGCGTCTCTGTACATTAGGGTGCAACGAAACACAGGGGCACAGTTTTTTTTTTATTATTCATGGCTTCTAATAGTTGGCAAAAGTCTTTTAAAATGCTATTTAAGCTGTGAAAATGTGAACTTCGTTAATAAATGCTTTGAGGTAAGGTAAAGGGCCAGTAGTTGACCTTTGTTCAGAAAAACATGGAAAATAAGGTTTTTAGAAGTGACGATCTTTTGAACAAAGTGCAGTTAGAGTGTGCAGGTCTCTAACTGCATTTTGTTCAAAAGGTCGTCACCTCTAAAAACCTTATTTTCCATGTTTTTCTGAACAAAGGTCAACTACTGGCCCTTTACCTTACCGCGAGTCAGTTAAAAATTATTATTTTCATTATTTATAAAATACGATACCTAGCACTTCTTTTTAAAAGAAACTTACTCGTTAGATTTCCTAGCCGTGTATCCTATCTGACTGCTAATTCCAAGGAAAATTCATGAATTTTCGTGTCCCATGCGCTGTATTTATTGTGCATTCCCGTAACGAAGATTTCCGGGTTCGAAATTAGAATTCCACGGCGGCTATTCAATATGGTCGATATTGGCGAGATGAGTGGATATTTTTAATTAAGCTCCGAGAAAAACAGAGCCACGACGCGGATTATCATTATCTGGACATCTTTCCTTTACCCTGCTGTGCTTAATATGCCCCAAAGTATATCTCCACCCTCTTTCAAATCGGATTCAGTGGAAATCCTACGGTACGATATCGCACGCACAGAGTTCCTTCCAGTTGCAGCGCTGCATTCGCATCACAAAGAGGAGATCCCCTAATTATTCGAAGCGATGCATAATCCGGCCCCGATAGCTCTCGCCATTAAAAGCACCAATAAAACTATCCTCCGCGAGAAATCCGCTGAAGCGGCTGTCGAGTCATTTACGGAGGCCCTCGAGCACCTTTGATACGAGAATTACGTATGCACGTTCGAACAACATTATAGAATTCGAGGTCCGAATAAGAGCGCACAAGTAGGAGCTTACGCGCCGCGTAAACCCGGAAAGGATGCTAATTAAAATGTCCCCTTCTTCGTCGCGGGGTCCTCTTAATTTCAGCAACGTCTGCCAAAAGGAAGACGGGATCGCCAACGTTCTTTCAGCTCTCCCGTGACCCTTACACAGGGTGGCCCAATCAGAATTTTATTATCATCTCGAAGGTCTCCGAAATCTTGGAAGCAAGCGAAAAAAATTTTTAGTAAAATTAGTAAAATTTATCAAATGATTCGTGTCCGACATATTTCAGCCAAAATAGTGAGCTTACAAATTTTTGCGATTATTAAATTTTGCAATTAGTACTAATAACAGGAGACATATAAATAATAACGTATTTAATATTATTATTACTCGTCTTTTAACTCAGTAAATATACAAAGAAAAGAACCAGTAACACATTAAAGCAGATCGAAGTAAAAGTGTTAGGGATAGTGTAGAAGTATATAACCTTATTCGATACAAGTGTATTCGAGCGGTACAATAAATATTTCCAGTACTGGACGTATCACACTTTTTAAACTTCCCTCTGACCGTCGCCGTAACTTCGAAGCGTGGGTCACTAATGACCCCGGCAACGGCGAACGCGTTGAAAACGTTTATTCTCGGATGTTGCCTCGAGTATCCTCCCGGTTCACGGAGACCTGCAACGAGCAGGCTTCAACACCACTTCAAAAGGGATCACCTGGGAAAAGAAGCAGGACCGCGTGTTCCACGGGCCATCCAGGCCGAGTAATGATTTAATGACGCCTACGTGGCCCGTTTCATAATGCGTTTCCGCTATTCATTTATACGCAAGACGGGGGCGATAATGCACACGCGAAAGCGTTGTTTCTCACGCCGTAATTTCGCTGGCGTCTCGAGCCCCATAGACCAACAGCAAACCGGGGGCCTCTGAGTCCAAGATGGTGCGCCGGGCGAACTTTACCACGGAAGAGACGCGATAATTGCACCGCGGCCAATTTTACCGGCGTGCACCTTTTTCCCCGCCGTCGCGGTGGAAACGACGGCCGACGCAGAACGCGTTAATTAATTTAATTCTGGTGATTCGAACGTTACTTGCTTCCCCCGCGGAGATCGTTCAACCAAGCCTTAAAGCAAACACCAAGTGCTTTCGCTTAGGAATTTCGGCGCGCTTATAATAAACAGTAAATCTTTGAATCGTGTGATGAAACATTTGAATTCATTAACGCTTGTATTTTAATTCATAAACGTCATCGAAAGTGTAAAAAGTTTGATATTTAAGTAATGCTCAGCCTCAAAAAACCCGATTTTGCTGTGTTGGAATTGAAAATGTAATTATCTGACCAAAATACTCCCTTGTTTGTTGGGCAGAGTATGTGTAATAACAATATGGCATCGAACAAGTAACTTTGCAAAAATAGAACGTGGCTCGAAGGGGGGAAAATAGTTTCCACCGGTGAACATTCGACTTTTTCTATTTATCCGCGGTTTTTCCGCGCGTATTGTGTGCTGGAAGCATCGCCGTGACCCATCGTGGGATGTGGCTGAACTTGAATGGCGATTAGACGCTTCATTTTTTAAGCGTGCGAACGCTGCAGGTGGCTGCTTTGATTAACGAGTTAGGTACTGCAAACTGTATTGTTCAGCGTGCTGTTGTGTTGTTGCTCGATTCGAGCAATTCATAATTGCTGCTTCGATAGGAATGGAAGTGTGTGACTAGATAGACAGAGCGTGGAAGGTTCTTTCCTCCATTCCTAATGCACAGTAGGACTACAGTGGGATAATAAATCGATAACTTATTTCACTTGTCGCTAATTGTTGCCGAAGGAAAGAAGAACTATTAGAACCCTTCATCTCAATGTGCAATGACTTTTCAAACCATCCACCTGTACATACGTACATTATAATTTCCCTAACGTGCGAGTATCAGAAACATCTCCATTCCCACGAGAATTTAAACCTCGGTACAAGCTTAATGAAAAAGCAAAATGGCCAGGAGATTCATTTTGAGAGTGTTAAACGATCGATTGTACGTTCGAACGGGATAAATGTACTGCAACGGTGCTCGGGGCCAAGGGGGGAAAAAGCGAAAAGGGGCGCGGACAGAGGCGGCTTTTGTTACACGGAGCTGAAAACATTGCAGTTCATTCCACTTGCAGGACGATTTGATTATTGTTCGGCGGCAGTTCGAGCTCGAAACGCGGATCGAACGCGGATCTAAATAGAAATGCGCGCACGGCCAACGGGACAAAGACAACGCTAACTCGTTTCCAACTGTCTATCGGGATAACTTCACGGAACTTTTTAACAAAAACCCTCCCCCTCGGATCCCATCCCCCGCCACCGCTGCCCCTCCTCCTGGCCGCTAGTTGCTGCAAAAAGAATCGCCTCGAAGTTCGGTAACTGTTTTAAACTTCCAAATGGATCCCACTTGCTGCGATACGACTGTGAAAATTGAATATTTTTCTGCGGCGCGCGAAATAAATGATCGCATCTCGGCGAATACAGTATCGCGTTTCAGTCTGCCACGGGTAAACATCAAAGCGGAGCTCGAGGAATATTATATTTACGAATAATAGAGATTTCCTTATCGTGGCCAGCTATCTTGAGGCACGAGAGTTTCTGCGAACGTACGGCTTCTTTCGTCCGAAAATACCATAGAAAGTAAAATTGTCCAATTAAAATTGAATTGAATATTATTCCGCACAGAGTTAGTCAGTGTCTTAATACTTCTCTGCTAATTCCATCAGCGATCTGAGATCATATTTCGTGACTAACCAAGCCAGTAATATCACTAACAATTCAATTTAGGGTCGTTGCTTTCGAAGCTTAATAGTAAAAAACAATCGCGACGATTAGCTGTCCCGCTTCGTCTCGGGTAGACGCGAAATAAGAAGTAAAATTCCGAACGCTGAAGGCAGAAGAAGCTGGGAGAGCGGCGAGGACTGGGGCGAAAGGGGAGAGTCGAACTCTCAGTGGATCTGTCAGGGCGGAGGGCGAGAGACGAGGAGAATCCCTTGTTTAAACAGAGGCACTTCGTACCCGATCCGACGACCGGCGCTTCGGTCCATGAACAAATGCGTCTGTTCTTTGGATACTTTAATCCCGGGGATTGGCTGTAATTTATATCATTTGCTTCCACCCCCTCCCCTCGAGTTTTTCCCTCTCCGTACCTACATCCTTTTACTTCCACCTGTCCCTGGTATTTGTAAACCTGGCGGAGTCAACGGAACCCCTTCCGCCCCCACGGCATTGTCTTTTTACCATCGTTACTCCCGTCGCTGAGCCGTGGAAAATATTAAACGTTGATGCTGCACAGACAGTCTCGAAGGGGGATTAAAACGTTGTTTGTCCGCGACGGGGGCTGGTAATTATTTGAAGTTAAAGTCGCGTCCTCGGAATTTGTTACGTTGTGGGGCATACTCCTCTGAATAATTCAGCTGTCATTGAGATCTGGCTCCATCCTACTGGAACACATTGACCCTCGCACAGTTGCTCGGGCAAAGAAGGGCTGGCCGATCGAGGTTGAAATTTCGCGCAGCTCGATAATGATTTAGGGAGAAGCCTGTGCTCGATTATGCCTTTAAAATAGGAGTATGAAGGGTGAAAGGATAATGTTGAAAAGAAGTAGCCGGAATTAAATTGCATTTTGCTATCCCAGGGTAGTAACATTTTATGAACCTTTATGGGGCCACTGAGATCTATGAGGTAGCTGTAATAGCCCACCAACCGATTGATGGATATAATGCAGCGGAGTGCCTGGAATTTTTTCATTTACTCCCTCGCTGAAATCCGGCCGATGACATTTTTCCTGAACCTCCGCGACACCGCAGGAATTCACCTCGAAATCCCTAATAATCCGAAGCGTGTCGACCCACCTGGTTCCAGGTATTTGAAAACAAATAGAAAGCCACACGATGCCGACCAGCAAATGCAGCATCCACAAAAATCTTTCGATCCTTCGCTCACCCTATCTGTCCGTTAGGGTTTATCGATTTTTAAAAACCATTTTTTTTTTATAAATTTGTAAAATTCGAAAACCGATTTTTAAATTTAAAGAAAAAACGGTTTTATATACTAGGATTAATATATAAAAATGAATTAATTATTTAATTATAAACGATAACTGTAGTAAATAGGTTTGTTTTTTGCTACAAATTTATGTTCTACTTTAATTAAATATTTTTGGAAAAATTAGAAAACTATTATTTAATTATAAACGGTAACTGTTGTAAATAGGTTTGTTTTTTGCTACAAATTTATTTTCTATTTTAATTATATATTTTTGGAAAAACTAGAAAACCTGTTTTTTGGAAATTGTGGAATTAGAAAACCGGGTTTCTCAAAAGTCAGTTTTTATATAAACCCTACTGTCCGTCTAATAAAACTGCAACCCACCCCATTCGCGGACTTCCTCCAAATTAACAGAACCCCTTCCCACCCTCAAGCGAACCCAAGCACTTTACCCCTTAATTAACGGCGCATCCTCGAATTCCAATTCCCAATTACTCGCGTAAAACGTAAGACGTCCGCGAGAAAAAGGGTGGCGCCCGTCTTGGAGAGGCTCGGGCTCCGCGACACTGCCCGTCCCCCAATTCGAACGGGCCGTGACAAATAACGAGCTCCATTTCATGCAAATTCGAACAGCGACCGCTTTAAGTGTCACTTCCTAGAATATTACCGCCTCATAGACCGCGGAGCCAGCAACAGAGAAGTCGTTCGAGGCCCTCGTCGTGAAACAGGAGGCGCAGATGAGGTCGGGGCTGAATTGCGAGGACAGAGGAGACGCGACCAGCCTGACATTCGAGCCTCTCCGGGCTGCTTGAAAGCTAACCTCGGAAATTCGGCTTTGCGCCGTGTTCAATCTACCGCCTGGCACACGTACACGTACCTACTCTACCTACGTTTCCGCCCGCGCGCAAACACGCTATTAACGCTGCGGGATAATGAACTTGCCGTTAGCCTGATGTTTTTGGATTACGTTTGGGGGGGGATGAAACCACGCGCGAAAATAAAGTGGGTCGGTGTTGTCTTAAGGTCCGGCCAGCGGCCCCTCTAAAAGAGGAGACCGCGTTCAACGGACCACTCATTAGCATGGTAATGGCCGTGGTGCGAGCAGGTGCTAAATTTTAGGTTCGCGGCCGTCCCGGCAAACCATCCCTCCTTGCCAGCGCTGCAACGCCTGGGCCGGACCGCTCCCCAGCTTCCCTTGACCCGGCGCCGGCGATTTGCAGGTAGTTTTTCTGGTCACCCAGGCGCCGAGCACAGGAGTGTACGATAAGGGGACTTGAGTCACTAGCTGCTAGAGACCAGCAGTTAGAATCCCCTTTGGTTTCTCCGAGCCCAAGGACCTGGTTCTTTTTATGGATGCGCGGGGAAGCTGCTGATGGCCAAGTGTGCAGCGACACGGGGCGTACTCGGAAGCCCAGGAGGATCCTTGAAGGGTTTCGGGTTGCGCAGGAAGTAGGTGTTGAGTTGGTTGGTAAGTACCTAAATAGTTGAGATTGAATACGCGGACGCGTTTTGATTTCTGATCGGATGATCCCTCGTTCTGCTAATTTAGAAAAGTATCTTGAACCGTGCGTGGTTCAGGTTGGGAAATGGATAACTCGAGGCGTCAAAGTTACTCGCATATACCTACGTTCTTTCTTGGAAACTCGGCACCGCGACAGATTGCAGCCCCGCAGGAGAGCAAGATCAACAGAAGGAGTGAAAGCAGTCGCGACAAGCCTACCTACCGGAGGTCGCAACAAAAATGATACGAGGTGAACGGAGGCTATCCAAGGAGACAGAAGCGACTGGAGTCACCGCTGGGCCAGGCATCCCCATCGGTATCTGTCAGGCAAGCAAGACACGTCTTCTGATCCCAGGGACAGGAACACGGTCGTTCTCGTCGGTAAACAGACCAAAGGCTGGAAGTTTGCTGCCGTGGCTCGTGACGCTATTAAGGGATATGTCTGCGGTAAGATCTCTTACTCGATCCCACTATCGCCGCTCGCTCCTCTTCTTCCTTCTGCCCCTGCGCCCTTTCCCCCGCTCCGGGCGTCGCTTCGTCCGAGTTACCGTTTAATGGCAGCCCGCTCGCGATCCGTCGTATCCCTCAGCTTCGAACAGCGGGCGATCCGACCCCGTGGCGCTTCCTACGAGACGAAACGACCACCGACGAGCACGCGGCACGATCAATTACGATGGGCGACCTTCTTTCCTCGGTGGGGGTGGTTTATCGAGCTGTGTTTGCCCACCGGAACGACTCGTCATTTGAATTCCACGACCCCCTTCCGCCGTCTCGGATAACTCTGGACAGCCGTGAATGGCGAGAGCTGAGCGTGCTAAGGTCACGTGGAGCTGTGCTCTCGATGGCTGTTACTCGGGATTAAGGACAGCACCCAGCAACTTCTCGTTTTATCTGTCAGCCGAGGCCACGACGTGGGGGGTCGCCTCGTAAAAGCGTAAGAAAGTTGATAACTCGCGGCTAGTAATGGGACCACGAGCCCTTGGAGGTGTTCCTACTTTTTAAAGCGTGAACGGTAACAGAAATAATTCTACTACTATAAAAATAATTGTAATATCTACGCTACTGGCAATATATTTATTGCATCAATCGAAAATTTAACGTGTATTCACTTCCATCTCGTTTGGTTCCTAATAGTATTCGAAAAGTACCTACCTTCGCGCGATTCTTTACGAGGCATACAGTGTCCCATATCTTGGTTAAAATAAGTTAATGCAATGTACCTATATCCCCAGAACCGTGAATCCTAAATATTTTCAAGTTTGTTATTTATATCTCTCTCGAACTATCCTATTCCTATTACTAAGTATTCAAGATGTACACAGGCAAACCGCTCGATCCATGGAGACTGACGCCTAAATTAAGCCACATTTAAGCCTGTCGATAATTTAATAATCAACCCTGTACATTCCTAACAGGCTCATCCCCCGGACTTCCGATTTCCACAAGTATTGTGCTTCCTGCCCGACGGTGTCCGTCTCGCTTATCGTCGGGGTTTCGCTCCAGGAAATAGGAAGTTCGCCGATACCCGCAACCATACGACTGTGTCCCGTTTAACGACCTGTCGATTAACCCCGACAGCGTGCTAGCATTATCTGGGAACAAAGTAGGGAACGAAGTCCGAAATCGCCTTTACCGGGATCCAAGAATTTTCCGTTCTGTTTCCCTCGCCGCTGGGCGTTTCGATACGGATTCCTCACGTTGCCAGGATTTAACAGTTCGTTTCATACGCCTGCTAATTCGACGTTCCCAGCGTATTGCTTCTGCACGAAATAATCTCGTGTCTGACATACGCACACACTCCTTCAGCCCGTCAATTTATCCCGGAATTCTCCGGTAAATGTAGACTTGTCAACTTGTAAACTTTAGCTTAGGATTTCTGTGCTTATTCGTTATGCAGGTTGCGCATAGAAAACGAGAGTACTGAGAGTAATTAAGGGACCAGCCAATTGCCTCGAGTCGGTTCTAAAAATATACTTTAAGAGCTCTGTAGGTGGCTAGAGATTATGGGCTAATTTGATCAGAGAAGCTTATTTCATATACAAGCTTACTTAATGAATTTAAAGTGTCCTATAATTCGTACAGTTAGGACGGTGATTTCTCCTCTGAAAAGGGAACGGAAGATGTTTAATAAAGTTTGATCGCGCGAGGCTCCGTTCCCAAAGAGGGAATTCACTGTGAAATTTCCAAACATTTCATTATGCATCTTCCATTGGTTGGGTGACGATTCACAGAGTGTCCCGTGCAGCTCGCGATAAAGATACTTCATTCCCCGAGAGCCCATCAATTTCACGAATCGTTACGCGCTCGCAATTTAATCCCCGCGCCCCTGTAGCCGTTGAAACGCTTCCTACGCAGCCCGGTAAGTTTTTCGAGGAACGAGGGAAAGAAACGGCGGGGGCCAAGAAGGCAGAACGTCGATACATTTAAGACGCTTAACTAGTTCCACACGTAGAGCCGTAGTTTTTACAAATAACTTCCGCTCGATGGAGCCCCTCGGTAATAGAATTTCCAGGGCGATCCGGGGCCGGGCGAAACAACTTTAATCCGAGGGGAAACTTTTAAATCTTCGGTAATCTTGCCCCGACCAATTCGAACAATATCAGAGCCCCCCGAATGAATTGTTTCCTCGGCAGCATCAGCGATACCGGTTCAACTCGCGCCCACCCCTCCGCGCTGCGCGGGATGCTTCGTCGGAGGAGTTTGCATTCTTAAGGGTTGCTCGCGCAATTTTCGAGTCACTTGAGCACGCGAGTATTTGCACAGATCAATATTTGCAGACGGTCAACGGTGAACTTGCCATAGGAACTTCTGCCAAAGGGGGAGCCATAAATATATTAACCCTTGAAAGCTACTCCGGGCAACCTTCACCCTTTTACATATTCCGCCCGATCTCCTTTGGTCGTGCCTACGCTTTTCGCGCTATTTCCCCGCGCGACATCGAATTTCGCGAATCAAGTGGACGTTATAAAAATTTCCCGCGAGGGCTGCGCCGGCGGTTTCTCGTAATTCGATTCGTTTCAATCACGGACCGATGGCTTTCGACGGGAACTTTTGTAGTTAAAATTTCACGACCCTTAAAATTCAAATGTCATTCGCGTGGCCCGATTTGCTCCACTGGCTCTGTGATATTTCAACGATTTTTTATAGCGATATTTATAGACGATTGATACGGCAGTCCCTGTGTCGAGGGCTGCCAGGAATCAATGTATAATGCTGAAACTATCGAGAGCTGGATTGTTTCGCCTATGTGGTAACAAATATCGGTTACCCGTGCCACGGTTTAGCAACGCGGTATCGAGGATTTTTTTTCAGAAATAACAAAGGACAGAATTAATGTTTTAAAGACTGTGGGAACAGTTACTTCGTAGCGGTTTAAATGCATTTCCGCGATTAACAATTAAGTCTCTCCAGAGATGTGGATTCTCGTTCCACGAGTGTCGATTTACTATGTATTCAGTACATTTACTTCTCGACTGTACACCCCCGCGCTAAAGTGAATGTTTATTCTAATGAACATTTGCCCCATCGCCGGCTGACTATACGTTTACCCTAATCCCTTGCACGGCTGTCCATGGAATTGCAGGGGCGTTTACCCACGTACGATGGGGATATTTATGGGGATACAATTAGGTAAGAAGAACGACCAAACCAATGGAGGAAAACGTTGGCAACCATTTCCGAGTCTAACTGACTGTTAACGAATTAAACTGTAGATCGTGATCTACATGCATCAATTTGTAAAAAAAAATCGTATAACTCCCGCCACTTTTATGATTAACAAGAAATAATTGCGAGGGTGAAGTTGAACCGAGCGCAAAGTTGTAAATTTCTCTAGTATAATATATCGTTTAATATACCGATTTATAATTTCTTTAATCTCGACGCGAAACACATAGGTACGTTGTTTCGGGTCAATCTGATCTTCGATGTGTTCAGGTCGTGGCTAACCGAAATTGGGTCAACGGCGTCCTAATACCCAGAATTTTCGCTGAAACTTCGTCAAACTGGTCTACTCGAAAACGTCACTGGGCGTGCTCCACCCGTCGACGCACTCCACTAACCAACGAAGCGAAATGCAAAACGACAGCGTTGATAATACACCGCTCGGCGAATAAAACTCCAAATCCGACAAATATGTACATCGGTGCTGACCTTCGCGCGCGTGCACAGAGCAACATATATCACCGTACCTCCCAGCGATTGAACCTTTCAATTGTCAAAAACACGTAACAACTCTGACTCCCGCCGAGCGTTCAAGCACGCCTAACAAAATAAAATTATGATCGAGACCGACTGACTCGTAGCGCATAAAACTATCCCGGCTTCCAAGAGCAGAAGAGAAGTCCAATTGCCCGAAGTGCCAAATGATGGCTGTAGCATCGAGACTCTATTGGCACGGATATCAAACATCCTGCAAGCTACATAAAACGTAGCCAAACAGTAGAACAGGTAAATAATCCTCCCTGAACCTAGTCAGTTGACACAGTGCCCCAGTATCCAATACACCGTAACATTCGAATCAGCCGACCATCAGGTCCACCGTCTCGCACAGTCCCTCAATTCCGAAGATACAATCAGCCAAACATCCGAACAACAATCGAACAACCGCCACCAGAACCACCTCTGAGAATCATCTCCCAGAAGCTCCAACCACGCCAAACATTTTCAAACGCAGCTCCGCGCCGAAACGTTGAAAGCCAACCCACGTAATACCGAAGCTACCCCGATCTCAAAACAATCGCCCCTCGACTAATCCAGGCTCCAATCGATTTTCAATCAGCATCAAACGAAAGCTATCCGATCGACGAACAGCCTACATAGAAGCTTGGTTCCGAGAACACCTGGAACCGCGGCCCCCCGTCGCAAGGGTCACAGGAGAAGTCGCCGAAGATCCCCTGCGGCTGGCAGGGTGGCTCGCAGCCTCAGAGGCGACCGCTCCGTGCCCCGTGTCCTAGGGTGGAGTCAGCCTGAAGAGCGACGTAGAAGAGCCTTCTAGGCGGCGGGGCTGCGGGGGTGTAGGTGCTGCTGCGCCCTCGGGCAGACCGCGAATCCCGGATCGATCTCCCCCATAGCTATGACGTCACGGCCGACCCACTCTCGCGACGCCACCCTCGTTCACCGACACCCCCGCGGCTCCGCAGTTCCGCAGCACCGCAACTCCAGCGACCTAGCCATCCAACCTTTCCCTTCTCTGCTTCCGGCTGGCTTCCTCTCTCTCTCTCTCTCTCTCTCTCTCATTCTCTCTCTCTCTCTCTCATTCTCTTTCTCTGCCTCTCCCTCTCTCTCATTCTCTTTCTCTGGCTCTCCCTCTCTCCCTCTCTCATTCTCTGCCTCTCTCTCTCTCTCTCTTTACCCTCCCCCCCATCTCGCTCCAGCACACCCATTCACCCTCCGCCTCTCTGTCGGCTGGACCGCCGACCCTGGAGCTACTGACGTGCACGCCAATATCGTCTACCACCGGGTTCACACACCGTCCCTCATCTCCGCCGGGGGAACCGTGGCTGGATTTATCCTAAACTTCTTTTTTTCCCGGGGAGCCGGTCGTTCCACGTCGGAAAGCTTCTTTCCGCGTCAAGTGGAGCGTCGAAGGGCGGCCGATGGACGCTGCCACACGATTCTAACCGCGCGGCCTCGTCGCCCAAGAGTGGCGCAGCTACCTACGGAAAAGCTTCGGCGGATTTATTTTTTTGGAACGTAGGTACTCTGCCGGAGCGTTTTTGGAGATTAGGGGCAGATGCTCATTCGTGGCTACGCACTGTGCAGGTGATCCGTTGGAAGGGTGATCCGGGGGCGCGAAACTACCAACCGAAAATTTGGGGTAGGTTGCGTTCGGTATTCCCTTAACCTCCATATATATATAATTGCATTAGGAGGGTCGCGCAGAAAGAGGGTGGTATTACAGAGTCTTTATCGCCTCAGTTTATTAGCTGCTAAATACCATGTACTTCAGTTTTTTGTTAATTCGTCGCTTTGGATTTGGCACGCCCCGGTAATTTTCTAACTTCAACTGTGTTTTATCAGCTCGCGGCTCCGACGCACGCACGCGGAGAGAGCACTCCGGATTAATTGCCTGATTTTCCAATAAGGGCTCGTAATAAAGCAGCCCTTCCGGCATCGCCACACAGCAATTTCTTGCAGCGCAAACCGCCGCTCGGAATGCTTAATGATCACTGCTTCGGCTCCACCTTCCCCGCCTTTCTGAATAATCCACTTTTTGCCCCACTCGCCTCGTTCGCCGCTCCCCGAAAGGGATCACTTTTTCCTGCCGCTTTAACGAAGAATCACAATCGAAAATTCCGCGCAACGAAGCTCCTCTGTAACGATTCGTAATTCCGTATTCGAACGACCTAAAGTACCACGATGCCTATTACCGGGACACGTTTCCAAATGTATCTACGACTGGATCTGCTAAATGGTAATCGGGGTCCATGAAAAGCTAAACGTCCTCCAGATTCCACCGAACTTATTAGTGAATACGAATAATGCGATAACAGTCGCAGCTGGGCCAACGGAATGAAAATCTTCATTTATGGATTCGCCGTGGAGTTTTAAAGCTCCGCGACTGGTGGGGCGCAGGGTGGTGGCGGGGGTTGCCCTCACCTTGACCCCTTCTCGAAGCTTGTCGCCACACGGGTCGCGTTTCAACCCTTTCGCGAGACACTGGCGACCCAGGAAGCAGGGAGGGGTGAGCAAGGTGGCGCGCTTCAACTTTTTCACACGTCGTTGGGACGTAAACGGCGAGATGGGGGGCGGAAGGCCGTTTTAGTTTCTTAAAAACACAAGCCCCGGCGAAATACGTGCCAGTGCTTCCTCGTCGCCGAGAAGAATACACGCGCCAACGATAACGACCGCCTTGCGCCGCGGTTAATAAAGCATTTTTATTTCGACGAGCGTTGATTCTCGGCCGCTCCGCCGGACGCTTAGAAAAGGCCCGGCCGCGTTTCGAGGAACGTCACGACGCGCGGATCTAATGCTGTAAAACGTAACAGTGAAAAGTGCGCGACGGAGATTTAATCCCGTCGCGTTTAATTAAAAAGTAGCGTGCTCTGACGTTAGTAGAATCAAGGTGAACACACGTGAACGTTGCTGGACTGACATCTTTCATTTCGTACTCCCCCTTCTTTCGCTGCCTCCGCTCTGTGGTTTTTATATATTTCTTTTAGTTTACGGGGTAATTCGAAAAAGGCTGAATGGACTCGTATTAATTTGCAGCCTCTGAGTAGAGCAATCTGCTTCGACATGTTTCAAAAACTGCAACGAAGCGAATGTACCTACCTACTTTTTTTTCAAGAGAAACTGTGGGTATTTAAAAATTGATATTAAACGAAACGTTGGCAAAAGCGGCATAGATTTTTCCGCGATGACGAGGAGTTGCGTTCTGATGAAAGTAGTTTCTACGCTTGACGGAGGGAGGAAGTAAACCTGTGTGTTTGTATATGTACTAATGTAGCAGCTATTAAATGAGTTTTTTCAATTTTTTAAACGAAGCACGTGCAAAGGAATACGTTTCAAATAAATATGTACATCGTAATAATTCCCATTGATCTCTTACCACTTATTAATGCTTCATTTGCCAACATTTCACCCTCACTGAATGAACTTCAGAATTCAGATTGTCGCAGAGAATACGTACCTGCAACAGAAAACGATTGGTTTAGTAATCTGTTTTCCTGCGAATTTAATATTTTAATAATACAGAGACTAATCCAACGAGAAGATTTATATCAATGCTATGCAATGTTCTGAATAGAGATACCTAAGTGGTTCCGAAAGACAGATGGAGAATGAATTGAATAACCAGTATGACAATAAAATACAATGCCTCGTTTTGGTAATTGAATTAAACGGCGGTAGGCTTGTGTTTGTTGCGGTCCTCGAAATAAAATCAATACTGTAAACCAATATTCACGCACCTCGGTGCGGCAAGATACAATAATTCAATTATTTACGCCCATCTGGCTTAATTACTGCGAATAATTTCATTCAATTTATTTTCGATAGTTTCATTCAGCAAACTATTTAAACGACGCCCTTTCGACTTCGTGCCTCATGCCACCCCACCACCCCTTTCCAACAATTATGTTACTAACCAACCCTCTCTCATTAGCTTTTTATTAAATGGTGCCTTAAAAAAAAGACCGCATTTTAACTTCCTCTAATTATCGTGGATTCTTAAAAAAAAAGACGTTCCATTCAACCTCCGTTTCATTGGGGAACAATTTAATTGGCGATCGTTATTTGGCATCTCCTAAGCAGTCATCTAGTCATTATCTGCGCGATAACTCTGACTAACAAGGATACTAAGGAGCTAATTAATATTCTCTAGATATAGAAAAATGCCAACTTCCAATTTAACATTCAAGATTCTTGTACTTATGTTGCCAAAAATTTGCAATAACCTCGAATCCATGGGTTTGAAAGTCTGGCAACTTTACAAGGGAGGAGATATTAGTTGCTTTTAATATACTTCATGCCAGCAAATGATATTGCTCGCGTAATTTCAAGTCTGCCACATTAAATTAGCAAATTACTTGGCCAGACCATCAAACCATGATGGCAGAAATTTACGCGATGATACAAAGGAGCTGTTAAGTCGCAAAAACTCCTATTGCCTCAGAGGGATGATTAAACATTAAACTCTTCAAAATCATCCCCCTCCTGTCCCTCGTTTAAACAGTGCTGAACGTCCCAGTAAACGGTAATTGGCAGTCCCATCATTTTACCCTCGTAAATACGTTTTAATATTAATACACAATACACATGCAAAAAGCCTCATTCGATTAACGTAAAGATCCATCACTTTTAAAGCATTAATCAGCGAGGCTAACTCTTTAATCCTAAGTAAAGACCGTTAAACAAAAGCACACCGTTAAAAATTCAACGTCCTCGTGCCTCGTAATATAAAAATCTCACAGCAGATTGGTTTTTACATTCTAAACGTTTCCGGCGACATAGCGCGCCCTCCAACTTCTCACGCAAACAAACATGTAAATATCACGGGACCAGCAAAAATTCATGCAAAGTAGAAAATTACACAAAACTCTTCTACTACGGTCATAACCCGGGAACAGGAGAATTTTCTGCAGAATTAAACTGCTGATGATCGCCAGCCGAGAACACCGGCGAAACATTCCGAAGACAAAGAAAGCTCATTGCTCCATTCACGGCTCGTATTAGCTTTCAAACAATCCGAATAATTAACGGGACCTTCGCTAACATTTCTCCCCGTAATTTGTTGAGTTAATCGCCACGGTCCCCATTTCACCGGCAAATGGATATACGAACTCTATTGTCCAGGGCTTCGTTAATTCAACCGACAAGATGCTCCTTATCTCGGGGACCATTCGAAACCCCAGCGTCCGCAAAACACTGACCATTAAAAATCTTATCTACCAAGTCCATTTAGAAAGCATAATACGCGTAACAAACATTTCTCGCCGATAGCCCTCACGAATCGCGAAACGATAACGCGCCAGCGTCACGAATCCGTTTTTAATCCTTCTCCGCGCCAAGCTTTGAAATCGAATTTATTCCGTTTCAGCTCACCGATATATCGCGGCGACTTTCGATTAATGTGTTATCCATTTAGCTCGAATTCAATTAATTCTTCCCCCTGCTTGCCCAATCCGCCAATTCACCGACAACCCTCGCCCCCCCCCTTCCGTGCTGGGCGGAAAATTCACAGCCGAGTAACGCTGATTTTCTTCCTCCTCTCTTCTTTTTTTCCAAACGAAATCTCGCTGTATCGCGCGAGGAACGTTTGTGCCGACCGAACGAAACGGAAACGCACAGTCGAACGACGAACGATGGGAAATCCGAAAATGGGGCCGCAGCGCATAAACTAAACATATTTTTTGCCCCGCATTGTGCGACATTCGAACAATTTCGCTGGTGAAAGCGAGAGGGAGAGAGAGAAAGAATGGCGCGTCGAAGGACCGCACCGGTCCAACAAATAACGATATAATCCTGAAAAATGTAGATAGCTTTTAGCCAGCGTTTTCACCCACCCCTTCCTTCCCCCCGGCGGCCGAGATCCGCGAAATAACGCGAGCATTGTTTCCATTAAATATTTCGCGATGCATGCGCTATTCGAAATGCATTCAAACCGTGACAACGCGGGATCAAACGTGGAAATGATTATATTTCGCGGCAAAAGACAGAACACGCACGTTTGTCATGATTCATAATTATGGATCCACCCTCTCGGGGAAGAACCCGTCCTTTGTTCGATATAAAATAGAGCAGCATAGACTTCTCATTGGGGAATCCCTTTTTAAATAATTTTAAGTTTTTAAATATTCATCGCGTATGCCGGACTTCCTGCCACTTTTAACTCATCTGCGTTAACTCCCCCGCTATTAGAATTATTCCTAGCTCTATCTGCTTCGGAAGAATATTACCCCTTAATTTTATATCCGCGAGAAAACGTGCACGTCACTGGAGCCCTCCTTTTTGCAAACGAAACAAAACCCTTCTCCCGGCACGTTACACCGGCCGACATCTCGTTCCCGATACCAAAAACTGTTCCGCGCGTCGACTGATCCTCGCTTTAATTTCAATTCCACCGACAACGCGTAAAGCGCGGCTTAATACCCGGAACGATAACGATCTGTCCATTACCGATCCGTAAATCGTGTCAATATTTATTAACGACTGTCGGGAAAGATAACAGGCTGGTTAAACGAGCGATTCGTGGGCTCGATTTACATAACTATTTCGATCAGTGCTGTTTACCAACGAAAATTTCGCCCCACTCCCGCGCAAGCTCTCCCTGGGCGCATTAAGTGCGGCATTATCATGTAACCGGTTTTAATTTCGATTTCCGAACGGAAACAGAATTATGAATCTACGAGTGGCGTTCGCCCGTGCTCTTGAAATAACACGGATTAGCGGAGCGTCCATCGCCGGCCAAGAACATATTTGCGAAAAGCAGAATATCGAGCGATCCGTCCAATGTTTTGCAGACGAAACGTTCGCATCGGTGTCAGAGTGTTTCGGGTGAAACGTTTCTCCTTTCCGTTTTTTATTTGTTTCTCTTATTTCCAAAGCAACGCGCCCGAATCTTCGCCCGTCGGCGTGTTTCTGCCGGGAATTATCGGACGATCTGCGGTTGCGATAAAATAAAACAGGGACACGATTCTATCCGAAATTTATGAACCCTGGCCCGCGCATGGATTCGGCTGCGATCGGCCTGAAACCGAACGATACAAATCCCCGGGACGCATATTGCATGCCTGACGTTGACAGATACGGAATCAGCCTTCTGTCCCTGCGCGTTCAAATAAAACTCGCTTACCAGACACATATTTTTATATTCCTGTTCCGAATCACCGCGCTGTCGTACCGCGTATGCATGCATACCGCGGCTCCTGCGAGAATCCTCGGGGTGAAATCGTCGCTATCGAACCGTTCTCGTATGCAGTGCCTTTAGAAAATCCCGGTCGCCGGGAAATACCGGGCGAACCGGCACGATGAATGGTTAAAGTGGGAAATTTCGAGGAGCCAGGGGGCACGGAATTGGTCGAGCCAGCGACGAACGTGTATAGTTGTTCATCGATCGTGTTCATAGCTCACCGAATACTGTTACGAACAATGCAATAATACGCCAATCACATTCGCTGTGTCTCCGAAGTTTCTGTGAGCCAGTAGTAACGAAGTGAAATAGAGTAGGGCCTCGATTTTACAGTTACTTCTTCACCTAGCTTCCGGATAATTTTAAGTAATAATTCTTCTTATGAATTACAACTTATGGTAAGGTTAATAACAGCTGACAGCTGTACCTCGCCTTTTGCACTCTTCTTTGCTATAGGTGCTTTTCAATCCCATCTTTTCTTTATCTTCTTTCTCGTTTTCATATATGTTTTCTTTTGTAAAGTGTGTTGTGCAATAAAGAATTATTATTATTATTATTACTTATTAGTTAGTGATGTTATCCGCGATACCTGCCCAACTACATCCACCAATTAAAAACCTCCTCTGCTTGAAAGAACCTAAAGCAACACTTCGACATGCTCGAGAGCAAAGGAACACCTCGGCTAATTCCTGCCACGATCCACAACATCGTACGTATATACACGATGTCTTTGAAGCAGCGTTACACTGCTGTAATGGCTGGCGGTGTCCCGCAATTTCATCCGGCAAGAAGGCTACGTCTAATGACCCTTTCTTCTGGCACACGGTGGAAAATATCGTTAGCGATTGTCACATTGGTGGCGTCGAAAGCTGCAGCTAATGCCTCCCAGCCCGCGGCGCGGCCCGGAGGATGTCTCGCGTGACCGCGCGAAAATGATAAATAATGAATACACGTGTCGAGCGTGTGCGACGCGAAGCTGGTCAACTCCGCTCGGTTACTCGCAGCTCGTGGCTTTTAATACGTCGACCAATTGATGGATCCACCGCGGGAAGGAGTCAGCCCGGGCAAGAAATAGGAAGCCGCGGATCCCAGTGGGCGAGTGGCGGTGGTAACACAAATTATTGGGGAAAAAGCAGCGGCCGTCGACGAACCACGATGAGGGAGGTTTAAAACGGACCGAGCACAGACTGAGTGACGCCGAACCCCGCTGGAAAAACTTGAGGACTCGTGAATAATCACGACGGGTTAACCTGTGCCTAAGTTTTCTTCGCGTGGCCTGGTTCTTCGCCGAGACACGTGATAATCGTCTGTTGGTCACTGATTTAGTGATAAATCGACGCACAATTAGGAATTTCGTTAGACAGCGGAGTGCAAAGTGGCAGAGGCTCGGGCGAGCTGGGAGAGGACGAAGGTTCTGAATACGTACGATTTCCCTGTGAGATTTACAACAACCCCACGCGTTTAATGTATTATTATACACAACGTGCACTAACTGTATGCAAAATCTGAGCCAAATCCAGTGACCCCAATCCCGTGCATTCTTCTCGTTAGCGGTAAGGATGCGAGGGAAAATGAGAATCTGCACAACCAACCGCAGGAGATTTACTCCATAGTTTTTACTCGTTCCTCCATGAGAAATCACTTCCTCCCTTCCACCACGATTTACTGAAGTCTGTATTCTAGAAATCTTCCTATTAAAATCTCCATACCGCCCCACTATATCTCATTAACGTTCTCACTCGAAATTACAGCCGTTTGCAAACGGAGCCACGGAACCATATATACCGATGGCGGTGCATCCCTAATCAAATCCAAACTGCACTCCATGCTCGTGCAAATAAAAATACCGACTCCACTTCTCGCAACCATCTCTCCCCTCCCCCAGCCTGTTTACCGAACTTTGTAAAGGCCGTCGGTAACGAGCTATTCGATCGCGGACCGTTAACCAGCCTGCGAAGTATGAAAAATGTTTGCTCTCGATTCCCCGTAAAGACTCAAGCGGCAAACGTTCGGAGGGGTCCATTTTTTTCGGGCAAATTGAAGAGGTAATTTACTAAAAACGGGCTAAGTGTAGTAGGACAGAAAAAGAATAGAGTTTGGATAAAATTATAATTTTTTTAGGATGCATCCCAGGCGTTAAATTTGCTACTGAGAACAGAGCAAGCTTCAGCTACTTCTCTGTACAGGAAGCCTGAATTGCTAACACCGCGAGAACGTGTCCTAATAACGAGAAACTCTCTGCCGAAATGTTCTTTCACGGTCCCGACTGATTCATTCGTTCCTTTACATATTCATCCGGAATCCGGCTGTGT
This sequence comes from Andrena bicolor, assembly GCA_960531205.1. Lineage (NCBI taxonomy): Eukaryota > Metazoa > Arthropoda > Insecta > Hymenoptera > Andrenidae > Andrena > Andrena bicolor. The sequence goes on along the minus strand of OY482664.1, from coordinate 51,118,346 downwards.
ATGGCGACAAGTTCTCGCAGATTAAGTACGCTATCAAGCCTCGTATTCCCCTCAGCACGGTTTTCAGATGATCCCGCACCACTTGGCCAACTTCTTACTGCGGAGACACTTTCGGGTTTCGCGCCAGTGACTTGACAATACCGCACGTACTACTAAAGTTGTCTCAACTGCTATGTCCCACCCTATCCCCCGGTCCCCTGCCACCCTCCCTTTCTCTGTGGCTTCGCCCGCCAACCAGGCCCCCCATTCTTCCCCCTCGTGACTAAAATTACGTAAATTCGCGCTCGATAAGGACGGAAGCGGAAATAATTTCGGGCGCCCCGCGACGGAATGGCAAGTTGGGCCTGGTGAGCGGGGCTCGACGGGGGCGACCGTGTCGTTTCAGCGCGATCGCCGCTTATGTTTGCAATTTGTGACGACTGATCGTCGATTCTGTGATTATTGTTCATCGGGGATTGAACAGGAGATAAGCTTACGACGATTCTGATTGCGAGAGGCTTGGGAAGGAGTGCTAAAAAGTGGGGAAATATTCCCTGATTGCTATGCGAAGGGTAAGGTGAGAAACAGGGAATGTACAAATCCTCCTAAACAGTCGATAACGCTTCTTTAAACCTTATTTCTTATTGTGACGATTATTAGCCCCAGCTGGAATCGACGCAGGCCATACACGGCGACAGTTCCAGCAACAGCAATCTCTTCTGACCGCTGTATTCCAATGAACGAGATTAAACATCACGAGGAACGAGGATACCGGGCGGAAAGCAGCGCGAATGGAACTCGAGTCGCTTGCAAAACAGCGAGCAGAAAGGTCGAACAGCGGGGGAGCATCACGACGAACGACACCGAACATCCGTGCAAGTATGCATGATCCCCGGAGTATCGCGAAGGATGCCTTGCGCTTTCCCCGTCTCGCCTCTCCAACCCCCATCTCGACGGAACTTTTCTTCCTACACAAGCGAGGAACGACTCTGGAATTCCTCGACTCCCTTTTATCCAACCCCCTCCTCGAATCCCGCATCCCTCGACGCAACGTTGTCCAAGCTCCAGAAACTCTCAGCAATTAAACATACCCATCAGCTCCCTTCTCCCAGGGAAGTCATCGAAAGAAAATGATCGTTGCCGACGGAACGAAGTGAAGCAAAGTAAAACGCGTTCTATACCTCCACCCACGAAGCATCCACTTCCTACCGCAGCGATTTTAAATAGGATTATTTGCGTTCCAGGTCTCGCTTCCCTTCGATTATCTCCAAAGCCACCCGGGGCGCATCGATTAATCGGCGGGCAAACGCTTTATCGTACATAAAACGACACTTGGAGCGTCGACGAATCGTTCGACCCGTGGCTCCGCGTCGCGACGCGGTCCGAGTTCGATGAAAAGCTGAAATGCGCCGATCGCTGGGAATTAACTGGCCGACCTCCCTCGTACGCGCGCTCTTTATTTGCTTGCACAGCGGCACGCGGCGCCTGTGCCAAACCGATTTCGTCGGTTGGACGGAAAGCGGAAAAATTAGTAGGGAAGAATTTATCGCGGGTTTGCGTGTATCGTGACCCGCGACGCGTCCACCGCCCCGGGGCTGTCGGTCGATCCTGTTAACGAACGGTGCTGGCACGAATCAAAGGAGCCCCGCGACTAAACAAATCACACGGTGCGAACCAGCAAATTCTGCTGGAAATCATTTTCGCCGTTCGACGCGAGCCCTGCAATTCCTCCGACGATCCCATCGGATGTCCCGCTGGGAACGTGTCAATTAACTCGCCCAAAGATTCAAACTGACAATTTCGTGGGGAAACGCGACGGTGGGGAGGTGGACAAAGAGCAGTGTACTGCATGGAGTGAAACGGCTATTTACTACGAACGATTCCATCAGGTGCTACTCCATTGGAGCGGGTATTAATTAGCGCGCCCGTTCTCATGAGTCCCCCCTCGCTCGGGCATTGTTCCAGTTAATGGTGGTCCAGATCGAATCTGACAATATTCCCGACTCCATTAAACCTGACGGATTACCATTATGGGGGAGGGATGGCGAGACTACTGAGCATTCCTTGAAAAACGCCAACGAATTTCGGGTCCGCGCCAGATTCGACAGCCGCTAGCCAGCTAATTTCCAGGAGACAAAGCTTTTAATCGAGTCCCCGCCCCTCGTCCCGCAGCTCTTCTGCGCGCTTTCGATTTCTATTCTTCTGGCGGGCATCCCAGAGACACTCGATGGGCCAGTTAACGGCCTGTTTATGAGAAATTTGTGTTTGAACTTGGGAGTATTGCTACTCTTCGATTAGATGTTGAAATGCAACAGGGGAGAGGTAAGAGGAAGCTGTGCCGATCTTACAATTAATGCACTGTGTGCAGGATAAGTACTTTCCTTCAATTGATTACTGCAGATTTTTTATATTAGCTTCTAAGTTTCCATGAAGGAAAGAAACTTCTTCGGTTAAATCGCCTGCAGATTTGAATCTTCTCTGCAAAGCGCAAGTGATAGCTTTGAAGGAGGCGAGGGGGAGTTAATAAAGAAGCCCTTAACTGGTCCAGCCGTGCGAATCAAACGGGGATGAATGGGCGAAGGATGTAACGAGCAAGGCTGCGTAGAATTGCGCGGGAGGCTATCAGAAATCCAAGGGGGGCGGCGAAGAATCAGCGGGCGCGTCGAGAGGCGAGGAAAGTAATAAGGGAAAACTGCGACGGGACAAAGAAAACTGTGGAGCAGGCGGAGGGAGGCGTCGGTGGCGCTGGGAAGAAACCTTAAGAAAACCATGAAAAGTCACGGAGGACTGTGAGAACGAGACGAAGCCTGGGCAGAAGGGGAGACGACTATGCAAATAGTCGTAAGGAAGACCATGAGAAATTACGAAGGGAAGCGAAGAACAGCGAGCAAGTTCGCCCATCGTTGAATTTCTGCGAGGGATAAAGGAAGACCTCGCGTATCTCATTGTGGCGCAATACTGTGAACGCGCATCGCGATCAATGCGTGGCCGTATAATATCGTATCTAATTACGCACCAACAATTTCAGCCATGATTATTAGCGGTTAATGAATTGCCGGAAATGAGCAGTGTTTGCATGCTAGCGAAGAGTGGCGTGCCACCGAGTCGCCCCTATTCAACAACAGAGCAAAAATGAGATAAAAAGGGACACGGAGGATAATAACCAGGTATAGACTATCCTGTACGATAATTAATTCGCACGAGGGTGGGTTGAGGTAAACCATTCCTCTATGATTTGCGCGGCGAATCGCTGAAGAGGATCCTTCGATTTCCGGTCACGAATAGAAAATGGTAAATTCGAACAATTCCAGGATCACGTTTCTGTAGAATTTTCGAATGTCAATGAGACATTCAGAGAATAAGATCCTTGATGATCTCATGGCCCAGGTTCGTGCAGATTAAAATGCCGGCGAATTCGCGTTGAAGATAAATTACTATATTTATGGTGGGGGTGAAATAGCAATTTGCTGACGCTGGGTTACAACTAGAAAAATCTCACAGAGACTCGAAAAAGTGAAATAAATAAAACAGTTAAGAAGCAAAGTAGGGTGTATGTACCAGTAAATGAACACGTACTAGTGAATGAACATTTTTTATTAAAATGAGTAAAATACGTTATTAAAGTGAGCAACAATTTTTGCAGCACGTGGAATCAATCGCGCTGCAAACATAATTGTATAATAATATTCATTCATGAGCCTTAACTGTTCATTTACTGGTGCGTTTACCCTATATTTTTATTTAAACCTCCAATGGACCAATGGAAATCCTTTTAACCCGATAGGATTAAATTAATTAGCAGTCGTGCATCGCCTATTCTAAGAGCAATCAAACGGCTAATACCGTTTGATGTTTCTGGACTTAAGCCGAGGCCCTTTTGGGTACCTACGTATCCCGATATGTACTCACGCTCGCATCACGGATTATTGATCATCAGCATCGGATTCTGAACTGGTCAGCTTGCTAACCGATAAACGCGATGGAATTTCTAAAAGTGTACAGCTTACAAGTCGGAACCCTCAAACAGCGTCATCTTTAGGAATTTATTTGGGAAAAACCTCGAGCATCTCACTGAAATTGACTTTGAACCTTGAATAATATAGTAATTTTTAAAGTCGACTAGAACTAAATCTAAATTAAACCTGGGTCATATCTGAGGTGATTCTGAAACTACTTAGTTAAAGTACTACTAGGTTTAATTTTCCAGACTGGAAATAGACCACACCTGCATTAATTGTAGCCCGAATTTAACTTACACCTGCGTTAGACTCGTAACACCACACGTCCCGCACGCAAAATTCCATCGAAACTTCGAATTGAACAACAAACTACTCTCAATCCTAATTCCAGAACTCCCGCCAACCAACGAATCCTACCCTTTCATACCAAACAAAACACGCGTCTAATCCGTTCCTTTTTGGCCTCATTACCTGCCGTAATCGCGGAAGGAGTTCTTCGATCATCTGCCTAACGTTTTCTAGAAAACGCCGGTGGATTCAACGAGACGCGACCAGATAATTCCACAGCGAAGCCAGGCTGCCGTCGGTTTCTTCGGGACTTTCTTCCCCCCCAGGCTAACAGTTACTCTGTTCTGCAGGAAACCGTGGCGCGGTCGTGTTTTCAATTAATGACGACTACGCCGAGTCATTCGGTCGTAATCCGATGCTGTTACGACGCGGCAATTACGAGTCTGCGGCTGAAAAACCGCACTTCACCGCGGATAAGTGAGTCTGCGGTGAAACAGCAGGTTTCCTACTCTTATACCCTCGTTTGATTTTTGCTCGGCCACCGCGAGGCTCGCGTGCACCGTTGCGCTATCGACGCGATCGGCGTTCGGTATTTTCTGTAATCCGTAACATCAACGGCCGCGCGCGTTTCAGATATGATATTCCAGGGCATCGCAATTAATAATCGCGGCGCTGCGTCAAGCTGCGCCTTCTCGCTACATATTTCAACCTGCTCTGGTGCAAGAAAACCAGCGCGCACCTGTAGCAATGGACATATCCAACAGTTTTAAGAGCTGCTGCATTATTCCAAGGACAGAGTTCCACCATTCTGATCGAAAGAAACTTGTTTTTTCTGTGTACATTAAAATTCGCGAAGTGGCGCGTGAAGTACACCTAGTGCCGCAAGGTTTTGACGAATTTCAAAATATTCGAATCGGTCACGTCTTTCGAGAAGCAACCCAATCTCCACTGCTCAACAGAATGTTAACTTCTGCTGTAGTCTCTACGTAGGTATCTGATGAAAAAGTTACGCTGTAACGAGTGACAGTGCTGGAAATATAACGCGTGGTCCGTTGACATCGAGCTCGCTGAATACTTGCGCATTTATACCTATCGCTTGGGAAACTACTCGATCCCAGATACCCAGATCCCTCTACCCCTTGCCACCCCGACTCAGACTTCCAAAACAATCCGGCGGAAGTGGAGAAGCTAACCGAAAACTCCCGCAAAACCCGAAAATCCCCGACCACGGTGCCCAAATTGCCGCAGAAGCACGCGACAGGGACAACAACAGCGGCAGAGCCGACAGCAAACACTCGATCATGTGTCCCAGCATCGGTGGCCGGCACCGCGCGTACGTGTACACCGCTGGGAAGCGATCGCAGGCGAGATCGAGAGGCTCGCCAACGGAACGGTGCATCCGGTTCCGCGTATCCGCCTGCAATCTGTCCACTCGTTCATCCCCCTGCCAGCCCTCGGCAGCCCCTTTCGCCTCGCGTCGCCAGAGACGGAGACATTTGGCGCTCGTGCCTCTGCCATTCCATTTAGCTCGTGTTCCGCGCGACCCGAGGAGAAACCCCGCTCCAGAGGGGAGACGGCAGACTCGTGGACGAGCATCGTACAAGAGCAAGGGGCTGGCGAGCCTGCCGAACGAGTAAAAGAGAGGGAACAATGTGCACAGAGCCAAACTGTCGCGCCAACGGTTAACACCGCGTATCGGCATCTTTTCTGTGTGTGTGTGTGTGTGTGAGAGAGAGAGAGAGAGAGAGAGAGAGAGAGAGAGAGAGAGAGAGAGCACAGCCGCGCGAGGGTTGATCCCACGTACGCGTACGGGGGTGGAGTGGAATCCACCCTCCCGCAGCGTTGCATTATCCCGCGAGTACTGTCCTCTGCCTCGCTCGTATGGTTTATGCTCTTCCACCGCGACTTCTCATTCGTTTGCCAGCCTGGTCCCCGAACCCGTCGCAAGATCCACCCGGTATCGATCTCCTCCCTCTCCCCCGCGCTCTGTCTCCGTTTCACGTGTTCGTGGGATTCCAGACAGCTATCCGATTCCGCGAGACCCTGTCAGCAACGCGTGCCGCGCGAGGGGAGCGAGAATGGATGCGCAGGAATAGGGGATGTTTCTCTTTTTCTCGTCGGCTGGGGAACACGTAGCTTTCCGGGGGCGTCGCGACGCCTCTTGCAGAGTAGCTTGTCGGGCCTACGCCGTATAGATTCACGGTGGAGGATTGCGCGCGGTTGGAGGAATGTTTAACGTCCACTTTCACCGACTCCTGCATTCTGCCCCTTCGACAGGCCTCGATGAAAGGGATTAGCTTGCTTTCGACGAGACGTGTGCTAAAGCTGGGGGTCCGTTGAGGAATTTTAGATTAAGAACTGATAGGACTCCTCGTTTCGTCGTTGTGGAATAATCCTCAACCCTCGTGTGCTATTTTTTCGGAGGCTAGCTGATAACCTTCTGATAAGAACGCTGAACTTTATTCGTTCTTCCATACTGCTCGGCAACGCGATACTCTAATCACGTTGATAAGAATATAACGCGTCGTTGCGAAAGGATGGAACGATAGAGAGAGGTGTGTCAAGCTTCTGCGTAATTAGTTATCGATCCCGCTCAGCTGAAAATAATTCGATGCGGAGGCCAGGTCCGACGCGGTTTCATATTCCGGCGCGTGCTCCGCGAAAATCAAAATACGCCTTGTAAATTCACGCCGACGAGAATCCCCGGGAAATATTAAAACCTCGTTGTATCTTCTCGTTGACGCTCGCGGCTCCGACCTCGCCTGCCCTTTTATTCCATTTTCGGGGGACCCTCGAACATTTTATAGGGCTTCCTCCTGTCGCTCCTGAATATAAATATCCGCGCGCCAGCGCGATATTAAACTCGCGGTTTCGAAGAGAAGGCGGTTATATCGGAGACGACGGGAAACCCAGCGGGAGAGCAATTCAATGTCGATCACAATCTCGTCTTTGGTCGACGATAAACAATGCCACTTCGATTAACAACTTTACACGCTACCTAAATACCGACCTGTACTACGAGGACAGTTTGCGAATCGTGCGACACTATCCCAACTAGCAGGATGTTGTTCTACTAATTAAACTTTCACAGAGTCAATTCGGAATGGTTGCTACCGAAGACAGCAAATACGTAGCTTCCCTACAGCTCCAATATCATCAACAAAGTCTTATTTATAATAATAGTCGTTCACACAGTTCAGTCTTTTTGCTTTTTTAAGCTGGGTTTACATTAGTCCAGTCGCTGGATCCAGTGAGTGGTTTGACTGGAAATCACGTCGACGTCTACATTATTCCAGTCGCTGGATCCAGCGAGTGGTTCGACTGGAAATAAATCGATGTCTTGATTATTCCAGTCGTTTCTAAACCGTTAAAAGTGGTAGAGTGTAATAACAATGGATTCACGCAAAAGAAGGATAAAAAAACATAAAAGTAGCATCGGAAAGTAGACTTTCGATCCAGTCGAAATCTGCTGGAATGACAGCACTGTACTGGAATGAACACACTGTTTACATTATTCCAGTTCTAATCCAGTGCTGTACTGGATCACTGGACTGGACTAACGTAAACCCAGCTTTAAAGACAACCACATCGCCCAGTAGCTTTTAATATAAACTTATTTTTAAAGAAAAGTCGCATTCTTAACTTAACAAAAATTTAGAATACCAAATAAAACCAAAAATAGGTAAAAATTTAAAAAAAAACACTAAGATCGTAATGTAAAAACTACCACGCGCGTGTAATGAAAGATTAAAAAGACAGTGACGGTAGGAATAAAGCCAGTGGTGAATACTTCGAAGAAATACTTATTTCGCTGTTCGTCTAGCCACTTTCAGAATTCATTTCAACATTCGCAAAACACTGCTTCAGCGAGAAAAAAATTCGCCCGAATTGCAGAGCGTTCGTAGTACGCTGAGGCAATAAAGGGGTTAAATTAGAGATTCCAATGATATGGCATTTACAGGAAGGGCAATGATGGAGCACTGGAAATTACAAGAGAAATCACGGCGATGCGGCTGGAAATACCGTGGAAAACGAAAATACGTTCCCCGCTGGCTGGCGGAAGAGCCGCGAAGCCAACAAGAATCGCAACAAACCCCGGCCCACGGATCAATTTTCATCCCTGCAGACCGACGAAACGACGCTTTTGGCCCGCGCGCTATCCCAACGTCCCGGAATTAATACGAATTTCCATAACTATTGGATGAGGTTATCGCAACTATGCGTGTATCCATATGTAACAGGGGCGGTTTAACCGGCAACCGTAGAAACTCGCTCGGGCGGATAGTCTGCGCAAAGTAGAGGACTTCGGTTTTACGGTGTACGGATCATTCGCAAACAGAACGGTGCGCCCGTTTCGAGCGATGCCATACCGCGGCAATTCTCCTTACCAAAGTGTTATCGATCTTTAGACGAGCGCCGATATCAGCTCCGTCTTCACTCCTCCCTTAGGCACAGAGCTCTTCTCCACAGAGTCCTTTCACTTCCGTTGCTCCGTATCATTATTTCTTCACAACAATTCATTATTTTTATATAATTGTTCAAACTCGAGAAGATGTCAAGAAGCCTCGAATATCGAAAATTGCGCGAGATTTGTTTTGTAAGCGTGGTTGTAGGCAGAGGCTTCCGTGAGTTTATAAAACGGTGAAAAATTTGAATGGAAAGTCTGGCCTGATAAAGTGAAGTATAGTTTGGAATTGAAGGAAGGAGATCTTGGACGATAAATCACGATTTCTCATGCAAATATTGTAACAATCGTGCGGTTCCGATCGACTATTCATCGAATGCATTTCACACTGCATTCACGGCGCTTTCCGAGCATATTCTGATCGTAATTTATCATCCACAGACCTCTGCTCTTCAAATCTAATCATCGAGCCGCATACGATCTTGTTTATAAAACCATCAAACTAATTTCAATATCCCTCTGACTTCTCATCCTTTCTTTTCTACGGTCGAGAATAATGCATGCTGCGGATGTTTGCACCACGACGACAGAATTGTGCATCTCTTTTCACGACTTTAATGCTTCTCCACTGATCAACCCTGCTATTCGTTTATGCTTCCATTCGGTGGCAATAAAACTGCAATAACATGCGCGGGGTGTTTCAGAAAAAGAATTACGAACTTTCAGACCTCGTAGCATTATTTAATTATCCAATTTCGATAAGCATTTGTCCAAATAGATAAAGTCTCACTAAACACGTGTGCTGAAACACGTGAGCTACGCCTTCCTAAACAAACACAATTTACAGAAACATTTCTTCACCTCGAAATTATAGGAAATCACGCGAGGCACTTCATTAGGTGTTTATAAAAATTTATTCAAACAATAAAATCGAGTTTTCTTTTCTTCCTACAAAGCTTTTGAATTACTGCAGTTTTAATTACATTAATTCCCTCTTTCCTTTTTCTTTGGGGAGTGCCTTTGCCACCCTCTCGGTGCGCCACTGTTCCAAAGATACCCCATAACATCCTCCATAATAATTATCACTATTGAAACATACATGTATTACCATTCTTCTAAATATGAATTACAAACCTCAAAACTTGGTAAGCATTTTCCAAAACATCCCCTTTAATTGAGGCATTGAAAACAAAAACAGACTAACCCACATTTTTTGCGAAATTAAGTTAACATTATATTTTCTGTTCTAATAGGATCTACTAATCATATAAAATAGGAACAATGATTTTTCTTTCAATGTGGATTAGTCCGTTTTTGCTCTCAATGCCTCGATTCAAAGCACCCGATAATCAGTGGCTCTCATTTAACCAATAGGTTCAACACAGCAGGAATCAGTAAACGCAAACACTGACCGCAGAGGCTTTCTACGTTAACGACTCCTATCTGAGGAATTGTAAAATAGGGCACCCTTTCTAGACCTCGTAATAACGTATAAATGCATACATCGCGATTAGTATTCCACCACCCCCAACCCCTGGAACTTGCAGGTACGATCGTGGCCGAACAATGCTCGGCTATTTCAATATTTCCTCCAAGATAGACAGCAAAGGGCGGCCACCCGTTTTTCAGGCGCATTGAAGGAAAACGCGAACACTCGACGGTCTTCTTTTTGGTTCTGCTCGCGGAGCACGGAAGAAATATCAAGCTGTTTTCCCAGGGAACGGGAAATAAGAAATGAAATCCTGTTGTACGGTGGTCGGAGATGGGATGGAGGAGTTGTTGAGAAGACACGCGGTGACTAACAGGATTCTAAAAGTTCAGGATAATGGTCTGTTACGGGCATCTGTGTGCTTTCTTTGCTCCCCGGATGACGCGTTTATTCTTGGCGCGTAATTGTTGTGCAGTTCGCGGCTGGGGTCTACTTTGTTTATTTTTTTTAAATTTCTCAAGCCACCCCTCCACCGAAATCTTTGGGAACAGTCGTTGAGGATTTCTGTCCTTTGCATGAGTGAAGTAATCAAGATTCTATGTTTATCTATTCAAAGATCTCTTCTCTGAGAATTCCTGCAATTCAAACTGCAGGGGTGTTTATTGTTTTGGAGCTGCCACTTAGTTCCTCGGAGCTTCCAGTGGCCCCTTTTATTTAGTGGGGCTTCTCTTTGAGATACAATTAAATCTACATTTTGAAACCCGCAGCGAATCATATAAATGAAACGCAGGCTCTAATCAAGATAAAATTTCACTGAATACTGAAGAGTAACTTGACTTCCACTTGGTTGCGCAAATTATTCTTCTGATAAATAGAACACTACATACAGGGTAAACAATTTCCCGCGACTTTCTAAATCAATTGAAAGTTATACAAATGATCGAAACATCATTCGAAATTTTTCTTTTGGTCGATACCCAGAGGAGGTATTTTTGGCACCGCAAACTCCTCACGTGACGAGCCTACTTTGTTCAACGGCAGCTATGTACACGGCGAACAAGACGAATTTTCGTCATCTTTTTGGAAAATATTCTTTAAATTATAAGCTCTCAATTGCACAAGCAGTTAAAAAAAAGTCTTAGGTCCTTCGGCAACGACGACACTGTCTAAAATAACCACGATTAATACGACCCCCGTCCCTGGTCCGGGATGAAAATGCCCCAGCCGTTGATTACGCGCGCCGAGGAATCGAGGGAAATACGAAAATCGTCGGACGGGCTGGCGAAAAAAGGAGAGCGACGAGCGAGAATCTCATTTCTGAATTACATCGTCTCCGCGCCGTGTTCGGGTCAGGGAACTTCACGCAGGAATTGTGATTCGTTTGAATCCCCTTTCCACCCTATCCGGCCGAAGATGCGCCGTGGAAAATTCACCCTTCCCCGGGGGAGCTTCCGGGGGACAAAAATCGTGAAATTCGTTAAGCATATTACGGGCGTGGAACTCGATTAAAGCCCTCGTCTGTCCAGGGCTGGTGTCGTTCCAGCTAACGTTACAAGCGTAACTTTTTGCGAACGCTCGACCAGCGTGTGCAGCAAATCGATGGGTAATTTTTCCGCCACCGACGCCGGCGGTAAACGAGACGGAATATATGGTGACCGATTAATGAATCGCTTCGGTGTTTAAATACACGGGGTGTGCCGAGGCAAACGCGCCGCGAAAAGAGCGCCGAAATTTTCTGTGTACACTTTCTCCGGGCGGGGAGGAGAAATTGCGAGCCGAAGAAACTTCTCGCTACACTTTTCGCTGCGCGAGATTACTTCAAGGAAATTGGTGGTACTTTCTGTTACGCCGCTTCTGTGCAGCGGAAATATTAAAGTTTAGATGACAATCTAATGTATTATATAATGCAGACGGTGGGTAAGAAATATTGAGAGCTCGAAAGCGGCGGTGCAGTTTAGCCAGTCCACCTCGAATCACCCGGTATAAACCGCGATGAATTACATCCCCGTGTTATTCGTTTACGAGCGATAACATTTTAAAGAGATCGACGCGGAGGACGCGCGATAAACAACGAAATCTCCCGCGTATAATGTATGCAAACAGCGGGACGAAAAAAAAAAATAGAGAGGAAAAAGTGGTTAAAAAGCTGGGCCGCGGCCCGCTCCAGATAGATCGCGGTTCCATTTACCGAGCGATTGGTCAGCTGAATGATTGGATGGCGGCCTTTTGGCGCAATTTTTCCACCGCCCAAAGCTGCCCGCGGATTTTCTTTATTACAATGAAAGTTCGGGGTCGTTCTGCCCCCGGTGACCATTTGATCCTGGCCGTCGCTATTTACGATAGCCCGGAGTCCCGGCGACTTCTAATTGGTCCTCGAAACGACTCGTCGAAAAACAGCCCCGAAAGGAGCTGAACGGTTTAATAAGCGCAGGTCGGACGACTTTCTCGTCCCTTTTCCCCCGATGGGACTTTGAGCAGCAATTTTTGGCCCTTATACCCACGATCTACCGCGTTTTACTTTTGTTTACTGTGCGGGGTGGAACGATTAGAATTTTTATTAGAGGCTTGCGTCGAATGGGGAGAAGAGCGGTCTGAATACAAAATTATGTGTTTATGATAACAAATAGAATTGTTTAAAGATGATGGTAGTTGTTGTGCTTGATGTAATGGGGTGAATAAAGTGAAGGAATTAATAAAATCAATGCGATAGCAAAAGCACAGATGGGAGAGGAGAGCAAATTGAATTGTTGTGAAATTTCTGCATATTTCTGAAGCTCTTGATATGGACGACCTTTGCTTGAAATATTTTTGAAAATGTAAGATGTATGCCCAGTTCGATGGGTTTCCAGTGTGTCTGACTATAGACCAACTAATTCCCCTTTGTATTACACTTCGTCTCTTTCTCACAAGTGAGAGAGTTAGAAAATAGAATTCTAACCCCGGGTCGCCGTTAAGGTGAACACGAACGAAAACATTGCTCGCGAACGTTTTCCTCTGTTCTGGTCGTGTCCAAACCGCCGCAAACAGAACAAAACATTCACATAAGGTTTTTAATAATTTTAATTGGGATAGAATTTATAGTATATTTAATAATGATCATATTAGATTTAGTCGTGATGGAATAAATCAGTAGTTGAATTGTAGTAATATTAATGCTTACGATTCATACGCTGAGTTTTATTCATGTTTACGGCGGAGCGAACACGACAAAAACAGAGGAAAACGTTCGCGGACAATGTTTTAGTGCGTGTTCACCTTGGTGGAGACCCGGGGTCAGACGCCTTGTTATACCCAATCGTTCTATTTACAAGAACTTTGCGATAGCAACAGTGGGTAATTTAATTGTTACAAAATGTTTGAGTGGAATTCACTTGAATGGCGAGGAAATCAATCAGAATATGAAATACATCAAATACCACCAACTGTACACATTTTTATTTCTACTTAACTAATTAAATTCTCTCGGAGAACGCGAATTTCCATGAAAACCGCTTCAAACGTTCTACTATCACCACAAACACGTTCATAATATTCTACAAAGTGTCAGGCTTCCACTCGGGATTTCAAATTTCGCGCGCAACCGTTACACTAACAATTTATCAGCAAGTAACCACGTTTCACAACTCATATATATTTGCATCACCAATTCGCGAAATCTCCTACTTCGCGGAGCACACGAATCTCACTGGCCAATGTAACCCTCGATCAACATTCTCAAGGAATATTAAACCCTTAAACCCCATTGAATATCGTTTCGAAAATCGCCTATCTCCTATCACCGTCACGACAATTTCGTAATTGGGATTCTATCGGGCGATCGTTCCTCTGGGAACTTCGAAATTCGCACCCCGCGACACAGAGCAGCTTATCAAGAATAGAAGACCGTAGATATAATAATGCGGCCGCTTACCTTTCACGAGAGTTGTCACGGCGAGCACGGCGAGAAACAGGATCAGCCTGGTCGTCGAGGGTCCCTTTCCGTAGTAGTCCTTCATGGTTGCCTCGATAGTCCGCTACAGGAGCATAGATGAGCACACCGAGCGCGAAACAACGTACGTAAACACACAAGTCCACTTGCATAAAACCCGAAACGAATATCTCGCTCGCGGCGACGAAGGAAAGCACGCTTTACAGTTCACGATCGCGTGGACACTCTTGCCATCCGACGCGCGGGCATTCGCGTTCGAAACGGATTCCACCGGAAATCGATCGGGAGTTGAACGTTTTCGTCGCGTTCCACAATCACTAAGTAACTCTCCGCGGCGGCAAATTCGCGTCGAGAAGATCCCCGATACCTAACCTCGAATATCCTAACAATCGCGGGAGCGCGGCAAGATCGCTGTGAATCCGGTTCGCCGATCCTTTCTGAGTGGAACTGTTCCGGCGAGCAATACCGATTACGAGATAACGATACGAAATCGCAGACACGCTCGCACTTCCGACTCAGTCTCGACTGAAATCCGTCACACTCGACGAGCCGATCCACTGGCTTCGATCCACGAGTCGATATGAAAAATCGAAACGTATATATACCTAACGCTCCAGACGCGACTCGAAGTGGACACGCGATCTTCGATTGCAATCGAGACGATATTTCCCGTGAGCGGTTGCCTCGGTTCCGCGCACGCTGTCGCCGATGCTCCTCGCCTCGCACCACGTAATCTCCAACATGCACGACGTCGAAACTTATTCGTATCCAGCTACGGGACGTTGCAGCGAACGACACAGGTGCGCGATTACTGACCGGTTAGAGGGATCATCGATCTATCGGCACTGGGTTCGCGGCGGCACGGTGGTAACAGGTGAGCTGTCAAGGCGACGCGTAGGCCACTTTCGAATTCTGTGCACTGTGTAATCCCAGGGATCAGCGGTTTCGTTCAGTATCTTCGCGAAAGCATCCCATCGAGAGGGACCCCGTGGCTGGCGTCTGGTGTCGGCGGCCGCTAGTTTCTATACACCCTCGGTGTCAACGATCATCCCTCGCCTGTCACGGGCTTCCATGCACCCGCCTCGTGCCCCTTTACTGTCAATTTATTTCGGCAGGCTCCCGTCGCGCTCGCGGCACGTGACACTTATCGTTGCTCGCGGATAAAGGACGCGCACGATCCGCGTATCACACTGGTAATCTGACGGCGGAGGACTGTTACACGGGGGAAGACGGGGGGAGGGGGAGACGACACCGTACTCGTCGCCGGATCGCGGGACGATGGAATAAGAAGAGCAGCACGTACAGGCGCACACCTACGCGGGAGTGTGAACACTGGCGGAATCGCTCGAAAGGGAAGGAGGCCTCTGCCCCCGCAGAGATCCACGGAGATTGCCGAGGACGGCCGGGCACAGCCGAGCGCCGACACCCCACCACGCAGCCACATCCCCCAACGGCGGCCGAGCGCAGTGCGCACGCAAAGCACTTGACACGATGAAAACGAGAAGAACAACGCAGATGCGGAAAATCGACGGGAAATGTCAAGATACCTGGATCCTTATAAAACAGGGGGGAAATACGACGGATCGTTTGAGACCATTTTTTCTAACGAATTGTACCGTCAAAAATCAAAGTATAGCACCGTGTTTTACACTTGAATGTCTGTTGTAATATACTGCTTCTACTCGCGTTAATTTATTAAAGCCCGATACTATTCTATTTGTAAACTTATCTTCTGAGAAAAATTATTTTGTTGATGAAATAGGGTTGATTATGTGGGTTGAAGTGTTCTAACGTTCGGTAATGTTAGTTTTAAAGCAACTGAGCGTTGATGAGTTAATGTTGTAGGAAAACTTATGGATAAGGATTTGTATGTCAGGAGAATGTTAACGGAAGATTGGATATTAAACATGGGGGGATGGAAAAGGGGTAGTTGCCCCTCTGGCTTTTGAGAAAAAATCGCTTATTTTTCAAAACTGATCTTTATTAAGTTTATACAAACCTTTTTTTGTATACTATTTTTCAGTTTTAAATTTTCAATTAAATTCACATTATAAAATGTGTGAAAAATGCAAGAGGGGTATATTTTTCTTTACCATCATCCCCAAGTTGTACCCCTCCCTGGAAAAATGTTTTCGCACGCCCTTGATATTAGAAATATATTGGGGGATGTAGAAAAAATTTGAAAGTTCGATATTCTTTTTTTTTCTAGATTGTGAGCATCGTGTAGCGGAAATTATTTTGGCAGTGATTATAGAGTTATTCGTTTATACGGTTACTTCACATTCAAATATTCTCATTAAGAGTTCTCGACGCTGCGCAAATGAAATTCGTTTTATAAACGAAAATGATCACTTCGAAACTAGTTAGAGAATTTGAAGGGGACTTTCTGAAACTGAAATCTTGTTTGCTTAAAATGGAACGATGGCTTTTGCAAATATTCCAAAAGTTTGTACGGCGTGGAAGATTCTCGATTGGAGTGACAAGTAGTTCCGAGACACCCGGTACGCCAGTTAATTCAACATCTGCTGCGCATACGAGCGCACTTGTGCAGAGCTTAATAAACAGACGTTTAGCTTCGACTAACGACTTAAATTTTTAAGAAACCATTATTTTTCTACTTGTCATAGAAGCATTTGTTATTTAGGGAATAGTACGCGATTGAAGGAAACGACTTACAACTCTGCGAACCTTGTTATTAACAAGAAAATTGTTTAAAAATGCATTCTTCCCTTGATACATATTATATTGCAAAGAATCTAAAGTAAGGGACCTTACATTAGTTACTACTTAGCAAAATATCTCATGCAAGAATTTATTTTTAAATTGTGATTAAGGAAATGGTAGAAAATGGGATATTTCGAAATTTCATGCTACACTGAAAAGTCGTCAGATATTATTTCAGATCGTAGAATATTTTTATCGTACTTGTTATTAACGATCAACACCCTTGTAACGCGACGAAGGTTCAACGAACCGTAAGCAGCTGTCTACTTCCGAGGCAACAACTTGCTCCTGAGATTTTCCTCGCGTTCGTATTTTCTCTAAGCAAAACTAAACAATATTTTAAAACTACACTTCTGAATATTGATCACGCCACAAGTTCAATCCACTAACACAAGGACTTAAAAAAAAAAAACTACCGCATTCAATGCACTCGTATTATCACTAAATACCTGGTTTCGAAAACACTACAACAATAATCGAAAACACGAGGCTGTTCGTAGGTAACATCAGCTTCAAGGGAATCAACGTCGAGAAACTATCAGATCTATTTTTACAAACGTTTATTTCGTCTAATTACAAATGTTCCGCTACTGATTTATGAATTTCCATTGAATGTTCGTAAGGCACCTGCTGAAAGATAATCGTTAGACAAATAATCGACTCCTTCGAAATGTGAAAATGTTACAAAAGGGCAGTAGAGGACGCAACGGTAAATCGTGGCGTCGCAAACTATAATCGCATACGCGCATCAGGAAGTACGTGGTATTAATCGTCTCGTACAAATGAACGATCGTCCTGTCCAGAAACGAGTAGAAAATCCTTAACTGTCCGCGACGGGTTTTTGACAAAATACAGGCTCGGCGTGCTCGAGCATAGATCCCTCGGCTGGATCTTGATACGCAAAAGAGGGAGCCTGTCATTTACACGCGTTCCCCTGTACACCGACAGAATATATCTTCCCTCGAAGAAGAAAAACTGTATGCCGCCAGCTATTTGCATATCTCTATGCAACATCACAATCAACGTGTTCGCCTGTTATAAGTCGAAGAATACAAGTCTGCGCATAATAATTATCTCCCGTAACTGCTCCATCATCGTACAGAGAAAGGGGGATGGGGGTGGATCGAACGATACGTTAAGCGCATTATGTATATTGTTGTGTATAATATATACAGGATATTTCATAAGATTCGGGATATTTAAGAAATGAGAGTCCTTAGCTGAGAAACTCTGATATATGCGATATCTTCTTCGAATGCAAGATCCTTTAATTAATTGTACTAAAAGGAGTATGTACCTAATAAGTATGCACGTCGCTCGTTCGCGATGAGAGTGATACAATTCGAAAAATATGTCTCTTACAAGGGAAGATCGCGAACCCGGAAATTAAAAAAATTCTGAAACATTGTGGATATGTAGGGAAATTCCTCCTGATTACAACGCATTTTTTTTTGCCGCCCAAAATCACTCTAAGGGGGTGTAATTGACCCCTGAAAATCCGGTTGTTTTCCGATTTTGTGTTGTAATTCGTGAAATGCAAAGTAATTTTTTTATCAAATGATAGATCTAATTAAAAGAAGTAACTTTTGGCTTGAAACTTTTTTTCTATCTCGTACAGTTCGCGAGTTATAACAGAAAATCGGAAAATAGCCGAATTTTCAGGGGTTAATTTCACCAGAGTTATTTTGGACAGCACAAAAAAAGATTGCGTTGTAATCAGGAGGAAATTCCCTACATATCCACAAAGTTTCAGAATTTTTTGAATTTCCAGGTTCGAGATCTTCCCTTGTTAACTGCTTACAGCATTCTGTTCTGTAACGGCCAGAAATTCGCTGTATGCGCACGACAGGCAATTTCCGCGGAATAAAAGAGAACAAACGAATACATACTCTAAATTATATTAAAACATATTTTTCATTATGAATAAATTCTAGGTAGTTGCGCGGTATTCTACAGTTTCCTTTAATTTAGATATTTCCGTTTTTTTTCTCAGAAAAGACTATTCGTGCTTCCTTTTCTACTTCGTTTCTTCAAGCCGTATGTACTTTTCATTGGAGAGATTACAGGGCACTTTCCCTTTATCTGATACGAATGTCCGTGACACGACACTCGGATGTCTAAAAAAAAAATTTGCGCGCTCAAAAGGGAAAAGAAAACGAGAAAGGGAGAAGGTGAGCTGGGGAAGCACAAAGTAACGAGTCGCGGGAAGAAAATGGTTTCGTCGGTTGTCAGTTTCCTCAGTCTTATTGGTACCTATGCTAATTACGAGTCGAAGATCAAGGATAATCTCGCATCCGAGCACTGTAATCACGACGCGTCCACGCTAGAAACTTTCAGGAGGTGAGCGCGCTTTCATATTTCTTTCTTTTCCAGCTTTCCACGCGACAGGTGAGAAATGGAACTACGGAAGATTGCAATCCCCTCTTCGAAACACCTCTCCGATCTCGTTTCCAACCGGTTACTTGCCCCCTATTTTCATCGGCACACTGATTACGCGCAGTCATTACAGGATTAATGTGACGTTCGAACACAGAAAACATGCGCGATCGCTCGAGGAACACCCTGAAACCAAGGGACACGAGCGTAAAAGATCTAAGAAAAAGATTCTCTTTGTCGACTAACAGCGAGACTTCAAGCAGCGCCGAAGAGTCCGTTCTCCGAATGCCTTCGCGCGAGGAAAATATAAACACTCGAACTAGGCGAAGCAGATCTTCACAAAAGAAAACGATAGTATCTTTCGTTACGAAATATATATATATATATATATATTATTTCTAAACATCATTATATGGATTCACCCTCGTTGCGTTTATTGTTCGCCTCTTAAATTAACGAATATTGATAACTTTTACCTTCCTTGCTCTCGCAGCTGTGCGAAAGCTCATTAAAAATCGTCGTACCGCGACATGCACACGATAATGCGATATTATAGAAAATATAGAAACTATTTTCAAAATCCCACGCTCCGCGTAACCGGACATTCCGGTTCGGTTGGTTCCACTTTTCCCGTCGAAAAGGGGAACCGATTATTCGCTTGGTATCTTTGCAGCGTTTCCACCAAGAAACGATCTCAAAGATGACCCGGTATAAAATGCTTTCGCAAGGCACGCGCGAAGATACGATACTCTCGATGGAAGGGTGAACAAGACGCGAGAACGGTCCCGAAAGATAACGCGGACCCTCCCCCCTCCCCCCCTCCACCGCAAACTGTGTCCTCATTTTTTTTCTTTCTTTTCTCTTTTGGGCCGAAGAACACTGATCCTCCCCGAGAACGAGGGGATCCCGATTCTCCGTCGCCTTATCCTACTTTTATAGTTATATACCGAGCATTTACGCAGTCTTACAAGGCACATCGTTTTCTTCTCTCTCTCTCTCTCTCTCTCTCTCTCTCTCTCTCTCTCTCTCTCGCTCTCTCTGAATACATGGTCGGACAAGATCGCAGCGTTCTGAGACGTAGACACGGTGCATACGAGATATATATGAGGAAATCAATTCCATTTCCGTTAACAGAGAAGTTACTTTGGTAATGACTAGGTCATGCACTATCGCTACGCAACAAATATACCACGTCTTCTCGCTATTATGTAATCTATATGTATATATCGTGCGATTGGGCTTCACTCTCTTACAACGGTAGTGAAGGGAACTAATTAGCGCTTCGTTTATTATGGCTGCGTTTACGTGTCACTCCCGCATAATGCGTAAATACGTAGGACCCCACGCGATCGAGCTGGCGAGGAACGAGGCGAAATCGCCCGAGCCTGACCTCCTGCTTTTGATTTTGCAATCGGCGTCGATTCTCAATCTGTCTCGCATTTCTCACCACGACGCTTCGTGCGACGCTCGTTTCCGGCATACTACGAGATCCCCCCCTCTGGAGAACGGTTTCGCGGGTTTCCAGTGAGAACGGAACTTGGCATCAATTATGGGGACAAGTACGAATATTCAAGAACCATCCCGTTTCGATGCGTTGGCAGGTAAGATAGGGAGAGTGAATCTCCCGTGCCGATAATCGTGGTTTCCGTTTCCCGTCAGAGGAACACTTCGCTCCGAAGATCTGTTCAGACTGGAGTATTGCGCATTAACACGTTCACAGTCTAAGTCTCTAAGCGTGAATGGGAATTGAAATCGCGAAGGCGGGGAGGTTTAAGGAAGCCTGATGTGTGCCGAGAAGGTAGATCTGAGGTGAGAACGAAGAGTAAACCACCGACTGCAAACCGCGCGACAGAATGCTCTGTGCGAAACAGTTAGAAATAAGGATTCTTTAAAAGCAAAGATTATTCGTGTGAAATAAAGCAGTAACACCAACTTACGAGTTAAAACAAGCGAGAAAGGTTCGCTCGTGGCACGCGTTCGGCCCTGAGCCGGGGTCGCGTGGCTGAAAGCTGTCCCGACCCATGAAGAAGGTCGGGGAGGGGACCGTGAACGTGTTAAAATTGAATACGATAATTGCTGGGACGAGGAATTGATCTCGCCTTGGAGGGCGGCAAGGAGGCAGTGGACGCCTCGCTGCTGGCCGTGCCCCCTGAATCGCGACCTCCGCTCTTGCTGCTGACCGTGCTGCCGGTACTCTGCCCCCGTGAACCGGTCTGCTTTCTCAGGGTGCCGTCGCTGAGACGGCCGTACTCCCCGATACGACGAGACGGCGGTGGTATCAGCGAACGGCTCTGCGTGTCCCTGTGCTTCACCTCCGGGTTGGAGGGCTGTTTCTTGCGGACGTTCTCGCATTGGAGGCGCTCGTACTCGTGGCCGACCGCGGTGGAGGGCTTCTTCGACGTGTTATTAGGGGCCAGTGGCTCGGCGCCGGACGATTTCTTCCTGCGCTGAGCCTTTGTGTCGAATCTGCCGTACTCGATGGTACAGTTGGCGGTGTCGCGCGCGTTGATGCTAGCGGAGGGGTCTAGGGACGGGCCTGGGTCCGACTTCTTGCGCGCCTCCGTGTCGCTGAGCCGACAGTAACGGGAGTTGGTCGACTTGAGGCTCTTCGGCGGCCGCGGTAACGAGCTCGGGGGCAGGCTACCAGCGCGGCGCGGCTCGCCTTCCTGCATCCTCTGCCTCTGAGAGCTTCTGCCCTGCTTCTCCAGCAGCATCATGTCCTCGGGCTTGCCGTCGGACAGCCTCGAGACGGTGCCTTTCAGCCTGGAGGCCGCGCTGGTGAACTCCATCATGCCCGGCGATACCTCGCCCCCCGAGTCGTCCAGGAGCCGGCTCTTGCTCGATGCGGTGCTCGAGGTACCTGTGCTATCTACACCCGCCAATAATGGCTTGGGTATTTTTCCTTTTCGCGACGCAGTGCCTGGATTAGAGAATCCTGGAAAACAGCAAAGTGCCCGCTGAAACAAGAGAACAGAGCGCCTCCGTTGGAGAGGAGATCCGGGGACCTGGAAAGGGGTTAGTGCTCGCCACAAACAGCGCATGCACACTCGGGGATCAATCGGGATTCGGGGAAGGTTGCGTCGGGTCTTTCGGGATTGCGGTTAGTTCGACTGTAATCTGGAGCGGGTACGGGTTGTTTATTCGACTAGACTAGTTGCTTGTTGCGTAGTTAATTGTAAAACGATAAATCAATGGCACACAAAAGTTTGTATTAGTGAATATACAGTTTACTGCGTTCGTGAACAGAAATGGACGGTGAATGCATTCTTTACATATCGCCTACAGAGATTGCTTTGTAAATCTGGCACGGAATTCGCTTTTTATTAACGACCACGGTTGTCTTTCCAGTTACGGTAGAGAAGGGACTGCTCTACTGTCTCGGGATCACGCCAGAAAGAGCTGTCGGGAACTTATGGCGAACAATAAAAAGCGTACTCTGTGACCCTTTTGTTGATAAAACAAAAGTAAAAAAAATTATGAGAAATGAATTAATAAGGCACACATTGTTATGCAAACAATGACAATCGTAAACACAATTGCGAGAATAGTTGATGCACAATTAAAATGACCAATCTTTATTCACGCGACTTACTCGACTGTCACTTGCGTTTTTCAAAGACCTGCACTTCTGACTTGAACATTTCTCAATCGTTAAATACCGTTGTACCTCATGGTGCTATTTAAATGCTGATATTTCTTTACGCTTGGATAATTATCGAAAGCGAACGTTTTATTAAAGTATCAACTATTCTCAGCCGTACGACCAACTCAGATATGAACACTTGAATACCTGTGACCGTACAATCTGTAATACTTTCATACTCTGCTGTAGCTATAAAATGAATGCTAAAGAATTTAAGATACAATCGTCGCAGAAACAAGGCTATTATACTGCGCGCAGAAGATACGTAGAGACAATAAAATTCTGCGGGATGATTATGAAATGACGAATAAATAAAATTATTTTCACTACCTCCAGCTGTTCTATGGGCAGCTGGCACTTCAACAAACTGATTCCAATGACAAGATGATTATACATTTACTTGTATTTTGCATACCTTACTAAGTAGCTGGGAGTCTAGTTCTTTTAACTGATCATCCAGGCTTTTATTAGTTTGCTCGAAGCTGCCCTGCTTCCTGTACTTGTAGCTATCTGGAACACCATACGATCCAGTACTTCCGTAACCACTGCCCCCGCCCAGTACGCTGCTCACTTTTACACGTAGAAATAAGAGTTAGGAAATGCTACGAAACAATAAGCGCGTAGCTGTGCTTATAATTTTTAATTGGAACACTTACCAAGCTCTGGCGTGCTCGCCAGTGCGGTGTGATGTTCTGCCGACGTGCTCGAATGAGAAGAATGTGCGGCGGGGTAACTACCGACCCCACTACTGCTACTACTATCTTTGTCGTACGTATGCTTTTGAAGGACTCGAATCATCGCGTCCCTTTCAGCCAATTTCGATTCTAGATCTTTCATTCTGTAGGGCACCATAGTAATCGATTCAGTTGCAATTTGCGCGTATAATTTCATAAAGGTATTGATATTACCTAGATTCAAGATCAGCCAGTTTCTTCTGCGCGGCATGTACTTCGTCCATGTGTCTTATTTTCTCGGAGCGTGCCTCTGCGATTAATTTCTCAGCGTCTTGGCTGGTCTTCTCCAGCGCGGCGATTTTGGCATCCCTGTTTATCAAGAAATAAGAATCGTAAGTGATGTATATATACTGTGCGAAGCAGAGGAGCTTACTTGGGAAGGCTAGCCGCGTCGATCGCGGCCTGCCTCAATGCGCTCTCTTCGAGATAACGTTGCTCCCATTTCGCGACGTCACCCTCGAGCGACATGATCTTCTCGTCCCTCTCGCGTATTCGTCGTTTCAACTCTGCGATCGTATCCCCGTTGCAGGATTGTTCGATACCACTAACACCACTGCTACCGCCCTCCCTTAATTCCCGCTCCAATTGGCCCCTCAACTGTCTTTCTGTCTCTTCTCTTCTGTCGCTGGACGCTTGAAGGGAAGACAAAGCACGCTGAAGCTGGTTCACCCTCTCCACGTACACTTGCTTCTTCCGACACTGTACAGAACAGATCCGATTTCAGTGAGCAATTTGCGGGCGTTAAATTAATTTACTCGGAAATCGGTGTTTCGATGTACCTCTTCCTCGAGGCGCACAACATTCCCTTGGGCATTAGTGAGAGCAGTATCTAAGATGTCTATGTGCGTGCGCTGTTCCTGCAACGTCGCCCGTTGCGCCGCCAATTCGATCTCCTGCCTCTCTTTCGCTGCGGCTAATTCTTTGTCTAGAATGGAAATCAGTGATTAGAGATATAATCGAGCAGGCGAAGCGACACACCTCCTGCCAAGGTACGCACTTTGTGTGATCAATTGGCCGATTAATAACTCTCGCTGGGTCAATTCCTTTCTCATCGATTCGACGATCGGGGGGCTATCGGTGCGCGCGGACAGCAAATCTATCTGATCTCTCAACGCGCGATTCAATTCGGTTAATCGTCTGCAGTCGTTCTGTAACCTCAGCCTAGCAGCCCGCTCCAGTTTCTCCCGCCGTTCGCAAGACGCGGCTAACTCCTCGTGCGCCCTGTGCACTTTCGCAATCTCCTGCTCCAATTTTTGAGACTTAGCCACCTTATTGTAGCATCGCTCTAACTCTAATTTTAAGGCACTGTTCTCTTGGATTACGATCTGAATCATTTCAGACGGTGGCCAAATTTCGCCGGTCGCCGTCTCGGTCTCCTCTCTCCCTTTCGTCTGAGGTCTACAAACGTACGCGGAAAAGAAAGCAATATCGGTCAGACGGAATCGTTAAAGTTTACAGAGACTTATTAATAGATCCAGTTTAATTACCGCGGGGAGGTAGCTCGCAAGTTATAATTATCAATGTCCGGCTTGCCAATTCTAGACAAATCGGGTTGGGATCTTGATAACGTCAGCTTCTCCATCGGCCCGACCAGTCTGGTTTTATTCTTCAACGGTAACAGAACAGGCATGTACGCGGGCGGCGGTTTCACCTCCGGTTCGCAATCGTTTTGCTTTGCTCTGTCGCCGTCTCTCATTCTCATGTCGATATTCCCTCCGTTGTTTGTATGTTTATTGTACGACGGCACTTTCACTTCCTTTGCGAGATGTTTTAAAACCTGCTTGGCGCAAAATAATGTGTATAAACGATATGGTAACTAAACATTATGCACGCCCGTTATATAACGCAAGGCTGATACAAGAATTACCTGCGACTGATTCAGATAATCGTCCGGTATATCGGTGATTTCTTGACATCCTCCGTTACTGGGTTGCTCGTAAACATGATCCTCGTGAGATAAATTCGACAACGATTGCATAGTAGGACTGTTCGAATGTCCTTTTCCACTGCCGTCGCAATATAAGTAACCCATATCTCCGTGCTCCCTCATCACACCCGACAACCTGTATATTAAGTAACGAGAATTTATCGAGGATCCATGGAAAACGGACGCCAATAGAAACTATTGTCCCGTTAGAGAGTTCTGCTACCTTTCTTTCTAAAAAATTCTATTACCTTCCAGATGGTATCCACGAGTTGTCATCATTAGCATTGTGTATGATAAGTGTGTTGTACGAGCTCGTAGACACATCTAAGCTACTCCTGTTCGAGCCAACGCTGGTACGATTACTTAAATTATCCTTTAAACTGTTCCTATTAGAACCATTAATGCTGTCTTTAAGGCTATTCCGATTGGAGCCATTCAGATTCTCTTTCAAGCTATTCCTGTTCGATCCATTCAAACTGTCCTTCAAACTGTTTCTGTTGAGCAGGTTACCCTGGATTGTAATAAAACAGTTTACGCTTATGTAACTTAATGATAGTGATTGTAATTCGAGGTAGGGAACAATAGCATGGTCGGGTAACTCGACGTTAGCAAACCGTTACGTGCCTATGTTGCGAACAATAAAATTTCTAAGCTTTGTAGAATACGAAAATTAAACGAATGTTGTATAATAGTTACAATTATTTAAGGTAGATTGCTATTTAACGGACCAACGTAAATAAACTCCCTCGTGTTTACCTGTATATTTGGTATATTCTCTTTATGGCTGGAAGACCTGGATGGACTTTGCTGTTGATTCTCTTGACCTTGAGGTTCTTGGCGAGCCGTATGCCTTATAACATATCGATCTTCGTTTGTCAAATTCTCGTTTGAAGTTGAAACGTCAGTTTCACTTCCACTTAAACTTTGTGGAAGACCACCTACCGAATATACACCACACGCGTTTATAATTAATAAAAGAGAGAATAAAACTTGGAGAGAGTGTGTATTAGCGTCCACCTCCAGGGTTTTAAAAGTTTCTTAGAAATGTGCAACGACGTTAGAATAATTCTTGTACCTTGCATCGATAATTGTTTCCTCTGTATGTTATTATTAGAAAAAGGCAAGAATCTGCTACCTTGTTGCAGAGAACTCATTTTTCTACTTTCTCATTTATGCCTTTTGTATTTTATCTGAAAGCACAGTATTACAGGTTTAGTAACCATCGTAACTTGTAGAGCAATGGATCGATGAACCTTGTTAATAATTTCGCGATATGCAACAGCCTTCGAAGAAGGTGTCTCTATGGAATGATAAATCGGAACTTCTGGATAATCATCAGAGCGAAGAGCACAGAAGATTCTGCGATCGAGTAAAATACTATTCGCTTTCGAATACAACATAAAAAGTTGAAAAAAACACAATCGTATCGTTTAAAAATCTTCTCCCATTGCTTTACACGGCCAAAGTGCTGAATAAAGTCCGCATTGTCAAGCTAAAACTATTTGCAGTGTCCCGTGATAAAGGCAAAATAGACAACGAGCTTAAATCGAGTAAAATTTGAAATAGAAATGTACCTGAACAATTCCGAAGATCTGTTCTGCATTTCACAGTGGAACGTAAAGGTATATCGAAACCTCTGTTTATTCTACTCTGAGCTAGTAAACCCTAAAAGTATACGATAAAATGCAAAGCGATCTTCATCTCGTACATTTTCAAGGACCGTGCAACGAATCGATCGACCAAATACAATCAAGGATTCCCTCGATCTTTACTCGCATATGCCTTATTTTCTTTCATTTTTCCTATCTGATCTTCACCATCTTAAAACGTTACCCGCGTTACCCTTGAAACTTCCACGTTACATTTGAAATGCAAAACAGTGTTCGAAATACTTTTATCCGAGCTTTCACTCAGTTCTGACTTCAGCGAAATATTTCGGAGCGCTCGATCGCGAAGCTGGTCGGGAGGGCGAGCGAGGAGGATGCGAACAATTACCCGCAGATTAGGATCACTCTCACCATCTCTGAACGCTAAAAACCACTGGGGAACGTAAACCTTGCTCGTGCAACTCTTATTTGACACTAGGCGGCATTCGAGCGCGGGGAACGGAGAGGGAATTATCGAGGGGCCCGTGCTCGCGAGAAAGAGAGAGACGGAGGGAGAAAGAGAGAGACAGATACGGAGATAGAGGGAGAAAGAGAGATAGAGAGAGAGAGAGAGAGAGAGAGAGAGACTGCGACGTTACAGTAATGGTAAAGCAGAGCACTCTGACAGAGGTGTCAACACTCTGGAATGTTGATAATCCGGAGATATTGAATTTTTTATCGATGCGTAAGATCGCAGCGGGAAAGTATCAGGGGGCCCCGCGAGCCCAACTGCTCGTGCTCCAACTGCTGCGGGCCCGTGGGGGCCGCTTTTGCACGCGATCTTAAATCGTTCCTCTGGCTTCACCGAACTTGAACGGCTGTATAAATAAACAAAAGAATATCCTCGAGCTGCATCCCAACGGGGACACGCGCATGCCGCGTTATCGATAAAAATGCAAGCAAACGGTCCAACTGGGCCGCCCTCTGATTACTCACATTATACGATGGTGGAAAAAACAGGACGAGTGTCGTAATTATTTCAATAAATTAGTACACTTTACTGCTCCACGCACGAGAAATAAAAATCGCTAGTTCCCGCATTCCTCGCCGGGGCGCGACGCGCACGAAAACGGGATACCCTCTTCCTGGCTCTCTTCGAAACTTTCCCAACTTTTTTCTTCGCCCGCGGATGATTCACTGGAAAGCAATGCCCGAACGATCTCGCACTTGTCTCCCTTTTTCTCGCAAGCTGTGTTGCAATCGGCCCCAACAATCGCTGCCTCTTCCTCTCGAAACCGGCGAATATTTTTGTATTCGATCCTGCCGAGAGGATTTTATGCCCGATCCATTGCACCCATTTCTCCGGGAGATATCTTGGTTATTGCTTAGCTTACAATAAAACAGGCATTACTGTAGTTGTATGGATGTAAAACTGATGGGTATCGTGAATCGTGACACAGATGGAAAAGTATTTCTTTCAATTTTGATCGCAATGCAACCTTAAGCCACGTTCATTCGCGCAAATTTATATCGCACTGATGCTTCCATGAAAACTGATAAGTGATACGGGTTATCTGGAACACGATTAAAAATTACGATTGCGTCGTAGTAATGTAATTATTCCAAGAATTCGGTGTAATAAATATTATAATTCCTGAAATGTGCTTAATTCGTATGTAGCCTAGCAGCGTTTTCATGTGTTTATAAGAAAGTATTTAACACTTGGACTGGCGCTAGATCATTTTAACCACTCACTACCTACTAGCGGGAGAAATATTGCCCAATGTGTTGTTATACTATTTTTATACTTATTTACATTCGAAGGTGTCAGACTTCTTGCAGATACAAATTCAATTCGTAGTGCATCTATGTGAAGGAAGAATAGAGGCACTTTATTGTTTCTATGTTAAACACGGTTAAACACCACGCGAATACAAGCTTGTAAATAATAAATCTATGAATATTATTGTTCAAAAGTGTTGCACAATGAGTAATTACTAGATTGTTAGAATGCAAAATAAATTATTGTTAACTCTGCATTCATTGAATTGGACGTTTCAGTTCGCTGGTCCTGCCGCCGGATGGCTATAAACGAAACAAATACGTAAAATGCACTTTTAAGGAACAAATAAACAATTTCCTATTGAAAATGTTTGTTACAAAGTACATTACAAATTTTTGCAATGTATTTTCCCTGCCGCATTGGCATCGATAGACACCAATGGCAAACATTCGATAGAGATTTTTGATGTGAAAGTAACTTGCGCGTGTAATCACGGTCTATTTAGTTGCGCAAATCAGAGATGTCCACTGTTTGCAAATTGATTTTAACTTGCAGCAAAGCACAACAGTTTCCTAAAACAATTACTCCTCTCCGAACGTTTCACTGTGCACCACGCACTGGGAAAGCATTCGTTTATGATAAATTGTTAAAGAACGCGCCATATAAAATACCTCCACTTCAGGGTAATTTATTAATTATTCTTTAGAAAACATTCCGTATTCCCCACATCCTTTTTAAGTTCCAAACGATCTCAATTGTTCCGAGGCAATTACATTAACTGATAAAGAACATCGGTACTGCTTCGTGATTCTAAATTCTTGATCGACTTCGACGATTCATTCGTATTTCGAAATAACGGTAGCAAAAATGATAATGCCAATTCTGTTGTTCTTAACATATGGTCTTTTAGCCGAATCAACTTCGCATTTCTCAATATCAACGTCTCTCAAAACTGACTGTAACACTATGTGCGAAGGTGATAAAAAGGTCCTCAATCTTTATTACAAAGATATTTTAGAGGCTCAGAAAGATGATAGTGTATTGATTATTGATGTCAGGGAACAATCTGAGATTGACGAAACTGGGAAACTACCAGGAAGCATTCATATTCCAAGTGTGTACATTTATACGCTTTACTTATGACGTTACCATGACATAAGAGTATCATTCTTTGGGACATCAGAGGTTTATCGCTAAATTGCAGTGGGAAACGTCGCGGATGCTCTGACAAATCTCTCCGAAGCAGACTTTAAAGCTAAATTTGATAAGGAGAAGCCATTGAAAGATACAAAGATCATCCTAAGTTGTAGGTCTGGTAAGAGAAGTGCTATGGTCCAAGAGGAAATACAGAAACTTGGATACGAAAAGTGCTTATGCTTTCTTAAATACGCGTAACTTTCGATGGATTGTTTCTACACATTTTAAAAAATTCTCACTGCCATATTTATTTGTTTCAGCGCGTACAATTATGCTGGAGGATGGTTAGATTGGGAAAGAAACCAATAGGTATAAATCCGTTTGTACATAGTATATATCTTCTATGTATCTGTATATTCGTTAATAAACTATTATCAATCATCCGAAGTAAAAGTTACTCGAAAGAAAACTTTATCTAGATATAAGTAAGCTTTGTAATTAAAATATTAATGTCAGTTAATGTAATATATATACATATACTTCGATACACACGTATGCATATAAATTATATTTCATGATCCATCTAGCGTTAAAACCTTTATGTACATTTGGTGATGTTAAATGAAAATCATCATACTTCTTTTGTGCGAAACGATTACATCACTGATTCTTTTGCTCCTGAGCCAACTTCTGATTAACCATTTCTCTGAACTGTCCCAAGATGAGATTCTCCCGTTTCTGGCGTTCCTCTTTACTGAACATAGCCAATGCTCGTTTCTCGTCGGCGGAATAAATTTGATTCTCCTTACGAATACGAACAGCTTCCATTCGCCGGTGCCTGTACGCAAGACGAAGAAAGATTAGAATACTTTCATAGTATTTTCTGTTATCGTCTATGAAAACGTTAGAGTAAGTTACCTGCTACCGCTCATAACGTAACCGACGGACTCGTACGAAGCGATTTCGTCTGACGTCAGACCAATTTCACCTCTTCTAGGTATGCGCTTGCCCTCCGCGACGTACGCAGCCATGGCGGCACCTTCTCCGGGTAAGAGTGCCTTACCAAAGTCCTTGGCGGACAACGTAACGTGTGGTTTCTGAACTGGCCCGACGATGCTTTCATCGCCGCTCTCGTCCGAACTGGTCCCTCTCCTAACTTTCGCTTTGTCGTCGGCTCCATTCTTTTCTACCCATTCCAATTCCCCTGAACTACTGTCAGAGCTACTGTCTGTCCTTTTCCTCTTCTTCTTGTGCTTCTTATGCTTTTTATCCTTTTTAGACTTCTTCTCCTTCTTCAGCTTCTTACTTTTCTGGGAGAATAGTACACGGTTCGATCACAATTTCGATAATCCACGTCTGTTGGATAAAAGAAACATTAAAATACACTTTTGTACCTTCTTCTTGGTTTCTTGCTTCCTCTTCCTGTCTTTTGGCGTAATGCTATCCTTATACTTGCTAGACTCCTCATCGTCATCGGAGCTGCACGGAAGATGAAACAATTATCATTTACGTGCAATTTACAGCGATCGAAGTGTTGGCGGTGAGAAGTGTCGGGCAACAGTATCGGATGAATCGATTTAAACGAGAAATATGTGGGAACCGAGGTAAAACAGTGGAGCTTCTTACTCTTCGATCCGTGTTGGTGATTTGCCCCAAATTCTGTCAACACCACATAACCCAATTTGCTCTCTATCTCGTCTTCGTGCGTCCATCGTGCTTTTCTTTGTTTACACACTGTGTGTCAAAATTCGAGAGTTCGTAACAACGCTATCTGGTTTAAACCACAGACACTAAAACAGTTTGGCGGTATAAACGAGATTTGTGAAAAAGATCGGGAAATGATATGGCTTGTATGAGGAACCAATAACTGCGTTAACAATTTAACTTATCATTCTTACTTATTAGAGGGTTGGTGATGTCGGGTGTTATCAGAATGAAAGTGATTTCGCGACTTGATAGATTTGTCACAACGAGGGATGTGTTTCTCGATCTCGAGCAATCTCGAGGCGTTGAAATCTCGAAATCCGCGAAAATTTCGAGTTTCGAGAATTCGAAAGTTTCGAAGCCTCGTAAAGTTTCGGATTAGAGTTTCGAGAATTTGACAATTAGGTTCGAACCCACCCCCAATTTCAACGCCCCGTACAAAAAGTAATTCAAGTAGTATCAAAATGTGTTTTAATAAATATCAATAAAAAATACATTACACAAAATATCTACAATGATTACAAAGATCGATATAAAATTACATGTCTGTGGATAGCGTCCGCTATCCAAGAGTAAAATGTATGTACATGTAGCAATTGTCGTCGTGTCCCTAATCGTATTGTTAGTAATATCTATCGTAATTAATAAATATTATAATTATACTCTCCCCGTCCAGTCCTCGATAGAAAAATATCGGTACAACATTTCCATTATTTAGACCTAAGCTTCATGCATTCCTGAATATAATATAAAGTATACGTAGTTCACTAATATACTGTTAATGAAGAAGTATTTGTAACTGCGTTAATATTCAATGATTCATTGAAATCCAAGGAAGCGTGTCTTGTAAACAAGATTCAAACTTAATACTCGTGTAGTAACAGAGATATGACAAGGCACTCTTAACAAGTCAATTCTTTCTTTCCTTTTTATTCCTTATAGAATCCTATCTGGGGGACAAAGTCAAGTCTCAAAAGGTACATACACATAATAATACTTCCTTCGTCAACCATTAGTACTTTAACTCCTCCATTATTCCTACATTTCACATTCGCACACAATACTACTCGTAATTATTTACTGAAATATAATTTAGCGAGTTCAATCTCCCAACATTAGGAAACTTGTACTCTCAACTACTGAAGGGAAAGTAGTACGAAAATGGTATTGTCGATCAGTGAAAAAGCGAGAAAGTGAAATAAGAATTCACCATCAGTTGAATAATTAGAAGTGGTATTGTGTGCAAGAGAGGAATCAAATTTACACCAACCTTTACGATTGAAAAATCGCCGCCCTTCTACATTGTAAAAGGGTCGAATAGGTATAGTATAATAAGATTCTTGTTTCCATGTCATTGTTCAATCGCAGAATTGAGACAAGAATAAACGTTAAAAAATAGTGTCATAAAGTTGGGGTCAAATGCGAATTTCACGATTCTTCTCTTACAATTACATTATCTTAATACTTTTTTTTTTGTATTGTCGACAAATATCATAGAAATACAACGGAAGGAGAACTAACTTCGTTATGGGACAAGCTGTCGTATTCGTTGAAATATAGAAGCACCATTTGATTGTCGCTGCAATATTTACAAGTGTCCTTGTAAAAATTGCAGCGTTAAAAATTCAAGCATAGAAGATATCCGGTTATCGCAAGAGCCTTGATACATTTCTCTATTTGAAATTAGAAAAAATCTAGACAATTATATGCATTGATTATCCATTGCATAACTTGCTAGTGAAAAATTCAGGAATATTACGATCAATTGATCCTTAATACATTTTGTATCAAGACTTTTGAAATCAGCCAATAATTTTAATACCTTCGCTAAATCTTCACGTATGTCTCGCTTGCTTTACGATTCTAGAAAATAAATATATGCTTTCGACAAGCTACAAATGTTTCACAAAATATGAACGTTTCAAAGGAAATCCGTCGAGGTATATTAGATTGCTTGGCATCCACGAACAAAGTCAGCGAGCACCTCTACCTAAATTCGTACAAACTCTCAGCGAAGCAGCTGAAGTCGGAAAAGCACTTTATCTCCTATATAAGCATACACTTTCTTAGCTCTTGTATTGTTGGATGTCACGTGTCTTATATTTTCTATGCGTATACAGTTTTTTTTTTTTACTTCTTCCCAGATGTCGATATCGCGGACAATTATATAGAAATTGCGTCGTTATTAATTCTTAATACTGTCTTGTATAAAATGTTAGTGCTCGTTATAAATAGATCGAAGAAATTTTACAGCAAAACCTCTAATTTTTCGTAATTTTCGTCACGAAAGTTGTTTCCGCTTTTGTACCAAACAAAAAGTCCTTCGCTTTTGTACGTGATTCCCATTCAAATGAGTATTTCATGAAAATAATAAGACACGTTGGAAAATGTCTATGGGGCGGTTGTCAATCGACCTGTTGAAATTATTTTATAGGTATTTAAACAATTACAATCTCGGTAGTAAGCATTTGAATTTATCAATAGATCATTGGTATCGTCTTAGATTTTTCTCGCACGACCGCTACTAGAAGAAGATGAAAACAGGCGGCCGTACTTTTACCGACTTTAGAGAGCCAATAAAAAAAAAAAAGAGTAGAATATAAAAGATCAGCCTATATCGTATATATTAAATAACTAATAATCCCTATAAGATAAGATGAACACGATTACATGTCTCGCAAGAATAAAACTTCTTGATATATTCTTTCTTAGACATTCTCCACGACGATTCAAAGTGATTCGCGTTAGCTCTTATCATCCCTAAAAATCAAACGCGACTGTTCGCTTTTGCCCGTGATCGGTCGCTTGTGCGCGAAATGGGCAGCAAATATCTTGCTTTTACGCAGAGCAAAGTGTGGCAGTGATTCGAGAATTACACGTTCAGGAG
This sequence comes from Andrena bicolor, assembly GCA_960531205.1. Classification (NCBI taxonomy): domain Eukaryota; kingdom Metazoa; phylum Arthropoda; class Insecta; order Hymenoptera; family Andrenidae; genus Andrena; species Andrena bicolor. The sequence goes on along the minus strand of OY482664.1, from coordinate 51,083,857 downwards.
ATTTCTTAAATAGCTCGCCAATATTTATTCGTCACGCGTCAGGCGAATATAAAAATAAGAAGCTGTTCAAACCCTACTCAACCGAGCATCTTCTATCCAATAACCGCGATACTTTCTAGGCAGGAACTCGCCACAGTTTAACGAACAAAAAGATACGTATTGCTGTATAACGAAATGTAGGAATATATCAAGAAAACGTTCTGGCGGGTATTGCGGTGTTCAACTGTTAACGATGACGTCTCAAACACTTGCATCGATGCTAAACTACCCCGTACCGATACAGTACACTGTAAAACGTCGACGCAAAACCAGAGTAATAAATATGAATTTACGAGAGTCACGAATGCTTTAGAAAGCGGAGCACGAAGAGATGAAATATTGTGTTTCGCCCAGATCTACTACATATTAAATTACAATTAATAAAGCTTACATAAGAGGCATTTCCAGTGGCGGATTTAATGGGCGGCCGATGGGCAGTTTTGTGTGCCCCCGTCTTCCAAAAGAAATTATGATTTTATCCAAATACTATATACTATATTTCTTTTGTTTCCCATAATTTCGATACCACACGCGCGTTTCCACAATTATGTAATTTGTAATTCTATTACGTATACCGAGCGTCCCAGAACGTTTGCCATCTGGGCCTTTTCCCTTAAATCCGCCACTGGGCATTGCCTCGTCGAATGCGAAGACGTATGACGTTGGAAGCATTCCCTGCACCTAGCGATTCGATGCCACTGGCAAGCTTGCCGAAACGAAGACGAATGGAAAGCAAAATTACAATGACTATCTGTTGTACAGTCCAGGAAGGCTTCGCCAGAAGTTCAATTTATTATCTCGACGAATTCAATTCTCTAGCGATTTATCCAAAGTTCACCGACGAGCCGGAGGCGAAGCAGTCGACTGCCATTCCCGCGGTACCCAGGGTTCCCGATCTTCCCGCGCTACGGGAAATCAAACGAGTGCCTCGGTGTGATAATGGTGGTAGTGATGATGGATGTGCTCGTGAACGTGCTTGCGTCCGGGACCCGCGGCGGCGTTCTGCGAGAACTCCCGCTCCAGCCAGCGGACAACCTGCACCATCGCTCTGGCCTGGTCCTGCTCTCTGGTCGCGTGCTTCAGCTGATGCTTCTTGCTCGACTTGCCGCACTGCTGCGACTGACCGAACTGCGTCTCGTTGCGCTGAACATTGTTGTGATTGCTCGGCGGCGTTTGATTTACAGGGCCGTTGGCCGTGACGTTGCCGGCGTTACGGCTCGCGTTAACCGGGGCCTGCTGTTCCGGGTAGACGGTGGGGCTGATCACTGTCCGGGGCAAGACCTGCGGTTGAACGTAGGCCCGAGGTGGCGGCACCGTCGCCGGGTTGTTCCTCTGAAGACCGTACTGCGTCCGTGTCTTCCGAAGATTCCCCCGGGACTTGGCAGGTACTTTAGAGAAGGACGTGAACGCCTGAGTCTTCTCCCGGGTAGGTTTGTGGTAGGCCGTCGCCGCCGGCCGAGATTCCGAGGGTGAACGACAGTCTTGCGTGTAGTGAGGCGACGATTCCGCGTGCGGGGTTTGAGAGGGAATGCGGGATTGCTCGTTCTGATGCCGTTTCCTAGATGAAAGCACGTGTATTTATATATATTTCTGCCGGGGTAAGAGTGGGATATCGTTGATTTATTACTCAAGTTTCTATCGCCGAGAAGAAAAGAGGCTTCTCTGTTAACAATGTAAATACCTTGACGTATGAAAACTGAGGTTATTCTTTTCCATGTTCGCCTGAATGATTTCCAAGAGCTGTTGCCTCTGCAGGGCGCCGCTGCGTTTTCGCTGATTAGTGGAGAGTAGAGGCGTCAAGGGGGAAACTGCTGGGGAAACATCGCTGTCGTCGCTGATATCGCCCTCGGAGCTATTGGAATAGGGTGACGGTAAATGAGGCACGGGCCCCACCCTCCTCCTCAATTCCTCCTGCTTCATTCGATTCGTTCGAGCATTCTCGCCGTCGTCCTCGCTGTGGGTGTCCACTTCCTTCGGCTCGTTCTGAGACAGAGAATAGCAAACCCTTTGTCGTTCAACGCCGTTAACTACCGCCGTTTAAATTACCGAACGGGGTGTATCATTAATATACGCGATAACCGAGATAAGATTTATTCTTCTAAGGCGACGGCGGACACCTCCGAAGCACGGGTATCTATAAATCCGCTGCCGCGGCGTTCGAAAGCTGCGGAGGAACGACAGGGAGATCCGGGGGAGGTCCCATAAAGACCGCTGAGGGAAGCCTGACCCGTAAAGGAGCATCAATCTTACCTGGCAACGGTGTCGCAGCACTCTTCGCCTTCTAGGAACTCTGCGTAAACCGTGCGCGGCCGCGTGGGCCGTGGCATTGTTGCAGGGCGCGTGCTTCAAATGGCAGCAGGACGAATTTCCGGAAAAGCTGGTGGCCGCCGGCTGGGGGGCCGCGTTCAGGCAGCCGGTACGCGCCTGGTTGCTCCTCTGGTCCGGCGACACCGTCAATTTCACCTTAATCGTCTTGCTGCCGCACGGCGGTACCTGGATGGAAGCGCCCAGGGTGTCGTAAATGGTCGTGACCAGGCCAGCTATGTCGTCCTTTGTTATCTTCCCGTGGCCGTCGAAGTCGTACAGGGTGAACGAGAATTCTTGCCGACGACGGTCGCCCTCCGCCACCGAGACGTCGCATTCGAATTCCTGAAGCATCGGGGGCAAGTCGGTCAGCTTTTTACTACGTACCAAACGTCGAAACGTTCGTTTCATTATTCCCACGGCGATACTTTATGCTCCACATTTATTAGTTCAACATGGAAGTTAGATGCTGGGTACTTATTAGCAATTCTAATTATTTATTGATCGATAATGCGCCCAGTGGCGGATTTAACAGGGTGGCCGCTGAGCAGTTGCCATCTGGGCCCCCGCCCAGGGTCCTATCCTTAAAAAAAATTATGATTTTATCCAAACTATATTTTTTCTGTGTTATTACACTGAGTCCGTTTTCAGTAAACTACCGCTTTATTTTTCCGAAAAAGGGGCCTTGCTCAGAAGGCCCCTCTAAGGCCCCGTCATAAAAAACAAATTATGATTCTTTCCAAGCACTATTTTTTTTCTATACTGTTCTGTACATTTACCCCCTTTTAGTAAACTACCTCCTCATTTTCCCGAAAAAGTGGGCCCCTCAAAACGTTTGCCACCTGGGCCTTTTTTCTTAAATCCGCCACTGAATGCGCCCAATAAGGGGAAGTTGAACGTTCACAAGATTCGCACAGCTTCGCGAGCATGGTACCCGCATCGTTGCAGCCAACGTTGCTTAATGGGTATTTGATAGCATGTATACCTCGAAACTGAGTTGCTTCGTCGCGCTGGCAGTCGGCTGCTCGTCATTTCCGGTGACCGGCGTAGGGCTGGTCGAAGCGTCGACCGCGACCTGCGGGGCTTCCGTTTCTAGCAAAATTGGCTGGGATTCCGGTGGTGAGCCGCTACAAGGTGCCGAGACGCCGGCAAGAAGCTCCTCCGAGTCGCTGCCTTCCGTGTTACCAACGACTGCAACCACCAAATGCCAGACGATGCCATAAGTATGTGTAGATTTAAAAGCGAGTATTAATAGTTTATAACACTAACAATTTAATATTTTTATACGAGATCCCTGTAAAGCTGAACCAGACGAAGTAAAATTAGGAGGCCGCGGATGTGAAAAATTGGAGATGTAGGAAGGTGAAATAGTAGACGCAGAGTTCGAGCCTCCGCGCCAATTATAACACGCGGGAGAAGATAAAGTAAAAAAGAATTTCGTGGACTTATGAAGATGAAACAGCGGGAGTGGAATTTAGAGACTTTTGATACCCGTTCCGGCGCCGGCGATGTTTCTTAGTAGTCGCGTATCTAGCCAGAATTTCTCATCAAAGGGAAATTAAACCGTTGTCCGCGCCTCGGCGTCACCGTGCCTCGTAAACAAAAGTCAGAATCTCAAAGGTATCAAAGCAACATCCGCCTCCGTAAAGACTGTATTTATAGTCGGTTTCTGAGTGGCGCTCGGTACTTAAGTTACAGAGAGTTAGGAAGTATTTCGGGAACATTTTAAAGGGGATGTAACTCGGAATGACCTGAAACGAAACGCAGCCGGGATCTCCGAGACCCAACTCGATCGCGTCCCCCACATTTTGCAAATTAGAAACAATAGTTGCCTACGAAAGCCGCCTAAATTACGAGCGAGAAAATTCGCCGGGCTTCCGAAAACACGTTCGCGAATCGGAAATCGATGGGCCCAGACGCAGTCGGACGCTTGGATAACAGATTAAAGTGTCCTGCTTGATAATTACCGACCGGATTCCGCGCATAAAAGCGCAATTACCTTTAATGCGCTCGCCGCTGCGCACAACTCTGACCCGAAATTATTCGCGCTGCATCGGCGGCGAACGAATTAACGAAAGTGTACCGAAAAGGAGGGAACATCCATTTTCCGGCGTTTATTTCAGAAGCACTGCTCCGGCAGCGCGCACTCTCCAAGCGAGGCGTAATGTATCTTTAATGTGTCTGCATTAAGCCGGTTTTACCGTTACCTAGAGACGCGACTGTGTAAAAGCGTCCCTACGAAATGTTGAGAAGAGCGGCCTTTGCGTAACAGCCGGGTGATAAAAGAGCGTCTAAGCGAGGCACCGCGCGTGAAACGTTTCAGAAACTTTGTGACCGTTGGCCCTCAAAGTGCCGGGGCGAAACGCAGCTTGTCCCATTTCGATCGATCCACGCACACACGTGTCGGCCGCGCTATCGTTGACAGCGATAGAAAGCAAGGTGCAAACGCGATAATGCACAGGAGTTGTAAACTTGTGCCGGAGGAATGGTAGGCAAAGTTGGAAGTAAGCTAGTCCGAAGGGTTTCTTTTAGGACTCTGGTTTTTAAAGACACCTTAGATTGCTCGAGATTGTAAATGGTCCTTCAACGAGCATATAAATTATCAATGAAACGGAATAAAAATCGTCCTTTCGAATACCAGCGGCAACCCTATCGGACATCGAATCGATTCTATGGCTAAGAACATTGCCAGCTTTCAGGAATAATCGTGTTGCTCGAAGGATCGCCCGCGATTCACCGAATAATCGGCACGATTCGATGGGACGAGTTTCACCGGGGCCAGGGTAACGAATCGATGGAACAGTTTCGAGGGCTCTCCGCCAGCTCGGATACAGTTTTCCCTCTGTGGGATCCTGCCGACCCGCGTGCTCCGATCGAAACGCTCCTCGGCTTTATCTTAATTCGCGCGATACATCATTAAGCCCCGTGCGGGGTGATTCCGGTAAAATATATACTTGAGAACGTCGACATCAAAGGGGCCGCGGAGCAACGATAATTAGCGATACGCGGAACGCGTAATAAACGAAGCCGGCCGCTAATTTCAATTATTCAAGGGGGAAGGGGCAAGGGATGGGAGAGAGAAAAGGGAAGGGAAGGAAAAAGGGAGGGGAGGCCAGGCGGATAATCGTATCTGCATAAAGAAACGGACGCGTATCCGCGTATAATGATACCTGCCGTGTGTGGTAATTACGCCCGTAACTCTTTCGCCGGCTTCGCGTTAAAAATCCAACACACCGACAACGTGCACCGTCGAGGGAGGTAAGAAAGGGACGGGAAAGAATTAAAAAGGATCAAAAGAAATGGGAACAGAGGGAATCTGGTAGTAGGCTTTTAGATGCTCTAAAACCACTTCGAACCTTATTACGTCACTCTATAAATGCCTCGAAGAATTTTCAGATCTCGACGGATGTGTGTTTGAAACGGGGAATATATCCTTGATGCTTGCGAAAGAAAAGATTCATCAAGGCTTTCGAGACACCGCCAAAGAATTTTAAATTTTTTTTTACGATTTAAAACGACCCTCGAAACTACTCGAGGCGGCATGGTAATTGAATTAGGAGGAGGGGGAACGGGGCCTTTATTTAACCACCGAAATTATACGTGTAACGAATTCGCAAGATCTCGATAATTAAAGTTCACCCTCGACGGGCGAGCGTGCGATGGGAGGCGGCGCGTTTGTATGCACCGCGCCGCTTTTGCGCCCTCTTGAATGAAAAAGCAATGGGGGGAACGGGACAAGCGGCTTCTGCTTCTTCTTTGTAAATCATCCCCCTTTCTGTTTGCTCGCTCGTAACTTTTATCATTTGCCGGCGCAACAGCTTTCCCCCTCCCCGCCGCGGCGGCATGAAAATCCGCCCCGGTCAGCGACGCATGAGAAAGCAACCATAAAGAGCGTAAGGGCGGAGAGATCAAGCGCGTTTTATGCGGTATTCGCGCTAGGCAGCCGCGAGTCGTTGAATAATTCGGCGTGCTGCATTGTCCGCGGAATGTTGATACAAAAGGAAGCGAACGTTACTGCCGTTACATCTTTGTGTTATCGAAACCGTGATTTCGGGATTGTTCGATTTGAAGGAACCGAATGCTTTGTTCATTCTGCGGGCGAATGCGGGGTTTGCTAGACTTTCAGAAATATCACGGATCTCGCGATTTATGTGTTTTTGTAGAGACGAGAAGGAGAATGATACGAGAGATACAGAGGAGTGAGTGAAATTTCAAAGGTTAACAGAAGCGCCATGACAAGCTTTTTAGAATTCTGGCCCACTAGCGCGTTTTATTTTTATCCTGTCTCTTAATCTTCGACGCAGAACATAGAACTATCTTTACTTCACTGAAGAAGGTACGGCAGTGCTAAATATTCGACTTATAAATAAGTCTTTGCCCAATCAATGGATACCTCGCTTCTCTGTTTACAGAAAAGCTTAATGATCGAGCAGAGATTTATCCTCGCCAATTCCACATTGCCGTCCCACTCCAGCGCTCTCCTGCCGCGATAAGAGCTCGAAACGATTAATCGATCTTTCCGAACAAACGCCGCGTAGAATTTTAACAATAGAACCCGTTCAGTTGAAAGAATTCCAAATATTTCGTTTCAAATGAATAAAACAAACTTGCCGTCTGAAATTAATCCGCTCGTTACCATTACGAGTAATAATCTGTAGGTAATTTTCAGTCACAATGAATTCACCCAAGACGATGATGTAACGAGCAGCTCGAGTACAATAAAGCTCGACTATTTCGTCGCCCGTTAAAATGTCAAAGACACCAAACGATTTAAAGAGCCGAACGAGCGGCAAAGCGAGATAAAAGAGAACGTTGTTTGGGACACGATGAAAATAATATGACGTGGGGGTACGCGACCCGATGGATCGACGGGTAAGAAAAATGCAAGTGTGACGTAACACCACGTGGGATCCGCTTCTGTCATACCGCAGCTAGCAGCATCATCGAGAAGCACGCACGGCGCGCCCTACGTCTCGGGGGGGGGGGGGAGGGAGAGGGGCAAAATATCACGCCTATAACCGGATCGACCGGACAATCCCGTATACGGAATATCTCGATCTATCCAGCGACGCGATTTCGACGCTACCATCGATACCCGCGCGTGCATATGACAAAAACAAACTATATAAGGAGAAAAAACAGAAGGGAGACCGAAAAAGAGAAACAGAGACGGTGGGATGGGGGTGGGGGCGGGGAGAGAGGACTAGGGAGGGGGAGGGAGGAGAGGGACATTATAGAAGCTTACCAGAAAAGGGTCTGTAGCCAGCGAGGAACCTTGCCCGCCACCACTTTACCAATCCGGTAGCCATGAGACCCTCATGCATCCACAAACGCTGCGCACACTTTCCTTCCACAGGCTTCTTGTTCCGCCACTTTTCTCTCCTTTTTCTCCGCTTTCGAGCCCCGCCGACGTATATAAATTCTTGCCGTTCTTCCTTTGCGTCGCGCGACAGAAGCCGCGCGCCGTGTATACACACGGGCCGCACAGTGTGTACGTGTATACGAAGTATTCGGCGGTGTACCGGTGTAAAAAGCACGGTCCACCTAACTCGATCACACGTCGATTATCCTACGCGATATCCAACTGTTCGCGCGTATCACCGATCCCTGGCCACTGGCTTAGCGATCGCACTGCTAGAAACTGGTGAACAACAAACACCTCGCCGCGAGAGCACCATGCTTCCCCGGTGGACGCTGTTCCGATATTCGATGACACGTAACGACGGGTCCGAAGGAAACACGTGTTTTTCTCGAGCCCGTTTGGTCCGTCGGCGGCCGAGTATCCGGCGCCCGATGCCGCCTCTCGCTTTCTCTATTTCCCGTTTATCGCCGCGGTTTCGCGGGCAACGGAAGAAGCGTGCACGGCTCGGCTCGGTCCCCCCCCCCTGTCACCCGAATTTAGGTGCACGCACCAGCTGCGAGGTCACGGAACGAACCACGCACACAAACAAACACACATCCACACACCACACACACACACAGGGCGCGCGCAACGCCGTATTTAAATCCAGGTAAAAGCGTGAGGCAGGAGAAACGCGGCCGACGGGCTGACGGAGCGGCCACACGACATCGCTCGACTCCTGGCCCGACTACGACTGCGGACGATCGTTCTTGCCTAAACCACGTTCCCGTAATTCCCTTTCCCCCACCAACCGGCCGCTGCGCCGTCACAGTGCCGAGTCGTGGATACATGGGCCCCGAAGGTAGGAGGCGCGGCTCGAAACCTCCGATTCACGCTCCTTCCGTCCGTCTCTCTTTCACCTTCCTCCCTGCGCCGCTCTTTCGTCCACCTTTCTCTGTTCCACGCCGAGATCCGTCTCCTACTTTCCCTCTCCTTCTATCCACATATCATCCCTGTTACTCTACCCGTAATACCCATCCGTCTCCCTCGTTCCCATTTCCCTGGATCTCTTCGTTCTCTCTGATTCTATCCTGTCCTCCTCGATCCCTCACCTTCTCACTTTCCTCCTCTTCTACGCGTTCTCCTCCCTCTAGTCACCTCCTCCTTCGACCCCCTCCCCCCACCCCCCGCCGCCGTCCCTCCAACTCGCATCCTCTGTCCCTTTTTTTCTTCCCTCGCCCTTAGCTTCGTACTCGTTTTGTCGTACTAACCGCGCGCGTATACTTTCCTTTTCTCCTCTGCGCCCCCTTCTCGCCGGTCCTTTTTGTCCCAAGCCGAAGGTCTATGAGAGCGGCGCGGAAGGATAGCTTCGCGGCGACTGGTGGGGTTTTTGAAGGAAGCCGATGACGGTTCAACGTGGTCTACCGACGACGACATTAAATGTCGCCGCTCGGCGATCGTCGAGCCGCGGCGCGCGTAAAAAGGAATCGGGGGCTCCCGAGGATTTCGATTATTGCGGCGGCCCGCTCCAACGGAAACGGACCGGCCGGATTTTTGCGACGATCGCGCGGACGTTGCTCCGTTTTGCTCGCAGAGAAAGTCGCTTCTGAGGATTCGGGTGGGCCGGGCGCGAACGTCGCCTCGTCCCCGGAGCAAAGATCATCACCTCCGTCGAGGGGAATCCCTTGATCCGTCGGAATGACGCGCCGTCGGCCACCGCATCCTCCGTTCCCGCGAACTGAAAACATCGAATCGTGACTTAAAGACCTCTTTGTATATTCGCTTGAACTGGGTCAACGTTACTTCCGCTTTAGAAGTAACGGCTATGCTTCGTAGGAGGATATTTCTGGATAATAAATCTCGCTCCATGAATGTTTCAGCGAATGGTTGGAAAAGGAGACGTTACAAAATAAATTGTTGCCGCACGAAATTCACGCCAGAGAGCGTACTTATTAACGAATCCTCGTACGGTAACGGAGAGATAGTAATTTTAAGAAATAGTCACCCGCGAAATCAAGCTTCCAGTCGGAAATTAATTTCTCATCTAGGCACTTCCTGGATCTCTGTGTGCCTTGTACCGTGAAGATAAGTCACGCCGTTACACATACACGCTTAATGTGTTTCCGGAGTTTATCGGAGCTTTAAAGAAGGGGGTCCGCACTTCCTAAACGTTCCGCTATTTGTTTTTTCAGTTATTCAAGGTTAAAGCACGCAAATGTGACGGTGTGGTGGAGAATAAATGAGAAATACTCTTTTTGGAGACTGTACCCGCACGCTATTATCTCCTAGCGGTGTTTCAGAAGAAACATAGGCGTCGCCCTCGACATTTGCGATGAATGAACTTTAACGAAAAGCACTTTGTCACGGGCGCACGGGACACACGGGGCAATCTTTTCTGTATCCCGTTTAGGAAAAGGAGCACAATTTTCCAGATAAATCTCCTCTTCGCTGTCTCACTCTAAATAGAGCATCTCCCTCGATTCTCAATTATTGTCATCGAAGCAGTCTCACAAATTAGATTAGACTAAAACCAAACAATTCGGAATATACTTCAATACTCCCAAAACACCGTTTAGAATCTCTTTCTCTTTCATTAATGCCCAAACCCCACGATTTTAAATCAAGAGAACACCAATGGCGTCAAACGAGGCTATTTAAAAAAATTTCCTACGATGAGATTCTCGCTGTTTGCGGGCGCGAAAGTACAGTAAGAAGAAGAAGAAGGAAATATAGCCGGAGCGGTACCCCTAGGTTGCCTACGCCGTTGGTTCGGCGAGTACCCCCTCGCTCTCCCTGTACGGAAAGTCTCTCTACCCACCATGCCACGCTACGCCGTGCTGTGCTGCGCTGTGTGCTACGGTTTGCCGTGCCATCCTCAACCGCGTAGCGTGGCTAGTTGTTTCTTTTCTTTATTCCTTTGTCGGAAAGTCGGTGGCGAGTCTCGTTTTTAAGAGAAGAGAGTAGAGGGGGGAGGAGGCAAAAGGAAAACGACAACCGCTCAGCAGGGGCTGAGGAAGGAATGGTCGGGGCCGCGCACGACGGAAAGAGGGACGGAGGGGGGGGGGGGGTAGGCGGAGGAGGGGAGGGAGGACCACGCAGCAAAGAGAATAAAACGTACCGTTCAAAAACTCAGTACAGACTAACCTCGAAATAAAGCCGACACAACGGGCTCGGGGAAACCGAGGCATACGTCTATTAATAATAAACTGTTTTCGAGTCAAGCCCTTCTCCTATCGCCCGGAGAGCTCTAGCGATTGCTCTCTTGTGGACGTGATCAGCGGGGCCCTTGCATGCCACCCATGCCGCCGAGCCGTTCCTTTGGTTAGCGTTGTTACGTAATGTTATACGCGCTGCTCGCGCGTATATCGCGCAGCGCTAAGAATGCTGTTCAACTATGAGGAAAACTGCTTTCTTGCGCCGACGAACATCGGACGTTGCACATTCCTCGGGACCTTCTTCGATGTATCGCGAGTTTGATTAATAGAGGAGTTTATCTCGGGACTGCGAAACCTCTTGCTTTCCAAAACGAAGGAACTGCTCCGGGAAAAATGATAGCAGACAGCTCCACCGTCCCAACGCGTATTAAATACCCCGCTGAACGGCTTCGTGGCCTGATTAATAATTACTCTATACAGCGCTGTGTTTGCAATTTGGGAGGATAAATATCGGTGGTCTAGCTTTCCATCGTTACTGAGCCACGCCGCCCGGATTTTCGCTATCGTATGACGCTTCGGCTCAGGCGTAACTCTTATCTCCCAAACGTCAAACTAATAACGATGATGATCTAGATAGCATTCAATCCTCTTATCGGCGATGTTTACGATCCATTGTACAGTGTCTGTGGTAGTTACAGAATTATCGGTGCAGTAGTCATCGGCAAATATTTCCTACGGTCGGCGTGCGTGTTATCGCCGCACGTTTTCTATCATTTCGAATCGCTGTCGCGCGGAACGACGGGCCGCGGCCGACGCGTGTGCCCTTTCCGCTGTTATAAAAATGTCGCGAAACGCGTCGGGATAAGGTCATTATGGTACGCATCACTCGACACTCGGCGTGCGAGGGGAAGCGCGAGCGAATTAAAATGTTGGTCGATGACTGCCGGCACGTTCCAAGTGTTTCGCTCTCGTTCAGCATAATGCGCGGGAATAAGAGAAATCGGTGGCGCGTTTTACTTCAGACTTAATCGAAGAATCTTAGCCACGAAAAAGCCCTGCGACTTCCTTTTCTCGATATTTAGACGATTTCGTTCGTCAGCTGATTCCCCGAAATCTTCCACCCTTCGAGATCTTGGAAATGCCTGCCTTTTGGAAACGTTCTCCCCAGGGCCTGACCGAGAAAAACAGGAGGGTACGGGTAGAAGAGGCGGAGGGAGAAATAAGAGAGGATAGAAGGGGCCGACGGCTGGATCTTATAATTACGCTAATTAGGCAGTAACGCGTAAAAAGAGCGGCGCGAGTATTTATCGCGAGGTATCATCAAAGGTAGGGGGGGGGGGGGTCTGCGAAGGAGGACATCGTGCGACAGGATAAGGCAGGGAAGGCTGTAATACAGTTTTGCTGCGATCTTGTGGAAGCAACAGCGGCGGCGGTAAACAAGCAAGAAAGTAACGGCGGGAGGAAGGCAATTCTGACTATCCTCTTCGGGCCTGGCAGATGTCTGATTTGAAAGAAATTCTGCGTTTAACCAACTGCGATACAGATTTGTATATATATATATATATATACATTGTATTTACAAATCATTATAAATACATTGTATTTACATATATATATATATATGTATACATTGATCCTTTGCAACTTGCCCCTGCGCCCGCTCGTGACACAGCACGACGATGAATAATGTGTTTTGGAAGTAGCTGCTAGGCGGCACTTATCAGTCACACCCTTCAGTGACTCAGAGCCAACAGAAGGCTGGTCGCCCAACAAATCAACGAAAGCTGAAAAATTCTTCGACTTCCAACCATCGCCATCGTTCCCCGAAAATTTATAAATTTCAAGAACGCACTCGAACAACATAATCCCATCCTCCCGATGGCATTACTTTTATCCCTTCGAAACGATCCGGCGGTGTGCTCCTTTCACGCGCGCCCAAAAAGCCAACCCCCCTCAAACTAGGGTTGCCACCTTTTTTTTTTTTACAGTAAAATAACGCAAACTTGCTTTCGTGAGGTATAAAAAAAAGTACATTCGAAGAAACTAAAAGTACACTTTAATCTTATTAGTTTGTATTTTTACCAAATGTATTTTTTATTGCTTCTAGCATTACAGAGCAAACTTGTATCATTTTCAAATAACTCGATGGCGTTATTGCGCTCAATATTCGTGTTAAAATGTATAAATAATTCGTTCTTCATTAGATTAAGAGACGCCTTGGTTCTCTCATCCCGCCACTTCACATTCATGGCGGAGAGAACTTTCTCAGTAACTGCCGATGTGGCAGGAGTGGACAGAAGATAAGAAATTACTTTGAGACGATCATGGTTTGTGTACGTTTGGCAACTACGTACAATAATATTGCGTTACGTTTCGCGTAATATCATTAACCGCGAAATAAAGTATTTTCGCATATTGTTATTCAAACGTTTAGAGTACTACATACATTTGCTCATAATAACGCAAAATACTTTATTCTAAAGTACAGGTGAGGTGGCAACCGTAGCTGAAGCCTATGCGGGTACCAGCGTCCCCGAGGGACGGTTGCTTCGATTAGAAATCAACGGTGTCGCGATGGATTTTTCCGCGATCGAGAAATGCATAATCGAGGAGCGAGGAGTCCGTGAAACGCGCGCGCGGTTACCACCCCTAACAGATTTTTCTCTCGTCGCAGCAGAACAGCCCGGGACCGAGCGTTTATGGGTACCTTTGCCGGACGGATTCGTCGGAAGGGGAAGCCAGAGACGGCACGGGCATGGGCACGAGTGGGGGACCGAGGGGACGGGGTGTGTGTAAGAGAGAGCCTCGACTGGATTACGGGCCGGCTGAGAGCCGCAGGGGGACGGCGGGACGTCGGCCGGAGGGGGAGGGGTAAAGGAGGAAGCGGTCGGCGCGTTTGATCTCGGCCGCGGGCGCCGACAAAGCGTTCATCCACTCTCCTACAACGGCGTGCTGTCTGGCGAGCGGGAGCGCGACAATGCGACTAAGCCGAGGCACGGGAGAGAGACAATGGATAGAGCGAGCGAACCGTGGCAAAGTAGCCGTGATACGGAGCAAGAAGGAAGAGAAGCGGAAAGAGCTTGAGCAACAACCGTCGGACGGATGGACGCACGGAAAAATGTTTCAACCCTTGAAAACAGTGCTTGTCGTACACTGTTCAGATGAGTGCTCGGTCATCATGCGGTAACGTGTTCAGCACCGTCGCTCTCGATGTGCGTACAGTATGTATGTACCATGCGCGCATCGAAAACAACGACGAACGGTGAGCACCGAAAATATCGGTGCTCGCGCATCGAGAGCGACGGTGCTGAACACGTTACCGCGTGGAGACCGAGCACTCATCTGAACAGTGTACGACAAGCACTGTTTTCCAGGGTTAAAACATTTTTCCGTGCGGGCGGACGAATGGTGCGCCGCGGCTCTACTCCGGCCGCGGGGTGGGCGACGGGGGGGAAGGGAGAAAAACACAGCGAGATCGAGGAACGCACCGAACGACGAGGAGGCACGAGAACTCGGGGGAACGGACAGAGAGAACGGCGTAGAAAAAGGGGGAGCCGAGCGTGAAAGAATAGAACGGAGAACGGGGGAGAGAGAGAGGGCGATAGGAAACATAGAGCGAGAAGTGAGAGAGACGGAGGGAACGGGCGGGAGGGAAAGAGGAAGAGGGGAAAAGATCGGAAGATCCGTTCCACCGTTCCACGATCCGGCGCGGCGTTCTGTCGCGCTCGCTTTAGCATGGCACTGCCACTCCCTTGTGCCGGCCACACCAGCTTTGCTATTAATAAATAATGCTCCGTGATCCGCATTATAACTAAACCGACACTCGTCCCGCTTACGGCCTACGGGTTTATTCCCGAGCCCGAACCCCGTGGACACTCACCGAAATCCGTGTTCCTCCGTGACCGGCTGGGCGATCTCTCGGTGCCGCTGAGTGGCACGGGTTCGTTGCTGGGCCGACGTTCGTACACGGTCCTGGAACGGTGCCCCCTCATAGAGACGTTTCAGAGGCTCTAATTCGGAGTTTAGAAGCTCTGGTCTGTAGGGTGGCCGAACACGGTTCGTGGAAACGTACGGAGGCGTCTCGTCTCGATGCTTGAAGGTGTTCGCGATACCTTGGGGCTCGTAACGTCGGTAATATGTTGTAAATGAAATATGGAAAAGGAATGGTTGAGGTGATGGAAGACGGACGACTATATATATATGCAACGTTATTTCAGGATATTTCTCAATATTTGTATCGATGTGATTACATTGTACTCGCCTGTCGTAAATAAACTACAAGGGGAACGTTGATTCCGATGTGTATCCTTTAAGTAGTAGTCTTAATTCATCAATTACGAATGAAAATGTTTCGCTTAGTGTATCCGCGGTTTTAAGGTTATTGAACAAATGGGTTTAGAAGGATTGTTTAAGAAAGTAGCATTGTGCTTCGATTATTCTACAAATGAGTTCTTTTGAGGTGGGTATTCAAAGAGTCGTGAGTTCCCAACGTACTGCTATCTTGGCAAGGGCCACGGAACAAGTACCCTTTGAGCCTTAACCTGTTAACTATGTCGCTGCTCCACCACAATGGTCCTCCTTTATATTTAAACATGATTAAAAACGAACGTGATGCGATTTGCTCGCGGCAAATGCCACGTATGCCGTAATACTACATTCACTCCTTTCGCACAAGTGTAATTATTGAACTTTCAAGCCGACTCGTCTTGCCCGACCCGGAGGCATTTTCAAACTGGCGAGCCAACTGCTCTCCCCTAATTTCTGTAGGTGAAATGATTGTATATACACGATGATCGCTTTAGATACTAATGGCCGTATAACTTATAGAAATATTTATTCGTGAAAACGTCGGTACATACAAAGTTCAGTGTCTCCTAACATCGATTTAAAAAGACCGCCTTTCTTAGCTCGTGCGGTGCACGCGCTTCCGATTTCTACGGCAAATCGATCTGGCGTACGAGGAGGTCCTGAAAAGTTCTACAGGTTCACGGGGAATAAAAACCGACTCCTGTCACCAAACTCACAATATCTTTTATTATTTGTAAAACGTTGACTCTCAATTCGTTACGAACTTAAATCACAGGGGACACATAGATTGCACCAATCGTTATCAGCTTGCAGTTAATTCAAGAGAAATGATGGAATTAACGTATGTATACAAAGGAAACAGTACGCAGTACGACAGATAGAGATTCCTCGTGTATTAGTTGTGTATAATAATTGGATACCCGAAATTCTTTGCAATTAAACCGCTAACAGTGGAGTCCTGTGTAAACAGCGTGGGAATAACTTCTAGAAAAATGAAT
The DNA here is from genome assembly GCA_960531205.1 of Andrena bicolor. NCBI lineage: Eukaryota > Metazoa > Arthropoda > Insecta > Hymenoptera > Andrenidae > Andrena > Andrena bicolor. The sequence goes on along the minus strand of OY482664.1, from coordinate 51,067,712 downwards.
CGGGGGGGAAAGTACGCAAGGCTCTCTCTACTTAAAAACACGTGTATAAACAATTTCATTCTCTGCCTTTTTGCTTGCCGCGACTTTTCGAGCTTTAGGTACAGAGTAGGCCGCGTCGAATTTACTTTGTGCTTCTATTCCAATCTCTATCGTTGTTCAATAAGAAACTCGAATTGAATTCTCAAATGGCTGAAGAAGCATTACCATAAAAAGCTGTATTGAAAAATTAAATACCTTTATTTAATAATTCATTATAGGGCTTATAAGGATTAGAGGATAAAACAATATGAACTAAAAATGTAATAATAATTCTTCCGCGTTCGCGAGTAATCGCGCGTAAACTCTTTGAAAATTGATTCAACTTTCAAATTGAAAACGACTATTCGGTTTACATGAAATATTGCGAAATTTACTTAGTTAAACGCTACCCGCAATTATCGCCTAATGGACATGTACCTTGCACACCAGCTTAGAGCAAAAAGACAGCTTTTGAAAAACGTATTTCCGTGCGCGGCCCGATATTTTCGCATGTGGGCTGTACATTTTTAGCTATGAAAAACGTTCGTCTTTACAAGAATGGTACTTAAAGATTATCGCGCGACCGTCTTATTTAATCGTTATTTAAATATCTATTCAAATGCGACACGCGTAATACGGCTTATGTGCTTATTACATAATTAGAATGCAATCGTGACATTAAGATTAATTAGGGGCGTTACACTGTAAATTCATTGAAGCAGTGCTAGAAGTCCAAGTGAGAGCCAATAAAAAAATTCCGGTAGTTCTAAGACTCTTTGAAAGTTTAAAAGAATTGGCACCGCAAAACCGATCAACCTTCTTTTCCCAGCTTGTATGAAATCAGACACTTAATACTGTTACATAGAACATCCTCCACGCTCAATGAAGCGAACCATATAATCGAACGGCTTCGGAAGTTTCAAACTTCCGCGAATTAATTAAAAAAGTACGTGCGCAACAGATCGAATTATGCTAGTAACAAATGAAATATTTTCTCGGAGTAACGCAGAAGAGACATTTCAACTAGGTATTACTAAGTGTCTTATACATATATATTCGCCTAAAACGCAAAGATAATTTCTAATGCAAGAAAAAAATATGGGTCTGTTTAAACCATTCTTTCCTGAAATTGAAATTATAATTTTACATCGATCGTGGAAATAAGTCGTATCGCGAGGTAGTCGAGATTTTATTCAATGCAACAGTTTAAACCAGTGTTTTCAAAATTTCCGGATAAAGTTCATTGTGGTCTGAATTTTCAAAGTACTTCTATGTAGCAAATATATCTTTGGCCTTCTCAATTTCTAATAACGATATTAATTCACAAGAAACGAGAGAGTAGAACAGATAGAAAATTTGGGTGCAACTGGCTTAAATGAACATTTGTCACGTACGACGAACTAATTGTAGTCAAACATGATTTGGAATTTCTGTACGTATATCAAATTAAAAATGATTATCGTGGTCAATTATCTAGTGTCTACGCCTTAAGTTCCAATGCTTCGAAATTTCATACGCATTCAAATATTCTCAACGAATATCAGCCCGCACGCAAATGCATCGTTGCTTTTCGATTCAGTTTCCTTCTCGGTATTTCGTCGTAGAGACTTTGAAACGGCTCGCGAGAGGAGTATCGGGAGCTGTGTTTATACGCGTCGCGCAGTTAATCGCCCCTCGAAATAATAAAGTGCAGCTTGAGTTGAAAATTTATTATATGTTACATGTGTCTTCCGTCGACGTTCAATGATGATACTAATCATTATTTGCACCGTCCTTTGAATTATTATACAACTAATTCCCCCCCCCCCCCCCTAAAAGTGGCATTGCTTTGAAAGCAAAAATTCAATAACAATATAAGCAAATTTATCGTTCCTCGTCATTAGAATTTTTTTTTCCTTTCACTAAATTTATACATTACGTTTGCGTGTATTCTTTAATTTATACATTATGTATGTGTATACTTTAAATACAATATGCAATGGACCAATGACAGGATTGGTATCTTATTCATCTCCCATCTCGAGAATCAAATTCATCTTAACCATTTAATATAATAATTATCTCGTATCCTATTTTCAATAGAAGTCGATATGCCTAATCGTTTAAACGGCATTCGTGTGTTGTCTTTATGCTGTAAGCTTATGAGATATTATGTACATCGTACATGTGTTAAAGGTGAACGTTGAAACGAAGAAACGAAGGTTTCTGCAATTGTTCGTATTGCAACGCAACAGACGAGACACTGTACCGAATGAATAAGATACATTAGCCTTCAAGATTCCAAACGCTCGTAAATTTTTGTATTTCATTTTCACAATTTCGATTACCTAATCTTTATATGTACATACGTAGATAAAATCGTGTAAGTGAGAAACAACTTTCTCGTTATGTTTGTGCATGTCCGACGGCCGATGCATTAAAATAAATGCATACATCTCGGGGAAACCGAATTCTCAATGACATAAGCTATGTAGTAACTCTAAATGATATTAACCTGCCCTTTGCTTTCGCACGGAAGAGAAACCAAAGATATCTTGGTTCGCTTTTTTTGCTTCCTTTCAATCCTATCTTTTTTTTTTATTATTATTATTATTACATAAAGTATTTCGTAAGGTATGCCACTGTATCGTCATAATGTAGAAAAAGAAATACATGTCACGTTACCTTCACTCAATATACATTATAATAAAACGACTTTTATAAATCCCCTTTCTTAATATTGACATAAATTTGTATTCCCAATAATACACTCCGACACAATATAAACTATAAACTACATTAAAATATAAGAATTTAGATTTGGTGAAATGTAAATCATAATCATCTATCTCTCGGTAGTAAATATACACTTTGTCCATAATCTTTGAAAAAATAAAATAATACATAGATAAAGCACGTTTATACATTTTAATCCAGACTTATCAGAGTAAATAAGCGCTGTTATTATCTTCTTTTAAAGAAAGGAGTATAATAATGTATAAGTGGCTAAATTATAGCTTGGGACCACCATAATTAATTAACATGATTATCTTGGCTCTCTTAGTAAACGATCGTGTTGCCAATCCATTGACAGAAATTACTCGAAACTAAACTATAAGTGACGTTCTCAGCCGTAAGATTTTTCTTCTGTTACGATATCCAAAGATTTAACAACAGGACAAGGATTTACAGTTGAGGGCACTTTTCTTTCTCTGCCTGTCTTTAATATAGGCGCTGGACCGTTCTGCGTGCTATTTTTTAAACAGCAAGGACTCAGCGTAATGTACAGATATTGTACTTCTAAATCTACCGATCCATAACTTGGAGATCGATAATTCACGGATTGTTCTCATCCTCTGGTACTCTATCCTCCGTCGTGTTTTTTAATCTTTTCACAGAGCACGCACAAGCCCCAGACATATATATTTGTACATAGCTATCATATCCAATGGAAAGTGTACATTTAAACTCAACTGAATCACGTACAATTCACTCACAACATCAAAAATAGACTATTGCAAGAGTGCATTAGCGTGTGACACCCTGTAGATAGTTATTACTCAACCAAGGGATCGTTCTCCATACATTCCGTGACTTTCATCTCCTGTAGGAATCTGAAACGTAGACGATATGTACAAATTTTGTATGATATCACAATATCACTCTTATAAGTCTCTGAGTCTTTTTCATCTTCTTCTTCTTCTTCCTCCTTCGTTTTTTATTTTCTTTTTTTTTTACTTTAAATGCGATTCGCCGCACAGTTATATAAATTGTTGATCCCACATTGTTGGACTATAATATAATGCAGCATCTGATAGATATAAGAATCTTGAGATCGTATATATTACATTACAAATTGATCGCAATTTCAAAGAGTGTACTACGTGTACATATTGCCTACGATACAGACTCTGTTCTAGGTGTAACGTAAGAAAAACATGGTAAATTACGTTAATCTTATGCTCGTCCACGTGGCTTTTTTCGAGAAGTTGCTTCCTCGGTTGACAGAATACCTGTGGTAGCAACTATACGTTTTGGACGCCCAGCTGCTTTGCTACTCTGTTGTGTGTTTTGCGCAGATGCTGAAAAGTAGATCACGACACTTTTATGGGAAAAAACACGTTGCGGGTGCTGATTCGTAACAAGTCGAACGAACATAAAAATGCTTCCAGTTCCGTGTGCACGTAAAATTTGAATAAACAAAGGCCATGCGAGAACTATACAAACAGCCCCTTACCACGTTGCTTCGTCCTTGAAAGTCCACTTGTGCTATTGTTACTCTGCTGTTTCGTGCTCTTTTTAATTTCAATCTTCTTAACGTCAGTATTGTTTTTAGTAGCCTCCACCGATGAAACTGTATTGGCTACTGTAGTACTGGTGGTTACGGTAGTATTCATAGCAGCAGCAATTTCATTCCCAGACTTTGTGTTTCTGTTCAATGCTCTCTCCGCTCTACTGGATCCCTTTGCGACAGACTTAGCAATTACTAATGCTTTGTTAACTGTTCGCTTCTTAGAGCGACTCGGCTTAGGTGACTTCTTTCCTGGCTCATCCTCAGCGCTATCATCCTCGGAGGAGCTCTCATTTCGTTTTGATTTCTTACGTAAACTTTGCTTCTGTTTGTGTAGGTTGTGACTTTTTCTTCTCTTCAGCTGCGACTCATCTTTGTAAAGCGAAAGGTCAACTGCGGATAAGATATTAAAATTGCAATTAGCTTTTCGTAATTTAAATAATAATTAAGTTAATGCTACTAGATTGATATTTAAGTGTAGATACTAACGTCCATCCGGATGCTCTTCTGTTACTCTAGGCTTCTCGGATACCCCAGCCTCGACGTCAATTGCTCTTTTCAAAATATTCTCCGTACGCAATAGCTCTATCTTGGTTAGTTGAAATTTGTTCTTATCGATTTTGTTCAGATTCAGATTCGTTAATATACAATCGAAATCTGAAATCCCAAGAAAGGGAACGGTACATTTAAGCGTGCTTCATATTACGTATTGTAGTACAGTTATACGATATTGTAACAATAAAATAAGTGTACTTAAAATTTAATATTTAATGACTGTAATAAAAATTTTATACAAAATTACCTATGAAATCATAAAAATCTGGCGAATATATTTCTCCGTTATTTTTATCTTGAGAAAGCCAACGTATACGAATTCGTCTGCTTGACTTATATATATTTTGCATTGCTTGACACACATAAAAGCTTCCCTCCGCATTTCTCACAGCCAAAAATTCATTTCTAATAATGAATATCAATAAAAATTAATGAATGCACGATGATTAAAAAGCATTACTAATTTGATTTGCTTTTATACTTCTATTACACTGAGAAATAATCTTTATCTATATATTTAATCTAAATAATTCGAAATTTTTGTTATTATTCATTATTACACTATACATTTATAGAAAAAACCAAGTGATTTTACATATTCAGAAAACAATTGTGCAAACGGTACTTACTTATAGAACACTATAAGTTTGTCATCGGCCGCTTTCGATGGCGGGGACTTGTTCAAATTCTTGACAAGTAGGGCGAGCTCTGGTAATGGGCTTTGATAAGGCTGTGTTTGAATTCGATTTCTTTTTGGCTTACTTGCACCGTCCGAAGCTGAAGGCGTCCCTTTCAAATCCTTTAATTCTCTAGATTTTCTTTTACTTGCTTTCGGCGAACCAGTGATCTTCGCTTCGACCTTTGGTGGACTACACGTTTGCGACGGCGCAGAGCTGTCTGCCGCAAGCTTCACATTTTGAGACGCAGTCTTTGACTTCTGACTCTCAACTTTCGCCGTTACCTCCTCCGATTTGTGCGAAGATAGTTTTGTTTGTAAAGTTGTATTGATTGGCATTCCATCGGATTCTTTCGAACCATTATTTACAGGAGTTTTCTTCTCTTCAACTTTATTTTGCAGTTGTGGACATAATGCTAAAGCAACATATATACACATACAGATATACGCATAAATATCGATAAACGCGTGCATTCGTGTTTCATGCATCGCGATATTAATGAATTCAACATTCTTTAATCGATAATACAACATTCAGATATTATATTTATCGATGTGTATACATAAATATAGTTTGCTCGTCTATTTTTATCCAAGACATAGGAAATAGTAAAGTATTAAATAAAAATTCAGAAAATATAAAAATAACATTTAAATCAATGGAATATTTATTACGACGTTACTAACCAGGAAAATCTAGACTAATAGATGTCATCTCTTGCTCCGATTGAATCTCTCTTTGAGGTTCCTGGGTAGGATTATCCGGACTTAAATTGTTATTTCTATTGGATTCGCTTTGCTTCAGAGCAGCGGACATCGTCTGCTCGGCCTCCACTTTCATAATCTCTACTCCATTAGGGATTAATTTATCCAAGTCCGATTCCTTTTCAGAATTGCTGCTTACGTAAGGCGGTGTTTGATACACAGAAGGTCTATGATCTTGTACTAAGCTCAAGGGTTGACTGGGCGGCTGCAGCGTAACGTAGCTTAGCCCAGTCCCGGACAAAGGCTTCATAGATCCTGGCTCTGACCCCGACACAACTTTCTGCGCCATTGCGTTCATAGGCAGAATAGAATGGCTGGTGGAAGTCGGAGAGGTACCTACTCCAGGTATCGTTGACTTCAAGGCCGACGCACTCATTTTTCACTGACTAAATGCGCCTCTCTAAACGCTTATAAAAAGGAGTAACAGATTAAGTACAACCGTGCCACGCGCAGGTACGATGCATTTTACATGCGACTAACTCGATATACGAATAACTCTTGCGTAATCATTAATACAAAATTTATTCTAATTTCCATTTAACATCGTACTATCGACAATTCATCGAAGCACAAATGATTAATGAAGGGACGAGCAAAATTATTCCAGCTATCTTAACGTTAGGAGCATCGTTATGTTCTCGCTGGTTTGGTTATTGGAGTCAATGAAACAACAAACAGATAAGATAAAATAGATTGATACACCGGCAATGAGTGGCAGGGACGGCGAGGGTAGAAGAAAAAGGACGATGCAGCAAGTATAAAAAAGCGAGGGAGAGTCCCAGGAAGGGAAGAAGCACCGAGGGTGACCGAGGAGGGAGGGGGTAATTAGAGGAGTAAACATAAACACGAAGGAAACTTTCGATGCTTTCGAGTTGCGGAGATACCAGATCGGCTCCGGCTGTGTTTCCGATCGTAGGGATCAACGTGAAATTACCTCGATGTTATCAAGTCCTGAATACGGGTATATGTCTCCTTACTAAACTTCCACGGATTGTTGACCACTGCGCGTTAACACACGGTTAACTCATTTTCCCACACACTTCCTTGACGCGTGAACGCTTTTTCTCAGCTAACATCTCATCCGGTGTGCACGCAGCATAGCCGATTTTACCGAAGATACTCACTTAACTTACCGAATTCTACAAAACAAAACGATAAAGGCTTGCGCGCTATAGAAAGCCGTGATTTTACCCGCACGAAAAAAACAGGAATGCCAGACGTTAGATGGCGTCGGTTCTTGGACGCCATGTGTGGCGCAAACTTGATTTCATATCCATTCTGATTGGCTCCATAGCGATTGTTCGAACGTCTCTTTTCTGTTAATTCCCATTAAAGTACAAACTATTCCTTCGATCGCTTGCTGCCCCCTCGGAAATATCCAATTTCACGTCGATTAATTTCCAGTTAGAATCTGTTCTGTCCCACGCACCTGTAAGCTCGCCCGAGTTCCCCTGCACAGACACGAAAAATTACGAAACTTTGCTCTTTTTTTCAAATGGAAAGTGCTCCAACTAAAACAATGATTTATCTAATCCTTAATCTCGTATCGTTAATGGATACAACGATCGATGATATACCGTCGGATGTTATGTAACGCAAACAGTAGAGACACCGAAAATCATCGACAGAAATTTTATTAATTATTCGCACGCTCGGCGTGTTATTTCGTATATACTTAATAGCAACGCAACATATATAATGCCTGCGTGCAAATATGTTTATGTAATTATCTGTTGCAAAGTAATCTCACGACGTATTGTACATTTCGCTTGCAACTTTCGCGTGCAGTTTATACTTGCGTCGTATTTCCACGGCGATAAATAGCAGTGATAAGAATAAAAATTTGACATTCAATTAGTTATTTTCTCGTTCGATAAGAACGCGTTTGTTACGCACCATTTGGTATGCCGACGAATTGGAAATGGCCTTAAACTGTAATTTACCGAGTCGAAGAGGTGAAATCGGAGGATTATTGCGGATTGCTCTTAAAACACGGTGGATATGAAAACATATCGGCGTGTAAATAAACATACGCGTGATCAGAACTTTCTTCTTTTATCTATCGCGAATAGATCGAGATCCATGGAAGGAGTTATCGCGCATAAGCTCAGGGCAACGCTTGCCATAATTTTATATGCATATGTTTATATAAATAAGCCAATCAGAAGTATCCCGAGTCTTACGTCATCATGACCCGAAAATATGAACCTCCATCTTCGTTGTCTTATTTTACGAGCAATTTTTGCCGGAGATATTTAAATGTTTGGTAGAATTTTATAATCTAACTTGAGAACCAAAACGGCCATGTTATGACGCTTACTTACATCAGCGCGGACTGGACGGATATATGTCCATGAAACGAACATACCCCATTTATTGGGTATCGCGAGAGAAATGAACTTTAGACCATTCTCGGCGAGTAAGTCCCGCCACGTATGAGAGCGATCAACTCTGCAGACATTTCGTGATAAACGCTATGCAAATTAGTCGGGCGTAATTTGTAATTGTATAATTTATCGATCTGTTCATTGTTTAACGATGGCGCGTGCACTTGTAGGTGTAAAGAGAGTTATCGATTATGCAGTTAAGGTACATTTTAATAATACGATATGCACTGGTACCTATATAAGAATATATGTTAGGATTAATTGGCTGTTTTGATAGTTTCGTTTGAGCTAGAATATTTGAAGATTTCTTTAAAAAATTGCGTAATTATTAATTAAGGAATTTAAGTAGTAATGATTAAATGCGAAATTTATGTAATAATGATTAAATGCCGAATTTATGTAGTAACGATTAAATGCAGAATTTATGTAGCAATGATTAAAAAAATACCATGAATTCTAATAGCATTGCGTAATCTTGTTTCTCACGAATACTTGCTCCGATGTGAGAAGTGTTTAGCTGCACTTCACTTTTCTTTCGTTTCCAGATTCGTGTTAAATCGGATAAGACTGGTGTTGTAACGGATGGCGTGAAGCATTCGATGAATCCTTTCGATGAAATTGCGATCGAGGAAGCTGTGCGCATGAAGGAAAAGAAGTTGGTGCAGGAGATAATCGCAGTTTCATGCGGACCGTCGCAGTCCCAAGATGTAATAAGAACTGCGCTCGCAATGGGTGCCGATAAGGGGATCCACGTCGAAGTGTCTGGACCGGAGTATGAGACTCTACAGCCTATTCATGTTTCTAAAATCTTAGCCAAGTTGGCTCAGGACGAAAAAGCAGATTTGGTCATTGTCGGTAAACAAGCCATAGACGACGATAGCAATCAAACTGCTCAGATGATCGGAGGCATTTTAGATTGGCCAACCGGAACATTCTGCAGCAAAGTATGTCGATCGATTTAAAGTTTGAATTTGCGAAATCAAGCTTTTCTAATTAGATTTGTATCTCTGTAATGTTAGATCGAAAACAATAACGGCGAATTGACCATCACGCGCGAGGTTGACGGAGGTTTAGAAGTCGTTAAATTGAAAACACCAGCTGTTTTAAGCGCCGATCTTCGCCTCAACGAACCACGCTATGCTACTTTACCAAATATTATGAAAGCTAAGAAGAAACCAATCAAAAAGATGACACCGAAGGATCTTGGCGTCGATACCGCTGCAAGAATTGATATTTTGTCGGTCGAAGAGCCGCCGGTTAGACAAGCTGGCGCCATTGTACCGGACGTCGACACTTTAATCGCGAAGCTGAAGGAACGCGGGCATATTTAGTACCCAATTAATGGGTCGCTGTTGGAAAATTGGTGACAGAATTATTCCACTGCCTTTTGCATTCGTTATACCTTTATTAAACTTTATGTATATAGAACAATTTTTATACGCAATGGAATGCTGTATGTTATATTGGAAGAAATGTTTATCGTGTAAAATAAAGAAATAGGTCCCTTCGTGATCTAACCGACATTTATAATAAAATAACATCTTATATATGTCTCTTTGGTAAATAACAACACACGTCTCTCTCTACGTCGATTTTGTACTTCTACATTTTCACACATTCACGCAGTCTACTACTGCGTGCTTATAAACTGCGTGGAATGATACTTTTCATTATTATTATTGATTCCTGCAGATTCTTGTTACCCTCGTCGGTAGCAGATCTCAGTCCTGATATATATTCATACACGCATGCATTTTGCAAAGACAACATCAAACTCTGTGCAACTATATATAATATATTCAAAATACATGCACATTTTAAAAATCTGGATGCACAACGAATCGACATAACAGCCTAAATAATTTAAATACTTATGTTGAAGTTTGTTTCGATAGCAATTTCGTAACATTAAAAATCAGAGAACTGAAACAGTTTTTAATACATTCTTAAAAATTATAAACTAATATTGATCGTATTCTTTCATCACAAGTTCGGAATACTACACAGTATTTTGCTAAAAGCTTCCTAGATATTAAATATGAAACCTACGACAAAATATCTTCTTAAACACTACTATACTAAAATATACAGTTCTTATGATCTTTTTAAACATTAGAATACACGATACTTTGAATCGTCCTTTATAAAAACGGTAGAATTAAATGCCAATACCCGTATTCATTATACTTCGAATGGTGTTTCTCTTTTATGTTGCTTTGTTGCATGAAACAACAAACTGGCTAGTTTGATTGGTCTGGCCGAACCAGAGAATTTTCTTAACACCTCTCCTCTCGTTTCAATACGCTTCCCGTGAACTAATACTTTACAGAGAATTCATTGCTTCAACAGCCTTTGAAAACTAAGCTACAGTATACCTCGAGAGACACAAAAAGAAGGAAACATTATTTAAAATATTCATCACCATTCACAATAATACTTTCCAATCGAATCTAGTGTTACTGGTGTGCGTAATAGGTGGAAACGGAGGAGGATGAACTTGCCATCCGTCCAATCCTTCGCGCGCCGTCAGGCACGCTAAATACGGTACTCTTTGAACTAATTTAGTGACTTCGGCAGCTGGTGGTACTCTGCCACCTGTTAATTGTCTAGTACAAGCTGCCAAAGAAGCAGCATGAGCCACTATTAAAATATTCCCTACTGTACTTTCGATAATTTGTTTGATCAGCTCGTAACTTCGTTCGTAATACTGCGCTGCATTCTCTCTCAATGGAAGCTCCTTCGTTTTAATAACTGGCTCGTAGCTTTCGTCTACGTTAAAGCCGGCGCCTATTAATTCTTCGGACGTCATCCAAACCGGCACACCGTTCGGGTACCATGCTAGCCACTCAATTAGGCCCGGCTCTATTTTCATTGGAATGTTTGAGTCTAATCCTTTCAAAATGTGAGCCAACGTCTGTATACATCTTAACGATGGCGAGGTAAAAGCTACGTCTATTTTGATACTAGATGATTTCATAGCTTCTCCCACCAAGCTCGCCTGTACTTCACCCACGGTTGTTAACGGACTGTCGTTTTGGAAGTCCTGTATGTTCCTTGACGGTATTTCCTTTGGCATGTTCAAGTCCCTGCGAACATAGGAGCCATTCGATTCGAAGCAATAAGGAATCCATGCTCCGAATGTGAAATCCACCCTTTCCCCGTGGCGGCATATGAAAATCTGTCTCGAGGGATTCGAAGGTGCTTCGGAAGCCTCGATCTATGGGAACAGTAAATTATTAAGCGTGGAATTTTTATACCCGCAGGGATAACAAGCAAGGTAATTTACTGGCTCGTTAGTCGTTGGTATTCCATCAGGACTATCGGTCGAATCATTTGGTAACAATACTGACGGCTTTCTGACAACAGGTATCTCTTCCTTCTCCAAAATTTTATTCTTACTGCCAGTGAGCTGCATGGTGGTATGCAAAGTCCAGGAATCCGATTCGGCTGTACGTTTCGTATGATTCAAAGGTAGATGGCCCGAAATACCAGTTAACCAAGAGACACCTTCGACCCAACCGTCCGTAGATGTGTTACACGCCCCTTCCGGAATGTATATGTAATCCCCGACTCTTAATTCTAATTCGTCGTGCTCTCTAGGCACATGAGCGTGCGTCACTTTATGAACATGAGCGTTCTGTAACCGAGAATCTCTGGAATACAATCTAAGCTCCCAATTAGCTGGAATAGTGGGCGTCAGTTTCTCCGCCATTAAACGAAGCTGTTGATACAAGTTGCTAGGGAATTGATAAAGTAACGTCAGGTGAAGAGACTTTACTTGGGGCTCCGCAGGGATACCCAAACTCGTAAGTTTATTTACATAACGGATAGCGATGTTCTTTAACCATTCGGTGTCCGTTTCCTTGACAAAGAGCCCCATGAAATTAGGGGAAACATAGGTCTCTAATTCAACGTGGCCTGGTAGTTCATCTTGATTAACTATATTTTCAAGGGCGTTCACCAATTCCTCGCTAGACTCGTCGGGCGCCTATAAACAATATTCTCGCATTATCCTTTCGTTACAAGCAATAGTCGTCGTTAACATCGTATCATACATTAAAGAATGACACAAGCGTAATATGTGGGACATAATTATGTGCCCCATTCCACATTAGTTCTTTGCTCTCCGACCAAAATCTTACGAGCTGCTCGGCCAACGCACCCGTCGGACAAGCGTAGAGAACATACTGTCTCTGCGTATCCGAATCCAAGATCGGATCCCTAACATGAGCTACTAGCCAATCGGACGCAAGCTGAATACCTCGGTGTCCTGTAGCAGCTAATGCTTTCTCCCTGTAAACAATACAACATCCATTTCGATTATCGCGAAGGATACGATCAACCCTGACGGGTCTAATCGGGCTCCTCTCCTTTCGTAATAAACGAGAGAAGTGTTGGATTTCATAGATCGCTTCGCAACGAGAACGTAGTAATTTAAAAGACGCACGCGTTGAATATTTACGACAGACGCAGATAACTTAGCCGGGACAGTGCTGTCTTACCGAAAGTTGAAGGTAGGTGGGAGGAATACTTAAAAATTTGACAGCTGTTTGTTTACAATGAGCACCGTGTACGCGGGTGCAATTGTTCGCGGGGTTGCGAAGGAAACGGTGACATTCTTTTGTAAATGTATCGTGGACACTCACGCTCGGTGTTTCGGAAAGCCCAGCTGCAAAAGAGTTTGCAACGGGGTCAGGTGTTGTTTTGAAATTTTCGTCGGAGTTGGATTTTTCCGTGGCGGTAACGTCGCCATGACGGTGTATCACGATCGGTAGTTGCTACCAACGTTCATACGTTGAATGCTTTACAGGGCTAGGTAAAGTTTCGAGTAATTATTTGCAGTGATATTTTCGGAGGTGCTGATGCGAATACAGATAACGCGATACTTTCAATTTCTGTATGGAAACTTGTGATTTAGAAGATATCGCCGAAGTAGACCGCAAAGCAAAGTTGAGAAGGATTTGGATTATTAGAACTGGCTTGTAGACCGCCAACTTTCGAAGGATATTTCAAATATTTCAAGTGCCTCAAGTTTGAAAATGGCGGTCTTTTATTTAGGATGGAATTTCAAATATATATACTTTAAACAGAATCCAGGCTTGAATATACTTATTTCAAATGAATTAGTATATATAAAGCCTTCGTTCTATCTTCACGGCCACGCAAAGTAAGGATACTATTTTATAAATAGTATTCTATTTAAATTACAATGAAGCGGAGTTAAAAATGCAGTAAACTATTTACTGTTTATTATTTGAGAGGCATATCTCCGTAACTCCGATGTTTCGCAATTTGGAATCCTCCATTCAATTTGCGAACTAGAATATTCAAATTTGTATCGGTCGGTAATTCAGAACACATTCCATCGTTCTGAAGTTTCCGCTTATTAGAGTTATCGATATATTGCGCAATCGTTAAGTCTTGGCTTAGGATTCAGTTGTATGTTAAAAGTTGTCCTTAATTGACAGTTCTCGAGTACTTTAAAAGGGAATACTTAAAAATTTCTAATTATAGCAAATAAATCCCGCAGTACATCCGAAAAATGGTGTTTCAACGTTATTGTATTCTAATGACGAGTACTGGACAATCAGATGCACCGCAGACGTTTGAAGTTGCCCCATTTCTAATCGACATTGTAAAAACCGATGAAAAATACCAGCAGCCATCTTGTCTTCGGTTCAAACATCGTGCATTTCATCAATTCGGTGCACTTTAACTCATATCCATTAGATATCATTAAGTGATTAGCGAGCAACGATGCAATATGCATAATGAGCTCAATGAACACTGCCCTACGAGTTCATCGAACGGGTGAGCATAACAATAACTTAATAACAATTCCTTTCTCAATGAATTTTCTTTAAACACGAAACTTTTTACTGTCGCGCGTAATACTCTCTTATTCCTACTCGACTTTTAACGCCAATGAGGTATCGGAAAAAATAACAGCAAATTTCAGAATAATGCAACAAAGAAACAACAAATTTACGTTGCAGGAATAAAATAAATTAATGGCAAATCAGATTGCTTTTGCACGAAAGGGTTATGTATACCGATTTCGCGAAATGGTTAATGTGTACTTTCTTCTGTTTTTTTTTTTTAAAGAGAGCGTATTCGAGATTAAATGCAGAATGGACGAATTGTAATTCGAATAATTGTATTTCGTCGTGTCCAACGCATATTTCATAACAATTTTAATAACGGCACATGATCGGTACATTAGTATACGTAAAGTTAGCGTAGAAAACAACGATATGTTTTACATTGTAGTTTCATTCGTTACAACATTCGATTACAAACACCCTCCATGCTGTAATATTACAATAAAGTAGTAATAAAAAATGTGCTTCTCGCTGTGCCCGAGGGTCGTTTAAATTTCTTTCTCATTGCTGCAAATGCCTCGTTCGATTTTCGCCCAATGTTCAATTCGTTTGTTGCAAATTCTCTGGCAAGTTCTTTAACATTGCAAAGGCATCTAAAAGGCGAAGCAATTAAATAGAGATTTTAATGCCTGGTCTTACGATTTCATGAAATTCTGGGATATTCTTGAGATTTACCGAGTAATATCACACTGACAAGGGAAAATCTCGAACCCGGAAATTCAAAAAAAATTCTGAAGCTTTGTGAATATGTATAGGATTTTCTCCTGATTATAACGCAATTTTTATTCGCTGCCCAAATTCACTCGAAGGGGGTGAAATTAACCCTTGAAAATTAGGTTATTTTCCGATTTTCTGGTATAACTCGCGAAGTAAGAGATGGAAAAAAATGTTTCACGGCCAAAGTTACTTCTTTTAATTTGGTTTATCATTTGGTAAAAAAAATTATTTAACAGTTCACGAGTTATAACAGAAAATCGGAAAGTAACTGGATTTTCAGGAGTAAATGCCACCCCTTTAGAGTGAATTTCGGCAGCAAACAAAAATTGCGTTGTAATCAGGATGAAATCCCCTACATTTTCACAAAGTTTCAGAATTTTTTGCATTTTCGGGTTCGAGGTGTTCCCCTGTGAATAACTTGACTTTCATCTCTTTTACAACCACCTGTTTCTCTAATACATTACCAACTACAGTACTACCCTCCTTAGTTAAAATGTCCTATCTAGCATTTTTTCAATTTTCAAGATATGTTGAAATATTTGAAGTTCCACACGTCTTTTACCTTTTAAGTAAAGTTAGAAAACCCTACGTGCTCCGTAGAGATCTAGAAACAGTCTAATGTATTCAACCTAACTGCTTTCCAGATAGTTAAAATATCCTATCTAAAACAATTAATTAATTGGTACGTTAATGATACATTACCTACTGGTACAGCTATTACAAAAAATTGTATGAGGCTGCTACGAAACAATGACAAAATGTTTCAATTTAAATGAAGAACAACGGCAGAAGGAAATGGTGAAAACTTCAGTTTTCTCGGTTGTTTCAAAATGCTAGATAGAACATTCAAACTAAGGAGAGCGGAGTAGACCATATGTAATTTCAAGTACACACAAACACTTCCACCAGTTTTACTTACTGCGGTATAATAAAACTTTTACTATCAATCACCAAAATTAGCCCCCGACTGACAACTTCCATACTTCACGCACGAAAAATCCTAAACAGAAAACCATTCTGAGCAACGCTGCAAGTAAACTTATTAAAGAGTATAAATCACTATAATAATAAAGATGACCCATTACCACAAACAGAACAGTAAATCGCGTTCCCCGTCGCTAGACGTTCACGCGAATAATTAAATTACTCCGAGTATTTCACAGTGATCGTTTCAAAAGTTATTTCGCATTAATTTTCTACCAACTTCCTCAGATATCCTTCGCTCAAACAAATATCGCCTCGATATTGGTTATCCCGTAGCGAGCGGTTCGTAGTAAAATTCCATGGTCGCCGTTCCTTCGAGTAGTTTTATTCATATTAAAATTATAAAATCCAAGAGAAATTCAAACAACCCTCGCTGCACATACTATACAAGTTACATATGCATACATATATATCGTATATAAAATAGAACGCCATTTAACCCTGCCGGTGGGTTGAAAGCTGGTCGAGAATTCCGATTTTCCTTCTACGGGTACGCGAAACCATTTCGAATCCCTTGCTCGGTGTTAACGAAGCTCAAGCTCGATTATCTCCAAGCGCTTACGCAAAGTCGACGTATCCAAGGTATCCTAGGGCCCGTAAGGCATCGATCATCGCTCACGCCTCGCGAGGCTAATCGCTCCCCAGCACGCTAATTAATAACATCGTTATCGTCCAACCCCGTAATTCTCCTAATCCGTAAAAATATACAAGGGACACCTGTCGCAACGTAGACAACGAAAGAACAATTAGAAGCTGGATAGGCAATCTCGAAATTCGCCTCGCTCCATTCCATATTTCTTTGGCTCTGCAGTTACGCTCGTGCAAATAATGCCGAACCCTTTAATCGAATCCCGATCTCGCCATATTCATGCAACAGTTACGGTTTATCAGCTACACAGGTGTCTTCAAAATACATAAGTAAATAATTCAAGTTTCTTAAGCAAGCGCTTTATATACTATTATAAATTAAAAATTTAGAAAATCCCCGGCGCAAAAAGAACGGCTTATTAACTGAAGAAGTAAGTTCCGGATACTTTAAAGTGCAAATCCAGGACGCGACAAAGATATCATGCCTCCTAATTAGACTTTAATCTCACGAGGCAATTATTTCATTATTTTATTACTTTTTTAATTATTTTGTCATTAGTTTCTTGGAATTAGGCTCTCAAGAGACAAAGTTTCATCTGTCGCGATTATTTTCATTATTTAAATTTAGTTGTTGCTGTGATTTTTGCCTCGCGATAGAAAAGTCATTGCATCAAAGACTTGCACCTTTACAAATACGAAATAACTTGTTATAAAATATTATTTATTTCTCCGTTATAGGTAGTATAGTCCCAACATGTATCCAGTTTTTTGATTTCATATTTTAAAATAACCTCTACGATTGAAACTCAGCTACTTTATAATCTTTATTCCGAATCCTTATAATATTCCAGAATGCGTCGGGGACGGCCGCGAAATGCTAACAAAGAAATGAAAAAGATACATACTCCTTTTTGCGTCGGGGTTTAAAGAAACGGATTCCTTTGAAAAAGGAGGGTTTTGCGCAAAACAATTTACTCCACGTCCGGGACTGTCCCTTCGTTCTCAAGTGCTCGTTACTTCTGACCACAGAGGAAGGATAGGAAAAATGATCGCACGACTCGCGTCAATTCGCTCGACTAGGTCACTGTACAGAATTGAGAAATGACTCTGTATGGAAGTTTGCAATCTCCAGCACATCCACGATAAATGCACGATACAAGACGGTCGCCTATACGTTTCATATCGATCGGCGTGTAATCCCAGCGTACGAAACCGTTTACAATTTACACGACGCCGCGGGTCGTAGTATCGCTAATTCCGCCAAGTCAGCCAACTACTTCTGCATCCTCCAAGACAATGGAAACTGCTCCGAACAGGCGGCTCTGAAATTATCCCGAGCAGCGTATCGGCGCGTAAAATACGTCCGTATCCCCGTTGCACATCATCAGTGACTAGATGCAATCTCGTGACTAGCACCACCTCGTAGAAAAGGCTAAAGACACCCGCGCGGCTGTATTTTTATGCAGCACGCTTTCCCGTCGACTGGCGGACAGACGACAGTTACGATTACGATAATGAGAAACGCTCTCGAATCCCCTCCCACTCTACTTAAAAATTTACGAAGGCACTTTTAAACGACACAAATGGGTAAAAAGAAATTAGACGCTTAAAGAGACTACACCCTCGCCTCACCGCGTCTCCCTATCCCACGCGAGCTGCTCCTTCGCGTTCACACTTTAATTAAAGGGTCTTCCTAGTGTCACGGCTGGAAAAAATATTGCACATTTGTGGGTTTATTCTATCACCTTTAAAGACTGTAAAAAAAAGAATTGTAAGTAAAGATATACCTTTATAGCGAAATGGGATTATCGGGAAGAGAACAATATCTTTCTGGATGCTCCTATTTCGCTATAAATGAATATTTCTACTGCCAAATTGTTTCTATAGTGTCAAAAGGTGATAGAATAAAGCTACAAGCGTGCAATATTAGTTTCTCTTTTTTTTATTTCCTGAAAAATTAAGTTTATTCAGCCGTCACACTAGATAGATCCTTTGAACAGACATCTCCCCGAATACATCGTGCAAGGATATTGTCACCACTCAAAAATATCGACCATTTACTTTCCCCTTCATTACGAAACAGACAATAAAATTTCGTACCAGTGATGTCAAAGGTTCTTCGAAAGATTCGATTATAAAAGAAACGTTTACGATCCCCGAGGCACGATAGTGGGAGAAATGGCATATCGAATCGTGACGATATTTCTACAAACACCTGATATATTCACGAGCGATCTCCGTCTGGGCAAAGTTTGACCGACGCCCCGTGCACCTATCGATAGTACTATCCGTGTGTGAAATAATATTCGCGGGTATAAGCTGTCGAAGGAAGAAAGAAGAGAGGGTACAAGGTACCCTGCGTTTTATCTATCACAAGCTGATTATTTATTTCCATATCGTGTGAAACAGGGGCTATACTGTGTAGTTAAGAAATACTGTTAAATCAACGTGGCTGATAAGCATGCGTGCTTATCGCTATTCACCGCTCAATGATTAAAATCATTTCAACGATCAATTAAAATCGACGACATTATCACCGGCCAATTGATAGCGCCGTTCAATTAATCGAACGTTGACCTCGAAACACCTTCTGCCGTTCGAACAGACTAAATCGCAAAGAGTTCGTGGCGATTTGTGGCTCGAAATGCGCGTATCCTTGCGAGGAGATCGTCGCCTCCAGAAGGGAATCAATATATTCCAATTGGCCGAATGAACAATAATGGTACAAAGTTCTTTAGCTATTAAAGTAAAATAAGGATAGCGCCGGTTACGGTTTCTCCAAAAAGCACCTTGCACGACCAAGAAGTCGTTCTTAGGATCATCGATCTCGGATACTTAGAAAAGAAGAATAGAACAAATGCTTAAATTACGAGACCCATGATCAAGTTTTGCATTTCGAACGCGTTGGGTTGGACTCTGCGCTCTCTAAAGCCGGGAATCCACTTGGAAGCAAAGCTAAGCTATGCTATGCTAAGTTTTAAAAAAGTAGCTTCAATAAATCCTAAAGGAATCGTTCCCACCAAAAGCTAAGCTAAGCTGTGCTAAGCGTTTTATGTTTCATAGCACAGCCAGACATAGAATTGCTTAGCATTCAGGTGTATTCCCGGCTTAATTCGCCCAAGGATGATTAGAAATTTCTGGCCGCGTGTTTTAGATCTTCCAATCCTCTGATTCGATTTAAAAGCGTGTACACGTGTGCGCCCCATTCGTCGCGCTAATATGTAGGCACTCTAGACGGCTCTCACTCGCTGAGAGCTATCCATTCCTTTTACAAACGATCTTGCTGACAATTTTCACGAACGACGGGGAACCACGAGGTACTTTGCGGAACGCTTCGTTGGAGAAACGTTCGACTAGTATTGCACAAATGTCGATTAAACGGTGGTGACGAACCCCCAGCTTCAACGAATAGTACACACGCTGGTGGATTCCCAGCTTGGCGAGGAGGACTTAAGATTTAGAGGATGTATAGTCTAAACTGAGTGACAAATGTTTAGTCGATCTAGGTCGAAAGTTAGAAAGGACTGTCGATTTTCTTAGCGCCAAGGAATGGAAACCCTTTGTTCGTCGAATGCAACGCGTGAACAAATAATATAATTACCTCTCCATATTCTTACTTCGATGTCCGCAATAGGCGTCCTAAGCGCACTTCCCCCAATTCCCACCATCATTTCGCGTTTTCGTCTCAGGTAATTGCGCAGTCTTCCAAAAACTCCTTGTCTGTACTCGACAGGCATATTCCACTTGCCAAAGCAGCACACTTCATTCTAACTCCGCCGAACTTAGTTCCCTCACTCATTCCGCCTAAACACCTTTCCCACAGTTCAGTGACTACTATGTGAACACCCTCCAAGTCTGCAACCCTCCTCGCACCACCCTATACACCCCTATACACGCACCGTACGCAGTCTCTTAATTTTCAATTCAATCAACATCACGCCTAATTTCGCACCTTTGCACTCGGTGGAGCTTCTCATCGAACTTCTCATCAACCGCCTTCTGAACCTACCCGCCGCTCCTTTCGACCCAGCAAACCAGAACTACCACAATAAAAGCTCCTGAAACAGTTCTAACCAGCGGCACACAACGGCGACGTGTAATAATAGTCGAAAGAAAGTTGAAAGCTCGCATTCTCCCGTGTCACCGACGTGTTCAAGGAATCCCTAAATTTACAGGATAAAAAATTTCGAAACATAATCGAGGACCTTGCAGCAAAAGGAGCACAGCTCCGTCTTTACTAACTTGGAGTAAATTAGAAAGAACTATTTATGAAACAATTGCCTTAACATGAAAAAGAGAACACTAAGTTCTTATTTCTATTTTTAAAAATATTAATATTAATATGCAGAATATTTTTTACGTATATTATAATACACGTCGTAACTAAAAAATGGTAGAAAATGGAGCTGCAACCCTCTCGCTGCAAGGTCCTCAGTGTATTCTCTGATTCCCGTCGCCCTCGCAGGCTTCAGCTTCCCTCCGACCATCGCTGCGGCCACCAAGTGCAAAGGATTGGCGACCCACCCTCTCGGCTAAAGTCGCGCGGATATTGCAACAACGAGCATCAACGGTTATTGTAACAACAGGCTCCCCATATACCGATTTAAAGACGGGTGTCGCCTCGGGAGGGTCGACACGCTTGTGCGCGGCGGTTCGCTGGCTTGCCGTGGCTTCTTCAGCGAGCCGAGAATACTACCATCGGCGGAAGGAATCGCTCGATTGTCCGTTACCGTTGCGTCGACGAGGGGCCGTCTCGCCTTGGCTCCTTGTCCGAGGAACGACGGCCGTGCCGCTTGCGATCAGTCGCGCTCCTTGCTCAGGTCCGATGGTAGGTCGCAGACGGACGTCGCCGTGGCCATCGTCGTCGCCGACGTGGTCGGCGATCGCGGCGACGGCGACAGATTCATCCTGGACGTGACCGGCAGCGACAGACCGGCGGCGCTCATCGCCACGTTCAGCGGTATCGTGATGAACGGCTGGTTACCCTGCGCGGAGTTCACCGGGGCTACCGTGCCTGCGAAACAATGCCAGAAAACCTCTACTTGGGGAACAGGAGGGAGGACAGGGAGCACCCGGCCGGGGGAAGAATTCGTTGCGAATCGCGCGACCATCGGTAGCTACCGTACGGTCGCTAACGTTTCCAGCGAATTAGCGCCGCGTCGGAGGGAACGGGGTGCAACAGGACTTAGGGGATTCGTGGTTTCTCACCTCCTTCTTGAGAGATTTGCACCGGCTGGCCGTTCTGCCCGATACCCAGTAGAACCCCTGGGCTTGGCGAGTAAATGACTGTCTGTGGCATCTGGTACATTATACCTGCGGACAATTATGGGCTCATTCAGGCTCTGGTAGATAAACGCGCGGTATCAATTCGAAGATTCTGTTAATGGGGACGACGAGGGGGATGTGGTTCGCTTACGTCGATATTTGGAATTGGGAGATATAAGATTCTTGGATTTCCTGCAACGTCTCTAGCGTTTATGGGGGAAGTCCTATCTAGGACGCTAGGAATAAGGTGATTCTTGGAATTTTTTTTTCTAAGAAACTGTCGAGCGGATCTTTTCCAAACTTTCAGGGTATTTTAGCTCACATTCGAACAACAAAAATTAATTTTTTACGTTACAAAGTGTTCGGTAGAAATGACCATAGGTATATAAACATGTTCGTTAGGACTCGCGCGCCGGAGTTGTAAAATGGCGATTGTAATGGTGGCCTCATTTGTTCCCTGAAATGAAGAAAGCAAGGATGTTCTTATTTCTAATATAATAGAAATAAGACATTGATAAATAAATTGAATTGAACAACTCTTTTTTCATAAATAGTACGAAACATCTTGGAGCAGGATCGTAAGTTTTTCTTTCAAGACCCACCAATTTGCCAACTTTTAACTTTTTTTTTCGTTTCTTAGGTTCGTCGACAATGTAATTATGCTGGAAATATGAAAATCCTTAGTTTTTTTATTTCAGGGAAGAAATGGGGCCACCATTACAATCGCCACTTTGCAACTCAGGCGCGCGAGTCCTAACGAACATGTTTATATATCTTCATTTCTACCGAACACTTTGTAATGTAAAAATTAATTTTTATTGTTTGAATGTTAACTAAAATACCCTGAAAGTTTGGAAAAGATCCACTCGACAGTTTCTTAGAAAAAAATTCCCAAGAACCCCCGCAAGCGCCCTATTAGTTTCGTCGCTTTCCTTTCGACATTAAATTTCGCGCGACGCTAAATTTAATATATCCTCGTGAAATTCAGACATTCCTTTACCTTAGGGGGCGTAACCTTAGCGGACCAAACGCGGAAACTTAAAGCCGGGAATCCATCTGGAAACTAAGCTAAGCTATGTTTTAGTTTAGCTTCTGGTGGAAATGGTTTCATAAGAATATATCAAAGCTACTTTTATTAAAACGTAGCATAGCATAGCACAGCTTAGCTTCCAGGTGGATTCCCGGCTTAATACTCTACGCAGGCCGCAATATTAAATAGTTAAACATCCAAATCAAAGAATTTTAATTTATCGGGTGAATTGGTTATTTCTCACATAGATTTACAATCGAAACCGGCTGGATGGCCAAATGCGGCCCGCGGGCTGCTCATCGCTGCTCTACTCGACCACTATTTCCACTGACCACTCATACAACATGCTCAAATTTGTCGAATACACCGTCAAGCAGAAAATAAACGTGGCGCGCATTTAATTACTTCCCCATCGACTAACCAAAAATCCCCTCTTACAGAAACATAAAAAAATAAATCCAAGTAGGACGAACGGGAGCAACGGAAACGCAGATCGAGGGGTAGGATCTTGTCGGGGATGGTGCGTCGTAGCGTCGCCGGTGTCGGCGGTTATCGAAATTCCGCCGGGGACAGTTTGCCGCGGGGAACAATGGAAGGGCGAAAAAAAGAGAGAGAAAAAAAGAACCGTACGTCATGCTGGCGATCGGTAAGTCGGATGGCATCCACTCCATATATTAGCATCGATATTTATGTGTACACCTGCATCGGAGCGCGGCTTTCGACCGGATCTTACTTCCCAGTTAGGCATCGCGTCGCTGTCTTAGTTTGGTCATCGCGGCCCGTACAACTCCTTATGTACTCCCCTACACGGATAACCTCGTCATCGCTCGCACACTTTTCGCATTTTAAGTGTCCTCTTTCCTTTATCTTCTCCCTCCTCGGCCCATCTGGCCTCTCTCTCTCTCCCCCTCTCTCTCTCTCTCTCTCACTCACTCTCCCTCCCCGTACCGCATCATGCGTTTACCTCTCTGATACCATTCTCCCGTTTCTACGCTCCTCTCTGTCTACCGACCTACCTGACTGATTGGATTGCACACGCTCGCCTCGGCTGCCTTACGCTCTAACGATTTTCCACGCCGAGGCTTTTACCGGTCCGCGATCCCGCGACTCGCGCGGCACGCCCACGAGCAAATTCGTTAATCGCCGCCGCTATTACCATTATCGTTTCGGCGCTACCGAGCCACAGGAGTGGACACCACCGCGGGATGGATCCTCGGAGTTTTTCGGTAGGTACCCGCTGGAAGACACCCCGAGCGACCGAGGGCTACTCGACGCTGGGCAATCTCGTCCAGGAATAGACGCGGTTTTTTCTAGTCTCTAACCTGGGTTGATAAGAGCCGCAACCTCTGATAGACTCACCGGAGTGATTTTTCGGGAGATCCTTGGAGACGGGAGAGTCCCCGTCGCTGGTGTCCCCGTCGCTTTCATTGGCGCAAGTGTCCGACCTGGGTGACGTGCCGTCTTCCTGAAACGATACAGAAATGTCGCTGGCTAGTACGTGGGTCGTGAATACGGAACGACGAAAGCATAACACACTCCGTTGCGCAATGCACGCACAAAGTACAAAAACACCACCATATTTGCGATTTGAAAGTGTCTTCCATTTACGCGCCAGGGTTCCAGGAATTTCGTAATAATTACCAGCCGAGGCTTCTTCGCGCGTTCAAGCATAGTCGAATGAAAAACCTTCGATAATACCACGCGCTACCATGTACAATCGCCGGAGTTCCCTAGGTTCCTTAAGCATAAGCACTTGCTCTGGGGCTCGATGAAGCATACGAAAGCCGGTATGAATCAGATTTTAATTTCGCCCGGCGTAGGTATATTAAGTTTCCCGCGAACGCTCGATACGAAATTTATGAATCATCTCGGCGAGGCCCCGCAAAGTCCCAGCGAGTTTTCGGCCGGGGGCAGCTCCATTTCGAGCGACGAAAGTCTGACCTCGTCTGAGAGCGATCGAGGAGGATCCAGGCTGTCGATCGCGATCGGACGGCGGCGTTAGCAGTGATGTATAAACAGCGGTGTGCGCCAGAACTGTAACGGGCCGTAAATTCCAGTCCCTTAACGAGTGGCGGAGCGGAGAACGAGGCGGATGATAGAACGCGACCTGTAAATCGTAGATAACGCCCGGGCAATAATATCGGCCAGCCAATCAAACCGGCGGCCGGCCAATCAATCAGTCGAGTCCTAGGGAGCGAGCAGAGCCAGCGACGAAACAGCCGCGGAGCCCGGCTTGCCTACCTAACCGACCTAGCAGGGAGAGATGCGCGAGCTTGTTCGCGCGCCTTATATGGCCATCCGCGCGGCCCCAGCTCGCGCACCGCGCTTCCACGGCAGATTCTCACAAATTTACGCAGGACTACGGTTTCCCCGGGTGACTTTCTCTCCCCCGGACCCGGCCGGCCGGCCCGCCGCCACTTTTTTTCCCAACGGGTGCAGCCCGCGGCCGGGCAACCTATGCGCTTACACATGCACTTCGACTCCCCTCGTTAGGGACTCTCGCGGCGCGCACATGTCGCGGGCCAGCCAGCCGATCGGCCTTTGCATTCGAGAGAAAGCAACGAGCCGGCCACCGTTTGCTACCCACGGAGATTAGGAAGCACTCCTTGCGACGGATCGAGGCGGGCGCATTCCAGGAGCCGCGGACTCGTGCACCCGTTCGCGAGTTCGCCTCGCCGCGATCGACGGGGCCAACCGCGAGGGGGGCCAGCCAGCGCTCGCGTGGACACTGGACACTTCTCTTGTTCGGGATTCGGCGGAGCTAGACGAGCTTCAGACGGAATGTCGGTGTACACGGTATGGGAAAACATTGCCACTGAGATGGATTTCTGGGGATCGGAAAGTGGCCGCGACGTATCGATTGTACTCCGGTGTCGACGACTCCGCGGCGCTGGGCCCAGAATTGATATTCCCAAAGTGCGGCCACGGTGGTGAGAGAGAAGAGGGAAACGGAGGCTCTCTCCGCGTCGGAAGCTTGATTTCTGATCGGGACCACCGGCGGGCCGCAAAGGACGTCTGAAAGCGTGGAGGGCTGCGAAAGCCGAGCGGCCAGGCGTTGTCGGCAATCACTTCCGAGTCGCATTTGTACCCCCCATTACCACGGGTGTGTGTAGAAGGCGCGACAAAAACCGGCATTCCTGATTCTTAAGTTGGACTCTATATAAGTATCTGCCATCGCGAACATTGCCTGTATATGGCGACAACCAGGCTTTGACAAAGGTGACCGTATATGGTATTCTGCTTCCACCTTCCATACCTTCTCGCTCCTTTTCTCTATCTTTCTCCCTCCCTCCCTCCTTGCCTTCCATCTCCCCGCCATCTTTCTCTTTCCCTTCCCTTTCAGCCCTCCCCCACCTGCCTTCTGCCCTTCTCTCTTTCGCCCTGCCCCGGGTCTTCTTGCGCGCCGTTGCCTCCTGGTCTCCACTCGTGCCCGATCCACCCGGGGTGCCTCCACGGCGAAATGCATCATAATCGTTAAGTCGTTAGATCGTAAATCATGGCTTCGAGCCCCACCCCTACCCGCTGTAAGCAGCCCGAAACCGCCGATGGACGGGTGAAAAAAACCAGGGGGGCGCTTCGAAGCGTGCTCCGCGGGTTGACGGGGTGCTGGCTGGCGATCTGGAAACGCGAGGGCCAGTCGCTCGAACCTTGCTCTCTTCCTTCCCTTCTTCTATTTAGCCGGCGATAGTCACTTGCAAGTGTAGTGCTCTCGGTTAGATCGGCAGCAGCGTCCTCTGAAACTTTACCTTCGGGGTGGCTCTGCCTGAGGGCGCGTGAATCAGAAGAGGGTGCAACGCAGCAAATTCTGTATCCGATTCGCTCGCGTGATTAACGGTCGCCTGAGAACTTTTAAACGCTGTGCACCCACGTCCAATGGAGTTGAACCGATGTACGATTAAATTAGTGCTCTATAGGGGTGCTGGAACGTGCTCCAAGGCACGGAGGACTCTGTTGCTCAAGTAGATTCTCCAAGATCATAAAACATCGCGCGGCGATTCGGAGACTGACCTACCTTGTAAATCATGCTGAAAAGATGATTGGCAAAGTGGAATATGTTTAGCGGAATGCTTCTGCTTACAACGATGACGCTAGCGTTAATTATTTAAGGTTTTATAGCGCACCGAGGAATAATAATATCGTATCTGCGCTTTTGTTGGCCTCCTTCTTGCCAGTTTTGTAAGGGTAGGATTTTACCTGAAGCTCCTGGGCGGAAAGAATTTTCTAGCATACGTAATAAGTAGCAACTCTGACATGTTAGTTATTATTTCCATCTCGGTCTTCAACGACACTACTCATCCATCTACATTATTTACACATACAACAACGAAACAGTTCTCCCAGCCATGCGAAGTAACAAATTTGATTAAACCTAGCTCCTTTAAAACTCAATCTTCTCGAAGCCACTTTCGTCGCAAGGCTAACTACCGAGCTACTCAACCGACGGCCCGTTAACAAACGTCGAGCGAGCCCGGTCTCCTCGAGCCATTGGGACCCCGAGGCAGCTCACCCCTTCATTCCTCGAAGCAATCGTTTCGAGTCTCGAGCTTCCGTTGCTTAATTTCTGCTACTTATCAAATATCTCCACCAACGCCCTATCGTCCTGGGGGGTTGCAGATCTAATTCGAACCGACGCGACCCGGTCGGACACCTCGCGCTCGACTGTCCGCCGCTTCCTTCTTTAAGTTCTACGTTACTATCGTCGCGGGGGTGCAGCGACGAAGGGCGAAGGTATCGTGAAAACCGGGGGCTCTCGCGTTGCTCTCGCCGCGCAACAGGTGGGTGTCCCATACCTACCTGCTCGTAAGAAACTGTCGCCTGGTGCCGAGCGCCACTGCTGGCTCACGCGACTCGTGCTGGGACCCGCGGCCCATTTTCAAGAATGATAATATCGTACGGCGTGCGTGTGTGTAATATAAATATTATCACAGTATTTTACAGTACACTATTTACACATGTGATACATCGGTGGTTACCGTACAATTCGTGGTCACCGTTTCTCAGGATTATAAATCGTAAGATTAATATATTATTTGTACTTTGTGCGTCGACGGACGGGGGGTGACGTTGGGGGCGGCGGCGGAGAGGGGTGAGAGACAAATTCTACGCATCGTTTATATTTCCAATCGTTAGACACTGTCTCTCCCATGTGCCGTCGCGCGTAATATGCTCGTCCCTTCTTTCCACGCGTCCACATTAAACACGTCTCTCTGCCTACGCATATACCTGTTCATATTTTGTTTTTTGTCTGTTTAATGATCAAGCGATACAAAGAGAAAAACAACACACGGCACATACACGCGCGCGCGCGCGCGTAAGCATGCATAATGCGAACGGGACGAGTCGGGTTGCTCCTCTGCTCGGAGGGTTGGGGAGGGGAAGGGTGCGAGATGCTAAGACCAGAGGGAGGTGTAAGGGAAGCCGGGAGGGAGGGAGGTGGTGGTGATTCTGGGAATTAAATTAAGGGTGTTTTAAATACTAGCTACTTAATCTACGAAAATAGAGAAAATAATTGTAAAAAAAAAAAATAGGGGAGAAGAAGAAGAAAATCAAACAAACAAATACTACACATGCCACTTTCAGTACAAAAACACATTACGGACACAATGTACGATGCACAACAACGTATATATATATATAAATATATATGTATAAATTCAATGCGCAACAATGCCAAGCGTGCACCGCCGGGTCTACTGGCTCGGACTCGCACCCACGTTATTCAACGATTTCTCGTTTCTTCGGCGTGTTTTCTTTTTTTTTTTGTTCTCGTCCCGGGGAAAGGCGGAACACGCCTCCACCTGAACGACATGAGTATTCTTTTCCCTTTTTTTAAACAAAAAGAGCACGCCTCCGGTGAGGATCTCTGTTGGCGGAGGGGGGGGGGGGGGGGGGAGGGGGGGAGCGGGGAGTGCGTACGGATGCATCGATCCTTCCTTGATTCTAGCCTGGGGAATCCCGCGAGCTAGGTACGATTGTTACAATATAAAATACAGTCGCGCGGCGTGGAAACGAAGCCAACCAAGTCGCCAGTCGCTCTGCAGTCAGTCGATCGCCCACTGGACTTGCTACCCGCTCGCTTCGTGATTGCTACACCGCTCAAATTAATCGGAGGATCATCGTCCGCGACGATTCATGGAGTGTTTTGACGATCTCTTAGAATATTCATCCTCGTATCGTGTGAACGTACGATCACAGATCTGTTCGGATGAATTGGAAGTAATAACTAATCGCGAGAGATAATGTCCCATAGAGGCGAGATAACGTTGCTGGAGCAAATCTTTCTTGAGTCACCGAGTATTTTGTTATTTTTACTGGATATCTCGCGTATGCGGCTTTTCGTACCTCCGAGTGCGTGATCCTTCGACTATTTTAAGCAAGTCTCTATGAGAATTTGTTGGAGCTAAGAGACTTCTGTGGATATATTTTTCCTAGAACGGCTGTTCGCAGACTTGGTTCGCCTCGACTCCCCTCGATTAGTCGTTGCTCAGCGTCGATCGATCAACTTTTACAACGTATTTACAAGGTCTATAAATAAATAAGAAGAAAGATTCCGTCGCCGTAAGGTATTATAAATACGATTCGAGCGAGCACGAAGACGTGGGGGAGGACACACGCGAGTACGAATATACACGTCTGATCGAGTAAATTCATCGCGTGAGCTGCTACCCTAAACCTCTCTGTCTCACTTCTCCTTTATCCGTTCAATGAATGTTACTCCCATCGACGCTAGCCCTCCGTTAAACGTCTTATCTCGTAAAGAAGCACAACTCGAACGGGCACGTCGCCCCGTGACTCCTACAGTATCGTAGAAAAAGTCTTTGGACTCGGATTAACGCGCAGATCCAGCCATCGATTCGTCTTTCTCGAATCTCCCATTCCTTCTTCCCCTCGGATCGCATATTCCCTTTGGCCTCCTCATCTCGTAATCAATGGAATGCAACAAGGACTAGCCGAATTCATCATATCCTACAAAAATCGCGCACCGTTTTTAAAACACCGAAAAATTCAACATCGAACTCTGTACAACACTGCTGATGGAATCTGGCCATTTCTTTCTACAATTCTATGTACGTCCTAGCGTGGAAAAGAAGACGAGCTCCGTCTCGGTAATGATTTCTCGGCGAAGCCCCGGATCGTTAAGAGCAACGAGTCAGCCCGATAGAAAAGTCGTAGATCAGAAGCAGGGCCGGTGAATCTCGTATACGTTACAGTGCGCGTCCACTGGACTAGATTTGTACGTTGGAGACGGGGCAGGCAATACCGTTTCCTTGCGAGCAGTTTTCATCAGCCGTCGCCGATCGATCAGCGATCCCCAAGAATTATCGGGAGACCCTTTTCCCTGAGAGCCTGCCCCGTCTATCCGTAGCGCGCGATTGTGGGACACGAATGGCTTTCTTCGCGCATTAAGTACCGAAACCTGCTATGTTAAGCACCGTCGAGCCCGTCCTAAGGATGACAGGTGTCCGTAGAGCCTTCACGGGCAGTACCATTCAAAGAGGAGTTAATTGCTCGGACTCTTTTTCAACGACCCACTCGTGACGAATCATCGTCCCGTGCAACTGTATCGACAACTGTGCCCGGCGATTAATTTAAGGGAAATCGTTCCAACGTATCCGACACCGCGCGTGTTACTTACACTCTACACCTTCTAAATATCATATAAGAATGTTTAATAGTAGTATTAGTTAATGTCCCTTTCTTATCTCACGAACTCTAGAACGCTATAAATAATATGAATCTCGATTTTAATAAATACTAGAATAAAGAGAGCACTGGTGTCCCGAGTATCTTGGACTTCGATAAGTTCACCGATAGCTTTTGGTCCCGAACACGTTTGCGAAGTGTAATAAATACTAGCCACCAGTTGTAAGAGTGTCTGCGGGAGAAGTCGATAACGCTTAATTCAGTTTCAAGAGCGATCCTAAAATTAAGCGCTAATGCGCGCGCTAATCTGCATACTGATTGGAGGCGGGCAAACGCGCCGCACGAAAAGAAAATAACCGTACTTTCATCGGCACCGGATGCGGTGCGCCTCACCGAGAATTTCGATACCCGGCGTCCGGAAAAGAAAGTCGGATGTCGCCCCCGGAACTTGCTCCGTCGGCGCTGATTCTTTATTCAGCTTGCGCGACGCGCGATTTAACGTCCACCGAACGACACGTTCTCGATAACGAGGCACCGAGGAATTATAATTCCTTTTAACCGGCTCTGTCGTTTCGACCCAGCCACCACTACGGACGCGACTCTGAAGCGCGTTTGGCGACGCGAGGCTCGAGTCTTGGACGGAACTGGAGGCCTTCGAGAGCCCGATGATCGTGAATACACTAAGAAAGCCAGGAAACGGAAGCACGAAGAACGTTCTCGCGAGCCTAGAACCGTCTCGCGGTCTGACGCTCCTGACTGATTCTACTTCGAACCCCGATCACCCTCGCGTTGCTGAAACTACCAAGTGGAGCTCGAGAGGAAGAAGCGTCTAGAGGCATTTAGAGTCTTTGTGGGACCTCTACCGCGATTGTGGAAACTATTCTGATTGCCACAGCGGATAACCAGTATTCGACAACTGCGAGGGATTTGCAGAGGCTGAAAGAAGTATAGTGGGCCGCTTGGGGCACGCGTAAGGTGACATTCTTGGGGCATCAGTTGCCAAGTGTGCTCTTCGACACTTACTAAAAGGTTTCATAGGCTCGATATGCTTAATATGCTTCCTGCGATGCAAGTTCAGCTGGTCGATGATGGCCACTTCCCTCGGTTGCAACGAGGGGAGCCTTGTTTTATAGACATGCAATAGCTGAACAACCCTCACCGACCACTCAACCCTTGCGCCGAGTGTAATCCCCCTAACACCCTACATACTGTCTTCCCAGACACTTGACTCCCGACCCTCAAGTATACTGTCTCCAACCTCTGTTACTCCTGCACCCTTCTCATACTTCTTCCACCCACCTCTAAGCAGCTAATCGCGAGTACCCTTTACCAACGTATCGACACAACGATGCTCGATCGCTCCAACAGCCTTTTAGACATTCGTCAACGCATTCAGTGGCGTGGACGATTTTCTCCCGTCCTCGTATCTTCTAGAAAACGTAGAAATTATTATCCGCGTGCCCTCGAGTATTTCCGCGAGGCGAGTTGAAGCGGAACAGGGGTTGCCAGAAGTGGGAACGATAATTCGTAACCCGTCCCTGTTGGTCCCAGGTTCTGGCATCCCTGAAGCAAAACACTCCCCCGCGGTGTCCAGCTTGAAGAGGTTCGACTCTCTCGAAATAGAATCTCTCGCGTTTCTCGAAAGCTTGGGCCACTGAAAGCGCGGACTACGCCGAAGGAAAGACACGATCCCTCCTCGGGTGAGAGTCACGGGAATCGAGAGGGCAGCCACCAGGCGGCTGGGCGCGTGGCCGGTGGCTCCTCGTAGACGCGCGATGAGCCGGGGGGCAAGCGAGTGCTCGTTCGAGTGGGGTGGTACTACCGTTGGGGATGCGAGTGCGACATGTGAGGATGGTAGGCGGCGTGGTGGGGCGGCAGGGGCGAGGGGCAGGACTGCTGATATGGGCCAGCGGCGAGCATCGGGCCCGGGCTGGAGCATGGTACCAGGTGCGAGCTCGGCGAGGCCGCGTGCGCATGCGCGATCAGGTGCGCGTGCTGCGCGTGCGAGGGTGGCGCGTGCTGCGAACCCGGCGGCGGTGGAGGCGGCGGTGGTTGCGGATGGCCAGGAGGCCCTCCGGTCGGACCGCCACCAGGGTACCCGCCGTGGAGCGAGCCACCGTGAGGCGAGCCATACACCAGTTGCCTTACTTTCTGCTCGTCGTCGGCTATGTTGTAGGTCAGTTCGGTCTCCTCGAACCCGGTCGCGGACATCCTCTGGTCGCCGGACGAGCCGGAGGTCGGCGGGTCCGGGCTGTTCAGGCAGGTCTGGATCAGTGCCTTGCCGGCCTCGCTCGTTATCATCGGCTGCAGCTTCCGCGTCGCGAACGTGTACACGTGCCCGGTCTCGCTGGCCACCAGCAGCATCACCTGCGTACCTGTCAGCGTCGACAACTCGTACGCCTGCAACCAGAGATAACGATTAATTAGGGATGCCTTTTCCACTCCCTGTACAGATCGTCTCAGTGATTGGCTTTGGAGCTCTCTTACTCGGGAGCTTCTTCACTCAGATTGATCTTAAGTAGAATGCGGTGAGATCGTTTCGTGATTTCCGGGGGTTATAATAGTTTTATGGTATTTCCGGGTGATTGAGGGTGAAATATCGGTGTAGAATCTCGTTCATCTGGGGACATCGGTTCGAGGTCTTTTTAATTCAAACACTAATTTGGTTTTGGAAAGACTGAAGTATGGGGGTAGTAGTTGAGGCATAGAGAAGCTCTAATGGAAGTGTATCGCTGATTATACTGATAGCAAATATGCACTAGATAGCAAGTATCGTTTTTTTTTTTTACAGAATTCTACAAGTCCTCAATTTTAGGAAAAGGTGACTTCATTTCCAATCACCCCCATAATCTTCTGATTCATCTTCACCAGACTTTGTCTCCTAAATCAAGCCCCCATCATTATTGCGCTCTACATTTCGGAGTATCTCTCTCAAGAAAAGCAGGTTGAAAAACCCTCGAAATTTTCTTAACGATTTGCGTCTAACTATTCGCCTCAGCGAATTTCGTAGGTTTCACAAGTTTTCCGTAAATTTCTAACACCCTCGCGGGCATTGTGTATTGAACTACAAGAATTAAACCAATACGAAGACCTTCGCGTTCCAAATTTATTTAGACAGCTCCACACGAAAAAAGGGAATCGTAATTTGAAGAATATATTCACACTCGGATCCTTGAAGAACGAAAGCAACACCTGCTAGGCCTCTAAACGTGTAACGTGTACGTACCTTGAACGCTTGATGTATTCAGAAATCTTTGTGGAGCGCGTTTATGCAAATCCCCGCCGCCTGCGCGACGATTAACGCGCGATTTTTATAAATAATTGATTCGAAACGAGCGAAGGAAAAACTGCGCCTGCATTTTTCCTCCGGAGATCATGCCTTTAATGACACGACGATTATCGAGGTTCCCTGAAGCGCTTCTTGGATACGCTACGGATGGGATTCAGCCTTTTTGCGGCGAAAACCAGCGTTTGTATGAAAATACATTGTACTTTTAATTACGGCCTGAGCAGTTGAACTTGTTAACAAAAACCACGCTAGCCGAGGGAACAACGCATCCGTGGCATGAAAATGGATGAACATACTGGAACGTTATGAACTCTCCTTGGCTTTATCTTGTTAGATCGAAAGACTGGTGCATATTTAACGTGAAAGAAAGTGTTCTGTAAATGAACTGTTTGCAGTTCACGAGCCGTAAATGCAAATCCTGCGATTACAAACGATCTCAAACAATTGCATAGAAAAATTACGGAAAATCAATTGCAAATTACTATTCGCAATTTTCTATATCATTTAAGATTGCTTGGAAGATTCTTGATTTTTTAGAATTTTTTCTTCAGAACGATTAAACTCTCTTTCTCTGTGTCGCAATCATATTTCAATGCGCGTTGAAGATTCACCAGCGGCGTTGAAAAGAATTCAAATAACGCAGGCAGTGTATTTTTTAGCGTGCATTGTTAATTCACATGAAAAGAGCGAATTCAACTTAAATTTCCCTCTCTGTGATACCGTTGTACAGCAATTATGTCAGTCTCGTGTCAAAACATGGCTAAGTATAGAGACCCCGTCTTCAGAAAAGGGGAACAATCTATCTTTGGTTTTCTAAATTCGTATGAAAGATGCAATTTGCTTTAGGTTCTTCTACGGATTTAGATACGACGGCGTTTGGGTAAAATAAGCGACTGTGAGGCGAGATCACCGTTAATAATAAAAACTCCAATTTGAAACAATACCGAAGTATTTCAGATCTCATTATTACACTGCTACGCGTACTCTGTTCTAGAAAAAAATTAACATTCAACGATATTGAGCTGTGCTTTTCTCATTGAAACACTTAAAACATAAATGAAAATAAATTAAATTGCTATCCATGAGGCGGAATCCTGTTTTCCCAAATCTACCAACTAACGAGGTTCGTGCTGTGAAATTCGATAGCGCAGATTTTGTATTCGTGCATTGGTAAAGTATTGGCGAAAAATAGAGGTAAATGAAACGTTATAATCAGAGTTGAAGAGGTATGAATGTTTTCAGCGGACCCACGGAACGAGTCATGTAACGATTGCCAAAATCTGCTGTGCCAGCGTGGTCGCAACCGATTTCCGGTGACAAAATACGTGGCACCCAGTGGCGACGGTTTTGCCCAGTGTATTTTCATCCAAAATACACGGACAGGTTACTAACGAAATTCGCGTCAGCGATGGCACAGTTGTCAGCCGTAAATCGCGCGCTCGCCAAAGTCATTGACCACGCGGCAGCGATGCGCGTTTCTTTCCTTATTCTATCCGGTTAATGTAAAAATACCATACGAAATTTCGTTAATTCGAGCCTACTATTGAATTTATCGTCACAAAACATCTGTGCAGAGGGATGACGAATGAAAAGTTATTTAAACTGCTCTATATCACGACTGATCGAAATGTTCGAGTGACTTTTTCCTGGAAATTTCAATTGGATCGTACTGTTGCACGGTTTCCTAATTTGAATTTCGCGCCACGGCCATGCGGCGCGTTAACTTTAAAAAAAAAATGATAAAGGAATAAGTTTCCAATCACCTCGCCGTGTTTGAAAGAGATATCTAATGTTTCCACGCTACTTTGACCGTTCGGCCTTGAGTTAACAAACTTCGCATTTCATTAAGCAGTCGAACAGTATTCTTCGTCAAATGATTTTGTTCCAAAGCAATACCATCGGGAGCCGAATAACGAAGCCATTTTTTGTGATCGCTGAACCGTGCGAACTTTTAAGCAGAATTTACGTGGGTTCGAAGCTGCGTCGATAAGGAAGAGGGCATTTCGCTCGCAGTATAGGGAGTAAGTGACACAATTTGGAAACCGGCTTTTCGGCGGAGCTTCCGGTCTCCGTGTGAAATTCGAACGCACTGCGGCGCCTCGCCGCGAGGGGGGCAGTGTTGCGATCGCACGATTCGGTAATCGATCGCGACGATCGACGGACGGCGGCGACGGGCGCAGCGGCAGGTTAATTACAGTGTGCGTGGAAATGGAGCGAGGGGTAGGGGCCGCGGATACGAACCTTCTTCATGATCCCGGTTTTCCTTTTGGAGAATGTGGTGTACCTCCGCAGCTTGTTGTCGATATACTCCATTTTAATCTTCACCCGTCCCTTGGTCTTCTTGCCGTTCGACGGGGGTGACTTTTTCGGCTGGCCAAGGCTCGTGAACGACTCGTCGAGATTGTCCGGCACACAGTCCGCGGACATCGACATGCCCTGCTGCTGCGATAGCGCTTGCCG
This sequence comes from Andrena bicolor, assembly GCA_960531205.1. NCBI lineage: Eukaryota > Metazoa > Arthropoda > Insecta > Hymenoptera > Andrenidae > Andrena > Andrena bicolor. Next base: position 51,031,182 of record OY482664.1, on the reverse strand, counting down.
CGCGTTGCTGTCATCGTAACATACGTCCGACGTGGTCCTCTTGATGCCCCTTTGCACGGATCCGACGCCGGCGTTCGGCGCGCCCGCTGCCGCGGCCATCATGGTGGCGCCACCGCGGCTTATTTGAGAAGTTGTTAGCTGGGAGGTGGACGGTCGGCCGTACATTTCCGAGCCAGCGTCGCTGCCTATCATCCCCATGCTGTAGCCAAGGCTCGCGTACCGACTGTCTCTTCCGCCGCTAGGGTTGTCCATTACGGACCCGCGCACATTTATTCCCTTTCCCTCGGCCCTTCTCCGCCACGGAATCGCGAATAGTCGGCGCAATGGTTCCCACGTGATCAACCATCTAGAGGAACACGGGACAACAACGCGCACTGCACGAGCGCTCCCCGCGAACTGAATGCGCGCCGAGTATCGTAACTTGACCTACGTGCTAACGCGATGCCTCTGCGCGTTCCTGCGCGGCTCTTACCCCCACCGCCGGCCGAGCACGCCGCGGAAAACTAGTCCGCTCTATCGCGGCAGCATTTCCCGCGGGAAGATCGGCGGAAATTCCTTCGCAGGAAAATCGCCGGTCACCCGGTTCACCGTCCCCCAGTGGCGAATAGTTTTCGCGCGGCTCCGATATCCCGAAATCCACCTCGGAAAGATCGCGCGCAGTGATACAAGAATCGACGAGAGGGCGTCCCCGGCTGCCATATTTAGAAGTAGACGTTACCATATTAGGGAAAGTTTGCCAAATATGGTGAACAGAGGTGGTCCTTCCTTTTCAAATGATCACTCGGCGCGCCGCGACAAAACACCAATCCAACTGACAGTAGCGCTTCCTGCACGCCTCTCCTACCCCTCCTCTCTTTTACCGGTATGTTCTTCCTATTTCTACGTGCTTACTAAAACATAAGGCTGATAAGCGGCTCCTCTCTGTGCGGGGCCGCTATTTCTTGCCCGTGTACAACGCTAACTCTCGCGATCCAGGCTAATTTGTTTACGTTCGAATCCGGGAACGTGTCGGGGCTTCTGTTCGATTCAAAGCTGATCCAGGGATGAGCAGAAAATGATAATGCGGGTTAGGGTGCACGAGCAACGGCTGATAGTAATCGCCGCTCGCTCGTTGCAGCATGGTATTGGTTTTGGGGGTGTTACTCTTCATCCCGGTGAATGTCCGTGCAACGATGTCCACATGGTCTTGACGTGAATCACGTTTTAATATTTATAACCGAGTATATGCGTAGAACGTGCTTCATGTTATGTAGGATAAATCTGTGAGCTTTATAGAAGTGAAGCAAGTTACGGGTAAAGGGATTGATACTTTGCTATATCCATATTAATGTCCTCCTACATATGCAAATCTTTCGACATACCTTCTTATTTTTATATGCAAATTCGTCCATTTTAAGTATCAACAGTTGATACAGCTTATGTATGATTATCACTACACAGTAACATATTGTTGCTGTAGCATACATAAGGACATTAAAATGCATCTATGATGCATCTGTAGTAACGGTACCAACTATATTCCTCGGAATTTAATTTCACATGCGTATAATGCGTTCCATAAAATGTCGAATGGTAATTATGTATAAGAATTTGTAGGTTCTAGTAACTGAATTATAAAAATTTATTGGGATTCTGGTAGAATGTATTTTAATAGAATTATGTATAAAATAAAGTATACATCGAAGTAGACTTGTATCACATTTATTGTCGTGTTATAATTAGTCTCCTAAAAGTAAAATCGTTCGCGCGATAGAAAATAATTTATTCACCAGACGCTATCGTGTGTGCTGCGGAGATTAGAGTGTCGTGAACCTCGCGAGCGTACGCAACTTGTGCCCTTACGGTCATTAAGAACTGAGGATAGGTTAAAGCAGGACCTTCTTGCGCCGCGACTGTGTCAGTACGTGTTGGTATTACAGATACCGGTAGATATCGTAGAGAACTAGAATTTTGTGATAAACATTCTATGGAGGTCTTCAAATGCAATTCTATTTGATCGCAGATAGAATAAAATTCTTCCATATTCTTGTTGAAACGGTGGTCGGGTTGGTCGATACCCTTCGGCGATCCGACGTCTACCAGACTATTCTGGTGCAGCGTCTGGGCAGCGGTTTTCAGAGCTATGGCTAACGATTCCCTTAGGGGGCCGATCAATGATTTTACTTTAGAGATATTGTCGAGCTTCTCTTGCGTCTGTTGCTGCTGCTGCTGTTGCTGTTGCTGCTGTTGAACTTGCTGCGGCTGCGCTTGCTGTGGATTTTGAGGGATTTGAGGATTTACGGGCTGAGTCATTTGCCCCACCCCGATTGTTCCTGGTTGTTGAATAGGAGGAATATTCATGGTGGCTCTAACAATGGAACAATTAGGAAAGAATTACATATAACTTATACAGAAAGAATATCGTGAAAATATGGTTCATATGCTTATGTAATTCCGATCGTTGCTTAAATAAATTTCTAATATTTCGGAGATTACGAACTTTAATTCACCAATTATTACAATAGTATATAGATATAACCTTAAATCACTATTGATATACTTCAATACAATCTGTTGCTATGTTAAATTTATTTCGTAAGTTCCAAGGTATCGTTCACTTTAGTGCAACAGAAATAACGCAAACGGACTTTTACCTATTTTCTTGCTAAACACTTATAAAACAAGCAAAACGAACCACTGCATTTAAATATGTTTTGTTTTCATGTTTTTAACTGAAACTTAAGGACATTCAGATTGGGATTCCGTGGTGATGAAATTCATAACCAGAGGGCCAATAACACCAGTAAATTCTCGCAAGCAGTCTAGCACGTCGAATTCAAATTTATAATTCTTTGTTAATTCTGTTTGTTTTCAAGCCCGATATTTCGAAATTAATAATGCTTACTACCTATATTAAAAATTATTTTTATTCCTTTACAAGAAGGCCTTATTCATCATTCTGACTAAATAATAGATTTTAGATCTAGTGTATTTTCAATAAGCTAGGTTTTCCTGAACGCGACTGAATTTCAAAGTCGATTTTCTCGAAAATGAAGCGCAATAACAAAAAATTTTATTCTTTTTTCTCGACTTATTTACTTGTTATAAATAAAAAAGAAAGAGTAACTTTTTTTCATATCGCGCTTCATTTTCGAAAAAATCGACTTTGAAATTTTTGACGTTGCGTTTAGTCGCGTACAGGAAAACCTGGCTTAATGAAAATCACGGGCAATTTGGGCGTAAGTAGAATTCGCCCAGTATTTCACATTGTGAATTTATTTATAAACCATTCATATTTTTATTACGAACTGTCTCTCCAGAAATTCAAGAAGAAGCGGAAGAAAGACTACGCGAGGAAATCGTCAAGAATGAAATTGAAAACGCCGTTATCAAAAGCAAGTCTTACGGTTTGATGATTGTTTCCCTTCTATTGCTTTCTACATAGTTCGAAAGAAATGTATCATGATCGTACCGGTCAGTGTCCACAAAATTTGAATATGCCGTTTTATTAACAGCGTGAGAATACAGTCAGAACGTGCCTTTCAGTCATATTTATGGTTAATTTGATTCCAAGATGCATATCAAGTCTATGGTACTAGACGGATTTAAATCGTACGGGAAAAGAATCGAAATACATGGGTTTGACAAGGAGTTTAATGCGATCACAGGATTCAATGGTAGCGGGAAATCAAACATTCTGGATGCAATATGCTTTGTCTTAGGTATTACGAATCTTGGACAGGTATATAATTGTTTCTAACGATCTTATATATGTTTAACCGTAACCTGAACATACTTCAGTCTTCCAAATGTAATTAATTATTTTACGAAATATAGTCATAAAAACTGAGGTCACATTTCTTATGAAAGGAAATCCCTCTCGTGCCTCTCAGACACACCTGTTTCTATGTAATTACGAATAAGATTTACATATTTCACTTCACCGTTACAGGTGCGCGCAGCGTCGCTGCAAGATCTAGTTTACAAGTCTGGTCAAGCGGGTATTAAGAAAGCCAGCGTTACTATAATATTCGATAATGCTGATAGAAGCTCGTCCCCTATGGGGTACGAACATCACAATGAAATAACTGTCACGAGGCAAGTGATTATCGGCGGTAAGAATAAATATATGATCAATGGAACTAATGTGCAGAACAAACGCGTGCAAGACATGTTCTGCTCCGTTCAACTGAACGTGAATAATCCGCATTTCTTGATAATGCAAGGGAGAATAACCAAAGTCCTGAATATGAAACCCTTAGAGATTTTATCCATGATAGAGGAAGCCGCAGGCACACGAATGTACGAAAATAAAAAAGAAGGTGCTTTGAAAACTATTGAAAAGAAAGACAGTAAATTGAAGGAAATCAATGAGGTACGACTTAGTTTCTATAATCGTCTTGTTTAATTTAACGATTCAGAGTCTGATAAAAATGTCACGCGTTAGATTTTGAAAGAAGAGATAGGTCCGAGATTAGCGAAACTTAAGGAAGAGAAAACTCAGTACGTGGAGTTTCAACGTATAGACAGAGAACTGGAACACTGCAAAAGGATTTGCATCGGTTGGAGATACATCAAGGCCTTGGAGGAAAGTGACAAAGCAGAGGGAAGCGTGCAGGTTGTTAAGGATAAAATACAGGAGAAGATAAATGGGATTGCTGCTGGGGAAGAGGAGCTTCAAGATATAGAGAAACAGTACGAGGAAATAATCAAGAAAAGGGACACAGTATGTAGTTTCGTATAAATCGCTGGGAAATTTTTATATTCTCATCTTCCTTCTTCTAATAATTCATTTATTTCAGGAAGAGGGAGGTCAATTACAATCTTTGATGGAATCATTAGCAGAGGCAGAGAAGAAGCAATACAAATTATCAGCGGAAGTTAACAGCAACAAAGAAAGTACTAAAGCTGCGAAAAAGGCAGTGGAACAATTGAAGGGGAACATAAACGAAGATGAAAATGCTTTCATGTCGAAGCAGAAGGAGTTTGCCGAAGTTGGAGGAGTTTTCAAGGAGTTGAAAGAGATGGATCAGCAGGATTGCCAGGCGGTGCTAGCCGCGCAAGAGAAGTACCAAAAAATCAGCTCCGGCTTGTTGCAAAGTGCAGACGGTGAGAACGCGACGTTGGAGCAGCAACTAATAACCGCCAAGCAAAACGCAACGGAAGCACAGACGCAACGCAAGCAGTGTGAAATGACATTAAATCACAACAAAGAACAGTTGAGAAAGAAGACGATAGAATGGAAGAACACCGGAGATGAGCACAAAAAATACACTAAGGATCTTGAGGATAAAGAGAAAGATGTGAAAAATTTGGAGAACGAGCTGAAGAAACTAAATTACGAAGAGGGCTGCGTAGAACAGCTGAAGCAACAAAGCCGTAATTTGGTGAATGAAATAAGAGCGCTGGAAGACAAAGTGTATTCCTTTGAATCGAGATATCCGCAAATCAGGTTCGAATATCAAAAGCCTAGTCCCAATTTTAATCCCAATTCTGTGAAAGGAACCGTGTGCAAACTAATCACGGTGAAAGATAAGAGAGCAGCGTACGCTTTGGACATTGCTGCAGGAGGAAAGGTATTCGGGTATTTTTATATAAATCTACTTAATCGATCTGTAACTAACATTTCGAAGGCCCGAATTTTAATCCATCCCTTGGATTTCAGCTGTACAATGTAATAGTAGACACAGAAACTACTAGTAAAATGATACTGCAGCACGGTCAACTGCAGCAACGTGTCACTATTATTCCTCTGAATAAAGTAGGTGGAAGAACAATGGATAATCAAGTAACTCGTTTGGCGCAAAAGATTGGCGGCGCCGAAAACGTTCAACCAGCATTGTCTCTTATAGATTTTCCAGAAGTGGTTCGACCGGCTATGGCTTGGATTTTTGGGCAAATCTTTGTTTGCAAAGACATCGAAACTGCCAAGAAAATTGCATTTCACGATAACATTATGAAAAAGTGTGTCACTTTAGAAGGAGATGTTATCGACCCCGCTGGTATTTTGTCCGGCGGTGCAGCATCGAAATCCGGATCGATTCTTTTAAAGTTAGACGAACTAAAAGATATTCAGCAGGAGTTAAATGCCAAACAGCAGTCTCTTCAAAATATCGAGGCCACTTTGGCGAATGTGAATAGTGTCGCGGAGAAATACGCGTCGTTGAAGCAAAAGTTCGATTTACGGAGTTATGAGATCGGGGTAGTAAAGCAAAGATTGGGCCAGACAGTGTACTACAAAATAAAGGAAGAGGTATGTTTTATAAATTTCATGAACGGAATAGAGTAATTACGAAACTTAATACTCTTTCAGATCGATCTGTTGGAAAACAGCATCAAAGAACTTGTGGAGAAAATGGCAGTCGCGGAAACTAAGGAGAAGGAGAATTCCGAACGTGCCAAACAGCTGGAGAACCAATTGAAAGATTCTACGAATATCCGCGAAAAACAGCTAAAGGAAGCTAAAAATGAATTAGAAAGGTTGAAGAAAAAAGCTGAGAATAGTCGTAAAGAGTGGCAAAAACGGGAGCAGGAGGCAGAGACGCTTGAATTAGAAATTGAAGAATTACGAAAGAGTATCGAAGCTGGGAAGAACCAGTTGCTGGAGTCGGAGAAAAAGTTAAACACCCTACAAGAAACGGCAAATAAGTTAGAAGAAGAATTGTCCGAATCGAAAGATACTGTGAAGAGTTTGCAGTGCAAGATAAAGGAACAGAAAGACATTATTAATAAGCAGAACGTTCACATGCAGAAGCTCATGACAAGAAAAGAAGAGATCTTGAAAGAAAATAAAGATGCGGAGCTCGATATTAAAAAGTTAAATCACGAAATTAATTCCATAAAGAATTGTGCTGCGGAGTGTAAGCAAAGAGTTACTGATCTTACTCGGAAATACGAATGGATTGAACAGGATAAGGTCTATTTTGGAAAAGCGGGTAATTTACAGTTTGTATTCAAGACGATAGATTCTGATTTTGGTTTCCAAATGATCACTGCGTAATATATTTCTTCCATTCCCGCAGGCGGCATTTATGATTTCGAAGTTAACAAGCCGGACGAAATAGAGCAAAAAGTTCAGAGGCTTCAATCGATGCGCGAAAAATTGAGTCGGAATATTAATACGCGTGCAATTAGTCTATTGGATAAAGAGGAAGAGCAATATAATGACACGATAAAGAAAAAGAGAATAGTTGAGAACGATAAAAGGAAGATATTAGAAACGATCAAGCATTTAGACGAGAAGAAGAAGGAAACTTTACTTAAAGCCTGGGAACAAGTACGATTAACTTATATTCAAATAGAACTAAATATTTAAAAGTTCAAATTGCACGAGATGATTAATATCTATTGATTTCTAGGTAAACAAAGATTTCGGATCAATATTCAGCAGTTTGCTGCCAGGAGCTGACGCGAAATTGCAACCTCCGGAAAATCAGACGGTCACGGACGGTCTAGAAGTGAAAATTGCATTTTCTGGAATTTGGAAAGAATCGCTAGGGGAATTGTCCGGAGGACAGAGATCTTTAGTTGCTTTATCTTTAATCTTGGCTATGCTCCTATTCAAACCAGCCCCGCTTTATATTCTGGACGAAGTTGATGCTGCTTTAGACCTCTCTCATACAGAAAATATTGGTTTAATGTTGAAACGACACTTTAAACATTCACAATTTATTGTTGTATCATTAAAGGATGGAATGTTCAACAATGCTAACGTAATATTTACAACTAGGTTTGTTGATGGAATGTCAACAATATCCAGAAGCGAAAGAATAAGAAATAAATAAACATATATTATACAATTTAAGTCTATGTAAATCTGTTTATATAAATAAATTAATTTTTTACCAATGACGATCGATTACATGTACATATAATAAACATTTCTTGAGTAACGCCTTTTCTATACAATAATAGAATAGCTTTCGTATTCTTTACGCTTATTAAACACAATTCGAACAATGGATTCCTTAAACTTAAACGGAAACATAAAGGAAGTTAAATGTTAAACACGAAATTTCATTTTACATACATCTACTATATTATTGTGAGGTATTTAAAGATGTAGGATCATCTAATAGTCATAAAACATTCACAATTCTCAATATATTTTTATAGTGACTACACAAGCACAGGGCGAGTTATTTAAATATATGTATTTCTAAAGAAAGATCTTTCGAAGGGTCATTATTCTTATTTACTAAAAGGAATCGGTTCTCAAGAATTGTTTCAATTACAATGCATTCTACGAAACACGTGACGTAATGAAAGAATCCACGTTATAGACTTAGATCGTATTTACCAAACTAGACCAATTAATATCGCCAAAGAAAGAATGTTGTTTTATCTCAGGTATCGTCATCCTTTCGTTCGGTTGGTATTTCAGGATCTGAAAATTTATGACCACACGATAAACATTGTTTTATACTTCGCACTTGTACGTTTAAAAGACCAATTTAGAGGCTTACATTAAGAAGTAAAGATTTCGCATTCTCCGATAGCTTGTTGGGAATATTAACTGTGGAATGTGGCTGAAATACACTTGGATGCTTCGTCTGAAATTTCTGAAACATAATAGTAGTTATCTGATATCCATGCTCCATCGTACGCCTCGGAGAATGTTTATGTTAACGTACATCGCCTACTATCAATTCGTACAAGAGAACGCCGTAGCTCCAGATATCGGTCGCAGGAGTAAGAGGAATTACAGGCGAAAACATACATAATTCCGGAGACGAATATGGATGTTTATACTTCGATAAATCTATATCGTGATTGGGTAAAATGTACGTCAATTGCACATGTCCATTGTCGTCAAGTAATATATTATCTGGCTTCAAATCAAACACTATAACTTCCTGTTGATGCAGAGCTTCTAATGCTAAAAGTATTTCCGCGGCCCAAAGGCGAATCACATTTTCTGGTATTGCCCACTGTTCTTCTTCGACGTCTCTATTGTCCTTTATTGTTGATTCAATTACCTCTATGGTATCCACACACCGTAAATGATCGTCTAACGTGCAACAATTACTTGTCCCAATCTTTTTATTGGCTTCCGAGGGCCTATTTAATTCACAATTATTTGTAACCTGACGATCTACTACGAAACCTGTGCTACCAGTTTTCTTTAAATTTGCTGCCTCTTTCTCATCGAAACTAAGATCTCTATAACTATCGCTTAACGATGAATTACTAGTACTACATTGACTCTTTGCCTTTCTAACGTTGTTTGGTGATAAATAATTAGAAATTATCACATTTGGCTCAGGTATCTTCTCGGTCGCGCCGTTCCTGTTTACACCGTCAATTTCTAACGATATTTCATTAATATCTACTGACACGCCGTTCCAACTCTTAGACTGATATACACTGTTCTTCAAATTCAACAACGTAGTATTATCTTCGTGGCTCATCAAACATTCCGATTGATGTAATCGACTGACAACAGAATTACTTTCTTTTAAAGTCGCGTTAACAGACTGCAACAATATTTGTGCCTTCTCTAATAATTGCGTAGTAGATACGTCGCTATACTTTTCATGATTTTTTTCCGCTGGCACTGAATGTATTTCCATTTGTACTTTGGAATTTGTACTTGCGAAGTTTAAGTCTTCTATCGATGCCTTAGTGCTTTCTATTTCTGTTTTTATACTACTCTTCTTTAAAATATCATTATCACTGACTGTCTTCTCAGTATTGTTTTCCAGAATTAGTTTATCACACATTTTGTTATTGTTAGATTTATAATGTGAAGCTACAAAGTTCCACAACTTTCCTCGGCTGTAAACCATAATCACACGATCACATTTCGTTTAATTGGACTAACACGGGAAGATCCCGAAGCCGGAAATTCAAAAAAATTCTGAAACTTTGTGAATATGTATGGGATTTCCTCCTGATTACAACGCAATTTTTATTTGCTGTCTAAATTCACTCCAGAGGGGTGAAATTATCCCCTGAAACTTCGGCTATTCTCCGATTTTCTGTTATAACTCGCGAACTGTAAGAGATGGGAAAAACAGTTTCAAGACAAAAGTTACTTCTTTTAATTAGATCTATCATTTGGTAGAAAAAGTATTTTACAATTCACGAATTATAACACAAAATCGGAAAATAATCTGATCTTCAGGGGTCAATTCCACCCCCTTAGAGTGAATTTGGGCAACAAACAAAAATAGCGCTGTAATCAGGGGGAAATCCCCTACATATTCACGAAGTTTCAGAAGTTTTTAAGTTTTCGGGTTCGGGATCCTCCCTTGTAAGTAGCGATCCTACACTAGTTTGAATGTTTACCTTAGATGCTGCAAGATTAAGAACACAGTCGTCTCCGTTTCAACACACGCGTGTAATTGTACCATGTACGGTACTTGACCGCGCAATATGTAGTTACTTATATTTTCTTTATTTGCAGACAATTTTTCAACAGCCTAGAATGGAAAAATCAAACGTTAGTGTAGAATATTACGATAATATGCAGTATAATAAGAATTTTTAAACCATTCATACTTTTACAATGCTGAGGCAGTTTCGGCGGACATCTTTGACGAGCATAACTGTTTCAATAATGCTGAGAACTTTATAATGTTGAAGCTCCGATATAGGTTTATTTAACAACGAGATATTACAATTCAAGTATCTGTTATAAAGTTTCTCAGCACGTTCCAAGTACTTCGATATCTTCTCCTTAATTATGCCTGCCCTTATCTTATTACAATCGGACTCGACGCCTGACCGTAAACTAGAGATTCCCATTTTGTACTGAGTAAACGCTTCTCCGTATTCTGTAAGATCTTCGTGCCTGAAAGCAGCGCTCATATGGGCAGCTGCGATTAAAATATATTGCGAGGAGTCCGGCCACGATTGCGGTAGATCCGAGCCATCGTGCGCCGTTATACAGAAACTTAAATCCTCCACAGTTGTGGTAACTTTTGGATTACTACGAGATGTTTGTACAAGTATAGTGTCTTTATCATTCTTAACATTATGGTTCGTGTCCCCGCAACAGTTATTCTTCTTCTTACAAAATAATTGATTATCCTCTAAGTCGGGTATAATCTTCTCCGAACTATTATCCTTCGCGAGCGAATTATTAGCTGCGCTCTTCGTCATGTATGTTAGCTCATTCTCGATTCTATTATCCGTATTGTTCGATTGCACGGAGTTCAACTCCTTTGATTTACACGCTTCTTGAGATTGCTTTGTTTCAGTTTTGGTAGCGGAGACAGGTAATACAGAGCACGAATTCGTTAACGAGCCTTGAATACTTTTGGATTTAAAAATACTTTGAGAAACAATATCCTTGGAAGGCGGAGCGTTAATATAAGCGTGCCGTTCGTCCTCCGCGGACGTGTCGGAGCTAATAGATTGGGAGCAATCGTTTAAGCTATAATCCGCGTGACTAGTTTCGAAGAACTTTATGAATGTGTCGCTTGAGTACAAGTACGAATGCCTTCCTATAAATTCTAAAAACTTTAACGCACATTCCCTTCTCTCTTCTATTACTTCAGCTTCGAACCTGCCGAAGTACTTCGGCTTCGGTAACGACGGAAAGCTTTCCTTAACCTGCGATCGCAAGCACAGGGCGCTTAATTCTGAGTGAAGCTTCTTAAAGTCATTATATCGCTTCCATACGGAAACTTTAGAGATCTCTTCGTGAGAAGACTTTAGAAACACCTAGAAAATTACAGTCCGTCGTAAATTATAATTCGAGGCGCTGTTTGTACACAATGTCAACCAATGAAATCCATGAGAAATTCATTGAAAAAATTACTTGAAATTTTTACGCATTCAATTAAAGTATTAATATCGGTAAGCAATGCGATCGATCTTATGTTATTGCCGAGGTTCGTTAAGAAACATTTAACTAAAAATTACTGTAATTCTCACTGTATATCATACCACAGATGTGACTTTGTAAATAGTAAAGCCCTTCTTATGCCGTGTCGTTTCGGGAATAATAAAACGCCTCACCCACTTGTCTCTGGTGGGTGTCATCGTTTGCACGCTGTATCAAACTGCAAATCCAGAAGACTCGATAAATTATCACTCTACCGCCTTTATTCCCGTATTTTCTATCATCATACTTTCATTTATACGGCTTTTTTTCTTCGTTTACGAGGCATGTATATTGAAATTGATTAATCGTCAGATACTGTCACTTCCATGCACTTCCATTTATCGATACGCCAGTGTATGCACCGTACACCGTAACTATTCACGGTATATGGGTCGTAGTAAATATTCTTAAAACTCACGTTTATCTTATTGCCAATAAACTTTATGGTGAACAAGTAAAGTCATGGTGAACGAGTGTCGAAATATAATATTCCCTGTCGTCAGCCGTTTTTCGGAATAGGTGTTAGTGGCAGAAACGCTGCGCCTAACTGGACTGTAAATACGCAGTCACTATTGTGATATCATATCAATGGTATCTTGTTACACTATTTGCGTATTGCAGTTAAGAATAATTAAGGGGATCAGTGAATAATACACTATCCCCCGACATTTCCTCCCTGTGCCATCTGAGTGTCTGAGTGGCACTGCGCGCGCGACAGCCTACCGCGACCTTAAAAATGAACGGAGAGAAAACTACTATGTAGTTTAACGTGATTCGACGTTTATGTATATATACGTACAATAACGTGATTTCTAGCGAAGGTAGAGAAAAATCGTGGAGGAAAATTTTGCAATAGAAGCTCCGTCTTCTAGCATCTTATCATACGTGTTTTAACGCAAGTGCATCGGTACACATGCAAAGTGCAATTGCACGTCTCATTTAAATGGAACCACACCAACATTTGTATATTAATTGATTTCTCGAATTATTTTCCGTATAAAAGATATAAGGTAAGATATTTGAAAAATTAATAGTTTACGAGATGTTCCAATTTATATGACAAGGTGATAGTAGAATTTTTTCAATTTTGTCGCCATTTTTGGTCACGTTCCGACAGATGGCCTGCATTGTCGAATCCTTAAGGACTCACAAGGGAAAATCCCGAACCCGAAAATTCAAAAAATTCTGAAACTGTGAGTATGTAGGGGATTATATATCATCAGTTAGGTTGAAACGCTTATTATTTGTTTGAAAAACATCATCGACAATGTTTTACCATCCTTAAGACTTTCACCACTCAGCCTCCAAGGGTGTTTTAAAACTACAATCAATTCATTTTCTGGGGTTTCTTGGAATGTGGGAAAAAAATATGCATGAATTGTTTTCTAAGGAAAATAGAAATAGAAACGGCAATAAGAATGAAAAATCAGCAAAACGGAAAAAGGATCGGAATGATTAAAAATAATTCGCGTACTTTCGCAATAACATTCCGTTTCTCCATTTTGGGATCATTGCAATTTATTTATAAATAATAGAATTTAGTAGTGAATACAAGAAGCACATTCGATCCCTAATAATTATATGACAATCTTTATTTATCTATAAAATACAGACAGGTGCACATGCTTGTTAGACAATCATTTCCAATTCCCTCGCGTAGTCGATGGCTAACGTAGCCAGATCTGCGCTCGGGATCGGCTCCTCGGTTTTCTTTTCGCTTGTTGTGCTGAAATAGAAGTAACCGTCTTTGGCCAGGGTCCAAGTCTTTTTCGCCGCGAACGCTTTCATGTCCTTCTCCGAATTCAGATTCAACATCCTCGAGGAGTCTTGGATAGAGATCTTGTCATACGCGCTCTCCATGCACGCGCCGATCTCATCGCGAACGGTGTTTAATAGGATATCTATGAAAAAATTGTACGACGCCGCCGGCACGTTTCCTTTCGCTAAGAATATTTTATTGTACGACCCCTCCATCAAATATTGCTCCAAGCTCAGCGGATGTCGAATGTAAACGTTCGATTGTATCTGATCGGAGGGCAACAGCTCCAATTCCGTGTGAAACTCGGCGACACGATTTTGAGACAGCAAAAACAGTAGATTCAAACCGAGTAGATGATATTTATATCCCGACTCCATCAGCCTCGACTTGTAATCAAAATAATAGCATTTCAACTGCGCCATGTAACGCTCGAAGGAAGGTATGTCTTCCGTTACTATGCTCCATTGAGCACCAATTTCTAAAATGTCACCTGTAATTATTAAAACAATTATGTAAAATACTGGAACAACAGAGAATCTTAACGCGTCCCACTTATGCGTGCCGATACATACGAGCTATAAGCAATTCATTCTGACTGGCCGTGCTGTTGGACGTCGGAAGGAACATCAAGTGTGTGAGGCCAACCTGTGGAAATTAATTACTCCGTTACACTGCTGACGTAACTATTGCTTAAAACGATCAACGCGCGCAAAGGGTATTCGAAATCAATAGAAAACAGTAATATAAACTGTGAAAGAACTTGGTATTAAAGACACGATGACAATCCATTTTGACAGACCGCAAATGTGCGTGAGGTTATATTTCTATATTTCTTGAAGGGGAATTCCAGCGATCGAGAGATTAAAATGTATTCTATACGCCACCTTTAATTGATTAAGCAATTCGCCACATTTCTTCAAATTACACGGCGTCGCTGTCCATTCTTGTTTTAAATTTTTGTACAAAGAAACAACATCCTTCAACGCTGCCATTTTCGGATACAAATACGGTCATACACATGTGCATTATAGATATGCAAACATAAAAAGCAGGGTAGCCAGAAACGGAAGATTGTTGCGTGTAAACGGGGCTTAAGCTCTGATTCCCGATCGCGCGTTTCCATATATTTAACAAAGAAAAAGAATAAACCAACCAAAGAACCGTGTATTTAATCTAGCTGAGCACCAGATTTACGGTGAGTGATTGTACGCATTTCCTAAGAAATATCCTATTCCGCAAACGAAGCTATCGTTCCCTTGTATTTCAAGGGATGTATAAATGCTACAGTGACGATCCAATCAGGGTCGCGGATTCTGCAAATCGTCTGTTCGCGTTTTACGTTTCCCACGAGTTTCAAAGCCCGATGCAATTAGGAGAGTCTTGCCCGCGGTATTATTTAATATCGCAGTTTCCTTTAAGGCGGAATTCGAATTCGAAATTTTCGAGTCCGGGCCGCAGAAGTGTGCGTGGGGACACACGTACAAGGCCACGTCGGCAGGGTCGTATCTATTAGTGCGCAGAGACTTTATGCACGCGAGAGAAACGATCTTTACCGGCCTTCGACTTCCTCTTCCCGTAACTGGATATAATGGCGTTCGGCGTAAGTCTCTGTCATGCGATTCGTACCGCTAAACATCGCCGTCAGGATAAAACGATGGAGGTGTCCGTTCCTTCGGGAACGCGGCTCGACGGTGCCGTCAGTTAATAGAGTGACGATTTATTTCAGACTCTCTACACGTACCCTGAAAACTTCAGAGCCTACAAGGTGCTGATCGCGGCACAATACTCCGGCGCCCAGATCAAGATCGCCGACGATTTCGTCTTCGGCGAGACAAATAAGAGCGAGGCTTTCCTGAAGAAGTTTCCACTGGGAAAGGTGAGTCTGCCCTTCTGCTAGGCGACGGTATTTCCCTTACTTTCGCGTGTATATTACATAGAATCCGGTAAACCAGCTGGTATGTCTGGAGGAAACGGTTCCTGGATGTGCTAAGTGATTTGTCTAGCTGGATTAATTGGCTTTATATTTCTCACTGTGGCGTTTAGCACCCCTTTAAATTCACGCGTTCCATTTATAGTCTGAAGGATTCTTTGAATCTTTATGAGACAGTTTATTATGTCAAGTTGAATAAATCCATCTTCTGCATTGTTTGCTGGATGCATACGTGAAGTTACCGGGATAAAATGTTATGTCGCGATATGTTTTAAGAGACTTCTTAACGTCTGCTTCACTTTCTGTGTCAGGTCCCAGCGTTCGAGACAGGCAATGGAGAATATATTACAGAGAGCAATGCGATCGCTTATTACGGTAAAGTTTAGAATTGCTGTAGAACACTCGCACGAGTAGGTTTATATAGTTTGTATGTATAACGCGAATGTTTGTTTTTCAGTGGCTAATAATCAATTGAGGGGTAATACCGACCTCGAGCGTGCTGAAATTATTCAATGGTTCGGATTTGCTGATTCCGAGATTCTTCCAGCGAGCTGCGCATGGGTATTCCCGCTGCTCGGTATTATGCCGTATAATAAGCAGGTGCGGACAGTTTCCTAACGTCTTTTCTAATTAATTATCCTCCTTCAAAGGCAAAATTAGTCCAATGTTGTGGCTGCTTTTGTAACTCAAGGAGGTACACGAACGTTAGCATATTGTATATCTGCGTATGGTTTTTACATACACGTTTGACGAGATGCGTACAAATGTTGTTAAACTTGGAGTAGGTCGTTGTATTAAAATTGAAATGGTTTTAACGAATGGACATTGCAGACAGTGGAGCATGCTAAGGACGATGCGAAGAAAGCGTTGACTGCCCTTAATTCCCACCTACTAACGCGTACTTATTTGGTCGGCGAGCGACTGACTTTAGCCGATATTAGTGTGGCCATGACATTACTCCATTTGTATCAGTATATACTTGAGCCGAATTTACGTAAACCGTATCAGAACGTGAATCGATGGTTCCAAACTGTTATCTACCAGCCAGAGTCGATGGCTGTGATCGGTGTTTTCAAACTGGCTGAGAAAACTCTTGAATACGATCCGAAGAAGTACGCAGAAGCTCAAGGAAAAGTTAGTATCGCGGAGTCTTAGTAATAGAAGCATGCTTCACGCGGTAGTAATAACTCGCGCCGATTTACAGCCTTCGAAGAAGGAGAAGAAGGAGAAAGAGTCCAAGAAAGAAGCCAAGGAGCCGAAAGAACCGAAAGAGCCAAAAGAACCTAAGAAGGAGCCAGTGGAAGAGCTGGACGCAGCAGACGTTGCTCTAGCCGCTGAACCCAAAACAACAAATCCTTTCGATACATTGCCCAAAGGCACCTTCGATCTCGATGATTTCAAGAGATTCTACTCTAACGAAGATGAGGCAAAGTCTATACCCTATTTCTGGAAAAAGTTCGACCCAGAACATTACAGTATTTGGCTCGGCGAATATAAATACAACGACGAGTTAACGAAGGTAGACTAAAAATATTTGGCCCTGAAATAGTCTCTCCGGTATTATACAGGGTGTTACTCTACTGATAGCCAATACTCTAGGGGATAATTATACAGGCGAAAATAAGATGAAAATGAAGAGTGACGAAATTGCGGTAAAGGCTTCGTTTTCGAGAAATTTCACTTAAATACTCGTGAACTGAAACACAGTTTTAGGCGCCTGAGGGCCACGCGTATTTGGTTGAAATTC
The DNA here is from genome assembly GCA_960531205.1 of Andrena bicolor. Lineage (NCBI taxonomy): Eukaryota > Metazoa > Arthropoda > Insecta > Hymenoptera > Andrenidae > Andrena > Andrena bicolor. The sequence continues at coordinate 51,013,934 of OY482664.1, read as the reverse complement.
AAAGTGAATTCTCTCGAAAACGAAGCCTTTAATTTCGTCACTCTTGATTTTCGTCGGTATAATCATCCCCCAAGTATTGACTACCAGTAGTGTAACACCCTGTTTATATATTTATCTATACACGTTGTCCTTGCCTTCCACAGGTTTTCATGTCTTGCAACCTAATAAGCGGAATGTATCAACGGCTAGACAAAATGAGGAAGGCAGCGTTTGCCAGTGCCTGCTTGTTCGGCACGGATAACGACAGTACCATCAGCGGCATTTGGGTTTGGCGCGGACAAGACCTTGCATTTACGGTTAGTCTCTTTTCCTTACATTTATCCACGTATGCGCGATCGATCGGATGTAAAGTTTGACGGTGGATTTTCTTTCGTACAGCTGTGCCCCGACTGGCAAGTGGATTATGAATCGTACAGTTGGACCAAGCTGAACCCGTCTGAAGAAGAAACAAAGAAACTGGTCCAACAATACTTCAGCTGGACTGGAACCGATAAGGAGGGACGCAAATTTAATCAGGGAAAAGTTTTTAAGTAAAATTTTGCCATATGCTTACTATTAAACAGAACACTTTGTTCGCATGAAATAAACGTAAAAAACTGATTGAATATCATCGAACTTTACATAAAACAAAACCTTTAGTGTCCTGTATTTAATGGGATGTTCTCAAAAGAAATGTTCCTTTCTATAGATCTCTGTTGTATAACTTAATGCTTCTACCTTTAAGTTCATCGTATCGCGTTTGATGGATGCCTTTCCGAAGCTAGTTTTACTGCACTTCTTACATATGTGTAATGGTTCAACGAGTGTGGCATTTTGATTTGACTTTAGTAACGAATCACTACGGCACGGGGGCGTGGAAACCAGATCGTAACTTTTAACAGAATGGCGTGATATTTACTCTGGCATGCGTACTCTTACAAATTTCTATTCCATATACTTGCGCTAAATTATTTAATTTATACGTCGTTTTTAAACTATGTCGTGACTACATAGGGATACGAATAATTTAATAGATTTAAGGAATAACGTTGCTTTATTCATTTGTTACTGGCTGTTTAATAAAAAAAAGAGCATACACCATGATTTGTAATTGAACGTCAGACTAGAAACACGAAGCTGTGGACACATTGTAACACCTATATTTAAGCGAACTGCTACACATACTACAATTCATTCTTCGTAACGGTTTGCGTGAGCTTTAGTTTTAAATATAATGCATATTTTTACAAAAAAAAAAAAAAATAAAGCTGTTGAATCTTTAACTATTGAAATAAAATTTGCGTGTTTTTAAAAACTCTACAGAGCCGTTCAATTACCATATCGATGCCAAGAGCCGAACACTGAAAATTGCAAAACAATTACACTCTTCGCTGTTTTATTTCTTTTAACGAACAGTGATTACAGTAACGAAATGCACTTTGTTTGGTTTTATATTTACAAGGGTTGCTTTTCGCTTGTGAGAGTGACGATTACAAGCGTTCAAAATCCTTTCTCATCTAACCACTTCTTGACGAGGGACACGTGGTCTCCCCTGAACTGAATTTCGCCTACGAGTTCGTTCACACGAACGCCGATTACTTTGTTCGTCTGTTTCTCTAAGTACTCTCGCAATTCAGATTCTAACGTCCAGATGTTACCGTGAATCTTACGGAGAGTTGTTACCCTTCGTGTTCCTCGAAACGTAATGTCCAGATAGACGGGTATCATGTAATTCTTTGTGCGTTGTACATAGTACGGATGATCTCCCTGCTTTGCTGTTAAGTTTAAATTAATGAGCATACATGAAGTTACTGTCTTAAAGGTGCACAGTGGTTACCAGACGCTCGGAGTGTTGAAGGTACGAAATACGACTCACCGACAGGTGGTTTCCATCCCGATGGTAATTGCTTCTTTTCAAGAGGAGGTATGGGCACAGCCTTAGCTTTAAGCAAGCGCTCTACGTACTCCCATTCCTGGGGATCCTTTGTTACCTCATAGTCCGTGTATTGCGAAGGATCTTTGTAGATCGGGGAAGATCTGTACGTCCCCCATCTCTTCTGAACCTAGCACCGACGAAAATATAAATCAAATTACTTCCTTTCAACGATTTAACAATTAGTTCGACTAAAAGATGTCAGAATCTCTTGTTGCCATTTTGCTTATTTACGTACTTTTAGGTTAACACGAAATCAAATAAAGATGATTCCCATCAAAACATTCGCGAACACGTGCTCCCTTGCATCTCGCAAAAGCGTGCCCAGAATTCTCCCGCGGAGCTCAAAAAATTTACACATTCCCCCCCGTCGATGTTACAAAAACATGGCGCACAAGTCGATCTCGTAATTCGTAATTCAACGATCCACTCTTCAAGGTTCACGCTCGATTGCGTTTCACTTCGTCGCAACTCTGCTCCCATCCTAAACTTCGACATCGTAAAGATCCTTTTCCTCCAATCATGTAATCGCGAGAGAGAAGCAAAAAGAAAGGTCTCGAAGTTACGATGGAATGAAAACTAACGACTTCGTTAATGAAGTACGTAACTTCGCCAGGCGCGTGGCCCTTCGTTAGACCGCTCGCGAGGTAACCATGATGGAAACGCGATAGAGCAGGCGGACCAGCCATGAGGAGCTTAATGAGAAATGAAAAACGTACGTGGACGGGCTATATTACCTGAAGGACGATCGGGGCAGCTTTGTCTTTGGTTGCGGGCCGCTCGAGGGGCCTAAGGATAATCGCGGATAGTTTGGTGCGGGCTAGTAGCCGAAGGGCGGCCATTTTGACTTCGGTAAATAAGGGTCGGTGGCCGCCATTGGTGCGCACGGGCGCGTCTTCCTTTTCGTTCTCGTGCCAGATCGAGTATTTGCCCGCGACCAGCTCGTATTTCCAGCATCATTCTGCTGCGGCGAGATAGTCGGTCGCGCCAGCCCGCGATCCCAATAGGCGGACACGTCACCGTGCGACCGTGAGTAACGTTAAAACCGACAAATAGCTGGCTCGGGGTGTGTTATCGCGAACGCTGTATAGAAGACGGAGGTGCCGCGTTGCCCCGATTTTCCGCGTAGGGCCGTCGCGTTCCCGTGGACCGGAGGCGTGCGATTTCGGGCTCGGGGGCAAGCGCGGGCGTCCCGAAAGGCGAACGGGTCCCGGCCACCGGCCCGCGTCGGCCCCCAAGGGGTTGAATTCGGGCGAAATAACGCGTTAGAATTAGCGCGAACGGGCTATGGACCTGGGAGAGGTCGCGCCCACCGCCGTCAGATGGCGGTAGGGGGAAAACAGTGGGACAGCGTACAAGAGACAGACAGACACCCTGCAACGGGACTGTGTGTTTTTCACGGATATAATTTTCCGCGTTTTCCCGCAACGGCCACGCTCCTCGACGGCGATTCCTCGGCCGAGAGGTAAGTACACGCGACGGCGCAACTCGCAGCCCGTGAAATTCCATCGGGGAACCGCGGGCCGCTGTGTACTAAACCTCGGAAATCTCGAGCCGAGGGCCCGACCTTTTGTTTATTCGTGGCGATTTTTTCGCAACGATTCGTCGCGTGATTTTCGATACTTCCCGCCCGTTCAACCCCGGATTTTCCTGTCCGGCAGTTAATACGTGACACGGCCTTCGCAACGCGGCCGAATTCCGCGGGATCCGCGGCACGATCGGGCAGATATCGCGTGAAATATTTCGGAGCGATTCCCCGAGCGAGAGGAAGAGGCGCTCCGTGTGTATCCGTGTAAATGCAAAGTTTTGTCACGTAATTTTTCTGACCGCCAGGGCCGCATCTATCAACCCCACTGTTCCGGCCGGCCGATCGTCTACTCTTCCACCCAAAGACGAATTATGTAGCTCCTTCGGTTGGTGTATAGTCGATTTGTTCCTGTCTCGCTTATAAGAGGAAAGGTACTATCTCCTCCTTCTTATAATATCCAACCATTGTACTATGAGATGATTATATTCATTAAATAAAATCACCTGTTAATCATACCATCTTTATCTTGAATATCCTTGTAGAGATAAAATTTTCGTATTTCTCTATTTTTTTATCTCTTTTTTTTTATTTCCCTCTCGGTAAAGATAATTTTTATTTATTTCTCAAGTATGTGTTTATATTCAATTACTAGGGAGATTAACAGATTTTCATTAGTACTACGATGGTAGTAGCGATTAGCCTGCGATCGGTAACTGGCTCGCAATTTCATGTCGCGAATGAAATTGCAGGAGCCCAATGTGGGTGGAAGTGAGATGGCATCCAGGGAAAAGAAACCCTTAGCGCCTTCCAAAGCAAAACAGAAGGCGAGTAATGATAGCGGCTTGCCGTCCAACGAAATCAAAAGTAGAAAGGGCAAGTCTCTGGCTAATCTGAAGCAGCAGCAGCTCGCGCGCGACATATTGGAAGCGGTGGCGACCGGCAGCCAGCTACCACCGAAAATAGAGGCGAGCCTGCCGCGCAAGAAGGTCCTCAGGAATCTTAAGCGCAAGCAGAAATTGAGAGTGGTCAAGGCGAATCTCATTAAGTCCAAGGTCACGAGGAAGGTAGCGAACAGGGGTCTGTGCAGGATCACCTCGGACATCAAGAAGGGCGTGAGGGGTAGGAGAGTTAAGTTGCCGGAAGAGAGCGCCGTCAAGGCGTCCGACACGAGAGTCGGAGAGTATCGAGTAAACGATACGGAGAGCGAGAGCACGGGGATAGAAACAATTAATAGAAGTGCCAAGAACAATCTCAGGACCAAAAAGACCAAGTTTGTATGGAGAAGTAGCGGGGACATAGAGAACGAGGACGCGCAGGACAAAGATACGGACTCTGGTGCTGGATCCAGTACCAAAAACAGCCCGAAGCTTAACAGAAGAGGGAAAGGCTCGGAGAGTCCGGAGTCTTTGACCAAGGCTGTTAAGTCGACAAAGTTTCTTGGATTCAGGAGGAACAATACCAGGGAAAGGGATATCGGCGCCAAAAATACAGAGGGAGACATCAAGTATACGAAAGGGAGGAAAGGTAATAATAAAGATATCGATTATTCCAGGGCATCTGCCGTTGACACAAAATTCTCCAAATCCCTTCTGGAAGCTAAGAGCTCTATAGATCTCACCATAGACGAGGTAATAGCTTCGATGTTGAGCGACTCGGAGATAGACAGTCAACAAGGTGCAACAGAGAAAGTCGAGGGAAAGGTGACGAGAAGTAGGAAAATGGTGGTAGAAGAGAATATAGTCGCAGACATTGAAATTAAGAAGGAACCGGAGGATGATACCAAAATTCTATTGGACGGCGAGTGCTTGGAGACGGAGCCCTTCCAAAGTGCGATCCAACTGAGGAAAAGGTCCAGCACGTCGATTAGTCAGAGGAGTTTAAGGAATGGGAAGCTGAGGCAGTCGGACTCTGGTATCTCTGCTGACTTGGATCTCAAGAAACGTCGGCGATTAAACTCGGATGACCCTGTTAATTCAGAAGTTTCTGTAGATAACATTGCAGATAGTAACGTAGACACGGAATCTTGTTTTTCTGAATCTAGCGGTAATGATTCTCAGACAGTTATGGTGGCAGCCAAAGATGAATCTTGCTTGAAGCAGGAGACAGCGAAGAGCTACGAGGAGAGTTCACAAACTGGATTAGAGACGGAGAACAATAATAACAGTGATCGAATAGATAGAGCTAGCGAAGTAGGACCCACTCTACGCTCAAAAACTAAAGCCAAAAGTACAGAGGTCGAGATAAAAAATGACAATATCAAAGTTGAATATACGAGAATAGTACCTAAGAATACAGAGGCGCAGGAGGAGCTAAAGAAAGTAAGCAATTTAGATCAAGTTAGGAAGGATAATATTTTAGCAAAATTCGCCGACAAGTCCAAGAGTCGAAGGAGTAGTTTAAATATAGATATGAAGAAGACTGTGAATTCGTTTTACAGTACGGATAAATCGGATGGCAATCCAAAGTCTCAAATAGATCAAATGATAGAGAATATCAAGCTGACGATCGCGAAGTCCATAGAGAGTAAGATCTTCGGGCCGGAGAAGGGTCTTGGGTTGAGCAAGAACTTCGAGGTGCCGAAAATCGAGGAGATAATCGCGCCGCTGAGCGCGGAGTCCCAGAAGCTTGGGCTGGAGGAAGCTACGGACGAGGAGAAGTCTACCGTTTCCAAGAACGAGATCAAATCAGAAGGTTCAGAGAATTCAGTACCAAAAGTGGCCGACACTGCCAAAGAAATTGAGAAACTAGTCATGGGTGATATTGAACCAGCAGAAACTCATTCTCAAAATATCCAAGAAACCGAGTCCCCGGACACCGGCGGAAGCAACAATACCCATAACGCTTCCGAAGCTGTGCACGCCACGGAGAACTGCGAGAGCGGTTGCAAAGTCGCGGAGCAGAGGGAGGAACCAAGTGAGAATTCTACTGCCGCCAACGAGCCCGAAAAGTGTTCAGAACAATCAATAGACGATCAGACGAAAACATTAGACGATAGTAAAAGATCGACGGGTATTAGGAAATCGCCGAGAATAACTGACAAAGCTTCTTCCCCCGAGAGCGCGAGCACCGAAACCGCGAAGAAATTGAGTAAATTAACGACTAAAACAGTTCACATATCCGAGAGCTCTGAAGAATCTGCGTCGCAGGAGAACACAAATAAATCCACCTCTGAGGATACGCCTTCGCACGATGAACCACTTAGAAATGACTCGAAGAAGGTAACTGCTTCTGAATCTTTGAGCAACGACGCGGAAGTTGCATCTGACCAGGTACAGGAAACACTTGTAACGGAGGAAACAAAGACGGCTCAAGCTACTGCAAGTGAAGCACGGGTTTCATTAAGTGTTCCTGAGGAGTCTGAAGACGCAGAGACATTGGAAAATATCTCTAAAGAAGTAAGGACATTAGTAGCAGAAGATGAATGCAAGGAACAATTAGAATCGATCGCAGAGGATGGAAAGAAGGAGGAGTCAAGTGCTAAAGACACTGTAGAGTCCCCTCCATCTTTGAGTAAAGTATCACTACCTGATAATGCAGGAGAAGAAGAAGCTCCCAATACAGTAACCGACGAGCCAGAAGAGAGTACTACCGAGGGCAAGTCCGAGGCAGCGGAGAGTCCCAAAGAGACTGAATCGAGCACTTTGGAAATGTTGGAGGATGCAAACAAGGACAGAAGTAGCAATCAGATACTGGCCACGTCCGATTCAGATTCTAGCCACAATACAAGCTCCAGCGATGCCAGCAACGTTGCCGAGGATCCTGAGAAGGATTCAGAATCCTCCCCGAAGGGTGATAAGAGCAAGCAGATCAGTGCATGCGAGGAAGTAACGAGCGCTGCGTCTCCAGAGTTGAAGAAAGAAATTTCGAGCAAGATTTCAGACCACATCGAGTCAGCTGTAGTGGAAGAGGAGGAGGAGGGTGAGAAGCTGCCGACTGAACGTACAACGGAGGAGCAAAAATCTCCCAGCGACGAGAAGAAGAGGGTGCTAAGGGTGCGGGACAAGACGAAGAGGGTTGAGAAGGAGCAGGCCTCTTCCAGCAGAGAGCGGGGCGACAGCTCTTCCAAGGCGAAGTCAGACGAGGAAGGAGGCCAGAAGAGGCAGGGTTTGAAGGAAACTGAGGGAGCTGAGGAGGTGCAAGAGGCGTCAGAGGAGAAAGCCGAAGGTACACCGATTACCGAGGACACAGACGACGCGACGAATAACGGTGAACTGGATGCGAACGAAACGGAGCCGCAAGCTCGCACTAGACGCAGCAGGGAAGTCAAGAAACGGAAGGAGGACCAGCTGGTGGCCCTGAAGAACAAGCGGGCGAAGCGGGAGGTTCGCAAGTCCGACCAGCAGAACAAGGAAGAGACGCTGCTGGACAACGAGGTTGCCACGATAAACGAGAACAATCGGGCGTTCCTGACCAAGTACGAGAACGGGACTGACTGCTCCAACAATTTCAGAGGCTTCTCTGAAGGGGGTAGAGATGGCCTCGACAAACGCCAGAGCAGCGCGGAGAACCTGAGGAGCAAGTCCGAGAACGACCTGAGCATCGCCAAAGAGCCTGGCAAGGCTGCGCGCGAGAGCAGGCTCTCCAGGAACCTCTCGGATAACCACATGACCAAGGAGTCTGAGAATATCGACATACTGGATGGTGATTGCAAGGGAAAGACGCCAGAGATCTCGCAGAAGGACTCCGACGAGACGTCCACGTCCGGGGAATCGTCCAGCAGCGTGAACGTCACTCCGAAGATCCTGGAGACGCCCGAGGACAAGGCGAAGAAGGAGTCTATTCTGAGACTACTGGGGTTGGAGTCTTTGGAGAAAGCTGCCGAGAGATTGAGCCATCAGAAGGCGAAAAAGGAGCAGTACACCGGTACCCTGAAGACCGTGATCCGCGTGCAGAAGGACAAGGAGAAGGACAAAAGGCGGTCGAGGTCTCCGCTGAAGATGGTGCTGAAGCAGGGCCGTGGGGATGGTGAGGGCGATTCTCCTGAATTCTACACCATTCAAAAGGAGGTAAGTTGCAGAGGATGATAGTAGATCTGTTGGAGTATCGCGTAGAGCGAGAGAGCTTTGTTAATTATTGCCTTAATCTTCTTTCTTTTTTTACAGTTTGGAACCAGTGGTTTGGGCGATAGCAGCTCTGGTGCGAACCGAAAGTTCTCTACTAACCACAGACACTCTTGCGGTAATCCTGGTTGCGGGAATAACTACATTCTTAATCACTCCCTTGTCCCTCTGCTTGTTAAGACGAATACGCGTCCTTCGTGTCCTGAATATCTGGGCATACAATCTGTCCAGTATCCTTTCTCGTGCAGTATCGAGCAGCTCTCCTCCCAAGATCATCAGCCCTGCGGATCGTACTCACAACAATTACATATTTTTATAACAAGCATGCCATCTCGTGCTACCGCTTCATGTATTTTCCCCAAATACAGCCCATCGTCACTTTCTAACTCCTAAGCCACTGTCCCGACTAAAACCAGTCTTGTCTTGACCAAGAAAACAGTTAGATTAAACCTTCCGCTTGCTCCGACGATCGTATCGTAATCGTTGACCGTGTATCGCCGCAGATGAGGACAACGAGGATTCAGCGCCGAAGGATCGCCAGTCGCTTGTCATTCCAGAGAAGTCCTCGTCGTTCTCCATTCACCCGGGCCGCCTGTGCGCGGACGTCTGTTGCTACTGCTTCGGGAAATTCGGCTCCTTGGACACGCCGATGCATCTGGCGCAGATGAAATCCGACGAGAGACGAAAGAAGATCTTGAACATCGAGAGACACCTCACCAAGGACTCCTGCTTGTGCGACGCTTGCTACCGTCACGTGGATAGAAAGGTGCTTACTTCTGTTCAGAGATCTTCTCGCAAGAGAAATTCTTAATGGCGTATTTATATTATCAGGCGAACACCAGTCCGACGAATATGCAAACGAAGCCGCAGAAACAGCACAGGCAGTTGATGGTGTCCAAGTGCTCGGCTCGCGACTGCAGGGACGCGGCGCGGCACCACGTGAAGCGTCGCTGGTTGCTGAAGATCAAAGCTGGTCTGCAGAAGCAGGTGAATGCACGTGTCGAGGAGGAAACGTTCCCCAGTAAACATTCCCCGTTATAAAGAGCAATTTTCGACTGGGTACAGGTGGACATCGATTGGGAATCCAGTCAGCACACGTCCATGTCGTTCTGCGTCAGCCACTATTCGAAGATCGAGCGATTCCTGACCTGCGCGCTCTGCAAGCGTCGACTGGCGAGGAACCACACTCATCAGCTGGCGAACGCGGAGACCGAAGAGCTGAATCAGCTGCTCGGTCAGCAGGGGGTGCCCGTTCTGCTGGCCGCCGGCACCTTCGTCTGCAAGCTGTGCCGTTACTTCACGCAGCTGCAGCTCAAGTACAAGGACGTGGAGAACATGAACACGAACCACAGGTCTTTCTTCAAGAGTTACAGGAAAAGGTACCATCTCCTTTCAGAAGATTCTTAATATTGCACTTCAACGGTAGTGTCCGTCTATATTCTTCCTTCTTTCATTTAGAATCCTACACTACCACGACATCGAGGTTCTGGAGAACGAGGACGAGGACTCGTCGCAGAACCAGTCCAAGGACAAGGACAAACGGAAGAAGCCGAAATGCCAGGCTCCGCCGAAGAGCGGCAGCTCGAAATCGCCAGACGGCACGACCAGCTCCATTTCGGAGAAGTCTGCGCTGGAGCCTAGCAAAGCTGAGGGCGCCGGTTCCGAGACGGACAACGAGACTAATAGGAAAGCGGGCTCCGGGTCGATGGACGGGCGCGTGGTGACGGACGTGCAGTTCCTCGGCATCGAGAGCACCGTGGAGAAGCTGAAGAAACGGAAGCTGCTCGAGATGCACCCGTACACCACGCCCGACCCCACCGCCGCGATGTCCTGCGAGAGCCCGAACGAGGTGGTGGAGATCCTCGCGATGGACAAGGAGGTGACACTGACCAGACTGCCAAAGAGACCGAGGACCAGCAACGACATCACACCGGTGGTGCAGCGGCTCGGTGCCAACCCCTCGATCAGCGTCCGCACCCTGTTCCCCGGCGAGGAGGAGATGAACCTGCACGCGAACATCGAGTTCACGAACGTCCGCGAGATCACGCCGCAGGGCTGGGAGAAGTGCGCGACCATGATCCAGTACGACCGGGACACGAAGCTGCTCTGGCAAGAACTACAGCGGCCGTACGGTAATCAAAGCTCGTTCCTCCGGCACCTGATCCTCCTAGAGAAATATTACAGATCGGGCGACCTGGTGTTGGCTCCGAACGCGTCCAGGAACGCGATCAATTACTCCACGTCCGTGCAGAACAGACTGATCTCGTACGAGGGCCCGGAGAAGATGGACGAGCCGATAATGGAGCCGATCGCCTCCGAATACCACAATTCCCGCCGCCTCAGCGGCGGCTACGTCCTCGAGAGGGACAGGCTGTCGTTGCCCAGCACGAGCACGACGAAGGCAGCGCCGGGCGTCGCGCAACAGCCCCCCAAAGCCAGCCCTCCCCGCGTCCTCAAGCTAAACCCAGGCGTCTCGATCATCAAGAAACCGCCGCCGAACCTGCAACGGCTGAGCCTGCCGTCTACCAGCGCGACCACCAACGGGAACGCGAAACGGAAGGACCAGAGAGTGCCGGTCTCCGCCGGCGGCAAGGTGTTCCAGCTGAGCGAGCCGGATTTCAAGCGGCTGCAGTCGCTGAAGAAGCAGAAACAGCTTCTAGCCGAGAAGCAGCAGTCGATGAGCCCCGTCAGCGGCTCCGGCAGCTCGGCCTCCCCACCGAACCTCAAGCCCACCACCGCCCAGTATCAAAAGGCTCAGCTGGTCGCGCACACGCAGTTCCAGAAACACCTGAGGATGCAGCAGGAGATGCTGAGCAGACAGAGCAGGGGCGACTTCGAGCCGCTGATATGCGACATCCGCTCCCTGGCGAACGAGAACACCCCCACGCAGAATCTGCTCCACAACCTGAACCTGCCCAAGTCGATACAGGTGACCACCAAGACGACCCATCACATACCGATACTGCCGAAGATCCCGAGATCGCTGACGGTGATACCGCAGACGGTCACCAGACCCGCCGACAAATGAGACGGCCAGCCTAGAAGGAGAAGCTCCAGAGAGCGGAGGGGCAGTAAGTAGTAAGACACGTTACCACGATAATCGAGAGACAGACAGGACACGTAGAGAGAAAGAAAGAGAGAAAGAGAGAGAGAGAGAGAGTGTGTGTGTGTGTGTGTGTATGTTACCACGGGGATTCGTGGGCGGGAACGAGTCGATCGGTCGCGCATCCTTTCAGCCTTAGACAGCGCCGATCGAGGGACGAAGCGAGACAATATCTGCCTTATGAACGGTCGGGTGCACGGTGGTGTGCACTCGGGGAGCTGTACCGCTCAAAACACTACGATAGACGATACACGCGCGGTGTCGCCTCGAGTACGACCCGCTATTAGACGCGTGGACGCGCGCGCGCACACGCTGTAGATAGGGATAGAAGTAAGAATGGAAACGCCGGGAGCCGCGGAGCGGAAGGAGTGCAGGACTTGGGAGCAGATCGGGGACACCGAGCGCGACCAGGCTCCGTATTCTGTACAGCCTTTAGGACGCTGGAAGCTTGATGACCTGGACAGTCCTCTCAGCGCCAATCGTCCTCCTTCCGCCCTCGGCGCTTAGGATACTAACGATTCTACACTAACAACCAAAGCATCGGTGTGAAACGCGACGTGATGGAAAGAAGAATCAGAGGATCCTGTTTCCGAGGTGAAGTGCCTAAAGCGCGACGAAGTCGTTAGATTTTAATGACACAGAGTATAACACGTTGAACGGACTCGAAACACAGTATATACATAGTTGAGTATGTTAAACAGGGGGGGGGGGGAGAGATTTAACGATCTAAAATTTAATGGGATAATTGAGGGGAAATGGAGGAGAGATTGGAGAGGAGCCGCGAATGTTTCGGGCGTCACTATTGTTCCCTCCTCTTCTCGAGGTCCGTAAGGAAGGTTCCTCGATCCACGAGAGAAGCTGTCTGTGATCCGTTTTAAGAGGGAGGCTCGAACGGATAGCGTGTAATTCCCCGCGAGCGGCCAAGCTGCTCTGCCTTGCTGTACACTAGTACTCGGCTCGCTGTTAGACATATCGTTGTTCTACGTTCTTCGAGGGAATCGGGGCGCGAGATAGATTTGGACGATCGATGGAGCGCTCGAAGAACGATCAAGTGATGATCGGTAGTTCGTTCCTTTTACGCGTCCGAGGGGAAAGATCGAGCATACACGCGACACGCGGCGCCGGTGTATTTCGTCATATACAGGATGTCTCGGCTCAATCGACCATCAGAAGCATCCCCGGTTGCGTTCAACAGCGCGCAACCTCGGAAAGCCACTGCCCGTCTCCAAATAGCGAGCTTCGTTTACGATAAGCGAGATCTACTTTCTCGCTCTACCTTCTCTTTACATTTCAAAGGCATCGACGCTTTCCCGAGGGGAATGCTGCTAGCAGCGATCACTTATATGTACGATAATTGTTTTTATAATTATTTGTGATGATTAATTGTTTTATCGGGGTTGAACGATTTTATTTGCATGCAAATCAATTGCGATCGATCAATCGTTATCGATGGGTATTCGCCAGCGCTGGCACGCATGAAGTTCTTTACAAGTTTCTATTTTCTTTTTTTCTTTTTATTGCGAGCATTCGATTTTTTCAATTGATCGCGTTCTGCTGGCCGTCGCGGGGAGGACGTCGATGGCATTGAAATCTCCGAGCTTCGGCTATTGAGGACGGAGGGATGCTTTTTCGCGGACGCCCCTTGCGCCGCGACGGGGATACTTGGAGCGATCATCTTTTGCGAGGCACCGTGTATATCCCGTTCGCGCCAGTATATATATTTTGTCTACCTGGAAACATATAGTGGCGGGGGTGGCGGGTGTCGCCGGCACCCTTCCCTCCCCCCGCGTTCAATTGTACATTAGGAAATATATATTTTGGGCCTGCTCACGCCAGAGGAGCGCATAATGACGACTTGTAATTAATTATATGATTAACGGGCGATTGTTATAAGCGGAATTACGATTAAGTGTTATAACGTGTGAAAAAAATTTGGTAAATACAACTCTGAGTAGGTGTAGAACTTACGCCTCGAGCTTATTTATTATATGTTAACTATATTATATACATATATATATATAAATACATATCAGTGTGTGTATATATATATATATATATATGTATATGTATATACCATATTGCATTGTACATAACTTGATAATTATTATTTCTCCTAGTTGATAATCGATGATTATAATTATTAATATTATTAGCTCATTACGGGATCATTCGATTATTATGCGCCGCGACGAGCCGAATCGTCGCCAAGGATTCCTTGTTACGAGTCGCGTAATATGATCGCACGGACAAGCCAAACGGAGAGGTTCGAGGTGTCGCGGTATTTTTCTCAGACAAGGAGCGCCCGTCTACTTTTCTTCTTCTTCTTCGTCTTCTTCTTCTTCTTCTTCTTCTTCTTCGTCTCACACACTGCGTCGTCGTAGCAGTCATCGTTTTTGCATTGTCGCCACGTGAAGAGAATTGTAAAAGAGAAGAGAAGCGGTTCGTACCGATCCCGAATAGTGTCCTGGATATATGAAATAAAACGAGAGGGAGCTCTCCCTCGTTCTCGTCCAGGTACGAGTTTAGAATCGTTGCCTTAAAGAAAGCGCCGGGCCGAGCGGCGTCGTTATCGATTGTAAATAGTTTAATGAGGAAGAGAGAGAGAGAGAGAAAGAGAGAGGTGTATGTAAATTAGCTTGCGACGAGGGGAGGTTCTAAAGGTGATAGCTGTTCGTGGGCCCTTTCTAATGATGAGGTTCACTTTTGAACCGAGAGAATTCAACGGGATGAAATGATCCCTTTATTCGGGGCGAAGGGTGGTTTGCTCTGTTGGGGCGCGTTGGATCCTCGGTGTTTCTACTTAATCGCCCTTGGAATTTTAATTGCTTTCTCTCTGATGTGCATCGTCGAATGCAAAATACTCGAACGTTTCTCGCATTTGGTTTCGATCCTCGGTTCGCTTCTTCTCGCTCAAATCGTTTTTATCGTTCGCTAATCGCACTAGTTACACGTTCACGAGGTGGGTGGTGAAAGAAACTCGAGCTCGCTCGAGCGCGCAGTGCAATCGAATCGACCCAAGGGGATGTGTACTAATTGAGGGGTATTTCTAGTGTGATGGCTCAAAGAAACTTAACTTCTCGGGAATTCAAAGAAGAAACAAGTATTGCACGTTTGTAGCTTTATTCTATCACCTTTTAAGACTGTGAAAAAAGAATTTTAAGTAAAAATATATGTTTATAGCGGGATAGGAACATCGGGAAGAGAACAATATCCTTTTCGGATGCCAGGACTGATTGTCAAAAAAGTCAAAAGTCCTGATCCACTTCAAATATATCAGGCATACTTGGTAGACGTTACTTTATTGTTCGAACTAGACTCTTGCAAATATTTGCAAAATTAAATTAGTACGCCCAAGCAAACTATAACTTTTTTTGCTAAAATTGATACAATTTTTTTTAAGGCGGTGCCATTTCTTTGTTTCTCAATATTTTTCCATTATGCTGGGTCAGACAATAGCTACACGTCTACTGATTACCAATCCTTTTGAATTTTGTGTTTGAGATAACTACAATCGCTGAGGTCAGGTCTTGCATCCGGAAGACTCCTATTCCGCTATAAATGGATATTTTTATTTATAATCTCAAAAAGTGATAGAATATAGTTACAAACGTGCACCACTTGTTCCTTTTCTTGATTCCCGAAAACTTAAGTTTTTTTTCAACCGTCACACTAGGAAAACCTGTTAAAAAAGAACGGAAAGAAACTTTTGATCGGCTGTGTCCAGAATATCGAGATTGTCTCTGTCGCCTGGGTCGACTCTTAGTGCTTTGTTCGTCTCTTTTCGCAAGATTGGTAACACCTACAAAAAAAAAACTAAAAAAAGCTACACGTAACTTATACCCAAAAGCTCCAAACACTAATTTGTTTCTTAGAAATTCTCTTGGCATCAGCAAACGATTCCTAAATCATTTTTAACACCCTCACTGCCACGTTGTAGATTCATACTTGCAGTAAATTAGTAGCCCATTACCATCCAAGCATTAAAACAAAAACTCCCGAATTTTCGTCACATTTGCCCTAGTTAAAAGAATTAAAATTTAATATTGCGTTTATGCAACAGCAGTTGTTAATGGGTTAACAATAATTCCAGTTATTTCTTATTCCACTTCAATTTCGACTCTTCCTCTAGAAGCACATTTTCCCCCCGATTAAAAAATTCCACCGCCGTTAAAAATCGTGCCCCCCACCTGAATCCTAGTGCAGGGATGATCGCAAAGGGAAGGAATTGTTGGAAAGTCGAGAAACAGCACGAACGGCTTATTGTTAGCGAAGGAGCCCGACGTGCGCGTAATCTAATCTGGAGAACGTTCACGTGGCGACACGTAAAAAGGAACGTACACACACAGGCACGTTACACATGCATGTACACGGACAGTAGGGTACGCGGAGGACGTGGGCATCGCGGGCGCACGTGCGCGTCGGGGAAACGAATGTCGCTGCATTGGGTATTATATATATGCTAAGTATATATAATACTGAAAGTTATAAAAAAAAAGTATATATATATATATATATATATATAGGATAAAATTATGATACAAAAAAAAGGAGTACTCGGCGATACGCGTTATACATATAAAATGCTCTATTTTATTAAGGATATTTTTGATATATCTATATATATATATAAATAAATAAAAAGTATAAATATATGTATATCGAAACTCAAGCAGGCGAATCACGGATCGGGTGGATGCGCCGATATCGACGATGTAATTATTGTTATCCGAAGTCGCGGTGCTGTTTATCGAGCTGTGTGCAGTGCGCGACGAGTCCCGATTCCTCTCGGGATCCGAGGATTCTATGGCGAGGTCGTCGTCCATACGTTTCCCTTCTGTTTTCTTTTTCACTTTCCTTCGTTTCTGAGATCTTTTTCTCGAGAGCGATCGCGTTAAGGGCGCCCGCGAGTGGCGAGGGGGGCACTGATTTCGCTCCCGAGGGCCCGCTACTCCTTTATTTATTGTTAGCTCCGTAGCACTCGCCCGGCGACGATCAAACGGCTCTCTTTTTCGAAGCGAAGGAACCCGCGGGAGGAAAAATGTGGGGCGGTTTTTGTAAAACGTTGTTGTAGGATAATTGTTACAGCCCCTCTTTTTGTTACGCGCGGGCAACGGATGATTTGAAACAGTCGCGGGACCGCTCCTTCGTTCGAGTGCATGGATACTCCACCCAAGACAGTGGAAGGCTTCTTTTTTAATTGCGTTTATTCTACTCGTCTCTCCGTTATCTTTAATTTTCCCCTTAACGTAACACCTACACACTTAATCGACGCGTATCGTTGTAAGGATTCTGTGTATCGATTACAGTTCTGCGTTAAAATATACACCTTTTCTGCAACCGAAGTCCCCGAATCATTTTTCTCTAAGTACATTCTGAGATTTTTCAAATAGCCACTGCTGTGCCTCTAAGCTTCTACGAATTTGGAACGTGGAAGCTCGAGAAGATGAATGAAATTTAAGTCGCTGGAATACAAGCGTTTGATATCCAAACGACCCAATGAAAAGTTCAATCTGAATCGGCCATAAATTCCATCTTTCGTTTCCCCGTCAACTGCATACTTCTCGGCAAACGGATCGCTCGCGTGTGTGCGTGTGTGTACGGGTAGCATACCGCGGGAGGAGGTGGAGTGGGGGGAGAGAGCGATTGAGAGAGAGAGAGAGAAAAAAAAAAGAGAGTGCGAATGGACTGACGAGTTTAAGTTTTAAGAATTCTATTTTTGTGATCGAGGGGATGAAAACGTAATTATCGTTGTCCAAGGGGTGCGGAGATCGTCGAATGATTTGTGCTTGGAGACCCGTGACTTCGAAGGACTGATTCTTTTATTCGGTTTCATGGTTGCGAAGTTTGAAATAATAGAGCGCAGTAAGCTGCTCGATTCTGTAACAGCAGAAGGCCAAGACGCCAGTAGTAGATCCAGACGTTCGCGAACAGACGAGAACCGTTAGCGCTGCGGGAATATGTGTCTGACCGTGTACGGTGGTATTTCTACTGGCTGCGGGCTTGGCACGTTCCGTGGGACAGTGGGGATACAACAGACTCGCGTTAGGAGCGTAGAAAGTGAGAAATGTAGATATGTAATTACAGGAAAGTAGAAGCTGCTCAAATTGGCCATTGTAGGTTCTCTTTCCTGTATTTTCATTTTAAGATTGAATCAGGAAATGGGTACGTTTCTCCACTTTAGAATTTTAGATGGAAGTTAGTTTCTGGTGGACATAGCTGGTCACTGTTGACCCGTATGGAACGTGTTACACATGCACTGCTGCTTTGAAGTATTTCTGCTGCTTTAGTTTAAAATACTAGGTGGAGTAGAATTTTTTAGAGTTCATAAATAAATTTGCAATGTTCTTTAGAATTATTACACAGACAGTGGGTGGCTTAATACTTATTAACGGTGGTGTGTGCCTGCTGTGGATTGCGGAGCAGTTTGAAGGAATTAGTTTCTATCGAGATCATTCGACGTTCTCTGCAGCGAAGTATTTTTTAAGCTGGACGATGGGCGAGGGAGCAAAGCGAAAGGCGACTGGGGCTGAATAGCAACGACTCAGTCGATCAGGTTTACTATAGGCGAGGATATTTTATTAAGGAGTTAGGAGGGATCGCTGGTTAGCAGTGGGATTGGAGAACAGAAGCAATAAAATGAAGGAAAGAGTTAACGAGCACTAGGTATTTAAGCGTCGTCGATTGACGTCACGAATGTGTTTGAAATCTCGATGGTATTTTTTTCAAAACACCATCGCTCCCTGCTGTTTCTCGACTAACTTCGTTTCCTTACCTCGAGGATGTGTGTTCGCATAAGAGTCCACCAAAATGGTAAGGCGAGTAAGAGACTACGTTGGTAGTCGTCGTAGCGTTAAATCTACTCGGACATTTTCATGCTCGCGGATCATCGTAGAGGGAGGAAGGATATTTCTCATTGAACGTGGGGATCGTACGGGGCATCATCGATCGACCGATGGAAAACTAAACGTGTTCACATTTTTTACCCGATTTTGTATCTGCGCAAGTCGAGCCGCTTTCGATTCCTAGTTCTACGTAATCACGTTCCGACGAGCGATTCCGACGAGTCGCGGTTCATTAAACGCACAAGCTGCCAGCGCGAGTAAAAATCGATCCGAGCTGTATAAACGATAGAGGGGTTTTTCACATTTTAATACTTGGCACAGTGGCTGTGCGCCGTGGATAGGGCAAGTGGCACGCGTCTCTGCTCGCGGCACATGAAAACGTACGATCACGATTTCTGCTTCGACGAGAATGATCAACGCTGCTCGTTCAGAGCTCAGAGTTCAGAAGGATAAAGCGAGTTCACATCAGCTTCTGTACTTTAATTCGAGGTGGGATTTTGAGACTTTCAGATTTCGAAATTTTAAGAATTAGATATCGAAATTTAGAGATTTTGAGATTTCGGTTGGTTTGATTGTTCGGTTGCCTGAAAGAGGAAGTGAAGATCGACCCGAGCCCAATCGGCGTTAATATTTTGGTGGACTCGTTACTTCTTCGAGCACAGCCTTTCGAGTAGCGATTCTTTCACACGATATCGTCTTCGATCCCTACTATTTCTCACGGTTCGCATTCTTCGGTCCGTGGATCGAACGGCCACGGGGCGACGTCGATGCAGCGCGAAAGCAATTAATAGAGAGACGGCGAGAATAAAAGATAGGGGAGAAACGCAGATAAAGGAATGACAAATGGGCGCAACGTTTGGCGTACGCAATGACAACGTCCTTTTGGTAATTCGGCACGCACCGTTACGCGAATAATTACGTTATTTAAATAAACATTAACACACGTTAGATACTATTATAATAATCTTTGTTTATTTGGTTCTAATGTAATAGTTATTATTAGTTCGCCATCCTTTGTATATATTCGCAACACTCAATAAAAAAAGTACCAAAAAAGTCTATGCGAGTACAGTAATTCGTCGTTAGTGTCACGTTTTTACCATGCGTTATAATCACGCTCACTATCCCCACCATTTCATGGCATCCTTCAGTCGAGAGTGAGAGAATCCGATATTTGCGAGAGAGAACAAAAGAGTCGACGCGAAGTTGTCGTCGGCACGAAATAGTATCCGCATCGCGTTAGTATCACGCTGCCAGCCCCGATCGTCGTGATTCTAACGAGGCATTACTGTAGTTCTCTTTGCACAGCCATGTAAGTCTTCCAAAAGGTTCATCAAATCCTAAACTATGAAAGCTATTTACAGACAAGCAACAGAAAATAGAGAGCGATGACGAAACTTTAAAAATAAAAAATAAAACAGTCCTGCGAAATTAAAGGGTTTCCCATTTTTTCCACTAGAATCTCTATACTTTTAAACATGTAACTCAAAATATAATACCAATGCGACATTCAGCAACGACTTTCGCATACATCTCGTTTACAATTGACTAATTGATTAATTGACTAATTATGAACTACTGACTCTACGTTATAATACACGTACATATTTATATTCAATTATTTATTAACCTTCCGCCCCAATTTATGTACCTTTGAACCTTCCTTTAAAACGTGGATCCTTTTCAATCTCCAGCACCGCTTGTTGCGCATACTTCATATAGAAATAAGTGATCATTAATCCTTTCACCAAGTGGTAGGGTAAACCAACCAGTGAATGACTGAATTGTTGAATTTAAGAATCTTTGAGATTAATACTTGAATATATTTATATATAACAACAAAACAACTGTTGAAATTGCATTTAAATTTATTTTTCTTAAAATTTCTATAAAAATAATTACTTATTCTTATCGTAATTTTTAAAAAAACGATTATAAAGTGCAAAACGGGTAGAAGTCCAGTAAATGACCGCATACTTTTAATAAGAATTGTACTTATTAATCTTTGCTTAATACGCGTAACTAAAAATATGGGATTTTTAAAGTGCAACTACACTCCATTTATGAACATATAATATTTTTAACTTTATAATTGATATTTCTTTGCCTAATGGTCATTCGCTGGTATGCGGTCAATTACTGGTTGGTTTACCCTAATTGTTTTATTGCATTCGAACATCCTGCGATACTGAGCTTTATGCGAGTAGGACCAGAATTTCAGCAATGTTAATAGGAGCACAGAATGATGTAAGAAGTAAGAGGTGTCTGGAGTGTGCGAGAGAGAGAGCGCTAGTGCGTGCGACAAGGATAGAGATAGATGGCGTGCCACTAACTTTGGTTATGTGCTCCTACTCCTATATCAGGAGCACATAACCAAAGTTAGTGGCACGCCATCTATCTCTATCCTTGTCGCACGCGCTAGCGTTCTCTGTCTCTGGCACAGCTCCTCGTGCCACCTCCACTTACATCCTATACTCCTGTTAACTCGGGTGAATTTACGGACCAAAACCTACGATTGTCGGTAAATAAGATAACTGTTTCAAACATTTTTCTAAGTAGGTAACTATTGAATTTCACGCGAATCATAATAATAAGAGTTCATATTCTTAATTGCAGCTGTAAAAGTGGGCTAATTAATTGTGTAAACTTCATAATATGTACGTTGAATTAAAATTAAAACGAATATTCACGGAGGACAGAGTCTCGTTTATTGCAATTCAATTAAAAAACTACTAATTGCTGATTAAGTATGAGTAAGATGCATGCAAGTTATTTGGTGAAAGCTTGCAGAGTATTATTGCTATATTAAATTAACAAAAGAAACCTCGCAATCTGTCGAATAATAATAATTTAAGAGGGCAAGGGGGAAGAAAGGAAAGACCTGATTCTATTTTTGCAGTTTATTTGCAATTTGTTCGTATAATTGGTAACTGATCTCGGATAACTAGTACTAAAAACCTAAACAACGTATGAAACTTTATACATAGCTGATTACTTTTAGGGTGCAAAGGCAGCTATTTACAGTGTGACGCGTCGAACCAGCGAGAACCGACGGGTTCATCTTAAATGGTGGATCGTTCGCGTTATAATTAAACCGAAAACGGAGATTCGCCCCGTTGACGAGGTTCGAGGCGTACCGAAAGGAAGATTGGATTTCTTTGCATCGCTACCACGCCATTCTGCCGTCCGTTTCCATCTCCTTACTTTCCCAATGTGTATAAAACGCCCGCGATGCTTTCGATAACCGCTCGTCACTTAACACATACCTAGTCCTGCTGCGTTAATCCTTTCGGTGCTGGTCGAGTAAGAAAAATGCACGTTGGGCGACCGACTCTGCCGCGGCAGAATCCCCAGCACCCAAAGGATTAAAATGCATTATTATATCCCTGTGCAAAAGAAAGTCGATGAATGTGGGGGGAGGGGCTCGATCCTGCAAAAATGTACAAAAATCTTTCATTTAAATTAAGTGTATAAAAAGGGCTGCGCGAGTGACAATACGTCGTCGAACATCCAATTCCTTTTTAGCACTTTTGTGAACGGTATAGAAGAGAGGGAGATAGAAGTTGGGCAAAGGGAGGAGCGACACTCCTGACAAATCCTCGCCAAACATTCTAATGCTCCGGATAGATCTCCTCCCACGTACCTCCCCCTCAGCAGGAGAACTGAAAGGACAAAGTATTGCACCGTACAGTGTCTGCAGAATCCACGCTATGATACACCTTATCGCTCGAACTTACGATACCCTTTAAACAATACAATTATATACAAGGGAGCATGTACACAAAATCATACAGTCGCCTGTCACCGTAACGTTCATCTTCTTTACAAAACTAATTGCGAACATTCTTCGTCGGGGAGGGACGTTAACAGAATCCCGCGTTCGGGATCCGACGTGCAGAACGGTAATCGCTCTCCAGGAAAGTTGCGTGCTAAACCAGTCACGATCGGCCAGAAACTATACGCGGGGCAACGGAAAGGTGTTTCCGGGTGTGGTTCTTCGGAGTCTGTCGTTAAAGGATTGCTTGTCGAGCAACGAGGATAGAAACGAATAGGAATATCGTTAACGGAAATCGAAGAACGTGCACAACAATTAAGGCCCATCGTGGCATTTGTCGCGCGGTACAGTGTCAACTCCATTCAACTCTCACCCACGCACGCACGCACGCATACAAACACACAGGCACACACACACTCTTGCACATCGATTCACGGCTACTCTAAAGGCATTTTTATACAGGCGCGCGTCTCGTTCAGCGATCCTCCTCTCCCTGTCTCTTTTTTTTTCTTTGCTCAGCTTTTACTCTCGCACTTCGCCGCGAAATTCCACTACGAATTCGTCTATAATATTATCGTTAATGTGCCCTTACAAACGTACTCGAATATATACAAATTACATATACGTATGCGTGGTTCAAGAACATTTTGGTACCGACAGTCCATACGTACATTCGGTACCAGCTTTTGGTACCCGATTCTCCGCGTGCCAGGGATGTAAAAGAGTAACGATCGGGCTCCAGGGTTAAATCCAGGGCCGGGATTAAGAGCTGTAGAGGCCCTAAGCACTCAAAAGATTTTCAGGCCCCTTTATGCAGGACGATCGACGTAACGTACGATTTCTCAGGCATTTCCGATAATTCGACTAAAAAGTGATTCTAACAAAAGTTAGATTTTAAGAAAATGGGTGTGGTTCAGTTTTCTGGGTTAAATTCAGAAAACTATTATGGTGTCCCACCTTATTGGTCAATACAGCGTTGGTTAAATCTGCACAAGTAGACGCGCTCGTTAAGATGTAAAATACGGATACAAAAGGAGCAGGCTTGAAATTCTGAGACTCGGCGATCTGGATGCATAAAATTCAACCTTGGAACCCATCATAAATCTCTCTAGATCCCAGTACGCGACGTAAATACTCCAATATACTCTGCAGAAGTATCATCAGCTCAAAGTTCATTCCTCTACCTACTCTGCGAGACCGAATCCAGCCTACTCAGTGGCTTCGATTCTCTCCGAGCCTCGAGGACGGGAAACGTAACTCTCCCGACGCGCAGGAACATTCGTCCAAGATCCGATGGTCCATGAAGCAGTGCGGTTTCCCTCGAGTGTTCGGTAGCAAGGCGAATGGGAGCATCGGTCACCACCGAGTAGCCGGTCTCAGCTCTCCGGGCCATTGGTTCATCCTCGCCGTGGTTCGTCGCGCGCGTGGCTCTTCGTGGCCGCCGCGAGCTGGGGAGGGTGCTCGAGGCACGAGGCTCCCTTCTAGGTCTCCAGACCCGGCACCAGGCTGTGGAACGTCTGGATGTCGTGGAACGCCCGGCCGCAGCTCTGGTTGTTGTTCCTCTCGAACTTGGCCAGGTCGAAGTGCTCGTCCAACGACTGCAGCTCCACCAGCCGCTCCTCCAGGCTCTTGGCGGAGTCCGCGAACCTGGCGAAGTCGCAGATCCGGTCCGGATCGACCACGTCCGACGCCTCCATCATCCCGACGTCGCTGGATCTCGTGAGCTGGGTGCCGCAGTCGTCCAGCTCGCCGGGGAACATGACGGGGCTGCAGCAGCCGCTCGGTTGCGTGCCGCCGCTGCTCGTCGTGTTCGCGGTGCTCGAGCCGATGATGGTGGTACCCGATCGCACGTCCACCGAGCCAAGACGGTCCTCAGGGTAGACCAGGTGGTGGTGGTGAGGGCTCTCCGGCTCCTGCACCTCGTCGATGTGCGAGAGGAGCCTAGGCGTGGGTGGCAGGATGTAGAAGTCGCTGAACACGTCGTCCTGCAGGTCCAGGTCGTCGTGCCTCTGCCGCTTAGGGCTGAGTCCTTCGTTCCTCGAGTCCTCGCTCAATCTACGGCAGAGAAACAGCCAAGTCAGAACTATGAGACGCCTCGTCGGTGATACGAACGCGAACTCGACGCGGGTTCAGCTTGTT
Organism: Andrena bicolor; assembly: GCA_960531205.1. Lineage (NCBI taxonomy): Eukaryota > Metazoa > Arthropoda > Insecta > Hymenoptera > Andrenidae > Andrena > Andrena bicolor. The sequence continues at coordinate 50,989,575 of OY482664.1, read as the reverse complement.
GCGCAATGGATACGCGCCGCGACGTAGCCGTTGCGCAATCTTGGATTATGTAAAGCGTCAAAAGCGTATCCCTGTGGGCCGCGAGCGGGATCCTGTGGATCTCTCTTCTGCTACCGGACGGATCCTCGCGGGGTAGTTTTCAGTTTGTAAATGTAAGTTTCCCTCAAAGTTCGAAGGCGATTTTCGCGAAAATGAAGCGCAATATCAAAAAAGTTTATTCCTTTCTCTGGACTTATTTACTTGTTATAAGTCGAAAAGGAAGAGTAACTTTTCTTCATATCGAGCTTCATTTTCAAGAAGATCGACTTTGAAAATACCGTCAGCCTCATAAAGACGAAGATACTCTACACTTTACAGCAGTGGCGCTCTCAGGATTCAATCTTCGCGGTGACGAGTTGACGGATAAAAATATTCTTAATGCAAACTCAATAAAATTCATCAGATGATTATAAAAATTTATTTAAAGAATAAAATCCAGTTTTCTTTGCTTCTCACGAAGCTCTTGAATTACTTTAGTCCTGGTTCAATTAACCTCCTTTTTCCTTTTCGATTTGTCCCCAAGAAATCACCCAAATTATCCCTACGTCATTCAAGGACGCCCCTTTTCTTTGGGGTGCGCCAGGAGCCCTTTTCTTTGAGGGGTGCCACGGCTCCTTGCCCTTCTCCCCTGAGAGTGCCTCTACTCTACAATCTACACATCATCCACCCTTTCCCTACACCTGACCTTCAATTTAATTTAGCCTCGCCAAGGTATATTACGCGGGAGCTGATTAACGACGTAAAAAGAACCACGCGGAAGTGATAATATCACGGGTAACGGGTGGAGAAGTGAAACTAGTGGTGGAGAACTATCGATGGTTCTCACTATCGAAAACTAAAATGGCTTATTTTCACTATCGATAATTATCGGTATTGAAAATCGTAGATTAGTCGATTAAAAAATAATAACAGCTGAAATTCAGAATCCCAAATTTAATTTGTAATATTATTACAAATTTCGATAGTGAGAACCGTCGATAACTGTCATAAGTACCATCAATAGTTCTCCACCACTAAGTGAAACTTCACCCTCTTCGTGAAACGTTTGAGCCAGCACAGTAGCAATGGAAGGGTCGATGATTCGGGGTTCAGTAGGGTTTCTCGGATAAACGAGACGCTATCGACGTACCTCTTCCTCGAGGAGGTCTCGTCGTCCGTCACCCCGACGATAAGGTTGCCGGAGACGTTGTTCTCTTTGGTGGAGTCGTTCAGATACGTGACCACCGGGAGACCGTAGTTTCTTGTCTTCTCGTCACGATTCTCGCGCTGCAACCGCCTGACGGCGTTGTTTATGAGCACTGATCGGCACAGGCTTGCCTCTGGGTCCTCGATCCTCCTCAGCTTGCCAGCGGAGATCTTCAGCAAACGGCGACGTTCCTCTCGCGCTCGATACTTGGCGGATATCATCGTGGGTCGGCTCCTTCGTATCACGAGGTCCTCTTCCAATCTCATCTTAGCGTCTGAAGTACAACAGAGATAACGAAATTAGTCACCTTGGCTTGCATTTCATCAGCCAGCTCCGCAGCGAAACTGTGCAATGTATTTAATAAGTTAGAATGAAAAGTTTGGTAAAGAGAAGTATGTAAAATTCAACGTAACTAAGTGCGCAGAGAGCGGTTACTGAATATTATCGGGAACGTAGAGCTGCGCATTTGAGGAATGATAAGACGACGCGAGGCTAGAGTGCTCCTCTCAACGACTAATTGTTTTATTACTAGTTCAATGCGCTGCGCGACTGTACGAACGCTCTATTTAAACCAGTCCGCAGTCCTTCGGTAATCGTCTCCGCGTACCGCTCCAAAAGGAGTAAAAATACTGACGTAACGGTATCGGTGAGAGTCGGTGAGACACGGCCGCATGGAGAGCAGGATAGCGGTACGCAAGTACGTATTTACGTGTTTACAGTGGTTGCGTGGCGGCGCGCTCCGATAATGGGCCAGATTCGCCGTGTTCTTTTCCGCTATTGTCGCGACTGACCCGAATACCCGCGAACACTTCCGTTGTCGCGCCGATGCTCGAGCCGGCGGGCTCCGTGGCTCAAGCACTCGCTCGAAATCTTCGATCGGGGGAACAGGAACGAAGAGGGGGACGGAAGAAGCTCCGCATTTAAAATCAACCGACATTACGATTCTACTGAACATTCGGAAAGTTGCTCCTGTCACCCAGAGGTTCTCCGTTTAGCAGGCAGTGCCGAGCTTCTAGGGATTGCCCCATCCGTATTCAATATTTGTAATGCGTAATTACAGCTACCAGTGTAGACTGTAGAGAATCGGGTATAGTTTTGAAGAATCGTTACAGAATCACAACGATTCAGAACGTACGAGAAGTATTCTGTAATGAGGTAGTTGGAATGTGGTCGCAGAGAAAGACACTCGAATACGTGGCAAAGATCTCCGCTTACCGTCTCGTCAAATCGCTCGAGTGCTTAACAAGAAAGTGATATTAAGAGTTTCGCAATGCCATCGGCTGTAATGGGAGCCAGAAGGAGGATAACGATCGGCCGCCTACATTGATGGCCAGCAGACTTCGGCCAGCATAATTCGCTTGCAACATTTCTTATCGGGCGACGATGCCCCGCCGCGCTGCAGCTCGATTGCACGGTTACCATGAGAATGCCAGGTAATGGATAGTTGCGAGCCGAGCAAACAACCGTTCGTGATCGCAGCGCGCCTCCCGTGACGGCGGCTTTCGCAAATTCCGAACGAATTACTCGCTTCGTAACGTCCGAATCTGCTGCACCAACCGACGATGTACAGTTCGTTGCCGGAGCAGGCTGGCACAATCGGTACGTCACGCTTGGAGTCTGCTAGACCGACAAGCTGCACCATTCGGCGCGTGGTGGAATTAAAATACTCGTATTATCGATGAATTCCGAGCCGGCGAGATGTCGAGCGGGTTCCTCGGCAAATTGACAAGATGTCGATGATCCTGCAGGGCGCCGAGCATGCGTGAACGATTAAGAGACTGCGTAACGTACTATTTATAGAGCGTGCAGAGTTTTTGCAAGCACGGGAGCAACGGGATTCACGAACGCGACGAGCCCCGTCGCGTTTCTGCACGAAGGGAGCTCGGCGCCCGCTGAATTAGCATAAAAATCAGCTCGTGTCACTCGCGACACCCACGGACGAACGCAATGCATTCGGAATAACTTGCTAACCCATAAACCTATTATACTCGGATGTTTCAAGGCTTCGAGAGAAGTTTCTGTAAAAATGGGGTAAACAGATACGTGCTATTTCCGGCGGTGGGAATCATTTTTCAAAATGTCACGCTCCGCCCTTTCGGAGGCGGATGGGGCACCGTGATCAATTGAGCCGCTTCCTGTGTGTCGAGCCTCGACATGGAAAAAGATCCTGCGTGTCGCACCCGAAGTTCGAAGTTTTAGAAATGAATTATAGTTACTAAAACCCACTTCGTCTTAGACGATTCCATTGACAATTTTATTATTCTATTATTTTAAGTAACGGTTGTGCAAATCGCGATATATAAATTGCATAGAACTTAAAAGAATAAACTAAATGAGGTACACAGAAAGTAAACAAATGAACTGGATCTGCCACTAAAAAAGGGGTTGAAAACAATTTCCTCGAACGTTAGTTTATTTGCCTAACCGAGTGGGCGGTCAAATATTCTTCCCACGAAATGACTCACACAGCGTTTCTGTGCCTAATAATTAACATCTAGTGAGAAGACATGAATCTCGCTCGAAATTATTTCCGCGAATGACCGTCTGAGTCACACGCGCGCAGCCAGAAATAATCCCGAAAATAAATTGTTCAATTAGCCGACAGATGGCACGCCTGACACCTTTATACGCCAAACAAGATGGCCGACCGCACACATTAATCTCATGACGAAAAAATATATGTATTACGCATCCTGTGTCGCGTGACACTTGTTGCTAAACAATTTATCTGTTTGGTGCTACGTGTCGGTAAACTGAAACGCTTCGCTTTAATGTCGATAATTAAATCAAGTATATAATTTCGCGACAAATAAACAGACAAAAAGAGAAATAAAGGGAAACGGTTGAATTCTATTCGAATGGCGTTTAAAAGTTCGCGCGACTCGTAGAACGCGTATTTACTGTTATGGAAAAGGGACGATTGTCGCGGTAAGGTTATCCAATTTCGTTGCCACGGGAAATGGGGAAGAAGCATGGTGCACCGAGAGACGATTTTACGCTCCAAGTGCGCCTAAGCTAACTTTCTCCGCGGGGGAAAAAAAACCGCCATGGATACACGTTACCTAACCTGTAAAGTCTGCTTTGGAGTCGCTGACTCGTGTGCGTCGTCCTCTCCCCTCCTCTACCCGACGCTTTGCTTGCACGCGCGCGCGCATACACACAAGCTTTCCCGTTCCCTCGCGCATCGTGCCCCCCCTCCGCGCCCTCCTCGCTACATACAACATTTTTATCCGGTACAGTTACTCGAGACAACGTACCTGTCGATACGATCGACATTATTTATGCAACACGGGCGAATCAAGTGGACGAAAAAAGATTAGCTGCCCGAGGGAAAAAGTAAACAGAAAATTGAAACGCGCCTCATATTAACACCGCGCAGGCTTTGTTACAATTTAAGTCGCGCAGCTGAGACTTCCATTATCAGCGATCACGATAAAGATAAACTCTAGAGTGCTCTCGAGAAACACGCGATAATCCCCGGGGCTCCTAATCGCGCTGGATGCAACCTAATTCAAAGTGGCCGTTTTAAAAAACTACACGTCACTTCGATGCCGTTACATCTAATATTATATCACGCACCGTGGCGCGCAGCAAGTGTTTGGCAATTAAACGAAGCTTTGACCTCGACCGAAATTAGATCCATTTAAACGCGTCATTTCAAAACACAGATATACCTAACCCTTTGAGAATCGTGCTACTCACTTCTGGACGAGACAGTTTTCAAAATCATATCGCGCATCTTTGCCTCAATTCTTTCCTATCTAGCGTTAATGTTTTGTATGGCTAGTTCGCTTTACTCGGATGATCAATGGAACGGTGCGCAGTGGATCTTTTTTATCGACGCATATCGATATCGGCTGGAGGCAAAGGCGTGAAGTAAGGTTAGTAAGAGAAGAGAATTAAGAGAACTAAGTAAGAGAAGGCATCAAGGAGTCAACCATATCGAACCGTACACAGTAGAAAGCGGTCGGTGCATGGGGGGACGGGCCAGGTCAGAACGTTCGTTCCCTGCAGGGGCCTTGAAAGGAATGCGCGGATAAAAAGAAATCGGCGAGCATTTTTACACGCTTATAAATAAATGCGGCCGGTGAACCGGGTACGCTCGCACGCAGCGACAGCGCTGTTCCCCTATCGCGCTCGACTACCGATGCTTATCTCCCGTTTCGGCTCGTTTACGCGCATTGTCAGATCATCGATGTTGATTGTATTTGCTCGTCGCAATTTCGCACGATTTTTAGAACCGCTTTCAAGCCGGACACATCGCAAAGTATCATCCTGCGGGCGCGATTTCGCCGTGGAAATAAAAATCGGTCGGCGATACGCGGCGGTAATTAATAGGGCCACTAAATTTCAGCCTGCCTATTTTACCGACCGTGCTGAAATCGGTGCTTTATTGGTTTTTTCCCGTGCCCGTAGGTAATTCAGTGCATGTGCCGCTTTCATTAAACGCCGCTAAACGTATCTATAATTGAAACGAGACTGGCTTGCAAATTACACAGGTTCTGTGTCAATTTTTTTCAATATGCAAATTCCGAGTTTACTGGCGTACAAGTGCAGCGAGTTACACTTGTCACGAGTACATACTACCGCAAAACTTCTGTACGGCATTAAACGAAGGCGGGCGAAGTTACGAGCCGGAATCTTCGCGAAAAGGGAAAGCGACAACACTATTCGAACATTGCGAGGTGACAGTTTGGAACTCACTTTCGAGCTATGCAAAATCGTCGGGCGAGCGCTTGCTACACTTTCCGCATTCCCTCGTGACCGGTGAAAACAGCCAGAGACAAAGATCCGAGTAGCGGTAACTCCGACCACGCAACTGTTCACAAGTGCACACACTCAATGAACAAAGGGAGGCATGAAGAAGAAGCGTTACTGCCGCGGAAATTTCGACGGAGGAGCGCGAGGCGTGCAGCGTGCACTGGTCGCGTAGGAACTGGCGATCCGCCGTGAGACGTAAGTAGTCGGTAGTCGGTGTCTCGGGCTGATCTGTGCGTCACGCGTAATCGCGGCGTACGCGTACGGCCGTACGACGACAGCCCGACGACAACAAAAGTGTTATCGGGCGTCGCGTGACGTCACGGCCGGCCGTGTGTGTACTACTGCGCGCCGGCGCATGCGTGTGCGCGCTTACCTCGTCCCACCGAAGGCGTGCGACAGGTTACGCGCGCGCACACATTTAACCAGCCGTTTATTCTGTGCTAGTCGCGCGCGAGCACGTTTAGCGATCAAGCTTGGCCGGACACTGATGAATACGCTATCACTTTCTCCTTTAGCGTCGGGGAAGATACGACAATCATTTGCAAACGACTGATTATTATTCGAACCTCTACAATATTCTTGTTGAATATTATTATTACGGTTTACTCTTTTTACTTTGCAAATTAAGCTTCTTCACAGTGTTAATGATTTGTTACCAAAGGAAGGGGATTTTCAACGCTGTATTTATAAATACAGTGCCACTAACAATTTCATCCAATTGAAGATGTCGTTTCGTGTTCGTTGGAGCGCATCGCTGGCACTTAGCGTTCGGATAGGCGGCGCGATAAGGGAACAGGTATCGCGGCGCGCGTGTATGCATAAACATGCACGCGGTGAACTCCGGGTAAGGATTCCTCGGAGCTCGTTAATTGCGCCAACGCGAGTACTTTTACTCGGCTCGAATAATGAAACAGGCGAGTTTCTTTTTCGTGGCGCGCGGGGCCGTGCCCGACCGCCCTCTCTTGCGGCGCTTTGAATTTCATCCCAATTAATGCGCTTCTTTTAATCGGGCTTTGTGCTTTTTATCTCTGTCGCGCGCGCGTTTGCGCCGATAACGTCCGCAGGGAGAAAGATATCGATTGGGGGGAAGACAGATGCAATGGATTTCACCGTGTCACAATAATAGTAATTTCGAGCGGGTTAAATAACAATCCGAGGCACCAGCGGGTTGGAGATTCTCTTCGCTTCGCGACTCCGGAGGCAGTTATGCGCGTCGAGGAAACGTGTACCAAGATACTCTTTGCGAACAGAGATATATTTTCCAGATAACGTTCCCGGGAGACAAAGATTCTTTAAGATCCAAGCTGATAGAGTCCCCGACGCTCGCTTCCATGAAGGACGCGCGGCGGTACCGTTTTCCACAGCCCCGTTATAACTTTTCCGTTTTCACCGGCTGCTTCTCGCGCCTCCCCTTTTTAATCTCCAGCCCGGCGCTGATTTTCGAGGAAGTTACGAATTAAAGTACGATTGTAAATTCACGACAACGATATCGAGGCGGTATTGAGAGGAGGATCATTCGACCGGTTTCAATCTTGTTTTCAAAGGACCGTGAATAATTCGTTCCGTAAAAAACGAATGTTAAACGTGGGGGCCAACATATTTTCTACGAGCAGTGGTGGATTTAACAGGGGGCCCACGAACAGTTTCCGCCTGGGCTCCATCTTCCAAAGAACATTACGATTTTATCCGAACACTGTATTTTTTTTTTATTTCCCATAATTTTCATACAGGGTGAAAAATCAAAGTAAAATCTATCCAGAGGGTACGCAAATTTTGTCGTAATCGCAGCCTTCCCGCTATTAACCGATCCCTTTCGAGTTTCTGCGTTTCGAAGCGTACACTGCCGTTGAAATTGTACGGAGCAATCGTTAAATAGGCCGTGACCATTCGGTCGACTTTCTCCTGTAGCCGCAACGAGCGAAGACATCGATGGGAAAAAGAATCGCTCGCATTTAGAGTGGTTTTGTCTCGGCGGGGCAACCGTTACCGAGTATCGCGGGTCATCGCGACAATGCCACGAAAGAAACGTCTCATCTCCGCGAAGCGCGACGCGAAAATACGTTCCGATTCCCCGATTCAGCGCGATATACTTCTTAAAATAGACTGTAAAGGAAACTGCTTTTGTCTCCGATTCATGGCCACTTGAACGACTGCCGCTTTCGCGTGGCATTGTTATGAAACTTAATATTCCCCGAGCCGTCCGCTAACCGGGGAGGATTTTACAACATGTAAATACCAGGATAAATATTTTCATGTTTATGGAGAAGTGCCTGGAGCAATTGTTCGCCTCTCCGTTGCCTATGCCCCGTAATACCCCACTCGAGTGGACGGACACAATTTAAATAGATTGTCTTAAGATGAGTGTTTCTTTCCTCGAGTAATTTGTCGTGAAAGTAAGTCTCTAAGTCGGGCGACCAATTATGCTGTTGCAGGAAGACCCACTTTCTAGTGAACTGTACCAAGGACTGGTGCCCCGACACCAAGGGGGAGGGGAGGGGAGGGGAAGACGCCACGTGTCGATATACCGTTGATAATGGTGAAATTGATTTAAGGGGTCGATCGAGAAGAAGGGGGAACGTGAAACGCGAGATTATGATTATTACGTATCGCCAGGCGCAGCGCGGCGCACGGCGAACCGTGTCTTACGTAAAATCAAATCGACCCGATGACGCACTTGCTAAGTTTATGAGCCGTAAGCGGCGATTAAACGACCTTGCTTTTTCACCACTCTACATTACCCACCGCGCGGCATGATTTACACGAAAATTCTCGCCGATACGATTAATAAACCGCGAGAGCCGCGAAACGTCCCAGGAATGCGTCCGTTCTGTGGCTAATTATCCACGCTCGACGCATTCATATATTTTTATTCAAAAACAGCGTCAACGATGGGGTCAAGAGCTGCGAGGAGGGAGGGGGGGCGTTTGAAAAACATAACGCAAGCCACGCAACAGGTTGAAAAATTCAGCGAAATTTCTGCCAATTTTTTTTACACGCGAGATAGATAGGCGTAGCCTCTAAAAAAAACGGCTGTGTAACGCGGAGCGCGAGAACGCGGTGAAAGAATGTCGCCCCTCGCTTTCTCCGAATCCAGTGATTTCACGTATAACGCACGCTCTAGGACTCGACGAACACGAGCGAACGAATCGAGAGGCAGAATACGCTCCGTGCTCCCTCTCTAATCGATGACCTCCCTCCTCCGCCGTTCCCACTGTTATTACTCCAACGGATTGTACACAGATATCGTATTATCAATGGCAGACAGATCGTCCCGAGCCCCGCTGAATTAAAAAAGAATTCATTAGCGATTGTTCTCGTCGATAGCCATTTTAAAAACTCTCCGCCAAATCGGGCGCACTGAAACGGTGGAATCGATCCAACGTCAACCGTATCACGTTTAGGAAAAAAAAAGCACAATAATGGGACAACAGTTTCTCTAGTAGCGCTCAGCATTGTGTATATCACGGAATTCTGTGCGAGACGATATTTGTATAACAACAGGTTCTCAAAAACTATTATGCAACCCACAAAGGAGGCATTGCGACAGCTATTGCACGCGTCTATTGCGACATCGTTCCGCGAGCGCGGTTCGCGTCGCGTGTCTCTCAGTTTCTGTCCTACGAGATATTCCCCACAAACATATGTACATATACTGAATCTCAGGGGAACTGATTCCTCCAGAATAAACGAATCGAATGAACGTAATATAATCCCTCTACGAGCCGTCGTTTTCCAGGAAATTGGCTTTGAAGTTTGTGCTGGCAGAAGCCCGCGTGCACCACGGATTTTCAAACTGGATTATCTCGGGAGCGAGGGACTAGTAGGAGGATGTTTTATTCGGGACGTATGCGCGTACGCGGTACCTGTTTCAGGACACTCTGTGCGCGTACATCGGCGCGGATCTTTAACCTAACCTAAGCTAGCCGGAGACGAGCCTCGCATTTCTTGCCCGTCGAATGGCTCGCGCGGCCGGATCGCCGAGCCTCGCCTGGAACGCGGTAAACGCGCAAGAGAGTCGTACTCGCGCGGCGCAATATTCCGGCGGCCTCGAATTTCACGTAGTAGGGAACATTGACGACCGGTAAGCTTACTTTGTTGCCCGCAGCCTGCCGCGCGTCGTAAAGCCACATCAATACACGGCAATCACGCTAAGAGCAGATGTTATCCCCGCCAGAGCCGTCCACCCTGCCTCGCCACTTCTCTCGACTTCGAGCCGCGGAGAGATCGGTCGGTAAGCGGGTGGGGATGAGTCGGCTCGTGTCGACGATGCTCGTGGCTTTCCCCCACCGGCTGGCGCCAGTACCCGCTACGAAATATGTAATCAGAATCGTGCCCGCGACGTGTATCTTTCGCGCACGCAATTTCTTTATCGATGCAATCGATATTATCGACCGTCGCCGGAAATCGGAGACACTGTACTCGGGGAGTAATCTCGGGAGGATTCTAATGCCACATATCCGTCGATGACGATGAAACTATCGAGTGAGATATGGACAGAAGGTTTGAAATTTACTGGAACACTGTCTCCTCAATAATTCAGCGATTCGTAACAATGAAAATGTTCGGAAGCTTATTAAGAAGCTTTTCCTTAATAAATACACTGTGAAACATGACGAGTTTAAGGATACGAGTATCGATAAAACCACATGAAGAGAATGTGACTGCTGTTAGTACAAGTACCTATGACGAATTTCTTTACTTGCTCCTCGCACGCGCCACGAGCTACTGTAAGTGCATCGCGGCGATTCAACTTGGCTGTCGTCGGTGCATCGAGAGGGGTACGGCCCTGACACGTGTCTCGTGCCGGAGCCCGATAGTATGCACGTATGTGCGGAGTGATAGTCGCGCGCTGCATGTGTGCGTGTCCCAGGGACATGGAGAGGGAAGGTGGTCCAGGGTGGGGGAGCGGAGCGTATCGATAGAGGGTGAGGCGGCCCGTAGTGTCGGTGTAGGTAGACGCGTGACGTCATACGTTCCACCAGCTGGTCGGGAGGCGACGCGCCACTCTCCTTGTTGCCATGCCCGTGTTTTTGCCGCGATAGCGCCCGGGGAGGGGGGTCAGCGCGCACTTGCGGGACCTACGAACCTTTCGGGGCCCGAGTCGTCGGGGTTCAAAGGTGCGCCTGCATTCTGGAGCAGCATCCGCGCATTTAAATCGATTACGACCACGCGAATTCGTCGAACAGGAATACCATACTGCCAGGAAATTGTAAACAATCTCTTAATTAATTTACTGGGCTACCCAGACTGGTCTACGGAGCGTACTGACATTTCCTCCAGCTAAAGTTTCAACGACATTGTTAGTTGAATCATGATAGACGAAAACGATGAGAATCGTTGTCGTTCTAGAGATTACTCCCGACACGGTCATTCTCTATTTCTAGCAGAGAGTCCTCGCTGATGCGTCAGAGCTGCCCATCTGGTTCGCTTATTCTCGATCGTGGTCGTTCTAATCTCAAGGGTCGGGGCTTCTGAGCATTACGCATCATTCCCGACAATATTAACCTTATCCTGTAGGCATTTGGTGTTTGGGAAACAACATAGATGACGCCCCGTCAAGTTTGGGTTATATAGACTGCGGAAGAGAGTCAACTTGGAGAGTGGGCTTTGGGGGAATCGGTTAAGGCGGCTGCCCAGAGCGCAGTGGATCCGAAGATCGTAGGTTCGAGTCCCATCACCCCCGAGGCTCGTTTTTTCCGTCTCCTACATTCCTAAGAATAATACGTAAAACGATGTTTGGTAAATACGTATTGGATAACATCCCTCCGAATTAACTTCTTAATTCGATCTTCGTGCGACGGTGCTTAGCCCCTTGAACGCGTCGTAACCCAAGGAAATAGAAAACACCTGGCAGACAGACATTCGATCCTGCCGCTCTCCGCCGGAGACAAGCATCATTTTCGATCGACGCGAATCGATTCGATTCCTTGGACCCACGCCCCTGGTCACGATAGTGCTTCCCCAATCTCTCGTTCCGTCTGACCCTTAGCCCCGCTCAGGCACACTGCATTTAGAAAAACTGGGATAGGAAAAGTTAACCCTGAGACCGGAAGGGTTCTCGACCCGGCCACGATTCCGTTAATGAGTTAAAAACAGCCCGCGGAAAGGTTGACCCGTTTCCCGGCAGATTGGCGGCATCAAACGTTTCGAAGGCACCGGATGACATTAATGACGTTAACGCGGGCCCAGGATTTCCCTGAAGGCGCGCGTCGCGTATATAAGCGTGACGTAATGCAGGCATTAGTAATTATTGCGGCATAATGCCTGTGTACGACGCGCGCGCGTCAGCGGCGTCGGCATTTATGTCCACGGCGATGGAAGGAAACGCGTGCCTAAGGGAATTCATAAATCCGAGCGCAAAGCAACAACAGGCCTCAGCCAGCCACCACCCCGGAGGGCTGAATGCACACTCTTCGAGGCACCTTTGGATTTCTGCCATTGTGAGCGATGCTTTGCATTCTAAGGATGTCACACGGCTGGGTGATCTCCCAGCTCGGATCGCGTCAATAGCTTCCGCACGTTACTTGTTTTCGCATCGCGAGGCGGGCAATGCTTAGCGCGTTATTGCGCCCACGAAAAGCAAACATAGCGAAACGGACCGGCGTCGCGAGAAATAATGGAACCGAGAAGGTCCATTTTATTCTCCGCCGTTTCCCTCGAGCACGGGAACTCGTCGGACTTTCGTTAGAGATTTCGTTATCGCCTCGACGCGGTAATTCGAATTTGTAACTGCACGGCAGGCCCGCGTTACGGCGGCGACGATTATTTCACGGCAAGTCCGAGTGTGATTAATCGGTTGATTAGCACACCGGGGCTGCATGCAACAATCGTCCTATTGCGTGACGACGCGTGCGCTCGCGGAAGGTCAGTGACAGAAAAACGAGATCACAGTTTGTCGGGAGCGTAGCCCTCTCCCCCTCTCCAGTCATCGTCCTCCCGAAATTTCGAGTGGCGTGGCGCCGGCGGGGCCACCTGCCGGCGCGCCGCGCAACTGCGCCCGGCTCGAAACTCATTCCAGGAGTGAACGAACGGATGCGCGTACGCACGGTGCCTCTATCGCACGCGTATCCGTCGTAAAGGTGCGTTTAGCTGGCGGGGCTGTTAACCCCTTCGCCAGCCGGATTTAATTCGGAGCCGCTACTCGCGTCGCGATACATACATCTTTCGCCAATAAATTTCTCCTTAACCAAGCGGCCACGACCTCGGAGCGATGCAAATACACCCCCACTTCCCCTCTGCGTTTCGAGCGGCGCGACAGTGGCAGGGGACGACGATTATCAGCGAGAGTTCGTAAAAATTCGCGCTACGAGCGGAGAGAAATCGAGAAGTAAACGACGGTTCCAGCTGAAGTACACGGAAAGATTAAGTCACCGTGGTCGGTCTTTAATAAACTTTGTCACGCACCGAGGTGACCACGAACGCTTGCGACACTATCTCTGCCTACCGTGCGACTTGAAAACGGAACGTTCCATTTCTTCAATTTAGTTTACGTCTTTATATGCCTTCGCCACGATGTAAATGACGGAATGTGTTCATTTTTCATCCCTCCTCTAGTTGGATATCGTACGAATTATACGACGAAAACTAGGCAGTGGAGGGTTCGGGTCGATTTGCATAAAATAAAGATACGCGACGCGGCACGCGTGAAACGTCTCCTCGCGTTACGATTCAATCCGCCTCGCCACCGATTACGCGGCCACACGTCGAAGCAGGCTAAACGCGCCTTAATAACGCGTCCACGACTCGCTCTATTTTCGTCCACGGATTCACCATAGAATGAGATCAGTGCGCTAAATTTACAACGGGTCCCTCTCTTTACCCGCTGGAATGTTATCCTCTCGGTTGCGCTATGCTCGCTGGATCTTGCGCAGCTCCTCGTCGTTAAATAGACTGGTTTATATCGCCTCGGGAACGGGGGCCCGGCCATAGGCGTCGAATTAACGATACTTTAATCGTCCACTCGGCTAAATCCGATGCGCATTGTTTTCGATCCCGCTTTGTCCTCGAAAATTATAACGACTGCGCGTCACGGGGAAAACACGCTCGGCTGCCAACGACGTATTTGTTAAAACACTCGCGGCGTACAGTGGCGTTTCGACTTCGTCGAGGAGTCCCGATATCGATTTCGCGCGACAAAGGTCGCGCCGACAGCGAGCGATTTTCTATCGGACTCTCGCGATCGAATTATCTTGCAACTTCGACTGTGACCGCTGAGAAACATCGTCCGTGCTTTGTGGTGGCTCGTGCGACCGGATGTGCCCTGCACCGACCTCTACCAATTACCAATCAAACTCCGCAAGAAACGAGGCATCGGTATCCCGGATAGTTACCTCGCTGCTGCCCGATTTAAGGGTCGTTGAATGTCTAAACGCAGAAAAGTACGCGTTGCCTCGACCGCTTTTTTTTTTAAGTGCACACAAGCACCGTGCCACCCCGGGAAAAAAGAAGAGACTCGCGTGTACACGCGCGCGTGTTTACCGGTGGCCGTAAAAAGACGATGCTCGGGCAGCGTGCGTTAAACACGCGCACGTGCGCTGCTCTAACGAATTCAGTGTGCGTGCGTGTCGGGCGAGCGTGTATCGAGGGGGGGAGCGTGGCGCGGACGAGCCTCGGTTAACCGCGCTTACAAAAACAAGAACCTAGAGGATGTTGTTTCTATTCTTCCGAGCGGGGCCTACGCCCGACGGCTCTTCTCGAAGAACAGCCGAGTCACATTGTCCCGCCCGAGACGGGATTGAATTCGTAACGACTTTCCAGGAAACCGATGAAAAGGCGGATACATAAGTACATCGATGACTAAACGAGGAAAGCGATAAACACTTTTTGAAGATCGCCAGGGGTCGTATTCATGCACGTGGAGTAATCGACTCGCTGCGGCGATAAAGAATAAAGGATAAACGCTTTCCGTCCACAGCCCACCTCCCCCCTCGCGCGACAGGTTTGTAGCGAGTTGTGCGTGCGCGTGTTCGTGGCTTCGAAGTAACTGGACGTATTGTATTGCAGGAGCGAGTAGGAAAGAAAGAAACTGGCTGGCGGAGAATTCTTTTCGGTAAGGAGAGCGACTACTCTGGGAACATTAACGCGTAAAGATTAAACTTTAGATTCAATCTACGTTCCGTATATTGGAACGAATAATAGTAACGTTTTTATACAGGTCTCGCGGGTTTCTGGCTAGTAGGACTAGCCCGTGGGCGCAGGATCTGAGTTTGAAACGGGAATTCAATGGAACGCGGTATCGCGCGAGCCACCGCGGAGGGGAAAGTTCAGACAATATTTCGAGAAAATTGTTTCAAGCGCGGGCGAAACGGCCGCTTCCAAACGATCGTTTCGGTCGATCGGTTGCGCCTCGATAGCGTGTACTTTCGGTGAATGTAATTTCCCGCGGATCGGATCCCTGAATTAACCGATATCCCGTTCTGCTTGTAACTTACATTTGCAAATTAAAATTCGCCCGCGCTTTCAAAGGGCTCGATTAATCCTGACAATTTATTCGAGACAGCGCGCTCCAGGGTTCCGAAATTGGAATTGCTTGATATTCGGTTTAAAAGGAACACAAAAAATTGAAATTTATGAAACTTTACTGAGAATTGATTAAACGACGTCTCGTTAAGGAAGTGACTAAATGCTCAACTGTCGCGACGTGTATGTTCTGCACTTTCTCGATTTTTAAAAGGGTTAAGACTGTATTCCTTTCGCACAGAGACGGGCCCGCGGAATGGTCGTAGCATTGCAACAGTCGCCGAATCTCGAGGAAGCCATCCGACGATGGCGCCGTGCCAACTAATCCATCCCTTGGCGATCTTTATTCAAAAAGGTCAGAAACAATGACGGTAAACGTTTCATTCGATCGTGACGAATATACACGGGTTTTCCACCTCGCCGTTTTCTCGCCATTCACCTGCTGCCGGCTGTTAATTAAATTCTCAAAACCGGGGGCCGCGTGGAAGTACGAAATCGAGCGCGGCGACTTGGATAGCGACCAAGGTGGCATTCTACGGCACTGTGCGCCGTTATTATGTAATACGGGGTAATACCGATGACTGCGAAGAATAATTAACAAAAGGAGCGCGTGCTATCGCCTGGTACAGTTATTACGGAGCCATTAAGCCTGACGCTGGAGTCCCGCGAGCTGCTCGCCGCTCTGAAGCACGTTCCTCCGCGCGACCCGCGCATCCCCCCTCGAAAATTCAGCGAACAAAAGGCGTGGCGCGTTCGATAAAACACGCAAGAACGTTCCTACGCGTATTTATAAACCGGCCGGCGTCTTTTATCGTCACGGCTGTGAGAAAGTCCGGGACCCGGAGGATATAGAGATGCAGGTCGACGATGACAGACGTCAGGGGCCCCTGACGACGCGCTCTCGCGATCTTGTTATCGCGATGGGATCGGATAGGACGGCCAGCGTTAAGCGGGCACGCGATAATCTCGAGCGTGCCGACGGATTTTCAATGGCCGGCGTTTAGCAACGTTGATATTGGCCCGGGGCCAGCCTCGTAACAATCACCTTGACGACAACTTTCTAGAATCTCTGACGGAATACGATTAATTTGCATTTCAGCGTTACGAGCGCGCGCCCCGCCGTCTTTGTTGGTAAAAGTGACGTCGAGGTGAGCGCGGCCGGCCAGAGTCGGGGCGAAATCGTGCACGGCTCCGAGGCCTGATCGGTAATCGATAGTGCCTCTCTCAAGAAATTAGCACGAGTTTGTTTTGTTCGTTGCACCGCGAGCGCTGGGGATTCGGTGCGACTGGGAGGGTAAGTTGAAAAGGAAATGTTGCCGGCTGGCACAGCTGAATCCGTTATTAAGATACAGTTTCCCCCGTCGGGCGGGTTTATTTTATCGACTGGTTGGATTGCGGCAGAGAGAGAGAGAGAGAGAGAGAGAAGTCACCATCGAGATACTTCGCGGGTAATAGAATGGAATTTTGTCTCGTGACTGTCGATTTTCTGTTTAGTAACGAGAATATCGTCGCCGTGAAAATGTGTATAATTCCCGATGATTAGGCGAGCCTCGAACGGAAGGAAGAGCGGAGGGAAGATGGGTACTAGGTTGAACACTACTTCGAGCGGCCCACTTTCTTTACTTTCACGCTGCCGTCGTTCTTCTTTCGACGCGCCTGCTACTCGGGCTTCGTAACTCGACGACGAGAAAGGCCCTATGGCGGACGTGCATACTTGCTCTGCTCGCGTACCAGCGCGCACACATGTACTCGCTCCTCTAACAACCACCACCACACCGACACGCCGCTGACTCGAGCATGCACGCCCGTTCGCGACATGCAAGAGTAGCATCGAACAATTTCTAACGGGTTTTCGTTCTTTCGCACGGAGAGCAGGGGAACGCGATGCGACAAGCTCCTGCGTTTTCATGGAGTCTTTCTTTCGCGGTTCATCAACCTAGTTGCACTGGGGAGGAAATTACGGGAGGGTTAGAGGGTGCAGAATCATCGATGCGAACGAAATGGCGATAAAGATCGGCGGCTGTTTATCGCGGACTTTGAATATGGAAGTAAAAGGAGCACTGTATAAAAAAAAGAGTAGAATCGTGACGCTAATCAGGCGTAAAAGAAATCCCAATCACCGACAATCGTTATCCAACGTCCTTGTCCATTGCGAAATACGTTTCACTTCGATGATCAAATGACGCGATTCGAATGGTAAACGGTTTTATCGCACGGAACAATTATAATTCATAGAAATATTGTTTCAGCCTGTTGAAGAATTCACGCGGACAAGGTTTTCGTCGAAACAGCACCATAGTATCGACGAAATGAACGGGATTTTCGTACCGTTAATTAGAGGAGTCTTCTCTGGCCGTCCATTGTTCCCTGATTCTTTTGAAAGCGTTTAACACACAAGGTACAGGCCCGAGTGTGTATACCCTTTCGTAAGTCACTTTGTAATTCAACGCAGATCTGGTATGCGCGATAATACCTTTGTTTAGAGTCTAGATCGTCGTCTCGATGCGCGAGCGCGTTCACGGAGAAAGAGAAACGGGCGGCCCGGTGTTGCATGTGTGTTCGCTAGTCAAACAGATGCGTCGCGTAGCCCTATGAAAGTGGCTATATGCTCTCTCGACCGGGACGTAAATAGTTACGAGCCTCTTGGTGTAGAATTTTAAAGCGGAGTTAACCCGTCCGCTTCTTCGCGATACGTTCAAGGCGATATCTATCTTATCTGGTCGCAACAGTCAAAAGCTTCCGTAGTCACTTAACCCCTTCTCTCGAAGGATAAGGCTGCTAATAAAGAACATCTCAATATCACTAATTATTTATATAATATAATGATCAAGACTGAGACACCACATAAAAACGTTAGATAATTCCGAAGAACGATTGAAATTTCATTACTATCAAAGTAAACTACTAATGTGGAGGACTAACTCTCTTTTTCTCTCTAAAAACGGTCACCCATCTAAGCAGTGGACCGCTTCCGCATTGCTTAACCTCGCTGATCTAAAGTAAACCACCGCTACCAGCACTGCCGCAGTCGTTTAAGTATAATTACTTAATTTCCAATCATATATTGATGCAACATGACTAACAATTGCCTATAATGGAGTATCGAAAGAGACGATTCACATCCTTTGTGATGAAAATCAAACTACGATTATTTTTCGAACTCGATTAGGTACTCGATGGAAGTTCTAATTTAATTCAAAAGTACCAGCAGGGAATGCATTAGAAGTGGATGAAACGTATTCGAAATAACATCGCTGTCTTGGTCGTGATTAGTCGCTCGGAGCGGTGAACACGCTCGATGACCGATACATTATCTAAGAGGCTGGTTATGCGCGCTGGAGCCTCTATTTACTGTTGACCGAGTGTGGGACGTCGCAAGGGACCGTGTCTCGGCAGAGTCGCAAATAGTTACGTCGATGCAGTCGTTGAATTTTAAGTCGCCGGAGAGAACATGCGTGTCCGAGTGAGATGATACTTAACGCGTAGAATAATGCAGATTAGATGTGGCCTGCAGGAGGTCGCTAATGTACTTTTAATGAAACACTCTTTCCCTCGACTATCATCTCCAAACCCGATTACGAACATAAACAAAAAGATTTCAAATTCCTTTGAACATTCTTTCCGTTAACAGAATAATAGCCTGTAATCCCAGACCCTTGCTCCAAAATTAATCCACGCATTTATTCCCACCGATCCGTAGGCTTTTCATTTTCGTTTCTCTCCAAACACTGGAGCCACGTCAAGAATATAGCGCTCGCGCGCCAGAAAGAGAAAGAGAGAGAGAGAGAGAGAGAGAGAGAGAGAGAGAGAGAGAGAGAGAAAGCGAGCACAGTTACGTCTAAATCGTCCTTGAATGTAAGCGGAGACAAGGCGCGAGTGAACCAGCCAGAAGAATGTAGCACACGTATATACGTTCCGTACAGGAACCTTAAAGGCTTCGATATGCATGTAACGATCCGCTCGGTGCCTGGCGAGAGAGCCGTTCCGCGATCAAGTGGCCAATGACATTTTACGTTGCACGTAAAATAGATTCGGACAGCCGGTGGTATCGGTGGCCCTTGTTACTGTCGAGTAGTCGGGGTTAATACGGTTTCCGCGATAATAACTCGTTTATGCTGGCTCCAACCTGCCCTGTTCGTAAATCTGCGCGCGGCATATGTTACATTCGAGGGGAGCGGTGGTGGGGGGAGGTGCACGAAGAAGACCGCAGGAACGAAACCAGAATCGAGGATCGAAACGACCGTACGAAATTTTATTAGAACCCAACGATCTCTGTTTTATGGATTAATCGTTTTGGATAGCCGATGGGGATGCGAGGAAACATTTTTAAGAGACATCCGGTCTGTGCAGACTGTCCACTGTCAGGAAGTGACGTCGCTGTGACTCATCAACTCTAGAAACGGTTGGGAGAAAAATTATCGCGTCGCTCTGGTTTTCCCTCGACTTACCCCGTCCTGGTAGCTCCGAGAAATTTCCCGTCTCCCTTGCCAGGGTGTTTTATTTATATTTATACTGTTTCTATTTTGTCTTTGGTGATATATGTAGATAGTAGATATTTAATATAGCTCCTCGATACTCTCGGTTTTCATTTGCCGGTTTTTAATTAAAGTCGAAATTTCGAGGCGAGTAAATTGAATGGTTAGGATAAAGAATGGAAACGAGATACGGATTGACCAAGATCATGCGTTACCGACTATAAACTGTACAAAATCGATAGCGGCCGAGCAATCCACTTAATGGCATTCCCTAAGCAGCCGCTCGGCGCGATAAATCGAAGGCTGCGGACTATTTAGATATGCCGTGACGATATATCGAGCGGTCGCTACAACACACCAGATAGAGGAGAGATTAAACGCTAACGAACAGCTTTCCGCGGTGTCCCGCCAAAAAGACACGGAATCGAGCGTCTGATCGTTAAACCTGTCGAAATACACTTCCGATGGTATCGAGCTCTGCGTGCATTATCGTCCAGTGAAACAGAGAACATGTAAATCAGTCCAATACACCGCAATTGTACCTGATAAACCTCTCACGAAGAAAGTAGAGTACCACTGAACGGAGGATATAAAGGGGAATGATTTTCAATGATCCATCGTCATCTAGTTACAATGAGATCACCGCTCAAAGTACGCGAAGAGATTCGTCGTAAATGATTGAACGCCGCCCGCGTGCGAAAACAATGATACGCTGTGCATCGAGAATCGACGTCCATAAGAAAGAAAGAAAAAAAAAAAGGAGATCCGTTGTGCAATGCTAACCTTACGCCCGCATCGTTCCCCCGTGCAACGATACCGAACGGAGCGCGCCACCCCATTTTTCGAGCGATTCCCTGGTCGAGCTACACACTCCAAGGAGCACGGCCTTACGGTTCATCAATCCTCAAGAGTAACGCCCACGCGAAAAACCCTGTACCGACGTTTTTTCCCCGGGATTACGTTATCCGTCGATGATAGATGCTGTGTCATACGCACATAGCGCGTGATATCGCTTACTCCTGTCGCAAGATCATCGCGCGCGCGGGTAGAATAGCCGAGGAAACCAGCGGAGGGGGTGAGTACCGCCAGGGGAAGCGGCGGAGGGGTATGAGGGGGGGGGGCAGCGAGAAGAACAGGAAACAAATAGGTGATGTGTGTGCGTGAGTACGGAGGTTGCTCAACTTGACATCGTGTCTCGTGACGTCATGCGAAATGATTTTTTTTTTACCTCGGTGACGAAAAGCAACCGCTCCTCTCGCGTTGCTGTCCGCGGCGATGTCGATGACGGAGCGGAGAACACCGACGAGAGATGAGAATCCACCCGGTACAGAGCGAAAGGGGTGAGAAAGAGTGTTGACGGAGGGGACAGTGTTAAGTCTTGGTTCGCTAGGTCCCGGCTGTCTTCCTCCAACGACTGGCAGGAGCACGTAGCCTTCTTTGTTCTTCCTTCCTGCTTTCGCAGCCACTCTCTCTCGGCGGCTTTACCACGCGCACAAACACACACACATGTACATGTGTACAAGTCGGGTCTGACTAACGGAACGAAGTTAATCGGAGCACGTTAGACTCTCTCGGCGTCCCTTCGTTCACTGGCCGCGGGGTCCCACTCCTGTTTCAATAATTTGGTCCGCTCCGCGGATAACGTCTCGATGCACCACTGTGGCTCGCGGTTGCATCCAAGTGCAGTCGCACGCGACACCCGACAGTCCCCGATTCCGTGTGCGGTCACTTACGAGAAGGCTCGAGCGACCGATAGATGACCGAAGGACAAAGCGGGAAAGAGAGATGCGCACGTACGTGTACAGGTACCGCTTGTGTTATCACCACCACCAGCGTACCGGCAGTGTGCACGTATACGCGCGACAGAAGAAAACAGTGTTCGTTCCCCCGTTTGCCCCTATCCAAATGGCTCCCGACCGACGAACTGCACGAAAGCGAAGCCGGAGCACGACTGAGCGCGTATGCGAGCCGATACCGGCCGAGCGTGTGGCCCACGACGCGGAGATACCCGACCGAACGTCGTACCGCTACGACACGAGTTCCGAGTCGTCGGTCTCCCCACTCCGCCCGCTCACTCATCCTATCCCCCCTCCCCGCCGCACCGACCGACCCCTCGCCGCTACGTTCGTTCCTCGCCCAGTTCCCCTCCGCGCCGCCCGCCTATACTCCCGCTTAAAACCCGTACACGTCCTTCGGCGTATACGGCGTATACGACGTACACCGCGATTTTTCCTTCCACGATCAGCCATCATAGCCTGCCATCGAAAACCTGCCCTACGCCCCAATAAAATCGCTAGCCTATTTTCTCACGGAAATCAACGCTTGGGGTCCCGCTTTCATCGGAACAGGTGTGGGACCTGGCGAAAGGTAGGGTGCAACGGATCGGGGGGACACCGAGCGCGCATGAAAATTCAGGGCATTTCAGAATTACTATAGGGTCCCGAGCGTTTCGTAACAGTACGCTGTCACGTAGGCGCCGCGAGGGGATCTTGCGGGCTGTGTATACCGTGCTTTCGAGCGGCCACGGCTCGCCAGCCGAATATCGTAGGTACGCCGAACCAAATGAACCGTCCGCAGAACCGGTAGGTTGGCTCGCGTTTGATTTAACGGCAGATAGCAAGGGTACATTACACCCGATGGGGCATACGCGGAATTTAGTAGATGTACGCGCGTGTAAGTACCGTAATGCGATATGATAATGCGCCCGTGCGCTTTTGTGCGAACGTCCACGTGAAATATCGCGCGCGGGCGTCCGCTCTGCGTGCCTCGGCGGAGGGGAAATAAAAAAAAAATAGAGGGAAAAAGAGAACAGAGCAGCTCGTATCGAAACATTAAACCTGTCCCCTTAACCCTTTGTTTGGTAATGTCGCTCCCAGCCGGCCTCGGTGCTCCTTCGCCGGCTGGCCGCTTTTGCGCGCAGGTTCCCAGTTCCGTTTCTACAATTACGCTGATAATTTCGCCTATGCATATTCATCGCGCCGACCAAATTCATTTGTCGGCCTGTTTTCGCGCTGTCTAGCCGGTTTCCCGAACTTTTCCACGCGCGCGGCCTTATCTGAAATATGCTAATCCCACCCGCGGGAATCCCGATGTTTCTTTCGAGCATTCGAAGCAGGATACGACCCGGCCATCTGATACACCTTGTTAGCTCCTGCGACAACGCGTCGATCGCTATGAACGAGAAGGAAGGTGCGACCTCTGTGTGTTTTGCTTATCAGCGCGTCGAGGCAAAAGTATTAATACGCTCACCTCCCTTCTCGTCCAGGCTCCTCTGTCCCCCCCCCCCCCCCTCCTGCGCCGGTTCCACGCGCATCTCTCCCTTTCACCGAGTAAAAGCGAGCGATTCCAGGCGGACTGGATCCGCGTCCTGCTTTTTGGCACGAGTTCGAACGACGGAACTCAGATCTTTCCGCTTTTCCCCGCGCTCCATGTAATCTAATGAGAATCCAGCAGGCTCGCCGCGGGGGGGGGGGGGGGGAGAGAGGGTTAAGAGCACTTTTGCGGCAAAGTCGGAGATGCCCCGCGAGTATTTTCTTCCTCGATCTTAAAGGGACCCTTTGCCCGGGATTAGGGTTGCCACCTTTTTTAACAAGAAAATAACGAAAATTTGCCTTTCGTGGAGTATAAAAAAAATAAATATACTTTTTAATCTTATTGGTTTCTATTTTTACCAAACATATTTTTTATTGCTTTTAGCGTCACAGAGTAAATTTTTACCATTTTCAAATAACTCAGAGGGATCGTTGCGATCAATATTCATATTAAAATGTATAAATAATTTGTTCTTTGTGAAATTAACAGAGGTCTTGTTTCTCTCATGCCGCCACTTCACATTCATGACAGAGAAAACTTTCTCAGCACATGCTGAGGTGGCACGAACGGACAGAAGATAAGAAATTACTTTGAGATACGTATGTATACAATAATACTGCGTTACATTTCACGGAATTTTCATTAGTCACGAAGCAAACTATATTCGCATACCTACTTTATTGTTATTCAAAAGTATAGAGTACATTTACGTATAATAACGTAATATATTTTTTTTTAAAATACTACGGTTGACAACTCTACTCGGGGGGGGGGGGGGGGGGATCATAGCGGAAAAGGTGACTCCTGTAGGACCGTTTTTTTCCCCTCAGTGAAAATCAGGGGTTCTCATCCTTTTGGGCAAACTGGTCCCTTCGGCGTTCCTGGTACTGCTCAGAAATATTTGTTTCTTTTTTTTCTCTGAAGCACGTGTCACGTAAAGGTCACGAGAAGAAAGTGTGTTTAAAAATAAGCCACGGAACGAGGAAGTTATCGGTCGTTATTAAAATAAATTATATAACGAGATGACGAAGGAAAGATGTCTCATCGGCGGCCTCATAATTCACGAATCGGGTTACGCTTTTCGGCTCTGGCCAGCTCAACGTCCACGTATATTGCGCGTCATTATGCACAATGCGCGATACGCTGTATGGTAACAATTATGGACAGCATACGGGACATCGAATCACGAAATTGCGGCCAATCGATATTCGGCTTAAAATCTACTCGAAATCGGGTTTCACGGTTCGGCGATGCAAGAAGATAACCCTCTCGTCGCGCGTAACTCGGGGGCGTCCCTTCGGTGCGATAAGAATCGATAGCGGTAGACAATGGGACCGGAGTAATCTTGAGTTCCGACTTATTTCAGTTTAAATACTATTCGTGACGAGTGGAATCGATATTTGAAAAGGGGGCGCACTGACGTGAATTATTCTAAAACCCAGAAATGCCACTTGCATATGGAGCGGATGTAACATTGCATCGCGAAGGATGCATTATTAAGGAACGGGATTTGGGAACGGAACGCGCGGCGGGGGCCAAGTTTCGGTGGCCGCCTTTTGTCTCGAATTATGCCGTAACGTTTCAGTCAGAGCTGGAATGAAAGTTATCCTGTGCTAGGACGAGGAAGGGTCGATCGTAGTGGGGCAGAGGGAGACGGGCGAGAGGAAGGCAGAGCGAGAAGGAGCGATGCGCAGTACAGGCGCAAAATAGACGCACCGAGTCCGTACTTATTTGTACCTAGCGGTATTCGTTTTGCCTCGAACCGACATACTTTGCTGGCGATATCGACTCTGCTCGCTTTCCTTTCGCCTGTCTACCCCGATGCCTTTATTACAAAGCAGAACGCAAGGATAATCCCGATGCGCATAGGAAACGGGAATAATTTCGTCTGAGAATACATTATTCTTCCTCTGGATGTGCTGTTCAGTGTGTAAACACTCGACGAAATTGTCTGGAAGAATTTACGAACAGCCACGCGTATAAAACGAAGCCTTGCTGTCGAAGCTTGGAACCATGGAGAGTAGGCTGTGTGCGTGAGACACAATCATAGTCGTCGAGCGTCCCCTTCGAACGCCCATGTTCCACACCTGCCCAATATATTCAGCGAACGCTCATGTGCGCCCGTACCGGACGAAGGATTAAATATCTCGATCGATATTAGCGGGAATCTTGTGTAGAAGACAGTAATCACAGGCAGGCTCCATCGCAGTCGAGTTTTTATTCCCGTAATCAACGCTGAACCTTGCCCATTTGCCGTTAACTGAGCCACTTTCTCGTATTGTTAACGCCGCTCGGTTCACGCGTGCAATAAAATCGATGTTACTATTATGGAACGTGTCACGTGTGTCGCGCGAAACCGCCTGACGATAAGTATACTCGTCACATGCCTGCGTGACGTAGACGCTAATAAATCAGAGCGTTATCTGGTGGACGCGGTGGATGGAATCTAACCTTGATAATACACGTTTATCATGCCGCGTCTCGCTGATCGATTGCGCAATTATTCGTTTAATATCCGTGCAATGTTTCGCTCGCAACAGCAGGTACAATGGACGCGCAAACGATCGTGAAACGGAAATTGGAATGAGCGCGCACCGGCGGGGCAGCGTCGATCCGCCGCATCGAACGGTCAACGACGCTCTGACTCGCGCGCATTCGCACTGCGCAACACGTGACCACCGGCCCGACCGGGGCGGGAGAGGGGAGGCCTTTTCCCTTGAGTTTCGTGCACGAGTAATGACAATCGGGGGTGCGGGAGAAGGTGTATGATTGCAACGTGATTTGAATCGGGACTGAAAATGAACTCCGTTGAATATCGTTACGCGGCACCTTGAACCGTTTACCCGTCACTGTTATGACAAATGTCGAATAAGTGGCGAGAGCCGAGGAAGGGGAACAGGCGGTCAGAAACACTTCATAGCATCGTGGCACAAAGCAGTGCCGTGCAACCTATGTCAAAAACTTCAGGCATCTTCGCCAACTTCGCCAGGCTCACAGGAAGCATTAATATATATGAACGATAATTCAACGAATTCCCCTTGATTTCCCACAATAAACTCCGTCCCTTTTCCAGCACCGAATCGAAGGTGCTCAGGCGATCGATTCGAACTGCAGAAATTCGAGCCTGGACAAGCGCGAGTCTCCCATTGCTGCACGGGTGTATCGCGCGGTTATTCAATTTCGTGGCAACGAGATACGCGCGCTACCGAGAAGAAAACGAGTACCGCTACGACGCGAGTTCCGAGTCGTTTTCTCCTTCACGCGGTTTGCCGCTCCTCCGGCCCCCCTCGGCCCCTCAACGACGTAGGAGCGAACCTCTCTCCCTTCCTTTGCTAGTTTCTCCTCTCGCTCTTCCCCTCGCGCCGGTACTCTGCCATTACTATATACCATCTCCGCTTCCTCGACCGTCCTTCGTGAGTACACTGCAATTTTTCTCGGTTAGCGGCCGGGGTCGGTGAGGCCAAACATGAAAATCAAACTCCAAGGAAATTCCTGATTCCGACCGTGCCGCCGGTCGTGTCTCTCCTACCGAGGGAGCCTACCGCGGGACGAAACTGGAAGCCCTAGTCCCCCTATGCGTCCACGTTATCGCGCTCCATCGTGTCCCAGGGTCTCTTTTTGGAAACGTTCGACACGGTGTTACACGCCTTCGAAGATACCGTCAGGGGACGATGAATACGTGTACTGGAACGCTCTTTTCGAGTCTCCTTAATTTAACGAAAGATGTCCTGGATATTAATTATCAAATTGGTACATAGGAAATTTACGATCGGGGATGCAGTACCGCAGTGTTTCCCAACCTTTTTTTTGATAATCTTGGTAAATTTAATAAGGTAAAAAAAGAACATTAAAAATACCTATTTCAGAATATAATTCTAACTTAATAATATTTAAAAAAAATAAACGTCGCGACACCCCAGGAAACACTTAGCGACCCACAGGTTGGGATTCACTGCAGTAACGATTGCTAACGTTGGCTTACGACTTAAGAAACACCACAGAGACTCAAAAGTATATAGTATTTTCGTTCGAATTTCCCTGAAACGGCAATTTGAGATGCAACGACCTGATATATTGTTCCATGAAGAAGGAGCTTGTAATAATTAATCAGTTTCGATTCACAGCGGGTTGCAGCTAAAGGGTAATAAGCCCTTGGAGCTCCTCGCCTAGGTGAATCGCGGAATCGAGAGCCTCGCGGGGATAGGATCGGCGGAAAACCAACAAGCGAAGCGACGATGCCCGAAGAGGAGCACGCACCGCGAAACGGAGAGGAAGAGGATCGGGACGGTGTGCCCGCGAGGAGGGAAAAACGTGAGTCAGGACTCGTTTCGTAGCGGGGCTGTTGGGATCGTTGTACTCTCCGGGTGTCTCGTAATTGAACAGACACGAGCCACCAAACTTCCTGAGTCCGTTCCGTACGGGGCGGAGTGGCCGGGTCCCTATTTCTGGCCCGTTCCAGGCCGAATCCTAGCGGGCTGCCTCTTCGCCCGCCCCAGGATTAGAAGCTTGTTTGCCCTCGCCCATGGAATCCTCCTGGTTTCCGCTTTTGAGCAACGATTTCCACCCGTATCTATTTTTACTTGTTGCAACTTGGAGGCCCGTTCTCGGCCGCTAATCCTTGTCTCGTGCCTTCAACGCTGCTCCGACGCCACGATTCTTGAACACGGAGGTCGATCGATAATAAGATATCCTCGTGCGAAGCACGGCGCTTTCTGAATTTGTTAGGTATAATTGTCCTGGCGATATGGCCCTACAGTTTGGTTCCGGTAGAGGAGGCACCGTAAACTCGGGGAGCGTTGGCATGTTTTTGGAACATATTGCTATCCTACATAAATATAGGGTAAACAAACCAGTAAATGACCGAAATGTTGAATCAGAAGCTCAGTAAATGACCGCATACTTTTATTAAGAATTGTACTTATTAATGTTTGTTTAATACGCAAAACTAAAAATATGGGATATTATAATTGCAACTACACTCTATTTATAAACGAATAGTACTTTTTAAATTTTTAATTGACATTTCTTTGCCTAATGGTCATTCACTGGTATCCGGTCAATTACTGGTTGGTTTACCCTATGCGAAAGTGTGTTTGGATGTTTAAATGTTTGTCACTGAATTACGTCGCAACTACGCAACCGATCTTTCTGAAATTTTGTATACAGTATACACGCAGTCTAGGACCAGGAACAACATATAAGATACTCTTTATGCCGATTTTTTTAACCGGTCTGGATGAAATTTTGTACAATTAGGTACTCCCTAGAATCCTGCGGAAAATATAGGCTACCATGAAATCTGGACATCCCACCCTTTCCCCGTATTTTAACCCCTTGACAGTCTATGACAATCAAAGTATTATATAAAAATTAACATTTCTGCAGTTGCTTCAAGTATCCTATCATAACATTGCATCTTTTGCGATTGTACTGCAAGTGTCAAAATCTATAAAATTTGCACTTTTCTCCTTCTTTAATAGATGTTAAGTAGCTACCAATGTTATCCCGTAGGTACTGTCAACGTTCCCCTAGTTTACGGTACCTACCAGCGTGGTGTTCCCTTCGAAGAAAAGGGAAACTTGAATGTCATACCTGTGGCCCCGTGGACGACACAGTGACAACGATCTATCGAAGGCCACGGCTTCGAGGCTGAGAATCCCCGGACTAATTTATTCCGAAATATTCATGCGACGTGGATACCCAGCGGTCGTGACCAACCGATGTATACGAGCTGCGATACTCCTACAATACCTGCGCTTAGAAACTGTTCTCCTTCTGATGTAGATACACGAGCAATTCTGTTTAAAGGAAGAGGCTTGCCGCGAAGCGCTGTTGCAGCTTTAATAAGGTGGACTCTTAAGTCACCCCCAAACGAACTCTCCGAGGCAGCGGAGCCGGAACGGGTCGATCCACGGATTCGATCGTGGAAGAGTGGTTCCTCGGTCGGCTGAATCGAAATGGAGAGTCGTGGTGCTCGGAAAGCAAGTACAAGCTTTGACCGTGTCTCCGTGGGATCGTGGCGGGATTAGCGAAGGGTTAAAAGGGTTAAACATCCAAGACCTTTCGAATTCGAGGGTTCCGCGGCGGCATCGGGGAGCGGTGGCCCTCCTCTGGTTTCCCTCTCGTGGATTCATACCGGCGAGAGAGAGCGGCTGTTCGTTGATTTTACGGGAAACATTGAGATTTAATATCTGGGGAAGGACGTCGCGGCGTGGCCACTGGCGGAGAAAGGAACTTTACCGTAGAGAGAACAGCTCGAAAGTTGCTGCACGCCGCTTTGCGTTTCGTAACCGAACCGTGTCCGACTCTGTACACCCACTGTATCAAAGATTCTTTTTTCTCTAAATCGAGCACTTGATAAGAAAGATTGAAAGTTGAAAAAAAAAATTATAGAAACCTTCTTTCACCTTGTGAAGCGCAAGGCTCCCTAGCCACTTATCTAGCAACCCACCCACGGACTACCAATAACTCAGCTTTCCGTGATTCGAAGGAACACGGTCTCGAAATCGTGTGACGCTATGGAGTTTCAAAGAAGTCGTCCTTGGCGGAGCGCGACGCTGGGTCCTTCGACTATGAGTTCCATTCGGTCCAGCTACGCGGGCTCCATCGTTCGTGAAAATATGTCGTGCGCGGCGAATAAATTGAATGGTTAGTCCTGACGATTCCGGCGGCTAAAGGGGAGCTCTGGGATCGCGTCCTATAACCGATGAATATATACTCACGGTTCGGGGCACCCGCGGAGGGTTGGAAAGGACGTCGCGAGCCCGGCCGAAAATCGGCTCCCGCTCGACCGCCAACTTCTGCCCGGACGTGCAAAGTTGTTCCTCGAACGGAGGAGCCCGAGCCTGGCATCGGCGGATTGCGAGTTCTACGATCGGTCGGTCGAATGGAATTAAACCGGCCGCAACGCTGACGATCCCACGGGAACGCGGTATTTGTAACACAGACGCGATATTTCTACGTCCCACTTGGCAAGTATGATAGCCGATAGCTAATAAAAGATTCACTTGTATATCGCTGTGAGCACGCACGGTTGTAGAAATAAATGCGTGGGCGTGGAAGCCCCAAGTGCATGTTAGCCCCAAGTTATATTTTATACCGCGCGGATCTAACTTATAGAAATGGCCAAAGACAATCGAGGAGGCTTTACGCAACCACCCACGAAATTTTCATTAGCGCGTCTGCGGGCATCGGACAACAGCTGCCGTTTCGAAAGTGACGAGGAGGGTTGGCCGAAGCGCTGCCCCGCGCCACACTCGGCGCATGGATTGGCATCCAATAATATTACACGAAAGCATCGGCTAAAATCGTTTAAACAGGGATTATCCAGTACACGAGCCAGAACAAAAGGTTGCTGTCCTTCTTGCGTCCGCCGGCGGACCAGAGAAAGAAAGATGGAGACGAGGAGGAGGGCTGGATGCAGTCGGTAAGAGGGACGAGGACGGCGGAGTCGAGTAGTCGAGTAGTCCTGGCTCGCGTCTGTCCTTCCTACGCTGGTATTCCCCCCAGTCGCGCTCTCTCGCTCGCGCTGCTCTCCTCTTGCACGCAGCTTTCGAGCTGCCCCGCCGCCACACCGCGCTCTTCTATTCGAGACGCTCGATATTTTAATTCCTGCCGATCGACCGGCCGTCTCTCTCCGGCAACCCGCCTCTGAATATCATTTTCGTCGGGAAAGACGCGCCGGAAATACCGCGCGATATCGACGATTACTTGAGAAAACTTGTTCGCGTAAAAGTGAGCAGGAAAATTGGAAACTGGGAGTAAAAAACAGGCCTTCCCCACTTTACTGTACACGCGGAGTGAATATTATGAATTGGATCGACGTGAAAGTGTCCCCTCTCTGTAAAACCAAGCGAATCCCAAATCGGTTGCCGTTTGCGGTAAGCCGTGTGCGGGTGTCGTTGACCATAGGTCGTTATCCATATTCGCCGACGCCTATGCGCGTTCCCCGCACGCGTTCCACTCGCTGAACGCTCGCGAACGGTTACAAGCTCCAACGCCCGAAGGGTCGAAAAATCGGCTTGATCCTTCGCCCCCCTAGGACAGCATTAAAAATTTAATTACACGAAAGCTCGTGCATGCCGCCGTGTGTCTGCAGAGTGACACAAAGTGCTTCCCGTGAATAACTTATAACGGATGGTAAAGAATTCAACGGGCGCCACGGTTATCCTACTATCGAGGTTAACCGCTGCGTTCGAAGGAGACCTCTGAATCGAATACTTGTAATAATTGTAACGAACGTGTAACGACGAAACGGCGGTACCGTTACCGGCGTTCGTTTGCAACAAATACGCGAGCCCCGAATGCACGCGAGCAGAGGACGTTGCGCGATATATGTAGTTAGGTTCGTTCGTAGGTAAGAAGTTCATCAGCTGGAGGGAGAGGAACTGAGAGAAAGAGAGAGGGAGCAAGAGTGTGCAGCGCGAGAGGAAGGGAGAGAGGAAAGACGAGTCCGTGAGTCGCGTTGTTCCACTTCGTCCCTCGAACTTCGCCGTCTCCTCGCTCCCTCTCTCCCTCGCTCCCTCTCCTTCTTTCGAAGCCTCTCCGCTACAGAGAGAGAAAGAGAGGTTTTGTTCTGGTTCGTCTACCATTCTTCCTTGTACGATTGTCACGTGCCTCTTTTTTCCTTCTCTTTCCCTACCGCCGACATCTGTCGCCGTCTCGCTCGCGCGCACACACGATTTTATTCCTCTTTCACGCGCACCGGCCACGGCTCTTATCCTTCTCGTCGAGTTTCATTCTCTGTTACTCTCTAATGTTCTTCACTCTTTTTTTCCTCCCCTCCCCCTTGCGCGTGCATACACCCACTCTTTTTCTTATGATCCCCTGTCCCACTCGTTTCGTCCACCCGTCTCCTTCCACTCAACCCCCGGTCGGAAGCTAACTCGATCCTCTTCGCTCCAGCTCGCATCGGTCCCTGCCGTTCTCTCTCATTTCGCTGCTATTTACTCCTCTGTCTCTCTCCCGCCCGCGACAGACGTTCCTCGCCTCTCCGTCGCTCGTCGACGCTCCAGCGCTGTGTCTCTCCCTCTGCGGCTCCTTCTCTCCGCGGGCTCTACAGGGTGATTAACCTACCCCGACGACCTCAGATTACTCGCGAACCGTTCGACGCACGAAAAACGTGGCCAGCGACAGAAACGGCCGCGATAGGGGACCGCGGGCACGTAACGCGGCGATCAATTTGTCGCCTTCTTGTTTCCGTCGCGAGGCAGCGCGGCCGAGTCGGGTGAATCACCCGGTAGATTCCCTTTCTCTCTCTTTGTTTGCCTCCCTTTGTCCGTCCTTCTCCACCGCTGCTGCCGAGGTACGAATACACACAGGCAACGCAGTTGCGTTCGGCCGCGCGTCAGTGTGGACCGGCAATCTGTGAACAGCCGGTTTAAGCCCAGGGAACGAGGAGGAAGAGGCGGCGCGGCGATCGATTTTCATCGTGTTTCAAAATTCTCTATGCGCATCCTGGCCAGGAACTAACCACTTAGAACCGAACGTATCGACGACCATTTTTATCCGACCGACACGCCCCCGAATTGACCCTTAATTCGTTCCTCCGTCTTCGGTTAACCTCCATCGATTTTCCAGTCACCTTACCGGACGGAGACCGGCTTATCTACTCGCCCGTCCGTACTCGCGATTTGATAAACACAACCTATCCACCGCTCCATCCCCCCATGGGGCACTCGAAAATCGAAAATACTCCGGCGCGGAAAAATGACGACACCGACGGAGCGTCGAGTATCTTTCCTCCTCGAGATTAATTAATGAGGCGATCATATAGCCGGCCGAATAACAAGTCGCACGGTCGATTTCCATCGGACCTCGGGCAGTGGCGAGGGGGAGGGGGGATCGTTAAGCTCTCGGCTAATCTGTGAGCAGACGAACGTCGGGTAATTCCGCTAACACGCTCTATGGAGTGTTTATTGAAGTAAGATTTAGTGGAGGCTCCTTCACCCTCTTCCTCGAGGAGTTCGCATCTTTTAGCGCTACCCACCGAGCGCTACAGATTAAGACGCTGCGATTTTTTCCCCGATTATCACCCACCCTTATCGACCTTTATCTTCCCCCTAGACTATCGATCTCTATCTAATCAGATTACCCTTTCGAAACGGTGTTGCAGCACCGTTGCCCTCGTCGATACACAAGGAATTGAAGAGATCGCGCTGAGGAATAAATTGCGAGAAAAAATATAACGATAAAAGTAATTGAATCACGCGGAGTGTGAAAGAGAGGCTGCGATATTGTTACACTTTATTCCCGACGATCGGGGCCCGACCACTTTGCGATTCATTGGCCTCCGTTACATTACGCGCGCACTGTGTTTCGTCGGGGGTCAATTCACCCCCTCCAGGCACAGCGGCGGCTCAAACGGGGGCTCGCTCTCGTTCGTTGTCGGCTTTCTGGTTAATCGGCTGCGGTTATTCGTAAATATTGAAAAGCGTGTTTAGGCCCTCTCCGCGCTCACCACCCCCAACCCCTACCTTTGATCGGCCAATCATTTATTTTCGGCTGAGGAGCCGGAGCTTAATTAAATATATTCGCGGTCCATAGATTCAAGAACCTTTGACGCGCGCGTTATCGTGCACAAGCAACAGCGCGAGTATAGAAAAAGTTATTCCTTATCGCGGTGGTTGATGGTAGATAAAAATTCAGTGGTGGGAAAAACCGAAACAGCGATTAGTTGTTGGTGGCGTTGAATGCGGACGAGTATAAACGAGTGAAAATAGAATTGAATATGAACACAGTCGCGGAGAAAGAGAGAGCGGTGCGCACAAAGGATTAATAACACGTGGGAAATTATTATTTCAAATAGCGTATATACGGGGTTAACCGAGCTGCACCCTCGACCTGCCTCCGTCAGTGATTGTGGGGGCTGCTTTGACGGTTCTCAATGGAAGCCTCGGCTCCGTTGCTCTCTATGCGCCAACCCCTATTTTCTACCTAGGCTACTAACCTCCCTTGACTGATAGAGGACCTCGTACTTTCCAGACCTTTGGATTCTCGAAACCCTACAGTTTATTTTATTTCCGATTGTATAACGAACCCCCCCCCCCCCTTACCACCCCTCGCTCACTAAATTACTCGCATACCATTACACCGACATTCTAATCAGTGCAAACTGCGAATACTTGTAGTTATGGGGTTTCTATAGATCAGTGGCGCACTCAGGATTTAATCTTGGGGGAGCCGAGTTGAAGGGATAAAAATATTTTTAAAGCAAATTCAATAGAATTCATTAGGTGATTATAAAGATTGATTTATTTATGAAATCTAGTTTTATTTTCAATTTCCAAAGCTCTTGAATTACTTCAGCCGTGG
Source organism: Andrena bicolor (assembly GCA_960531205.1). NCBI lineage: Eukaryota > Metazoa > Arthropoda > Insecta > Hymenoptera > Andrenidae > Andrena > Andrena bicolor. The sequence continues at coordinate 50,955,030 of OY482664.1, read as the reverse complement.
TTACATCAATCCTCTTTTTCGTTTTTATTTTAGGGGTGCCAAGGCCACTACCATCCCTTCCTCACCCCCTGGGTGCGCCACTGCTATAGCTAATTGCAATATTCAGAGTAATTGGCAACGATCGTATGTATATACATCTTATTCCTTGGGATTTGAATAATCGTGGAAGAAATTGAAAGGAATTTGATGGGAAAGGATGGACAGCCAATGTTTATTCTTCAGGATCGCGGTCTACGCCGCCTCGATCCCCCGAAATCTGATCTCGCTTCTCTCCGTGGAAACACAAGTTGCACAGTAAGAGGCATTGTACACCGGTCCCCTGTGCAAATCGATAAACAGGCGTTCCGAAGATATCGACATCGGCTTTTTTCCTCGCGCGCACCTGCCGCACGCTACCTTCTATTTCTCCTTGATCATTCGATCGGCCGTTTCGCCCGGCGACCACGCTCGGATGAGCTCGGCGAATAAATAAACGCCTGCTCCCGGCAGCATCGGCGATGCACCGAAGCCCTTTGAGAATCGTTGGTCGTTAGACTCGTTAAAGCCGGGCCACGTGTCGCGGAGGACGAGGAAGAAAAAGAAGTAGAAGGATTTCACTTTCCACCGGAGAGGTTCGATTCTCTGCTCGTCCACCGCTCCGAGCGGCCCTTACCTCTCCAGCTCGACTTTCACCTAACGTTATGCAAACGACAGAAAATTCGAGCGACCGACCGCGTCCCTTGAATTCCCAGCGACAACTCTCCGCGAACACCGCCGAAACTCCTTCGAGCGCGGGAAAAGAGGAATTTCCAAAACAGTATAAAACAAACACAGACAAACAGAAACCAAAGCCCACCCTTAAAACTTAAAGCCAAGGAGCGAGCTTCCGCGGAAGAGGGGAGATATTAAAACAGGCAAGAGAGAAAAAAAAAAAAACCAACCGAGAGGTCGGAGGAAAATTCCGTGACCGGCGGATTTTCCAAATCGACGAATCTTATTACGCGAAGCGGCCTGGGCCGAGTTCATTAAAACTTGATGTCAAATCGCTGGTAAAACACCAACGACTGAAAGAGGTTAAGGACCTCTCGTTTTCTTCTTCCCGCCCTTTCCCCTGTTTCGAAGGCGCCTTTTGCAGGCCAGCTTGGCCCGGTAATCGGATTATTTTGGTGTGGTGCGTAAAACACGCTCGTTATCGGACGACGCCGCGGAGCGGGGAGGTGGAGGACCGCTACGGGATGGGGAGCCAGTGCACACCGACAGCATCGTCGACGTCGACGACGACGGCGGCGCTACCGGCGCCGACAGCTTTTCACAGTTAGTCGCGCCATGCCGGAAGATCGATCAGCATGGATGGTCTCATGCCTGATGTGCCTATTACGCTTCTATTACCTGAATCACGCTATCAGAATCCCCCCGGCATTCTTTCGCAGAGTAGGGGTAGCCTCTTCTTTCCACTCGAGCATACAGTATCGCGCGTTCTCGCACAAATCATGCCCAGGCCTCTATCTGTCCCCGCAAGAGCGATTTACGATCAAAGGCTAATACCGCGGGGAAGAAAAAATTGGATCGAGTACGGCGACCGCACCAGTCGGTATAAAATCGAGACGCGGGCAAACGTGGAACAACAAACCGCACGCTCTGATAACTCCGCGTTTTCCGATGGGTTAGGTCAGGGACTAGGCTAGCAGCAGTTCTTTCCAATTCGGATACCCAGGACTGTGTGACTTGTTTTTTATATTTGTCGCTCGGTGTCGGAGGTGGAAGCGGTGGGTGGACACTTTGTTCGTGGAAGGGGAGGTGTATGGATTGTTAGAGTTAGCAATCTCGTGATTAATATTTAAGGAAACTAGTTTAAAGATTTAAGAGAAATGTTTACGTAGGTAACAGAATTATAAATACTAAGACGCGCGAGTGTTATGGAAAGTAGTTTAAAGATTTAAGAAAAATGTATACGTAGGTAACAGAATTATAAATACTAAGACGCGCGAGTGTTATGGAAATTATAAAAAAAAAAAAATAGTTTTTGGATATAGGTATTGAATATTCTGTCACCCGTTAAATCCGCTCCTGATCGAGCAGGTCCGTTTCCCTTCAGACATGAGATTTTGGTGATTACTAAAAGACAACCGGGCATTCGTTAAAGATGGAAATCTGATTTTTAAAAAATAGTGGACTTGGGCAGTCTTGCCAAGCGGAGGGTTTCTAGAATTTGCGAGCAATTTCTTTTCTGGTTTTGTAGAAATGCGAGTTTTTCTCCGGCGCAATAAATAAATAAGGTACTATGTGGGAAAAGTGTCATTAGCTTTCTTCGATATTCACAGGCGGCGCAGTCACATGCTTCGCGAGTAATATAAAAGAAGGGGAGTTGAATATAAAACACGAGTGTAACTTGCAGGAAATTCGTTGATCGTTCTAGCGCGATACAAATATCACGGGTGAGCCTCTAATGAAAACGGTCGAACGCAAGTGGAAAGCCGTCCTTCGTGTCGCCTCCCCGGCTTTTCTTCTCTCCTTTTTTCCCCTCCCCCCTTGCCCCCCCCCTCCCCATCCGCCGGCCCTGCCACCCTCTCGTCGAGCGTTCCCCTCGTTCTCCTTCTGGCCGCTCCATCGACTTTCCTAGGGATCTCACGGATAATGTATAGCTTTCATTCCTAAACCATACAGGCCGCGTTCCCGGCGACTCGTGAATTCTAATAAACAATAAGTTTGCCTCTCCTCCGGTGATTACGCGTGCCATTTCCATCCCGGTTTTCCTTCTTCCCAGCCTTCTTTTCAAAACGAGAAATCGCTTGGTATTATTTCAGCGACAGACACGCGGCGCAAAATTTCCCGTGTACATAAATAAATAAAGAAAGAAAGAATTGACCTTGTGAGGCGTAACTTCGACAGTGGATCACATCGAAGAAGACAGAGGAGCTTGTTTTATCAGAGGGTGAATAATAAATATACCTAGGCGCCTTGGTTGGAATAGAAAATGAGGGAGGACAGCGCGGGGCCAGAGATACAGTTTCCTTAGGCGCGGGGCTTAAAGAAGTGAAAGTTAATTTTTTAACGGGTCGCTTACAAAAGCGTAATTGCACGGTTAGCCAATCGAGCGATCATTGTTTGAGCGAAATGATAGATCCGATCGGGGCATCATTAAGCAGCGATTGCGCAACCGAGCTGGGCGTTTTGCATCTTCCTCGGGGGACGGCTGCACGCTGTATGTGTAACGCTCCGGCCGTGCTTACTGCTGCTGCACACGCGTTATTAATACACGTCGAAGAACGTGTGCCAACAATCGTGATTTATCGCCAGTCAACCGCTACCATTTATGTGTACTCTGTCAACATTAACTTCTTCGCTGGAACGCATTAATCACCCTGTGTACATTACAATTAACATGGGCGCTTCTTCTATCCCCCATGATTTGCAAATACCACCTACGGACCTACGCCGAGCTTCTACGATTCCTTATTTATCCACCCAACGTCGCCGAAATCGTCGATCGAAAACAAGCCTCTCACTCTCGACGGTGGCACGAGATTCTTGGTCGCGTCTTTTAAGAATTTTATTGGGCTCGCCGAATGTGCCGGCGCAGACTTTTTTATTTTGAGATTTGAGATTTTGTGCTTTTGTGATTTTGTGATTTTGTGATTTTGTGATTTTGTGATTTTGTGATTTTGTGATTTTGAGATTTTGAGATATTAAAATTTCGAAATTTTTAGATTTTTAGATTTTTACTGTCGATTCAAAGGCTGAACAGATTTCACTGTTTCTTCTGCCGACGATAGCAGAGCAATTCGCGGTGCGGAAAGTGACGTTCCGAGACCGCCGAACGCATCAAAGCGTAGCAATCGTTTGTCGGATGAGTGGTACTCTCTCCCGTCTTTATTTTCAGTGGCAGCGCTGGCTATTTTTAGGAGGCTTTGGTCACCTTCGAAACTGCCTCCTCGTCGAACAGTGTGTTCAACATATCGATACTCTAACCTCGCGCGATTCAAGCAGAACCACTTGCTTAACCCAATATACTCAACTAACGATACCAACAAACACTATAAACCTTTAATTAAATACATAGGTATGCAGGATGCTCCCAGCACCCTTCTGTTATTTGTGGGAAATTTTGTCCCATGTACTTTACTTTGCAAATCACGTTGAATATATTCAAAACAAAAATACCTACATAATACATATCAATTTTTATTTATCATTGCTCGTACAATCCAATACTATATTAAAAATGTATATAGCTTCCCTAAGACACCCCCGCACAACTAGTTGCGTCATTTTGTACCACATACCTAATTAAGGGTTAAATGAAGCTGTATTTTCGTTCGCCCATGATTTTATGCTCGTTAGGATCGCGACCCCCATTATCTCGCTCGCGTACTCGCGGCCAATTCGTGGGAAATCACTGGAACAGAGATAAGTCCCATCATTCTTCCTCCAATGTGTACATCGAAGTGAACGAGCTGGTTCTTTTATTAGCAGAGCCGTCGCGGTCGCGAGCGTAACTATAAGGCGTAGACTCCGCGGGTCTTCTCGTATCCTTTCCCCGTGATTACAATGCGGGGCCGTACGATCAGCCGGCCGATAACAGTGTTTACTGAATCTGGCCAGGCGTTATCTACGCCAGCTTCCGCAACGTCCGTGCTTCTTTCATAAACTCACGCGGAATTTGTTAACCTTCCATTTTACATCCGTTGACACGGATTAGCAACGTCTGCTGGCCACCACTGTCCCAGAATTTCGGTACAGGGCTTGCCTTTTTAAATGCCACTCTCGGGATACGTTGGCGGAGCAAGATAACCCATAATTAGATAGGTGGCACGAAACCACGTAACAAGCACTGGCAATATTGCATCACTCTGAACATTTACCTACTGCGCGCAATTTTTTAGACAGCGAGCTGCATGTTTTTGGGATAAATAGAATCTGAAAGAATAATTTTCTTAGTAGTATTAATAATAGCAGAGGTACCTGTAAGTGATAAAGTGATGCAATAAATATTCCCCAATTTTTGTCATCCTTTCTATTCCTCAATAAAATGGCTACCAAATGTTTAAATGAATTAAAATTGAGGAATATTTTCTAATATATTTAGCACGCTTACAAAATAAAGTCCATGACGCAAAATTATTCTAACACGGCGGGGGTGCTGATAACGGACCACATAGTTAATTAAAGGTTACTGGGAAACTACGACGAAGGCCACTGGAAGTATATACATTCGTATTCGAGGAGCGCGAAATCGCCGAACCCCTGCTCCGCCTAATCAACTATTTCGCGTCGTTCAGATACGCTGACGGACCGAGGGGGCGATTTATTTTCGTCCTGCTTGGCAGTGTCTATCATAACGTGATTAACCGCGGCCACTTCGGCTAGCTATTCGATCTCAAACGAACCGAAGAAAGTAATAAAATAATGATAATGCAGAACTGGAGCTTTGATGATTGATATAAGATAGCGAAGGTCTTATCATCGTCGTAGAAACGGGGGTGGAAGGAGAATACAGTAGAATAATGCAACAGCCAATTTTAATTACGCAGCGAATTAGAAAGAAATTATTGCACGATCAACCACTCCCCCCTACTACGTTGCCAGAAGTTGGTTGGAAGCAGCGACCGAGTGGAATTCGATTGGATCAATGGAAACGCGAAATTTCGTGGAAGAGCAGCGGCCCATCGACGACCTCCTCGATGCGCTATCCCGAAGAAACACGAGCGTTCAAGAACGCATCGGGAGTAAAATCGGCGCGCGGCGAAAAATAGCGCATTTAATTATAGGTCAAACGCGAGATTCCACCGAGCAGCTGTTTAAATAGCGACGCACTCGGCCCGCCTCGACAGCACTTTTGCAAAATTCAACGGACTAAGTAGCCTGATCGACTGATCGAAACCAAAAATCATATCCAATTTATTTCCTTTCCACTTCGATGATAAATACACACTACCCGCTTGATATAAGCTACCAGAAATATTTGGATCCAAGAATCACAGTCACTTTATTAAATGTATTAAGAGTTATTAATTGATAATTAATTTGATTAAATTAATAAAATTTACAAAATCATGCAAAATTTTGAATTTTAAATAATTAAAAATCAATAAGTATATTTTAATCAAGAATTAAGAAATTTAATATCAATATTTCGGAAAAATATTTTATATTATATTAATTTATAAAATAAAAAATGCCGACCATTTTTAACGATAACAAGGAAACGGGATATTTTTCCTTCGACGGGTTTAGGTGCCGGCGCGAGAGAGTTAAATAAATTTTTATAATCACCAAATGAATTCCATTGAATTAGCATTAAAAATATTTAAATCCGTTCAACTGGATTCCCCCAAAGATTAAATCTCGAGTGCGCCAACTGGATGTAACGCTGAGGACGCTGAAAGTCGAAAATTCCCAGATACCTGCTGTCCCTGTTCATCCCCCGGCTCCTGCCATCGATCCCCATCGACTGTGGCATCATAACTCCCGGCACAATGAAAACAATGTGCTTGGATGAGTAATCCTCCTTCGGATACCTCGGGGGCCAGCTAATTGTAAACGGCCGCGGAGGCCCGAGAGGGACGCGCGTATACTGGCCGGCCGCGCGAGGGACAAGGAGCCGGCGAGCAGCGACCCGGCCCGTTGTTCGATGGAGACGCTGTTAGTCATACGCATACCTGCCTACTTAGGGAATTCGAAGCCAAGTATGGCAAGACCTTGCGTTATCCGAATCGATGGTTTTGTCCGCGCGCGCGACCGTTTAGATTGGCCCCGGCGCTGGGTTCGCGGGACGAGGCACGGGTCTTCTCGCCCTCCGAAAACATACGCGCGCTCGACTATGAACGATGGCGTATCGATTGCTCCTGGCATTCCTGCCGGGCAAGTGGAACCCAGGGATTTGTATATGTATTTACTCAAAGCGACTCGCACGCTCGATTACGGAGCGTGCGAGTAGCGTTGCGCGCGGCTTTCTGCGTAACGCTGTGGCGAAATGAAGGAAGGATTGAAGAAGGAGGTGCCGACGCGTGCGGGAATGTTTAAGAAACGTACTCGCAGCGAAAGATAGCTGACGAAGCGGAATGAGTCATTTTCGTTCTATTTCAAAATCGCCCGTAGGCAATAATATATCGTGAGGTAATAATACTCCGGGCTGACTATACGCAACTATTTTCGGGGTTAAGGTTGAGCGTGGCGCGTGTTTCCGAATTTTTATGGTATTCGTATGAAACGAGAAGCCTGTCGTGTTGTGGAAAGAAGAACAGTAATATCAATGATAACCGTGTCTCGTACTCGAAAGAAACCCAGCTTGGCGGATAATCAATTGGCTCCTCAAATTTCACGTAATATTCGCGGCCCGAGTTCCCAGGGTGCGCGCGCGCGCTCACCGCTAATTATTTTTATCCACGTCGACGAGCTTATTAATTGAGCGACGCGAGCGACGCATGTTTGGCCAGCGCGCCCGTTTCATCATATCTCGCTATCGTTTCGAATAAATTATATTGTAGAGTAAAGCGCAGCTCTGCATTATTGGCGGATTCAGCGGCACTGCACGCGATGGTATTGCACAATCTGGTCGCACGGCCGAAGACTGCTAGCGACGCGTCGTCGATACGAGCGTTCAACCCGTCGCGATAAGATAACTATTCCTATTCCGTGATTAATAAGAGGACCGGATCGGCTGCGAAGCGACGGGACGCTGCACCGTTCCAACCGAAGAAAGCGTTTTTCAGATACAGCTAGGTGGGCGTCAACGGTCATTATGGGCCCCCGTATTTATGGGGCCGACCGAAGACCAAGGGCGGCCGGCAAATGGGATCCACCGGAGCGCGTACAACTCTCCGTGGCGAGGGGACGAACAATCGCGAAACACCGATTCAACGTTCAAGCTGCGACAATACTGTTTTCCAAGAAGCCTCCTTATAATTCCAATCCGGATCACATTCCACGGTTCCATCGCATTCAGCGTAGCAAATTGCCTATAAAACACGAGGCTCGTGGAATAATGAAATTAGCTTGGCGAGCGACGTTGCTTTTCAGACACTAGAATCTATATTCTACATAGAAGAAAGAGAAAGGGGCCAAGCTCTAACCACAGGGCACAGGGAATCCCTGGCTGCGCCTTCTGAAAAGAGTTAACTCCCCGTTGGATTAACGGAATTATTCCTCGGTGTCCCTGGCAAACGAGGAACAACCGTGGAACGTGCCATCGATAGCTGGACTTTTTCCCCGCTGTCCATTTGCGCGCGGATAATCGCGTTTCCGTCGTTGCTCTTCGAGCAGATTGAACGATCTCACGAGGCGACACGGCAGCCGTAGTTACCTCGCTCGTAGTTCGGTCGATCCTCCGGACGAAATATGTAGGTTGTATTCGACGCCACCCTTCTCCACCCTCGGCCGGCCCTCCCCTTCCCGCGATCCCCGCGCCGTATCGCTGCGCGGCCTGTCGATGTGTTACGCGAGGGCACGTGCGTGAGCGCGTGTGTGCGGCACGGCCGTGAACACGCATGCGTGCACGCACAGTGGGATGCCATTGGAGGATGGCCGTGCAGCGAAGTCTTTCTCGAGGCGCTCTCCGTTCGGGACACGGGGCCACGGTTTTACGTGCTCCTTCGGCTAATCGGAGCCGGTCTCCTTCTCTTCCACGATTAATCATCCCTCTCGGACTTCTTTACGACGCTACTCTATCGGCCTCCTCCGACAGTGTGCTACTCCGGGCGTACCTACGCCACTACGAAACTACCGAGTCGTATATAAATCGAATCTCGGGGCGGTTTGACTTCTCGCAACGATCGACTGTAGATCAAACGAAACGGAATGAAATGAAATGAAACGAAACGTATGCCGCGGGACAACCCGGTTGGCCTGTCTATGAATCACGATTAACGCAAACCCTTCTGCGTCACGGCTAGATTTTCCAGCGTTGGATAAAGCCTGCGATACATCGATCGCGAAATGTGAAAGCCAGGCGGTGACTGGGTTCCACGGCTCCGTCCTGTGCCCAATATTGCGCGAGAGATCGATGGAGTAAAAAAAAAAGGAATGCCCGAGTACGGGGGGAAGGATGGAAAACAGGATTCAGATATGAGTAGAGGGTTAGGAGCATTGTCCACCTGTCCACCTTCGTTCCCCCAGCCGGCCGTGAGGCACCTGCGTGACGTCACACAAGGAAACAGCTGGTCGCTCCTTTCTTACCTGTGTCTCGGAGTCCGCTGCTCCGCAACCTTTCTCTGTCTCCCTCCTACGTCCACCAGCTTTCTATCTCTCGCTCTGTCTGGTCGTTGGTCCTCTCTTTCGCTGTTTCCCACCCGCCGTTCCTTTACTTTCTCTTTCTCCTCCACGCCGCTCTCGCTCGCTTATCGCTCTGTCCTTCTCTGCGCCATGAACGCACGCCGTATCTCCCTCCCTCTCGCTCGCGAACTCTGTCACACTTAGCAGTCTCGAGGGACGGATATCTTTCTCGCGCCGTCTCTCTCCCACTCGCTCGGTAACAGGGGATCTCTCGGACTACCTCCGTCTCTCTCGGATACAGTACACACTCGCTCGCTCCCGCGCTTTGTCCTTCTGACTGCCTATCTCGCTCCTATCCCTTTCCCGTTATACACTGCCTCCTCTTTCTTGGCTCAATGTCTACTCCTTCGAGTCGCAACTCCTTTCGTCGCGGCCAGATCCGTGGGCCCCCTTAACCTCAACGTCTGTGGCCCGTGGAACAGCGGTTTTTAACCACTCCTGTGCCAAACAGTCCATTCACGCTCGTCAATGACTCGTTTGAAATACGAGCAACTTCGCTGCCGTTTATCGTCGTCCCGTATAAGTGATGGGGATATTCGATTGTGTATTATCTATCATAATTGCTCGTCTAACGCTACTCTTTCGATCAGTGGCGCACTTAGGATTTAATCTTGGGGGACTCCAGTTAAACGGTTGAAAATATTTTTAATGCAAATTCGATAAAATTCATTTCGTGATTATAAACATTTATTTAAAGACTAAAATTCAGTTTTCTTTTCATCTTATAAAGAGCCTTCTTCTTGGGAGGTGTCCGGGCCCCTCGCCACTCTCCCTGGGTGCGTCACTACTTTCGATAAATCAACACATCTCAGATTGCATCGGGCAGGATTTGAGCCGAGCTAGGAAGCTCGCGTCCTCTCGATAGATTTTACGTATGTAAGTACTTATGTAGTCGATTCCTCCCGCCCGCTTCTATTTCGTCGTCTTTCGCGCGCATTATAACTTTAAGTAATCTACGCGATTCGCTGTACACGGATACAGCGAGCAGACCCGGGGTAGCGTTATTCCATTCGCGCCTGCATTTCTGGCCGATTCAAACTTCAGCGACCGTTAGAACTAGTCCGGGAAACAGAACAAACATAGAAAGGGTAACGGTCGTTGACAAAGCGACGCGAGAAGATTGCGAGGAAACGATCGGCTGGACGTCCATCTGGCGGCTGGCGCGGCAGTCGCGGCAGCAAATATTTCTCCGCGACACTTCTCAAGCGCAACTGTTCCTCGAATCAACCTGACTGCTGAGTTTTAAAGCAGAGACGTGCCGATGCGCGTCTGGCCCGGCAAGGACGCTTGTAAAACGCCAGGATAAATAAAGAGGACTTATTTGAGGACCCTGCCGAAACTCTCTCCCCTCCCCAATGACCGAGCATTCTTTGTCGAAAACTTATTAGGTGGTCCGGGGCTTGGAAAGGTTTCCCCGAGACCCTTTAAAGCGTCCTATCTCCGTCGGCCTTGAGACTGCCAAAAACCCAATCGATACTCCCGTCGAAAGGCGGTCGTAAATCCGCACCGTTATCGCCGAGGCGAGACGAATTTTAAGCCCGCGAGGAATTCGGCGATGTTACGCTTCCCCGAAGCACACCGCCGCGGAAAGAGAAGCAAAGACACCAGCGCCCTATGCGTTCCCGGGAACCGCTTATTTAAAACCGTTTTCTCTCCGCGATCGAGGTTAAGCCACGGTTCTATCCGCCGAGAATTATTCCTTCTTTCGTTACATTACCGCGAAGTCGAGCAGGGCTATCCAGAAAGCCACTAACATTCCCCCTTGGCGCTCGTACGCACGTCGGCCCGATTGAAAACTGAATCCGAACGAATATGAGGAAACTAACATTCCTAAAGGTTTAGGTCACTTGTTATGCTACTCCTAATTAATGGTTTCCCAGTGGCCGTCCGTTCGAGGACGCAGATAGCCAGCCGTCTTATTATCGCGAGCCACGCAGCTCCGAAAAAATTCAATTCCACTCGCAACGACAAAGTATCTTTCCTTCAAACATCAATCGGGCGAGAGAAAAAAAGCTGTAGCGCTCAGGTGTACGTTTCGCGGGTGCTTTTACGATCGCCGATCAAGTGTCATCGTACTCGTGGCTAAGGGAGGGAGGGGGGAGAGGGGGGGGGGGGGGGCAGGCGCCGAAGAAAAAGATTCGTCAGTGGTGGAATAAAAACCGCGAGCGGCCGCGCTTATCTCGAAAATGTGCCACATGTTATTCGCCGCGTCTGTCTTTGTCCGACCTGGCGTGTCACCGTCCTGGTCGATGTTCCCTCTTCTTCCAGCAAGCTTCCCGCGCTGGATGGGAGCTCGCTGCGACGGAGGGGGCAGCAGAGGGAGGAAGGGGTCGAGGGGGGGTGGGGGGGGGGGGGGGCAGGTCGTAGCTCCATTTTCGTTCCGCTCGTGCGGAACTCGTTCCTCCTTCCCGTACCTTTCGACCCGTGCCGTCTCCTTTTCCATTCTGCCACTCGTCCCTGTCCCACCAGCGCACACCCGAGGTTTCTCCCCTCGGCGGACTGCTGCACACAGGGTGTCTCGAAAACGTCTCTCGGGCTGCGAACGCTCGCTTAACGATACCGTTTCGGCGAAAAGAGAGCTTCCCAGTTTATGGGCGTGGGTATTAAGCAAAGTTCGGTGGGCAATTGTCTCGTTTATACGTTTATTGATATTATGGAGTTCGTTTATGATGCCCAATAAAATCGTCAGCGGAAGAGAAGACGGCGGCGCGAAACAGAGACCGCGAAGCACTTTTTTTATTCGTACTCATTCATCTAGCGGAGTGCGTTCACAGAGAAACCGAACGAGTTGGCGCGGGCTGTTGCGTGAAGTGGGAGACGGCGATGGTCTGAAGCGCGCCGGGTGACTAGGGAGACAGAGATGGGGAGATTCGTGAATAGGAGGGGAGGACAGAGGCCGGAGTATTGTAAAGAGTAGAACGTTGGACGCATCAAAACGGACCATTGATTCTCACCAAATAACTATTATCGTTGCAAAAAAAAATGGTTATTTAGAGGAAGCTTGGCTGACGGTGGAGTGGGAAGTCCTTTGCTGGATCCACAGAGGAGCTGCGCTGAGGAGGCGCGTAACCTAATTTCGATGTACACAGAGGAGGGAACGAATTTCGAGCGCCAGTCAGAAATAAACGTGGTAAGGGCGGTCGAAAGGGTTCGAAAGGAATTGCAACGCTATCTTTGGAGCTCCCTACTTCCCGGACGCCTCTTGTGCACCGGAGCAGAAGGGTATATACGTGCATATACGCGCTTATACACGCGTACATCCTTTTGCAGCGCGGCTCGCCGTCGTCGACGTCGTCATCGAGGGTCGCCGAGCTTCTGAGCCCCGGCTACGTTAAAACTACAGTTAATTCTCCCGATGGACGCTGGCGCGCGCGCGTATGCTGAATCGTGGGTGCACGTAAACGCGACCATACGTGACGATTCCTCCTCGATAACGCCACCGGCTCTAAGTGATTCCCAATGGGCGACCCAGCGACTCTCAGTCGCCGTTCTTTCGCCACAGAAAATTAAATTGTCGCGCGAGAGAATTTCAAAATACGTACGCGCCTTAACGTAATTTAAGGACGACCCCCAAGGAGTGCGGGTGAAAGAATAGCACGAGCTGCTCGAAGTTTCGAGAAATAAATTCTAAATTACTACATTAGGAGGTTTTAGAAACCAATCAGTGTAAGTCTATTAGCTTTAAAACCGAGATTTACACTGTTTGTCCTCTGAATAATTTTGAGGGACTTTTCAGAGAAACTTGGACTCACACTTCTTGCCTTTCGAACCCTCCATATGTACTAGAAATTGCTTCTCGCATATCCGCGTCATTATTTACATACACGGGCATCGTTATCAGTCTCGCCGATAAAAAGTGTTTTCGAGACCGACAGACAGCGTTTTAATTCATAACGCTTTACACCGCGAGCGTTACCAACGTTCCCAGCTTTCATTCAAATTCGCAGCCTCGGAATCTCTGCGAGCGGTGCACTATACCGCGACGTATTATGATAAACCGGGGATATCAATTGCCCCCATTAGATTCCACAGCTCCCTCTTCTCTTCTAATACCGATATTTTCCCTCGGGCATCGTCGGTTCCCGGGGCGAGCAGCGCTCGCTAAACGATCGTCGCGAAATAGTGAAACAATGCCCGTTTAAGTGCGCGTTTACATTGCAACACGTCTTGCAGACCGATCGCGATAAGAAAGCCACGTACTTCTAACCACGGAATATTGTTCTCCGCGGCGCGGATCGCGGCGCCCCTCCACCCCCATCTGTACCCTTACGAATTCCATTTTAAGGCCGGCCCGCAATCGCAATCTCCTCGATTCCCTGCTCTCTGTTTTAACTAAATCACGCGCGCAGCCTCTACGACCAACTTCGCCGCTCTACACGCGTGCACTCACGGACACGCTCACGCGGCACAAGGATAAAGGAATTAACTAATTAAGGGGTTACGGCACCCTGAGACGCTCAAAACAGCACCCAACACGATTTTTTTATGTTACTATGGGGTTGAAAATTATTTCTGTGCTTCTTATGTTTAGGGTATGTATTAATGAATATATTGTACAGAAGCAGAGAAAATATATTGTACAATTATAAGAAGTATAGAAACAATTTTCAACCTCGTAGTATCATAAAAACAATTTGTCAAAGGTGCTACTTTGAGGGTCTCGGGGTGGCTTAACCCCTCAACGGGAACGTGCGGAAAACAGAGAAAATCTGATTGTCATCGACATCTCAGGGTATTTCAGTAATTAAAAAAGTATTTCAAACTTCGCCACCCCCACGTCCTAAGCATCCACTTCCCCCTCCACAGCCTATGATTCATTCAACCCTCCCTACTAGAGGATATCTGTATATACGTACTTCGGTATTCTCACGTTAGACACTGCGACGTCTAATTTAAATTAGAATCATTAACGCTGGTCCCCACGCTCCGACTGGTTTCCATGGCATCCAGGTCCCCGGCGTGAGTGTATCCTCGCGGTAATCCTCCTCGAAATAAGAGCACCACGCTATTTTCGGTGTTTAGGAAAGCAGGGCCTGTCCGCGGCGGAGAGGAAACATCGTCGTTTCCTCCGTCATCCGTCGAACCCACCCTCGTCCCGTTTCCCATTCACGCGAGCGATCAGGGATCACGTTTTTCGTAGTCGGCGTGTGATTCCCTTCCGCGTCGAGGAATCCGCGTACACACTCTCCGCCACTATTTTAACCGCCGAACGAGACGTCGAAGCGTCGTTGGAGAATTCATTGGGGGTGTGTAAAGGGTCGTTTAGAAGCACCCGATTTCGTAGCGTATACAAGTTTGGCGATCGATGCGCGGGATATAGCCGGCGATAAAAATAATTTCCTTATCGGAGGGTCGAGCGAGTCCTCCCCTACCCCCTCACGCGCCCTCTGCACGTGAGTAAACCCGCTATAAGCGACGCGGGCAGATTGATAGACGCTCGACACATTCTCCCTCGGCATCTGTGGCTACAAGGGGGCCAGTAAATTTAAAGACGGGCCAAGGACCACGCAACGGCATCTGCAGTTTGTTTACGCGGGCGAATCACTCAGCCCGCTCCGGGCCCGATCGCTCCACTTGCTGGTAATTAATCGCGCGACGATTAACCGCTCGCGGCTGCACGCTCGGCCGACCGTCTCGATTAACGATATTATTCCATCGGGCGAAAGGGATGGGAAATGGGCAGCCTACGGTACGCGCCACATGAATCTACTGAAACGATAAAGAAACCAGCACCTGCTACATTTGCAGCTTGATTATTACGTATGTGTAATTAATTGCGACGATCGACTGCTCCGGGTATATTTTAATTTGCGAGGAGAATATTTTTTTTTTGCCAATTTTCGATTTTCTGTTTTTCTTTGATCGGTAAAATATTTTGAATAATTTTATTCGTTGATGCTGTTAACCTTGTGGTAAGGTTGAACGTGCCAGCTGTAATGCGTGAGTTTTTGTTTGGTTTTGTATTTTATTTTATTTTGTAAATATTAGTATTTGTATTCTTTTTTTTTATTGCTATTAGTGTTTTGTTATTATTCTCAGAGTTAGACAAGGACAGCGAATTGCTGAATCTCAACCATTTCATCTCTTTGTGCAAATAAGCTCATATTATTTCAGCATGGTTTATTTTTTGTTAATTGTATGCAGATGGGAATGTAATACAGACGTATTACTATTATTATTATTATCATTATTATTATAATAAATGGAGTTGTGTTGTAAGTTCGACAATATTGGTAGAACCTATTTGGAATAATAATAATAATAATAATATTGGTAATGACTTTATTGGATAAAAAATTCCCGCTGCTTTGAAATTTAATCGCATAGACAAGACGATGGACTCGGAGCTATAGGATACACAGAACAGAAGGATCTACAATACAAGGTGATAAAGACAGCACTAGAAATGAAATTTCGTAGACGCACCGAGGTATTCTCGCGTCGAAGAGATTTAACGCGTCCCGGGGCGAGATAAACGACACGAAGAAGCAAAATGGTTTCCCACCGCGGCGTCCGGCCGAAATAAAACAATATCGATCGGCCGTGGCTGACGTGGCCGCGCAAAAGAGGAAAAAAAAAGAACCATTATCGAACCTAAGTAATTCTGCACCCTTCTATTATACCGCGCCATTGAGATCGGCGCGCCCCGCCGACAGCGAAGTCCCGCGTCCTCCTGCTTAAAAGGGGTCGTGTCGTCTTTGTGTCTCGACTGCGTAAGATCAAAAAGGGGCTGGGGGCAGCGCTTTGTACGCACCATTTCGAATCAGCCGACGCGCACCCGGCCGAACTCGGCAAACAAACTCTCATCCACGTTTGAATTTCAATTAACGACTATCAGTCGGCGACTTGAGCCTGGGGAATGGGGATGCGCTGCCAGCTTTGTCGCTGATCGACCCGAAGAAAGGATTAGCCACTTGTTTCATACCCAAAACTATGATATCACCCTGTATTCCGAGCTCCATACGAATACCATAGAAAACGACGAAGAAGTTCCTCCATCAAGAGATGGGCAAAGATTTATTTGAATAATAATTTCGGGTTCTAATAATAGATAAAAATTTTATCGTCGAATAAAGATGAAGTATCTTTTATTCGATACGTTTCTTAAATAATTTATTATTTAGATAATGCCAAGCTCTGCGAGAAACTTGATACGTAGGTGGCGCCCAGTTAGTTTGGTTATTTGTAGAGTTCGAAAAGAAATAATATCGGGGAGTCGGCGTTGGGGGAATTGGTAACGCGGCTGCCCAGTAACGCGGAGGATCCCGGCAGGTCTTGGGTTCGAGTCCCGCCGCCCGAGTTTTAGTTTTATTCTCACATTTCGAACAAAGAACACATTTGGGGACTTACGGTATGATCAGAGTTAGCCACCTCAAGTATCTCGCCCCTTCAGACTTGATCCCCCCAGAGTGCTTTCCAGGGGTGGAATGGAAAAAACCGATCTCCCGGTTCGATCCATCCAAGGTCCCCACGCAGAGCTGTTCAACGATCTCATTCAATTAGCCCGCCGGCTTGGCAGATGTAGATTACAAGGGGGGGTGTATCGTGTCCCGTTCGTGTTTCGCGACACGGGCGAGGCCCACCTGACCGCGTGTCACAGCCACGCTTTACGTATGTCTCATTGGCACGCGAGCCAGCGAATAACCAACCTCCTTCTGTGACCGAACTTCAGCCTTTGCTACCTCCGGCACCGTGTTCCGATGACGTAGGTCGAGATTGCCGGACCCTTGCACTTTTCACGAGGAAAATTGTAGGGATCGGATTGTGGAGGAGTCGCGGAATGAGGATTAGAAGTGTAGGGCCCAACCGCAGTACCCATCTGTAGAAAAAATGGAAAGCAAGTTTCTCACTGGGAAGTCTGATTGACTTGAAAGGGTATTTTGGGATCCCTACACCTTTCAAAGTGTTCGCACAGAAGGTTGTAGAATCGACGAACATTCGCGTGCCTTTTACATGATTTCGTCAGCACGCCGCGTCCACTTGCACCAATTCCAGTCGAGTACAGGCTATCTTTTCCACGCCTAGACTGGTTCCTGTTACAGCTCTGAACTCTCCACCTCGTCTAATCGCCGTCCATCCAGCGCTCGCATAACTTGGACTACGTTTTGCCAGCCACTTGCCTACCGCCTTGGACGGGACTCTTCCTTGGCGTTTTCAGGACCGTTATAGTGGCTCCCTGAGATATAGCGGCTAAGGGGAGACCCACTCGAGTGGCGTGCCATGGATACCACTGAGGCTACAAGCCGCCAAATCCCCTTGCTACTTGTTACGGGACTGTGCTTATTTGATTACAAGTGCTTTCTTGTTCTACACATCCAATTCATTTTTATTTCTTTTTATAGTGTGAAACTATCTAAGAATATAAAAAATGAATATGTTCAGCTCGAAGTACAGATGTGATTTTTCGTTTAAAAGTAAATATCAGACTCTCGGAATCAGTGGCGGAACCAGAGGGACCGCCCCTCGAAGAAGGGGCTTTGTAAAAATGAAAGAAAACTGGATTACATTCTCCAAATAAATTTTTATAATCACTCAGAGAGTTTTGTTAAATTTGCATTAAAAAAATTTCGATCTGCTCAACTCGGCTCCCCCCACAGATTAAATCCTCAGTACCTACATAGAATTAAGAGTAAAGAATATTTCGTAGAATTAAGCATTTGTGTCTCTAGTACCTCAAGCAACTGCTACCCAAAAATACACTGAATGAGTCCCTAGGCGTTTGACTTGCCACCTCGCCACCGTAACACTCGGAAGCGTTAAGGGCCCGAGTCCCCGCTGCGTTTACGAAGTCTGCGTTACGAATTCCGGGGTGACAATGTACCTCTGCCCTGTTCACACAAAACGCCACAAAAACATTCCCGTGGTACGTAGAGAGTGTACCGCATCGGAGGCACTAAATTTAGTGAAACGTGTCCAAACGTTCGCTGACCAAAGTACAGAGGGACAGAGGGGCGCGTAAGTGGGGGACGGTTGGGAAAGGGACAACATTACCCTCCATAAAGGACCGTATATTAGCACTCCCCCTCTTCCGCGACTGTTGGAAATAAGAGGCGGGAAAATTCTCGAGGGAGCGCGGGGCGAGCGCGACCCACTTACGTTGTTGATAGACAATAAAACACGGTTCCGCCGGCAGCTCGCTCCCTGGAAGGTTAATCGTTAATTAAAACTCGATTACCGTCCGCGTTTCCCGCGAATATCGACGAGTTCCAATCTTCCTCTTCCACCAGACAAGCCTCTTGTATCTCTTTGCCAGCTCCGCCGCTGGACGGCTCGCCGATAACTTTCGAGACAGTGCAACGACCCTCTCTATCGTTTGCTAAAACCTCCTTATCGTTTGCCTTACGTAAACTGTAAAGCTCCACGATCGCATCCGACGCTCCTCGTTCGGCCGTTGCTACTGTTCTTCGCCGAGTGATGCATGCGACACAGAGCGACACGGATTTTCCAAATATCCAGCCCTCCTTTTCTCTCTCTTTCCGTCTTAGCTCGCAGTCATCCGCACTTTCTTCCCCGATAAGGGAACGGTGGCTTCCTCTCATAGCAATTATTCCCGCAACTTCTGCGAAACGTCCACGGGTCACGGAGACCTGGGAGCCGCTGGTAATCACGGATCACAACAGTGTCGCCGCGGGATAATCCGTGGTTGACAAACTACCTGGTAGCTTGCAATTTACAGCGCCTCTTCTGCCGGCCGATGTTCCCCGAACGGGCGTTCGACTTCTTCGACTGGAAGGCGCGATTAAGCGGGGCAACAGTTTCCCCGGGTGCCTGGCCCGGCTATAAATCAAGCCAGCAAGGTTTTGCTTAGAAGCCCGCGTTGTTTCCGCGCGGGCGAAAGATGTTTGTGGGGGGGTTTAGCGAGTCCGCCAGTCATCGGGGTGATTATCGGGCAGAAGCGTCTCGGTTCAAGTTAAACAGACAGTGTAACGTTCGACTTGGACGTCGGTGATTATTGGGTGGAACCGTTCCGGGTAAATGGAGAGTGTTCGACTCCGGGGTGCCATGATTTTGGGAAGGCAAGAGTGACGTAGCTGCTGGCATCGTATACCTATCTACGTGCTCTGAAGCAACGCGAGGAATTGGACAGGGGGTGTTCGTGGTTCCTGAGAGTGTTCCAGAGTGTTCGTGGATGAGCTCGTTCCGAGCGTGTCTCTCTCTTTCTCCCAATGCCAGGCCGCGTCACAATTCATTTCCCAACCGGTGCGCTGCCCGACATTCTTATCCTACCTGTCTGCCCCCTCTTTGTCCTCGCTCAACGTCCGCGAGTATGTACAGTTAGATCTCGCTTCTCTAGCTTTGCTTGGCGGGTCTCTGCCTGTCGTGTATTCTATTTAACGATGAAATATTGAATAATGAGGGGAGAAAGGTGGGGGATTCGTTTTTCAAGCTTGTAACAACCTGTCGTTGATTCTTCTATTTCGAAATCAGGAATCTCGGAGGCGATGAAGGTCGGCTGATTTTTGTGGTTGTTTGGAATCGATCCGGTGTATCGATATATCGTCTGTGCGATCACGATTAACGCAGACGGGGGAATTAATTTGCTGGCGACGTGATGTAATACCGGGAATATCGAAACGCTAATTAGGGTGGCCAGTTTGATCGCAAGGTCTCGTGAATCGTTGTTCCTTGTGACGCGACGTTCCTAAACGGCCCTACGAGATATTCGTGGCGATCGATGAAACGGCGCGTGGCTAGAGGGAAATGGGCCACGCCGAATCAGTTTGAGGGTCGGACGAGGAATATCGATAATCGAAAGATGGGGAATAGGTGGAGCGAAGATGGAACAAACACTTGAAATCGGAAACTTAGGAATCGGTATAGCGAGGATTTAAATCTGCCGTTCGATATGTTGAAGGTTCAATATTTGCAGGTCGATATATCAGAAATTGAAAGCTTGGGTTTTAAAATATTGAGAATTCGAAGATTGGATTTTGAAATATTGAGATTCGGAATTTTGGTAGTTTGACGCGCCGAAAATCGAAAAATTGAAAATCGAAACTTGGTAGTTAGAAATATTGAGAATTGAAACTTGGCAATTCGATGCATCGAAAATCGAAAGCTCGGGGGTCGAAAAATTGGCAATTGACACTTGGTAGTTAGAAATATTGAGAATTGGAACTTTCCTGAGTCGATGCGTTAGAAATTGTAACTTGAGGTTTAATATATTGAAAATCAGAATCTTGGAGTTTGAAATATTTAGAATTTGAGCCTTGGGAGTTCGATGTATCGAAAATCGAAAGCTTAGAGAAGTCGAAAAATTGAAACATTGTGATTTAAAATATTGATAATCGAAGCCTCGGGAGTTCGATGCATCGAAAATCGACAGTTTAGAAGTCGAAAAATAGAAAATCGAGATTTGATAGTTAGAAATATTGACAATTGGAACTCGGTCGTTCGATGCATCTAAAATTGAAACTTTAGATTTCAAAATATTGCAAATCGAAAGCCCGCAGTTGAAAATACTGGAGAGCCGAAACTCGGTAGCGGAATGCATCGAGCATCGAAAGCTTGAAGATCGATACGCGAAGAACCGAAAGCATGAAAGCCGATACGCGGAGACCAAAGGTTGAAAGTCGAGCCGGCGAGTTGGTTATTTATCAGTTACACCGTGTTTCGATACACCCAGCATTTAATCCAGTTGGCGACGCGCAGCTAAATCCCGCATAACAACATTGCGTGGAATTTACGTAAGGCCGAGCGGCTCGGCTCGGTCGCCCGATCGGCGTGCGCATTCCTCGGCGGCGGACGTAAAAGTTAACGTAGCCCCCCGTCAGTCGAAACCTACGACTTTCACTCTCGACAAAAATGTCCCTCTGTCGCGTTCCTTCGAGCGATTTATCGCCCCTCGACGGGCCATCTCGCGAGTTTCCCGATCCTCCCGCGGACCAAAAACTATTATCCCCGGCTATCAAGCGTGGCACTCTGGCCAATTCTCTAGGAACCGACTTCCTCTGGTTCCCGTAACCCGAGGATGACTCAAGCGTGGAGTTTCGCAAGGACAGACGTCACAATGACTCCATCATCAGGAAAGAAGCGCGGAAAGCCACTTCTCCTACCACTTAACGATAACGCTGAGCGATGACGTCTCCGCAGAAGCACGTACACCTAATTGTCCCTTCGGTGCATAGGGAATGAGCCACGGCGGCGCTACGAGGAAAGATACGGCACTGCTCCGAAGAAAGTCGTTTCCCTGAGAGCCGTGCGAAGCCGGCTGCCTGCGGTGCGCGCCGCTTGGGTCCGCGTATCGCCGCGCTCTGACCCAGAAACCCACTTTCTTACCGAATTAAAAGCGACATCGCCGAGCGTACCGTGGCTTCTGCTAGATACGCCCGGCCAAATAGATCGCCAGGCTGGCTATCCTGTATTCGAGTGGAGACTGCGCGATCACCGCTGCCGATTCCAGTGGTTCCTTCCTCCGCGACAGCGATCCGAATTCCGCGTGTCCCGAGCAACTTCGGCGTCGTTGATTTCGAAGGAGATCGAAAGTCTCGTCTCGCTGCAAGGGACGCGCTGATACAGGCTGGCGAGGATGAGGAGATGGGACAGTGGCCGAAGGCGGGCACGGGAATAGGACGGGCAGAAGATATGGAAGAAACGAGGTTAAATAGTAGGCGCGCGCAAGAGGAGCGGAAATACGCGTCCCCGATCTACTAAACGCGATCATTTCCGAGCTTACTTGTGCGTAAGCGGCCACGGCCGACAAACCCGCCGGTGATTTTTTCTATCGATGATTGCTAGCTTCCAACTACGCTGGCTCGCTTTCACTCGGCTCCCATCGCTGCCCTCGTCGTCTATCGGGCTCCGTCCATCTGACCTCCAAACGATAGCGTGTCGGGTGTAGGTCGACGATCATTTCCGACACGAATCGACTGGCATCTCCTTGTCCAGAGGGAGGAAATGGGGAGCGTAATGGGACGAGAAAGAACTCCGTTGTGCTCGCGGGCTGATGCGAAGAAACCAGGGAATAAAAATGAAAATTCTCCTGTATCTTGCGCCTGTTTATCTCAAAGTGACGTGCCCGGGCCGAGCTCCCTTCGAAGGGCCGCTCGAGCGCGAACGTGAAACAGCGGAATTCAGCGTAACGCGAGCCACGCGATCGTTTAACGCAGAGGGACGCGCGTCGCCGTCGTCTGTTTGGAGAAAAAAGCGGCGGAATGAGGCACGCCGGGGCTGCAACTATGCAAAGCTTGCGGCTCCCGCGGCAGGAAGTAAAGCGGACAGTCGAAACCCGATCTTCGGGCCGCATTATCTCCGCGAGCGGCATCATGGAACAGTGGAAAGCCGAAACGAGGCTGTCGGGATAACTGTACCTGTGCGCGAGCCGGTCGAAAATGTTAGAAGACGCGGAAATCTGGGCTTCGCCTTTCGTGAAACTTCACTTCGGCGGTTTCACTGTGGCTTCAAGTATTCGTCTTTCTGACACAGTGTTTCCCAAGCTTTTGGGTCGCGATACCTACTATTTTATAATATTTAAATAACCTGCTATCCCCGTCTGTATAAAAATCCCCGCATAAAAATCTACCAAGTTCAATTTTCGGCTTAAAGAACAAAAGCTACAGAATAAAAAAAATAACCATTCCACCCCTATTTGTCGCTGCGAAGGGTAACATATTTACAAAGTCACATCGCCTACAGAAGGCACCAAGGTGTCGAGCGTCGGCAGGTTGCACCAGGTGCCACGAGACACCGGGGAAAGCCGTGAACGGTCGAGACGGCGACCTTGACTCCTTTCGACTGTTGTTCTTAGGAGGTCCGTGGGCGGCTCGGGGGTGGAGGACACGTGGAGGAGAGGGTGGCAGTGACACGACAGTATCGGTGCCTCCATTGAAACGGCTTTCAACCTGGATTTGAATAATCCTCGCTCCGGGAAATCCTCTTTGCACTGTGCTCTCGCCCCCCATGTAATAGCGGCTGGATCTTTTAACAGCTTCTCGACCGATGGCCCATGCATGGGGCGTTCGAATTCTGTGTCTATAAGCTAACACCGAGCTATCAGAATTTTGCATTCGACGCTGGAGTACCTGTCACCGTGGCTATTAATTTCTGAGTCCTTCTTCTTGTCTGAGATTTACAAGAAAATATGTTTTCGAACCCCAACTTTGGGGGCTGTTTCCACCCCTTCGATGCAGATGATTGCCGCTAACGAGAAATACGTGGCAAATATTTTTTAGTATTTTGCAAATGTGCGGAGTCTGATCAAAATCTCTAATCATAATAATAATAGAAAAGGTGCGCGCGGGTTCGATATGCTTCCTTGTTAGTTACTGGAAGATCCTCAGCCTGTTTTCTGTTTTCTGTTATCTGTCCCTAGGTAAGGTCGGGGCCAGATATATTGGCCGGTGAGTTTCGTGAGGAGTAATCCTCCTATTCTCAACGTTTTCTGACTCGCTCTCGCCTTGCCAGAAAAAGAGTGAGCCAGAAGTGGTGGGGATAGCGCCAAGCTCTTGACGTGTAGGCCAAACCGAGCTCTTAGCGTAGAAATACATAAATCAGAATAGGTGTGCGTTAGCTGCGAAAACGAATTCACCGGCCAATATATCTCGCCCCGACCTTAGCACTTTGGATAAAAAAATCTGCTAGGTAATAGGTTAGAGTTAGCGTGGAACAGGAGGCAAGAGAATGGGGATGGACGTATCAAAAGTTGAGTATATGGTGGATCGAGGGCCGGGGAACGACTGGAGCGTTAAGTTGGCGATCGAACGAGTTGGCTCGTTAGAATGCATCAACCAGCGGAGTCCTCCCTCGGAGAATTGGCAGAGCGCACCGTGTTCTGTCTCCATCGCGACGAGGACGGACGTTTCTTCCATTCTGGACACGCGGTTAATTCGCGGCCGACACGAACTCCCCCTCTGCCCGGATGTCTTACGTTAATTGTCAGTGACGCGCGGACGTGACGAAACGCCGGTCCATCTAATTATGACGTAGGAGGCTCAAGCTCGATGAAAGGCGGCTGACTATGGCTAAAAGTTCCCGCTGCGCAACGCTGAGCCACGCTAAATAAGTCCTGACCAGAAGGTTACTCAACCGGCCACCACAATTTCGCGATTTCCATCGGTAAGCGCCAGGAGAGGCTTCAATTCAATATTACATGAATCTAGACAGTAACTTAGGGACAGATAATGCAGAAAATAAAAGTGGAAATCCCAAGTTCACTAGTCCAATTCGATCGCAGCTCAATAACTGGTGTATAAATTTAAGACATATAAATGATTAAACATTTTATTTAGAATTAGAAGTTCTATATTTAATTTCTACTTTAATTGGACTTTTGTTCAATGAAATTATTAACAATAATTTACCTCTATTTTGGTTTCAATTAATTATATATATATATATAAAGTGATTATTTACATTTAATTTCAAATTGAAGGTTTGATTGTTCTCATATACATACGAGTGGTAAGATATAATTTTTAAATTAAGACCATACTATTGAGCCTACTCGAAGTGCTCGCCGAGCAAACGGCTTATGTTCACTTATCTCTCGGCACACAAACGGCTCAATGTAGCGCAGATAGGAGCGGGTAATTACAGGGACGATACAATTTCGAATGTAGCCGTGACACCGTTCCGCGGACCTTGCCCGTGAATTAAAGTGAGCCCGGGCCCCTGACCCCATCCTACGCACCTGCCCGCGTGCCCCAGCAGCGATACGATCGCGACGATCCCCGAGGTTTTACGACGAGCCACGAGGGCACAATCGATATCGCGGAGGGGGCCCGTCTCCCTCCAGAGTTTACGGTATCTGTCGTACTCCGACTCGAAAATTAAAGATCCGCCTGTTGGACGCGCAAAAAGTCGTCGACGAGACTCCGATGCAGCCTTCGCCGCGAATATTTTTCGCGTGCAAGCTCGCGCTCAACCGTGCGTAGCCGTTTAACACGCGCTGTCAAGAATGCTTCGAATTTGGCGGCATTTTTCGAGATTCCAGAAACTTGAAAATTTCAAAATAAAAAAAAAAGAAATAGAGGAATATTCCACAGAAATTTATAATCCTTTTTTCAATATTAATTTGACGATCAAAAAAGCGCGCGAAATTTGAACCCCGAAGATTCTGAGGGGAACTTGGATAGATTGTTTGAACGAACAGGGTTGATTGAAATTAAAGTAACCCCGGGATATGTAACGAGACTGCGACTGCTCGAACAGCCACCCTTTGATCGCGCTCCTTTTTCCTTCAATTCCGCGGGCAGAGCGGTCTGGTTTCAGCGGAGGAGACGGCGTTGGTGGCGAGTCAAAGAAATTCGCGCGGCCGCGAGGCCAGTCGCCGGTTTGTTTTTCCAGGCCCGGCATTGTGCCTCCCTCCTCGCCGTTCGTTACGGCTGGCAATTATCCGGGCGCAAGTTTTCCCTCGCTGCCTTCCCCGCGAGCTTTTAACACTTTTAATCCGCGAAAGTTGCGCGGAACGCGAACGTGCGCGCACAACTAACGCGAAGTAACTCCGGCCAGCTTTTTCGAAGCTTTCTCGACAACGTCGCTGATCCTGCGGATAAATTTCAATGCGGTTTACGCGTGGCTGCGGCCGAAATGCAGGGGAACGCAACGCCGGGGCGCGAACCAGAATTACTTTTCGCCGGTGTAATGGGGAGGGAAGAAAAAACGCGGGGATAATCGAGAAAGTACCTAGACAAATTGTTTGGGAGCCACTGAAGGATTCTGAAAGAGCAACGAGCCTGATGCTATCTAGAGCGATTCGAAATGTTAAGGGGCGGCGTGTTTGGAGCGAGTCGGTGGATTCACGGGGCAACAGTAATCACTGATAAAGGGACGTTTCGGGGGGATGCTTGGAGGCGCCTCTGACGGTGAATCGGATCGATCAGGGCGGCCCTGTTTAGCCTCCAAGAAGCCTGAAATCTCCTCGACACTGTTCGCCAATGGATTCGACCAATCGCGTATTCTGATAACCGAGCTCTAGAGGCCTCGGGCCTCGATTCTTTTCGCATTTCGGCGACGAACCCAAGGTGTAACTAAAAAGCAGAGTTGGGGATTAACTGAATTAAAAGTGCTTCAAATAAAAGTTAATATAACTTCAGATTATTTGACGAATAAAATTAACTTTATTTAACTTCTATTCTACCTTCGAATTTTTATTTAAATAAAATTGTTGCCCATCTCTGCTAATAAGTTACCTGGTTTTGCTTCCTGTGTGTTAAGTGACAGTTGAGAGACTGAAATTTAGATAAAAATTTAGGTAACCAAATTTTAATGGAATTTAATTTTAAACCAGCTAGGATGATTTCTGCCTTTAGAATTTAGGTCCCAGGGCTTGGAAATCTCGAGTCAGGCAGCAGTCGAAAAGCCGACGAAAGCGACGGGAACGTCAGTGTAAACGGTCGCCGACAGTTTTCCTTAATCATCGCGTTACACGCGCGATAAGAAGGTGTTTACGCGCGGTGGATCGCGCTCGCCGTAATAAAATCCAATGAAAGCTTCGCCGCAGAGAGGAATATCGCGTATCGGCTGGTGGAGCGACGCCGCGATCGATATTACATGCGCTCCTCTCTTTGGGCACAGGCCTGGCCGCGATAGTAATTCGGTATTTTACGATGTTGACCAGCCGACGACATAATTACGCGGCCGAGCTGGTGTTACGTATGCCCAATTAATTCCAGCGGGTCGGCGAATTATCGAGTATCCAAGAAACTGGGAACCCGAGAGGCTCTCTTAAATCGTAAGTGCAGAGAACTGCGAAATTATTGGAGATAGAGATATATGTAGATTATGTAGATAACTCTGCGATATTAAATTATTTCGAAGTCGAAACATAGCAGATTGATGAAAGTGGCAAATGTGGAAGTGAGCTGGAGGTTGAAATGATTCCCCGGTGTTTATTTTACAAAATTGCAAAGTACACTCGAAGGGACTCTGCGGCTAGCAAAGTAGATCCACATTGCGGTGTGAGCGATGGAAATCCCATTGAGATTTGATCTTGCTGATATCGAAACACAGTAGACTGATGAAAGTGGCAAATATGTGAGCGAATTGGTGGCTGAAATGATTCGTCGATCTTTCTTTCAGAGAATTGCAGAGGGAACTCGAAGGAACCGTGGCAGCCCAGCAAAGTAGATCGATATCGCGCTGTGTAAGCGACGGAGTGCCGGCTATGGTGTAGCCCAGCCCATTGGGGGATTCGATTTTTTGAAGCAGAAGATGCGAATATAGGAGCTGCCGCAGAAGCGAGTTGGAAACTCAAACGATTCGTCGGCGGGTTGGCTGGTAGGGCGCGAGTGGGTCTGAGACCTATCGACCGGTATCTCGAAGTGATCCCTGCAGCCGGTCGTCGCGATTGATTACTAACTGCGAGCGTTATGCACATGGCCCCGGCAGTACGCACGTGAACGCCCTATCCATGCAAATGTAATTATGGATTCGCTTTGACGCCGTAAAAGGCTCGCTGCCTGTAGAACTACGTGTCTTATTAGCTCTGCAGCCGGTTAATATCGAAGTTTATAGCTGCTGAGGACGACTCCCTATCGATCATGCCCTACAACAACGCCTCGAAGGGGATGCGCCCCACTTCTTCGCTTATCCCTCACATCCACGCTCTGTGAAATCCAAATCCAATACAACATGGGTATCTCCAAACAAGTAATCAAAATATTTCAATTCTTTCGACCTCTAAATAGTGAATAATCGCGCTATTTTTTTGTGTAATAAATACGCTCAGTAATAATAATAATAATAATAATAATAATAAGAAGAAGAAGAAGAAGAATAAGAATATTACTACTAATAGTAATTATAATGCTAATACCAATATTAATAATAATAATAATAATAATAATAATAATAATATTAATAATACAACTTCAATCAAATCAATTTTGAAATATATTTCCAAACCCTCCGCTCCCCAAAATTTGTGTATTACCCTTGGATTGTTTGATTACAAGCATAGAATAACAATTCCCCCGTTTACCGACGATTGATCGGCTGAAACAGAAGCCAGGCCCTTCTATTTTATCGGATATAGTGTATACGTATACCGTACGCACACTCGTGGCTAAATTCGAAGCAAGTTACACGCCCTCGGGTTACGCCATTGACCCAACTTTGGAACCCTCGTTTTCATTAATCCTTTCAACATCGCCCCCACCCCGTCTGCCCCGTGGACCTTTGTAGACGGGGCTCGTTTATCCATCGATTCGACGGCGCGAAATATAAATAGGCTACTCCTGTCGGCCATCGTGAGCTCGACACCCCCGCCCTCCATTTCAAATTTCGTCCTTATCCATTCATTTCGATACACCTTCCCCACTTATCCCCTCGAGCCTCCCCCTCAGCTCCGAATTAATAACACAAGCATCAGAAGGAGCGCCGCTAATAAATAAAGAACTACACTTCAGAGTTCCTCGATTCATGCCTCGCATTGTCTATCAAAGTCGGAATTCCGACGAGGAAACCTCTCTCCCTTGTACGACGCACATACGCGGCTTCTTCGATATCGCGTGAAGCGTCGCAATATTAGAGCACAAGAAATTTAACAGTAATCTTTAGTTTCACCCTTTGGTCCGCGGAAAGTTTGACAGTAGACCGGGAATAGTGGGTCAAGCTTGACCCATAATGTAATCCCTGCAAGGGAGAAATAAAAAAAATAAATAAATTAAACTTCTTTTGAAAATTATTTCTCTATTTTTATTCATTTATCCATTTATAACTTAACTTGTTTAGCTACCTATTAAATTCTTGATTTTCCTGTATCAGTGAATTCTTATCTTCTCTCTCCATCTTTGGGATGTATAAACTTGCGATTAACGAGTAAATAAATAAGCAAGATTATTTAGCCAAAGCTACATAGCACACGTGTAGCTGGACAGCCTGGAAGGAGTCGCGTTTGCGAGCCAGTGCTATCGACTTTCCAGGATGCTCCTCGTGGCGTTCGCCAGGATCCAAGGCCGACGAGGCGATAACTGTCAGCAGGTGGCGATGTTATCTTTCTTAGATCGACGTTAACTCCGGCCAGTGGATGGCGGCGTTTATTATGCCGGTGTTGCGCGCGTACACGCCGGCGGAGGCGGAGTTGCGAATCAATAACCCGTGTTATAAGGCATTTGGGCATGCCGAGATATCGATTATGTAGCGGCGTGCAACGTTGGTTAGAGAGGTGTCCAGAAGACGACGCGTAACGCGACCTGACTCCATGGAAATTAGGATCACGAGGGGCATCGGCTCATTTAAATATCGCCGAGGGGGGGGGGGGACGAGCTGGGGGAGCCGTCGTCTAGACTAGCGCAAGCTTGGGCAGCCGAGGATTTCTATCTTTCCTATCTACTAGTACGTGCAGGTATACCTAAACGAACAGACATCTTGGTGGAAAATTGACGAAAGGATAAGTGTCTTTACTGGCTGGATAAAGAGGCGTCGATCAGATCGATATCTGAAACAGGGGCTGCCTAACTCTAACTGAGGCCTAGGCGAAGAGATGAGCCCTGGAATTCTACTGTAATGATCGGCCTCAGGACACTCAGAAACATTTCATTCTTCTTTACTTATACACTCTAAATTTCAATGTCGTGTCTCTGAGATTGATAGACCTGTGGCAAATTTTGTGAATCGACGTCGACCGACTGCCCCTAACACCTACATCAACCTGAATACGGCACGATGAATAATTAAAATTAATTTATCGCGTAGGTATTTCCGATTGCAATAATGCAACTGCAAAGGAGATATATCAAATTTTTAACAACTTTACTATGTATGACAAAAACTTGGCTTCCTAATGTTTACAGATACCTATTCTCCTCGAAACTGAATTCTGACGCTCAGGCCTTCCTTGCAGCCGACAGTACTTACCTATAATTGCAAACTTAATAGACGCAAATTTGTCTGGAAAGAAGGTGACCAACGTCCCTCGCGTCTCATTCGTCGGGCCGCAGCGGAACTGGAGGGGTTATGGCTCACCTTCTTTCGAGACTCTACTGTACCTAAGCAAAGAGACAGTTAAATATGAAAGGAAATATCAAGATCCCAGTATTTGCAGCTAGCTAGACCCGAGAACATGCCCGCGGAGTAGCGTGCGCGTAGAAACGCCGTCTAAACGGGTCACCGTCTAGATAGGGGCATCGGATATACCGGAGTGCTTAACCGCGAACGGTATCTGAGCGTGATTGCCGTGAGCCTCGAAACAGCGCCAGAATAAGAATGGACGTTTAGGGGGAGCCACGCGAGTCGGGCAAAAAGTCGAGCGGTTGCGAAAGCGGCAACTGTTAACCGTGTGTTCCCGGGACAAGCTGCGAGAGTGGATGTCTAGCAGCGTGGCGAGCCCCGGAGGTGTCCTGGCCGCGGGGGGGAAAGAGGGATGGCGAAGAAAGGGGAGTGAAACGGAGGCAAAAAGGCACGGCACCGCTGTGCTCGCGGTACTATGTCATTCAGGAAGTCCGGTTAAGCGGTGGTTGCGTACACGAGGTCTTGATAAGTGGCACGAGAGCGGGGAGGCACTTTCGCCTGTGCGTGAAGCTTTCTTAAAGAACACTCCGCCTCACCCCTGCGCCCCTCATTAGACCGCAAGATTTAATTAATCGACGGCCCGTTTTTGTGTCCATCGCCGGAGGACGTCCCGTGGATTGCCTCGTGGGAACCCCGTCCCTCTAGGACGCTGAGAGTCCAACGGATGGGAGATGGTTTAGGCGAGTAAATAACTGACACGCTGGATTCGCGGAGGCTCGATTAATCAGCAGATTCGCCGAGCCGCGCGAACTCTTAACGCTCCGAAGGGTCACCGGATTCGAGAGGCTCCGATTCTAGGGGGTGACTTTTTTGGAGGGAGGGCTTTGGGAGGAAATCTGAGGGGATGCCAGAGAAGGGTCTGTAGGGTGTTTTAGGTTTGTGTAGGAAGGTTTCTCGGGAAATTTGAGTAGAAAAGATAGACTATGAGGTTTGTTTTTGTTGGTCTAACCTGGCACCCCCGAAGAAGGGGCGTTGTAAGAAGAAAAGAAAACTGAAGTTTTTTCTTTAAATAAATTTTTATAACCACCTGATGAATTTTATTGAATTTGCACGAAAAATATTTTGATCCCACTGGCTCTAAGTGTTTCGAATTGAAATCTACTTGGAATACCTAGGAGATATTTAGAACGAGGACTGTATTACAATTGAACTCAATTAGGAATGGAACTGTCTGAAGTGACTTAGGACTTAGGATCCTAGTCATTCTACACAGAGGCAGACACTCAGCGAACGCCAAGTAGATTAGAAAGATGAAGACTGCTCAGCTTGAATTGTGGGGATATCAGAAAAGTCGAAACGGTCCCTGCAAGTGATTTCAAGCAACCACGACCAACCGATAAGCTAATAACTGGTCTGCTAAGATTGCACGCCGCTTATGAACGCCAGTGGAAGCAGCCTTGCGACTCCACTTTCTATTGCGTCACCAGAGGATGAGGCCTTCGCGAGCCTCCCTACGTTTGGGCCTCACCTCGCGTTATCCCACTTCTTTGTTCTCTACAACCTCCCAGATCCAACTAAATTAAGATTTCATCAATTTTACGAGAGCTTGTATCGTTGAGAATGGAGCCTCAGAAGAGGACTAAATCGAAGAACCCTTCTACCCTTAAAATATACAACAGTAGCGCACCAGAGGGAGTCCAAGGGGACCTGGCACCTCCAAAGGGGCTTTGTAAAAAGAAAATTATTCTTCAAATAAATTTTTATAATCACCTAATGAATTTTATTGAACTTGCATTAAATGAATTTTTCTTACAAATATTTTTATCCCTTCAACTCGGCTTCCCCCAAGATTAAATCCCGAGTGCGGCATTGATATACACTGATAATAAACCGACAGTAAAAGGTATACCTTCACGGATTCTAGTAGAATAATAATTCAAAATAACACTAGAACGCGGAGAAAAACGCGCGCCAAGTAATGGAATGTGCTAGCATGGCGATCAGAACACCATTACCATTAATTACGAACAATAAATCAGAAGCTCTGGCTGTGACGGTCAACTTATCGCCGCTTCGTAAACGATACCCTACCCTGCTGCAAATATTCATGGACCACCACTGCCCAGTCGCGGACCAGAGCGTTCATTTCGAAATCGATGAATAGCCACCCGCGACTGACTCAGCGCTGAGCCTTATCTGCTTGGGAAATGCCGGGATCCGCATAAGGAAAACGCAGTGACGATACTGCCGAAGGCTGCACAGCGACTGTCGACGAATCCCGTGGCTAAAAAAAGACGAACGTCTCGCGACGAACGTCACTCAGCCTCCAAGGATCCGACCTTGGATCGGTGAAACCAGGAATTCCCTGTTATTGAAAGCAACGCCGCGATATTGTCGCCAGACGGCCGAGGGGATTTCAGAATCGAAATGGAAAGTACCGATGCAAATTTTCGGAGACCAAGACGCGCGCGCTCCCAGTCCGGAGCTTGTGGAATCGATAGGGGCTGCTGGGATGAAGTTACGAGGTTGATGGAGCAACTATAACATAGAATCCTTTTCGCCCAAGTTCCGTTTTTACAGAACCTTCAAGATTACGTTCTTCATTTTCAAAGAGCAGATGAATCATAACTCTGGTACATTAATCCAAATATTTATACAACACACCACGCAGTGTTGAACAAAGAAAGGTGGTAGCCAGCGCCCGGGTGCCCAGTTTCCAATCGGGGATATTTAATTTAAGAAGGGGTGGAACGGAGTGGAAACAGGCGAGAAGCGGCGAGTAACCGTTTCCCTCGCAGGATGGCTGGGATAAGGAATTCCAGTTGGCGAATATTCAACGCGAATCACGCTCACGGTGAGTATCGAGCTTGCACCTGGACCAGTTTTCTGCCGCAGTGCTGTCGCTGAATCCCTGTGCCCCCTTTCTCTTCCCAACCTGTCCCTCTCTATCGCTCTCCGCGCCTCTCTCTCTCTCTCTCTCTCTCTCTCTCTGTCCCTCCCCCTGCGTTTGCATTTTTTTCATCAAAACGTTTCGGTCGACGGACGGGTATAGCCGCTGGAACGGATGCATTTTAAATCTTGGCACGCTATGAAAATTCAGAGGGCCACGAATGGTATAAACAACAGTCCCTGCAGCGGGAAAGACGACGATACTACAAGTCCCCCCCGCCCTGCCTTTTGTTTATTCATCACCTGTTGGAGGCACGAGGACCTCAACTACCCATAGGTATCGTCAAATGCGAGGTGCATCAAGGACATCAGGAGTTTCGAGTGTATACCTCGGAGCTTCGAATAGGTTACCAATGCTTCACTCCGTCTCTTCAGTGGGTATTAAAGAAGCCTCCTTAAAATTATGAAGGAGAAAAAACGATCCTCGGTTGGCGGGACTCGAACCCAAGATCTGCGAGAGGGTCCTCCGGTTTACTGGGCAGCCGCGTTACCAATTCCCCCAACGCCGACTCCCCGATATTACTCCTTTCCGAACTCTACAAATAGCCAAACTAACAGGGCGCCATCTATGTGCCACTCGCACCATAATCCAACAATTATCCGAACAGGGGATAGTCGTAGGAAACCAAATATCGCGCGTCACTTTTCCCTTTCCCTTTCGTACGAAGCAGCCTGATGACTGCCTGCAGCCAACGTCCGCCAAGTGGAAGACGAAGCCAGGTAAAAAAAGCATCGATCCAGGCTGTCCACCCGCGAGATCCAAGCGCGTACGCGTTAGACGCCGGATAGCCGAGATCGGCGGAGGGGCGAGGAGTGAACGAACTCGGGGGTCCTTGGGACAAGCCGCTACGAGCCGAACGAAGCGTCTGTAAACTCCGCCGTGTGCCCCTGACTCGACAATTAGGCCAATGCCTTTAGGAACCGATGACCTGTCGAAAAATCATTCTTATTTGTCCGCTGGGCCCATTGCTGACGCGACACGGTGGGAGAAAATCCTACGACTCAATCGATCGACTTCGTCTAGGCCCGTCCAACGATTCTTTTAAATTTTCGATAGACTATCGGTGGGAAGAGTCGCGAGTAACCATTGTCCAGGGGCGCCTGTTTCATTAAGAAGATGAAATTTTGGGTGGCTCGCGAAGTTGCGCGGGTTACCAAGCTGCACGTACAGGCGAATCTCTCGATCCCCGCGCGACAGAACGTACGGTTGATGAGGAGCTTTAGCTGTGGGGACCCTTAGATATTCATGAAAACGGGGCTCCCTAGCGTGGAACTCGCGCGACCGAGATACAAGCCGCGGTGACTCGGGCGAGATTTCGCCTATCCTTCCTGGAGGAAGCTATACAACGTCGTTCCCATTATTCCTATCGTTCTTCGACACCGGGAACCTCGAATTTTAATAACGCGCCTCGAATTCGTTCACGCGGGGAGCCTGCTTCCAGAGAAAGTCAGAGAAAGGAGGACTTTGTAGTGGCCATCTGAATAGATATCGAAAACAGCTGTTCTAACTTGCCAGCTGCAATTTCAACAGGTGTAAGCTGGATTCAGTGCAAATGAGACCTAAACTTAATTGTATCTGCTCTTATCACCCGCATGATCCAAGTTTCCGAGGGGGCTAAGCAATCGTGACGTTTACTGTGACGCGCTGATTTATCTAGCCGACGTTTCCAGCAGGAAATTCGTTCCCCCGCGGTGGCGGGGCCTGAAAAACACGGTCCTGCGGCAGCCAGGTGAGCCAGCCACTGCCAAACACGATATTGTCCCCGCAAACATTTATGCGCTGTGAAACAGGTGCGAGTCGTGCTGTCCGTGGCGCAATATGCGAACCGACGCGCCCCACCGATGACGGACAAGTGCTTCGGAGATAGTAAAAAAAAAAAAACGAGCAAAATCCCTCGACTGGTCTAGACAGGTGATGATTTTTTCATCATCGCTCTTCAATTTTGCCTATACGCTCAATCGACTCACTTGTGTCGTGAGAATCTCCGGAGAGATTCGCACTGACCGACGAATCATCGTCGTCGAAACCACTTGGGAAGATAATTTGTTGCAACAGCACTCTTTGTATACCAAGGTTTCGAATGATATCAATCTGTCGACTAGAAGGCGAAGGATACTTCGCGATGGATGGCAGTGGAAGTTTCCTCGGCGAAGCCTTGATTTCGATTATAAATCGAATGGACTCCCAGCAGTATTTTCTACGACGCCGTAACAGCGAATCTCGATCCTCCAGAACGCACAGGCGAATTTAAAAGTCAATTAACCAGCGACGCGCGTTCAAAGCGCGCCAGGAATATTTGTACCTAGTCCCCTGCGCGCGCACTACTAATTCCCATCGACCAATGTAACTAGACGCCAATGCCTGCAGATTTGTACACCGAGCGTGTTCGATGTCCTCTTCACCTAAACTCCTACACTACTGAAAAGCTACCGAGGATCTCGGTCGATAAAAGATTCTACTCCCTTCAGCCCTAAATCTGCGTCGCAGCGAGAGAATGTGCTGGTTTCCAACGAAGTTTCCTCCGCATCTCGTTGGAAACGTAGCGCGGTCCCTTTCACTTTTCCTTTCCATCGAACTTTCTTACTTTCTTTCGGCGTATTAATTTACAATTCGAGCACACCGCGCTCGCGCATCCAAGTGCGCATTGAGAAACAGAAGAATAATAGGTTGGCACTTACGTCAGAATGGACAGTGGCGTAGAACGGTGGGCAGTCAGCGCCATCGTCGAGGTCCGCGCGAGCGCGCTGTTATTTTTCCTCAGTGGGTATTAAGAAATCACAATGAGGCTCGCGGTCGCAGGCGTTCGTGCGGCCGGGAAAAGGGCCGGCGAATTCGAAAGGCCGGTCGGGGGAGCAGCTGTTCGATAAAAAGGACCTTCGGACAGTGGACGGCCGTCACGCGGCTTGCGCCTGGTTGCGGAGCGTTCGATACTAATTTTCGAAATGCTCGTTCGCGCACCGGTACTTCGGGTACATCGGGCGGGTCACGCGAGCGAGAAGAATGGGGAATAGCGCGGGCACGGCAACGCTCGTCACGGACGGCTATAATTGCGCGCCGTTTGCCATCTTTGGTGTACGGAGATAAAGCGTGGGGCCTCGGCCCTGGCTACCGTATGCCAATGCTGCGAAGCCGCGTGAATAAAGGCGTATAGTCGAGGCGGCTGTGTAAGGAACGCTGCGTATAACGGAACTATTAGCCCGGTCCAATATTCTTTTAATAGACCGGACTCGGTTGGTAAGTGACACGTGTTTAAAATTACCACGAAGACCGCCCCTTAAGCCGTGCGCGAGAAAACAAAAACGTCGGTAACGCGTGAGTTACAATACGCCCGTAGCGCAGGTCAGGTCTTATCCTCTGTGGCCACTCGGTCGGTGTGCCCCCGAGGAGGCGTCGTGTTTCTGTAATGTTTACTTGCTCCAACGATGTCGCGATTCGATAAGATACGAGACCCTTTCAGGGACAACGAGGTGAGCCCGACTACGCTGCAACGTTTACTTTCAACATCGCCGTTACCGGGGCTTTAATCACTCCCATTACGGGCGCTTATGATAGCAAACGATTGACTGCCGCGATCCGGAGTGTTCTATGACCGAGTGGCTTGGATATCTGACCCGTTATAGAGGACGCAATTATGTATAGCGGATAATCTTCGTAGTCGCGTGGAGAGTTTCGGTACACCCAGTATACTCGGACAACGAAACTAATATGCTGGGAAGGGTGAACGGGGCCGTTCGCCTCCCGACACAGGTTTCACCAGGTGCGCAGCGCTCGCGTCTACGCCACTGTCCCCGACGCGGGCCAGAACCCGAGCATGCATAGAGACGAAAAATTGCGAAGGTCGTGCACTCACCCTCGAGCAGGTGCCAGTCCTCGTCGAGGGAAGCCAGGGCCTGCGCCTGGTTGGCCTGTTGTTCGAAGTCCAGCATCTTTGCCCGCCGTCTGTTCCAGGCTCCCTCCTTCCGTCGATCTGGTCCCGTCCGCTGGCCAAATATCTTGTCACTTCACCTTCAACGAAACTGTCACACGATGCCGCGTTACTGCTTCGAACGAGGGAAACTGTGCACCGAGCGGGCGCCGATCGGCCACGGAAAGGAACGAGCGACTCGCGTACTGTTCTACCGTGAACGCTCGCGAGCGCGCGGAATCCTCCCGAGCGACAATTGAAAACTGGTATATCAAAGACAGACTTTCCCCTCGAAGAAACGCTCGCTCGGATTATCTCGAACGTTCTTTCGTCACGGGCGTAAGAAAGAGAAGTGTACGAGCGGGAGCGAGAAAGACAGAGTGAGCGAAATAGCGAGAGAGAGAGTTGGGGGGGGGGGGGGGGGGTTCGAGCGGTGAGAGCAAGACAGCGTGGTCCCTCTTTCGCGATCGGCGAACTCTTTCTTTCCGTTTGAAACTCTGCTCTCTGTTTACATCAGCGTATCTGATTGGCCTGGTCGGCGGTTCCCCTTCGCCGGCAGTCGGCGCGAGCGTCTCGATCCTCTCTCGTTTTTTTTTCTTTCTTTCAAAAACCTCTTAAGGGGTTGGAAGAATGACGGGGATTATTATTCCAAATTCCGTGAACAACGCGCGCGTTGTTTATCCCTATTTTTGTGGGGGCCCCGCGTTACCGGAGAATGTGGTCGCGTGTTGTCGCGCAGACAAAGTAAGAAAGCTACGGTGCGAGCGGACTCGCTCGCGTGCATACGTGGCGGTACTCGAACCGCGACTGATTTCCCCTATCACTCCGTGGTGCTCAGCTGCCACCCACTAGCCTCCCCCCACCCGCTCAACGGCTGCCGCCCCTCCCACCCCCGCGCGCCAAGCTTGCTCGTTCCAAGCAACGGTAGAACGTCTGACCCTCCCCTCGCCAACCATCCACACCCCTTTCACTCTATCCGTGCTTTCTCCGTCTCTGTTTCCCTTCGTCGCAATGTGCTCGCGCGCCTTCTCCCTTCCACTCTCCCTGTCTCTCTCATTCTACCGGTGTACAGGGTGCGGCGAAAGTCGTGGCGCGAGAACAAAGGTGAGCCTACCGGGGAAAACGAGTCTTCGATTTTGAGACAGATGAAAATAGGTCGAGGAACGCGCACACATCGTCAAGGTTGAGATAAAGCTTGTTTGAACGTTCTTAATGGTTTTTGCGCAATATCTATAATAGGGTCGTCTGTTTGACCCTGTACTCTCAACGCTGACGACCTGCTCAACATGCCACTCAAACGTGCACGGGGGGGGGGGGGGGGGGGTCTGCGCCGGTCGATATGAAATCTATATTTATTGGTATTTACGTTGATGTTTAAAACAGATTGATTTGGAACAACCTAGGTACTGTTCGCGTGTAGTGGATACCAATGGGGTTTAAAAGATCAATGAATTTTAATTTTTAATAGAAAATTCCAAACAGAGAACTGTGTCGAGTCTTTGCCCTACCCATTTCAACCCGAATATTATAATACACACCTTCTTGTTCGTAACGTGCCACGAAAAATCGTATTCAGTTGCATAATTTTCAAAGATGAGCGCGCGCACATTCGCGTCGAGCAAGCAATAGTGGAGGTTAGGTCAGCGGATACTCCAGCCGCGTCCACGAAGAGTATTGGTCTCATCGCCGAGCGTATACGAGCCTCTTCGTCTCTCATCTCTCCCTCTCTCGTACTTTGTAGTCTGCGACCGTTAATGCAGAGAGAACTCCGCGAGGCACTCGTGAATCCTCTTCCACTCTCTATTTCAGTTCCTCTTTCGTACTCCCGCCTTCTTTCCCGCTCTATTTCGCCGCCCGTCTCGCTCTACCCACGCTCCCTCGCACTCTGTTCCCCCCCCTCCCGATGCCGATCCACCGTCCCGCTCTCGCCGCCATGATTCCCGTGCCTCTGTCCTCCGTGAGAAGGTTCCATCGTCGCTCCTCGTATACATATACACTTCGGGTTATGGCTAGCCCGGGTTACCGGTAACCGGCCGGTAAACGCAAAGTTATGCGTCTCCCGGTTTTAACCCGCTACTTTTTAGCGTGGTTCCTGGGAAACAAGACAGATGTAACAGATTCTGTCTTCTGACCGATATCGTCCAGCACCCGAGCACAGCTGTCGTAGCCGAATTTATTGCTTGGCCACCTCTCCTCGCCGTTCGGTTCGACCTTCCAACCAAATTACTAACCGTGTTTCTTACACTATTCTCAAAGCGCGTCTTCAATGAATTCCTGTGGTGCAAACAGAACGAAATTACCGATAGAGGACACGCAACATGCGCGAATCTTGTCACGAGTCATCTCCGTGATGCAATCCCGTCACGGAATATGAATCGAGAGGATTGAAAGGATCGAAAGGTTGCCTATCGGGGTATCGAGAACGGCTCTGCACGATTGGTATGGCGTGGACACGTCGCGTTCAGGATTGCCTCGCATAATTTGATACGTCACGTAAATTCTATAGTAGTTTCGTGACTTTTATGAACCACGGTAAGGGTTAAGGTCGCGCGCGAACCGTAGCTCCTGGAACGCGTGTCGCGTGCTCCTAGCATACGGCCCTGATGGCTCGCGCGCCTCGTCATTTGTCCTCGCCCCCCGCGCCACCCTTGCCAACCGGAGGATACCATCCGCCGCTCACCAAGCCACTCGATCTACTCCCCCCACCCCTTTCGCGCCACACTCCTCTCTCTCTTCAACCGCCTGACGCGTCGCGTGGCATTCTCTCCCTTCCACTTCTCTATTCCTCCCCGCCGCGCTCACTCTACCTATCTCCCTCTTCGCGCTCGCCAATTCCTCTGCCCTCCACCCCGCGTTAGACGATCGCGTCCCTCTCTCTTCCCCCAACGGGCCAGCCGTCGGTCTATCTCTCTTCTGCATTGTTTTCTCCGACTGCATCTGCCGCCGTTATTTTTATTCCTATTTTTTCGGTTTGTTTCGATTACGCGAGCGGATCGTTTTCGATCGCTTTACACGGTCACGAGATTCATCCGTGTAATCGCGACCAGGCAATGCGTGACCCGCGTAAACAGTAGACGTGGATTATTTTTTTTTTGGCAACGCTCGACCATCGGGAAAGTCGAAACAAGGGAATCGGGATGTACAACGGGCGATTTCACTTTAGATTCTACTTAACCTCGATTATTCTATCTTCCCTCGGCCTTTAAATTCATCAGTGCCCGATAGAAAAAGTGTTGGAGTTTTTATCGCTCTTATCGCGGATTCGATACAGGCGCCGTAATAAACGTCTGCGTGATAATTCTTTTCTTTTTTGCTCGTTCCCGATCGAGACTCGCGCGCGTTCGCTTCGTACGCGCCAGAACGGCCGACCGGTCTGTCTTTTTCTGTTTCGTTCCCCGTTCGACCTCGAGAGGAATCGGCGTAAGGTTTCTCCCTCTTCGTCGCGCGTGCCATGATACGGACATTCGCGTTCCTCGTCCACGAACCGTCTCCTCCTCGTCGCGTGCACGGCGAGCGCGCCCCTTCTCGCTCCAGCGTTTTGTTCTTCGTCGCAGATGCTCGCCAGTGCCGACAACCTTCTCCATCCGAGACCACCGAGCCGCGAGGATAATCGAGGCGAGCTGACGAGCGCCGAAATCATTCTCCTATCGCCAACGCGGATTGCGAA
The DNA here is from genome assembly GCA_960531205.1 of Andrena bicolor. NCBI lineage: Eukaryota > Metazoa > Arthropoda > Insecta > Hymenoptera > Andrenidae > Andrena > Andrena bicolor. Next base: position 50,914,371 of record OY482664.1, on the reverse strand, counting down.
ACTTTTCTCGTACAACTGCGCGTATTTCTTAATTGCATTCCAGCCATTCTCTGCGCTTGGCAACCCAAATTTTCTTCACGGATTTCGTGCTCGTCACTTCCTCGTCGACTTGTCTCCGTTCGATCACTGGTTAACCTTGCCGGGTATTCCGAAATACGGATTACGTAGCGGCGAAGAAAGCAGGCCCTATCGTTCTTAATTCTAAGTCCTACTCTCCTCGTAACAACGTGGCCGTTTTGCGCGAGACGTTTGTTTACGAGAGAAGTTCCGCGGCCGGGCGCGCTGTAGAGCCGGCGTAATTTTTGCGCGTGGCAATATTTTCGGGTAACCGAATAAAGTTACGCGACCGGAGTTTTGGTATATACCCGGCCACTCGGGGAGTTTCGAGTTTCCTGTGAACAGGAAACCGTATCATTTAGCGTCACCGTCCCACGAGTGAAAATGCATTAACTGGCAGTGGCGGCCAACATTGCGGCAAAGTGAAACCCCTCGTCACGGTATAGTCACGTTAAAGCGGGACCGAGTAAAATAGTGTAACAATCGCGGACCGAACCTGGTAATCCCGCTGACGTTTCCTTTCCCGCACGTCCCTTATTCCCTTTGCGACCGCGCCGACCTTCGTGGATCCCTCAGAATTCTTGCTTACTCTCTGTGGCGCGCGAGAGGAAAGCAACCCGGACGCAAGGACGTATTACACGATCGCCCGTAATTATTGCGCGTGTCGAATGCTTCTTTGTAACCGCTCTGCCTTACCGGCCGAGCGGACGCACATGCACACTTGCACGCTCATGTTCTAATCCTGGCCTTCTACTTACGCCACCGTAATATGACGTCACGCGCGAGAACAAAGAGCTTCGTTTACGCGAGGGCACGGAAAAGTGAAACTATTTCTTTGAACTTCATCGCGTAAGCTTGTAACAAGAACAAGTAACCGTGGATAAATAAGTAGGTCCGTGGTATCTTGCGCAAGAGTGAGAAAATGTACCGCGTCCGTCGGAAGGCCGCCATTCCGCCAGTTGATCGTGAGAATTTCCTCCCGATGGTCCAGTATCGTGGAACAAAATAGCGGCGCGTCTAATTAAGACGGCGCCACTAGTTTGCCCCGTGAATCTGCCCCGCTCGTGCTTTCTCTCTCTACCGACCACGTATACACATACTTTCATCCGTCAAACGTGTCGAATAAAAGAATTACCCGTTATTCGTACGCTGAATTTTAGCTCGGCGGATCGCCGGTGAAAGCGAATTCCCGTGATTCCACTCGAGAGCGTGTGTATTTTTTTTTTTATTTAAACGCATTTGTACCTGTTGCTATTTTTGTGCGTCCATCCCCGACCTACGCAAGGACTTCACTCGTGAAGCTGAGCGCGACGCCTCCACACAGGTCGAACTTTAAAATCTCGTGGGCGTTCTCACGACAGCCGGCGACACGAGTTTCCATGGCGATCGGGTCGCTGTGGCTGTGACCATGATTCCTCCGTGACGTCACGAGGTTTCGAAAAGGACAACCACGTGCCCCGCCGAACGCGTCTAACGAGTTTCCCCGGCGATAATTTTTCTCTCTCTCTTGCGTCACGAAAAACTGACGCTCTTTCCGCTGGAATGGGGATGCGTTTAAAATCAAAAATGCCCCGCGATTCACGATGTAGGTTGTATGTAAACAGAAATGGGTCGGGAGTTGAGGTTAGCGAGACGTAAACAACAGCGATCATCGCGATTAATAATCTATACGGAATTAAATGATTTCGATCAGTTCTGTATCCTGCATCGAGGTTGTATATATATTATTCTACAATTGATTGCGAAATGTTATCTCGAGTAACGTTACTTCGAACGTGCCCCTGTTTCGATACCCACACTTCCAGTGCGAATTTCTTCGACGTTGGTCCCTGTAAAAATTTTCTGCGCGTTTTCGGTCGAGCTGATACCGTATCGACGCAGATAAGATAAGTTTCCAGTATTTATGGATATTCACGTGTGTAATCGCGAAGCGAGAAGGGATTGGACTCGATGTAGAAGCATTTTATAACATTATTATTGTTTGGTATGACTCTTTCGGTCGTTCAATATTACATTGATTTCGGACACTTGACATGATTATTTAGAACGACCTTTAGTAGTTATTGGCTGGACGATATGCTTAATGGTTATCTGAAAAGTATCGTGGCCAGGATTCGTTGCGTTACGTGTCGACTTGGGAAGTAGGCCACGAACGTAGATCGAATTTGAAGTGGCTGTGGTGAAACGCAGTTCACGCGTCGTGTCTTTTAGGAGCACAGAAAAGCAGGAACAGCATATTTTTTGGCAGATTGTTTCAATTTCTAAATTGCAATGTAATATCGTATATCCTTTTTCCGCTACACTTGTAAACGCAACGAAATTATCGTTTTACGACGTGAGCATTACGAAGCGACGTAGGGAAAAGTCACAAGCTCGCCTCTATCGCCATTAAATTTTAATAATCGTCGTTCTATCGACGATAATATGGTAATTGTGATGTAGCTTGCGTGATGATAATTTGATATAATTCAAAGTAATGTCGTGTTACGTAATCCCGTCGTGTAATAGTTATATAACCGTGCACGCGTAAAGTTTTAATGAGGATATAAATTAAGCAGTGTTAGGAATAATAGATAAAAAAATTTATGAAACGGGAGAGACATCTATCTCTGTCGTTGGCTCACTAAAGCTTCGATAATTTTCTAACGTCGATTGTGCAGAGGCACCTTCGAAATAACGCTCCTCGAAATAGCGATATTCTATGATCGCATTATTTCCGAAATGTAATTTCATTACATACTCCTGTTTTAACAGGTAATTACGAAGTGTGGTTGTTATATACTTATCGATTAACGTTACCGTCACATCGGTAAAGTAGAACGCTACCCGGGACCAATAATTTCATTGACTTTGACTAAATAAATCCATCGATTTATTAACCGTTAAAGAGGTCCGTGAAAGTTACAGAAACTAAAACCAATTTTATCTACTAATATTCCCATATTTCGCAGTTTTTTCATTATCAAATTCGAAATGCATTAATTAAATTCGCCTGCAGAGGGTAGCACTCGTACTTGGCGAAACAGAATAAGAAACCAACATGGCGTCGTAGCCCCATAACAGTTCACCTTTCTCGATCGATTCGTAAGCCGGTTAACCTGCGCGTTGTTTTTCTCTTTCAAACAGTTTAAATCTCCAGTGTCAGTGCCTCACTGCGGCGCCAGGAAAATGATCGCGTTCAAGTTTTACAACAGCGTCAGGTGCGTGTCCACAAAGAAGAATCAAATAGCAAATCTCGTAAAGGTGAGGGCACCACTGCCACTGTTTTCAATTCTCCTTGAATGAAATTTATTTCGATTTCGTTGCTTGCCCCGTGTCTTTAGTTTCGAAATCTTCGTCACGCGGTATTTCACGGTTTAATTAACCGTACCTCTGCGTACTCTCCCGGTAAATCTCCTTTTTAGTCACTTGTTGTTCCCTTCGTAAATTGTATTTTAGCATCCAAAGAACCGATTAAAAGAGCACGGAGCAGTTTACCATCAGACGTTCCGCTCGCGCATCAATTATGTCAATCGGTCTTTTCTATTGCAGAACAGTAAAGTAGTGGTGTTCATGAAGGGTGTTCCCGAGGAACCAAGATGCGGCTTCAGCAACGCCGTCGTGCAGATACTGAGGATGCACAATGTCAAGTACGATGCCCACGACGTTCTACAGGACGAAGATCTTAGACAATGTGAGGGTCATTGCTATAATAAGAACGTATCAGAGTTTGTATGAATTATGGCGATGCGAGCAGAACGAATCGTGTTCTCCTGGTATCGTATTTTCTGTATCCAGGTATCAAGGACTTCTCCAACTGGCCCACCATACCTCAGGTGTTCATAAACGGGGAGTTTGTAGGCGGATGCGACATACTTCTAGAAATGCACCAGAACGGAGAGCTCGTGGAAGAGCTGAAGAAAGCAGGCATCAAGAGTGCCCTTCTCCAAAGCGATAGCAACGAATCTAAAGAGAAGAAGTCGACGGATTGAGTATTCGGATCGAGCCTAGTTTGTTTATAATCTGTAAATAAAGTTTCTTGTCGGTTGTATTTTGTTATAATAAAGCGTTCGGTTTTATATTTTTGCCTGACTCATTTGAAATAAAGCTGGGCGATACTGGACCCACCAGTTTGCGTCGTTTGGGCTCCGATATTCTGTTCAATTATAATAATTATATCATGTTACAGTGGTTACTGTGTTGGAGATATTTTCGAACTCGTCAATCTTTTATCCATTGTTAATTATAAGAGCATTTAAAGGGTGAATCGACGCTCGATTTTTGGGGGGAGGGTTCACGTTAGTCGTCGATGCTTTAGCAAACTTCGCTACCGATCTCCGTTCACGTGACTTAGAGATAAGGAAAAAGCAGGACAGGGGGTGAAAGTGGATCAAGGTCGATAGCAGTGTGGGTCACGGCATGGAGAGTTCTGGTCTACGTGCGCATACATGCGTGAGAAGTCGTACGTCGTATTCTTCCGCATTGCGTTTCTACTTCTGTGACAAATTCTCCAATGTGTAGCTTGGTCCCACGAATGTTCGACCAGCATCACTTGAGCTTAAGAATATTTTAGGATTCTTAGATTCTTGAATCTAAACATCCCTGTATTCGGCAATAGTGTAAAAGTAATATTCTAGTACCTTCGCTCGACCTTGCTTGCTTTCAGAAATGATGAAAATGAAGTCAGAGATAAGGAGATTTAGAGATAACGAGAAAGAAAGGGCAAAGATAAATGACGCGTCCTTGAGGTGCGAACTGCAAATCATGAGATCGCGTGAGGGCTTAATAATTCCTTGGTCCGCCTCCGTTTCTGTTTCTCGACGCCTTTTACTCGCAATCTCAGTTCCGTTCACTCGGACGACTTCCTTCCTCGCTGCTCTTTTACCCGTACACGCCACCTTCTCTAATTCCACGCGACCAGAGAGGACCGCCCTCTTCCCTTCACTACTTTACAAAGCACACCATCCCAATTCCAAAATTTCATAGAAAGCCTTAAAGCCGGGGATCAAGCTGGAAGTTAAGCTACGCTACGCTATGCTACGTCTGGCTGTGTTATAAAACATAAAAAAACATAGCGATGGCTTACAAGGGAAGATCCCGAACCCGGAAATTCAAAAAATTCTGAAACTTTGTGGATATGTAGGGAATTTCCTAGTGATTACAAGGCAATTTTTTTTGCTGCCCAAAATCACTCTCAGGGGGTGAAATTAACCCCTGAATATTCGGCTATTTTCCGATTTTCTGTTATAACTCGCGAACTGTACGAGATAGAAAAAAAGTTTCAAGACAAAAGTTACTTCTTTTAATTAGATCTATCATTTGATTAAAAAATTATTTTGCATTTCACGAATTACAACACAAAATCGGAAAATAACCGGATTTTCAGGGGTCAATTACACCCCCTTAGAGTGATTTTGGGGAGCAAAAAAATTGCGTTGTAATTAGCAGGAAATTCCCTACATATCCACAAAGTTTCAGAATTTTTTGAATTTCCGGGTTCGGGATCTTCCCTTGTTAGTGCACAAATGTTGTAAATCCACTTTTAGCGTTTTCAAGAAGAATTGGTTTAAACGTGCAACGGTACATTAGAGTAAGGGATGTACAATGAATAAAAATATTATTCTTCACAAATTTATGAAGTAGATTTGAATGTGATTTTTATACAGCACAAAGAAATACCTGTAGTCAAGAGCTATTTAGTGTACCAATATAAAAATTCGAATTTTACAGAAAGGGAGAAATAGCGCAGCTTAGTTTTTAATGGAAACGGTTCCATAAGGATGTGGTGAAGCTAATTTTTTAAAACTTAGCATAGCAAAGCGTAGCTCAGCTTTACTCGAAAGCTAAACAGAACTTATATCCCTTAAACCCTTAAGGTAGGCTCTCACTACGCCTCGCCTCGGCTCGTTTTATTAATCCCATTCTTTTCTTATACAATTTGACAAATTGACTCGCACTACGCCTCGCCATTGGTGGATTTCTTCTCGAGAAAAAGTACGAAAAGAAATTGCATCCAGGCGAGAGTCTACCTTTACTCCACAAATAGGCTAAACGCACCAGTAAATGAACAGTTAAGGCTAATGAATGAACACTATTATAAAATTATGTTTGCAGCGCGAATGATTCCACGTGCTGCAAAAATTCTTTGGATATGAAGCAAGAAATGAAAAGAAGTCTCTAATTAATTAGTCGCTGACTTTAATAACTTATTTTACTCATTTTAATAAAAAAATGTTCATTCACTGGTACGTGTTCATTTACTGGTACATCCACCCTACTTCAAGTTTCATTAAAATCTCGGTTACCATTATCGCCATGGCTAAGAAGAATGTTCAAGACGGTATAATTGTCGTATCCCCGCTTTCGAAATCCACCCCCCCCGGACCTCCTCTTTCTTCGTCTTCACTCGACTTCCGTTTATCCCATCGACGTGCACCACGACAGCCCCGAGTGGCACGCGACGTCTCCTCTCGGAAGAGTAGGCCCGCGCAACCCCCGGCGCCTAACCGAGGGTGGGAATATTTACGCGCGCAACTGGCACACACGCTCATTCCGATCCTCTGACACTAATTGCTAGGCGCGTCGGGCTGGCTCTCGAGGCCCAAATTAATTAATGGCATACCAAATGACGAGCGAGCCGGAGCCTCGCGTTTCGAGGGTCGCGGCCTGGTAAAACTTAAATAATACGGCGGCGCGCGATCGTGCCGCGAATATCAATGCGTTCTTCCCTGTCATCAAGAAGCTCGCGGCCGTTAATGACGTACCTTCGCGTCACTTTTTTCCACCCCTCTCCGTTTCCCCAACGGATAAAACCCGTGCTCGTCGCAATTTCCATTTGCGCAGCGAGACGCGCTCTCCGCTTCCGCGATCGTCGTTTAGCCGGCTCCTTTTTTTTTTTGTTGCTCGCCACGCGACGCGACACACTGATCCATTTCGAAAGTGTGTTTCGCGAGGGAAGTGGGCAACGAAGTCTCCGGCGAGTCTCTCGGAACATTTCGACCCGGGCTCTCCCTCCGGTCGTAAAGACACTCAGTCGCAATTACTGTACCATCGTCTTTAGGTGTCTCGAGAACGATCACCTATTTCCCTTCGTCCTTCGAGATTCCCTCACGTTTTGCTTAAAGGAATAGCAGCTTCTTGCATCGTAAAGCTTTTATGAAAGACATCACGCGGGGCCATTTCAAGCGTCGCGAACGATCCAAGCCCTCCTCGAAAGCTTAGTGGATGATGCGACGGGTATTCAAACCCAAATTTCAGTTTAGAAATCCTAATTGGAGTTTACGCTTCCCCAGAATTCAGAATTGAATTTCCAAACTCGAATTTAGGTTTGAATCCCCCCTTGTATCATCAACCAAGCTTCCTCTTGTCTAAACACGTAAGATTATAGAGGCGGGATACGAAGAAGTCCGCGGCGGAGGTGCAAACAGTCGCGTTCTTTGCCCCGCGGAATTAATTACGCGCGATTCCCGAGCACTTTAAGCGAGCTACAGGGGGTCTGGACTGGCCAGCGGCCAAATGGAGCTTTACGTAGCGTAAAAGGGAGGGAAAAAATTCGTGGTTCATTTATCGTTCTGTATCGACCATCGCCGTTCTAGGTGACCCGAGCAGCTTCTTTGTAAATAAGACTGCCAGAGGAATCGATGAACTCTGGTGAACGGAGGCAGCGATTTAGCCACTTTTGGGAAAACTTGCGTGCAGAATCGCTTGTCGAATTATGCTCCTCCAAAGTAAACTACCAGAGATTCTTTCGAATAGGTTTGTAGGAGTCACTCCGACTGGTTGACGGGTAATGAAGCGCGGTTGGCTGCTAGAGCCCGCGACGCCATTCCGCGATTCATTAAGCGGAATGATAAACCGCTATGGTAATGATAGGGTGGTAAGTGCGTGGTCCGCAGAAGCCGATGGAAATGGGGTGGTCGGCGAGGTGGCGCCCTCCCTTCAACAACTTCGATCGAACCAACCCCCTGGGCTTCTTCTCGTCTCCCTCTTTCCCCCGGTTCTTCCTCCGTCTTTCTTCCCTCGCCACGCTTTCCCTCCTTTCTTCAGGAACGGCGCGACCCGCTCCACCACCCCTATGTACCTACCCTGGGTCTGTGAAGTTGCCACCCCCAAAAGCGAATTTTTCTAAAACAATCATCGTATTCGTTTGTCCACCCAGCGAAAAAAGTTATACAGAAATAAAAAGAATTTCACCAGCATCCCCATGAAAACTTTTTGTTTGGTACCTACGTGCGTAATTAGTTTCAGGTTTTGCTCTGCTTTGTTGTAACGTCTACCAGCTTGCCTCTCGATTAAGGGAACTTTGGTTACATTAGCCTGCAAAATTAGGATTCTGGGTTCTCTGAGTCTCAGCTTTTGGAATGTGTTAGACTTTTTAAAGACGGTGTTTTAAATTTTTTTGAGAGACTTGGACATATAGCTCGAGGATTGCAACCCTTTCGGAAGGTTTTGACTGATCAGTGAGACGTTTATATTCTGTTATTACTTGCAAAAACGCCCCCTCGCATTGGATGTTTATTTTCCATCCGCGGATAGTAGTCACTTACACTTCTTAGGCTCTGGCTTAGGATGCAACCTCGCCTAATCTTCCTCATCTTCATTAAGCTTCTTCCGTTCTCCAGGCCCGCACAATTGCATCTACTTCTTCACGCGCACCGCCAGCGACGCAATTAAAGCGTGGTTCATTAAAAGGGTAAACATCTTTCGCGGAAATTCGCGGATAACGAGACGCTCCTGGCGTTTCGTCGCTCTCTCTTCAGCAAGCATTCTCGTCGGCTGGCGCCGTCTCTTTCTGCCCCGCGGCGGATCCGCTCGCGGAAGCCAGCGTCTTGCCGCGTGTCGCGGCAACGCGCGTAGGTGCATTGTGTCTCGATTAACCTAATAATCCGTTTCTGCCCGAACTCACCGAGAAACGTCGAATTCGACGCCACTCGATTTCGCCGCCGCGATGGACGAGCATTTCTTTTAACGACATAGCTGTGAAATCTCTTCCCTCGGAATTCTTGCGATCGAGATTTCTGGGCCACGGAACGGTTGAGTCTTAACGCCGAGAGACATTCGTCGATTCTCGAAGCTCGAGCTTTAACACGGGGAAGATAGTGTTTGAAATATCGAGTACCTGCCGGCGAAGACACTCTTCGGTTTCTTTAGTAAATTGCTTCGATTTCGTGAATTCGTATTCGTTACTGTTACGTGCCTCGAGGCTCGGCGCAGCACGTGCCTCGGGATTACTTTATCCGAACAAGCAGATGATTTTGAGCGATGCGATTTCCATTTGCCAGATGCAGATGCCACTCCGAGTTTCACCTTCCAACACCGACAATCCCACCCCCTACCGCGGAGGCAGCATCATTTGCCGCTTCTCCCAGGGAATCGCATAATTCCGTAGCACTCCATAACCAGGATAGTCCTCGGAATAAGGTCAACAATTCCAGCCCCCTCGGAACAGAAACTTTCCTCCGTCCCACTCTCCCCGAAGCTCGTAATCACCGAAAATGCCCACATCCATCACCTAGGCACACCGAGGCCCCCAAACCGCATCCAAGCAACCCCATCTCCCAGGTTGTCCCGCGGCCCACGCCAACGTCTCTCGCCAGAATCACCATCCCCGGTGCTCGTAAAAATAAAAGTCCCTCGAACATCCAGCGGCAGCCGCAACTAAAGGAAACAGCCTCCCCGAAGCCCCGAGCCTCGAAAGAAAGGGCCGAAAGAAATCCAGAGACGAGGCGACGCGAGCGAGAGGGCACGGGCGGGGGTGGGGCGGGCGCCGCGGGAGGGTGGGGGTGGGTGGCGGGTCGCGAGAGGGGAGGGGTGGGTACGGCTCAGGGGTAGTCAGCGCCGCCACGGAGGGTGAGTCTCAGTCGCCACTCGGTCAGCCTGCCGCACGGCTGGGTTTCGGAATCCGTCTGCGCGAGTACGCACACGTACACACGGGTACACACACACACGTACAGGCACACACACATACATACACACACACACGCACACGTACGCGCGAGAAGGGAAGAACGATAAGGGGGTTTTTTAGCAGCAGTGCGTGTGGAAAGGGTTTGGACGATCGGTCCGCGGGAGAAGAAGACGGCTCCCGTCCTCCCCGAGGATGCCCCTCGACTAGTCCGAGCGTCGTGGGAGCCGCGAGGGCGAAACGTGTCCCGGACGGTGGGTTTCCTGGACGCGTACCCGCAACCGGTCAGCGCGTGTGCACCCGACCACGATCGATCCTCGGTGCGATACGATCCAGAAACGCGATGGACGGAACCACCCTGCCACGGGGCGGCGGAAGATAACGCCAGCCAGGCGAGATCCACCCGCCGTTCGGCCCGTCGCCGGAACATTGATCGGTACGACGATCCAGCGAGATCAGGCGCGTTCATTATTCACCGTGTCGCGATCCACGGCACCCCAGCGATCATCGTTCGCGATCGCGTGGTGCGCCACACCATCAGCCCTCTCCGTTCACCTCCGTTCCCTCTGTCACTCTCTCCGTACGCGTTCCTCCGTCTCCCTCCGTGACTCTGTGTCGGCAAGATCGCTCAACGGTGGACTGCCGCGGAGCGTTCTGTAATCCGCGGGCTTGTGTTTACGTTGCGCCTTTATGCGACGAAACGGCGCTTGTTCCTCGGTGTTGTCGACATTGGAACGTTCCGGTTTTGCGCGTCACGTTCACTCGCCGCCCCCGCCGCGGATGGCTTGTTTGCTGCTGGAGGCGAGAGCGTGAAATCGCGTGCATTGTGGGGGAGTTCGGTGGGCAGAGGATTGGGATTCTGGTCAAGTTCGTGTGCAGGGGGAATTAAGGGTAGGGGCTCGGGTGCAGTCTTCTGTTTCGACGAGTTCCTGCAGGCGGTTTCGGTATTGGACCGTTCCCATTTACGCGGCAGGTTGATCAGGTGACACTTGCGATGCTCCGGTCACCTGATGAAGTGGCATGTCGCTCCAACATCCCACTTGCGATTAGATTCTTGAAAGTGAGGTGCTGGTCACTTTACTCGACGAAGTTTCTGGAATTCTACTGTCTAAAGAATTTTTACCGTACACTGCACACGTGGGGCCTGGCAGGCCCAAGTGAACTGTTCTCGTGGTATTCGAAAAGATTCAGATAACGATGACCCGTATTGTTAAAGAGCTACTTGTTCTGGATTTCCTTTTTGTTATAAATATTTTTCTAAATATCTAGTGCAACAGATTACGTGCAGTCTAAGAATATTTATTTCTGAAGAATATCCATGGATATCAATGCATTCCTAGATTTGGAGATGTGAGGCCCAATGTGTGCAATTTTAATTGACGTTAAATATTATCCAGAAGCGATTTCAGCATTACAGTTTACGTCTCGGGGTGGCTAGTGTTTTCCCCGCGACCGGAAAGTCACCTCCCATTGCTAATATCGCGGGTTCCTTTACTGGATTCGTAAGGCAGAGACCAGAGTGGAGAAACTTGTAGCTCACAGTGCCGAAGTTTGAGGTTTTCGTGACGTAGTTGGAAGTGTACATGGAGGAGAGGGGCTTCGACCGAGCGATTCTTGCGATTCTTCGCTCTGGGGCAGTCAGTCAGTCGCGAGGTTTGTTTTGCATCGAAGCTCCGCGCGATTCCGTCCCAGTGGAGGCCGCGAACAAAGCGGTGCGCGTGGAATCCAGTAGTTGCAGCAGGCATTCTCCAGCTCGCGTTTCTCTTCAACGAGAAACGTCGCCTCTGTTGGATAGGTCAGGCAGTGATAAAGGAAAAAACACAGAATCTGTATTCACCGCGTAGTAATCGATATCTAACGTTACCCGAGGACAAGTGGTATTATTCCGACCAACCAGTGAACTTTAAATCTACAAAGCACGATTCGGTTTCAAAGCTGCTCTTGGAAATTACTATTATCATTACTCGTAGAAAAATAGATGGATACTTATAATCCACAGCGCCGGATTAAGACAATTTAGAAGGCCTAAGCAGTTAAAAGAATTTGAAGGTGTCCACTTCAGCGCAATGTACGACTTTTTAGGCATTTTCGATAATTTCACTAAAAAGCGTTTCTAATGGAATTTAGATTTTAATATTCAGAAAATTTCTATGGTCTCCCACCCCTTTCTCCTGATGCTCTAAGCACGTGCTTATTCTGCTAGACGAGTAATAGTAAAGATATTTTGAAATACGTGTCCCTTCGAAAGCTCCGACGAATAGAAGAGAATAATTTTATTTATCGCTCCCACGAATCCTCCCGCGATCCTGCCCGAAAGTCTGTCAGTAGGGTAAATATCTGGGTAACAGGGGGCCAAGGGGGATTCGCACAAAAGCTCTGCAAGATGACCACTCGACTCGTTCTTTTTTCATCAAGAGTACACCGTGTTTCGTCATTAGCACCGGAGCCTGCAACTAGGATTCTTTCGCCACTTAGGCGAGGAGGGTCGGGGCGGTAGGTGTCGTTCGGAAGAGGGGAGGAGGGCGCGAGTTAACGGGGTGTTTCTGAAGACGGGGGACAGGCTGGATTTATTAGGGTTTCTCAGTTAAGATAATCGAGAAAGGCTTACGCGATAGGATCGAGGTCGACACGCTTAACGACTCGAGCGAAAACAGTTATCGTTGAAGGACTCCGCGAACCAAGCGTAGGCAGCTTCGATCTGTTCCATCCATTTTTATTTATATCCACCCCCTTTCGTCGGAAATTTTCGAACGATTCGAGCAGGGAATCGGAAAGGGGCCAGCTTTCCAATATCGAGACTACTTCGACCTGTCCACGTGCTCCCGAATGTTTCCACGAATCTCCATGCGACCCGGTTTGATAATCACAAGCATATCACCAACTTCATTGAATTAAAAATTACAAAATTAAGCGACGGATAAACCCGAGAAACCTGGATGCACCCCAGAGTCGCGTTAAAAGAATATCCTCGCGGACCAACGGCGCTTTTTGTCCCTCCGCGATCCACGGAGGAAGGTGGAAACAAAGGGGGTGATTTCGACAACGTTTACTATGATTATCCCCCTGGTATCCACGAGGAGGGGCGGGGGACGCGTACTCGGATTCCTTCTGCCGTGACACGGGTTCTGGATTTTTGCCAGCTTCACAGGTCGTCGCATTTGCAAACTGTCCTCGCGCGCCCCTACGTTGTCTATGCATTTCCGATACCGCCCGCCCCTCCCCTCCCCTCGCCTCACCTTCAATTCACTTCCGATTAACTGCCCGCTGGCAAATGTATTGCCGCGCAGATCGTCGACCGCCGCGAGTATCTTCGCCGCGACACCTTCCAACGATCCTCCTCGCCTTCTTCTTATCGATTCTCTGCTACTGGAGCATTTGGGGGGGGGGGGGGGGGGGGGTAGCTAGCAGAACGCCGAAGCCGAAAGGTGACTACCGCAAGATTCACTTTTCTACTCGGCTGGCGTGTTTGAAAGCAGGATGTCGAGATCCAAAGTGCAGGGAACTTCTCTCGAGGGATGATGAATTAAAAGTGCAGAGGGGGTAGGTTCTCCCTCTTCGCGCTTCCCTAGTCGAAGCTTTATAAGGAAGCTTTTGTCCGGGACTTCTCGAGTCGACGGGATTCCTTGGCCGATTTCTCAGCCTTTTCCTTTCCCTCAGCATCGATTTAAGAATGGTAACCACCGCTCGATCGTTGCGTCACCGGATCCATCCGCGACTCCGCCTTCTCGCTGAATAGATCCGGTTATGAATTCGCCCCTCGTGGGAAATCGAGAACCGTGTACTCGCCCCGTGGCCCAAATACAATTTCCCTCGTGTTCCTCGGCGTCGATCGCTCGGCTGGATCTGTTGCTCGTTCTTTCACGTCCTCTTCCACCACCTTCGCTCTCCGTTTCTACTCGCAGCCTCGTTGCCCACCAGCCCTCGCGCTCGTTTCTCTCCTTTGTCTCCTCGCGTCTTATCTAAGCTTCTTCGTAACTCGAGGTTTGTCTTCCGACTCGTGATCTCGTTTCCCCGATCCACTTTTCGTTACATTATCTGCCTGGAACGTGGTTTTTCTTGGCCAGAGTCTTCGTCCTTGATCACCTTTCTCTGCAAGCTTACAATTCTTTTGAAACTCTGCGGGTTTGTAGAGTACCTCGACAGAAGTACCTGGCAATTTTTTTGTTTGCGACCATTCTCCGTTCTTCGGGGTGAAAACACCCCTTATAGGTTAATGTCTGGTTTCCTATTCTCCTGTATCTTGGAAACTGTCGGACATATCAAGCTTAACGATTTTTTATGCTGTATATAATTACGTAGTCGAATTGTTTGAAAATTGGAGTGGGAAGGTTTGTTATTTAAACCACAAATTCTTAACAATTTCATTGCATAGTTTTATAGGGCATAAAAAGCCGTTAAGTTTTAGCTGATCCATTAGCCGATCTTTCCACTTTTCTGTCGACTCTGGCCCTCCCTTATATCCTCAACCCTCCGCATCATCCTTTTCACGTTTCCCCCCTAAACTCAAGCGAAGTCACCCTTGACCAGCCTGCCTGTAATCTATTATACAAATTCCCAAGTTTGCATCCTCCAAAGCAGAGCTTCTTGCAGATAAATTTCCTCCCCATTTTCGACATCCCCGTTAATCCCCTCGAAGAGGGGATCGCAGAGGAACACCCGAAATATCTCAGTGAAATTCCTCTTGCGGCCTGGTTGCATGGGGAAAAGGGAGAAGGATTCAGTGCTGTTAACGGCCGAAACGGATAAATTATTGAACGGCGGACAGGTTCGGAATGGAGGTCAAGAGGGCGAGTATCGCGGTTCAATTTCCCAGCAGCCAGCAGCTTCCCCTGGTCCCGTTCCGCGACGATCTGGCGTCGCGCGATTTTATAATTTATGTCGCGAGAGGGATGGCCGAAATGGCTGCTACGGAGTCGTGTTCCCGTGGCACGGATCGCGGAAACGACCACGTCGATCCGCGAAACAGGGCCACCCACCGCGCCAATGACGTCATCTCCTACTCTGGATTCCATTGACCGCGAGAAACTTGCCCCCGTAAGCTTTTCCAACGCAACGGGGACCCCCCGACCCCCTTTATATGCCTGTTACGCGCGGCGTTTATCGAGGCGCAGCTCCAAAGCTGTGGAACACCGTTTTCCAGCTTCCTGGATCACTTGGAACCTCCTTCTTCATCGGAACAGCGCTCCTTTGTCTTTTGAATATTGCTTGCACAGCTTTGAGGCTTTATTAGTTGAAAAGGGTGCCTTTGACCACAAAGCTAGATTTTAAAATAAATTTCTTAAGAATCTATTTTGTAGCAGATATTGTTGCCAAAGTGTTTTGGATAGCAATTGATCGCAATTCAGAGATAAATGTTATATTAGTCTTTTAAGTACCTCTTTCTTTAGCGTTAATTAGGCTTGCAAAAGTTACCACAGAGTGAGTAATTTTTTTGCTCTTTAAGAGTTCGTCTACTTGAAATGACCGGTTTCAGTGTTTTTCCCCATTACAAAATTGTAATTACTTTGGAAGTTAGAATTAATAGGATTAGAAATATTTACAAAAAGTACTCAAAGTTACCCCATTCGAGGATAGGTTCTTCTGAGAATTGTGTACCTTCGAGGAGGTGGAATAATAATTTTCAGAGTAACAGAGTCTACTTTCCCTACTGAATCTTGCAGAGGTAGAATACTGAATTTCAACATCGCAATGTTAATTTTCCTTTTTACTCTCCTCTGTCGGGTAGACAGCCTCCTCTGCTTCGTTTAGATATTACTCCGGCTATCCATTTATCTGACTTCTTTATCACTAAAAGCTCCTCCGTCTTACCTCACTCTCTGCTACTCTGATCCTCCCTTTTCTACTGCGAGCCACCCCATCTTCACTCAACGTCTACTCCCCGCCCCACCGCCACCCTCGACGATCTTCCCTTTCTCCTATCTCCATCTACCTGTCCATCAATCTCCGGCTGCCCCCCGAAGCGTAGGTGCAAGGTGAAACCGAGAAGGTGGACCACCTTCGCGAGGAAGGTCGATGGATCGATACTCCGTGCCTTTGAAACGTCCAAGGGGACGCCGCCGTCTCCTCCAGCCAGCCTTCATCCGCGGCTGTGCCAAAGTTACTCCTCCAAACTTCGCTGCGAGTCAGTCAGTTCTGACAGCAGAAGCGTCACGACTCTTTCGCTCGTCTCCCGGTGGCCGGTGGCTCCTGGCCCACGCTGCAAAGCGATTCCTCTTTTCAGAGGTGCACCTAGGGAGGACAGCTGACGACGCGGCCCTGTAACACTTTCGCCGTTCTGATTATTGTTTTCGACCGACGCGGGCCGTTTGAGAAATCCTCTTTCCGGAGCCAGACAGCGGGAGTGGTCGCGACAGTTATCGCGTCCTCGAGGGAGATAGGGATCCACGATGGAGCAGAGTGAGCATCGCGAGGGCCCTCGTCGAAGGAGCGGTGTCTCTTCTTCGAGGAATCTCTAATCTAGTAGGCTCCGAGGAGATTAAAAGCGATACGAATATACGATGAACCTGAAGATGAACCATAACTTTCGTGGGTGTTCATAGTGGTTCTTCAGACTATAAACTTCGATTGCAGAGCTTGCCCTTCGATGACTGCAAGATTTATCTTCTTCTTCCTCTTAAAATAAATCAGATTCCCTTGATGTTTTTTTTTCTTCTAATTTCCTGCACCTGTCGATTGCAGGGGTTGGAGAAGTTGCTGTATATACGGTAAATCCGGGAGACGCGGTCGGGCTGGAGAGTTGGTCGAGTCGCTATATTCAGACTCTACATCTGTGTATATTATGTAAAAGTGTGTTAAGGTTCAGAACAATTAATTCTCTAGGAATCAACTGTTTCGACCAACTCTCCGGCTCGGCCGCGTCTCCCGGATTTATCCTACAGTAGGGTATCCTATAACGAACTGATTCGTTCTAGAACCTTGTTCGTTATAGTAGGATACCGTCAAGGACCCAGTTCCTGATCACTTAAGACGCAAAGGGAGCAGTTTCTGATCAACCTAAAATATTTTACTATGAGCTGTCAAATGTTTGCGTACAAATTTAAAAATACTTCATAATTATTTAATAATTTTTTGGACTAAATTTGTATCGTCGTAAATTTATTATTTGGTATTTATATACTAAACTGATCAGGAATTGGGTTCTGATCAGGAACTGGGTCCTTGACGGTACCTCACTGTACCCTTCCGAGCTGCTCAGCCATTCTCGATACCCCGTAAGCCTCTCGGGCGATCTCACGTTCGGACGTCCCCCATTTCTCCATCCTTTCTCGTGAACGTCGCGCCCGTTTCCCCGAGGCGACAGAAGTCGTCCAGCGCGACGTGCTAGGTGAAAAGCGGAGATCGATCGATCAGAGCGGAGGTAGGAGAAAGAAGCTCGGACGATCGTTGCCAGGAACGCCTCCCGCGAAAAATGACGGGGCACCTTGAGATACGACTGCTCCCCGCTGAGAGCAGCAGACCGCTCTAGATATCCGGGTGACCTCTTTCCTCTCCGACACGGTCTTTGCCCTCTTTCCCTCGTCCTTTCCTTCGCTCCCCCATCCCGCGACAAGCTGATCCCCCGGAAGTCTCGCCTCTGGTCCGGTCCCGTGTCGACGAGCGCCCGGAACAACGATCGGAAAATGGAAAATCCCTGTCGCGCGTCCCCTGCCTCCTCGTCGGTTATTTTGTTCGGGGGGGTTGCCGCCTCGTGGGAGCTATGGATACCATCCCCTTGCATTCGATTAGGTGCTCTCGCACCGAAAACTTCCCAGCAACTTTATTAAGAATTTCTTTTTACCTTATTTCTCGACGCAGGCCCCTTTCAAATCTCTACGCTTGGTAAAGTTTCCAGCTCGGGTCTGAAAAATAGCCCGTTAAGGCCGCGGAGTTTTCGCTCCACCCTTGTACGAATCATAATTCACCGCAGGGATCGATGAAAGCCCATTTGTAACTCCCGTCGCCGCTGACACTGAATACGAGGCTGGATTCGTACAGCGGCGGTAAAAAGAGAAGTTAAAACCCACGCTACCTTAGTTTCTGTCGTCGTTCACGGTTTCAACCTCCCTCTGACCACTAGCGCCAGGCGACATGGGGGGCGAGCGGTAAATTGCAAGTGGATTGAAGCTGAAATTTCGGGCTGACAGTGGTTATTGATTGTAGCCGCAGTCAGCTGATCGACGTTGCGTAGAATTGAGTTGTAAACGGTGGGAAAATTGCGGAAATAACGTGAGCCGGCGGAAAATAGTCTGCTGCGGACGAAGAGTGATTTACAACACTCTCTTAAAAAACCGAAACGAAGCTTCCGCTTTGTATAGCACACAACCACCTCGAGGGCTAATTAAATACAGACAAGGGGAACGTTAGGGAACAGGATCCTCTATTTCTTCCAGTTACCTTGGAAAAACGCTATCCCTCGCGCGGACGTCTCTTCCGTGTTCGAGCAACGGGAACACCGTCGAACGGTGCCCCGATATCGCATTCGCCCGCTCCCCTCCCCCGCCTGGATCTTTCTGTTTAGTGAGAAAACTTGGCATCGATCGCGCGAACTACTTCTCCACTTTCAGCCGACCTTCGCGCGTTATTAGAATTCTTGGAAATCGCCGCGGCCCGATTCGTTGTTTCCAATATCTCCGATTGGCGGTGCTAAATAAATTTCGCTCGGGGAAACAGGGAATCGTGACTCGTTCTGGGGAAGCTGCGATCCAGCCTCTCCTTATACAAACCTCTGGGAGGTGTAAGTGTATCGCACGTTTAAAAGGTATAATTCTAGTGCGTATTCGAGGAAAGAGAACGGGTTTCAGCGGCTCGTTTCTTCGACGAGAAAGCGATTCTCCTTTGAGGAGATAGCTTTGCCTTCTGGGGGCTTCCTTTGCCAGTTCTCGCGCGAGGATCGTCGAGCAGATAATAGGCGACATTGTGCGCCGTCGAGCGCGATGGGACATCCTTGATCGGTTCGTTTTACTCGTTTAATGGCGGATCAGAGGTGCGCCCACCGTTTCACCTATGGATCTGTCGAACCTTTTTTGTCGAGACCTAACGTGGGACTTATCTACTCGGTGGAGGATAATACAGCCTGCTGTAGGGATGTTTGCCAGGTATTTTGCATATCCCAGCGCGGGAGCGTGTACCGAGGGAGCCCGAGGGGACTTCGTCGCGGAGTAATTTAGAATTCATAAAATCCCCGGAGCTGTGTACGATTCGAGGGGGATTCCACGGCCGAGGAACGTGGACAGTGGTCAGAATTTTCGAGCAGCCCGGGCGCTTTCACCGAGGACTTCCGGTCCCGGTCGTCCCAATTTCGCCCCCGTTAGCTTTCATTTTACTTGCAGATCCCCAGACTTCGCTTTCCACCCATCTACTCGACTTATCCGCGCGCTTTCATTCAAATTGGCCCGGGGCTAACTCGATCGCGCGAAAGTTAGTAGATTGTGCCAGCGATTCCTCCGCTTTGATTTCTGTTTTCGAACGCTCCGGGAAACAGGGACGAAACGGGAACGATTCCCAGGGCGCGGGGCGAGGGGTTGCAAAAGTTATTACGGGGGACAATTTTCGAAACGAGAGGCGGGAGGATGAGCAGCGGCGGTATCGGGAGTAATCCTGACGCCACAATGCCTTGGCGAAACAAAGGGCGCGGAGGGAACGAGGGAGGACCCGGCGTCGGGGCGACCGCGCCGAGGAAAAGTAATCTTCTCTGGGAACAGATCGAAAGGGATCCTAGGCGAATCGAATAACGAATCTTGCCTTCGAGCTTCGAGCACCGAAGCTTGGTCATCGGTGGTCGGAAGTGTCACTTGGAATTGACACCTTGGTTGACGTCAGTAACTTTGTTTTCAAAGAGAGCGTTTTAATCGGTATTGTGCAGACTGAACTTGTGAACGATGGTAGTATCTTTGAGGGAAAGAGGATTCGTTTATATTATCGTAGCGTTGGCTTGTTGGAAAAATTATCAAGTCCATCATTCCATCCTGAAATTATTTTCTACTGTAATAGATTGAACTTCAAATTTGTATTCACCGGGGAATTAAGAAATATTTTACTCCTTCCTTAACCTTTTCTAAAAAATGTATTCTCTTGAAAAAACAACTTTTTTTGTATTCTAAAAAGAGTTAAAAATTAAAACCTTTCTTACTGATGTAAAATTGACACTTTTCAAGAATCGTCTGAAAATTCAAATCTCAAATCAAAGAGGAGAGTGATAAGAGTGGAAGCAAGTCGTGCGAAAGTAAACGGGAATAAAATCGTTGACGCGATTCGATCGCGCGTGATTATTGTTCGTAGTGGCAGTCACGGGCACCAGCTGCATTGTACGTATAAAAACCGAAAGGTATCACTGCAATTTTCATCAATTTACTCGATGTAAATTTTACTCAGGAACTCGGAACCGATTCGAGCGTTCGAAAATAAACGTTCCACCATCGAGATCAATGAAATTCATAACCTAGATCCTACCGTTTATACATTCTTTGGGCGTTACCGATTAAATATCTGCGGGAATTGATTACTAGCAGGAAGCATTGGGGAGGAGATTCGAAGGTGTAATCGAAGCGATGGGAGTGCAGGCGCTGAGCAGTTTCATTTGATTGCGAGTAATGGAAGTTAGGTGTTCTCCAATTGGGCGCTTCAGATTTAAAATTCTCCAATTTTAGTCGATTTCTTGACAACCCTAGATTCCTAAAACGAAGAGTTTTTTATTCTCTACTGTGAGAATATCGAGACAATATTGTATCGTTCAATGTGCCTAATTCTGTGATTAATGGAAACACTTTGAAGTCAGTTAATCTCATCGTTATCAAAATCGAGAGATCTTAATCTAACCATTCCCTTTTGTTATACGATCTCCTGCGCTTCCTCCTCCCCTTCCACCTCCACATCCTCTGTTCCGCGAAAATACGAGCGCTCTATGGATACGTAAAGCAAACTTGGCACGACTTATCGCCCGCAGCATGAAAACACAGTTTTTACCTCCCCTCTTCCTTTTCGATTCGACGTCTGTCGCGTGATACGCGTCACCGTTCCTCCATTCAGCGGAGAATTAGCTCGGTGCTAGGAATTCCGTCTGCAGTATTCATATTTATTGTTGGTAGAGCATAGCGTTGAGCAAGAGCCCTGCAAGAGCTACCGGCTGCACAGCAAACGAGTAGGACCTCGTGCCCTTTCATTCTATTAAGTCTCCAGAAAAGTTCCCTCGCTTCATTAAAGAGAACTCTCATTAAAAGTAAAAGTATATTACATGTTTTCTTAATCAAACTATCTATGACCTTGTGCCACTTTCCTGGCGAAACTACAAGTAGGTATAGCAAAGAAAGCCATTTCTATTAACATCGCCAAAGCGATCGAACTTTTCCAGCGACCTAATACTTTGAAGTTCCCCGAAGAAACTCTGATCAAGGGAACAGGCAGCTATATATTGTTGACAGAGTTGTCGGGGGGCTCGCCAGAATATTACCAGACCCCGAGCTCACCCTCCATAAACTCGCAGATCGTCATCATCGGACTTGAACCACTGTTCCCTTCTGTTGCAGCTGTGGCCCGCAGGACGACCTATAGTGATCTCCCCGTTCTACAGGAAACGTAGGCCGCGATCTACTGCGAAGCTCGCTCGCCCGGAAGCAGCGTACTCCGCGCGGAAGCGGTCGCGAGGAGCTAGTGAGAAGAAGGCCGGGTTGAGAGCTACGCGGACAGCGCGGCCGCACGGTCTAGTGTGGAGGATGTGACCGAGGATCCGTCACCAGCCGCGTTCCCCTGTCTAAGGGATGTTCTCCTCCGCGGGCACCAGCTGCACCGACGCCGAGGAGGACGCCGAGGATGTGGAGAACGACGTGGCGGGTAGCGCGCAGTCGTCTAATTACTTGCCGTCGGGTATCCGTGATAGCGCGCGCGATCACCTGGAAGGACTGCGGTTAGATGGGCCATCGATCGCGCCTCCGTCAGCCGAGGACACTTCCGCGAGCCCATCGTGGTCGGCGCCTCGATAAGTCTGGATCGCTGCCCTCCACCTTCCCCGGATCGCCGTCGGCGGCCAGCCGTTGCCCGCACTCTGACCGCGTACAGGACGAACACTCGTCCGCCGCTCCTCTGCCTCGGCCAGGGACCCCTAACAGCCCGAGGAAGCTGAGGATCGAGGGCGGTGCAAGCTGGAGGAGGAGCCCAACCGCTGGCCCCTGGTCCAGGTGACCGGGCACGTGCTCAGATTGCTGCCAGCCGGCTGGTACGCTGCAAGAGGAGATCCTCGAGGTTGCCACTAGCCAGAGCAACACCCACGTAAGACGCTGTCGTCGCCTAGGCTCGTCGCAGATGGATCCTCAGCCCTCCTAGAGTCTACACCGTCTATCGCATTAGATCTCGAAGAGTTTCGCTATTTCCCTATCGCCCGAACCTCGACACCGGATCCCGTCACTCCCGAACGGAACAAGGCTACAAACACCTCCCGGAGGAGGTTCGACCGCGTTCTACCTGTTCCGCCGACGAGGATCGCTCGCGCCCACGAACTATCGGATGATCGGTGCTAAGGGTCGGCCGTTCGCCTGCGTCGCGGCTGCTTGGACCGGCCCCGAGGCCGGCAGGTGATTCGAACGCTTCACGATGGTGAACCATCCGCGAGTCATGACATTCAGTTAGTGTGAGTGCGCGTGTGCTCGTTGCTCGCGTGTTCGATCGCAACAGTCGCCGTACCACGCGTCTAGAGAGAAGGAGAGAGAGAGAGAGAGTGCCAGAACAACGAGAGAGGGTGGAGTGCGCGCGAGAAGAGGGGCGGTTTCGGGTGATGAACGAGATATGAGGCGCGGAAGCAGGCCCGCGATCGTGGTAGCCAGAAGCTGGCCGAGGTCCTGATAGACCCAGCGACCAGGATCCAGGATCATCCAAAGGGAGAAAGGATGCCAGGGGGGCGCAGGGGCCTGGTCGCCCCGCAAAACACATTCCTCGAGAACATCATACGGCGGAGCAGCAGTCAACGTGAGTCTCCATCCTTTTATTGGTTTCGTTTTCCGATGAATCGATGATTGGACACGAATCGTACAAGCCCGCTGAGCCCCTGTGGGATTCAGCGGCTCCGGTGAGTTGCTCTAGGGGGTGGGGATGGTTGTCGATGGAGGAAGAAGGATCAAGGGGGGCGGGGACCGGGAAGGGGAGAGGGGTTGTTAGCAAGTAAGCTTTTGTGGGAATTCATGGCATTTTAGTGCGTGCTCTTTCATGCTCTACCCTTCCCTTTCTTCATCCTCCCTTCCTTCCTTCCTTCCTTCCTTCCTTCCTTCCTTCCTTCTATCCTTCCTTCTCTATGTCTCGCGGAAATAGGTCAAACTAATAACTTTACGTAACCGCGGTAAGCGCGCACAGATAAAAGTTGCCACCCCCTCCTCCTCGCCGTCGACTAACCCCCCCTTCCGCCCCCTTCGTATAACGAGATTACCCGCGGCGCGGCGACCGTGATAGATTCTAGTTTTTAAGGGCAACTTTAAGGTTTAAGGGAAGAATAATTGCGAACAGTTGGGAGTTGTACGCCACTCTGCCTCGTCTCGGCCTCCTTTCATTTCCTGCGGGATGAATTTAATTAATGTAATCGGATCGGCCGCGTAATTGGCGATATCGGCGGTGGGGCGCAGGGGTAGGGGGTTTGGCGACGGTTCGGCGGAGCGGCGGGGGGTCGCCTTTTGTCGCGTTTGTTTGGATTCGTTGCACGTGCGAGGTAACGCGGCCCCCGCGGTAACGAGCCGATCGTTAATTGGCCTTCCTAGTTGAGATTTTAAGTGCATTAAGAAGTACGAGCGAACGATTGCCCGCGGTCGTTTGATATTCCAAGGGAGAGGGGAAATTGTTCTGTTGTCCCCGCGGCGTATAAGCGAGTACCCGCGCGCTTTAGGGTGCTCCTGGGCGAAAACACTCGAGCCGAGGGAGAGGTATTTGGCGCGGGCTCTTTCATCCGGCGTAATTGGTCTCTTGACCAAATTCTGCTCGATTCGGACAATCGCGGATTCGCCGGGCCTCTGCTTTTCTTTTGGGGCAGCTGGGTCGCGGGTGTTGAGGAAAAATTACGGGGGCTAAAGGGCGGGCAATGTGGAAATTGGCGGCGAAGGCAAACGAGCAGTTTCTGTTGCTCAGGCTTTATTTACGCATGTCCCAAGCTTGGGCTGTTTCAATTTCGACAATGCACTTGGTAACACTTTGATGGTCGCTGTCACGTACGCGTGGTTTAATAATAATAATATATATTGACCGGTCATCGTCTTTGGTACACACCATGGCTAATTAATCATATAAACTGTAAAGAGTGTTAAAAATGTGATGGTCACTGCTTTCAGAAAAAAATTTGCTACAAAATTATTTGAGGCCTTGAGAGCAGAAAGGGACTAATCCGCATTTTTTTTTGCGAAATTGTGTTAGTGCTAATCATATAAAATTAGAGAAATTATTTTTTTTTCAATGTGAGAGGTCGTCTTTGCTCTCAATGCCTCATTTATAACATTGAAAATTAAGGGTAAATTTTTTTATACGTCAGCGTATTCTGCTGGTTGAAAGGGGAAATATCTTTGAAACTTTTTCTCCTTTCAGCGAGCAGAATAAGCTGAGGTACAAAAAAGTGTGTAATTAATTTTCGATGGCCATCACTTTTTTAACACCCTATACCGTTAAGAAATATATAATATGGAATTAGAATTAAGGAAGGTCGCCTATTAAGTTCGCCATTCAGAGCTTGCACGTGTGTGTAGCACGTGGAAAAATACGCAACGACAATTTGAACTTTGTTAGTCTATTGATATTAATATTCTCGGCGAATGCTGTATTGTAGGAGTTTAGATGGGAAGCCTTCCCAGTGTTCTATGTGGTACGTACAGTTTAAATGGTTTCAAGATCTCGGTACAATGTACATAATTGTTTGAAGCCTTAGAAATGAATATCATGTCACACATATGTACATCTGCGCTGCTCAAGAGAACGCATTCCAATAAGCTTTAAAACGGATACATAGTCGTGACAAGTTCTAGAGATTCGTGACCTCACGATTTCGATCTGTTACTTTCTGCGAGCCTCGGACTTCAACAATAATAATACTACTCCCTTCGAAGATTTACTTTCTATTTGCAGTACGCTGTTTCGATGGTTTTCCAAAACCACTATCCATACACTTGGGAAGTTTGAGAAGATCAACAGTGAGCTTTAGTTTCTCCAAAAATGTTGTGCGAAAGAAACTGAAAAAGGTAACAAAATGTTTTTATTTTGGCTGTCTCGACCGGGTGATTTTTAAACACAGAGGCTTCAGATAAATTTAAAAACAAAACACTTAATAAATTTAAAAACAAAACACTTATTCTTCTCGTAGTAAATTAGCAATAATTCATATCTGAGTTGTCAGACTGAATTAATGTTAAAATTGTCTCGTCTCTTTCGCATTAAAATATTTGACGATACGTCGCGGAAAGGGCGGCACAAGCTGTCAAATTTCCGGTTCCGCCCCTGGTCCTGAATATTAAAAAGGACGCTGCGCGCAAAGGCAACCCTCGCGAAAGTAGAGTAATCGTTGATTCGACACCTCGATGATTTCGAATGGAGGGGTCGCCCAGGGAGCATCGATACCGATGCTTAGAACCGCCCTCCACGGAAGTATTTCGGAATCGTGATCCGTGAAGTTGGGAAAGATGGCGTTGGACCCGGGCTATCGCCGGTCAAAGGTCACCGCCGATGAATAGGCCCCTCGTGAAAGGGTTAAACCGAGTGTGGAAGCCGCTGGCATTGACCCATTAACTCTCGAATGCCTGGAATTCCCAAGATCCTCCAGCGCAGCGGCGCGTGCACGCTCTGCAACCCTGGATCACATTGTAGGAGCGCGGGGCGTATATACGAGGCACGAGGCCAGGCGATCGTTCACAGTGGGACGAAGTGTGTAATTCGTCCGCTGGGTCCCTCTGTAAGCTGCGAATTTAGGAAATCATCGAGAGGCGATCGATGATCGATGGACGTTGTACTAATAGCTGACGAGATTAACTGTTTCTTGGGGAGACCGCTGGTATTCGCAACTCGCGAGAGCTCTCTTCAAGGAATACCATTTTAGGTCTCCACTGGAAGCTTAACGGGGGAGCCCTATTTAGGACGCTAAGAATAAGGTGATTTTTGGGAATTTTTTTCTAAGAAACTGCTGAGCGGATCTTTTTCAAACTTTCAGGGTATTTTAGCTCACATTCAAGCAATAAAAATTAATTTTTACGTTACAAAGTGTCCAGTAGAAACGAAGATATATGAACATGTTCGTTAGGACTCGCGCGCCGGAGTTGCAAATTTGCGATTGTAATGGTGGCCTCATTCCTTTCCTGAAATAAAACACCAAGGATTTTCTTATTTCTAGTATAATTACATTGTTGATGAACCTAAATTATTGATCAATAAATTGATTAGAATGACTCTTTTTCCATAAATAGTATGAAATATCTTCGGGCAGAATAGTAACTTTTTCTTTCAAGTCCCACGAATTTGCCAACTTTCAACTTTTTTTTTCGTTTGTTAGGTCCATCGACAATGTAATTATACTAGAAATAAGAAAATCCTTGGTTTTTTTATTTCAGGAAAGAAATGGGGCCATCATTACAATCGCCAATTTCCAACTCCTAACGAACGTTTTCACATATCTTCATTTCTACCGAACACTTTTTAACGTAAAAAATGAATTTGTATTGTTTGAACGTGAACTAAAATACTCTGAAAGTTTGGAAAAGATCCGCTCAGCAGTTTCTTAGAAAAAATTCCCAAGAATCCTAAATAGGGCTCCCCTTTAATTCCATTCTGACTGATGTTCGTGAATAATCTTTCCATCGAATTCTCTTTCGTACCCTCGTAGTTACTTTTCACGAGTACCTTTACCCTAATGAAAGTTTCATTTACCTATAAGACACTCTTTGTATTTCACGAAAGCTTTCTTCTCTGAGCACTTTCACCCCAATATGTACTTCGAATCTCGCGAAATCTCACTTCTATGTGAGCACTTTCACTCCAATATTTCACATGTCATGAAATTACTTCTCGAACACTTCCACTCTAACTGTCAGAGTCTAACACTTCATATTCCACGAGATCTTACTTCTTTAGCACTTTCAGGCTACTGCTTAATATTCCACGAAATCTTATTTCTACGAGCACTTTCACTCCAGTGTTTAATATCCCACGAAATCTCACTTCTTACTTCTACGAGCACTTTCACCCCGATACTTCACATCTCGCGAAATCTTCAGCCAACAGTCCCCGCACCAGCAGAGTGTCTCGACTTCCTTGTAATCGGCAGATCATGCCTCCTCAAACACCCGACCCCTCCCCCAGTTAGAGCTGCCAGCTTGGAAGAATGTCAGACGTTAACAAAAGAACAATCCCGGGACAGTTTTCCGCCCCCGAGCAGCTTTGAAGGCGATAACATTGAAACTGGAGAGCTGTAACGCGAAGTTTCCGCAGTTACCATTACTTTGGTTCTCTTTGATCGCGGGGGAGGGCGGACTTTTAGCGTAGCCAGATTGCGCGCACCGTGCACATTGTTTCCTCTCGATTGTAAACATCGTGATTACTTCAGGGAGGCGGGAGCTCGCGTGGAGATAGGAAATAGCCGCGGTTACAACGGTTCCGGCCCCCGAGGGCTCGTAATTGTATCTGCAGTACCCTCAACGACCTTAGGCAACCTGAATGGTAATGGAGGAAGTGCCCTGCTTTGAGAATTCTCGCCAATCCTCCTGGCAAAACCCTTCCTTCTACTCTGCTCTTAATTACCCACGTAGTATCGCCTCTTTTACCACTTTCTTGCCACTGCAAGGGCCGTTCCACATTTCCTTCATTTCCCACGCGAAATAAGAGCGCAGGCATTGGCGTTTAGGGACAGCCTATGGTGCGATTGGCACATAAATTGCGCCCGCTAAGGGAATAACGCATTCTTTTATAATGAAATGTAACTTTGTACGAAAAATCTTTATTCCCTTCTGAAAATATATATATATATTCAACTAATATTTTATGCTCCTAGATTGAAAAAGAAATGAGTACTATTGCGACAGAATACGACGACGTTAGGCTCTGCAAAAAAATTACAAAGCGGGCGGTCGTGTAACTTTTTCACAGTGGCTTCCCCCTTAAGTAGAGTTCGGAACAGAGTAATATCGGAGAGTCGGCGTTGGGGGAATTGGGAACCGGCGCATTGAGGACCCGCAGATCGCGGGTTCGAGTCCCACCGCACGAGGATCACTTTTTCGCCTATATACAAGAGCGTAGAAGCCAGAATATCGACTGGGAAAGTTTAGGGGTGGTCAATTTCGGTGGAGTCTGCAATCATTCCTCGCTTATATCATTCCTGGGAAGCAGACACGTAAGCAGTGAAATTCAGCTGAAGTTTGTCCATCCTCGTTGACGAGCACAGGTGACCAAAGAGGTGAACTCGTAAAATTTCCTTTGAAAGCTGCTCCCCGTACGGGGTCCAGGAGTCAAGAGGTCCAGCGAGCCCGGGAGAACCTTCTTGATATCCGATTCCAGCTTTCCTTCGCTCGAATCCCCGCGTTCCCGATCTTCCGAGAACTTTCGAAAATCCCCTCGGGCTCGCTAAACATCCCCGTGACTTCCGACCTATCCACGATGCTTCTGGAACGCTCGTCACCCCTGGGACTATCCTGAAACTTCAACGCGCGCACCCTCGTTGTCCTCGTTTGGATGCAGGTGTACTCGAAATGGAAATAGACTGATTGCAGATGGTACGTATACTATTGAAAGAATTATAGGGTAAAGGACCCAATTACTGTCACCTTAAGCTATTTTACTTAAAATAACGAATAAATAAACTATAGTATACAATTTATAGCATAGATTATAGGTTAAATTACATAATTCTCTTTGTGTATGACTTTACAACGTTTATTTATTTGTTATTTTAAGTAAAATAGCTTAAGGAGACAGTAATTGGTCAGCTGTCAGTAATTGGGCCCTTTACCCTAGAAGCTTCTCTGAAGCGAATGTCAACTAAAATAAAAGATAGACTGGAAGAGGGCTAGAAACCTTGTCATCAATTATTAATATCCATTGGAGAGTGAAGTCAGAAAACCTGGGATCTCGAAAGTTTGCACTTCCTAAATGTATCTATCCTTCGTAACAATGATCCTGAGAACTGTATTACCCTTCTCGACTTACTTCCCCCGAAGGAAACAGTCCATCCCTCAATCCCCAAGTCATCCAACCCCCGTTTCCTCTGCTGTCACCCGCGAAACCCCTCGTGGACCAACTTTCCTCCGTTTCACCCGGTTTCGGCCGGAGGAACGGAAGCGTAAACAACGCCACTTTCCCTCTCGTTCGCACTTCTTCAGCGGCCCTCGTGCACAGCCTGTTACGTCCTCAATTCACACGTGCCGCGAACGAATTAACTAGCGACGAGAGCCGTCAAGGGGACCTACAGTCACGTACCACTGCCACGACTGTACACGTTTTTTCGTCCTCGTGGGGTGGAAATGGCCTGGTGGAGGGGAGCAAAAAAAAAAGGAAAAAATTGCAAGCAACGCCTGAGCGTCGACGGGGCGGTGAGGGCTCGCGGTTGTTGTTAAGTTCTCCAGCCGGTGGCCGTTAACCCTTCAACGGGGGGGTCGTTAAACGAGTGGGGAGAGGCTCCAAGGAACGCGTAGTCTCTTCAACCTGTGAATTAACTGCGGAACGAGTCTTCACCTGGCGGACTCGTCTTCGCGAACTTCCTCGCGCTCTAATTGGAGGACACTTTCTCTGCTGCTGCTCGAGGGGCGGCTGGGCTTTTTGATTTATGAACACGCTGCTTTTAGTGCATCATCGAATGAAACTTTGAGGTGGGTTGCTTCTGGAACTCCGAAGGAATTCTGTGCAGGAGGGGCACCTCTTGAAGCGAAGGAATGTTGGGATTAAAGGTTAAAGGACAAGGTGATGAGCTCTTGAAGGCTTCATATCGCAGTTGATAGTGGCTAGGGTTGCTTCTCTATCTTCAGGACACTATACAAGCAGGGCACTTGAGTACAAGGGGGTTGGAGCAATTCTTTATTTGCTCCGCTCCAACGCTCTGCTTGTGTAGAAGGAGAGAAAAAAAATTAAGACAAAAATGTCAGCAGCAACTAAATCTAAATAATGGAAATAGTCGCGAGAGATGAGAATTTCGAAAATATATCGTGAAACTTGTCTCACGAGAGTCTAGTTTTATAAACCCAGTGCAAAAATAATTAAAACCGTAAGAAAATAATGAAATAATTGTCTCGTGAGATTAAAGTCTCGTGTGAGAGGTGATATTTTAGTCTCCTCGTGGATTTGCACATTTAGATTTAAATATCTTACAGCAGTCAGCACTCTGCCACTAGAAATTCCACCCCATAAACCCTGCTGCACTGTCTGCGTCCACCCCCAACGCCTCCATCTCCGCGACACAAGGCTGTTTAGCCCGTTTCCACCCAAAAGGGCGTCAGGATCGCAGAACGAGTCGCGGGCAATTAATTGCCCGGATATTTCATCGCGGAGCGATCCGGTTCGATCGTCGAAAGGAAATTTCCCGTCGTCAGCCTGAACGACGTTAATTTTCAACGAGAATTAAACATGGTTAAGCTCCACCTCCAGTCTTCCATACACTTTAAAATTCCTTTCTACCTTCAACCTCCACCTTTATTAACGTCCCCATGTACACCAGACATTATCGTAATCGAATAAGCATTATCCTGATTGAAAATCTCCGTCGAAGGGTGCAAAAGGGCGTGGGGCGGGAGAAGTTCAATTTGAATCGATGGATTTATTCGGATTTCATCGGACCCTGTCTGTCGATGCTATCTCCGCAGGCAACATCGGGCTCGCGACCCGTGATCGTCGTTCCATTTTAGAGACGTCATTGTCTATTAATCCCGCGCTTCGACTGTCATTTAAAATAACAATCAGACGGGCGATGTTTGAACAAAGCAGCGCCGCGTTATACGGGCATTTGGGGGAACGAAAGCAGGGGTCGTTAGTATAATCGGGCAGCCAATACGTGGCGAATTTTAGATGAGCGCGAAATCAGCACAGACCTCTGTATAATGCACGAAGAAACAAAAGGAGCACCGCGGTCGCGGAACTGGTTAGAGTTTCGACTTTAGACCGGCGAAATTATATTTCGCGAATGGCTCCGCAGCGCCTGTAAGAGTACGATCCACGCGATAGGAACCTTAGCTACAGAATCGATTAGTATTCATGAGTACATATTGAACTTGCCCTGTTTCGCCGTGTCCACGTGTATCGAGGATTTTCCATCCGACCGAGGGCTTTCATTTGCAAACCAATTTGTCTCCGTCAAATATTGACGCCAACCCCCAGCGATTAATTACGGCATTAATCATCACCATGATATTTCACGCAACAGGAAGCCTCTTCCTCTGTCCCGCCACCGGGTTCCTTGATAGCTTTCCATTTTCCTCGGTCACTTTCAAACTTCCACGCTTAAAACTTTGACGAGCGCGAATTTCGGAGGAAACTTCTAAAAATTTCGAAAGTACAGTTTCGTGGCCGGTAAATATGAAATGTTTATGAAAGTGTTAATTATTCGATGCAGGCTTCCTAGAAGCTTTTCCATTTTTTCTCGAGTTAGCTTTTGAAGCGTGAACCCAGGATGTTGGCATATTCTTTATAGGTTTTCAGAGTTATTATTATTACTATTATTACGACTTTAGTAATCAATCACGCAATACTAATTACTACAAATAAAATGAAATGAAATGAGAAGAACAATGGTGGCCGACGCACAGTAGGAACAAACCCGTTGAAAATCGATCTCGGTTCCCTTCGCCGATGAGCGTGGAGAAGGTTTGCTTTCCAATTTCGCGGCGATCTTTGGCCGATCCGACGAGCGTGTGCGCGCACACGCGTCACCGATCGATCCTGCGGCGTTCATCAGAGTTTCCACGACACCGTGGCGGTCTCTAATTATAATTACGGCCGTCTGTTTATTGCCGCTTGTCGGCCGCGGCTGGTATTAATAGAGCCGGCGCGTTTTAAGCGCAGGTCGCGCGAACGAACGCGACGTCTAATGTCGGCTTTATTAAACGGTCGGGTTTAATTGAACTCCGCGATGAATCCACGCACGCGACTCGCCGACGTCGTTGCTGGTCTATTTTTAATGGCTGCTCCTTTTTTTCTCCTCCTCCCCTGCGGCCTCCTTCCCCCGCACCGATAAAGGCTACGTAAACATCCGAGTTTTCTTCGGGGAAAAGAAGAATCCATTATTGGGTAAACAGCGTGGAAGTTGAGAGAATTTTCTGCTCTGTCCTGCCCAGTTGCCCGTAGATCGACGCAGAAGGGATCTATATCTGCCCAGGGCTTTGTTGACCAACGTGCACGCGAAGGGACCGCTGAAAGTCTCGTTTTCGAGATGGTTAAACCTTTTGTAGCTTTATGCTCGGGTCGATTCGAAGTGGGCGGTGAGAATTTGGAATTGTTTGCCGGGGGATCGTTGGGGCCGTGATTGAGAGTAACTATCGGATAGGTATCGCGTGACAAATGATTGCTTTTCTTGTAGAGACTCTTGAGCGAATTGATCGCGTAATTAGCGAATATCTGCCTTCGAAAGAATTGCAGGAAATGGGTAGCTTTGCTTGAAGATTAATGCGCGATGCATTAAGCGGGGTAAGTGGTAGGTTTCGCGACCGCCTGCATTAATTAGCGTCGTGGGGGGCGAAATAGTGGTGGCTCGATTAAAAGGGATGATGAATTAATAAGCTGTCTGGGGGGTGAAGAATCTCGGGCGAGTGGCGAAGTTGCAGGGGCAGGTTCAAGTATTTCAAAGTCACCCCCGCGGATGGATACAATAATAATTTCACCCTTGCCTCGCTGGAGGCCCCAGAATTCTCTTGCCCTCTTGCAACCCCCTTGGCGACAGCATTTCTAACTTTAGCGCTCGTTGGAGTCAAGCTTCGTGAAACGTGCAAAGGCTTCCTTCTTCTTTACAAATTCCCCTCGATTCTCGAATCTCGATCTCATTAATTCCCCTCGCTTTAAGTCTCTTTATTTTGCTTTACTTTAAGTTTCTTTGATTTTCTTTAATTTACTTTAATTTGCTTGAATTTACTTTACTTCGCTTTACTTTACTCCACCATAGTTTATTTTACTAAAACGAGGAATTAGCGAACCACTGATGAATGTTTCACTTTGGAGTCGAGATATTCATCGCGGTGAAGTACGATGTTTAATTTACTCGATGTATAAGGGATCGCATGGAGGTGTATAGAGGATGGCTTCATACTTTGGAGCATTCGATTTAAACGCAGCACCGGTGACCTTTCACGCGGTGAATGTACACGTATTCAGTCTTTTCATCCCTTTGTGGGTGGCTGCAGGAAATTTTCAATAGAACTACATAATGCTCTATCGGCTCGATAAACTTGCTGGTATTTCTGGAATCTACGGACGATTTCTTGACCCCCCTCGCCCGCAAGCCAGAAACCGCAGGAATGATCGGATTAATCGTCATCGATCCCGCGGAACAGTGCTGCAACGATTCCTTCGTCGTTCTTCGGTAACTAGAGCTAGCTGCGTCAACTGGGCGATGAAGGATGATGAAAGGGATGATCGGCAAAATCGCGGGACACGATCGTTTAAAACCATGCTCGGGTGCGTGTCCAATTGAAATTCAATCTTTTTGCGCGGCGGGTGCATCGTGGCGGACGTCCTTTAATAATGGAAATAAATGCCGCTTTAATTACGCGCCCCGTTAATTACCGGGCACGGTTGGATATCAATTTGTCAATTAATCCATGCAAACATTCGCGCCACGTTTCACTCGCGCATATCACCTGCACTGATCGAGAATAAAAAACAATTTCTCGTACACATATCGTTCGTATCGTGGGTATAATATCGGTAAAACACTAAGTCAAAAATGTACCTTTTTACTTCGGTGAGAAAACAGAAAAATTACCACTCAGAATATAAAACTTAAAAGATTCATATACTAAATCAAGGTGTTCCGCCACGATGATAGACCAAAAATGGTAGGATAACTTTGGAGGAAGTTTTAAAGTAATTTATGAACTTTATTAAAAATGTATCTGAAGGTTATTATGTATTCTATATCATATAAAATACATTAATTTAAAATACTTTAAATTCAATTCCTGATATAGGGTAGATATCCTAAAACTGTCTCTATATTAGTACCACTTTATTTATTTTACTTTATATAAACCTAACGTATGCAGAATAGTATATAAAAAAAATTTATTACTGAATTTTGACCGTTATTATTATTATTATCGTATTCTATTCTTTATACATTAAGCGTTCATTAAATAAAATAAATAAAATGGCAGTAATTGGGAATTCTCTAGTACCGAAGCGTTTACCAACACATTACCAAATTAAATATCGCCTATATTTCTGCTCACTACATTATAATTCCCTTCCACCTGATATTCGCGGGATCAATTCATTTCCTGATTTTAAATAAAAAGCTCGACGATATATATTTCTACACTATTCCTAAGTCACCTCTATATTCCTTCCCTTTCTTGTCTCGTCCCTGTCTGTTCATCTACGTTTATGCTTTCTATCTTAATGCGCCACAATAATAATTTTTTCCCTTAATAATTTTTCTGTTCTTACTTCTGTCCTTTGCTAGTTTTAGTTTTCCTTTTAGTTACTTAGTTACGGTTAGGCTTCTAACAGTATTGTACTGCAGCCTCGCCTTTTACTTCGCTATTCTTTATATATTACTGTTCTTTGTATGTTTCCAAGTAATAAAGACGAATAATAACAATAATAATAATATTTTCACGAAATTCCCAAACTGTTCGTTGACTTTCTCAAACTTTCCCTCCTCCCGTAAATACAATACCTATACATATTCCATTGATACAGTATCGTAAGCGATCGTAAAAAAAGTAAATCGAATTTTTATATCAACACAAGGATACATCCCAGCATCCTTGAATTGACACGTACGCGACAGAGCGGCAGATCCCGCGCAGGCTAACCTCCTTGCCGGCGTTAGTTTTCTCGAAAATCCCTCTGAATAAAGAGGCTGGAAAATAGAGCAGCGAACGGGACGTTGGGCCCGCTGAAAGAGCGCTGCCGTTGCATCGCCTCCCCCGATATCTCGCCGCGACGCCGACGCACCCTGCTATCTCGCCCTGCCACGTAGAATATTCATAGCTCTCGGTGTGCGCCACTCGCTTCCGGCTGCTGGGGCGCGCACACCCTCCAGCCAGGATGTGACGTCTTGGCGAAAATCCGTAGCTACGCGACGAGGGGCGTAACGTATGACGTTATTTTCGCGTGCTACGTGTCTGGAATAAAGCGACCCGGGGATAAATAAAAACGAGGGGCTGGGGAGGAGCGCGAGGAAACCGTGGAAAACGGCTGGAACGGAAGCACGAACGTATTCAGAATCGTATTGCGCTCCTTCTGTGCTCCCTTCCCTTTAACGACTGCCGCCAGCGTGCAGGCGTCGGCATAATTCACAAAGGACACTCTGAATAATCTTTAGGGATATTCTATGCGACGGGGAGAGGGTTAATGGCGTCGGAGTGCATGGGGAAACTGTTTCGAATGGGCGAAATAATGTAGGGATATATTGGAACTCGCAGGGAGGAAGGCGAATTTGCATTTTCGGGCCGAATGGAAGAGGTGAATTCATCGTTAGGCTGGTATTTCGAAGGCGTGGAGGCGCCGACCTCGTAATAGTTGTTTGTTAGACCGACCAATGTCGATTTTCGATAAAAACCAAGCGACAGTCTATCTGTTTCCCCTGGCGAATGTTTGCCATGCTTTCGACCGCGGTAAAAGCTCTTTGCGCTTGCCCCGTTTGTAGGCACGTTTCTGTGAGCCGTTATCGGGGGACTCCAGTAGATAAGAATAATAATAATAATTATATGTCTTTATTACAAAATTCAAGACACATTAGTGTACAGTTAATTGAATTATAGGCGTGCACATAGATCTGTTTTCACGATTCAGCGAGATGGAGCTTTTAAAATTATTGTTAATCTTATAAGGGAAGATCGGCAATTAAAATAATAATGAAATTTTGTGGATATATAGAGGATATATGAGTTTGTATTACGCCTTTCTTCTGCTGCCTAAATTCACTCCAAGCGGTTGAAATTCACCATTAACTGAGCACAAATTAATCAAAGTTAATTTGCTCGCAGTGCATTCGATACCGCGGATACTTTCATCCAACGATCCCGGGGAACCCGCCGAGGCGCGAAACGTATCGTCGAGCATGATGGAGGTTCCTGGCGGATCGATCCATCGGGAAGAAATATTAAATTGAAACAGGGCCAACGCGATATAGAAGTCGCGGAAAAGTTCTTGCGCGCGGGGAGGGAGGCGCGAGTTCACCGGCCGCAAAAACCGCCGGGGAAAAATGGGAAAAAGTTTGGGCAACAAGCCGGCACGCGGGTGGAGCACAACGGTTAGCGGATAGAGAGCCGACCGCAGGAAAAATATTTTATAAATATTCCATTCCCGTGGGCGCGCACCTCGATAAACGGGGCGAAGCAACGAGTATCGCTTTTACTGCTGGCTACACAAATTCGTTCCCGTTCTCCCACGCGTTCCATACTTTCCCGCTGAGAGCTATTAAATCGAGTCGTCCTGCGGATTGCTCCTCGTATCCCTCTGATCTACAAAAGGGCTCTTCGTGTCCACCTGATCGTACTTCCTGCCAAATGGATCGCTCGTTACATGGACATCAAGAGGGACGTTTTCATAGCTTGCATCAAATTTTAGCGCGACAGTTACAGCCACGCTTTGACCAATACAACTCTATGTGCATACTCCAATTTGTAATTCAAGGGTTCAGAAAAGAAATTGAAGAGTCCTTGTAGAAAATTTTCAGGGGAGAGAAAGAGCTTCTCTGATTTGAAATTATTTACGCAATTCGATTAATTTTGATTGTTAAATATGCTTAAGTATGCAATAAACCAGATGTATCATCAATTTTTCTGTTTTTCTTTTGCATTAATATAGTCGAAACTCCAAAGTCATGAAAAAAAAGGATTATATTTTTGGCAAACTTTGTATGTGCCACCTCTTAGGTGCAGAGAATATTGAATGTGCTATTCATTTAAATTCGCAAGCACTGTAAGTTCGATGTACCTTCTTTCAACACTATTGGTAACTTATTTACAAAGTGGAATTGGCACGCAGAACATTTTCCGATAAATATTCTTCTTTAATTCTGTCACTTAAAGTGTTTCCAACAAGAAAAGTGTGCCCTTTGCCTCCCACGCTACAGTAGCGGTGGAAAAAGAATTGGTAAAAGCAGGCAGGTATGAAGAATGTAAAATTCATGTCCAATAGATCAGAGGTTGCAAGGGTACACTTAAACGAACACGTGAAAGTACGAGTACTAAACTTTCTTTTAACCACCCCTATAAATCAGCCTTGGCGTTTACCCAGAGGGGACGGTAACGGGCGACTGAATTCTTAATAACAGCGTTGCTAGCGCTTGTGATCGAGCGACGTGTCGGAAAAATTAACGCACCAGAAGAATCTGTGAAGAAAATGCTGAGGCGAAAAGCCGGGAGGGGACGCGCACGCGGCGGGGTGTTCATAGGGGTGGGCGGGAGACAGAGGGCTGAGGGAGGGTGAAAGAGGGTGAAAGAGGGTGAAAGACGGTCGGGCGTTTCCGGGCGGTTTCGGCTCCGGCCGCTGGGTCATTGGGTCAAATCTTCGGTTACATGGGGGTAGCCGTACACAGGGGCGGGCTGTACGCGTTCACAATGCAAACTTCAACCCTTAGCGGCGCGGCCGGCTCGTTATTCGATGCACGACTATTTTTAGAAGTAGCGACCGCCTCCGTGTAAGAGGGAAGCCGTGTGGCCTCACGCCGGCCAGGTCGAGCCCGAATGAAAGATGAATAACGCCTGGCTTCGCGAGACCACGGTGCCCCGTAACCACCCCCCGTGCGCCTCCACCCACCAGACGCTCCACCCGTCTCTGCTCTCCGGTTCGCACGCTCGTCACGCCGGTATCGATTCCAAAGGAGTCCTGTCAATTTTCCCCGATCCAGCCTCGGGTCTCGGGGGGTTGTTAACCCTTCCGACGTGCCTGTCGATGCCAAACGGCCAATTGGATGTCGCGTCCCGATACGGGCCGATCCGCGATGTTTATTGGACTTTTGAAAAGCCGCCCGTCGCGCTGCCGCGTTCCCGTTCGCGGGGCCGACGACGGTCGCGCGGACGCGACGCGACGCGAGCGGTCAGCGTATCTGGAAACTGTAATGGAAAATAGAATGCCGTGGCTCGTCGAGAATGGATTCCCCCGCGCGTAGGAGGACAAACACACCGAGCCTCCACTGAAAAGGTTCGCGTGAAAAAAGTTGGTGCTCGCGGGGAGGGGAGTTTCACTCGAACTAACAAAGGCTGAACCTAATAAAGCGCGAATTCGCTGGGACGAGGATGGAGGAGCTGGATCGGCAGGGCAGAGAGAGGCGAAGAGAGAGGGGAATGGTGAAGAAGGCCAGAGTGGTTGGAAGACAAATTGCTAGGCTATATCGGGACCGAGTGAATTGTATTATTTGTTAGACGGTGGGGATTTTTAGGGAATTAAAAAAAAAGCGACCGCGCCGGAATCGGGCCGCGATAATTCTGGTCCACCGTCCAGTCGTGGGATTCCAGGGCGGACTTCCGCCGAAATCGTGTCTATTCGCGGACCGAAGCTCGTTAAACAAATTAAGCCCTCGGTGTGCGCTCTCGAGCCGGAGTGTCGCAATTAAAAATCGCCCCCGGGGAAAGCTCTAGTGTCACTGAATTACGAACAATATTAATAAATGTCAGTTTCGCGTCGCCGGTATCGGTCAACTGAAATGTCACCGCGCCGCGTCGCAATCCCGAAGCGCAGCTGGCTGAACAAAGAAAATAGATCCGCGGGGCGATCGAATAAGAATGTCTCAGCGCTCCCTCGCGAATTGGGAATGTTTCAACGCTTTCTCCACTGTCTCCGCTGCTTCCACCGCGTCCTTTTCAATCGCGCTAGGGAACCAGCCCGGAGGACGATGAAGCTCGTCCTTATTCCTGGCAAGCAGAGCCGGAGAGATTGCCGCGCGAAGAAAGTGGAGCGCGACAAAAGTCGTTAGTATCCCGGTGAAAAATTGGCCAAGAATTCGGGACGACCCGCTGGCCAGCCGGGCAATTAGCTAAGCGAAGGGAATTTGAATGAATCTCAATCGGGACTCGAGGGGGGGGGGGGGGGGAGGGACTAGTGTCCTCTTCTTTTCGTCGAGTCGCTACTTCAACGCCTCTACGACACTTGCTCTCGTCGCGAAGGAGAGACGAGGGGTGTTTCTGCGAAATGGGCCACGTTAGATCAACGATGCTGCACCCTCGACGTCCAGCGTCGTCCAGAAGCAGCGCACCTTTCTTCCTCGCTGACAAAACACCCTCGGACACACGTTGCTCAATATTGTTGTAATTCTACGTCGACCGGCGGAGAAGCTCAAACGAAGGGGAAATAGTTTTTAATTCATTTTGAGTCAACGATTCAGGATCCTGTTCACAGATAGTGGTGGGCTTTCGAGCAACGTACAGTAAATATTCGTTACATGTTCACCACTCGGGTCCGGGCACGAACGTACAACGTGTAGGAGGCCACAAATTTCAGCTCGAGCTGGCTTGTTTATTCGACTGATACCCTCGAGTTTCGAGCTCACTTGTAATTTACAGATTGTAAATACGATTTAGGCAATTGGCAGTCGAAGAATGGACAGGGGGTTAGAAACAGTGAGAGCGAATGATAACGAACGAACGACAGTTGAATACGAGAATGACTCAATACGATCCAAATCACACCGTGATTGGTCTTATTTCCATCAAAATAACCTCATTAATATGTTAAAACTATTTTCATAAGAAAGAAACAAAAAAATTTAAACATTCAATTTGTCATTAAGGCTGTGGCCTTTTAATGAATTATAATTGACTTGTTTCTACTCGTGTTGCCTTTCACGCTTGACTAGTTCCGAGCGAGATCCCTCCAGTTGGTGGGGCGAGGCGACGAGCATATAACGAATATTCCTGGCGAACATATAACGAATATTTACGGTACTGCTTCGCTCCGAGTAAAGAGGAGCAGTCCTAGACCCTCGATCCTCTCCAGATCTTATAATTCACGTGACGAGAGCACATCCCCATCTCCTGGCCACTCTGAGAAGTCTCCCAAACACCTCAAGAGTCTCCCGAACCTTTGGCAATCGGATTAAACAGATAGACGATATACTCGCCTACGTGCGAAACAATCTATTAATCTCCCTCAACAAACATCGAGCCCAACAGTTCCCAATCCCGTACTTTCATTATTCACCCCGAGATTTCTCCTGTGATCAATGGGAGAAAGTTGCTGGAGCTTCCTCGAAGCCAGCCAATCGTTTCAGGGCTCGAAATCGGTCGTGGCAGTTTAATGGAGACTAATGAACACCCAGCGAATTAACCGGCTGGAAAGCCGTGCTTCTACCGCGTTTCCCGTGTTGTCAGCCACCTTAACAATGGACCGCTCGCTGCGTGCAACCCCTTCGCGCGTGGGATGCCAATTCGCGAGTGTCGATTCGGAAAATACGCAGCGACACAGATAATGGCCCCGTTACTAAGAAGGTGGGCAGAGATTTCTTAGGGAAATTGCAGCGTTCTTACCGATCCAATGAAACGCGATGAAGCACGGTCCCCGTTTACGCTAAAGTTCTTTGGTAACCGTTCATTCGGGTGCGACGCGTGTTTGTCGATATTATTTTCGAGCGTGCTCGGATTGCCAATTAACGCGATCCCGCGCGGATTTGTCCCCTGTGGCAGCAATTCCTCCAATTAAGCGTACCGAAATGACGTTACATAATAGATCGATTAACAAATGACGGTTGATTCGTGCAACAGTCGTGTCAGCGTCTCTCTGGGGGTTTGTCGCGTTGCTTGGCCTCGAAATTGCGTTAAGGAAAGTGGAATTTGGCTGGGCTGCTCTAGTATTAATTCTCGAGTGGTCGTGATAGTAGCGTCGTGGTCCTTTTTTGGTTTCAAGGCACCGCCATTGTTTACGCATAAATTCTTAAGCAACTTCGTGGATGGATAGAGAGCTGAAAAATATTTCACACGTGTCGCGAGATATTTAGCAATAATTACATAGCTATTGACCTACGAAGTTGCATAAAAATTGGTTATTAAAGTACGTTGGTAAAATGTGCGTAACAGGATTATCCGGAATATTTCTCCCTCCCAGTAACTTTTTACGTAACGCTACACCTGTGTTTCCTCCTTTCGGATCGATTGATATTTTTAATATTCGTTACTTGCCAACTTCCTTCTCGCCTCCATCGGCGAAGCGTTACATCGTTCTTTTGATAGACGCGACCACTCGAGGGTTAAGAATAGAGCAGGAAGGTTGCTGGTGACAGTGTCTCGTTCCCACGCAATGGTAATTAACAACAGGTCGAGGGTGGAAACTGGAACGCCGGGGCGATTCTTTTCCGAGAGAAAGCTGAGAAGATTCTCGGTGGTGGAAGTTGAATAGGTCAGTTGGTACCACCGTCTTCTAGCATAATTCTCGTCTCGAGTGCCATTACACGCACCTGCTGAGCTCCCAAGGACAGCTCGCCCTCTCTCGTTAATTTCGATTCCACGCGCGCTTGGAACGTCGTTACCCGCCCGCTAATTGGCTCCCACGCACAGTATTTCGGGTTAATTGGAAAACGAAGGGTCGAGTCTCGTGGACGCAGCGAGCTTCACTCTCCTTTTACCTTTTACTTTGATACTTTGCCCCGGTGCCGCGATCATAATCGGCCTTTAACACTCCTTTATCACTTAAAATCAATACGATTAATCGTCTTTACCACTCGAAAGGAGTGGTACAGGAGAAATCTGTAATAAATTTGCAAGAAACTCCACAAATTCACCACGCAATTCCAAAATCGAAACGTGCAATGAGAGCCGAAAGAATCCACCTTGTCCCAAAACTGTGGATGAAGAGAAAGGATTTGAAGACACAGATTCAGAGCTTTTCCCGTATGTACTCTGCTGTACATACTCGCGGTAGATCCCTCCACGTACACGGGGCAGGCTAGACAGAATTTGCATGAGGAAAATAGCTGAAGCCACCCCGAGTCCCAGGCACGAGTGCACGTGAGCGAATAATTAATCGACCAAATTGCTAGGTAAAATGGTAACAACGCTCTGACATTTTCCTCGAGCTCCTTAACCGTTGTAAATATAGGGGAATCCTCTTTGCCTCTCCCCTCCGCTAAAAAGAGCCTTCCATGCTTTCCTCCAGCAATATCGACGCGCTGCCACCAGAAAACTTGCTAAGAAGAGGGTGGAAAAGGCAGAACGCATTATGCAAATTATGCGGCACATAATAAAAAACTATATTAATTTAATAATAAAGGAATCCCACTCCCACGTCAACAAAATGTAAATGTAATTCCTCTTTCTACACTCCATA
The DNA here is from genome assembly GCA_960531205.1 of Andrena bicolor. Classification (NCBI taxonomy): domain Eukaryota; kingdom Metazoa; phylum Arthropoda; class Insecta; order Hymenoptera; family Andrenidae; genus Andrena; species Andrena bicolor. Next base: position 50,872,055 of record OY482664.1, on the reverse strand, counting down.
AAGGCAAAGCATATTAAATAGAAAACAGGTGTAAAAGTTTGAGCGCCAAAAATTTCCTCGCGCCGGCCCTGAGTGGCAGCAAGTCCTAGAACCAGCAGAAACATGGAATAAAATATACATTGGAGGTTGGAGAGGAGAATGACGAAGTGGAGCGGTTTCAAAAATGGAGTGGCTAAGAATAGAGAATACTTAAAGCCGCGCGGGGGATGATAAAAGTCGCCGGGGGTGGCTGCACGACGGTGGAAGGAAATGGGGGGGCGTGCAGAGAGAGAGGATGTGGGAATTATCGACTCCGAAGTCTGGTAACGAGAGGGAACCCGCCGTCTTGGGCTACGAGCAATCGTACATCGCTGAAATACCCCCGAAATTCCTAGGATTCCCCGCGGGTCTCGCCCGCGCCGCGCTTTTTATCATTTTAATATCCGACTGCTTTCATTCGAGGCCGAGCGCGCCGGCTCGCGTGCCCCCGGAGAATGTGGAATCGGATTCTAACTGACTTCGGCCGCTTTATTACGGGAAATAAAGTTGCCAGCGAGACGCGACGGAAATCGTCGAGACGTAACTCGATTAAACGGCAGGGAACGATCGTCCTCGAGTCTGCTTTTAAATCACTAATGCCCTGGTCTTCTTCCTCGCTGCTTTCGCGCTCCTTTCCTACCTAAGTCTGCAATATTTGATGGCATAAAGAAACACGTCACTGAAGTGGACTTCCTGCTTTACGGTCGAACGCGTTCGCCGCGAGAATCCCGAGTTAATTTCGGGGAAAGGACATGGTTCAGCCTCGGAACGGCCTTGACACTTTCACCTGCAAATGCATAATCCCCAGCACGCAATATTAATTTGTATCGCTCCCGTGTGAGAATAAATTGGCTGAAGATCGCGGGAAGTTGCGATAAGGAAGTAGAAGTAGCTAAGCAGGGAGGAAATTAGGCGTCAATGTGTTCGCAAATAAGATTCGCCGGCGGAAGGGGATGAAAAGGCCGAGCTGGCCATTTATCAGGGATGAATTAATTGACGTCGACGCTGCATCCCCCGTTAGCCTGATGCATCTCTGCAGCAGCACTCCGTCATCGCCCTAGAAACCTGCTGAAAAGTCCGCGGCCGAAGAAAGGATATATACATCCCCTTTCAATCCGCGAAGCGAAAATTCGGGAAACTTGAATATTAATTCCCCACGCGAATGCTCGAAGCCTCGCACGCGACAGACACCTCTAAGTTCTAACTCCCCGTTTCTCGAGCAAATTTTCCTCCCCCCGAAATGTGTCAGCAACCCCCGCCCACCTACATTCCCGCGTTTGAAAGAAGTCACTGATTTCTGGAGCGAAAAGTATTTACAGGCGACAATGCCGGGGTAAGTCGACAACGTGAAAGACCGTAATGCGAGAAGACGCAGGTGGGAGAGGGCGACGGTGATGAATCAGGGTGAAAAGAGCACGGAGAAGAGGGCAGACAATACGCTCGTCGATGTCGCCGCCCCGTCGGCAGCGCGATCATCCCCCCGACTTGACATGAATTTTCTCTAAAGCTGTCACTATTTTCGGGGATGCTGTCCGCGGAGGGCGACGGCGAAAGGGGGACAGGGGATCAAGGAAGAGGAGCGGAAGCCGTGTTTTTGTCGACCCGCGCCATTCACTCACCCGTAAACACGAGAACCTAGGGCGCAAGAACGACCCTCGACAACCCTTGCGCCCTGCAACCTTTGACTCGCGTGCACCACCGTTGATCTCAACGTCAGCACATAAACTTTCCTCCCTTTTATTTTTGAGGGAAGAGAAAGACCAAAGGCCCCTAACCTGTGTTTCACGCGTCGCTGATAAACAATGGTAGAAGGAGCTGCAAGTATGTTTCTATCGCGAGAGTAGCAGTTTCTAGAATTGATGGATGTGGTTTATTGTTTATCGTTAACTTGCCACGCGGCGGAATGGAAACGGACGGAGTTACGAGCGCAACTGTTCGCGTTACTGGCTCCCAGCATGAATTAAGAACACCCCTTCCCCTGTTTAGAGGGAACAATATTATTCCACGGACTCGTATAATTCATAAACAACGATACACGCGATACCGCAGCCCCCTTCTTCGTCCACCCCTTTCCCCTCGAGAAACATTTGGATCGCGAATTTTTTTCACCGCGTTCTCCTTGAACTTTCCTCCTTTTATCCGTTTCTTGGCGAATCGCAGTGCGCTCTTTGGGGGAGCATTCTCCGACGCACCTTCCCCCGGAGTCGCGTTCAGGCCCGCGCACGGTAGCAACAATGCCCGACGAGCTTCCGTTACCGATAGAATCTTCCGCTGAGAGTACACGGAGACAATCTGAATTTTTTTAAATTAGTTTCTCCGCGATCGCTTCCCCCCGCCCTGGAGCCTCGCGGAACAATCGAAACACAGCGGAGCCGAGGAGGGCTGAGTGGAGAAGGGTGGAAAATCGAAGCAGGACTCGCGATTCAACGAAACCGGAAATCGGCGACTGGAGCTTCCTTTGTTCCCTAGGGAGGCTCGCATTCTTTGACGCCGCGCTCGTTGGTAATTGAATTCCATTGGCTTCGCTTCTCCGTTGATTCCCCCTTATCCTTCGTTGAATATGGACGAATTCTCCTCGAGGATCCTCCGAGCGATCCTCGCAATTTTTCGCAGGCAGCCTACGTATCGCTGAAATATATTGCTTCGTGGCTCAGCGTTTTATTGTTTCTCTGTGACGCCTCTCACGCGACAGAATCCCGCCGAGCGAGTAATGCTCGCCGAAGGGACTATATACGGGTCGTTCGTACAAGCCACGGGGGTTGTCACCGGAATTCGAGCCGCCGAGATCAGCCTTGGGGCCGATTTCCATCCAGCCGCGACTGGCGACACGCGATCCGCCTGGCTCCGTGCTTGTAATCGGTGCAGTTTCGCTTTTTCGCGGTGGAACGGAGGCCCCCAAGGGGAAGGCGATGGCGGGTGCGTGCCACGGCCGATAAAATCCTCCGAGTCTTTGGGGGTAGAGAACATTTTTTTTCCCCGAGCGTGCGTCGCGTGCGTTTCGAAGGGCCAAGCGGTACCAACGCCGCGACACCTTTCGAAATTCGCCTCCGGCCCTCTTACGTAACAATCGCCTACGATCTCTAGCCACGATCGGGCCTCGATCCCACAGCCGCTGAAAACTGGAGCTCCAAGTTGTAGTAGGAGTTCCCCAAGTTTGATAGCCTTCGATTAGGTAACTTTTCACCTTTACCTTGGTGGAGGAATTTCGTAGCCACTTTTGTCTTTCGATCTACCGCTTCGAATAAATCGTCAGCCGCCTGAATTCCCTTTACTCGACACGGTGCTTCTTAACTTCCAATTAAAATTCTAATAAATTCTATGAAATTTTTAATCCTCCGATTAAATTTGAATGTAATACATCAAATTACTTAATTTTCAATTAAAACGAAGTAACATGCCTGCCTAGATGGAGTATTTTGATGAATTTACATATGTAAAAATTTTACTATTGCTATATTAATTTATAAATGTATACAAATAAGTTTCTTCATCTTCCTTTTTCATTGGAAAATTCACAGGCTGATAGAGGAAACGGTACATGGTACAAGGAAATGGACGAGTGCTGCAAACAGTGAAGGGAACGGTTCCTCGTGCATCGATCTATTCGATACGATTAATTCTCGGAGCCTCTCCCTGAGGATGCAATTACAATGAATACAAACGTGCACGGAAAATATTACTTTTTTTTATATCGCCAGGGTGCTCTTTCGTTTGCACAAGGAGGGGGCGAGCAACCCTCTAATTGCAATTTTCCTTCCGCTCTCGGTAGGTACCTCGGGGTTGGCAATCTCTCGGTGTTCATTTTATTCCACGCAGGCCGTGTGTTTCGCTGTTTCCTTCGGACGGTTCGCCAGCGAAATTCGCCTGGCCCCGGACGACGCGACGGAGAGTCCTCCGCAAACACATCAAGTATGTGCGGACACGTACCGCGGCCGGCTATTATTCGTGAGAATCGTCGGCCTCCTAATAACGGAGATACCCGTCGTTGATTCGGTTATCTCGTCGGCATTCACGGGATCGTTCCGCGTTCCGTATTCACCAATGAATATCGGCAATTTTCAACGATCGCTCGGCGTATGCACAATGCTCGGACGAAAGTCTATTAAATTCCAGTCGATTCTTCGCCGGGCACAATGAGCATGGCGCTTCGTTTATCGTCACTACTGCTTGCCCATCCTTTGCTGCCGTTCGTCGTGCTTCTTGGTTCTTTTAGAAGTATTCGAAGGACTCGAATGCAGGCAATATTCTAATACTATGCACATTATAGTATTGTGGAAACTTAAAAGAAGAAAACACAACTGGATTTCCAGTAATTTATAGTTAGTTCTCGTTCTAAGGAATCGGAATAAATCATTCCAATGCTCTACATAGTATTCTAAGGCTATATATAGTATAGTATTCGTTGTGGAAAATTAGGAAGAGAAAACACAACTGGATTTCCAGTAATTTATGGTAAGGTTTCGTTATAAGAAATCGGAGTATAGTTTTACCATGCTATGTGCAGTATTTTAATGCTATATTGTAGTCTTTGTTCTGGAACATTAAAGCATAGGAAGCACAACTGGGTTTCCATTATTTTCCAGTAGATTGCGATTATGTTTCGTTATAAGGAATCACGTTGAAATCTCTAGCAACAGAGTTTACCGTGACGACTGCAGATTGTAAAGGGATTGTTCGTGGATCTGATAGGGACAAGTGGAGGGTCACGCGACTGCCGTTCAACGAGTCCGTTTTAGTTAATTAAAATAACGTTTGTCAGTGTTGCTCGGTTGAGTCTGTCGATGAGGACAACTAACTAGGTCGCTGATAATCAAACTGATAAGGGCCACGTGGCCTGTCGTTGCTCGGAGGAATGCAGTCTACAGACCTTCAGACCCGAAAGTCCTGAAAGCTCGGAATTTTTCTCAACTCCGAAGCTAGGTAAACTTAATTCCTTTGGTATCCTCTACAACCTCCCTCCAGATTAATTCTCCACTAACACTAAAGGGGGCGAAGTTAACGCGCTCGCAAAGAAATGCAAAGCGAAAGCATCCAAGGCGAGACGGAGAAGAAAAACGATAATCCTGACTGCGGAATACGGTTTTCTCTTTCATCACTCGTCGCGGCAAGCCGTTGGAACGATTGTCGAGTGGCAGCCGAGGCAAGGATCGATGGGAACGCAACGATACTCGCTGCTTAACGATCACCCGGGCTTCCACGTCGCTGAGCGTGCATTTTGGCGCGAGGCGCAGGAAGAATGACGTAAAACGTGAATATTTCTAGAATCTTTCTTACCTTTCCATTCCCCCGCTTCGCCTTTTGGCAAGGTTTCACGTGTCCCGCTTCGCGAGAAACCGCCGCCCCGTACACGCGAGCGTTATTCAACATCGCCTGGGACGGATTTCACGTGGCCGGCCCGATTAATCATCCGAGACACGTAGAAGCAATTAGGAGAGCTCTGTTTATGAACGCGAAATCCGGAGACGGTCAATTACCAGGGGTGGGGCGCTCGGGGGTGGGGCCGGGGTGGCAAGGACGACCGCGATTATTTAATTACTCAATCCATTAAAAAGCGCGGCTGGCCTGGCGTGATTCGGAGCCGTCCGAGCGGCGATCTTCGCGCTAACCAGATTTGTTTACTCGTACGCGCTCGATCTTATTACTCTTTCAAACGGGGATAAGGAAGTAATCCTGTTATTAAGGCTCCCCGAAGAAATTCAACCCTGTACTGGATATCGCGTACGCGAATCCCACGACTGCCCTTCGAGGAGTATTTAAACCATTCCCAAGGACCTCTGGGTGGTGAACCAGTGGCGAAGGGTCAGGATCACTGGATAAGGGTGGCAAGAGGATCTGGGAACAGTAGCGAAACTGTACAAGTCCACCAAATATTCTCAATTTTTACACTCGTTAAACCCTACTAAAGTAATCTCACGAGGCAATTCTTTCATTATTTTATTATATTTTTGTAACTAGTTTCGTGAAATTAGACTCTCGCGAGACAAGCTTCATGATGTATTTTCAAAAATCACATCTCTCGCGACTATTCCCATTATTTATATTTAGTTGTTGCTGAGATTTTTGCCTCGTGATTGAAAAGTCTCCCGTAAAGTCTCCTCGTGGATTCGCACCTTTGCGATAATTAGCAGCATGTAGTCTCTGAACACTCGCGGAGCTCGTTGGGAGCTCGCTGAGTTCATCCCCTTTAAAAACAGCGCAAAGTCTGAAGCGTACACTTTCTTCGCGCGGTTACCACCCTCGGGGACTCGGCGCTCGCTTCTCGCACCTGGAAAGTCGCCTCTCAGCTTCCACGTACAAGCTTCTTCTCTAAACGATTCGCTGGTCGCTTGGAGAAACTCCATTGCACTCTGCGCGATTAGAAGAACAACCCCTTTCTTCCCCTCGCCGGGAATGCAGCGTCGCCATTGGCATCGATATCGCCGCGGCGCGTTTTAAAACCGTATTGATCGTGGGAACGGCGCATCGATGAGAACGCAGTTCAACCTGTCGCCGGATAGTTCACTCGTGAGGATTCTCTGCTCCGATTAGACTCGAATAACGGTCGGATCTTTCGTCTGATCGACACCAATACACACCACTCGCACGCCCCTCTGCTGACCTAGAAATCGCTGCGCCGACGGGAGCAACGCGTCCGTAGAAAAATTTCACGTGCAAGGAGCCCGCCGTTACGTAACCCATCCTCGCCCTTCGCTGCCGATCCAGATCAAACCCTCCAACGATCCGGAGTTCTTGCACGCCAAAGGTCGAATTTTCAATTAACGCTTCGAGTGGCGTAAGCTTCCGAAAATGGCCCTTCAAGTCAGGCAGTCCTTTGGCAACGAAATATTAAGAAACATTGGCCTTGACAACTTGGTGACTATAATCCAAGAGCGATCCAATCGCTATAGGGGAAGTTCCCCTAGTACTTAAGGCGTTTCTCGAGTGAGAAGAAAGGAATAATATTAAATCAATCTCCTTATCTGTGCTCACGCGACTGGAACGTGTCGAAACCTTGGTAATTCTCTTTTCTATCTCGTTTACGCGGAATAACAGTTCGGTAACGTTTGAAATATCACAGATATAGCTAATGTCCGGTATTAGGTGCCGTTCGGTGTCAAGGAAACTCCCCCTAAACTCATATCTTCCCCAGATTTGGGTCCCTCGACCCCGGAGGGGCAAAGGAATTACGTAGGGGAACATTCGTGGGTCGTACAGAGCGGAGGGAGGTTGGAGGCGCGAAATCTGACCGCGTTGCGACAGGTGCAGCCGTCACGGCCACCTGCAGGTGCGTGCAACTGCACACACTGGCTTGCACCTTGACCCAGCGATCAGGCTTGAGCCGTGGCTGAAACTCGCGTGCGAATCAAGATTAAGTAGCTGCTACCTGGGGCTGACCTTACCCGGTGAACACGATCGCCGAGTGCGTAATAAAATGTCTTTCCTCTCCAGCGAATCACTCGTGGATCATCGTTCCCAGGTCACAAGTCCCGGCATCCTCTAAAACTTCCCGGAAATCCAGACCACTTCAACCCAGTCGCAGTTCTCTTTCAACCAACTTCCTGGCAGCTGCCATTTTGTTTCTCACACCCCCCGCGAACATTGTGGACCAGGGAGGGCTGCGACTTGAAATTGTTACTGAATCCAGTCAGACTCACTTGCGCGCCTGTTCCCTGTGTCCAAGTTCCCCTTGCAAAATTTCGTGACGTTGCGATTAGAGTAGAGCTGTTGATACCCGGGAGAACGGGTACCTGGGAATCCGTGAGATACCCGGGAAAAAAAAAATTCCCGGGTAAACCACCCGAGATACTCGAGAGTCTCGAGATCTCATAGAGTACCGTTCCATAATTGAAGGCAGACTTCTTAATGTTACTCCAACCCCTTCGAGGGTCGAAAGCCATAAAATTCGGTGAGGTACCGCAGGGGGTTGACCTCGTCACAGGGTGCCAGACGGCATCTCTCTGACAGGCATCGCTCCAGAATTACGTTCTGTACTCTGTAAGTTCTCAAGATTCTCGGGTAGTTTTCCCGGGTAGTGCTTATCCGGGAATTTTCTTCATCCCGGGTATCTCACGGGTACCCGGGTATCTCGGGTTCCCGGTTCACAGCTACAACCCTAGATTAGAGTACGTGGCTGCTAGTAGAGTAGCCTAGCAATAGTCAGCCGCTGCGCGAGTGGAACGAGATGCATTAGTCAGACGTGCGATGCGAAGCTCCCAGTGTTGTCTTGGCTTCTATGCCCAGCATTATGATTTTAGAGATCGGTGGTTTGTTTAACTGAAGCTTGGTGGATTCTTAATCCGGCACACTTTTTCACTGAAACCTGTGTATAGAACTCGATGTAACCGACGTTTAAACAGAGATGGGTGCATTCTGTCAGCAGATAGATTGGAAATGTGTGTCAGCCGGGGAAGTTGTTAATTAGTAATTAAGTGTTCGTTAACAACAGTTCGTATTCACTGTGCGTCGCTGTTCGCATGAACGGTGGGGAATTGGATTCTGTCTGAACTTTGCAACTCGCGGGAAGTTAAATAGGTGCATTTTCGACTTCCCATTAACGTCGATTCGATTGAAATTTATCGACTGCGGAACTAGCGCGGCGATAATTATTATACATCCAGAGAAAACTGTGTCACCCTCTTTCTACCATCGTTCTCTGTTCTCCTTGAAAAAGTCACCTTCCAAATCCACGCTTTCCTTCCCACTCCTCCTCGATTCGATATTTCTGTCCCTCAACCCCCAGCTGGCTTTAAACTAGAACTGTAATTATTCGAATATTCGTGTACTTAGATTATTGGAATTTTCACCACAGCACTACTTTAAACTCGGAAACCGAGGTCCGGAATTTCTGCACGTGCAATCGCAAGCTTTGTAAAGCTTGTAGCCGGCGTTGTCTCCCGTTTCGACGTCTCCTCTTCCTCCCTCGGCTCCTCCCCGCCGAGCGGAGAAGCACGCGGTCGCTGGCGTCCAAGGGTAGATTAGTGCTTTCACGTGAAAGGGGAAAGATGTTCGGCACCGTTCGAAGCACTTTATTGGCCTCTAAGTAGAAAAGTCCATTAAACATCGGACCTCCGTGCGTGCGCGTGCACGTGCGTGTGGCTGTTTCCTCTCTGTCCATTGCAATCGAGTCGCGAAAAATCCAGCCTCTGCGGCAATAAAATAAAAGGACGACTTTTGCGAGAAACAGGGATACACGACGATCCCCCTTTATCGGGGATTGCGAAAGCAGGAGGCCATATAGCGCTCGCTGGCTTCGTGAATAATTGAGGACCTTGCAGCAAGACGGATGCAGCTCCATTTTTTACAGTTTTTGAGTTACGACGCGTAACTCAAATCCGATATATGTAAAAGAAAATTCTGCATCGTTTGGTGCACGTTTCACGCAAATCCGATAACGAATGAGCGATTTATTGCAAATAAATAAAAATAGAATTATTAATATTTATATCAAATAAAAAAAATGAATATGTTTATTAGATATAGGATATTTTAACGCCAAAAATAGAAATAAAAACTTATCAACTCAATAACTACTAGTTACTTATTGTATTAAAATAAATTTTTTTCAAATAGCGTTTTCTTTTTAATTAATATTAAATTTCACTTAATAGTCAAAGTAATAATTTTATAAACAGTTTTTTCTAATTTACTTGGAGTTGGTAAAGATGGAGATGCACCCTCCTCAATTCTTTTCCACGGGAAACAAATTTATGTTGAATGCTACGTTAATAATGTTTATCTGCCCGGTATCGTTCATAGCCCTCGCGACCACGTAAATCGCGCAATTATGGTGGCGGAACGTCTCTATTGAAAGAGCTCGTGTCACGACAAGTGGACGCAGTAGCATCGCGTTGCAGCCGTCGCCGTTCCCTTTAGCGCTAGCTTTGCATTGTTCCGTAAGTCGCGCAACGGAGCGCATGAATATTTCAGGGATAGAGTCGGACATTCTTGTCGGGCCTGCCTCGGTGTGCAGAGAGCCAGCCCACCTCGTTCAATCGCCGCGGGAATTGAACGGAACCGCGGAAAGTGGTTCAAGTACGGGCATGCAACGAACGCCTCTGCCCGAAATAACGATTACTCCCACGCTGTTTACCTGAGAGACGGCCTATCGATTATGCCACGCGATAAATATAACGTAACTAAAGCCGGCCGACCTTCTTCGAAGGCGAGCATAGTCAATGCTCGTTTTCAAGGTGGCGTTCTTTCAGCTATACGTGGCCAACGCTGCACCCTAGTCAAGGCAGACGGCAGCTAATAGGCTTTACTACTAGGCTGTGAAACGGGCTGAGTTTCAGAAATTGGTAGCCAAGCTTGAAACGTGAAATCGAATGATTTTTACTTTAAGGGTGACGATTCCTTTTTTTTTTTATATTATTGACAGAGCATTTACAATCAGATCCACGTGAAGATCCAATACACCAGTGTTCCCAATCTATTTTGAGTCGCGACCCTCTTTTATAATATTCAAATAACCTGCGAGAGGCAAATTTAATAAGGTGAATAAAACACTTTAAAAATAAGTAGGTAAGTCAGAATATAGTTCCTCTTTTTGTCAAGAATGAAAAATCAGTGTTACATCATCGATAGAATATGGCAATGTCAGAATATTAAAAGAAATATGTCCTGAGAATCGTCGACTATAAATAATCACGGCGACCCCCCAAAAAATATTTCGCGACCCCCTTAGGGGTTTGTGAACCACCGTTTGGGAACCACTGCAATACATACAATATGTATACGACCACTGCTGTTATAGCTATATATTAAATTAGGCAAATCTCTTTACCAGATTTAGTGGAGCGCATCTTTTTAGTCCACCGGTGGGATTGTTTGAACGAGTCAATTCTGAAGCTAGCGAATTCCTATACTCTGATAACTGTTTTATATTCCGTTTGCTGCAATTTTGTATTAACTGTATTAACTTGTGTAACTGTCGGTATTGTCAATATCGTGTCGTCGAAGACAGGCAGAATTTTTAGAGTGACGAATTTAATCTGGATTTTTCCTCAGACCTATCCAACTTATGGTAATATAGTTTTCGAAATGAAACGTAGGAGCCACGAGATCCTATTGGACTATCCACGGTTTGACTAAAACGCTGCCATCCTTCGAAGGTAGCCGCAGGGGATATGGAATCGGTTTAGCCAGAATTGGGATTGGAAATGGAAATTAGGGCGTCTTAGGAATGCAATAGAGGGTGCACACTAGAATCGTGCATCATGCGATCAGTGGGAAAGGTTAAGGGTTGAATACTCGACGAAGACTAAATGGGATTTAAGTGGCGAGTTCCTCGGCCCGTGGAAAAAATAAAAGGAGTTTCTACCGTCGCCACCGTGGCGGGTTACGCGAAATTTTATTCAATTTCGTCTAATCTGATTATCCTGTTATTTAACTTGGCGTACAGCGTCACGGTTAGATTACCTTGCTAATGAGATACAGAAATTTCAGCCGATGCTTTTCCAAGCTATCTGGAGCTGCTGTCCCCCACTCTGTTGCCCTAGTTTCCATTTTTTTGCACGATACACTTTCCCACACTGTTAACCCATATAATTGACGAGGAAAAGTGTGCATCGAATCGTAAGAAATTTCCACGAAATTTCAAACAAACTGTACCTACTATAAGAATATTAACCCAATAACGCCCGGTGTCCTATTTTGGTACCACTTTTAATATCCACGAGCACAGCTTGAAATAGGAAATTAACGATATATTGCATCAATGAGTTACTAATTTCAATTAGGTATACATACAGTTTCTATTCTCCCCCCATAAAAGGCTAGAACCCAACACGCAAATTTTCATTACAAAAGTCATTCTCCACCCTAATATCCCAACGCACAACGCGAATCTAAAGCTCGAACAGAAGACCTCCGATTGCTTCAAGTAGTGTAACCAATGCATAAATCAGCCCAACAGAGCCCAGCGCCTGCGCACGGCGCTGTATTAAAGCCGATGTGCGGTCTTAACGACCTTAAGGTCCACGCACACACACACACACACCAGTTCCTTGACGCTCGAGTGCCGCAAAAGTGTGAGTGGTAAGAAATATCGTTTTCCTATTTTGTAACGGGGCAGCTCACACTTGTCCCTGTCAAAGAGACAAAGCGACCACCGACACTGGCTGCGCCGAGCCGTCGCTGGGCTGCTACGTGTGGAACCGCCCTTACCGCTCGCTCGCCCGAGTCCGGAAGGAAGTATTTGCCAGTGGACGATAAAACACCGGGCGTAACGAGCTCCCGTAAGAATTAATAGCCGTCTGGTCGGCGCAGCGCTCAGAAATTATAATAAACGCGGCAATAACGGCGCGCCTGAGAAACGCGAGGCCCATTAGCTGATTTTCCCGACGCAGCTCGTTTCACCCGCCGCGTGTCGAGCCTCCATAGCGCTGCAAACGCTTTCAAAGTAACTTCCCGACGCTCCTGCCCGATCTCGCCATCCTCCCCGCCAGCAAAGTCACGTTTACCTCCGTTCCCGCGCGGTGTGCTTCTCGCGATAAAGTGTTTCAGCGTACTTCTCGCGTCCTGCTGCAGAAACTTGTCGAAACTTGGAGGCAGATTCGCGCGCAGTCGTTTCGCTGATAAGTGGCGAGTGGTTGGAAGGCGCTCGGTCGAACGAGAAATATCGCGTTTCCGTCCACCTCCCGAACGACGCGAGGTTTTCGTCCAGAGATCTTATCGAACTGCTCTGGGAGTGGAAGCGCGAGCAATTTTTCTGGGGAATATTACGCCAGAGCTTGGAGAATGATAAGAGGATGCAGGGGGATGATTTTAGCATAACAGTCTTCGTTATCTTTAAATTTTATATTTCAATAGTTCCGTAGAAAATTAATCGATTGAGGTGTTTGTGGGGTCGATTAAATATTCCACTGGAAAATTGCTCTTTGACGATGCCAAGCGTCTGTGTTGAACCGGAAAATCGTTCTATAAAATACCGCAGAAATGACAAAATGCAGAAGGGTTGTTGAAAGCAGATCTGTGGAAGCTAGAGAAGGGCTGTTTATCGCCGCGGGGCCTTCGACTGTTCTCTTACATCAGTCTGTTAATCTCATCCATATTCAAGAGCCACTCCGCTTTGCTGAATCGGATTCACCCTGGCTGCTTCGATAAACGCATTAAGAACTAGCAACTCAGAAGCCGGAGTGGGGGACGCCTTCTCTGGCGAGATTTTTTTCACCGGTACCTGAGAATTCTGTGTAGGTACTTGGGTGATAGTAGCAACCCTTATTCGCCTCTGTTTTGCTTCTGGTAGCTCTGCATTGGTCTTCAGGGCTAGATACAGCCATTCCCAATTTGGCAAGCTGGTGCTTACTGATCTCCAGAATATTAATGTCCAATTCCCCCCCCCCCCCCTCCCACCCGTACTCTTATCGCATTGGCAAAGTTGCCGAAGGGGTCAGCTGGCAGAGTTTTCGCGTCCGGACTTCCACCATCCTGGGGAATATTTAACGCAGCTGGCTTCTACAAGCTTCTACTCGGAGCTACGTTCCTCCCTCAGACCCTCTATTTCGTCTTCTTCGTCACCGTTTCCAATTACGCGACACAGATTCGTCGTTCTTAGGTACCCGGAGCAGCAGTACCTCTTTCGGAGTGTATCAATCTCTCAGCAGCCATGCATCAGCCGCTCCGTCTAATTGGCAAATGCGCCTGACGACCGCCAGCTGGCAAACCCCTCGAGGATCCTCAGACTCTTTCCACTTCCTGTTGCATATAGGCCTGGCCACGGTCGCGACGGCACGCGCTTGGCTGCATTCGAGGATGCACCCATCGTTCAGGGGCTTTCGAGGCGAAGAGCCGCCCATTCGAGAGGACACTCGATCAAAAGTGCCTCCCTGTTGCAACCCGTCGTCGTTTCCCATCGTCTTCTATCATCCTCATCGTGGCGGCGCTTGCCAGCTCGTGGAAGCGCCCTCGCCCCTCTGGTAAACCGCTAATGAATCATTTTACACAGACCGCGAGACTTGGCCGGGTGCGCGAGGCACCAGTAATGTGGACAGAAACGGGTAGAATGTGATTTCAATAATTGTAATTACTTACTGCGGGCATTCGGAGTTTGGGAACGGCCTGTGGTGCGAGTGGCACACAGGTGGCGCTTCGTTAAGTAGAGTCCGGAACATTGAAACCTCGGGGAGTCGACGTTGGGGGAATCGGTAACGCGCTCGGCTAGTAATGCAGAGGACACCCGCAGATCGCGGGTTCGCATCCCATCGCCCGAGGTTCCATTTTTCTCCTACATTTCTATATTATATAAAACAACAAGACTTACCTTCAACTTAAAAAGAACTTAGTTGAATAAAGAAGAAGTAACTGTATAAATTTTAACGTGGAAAGAGCGTGGTAGGTGTTGATTCACTGTTCGTTCATTCACTAAGGGGTTCATTCTAGGGCTTCGAATGATCTAAGTATTCGAATATTCGAATAGAGGAGTTCATTCTAGGGCTAAGTATTCGAATATTCGAATAGAGGGGTTCATTCTAGGGCTTCAAATGATCAAAGTATACGAATATTCGAATACCAGTGAATTCGAATTTGGGATTAGAACTATTTAATAGTTGCGTAGGAGATGTGCAAGGTCTCCGTGCGTGGCCTTGACCCGTTTCGAGGGAGGAGACCGGGTCAGGAGGCGCGGGATCGAAGGAGCAGCGTGTGCAGCTATGATGGCGAGCTCGCTCGTCTGGTTGCCTCGCACACGGAGCCGACTGGAAAGCCCGCGTACAGCCCCACGATTATCGTTATCGTTCCGACGCGGAACGAGACGCTCGCAAATGGCAAATGTCGAGGAAGCACAAGCTCGAAGGTCGCGCGCTTCTTCGCCGCTCCACCCCTTCGACTATATCCACCCCGCTGTTATCTTGTCGCGACTGTAACGAGTTATACGCGGGGCTTTGATCGATGACAATTACCATCCATTCTCATTCCTACCCCGCCGCTCACTGTGGCTGTCCAGTCGTCAACTATTCCCCCCTCGAGTTTATTAACTTCAGTTTATGGCCGCGATAAAAAGCAGTAGAGCGATCCAGCGGAACGTTAAAGCACCACCGACACCGCCGTGAATCACGTTAACACGGCTTCACGCTGCGCTTGTCCTACAGCGGGACTGTAGAATGCGAAGATTCCTAAGCTCGCCGAGGAGAAACGAGGGAGGGGTGCCTCCGAGTGGCTCAGCTCTTTCGCTGGTCATTATCGCGCGGCTGAAAATCGAGCAAAAATATCGCCTCTAATTAAGGACAGCTCCGCGAAAAGAGCGGCTCGGAGCTCGGCTTAAACAGCAAGCCGGAGAATGCATGCGAAGGCGATTCCAGATTTCAAGAATCCTCGCCCATCCATCGCGCGGCCAAGGTATTAAATACGTGCTTTCGTGAACTCGCTCCGAGTCACTTGCCTCATCTTCTCGCGACTAAAGCGAGAAGCATTAGCACAGTGATTCCCACCCTGCGAGCCGCGAAGTGTTTTCTAGAGGGTCGCAACGGTCTGTGTTGTTCCTTTTTTCTCAATATTATTAAGTTAGAATTATATTCTGAAATACCTATCTTCAATGCGTTTTCTTTATCTTATTAAATTTACCTTACCTTCGGTAATTTGAATATTATAAACCGGGATCGCGACTCAAAGAAGGTTGGGAAACACTGCATTATCACATGTCGCTGGTTGAGAACTGACTGCTGTTTAAATTAATGAGCGATGTGAAGGAAATGATGTGTGCCACTGATTTGGTAATAGCGTTGGAAAAGTGATCGGACAGGCAGAAATTGAAAGGATCAGACTTTTTGCCCCGCATTTCCCAGGGAAGACGAGCCATCGATTTGAATTGCAAGAGATAAGGAAGCCCGTGAAGGGTGGGCTCGCGATAATAATTTCAGCGAAATCAGCGCCGCCCGTCTCTCAAAGCCAAGGATCCACGGCGACGGGGAGGGAAACGAGGGCTCGGCGGGAACTTTGACGAATCCTCGGCCCCTCTATACGTGGAACGAATAAGGGAATAAAGCTCGTTAATACGCTACGCGTGCAGCCGCGAGCGGATGAGGGAGCCCGGCCGGGCGAGAGCCACGGAGTGGCTGGGATTTCCTCGAGACACGGGAAACGGGAGGGCGAGAATCCTTATTATTAGCGTGCAAGCGAATTAGTTGCTCTAATAAAAGCAATTGGCTTCCGTCACACTTTAATGACCCGTTGAGTTATAGTAGAAAGTAGAAGGGTAGACGAAAGGGAAAGTAGAACAGTAATTCTTCCACAGGCTGTTGGTATATCCTCGGAATATAATTGACGAAGCAAACACACGATTGCAACGAACGGTACGCACCACTGACTAACCAGCTATTGTTTTCTCTTTCTGTTCACAGCTGACAGCAGTTTTCTCCTGGCGAACGCTCAGATCGTCGACTTCCCTATTGTCTATTGCAACGAAAGCTTTTGCAAAATCTCTGGCTATAATCGTGCCGAGGTAATCCCCAGTTCTCTGCGATCGTTGCATCCCTGAAATCTCATCTCGCTGGTGTAGCCTGCTCTTAATTTTCCGTCCTCCATCCCACCATTCGACTCACCCTCGCAATTGCTTCTTTCTCGCTCGAACGTGGTACCATTCTTTTTTTTTTTCTTTCGATCCATAACGCACTCGGATTATCGCGAAGATCGTTGAAAGTTTACGCCACTCTCGGTGAATGTCCTGCTTTGCGAATGTCTCGTTTAATGTTTGTAGAAGAAGAGGGAAAGCTCGTGTATTTTTCCGATTCTATTCTAATCCTCGAGGCTCGGGTTTTTCACACTGCACGATGGCCCTGAGCTTTGTTCTCGCGCGAATTACACCACTCGAACAGCCACGGAATCGGTTTAATGTAATTGCGCATTACACTCGGCTATTTTCAAATTCGATCTGATCTCGATTACCGTTCGAATGTTAATGCTGGGGGGGCGAGGAAAGAACGGTGAATGGACGAATCGCGGTGCGCTTGATTTCGAGCGATTACCACTTTTCCATTACCGCTTCTCGCGCAATTAAATCGAGCGGTTACGTTGGGTTTATGTAATACTCCTCTGCGTGGGAACTCGAGCGACTGGATGGGTATTATTAGATACCGAGAATTTTATAATATTATTATTTTATATATAAAAATATTAGGCTTAGATGTTAACGATCGCGACGCTGGAAAATACGCCTTTTTGTCATAATTTTTTCTCGTTCTACCATTTTCAAACGCTGACTCCTCTTCTTTAGCTTTCACCAATCAGCTACACTTTAACATCATCATTCTGCACCAATGATTAAGAAGTAGCTTGATTAGTAGGGATACCGATGTGGCGGCAGTAATAATTAAGCATAGTTGTTGATATGTCGGCAGGTTATGCAAAAGTCCTGCCGCTGCGGATTCATGTACGGGGAGTTGACGGACAAAGAGACGATCGCCAGGATCGAGGAATGCCTCGAGGGCCAGATTCACGATCAATTCGAGATCCTGCTGTACAAGAAGAACAGTAAGTACCGTAGGCGATAGTATCGCGGCATGGGAGACGCTTAAATGTGGTGTTCTTGGCTTCTTTCTCGGTTAGGATCGACGACTATAAATCTGGGCCTTTAAGAGTTCTCATCGATTTCCCTTCTTCAAAAGGCCTTCTAAAAGCAAAAGCCAGACTAACTTCAATTTTACAAAGAAAAAATAACGAGCAATTCCAATAACTACTTAATCACTGATCAGTAGATCCATTAATTTTCTTCCACTTGAATTAACGCTGCTGTGAAAAATCCTGAGACCATGTGAAGGAGAAAATTCTTAAAACTATCCTAAGAAAAAAAATTCTAAGAAGAAGACTTCTAAAATTATCCTGAGAAGAAAATTTCGAAGACTATTGTAAGAAGATAAATCCTAAGACTATCCTAAGAAGAAAAATCCTAAAACTATCCTAAGAAGAAAAATCCTAAAACTATCCTAAGAAGAAAATGTCTAAAACTATCCTACAAAGAAAAATCCTTACATTATCCAAAGAAGAAAATTCCTACGACTATCTTAAGAAGAAAAATTCTAAGATGAAAAATCTGAAGACTATCCTAAGAAGAAAAATCCTAAAACTATCCTAAGAAGAAAAATCCTAAAACTATCCTAAGAAGAAAATGTCTAAAACTATCCTACAAAGAAAAATCCTTACATTATCCAAAGAAGAAAATTCCTACGACTATCTTAAGAAGAAAAATTCTAAGATGAAAAATCCGAAGACTATCCTAAGAAGAATATTCCTAATTCACTAAGATCAGATAAACCAAGCTCACTATAAGTATCAGTGCCCCCCAAAGGAGCAATACTTTCATTCTCAAAATCAGGAGCACAAGTAGCCAGAATTCGACCAACTGTTTCACCATAACAGTGCGCAATGCAGATTCTTCCATTACCCAAGTGTGCACAGAGAGTAATTGGTACCTCAGTGTTGTAGCTACTTTAGTCGTCGATCCTCGCCGAGCAACTGTGACGGAACGCCTGGAGGCACGATATGATGTATCATTGTGCATGCTCGATTCGCTGGTCGACCAGCGAAACTGTCTGCACTCGTCTGTTACGGATCTATACGTGTATTCGGCTTCGAGTCTCGTGTACTCACGTGTTGGTGTCGCCTGATCTCGCCTCGTGTGTCAGTAACAGTGTCAGAGTAAGCGTTACTCCGTTCATTCTGCCGTACACATTCATGTGGTACTCCCTATTCAAAGACGTCACCGTTCATAAATCAGTTTCACTCGCGCCGCCGTCGCTGCTCGCCCATTCTGTCTCTTCTTTCTCTTTCTTTTTTTTCTCTCTCTCTCTCTCTCTCTTTTTTCTCTTATCTACAAGCGTGCGAACACGACACCCAAGAGCAGTGTCTAACGAGAATCGCGTCTCTCTTCCCCTATTCTCTCCGTCGTTCAGAATCATTTCACGTCTCGGGGCACGCTCGATTAACGTTCGAGGAGTGTCGATCCGTCCGCCGTTTAACGATTTCGCCGACTCCCCCCTGTATACGGCTCGTTAACGATCGATAGGGAGCAGCAGGCATTAGGGTATAGCGTCGCGGCGAACGGAAAGTTAGGTGAGATCCGAACGAAAGCGAGCCCTTGTCCTAATTACACAACCAAGACCGCGACTGTCCGAGCCCAATAATGAATGATCGTTCTGTTTTAAGGTGCCCCACGAGGTATGTCTAGCACAGGTTCGCAAAAGAGTGCTCGAAAGACCCACCAGTAAGTCACCCTCGAATCTAACTATACAAAACACGATAATAATTTATAATTCTCTCTCTCTCTCTCTTTCTCTCTCTCTCTCTCTTTATATATATATATACATACAAACATGCATATACTATATAATATGTATATATATTCTTAAGATACTTATGCATATGTACATTGGTGATACTGTATACGATTGTTATACACCCATCTCTAGCGTGAACAAGAGACGACACACGTACAAGGATCGTCGAACGGTCCCTGGACCAAGGGGCGGCCATATTGAGAGGATACTGTTCGACCTCCCGACTTCTCTTGATTTCAGTTAATTTGCCCCGACTCTACACTAAGTACCAGACACACGTATTAACGGGTAAACGTCTCGTTTCCCCCTCTGTCAGCTCGGCGAACAGACCCGCGTTTTCTACTCTCCACGATCTCGCCGCGCCCCTCCCGACAGGTGTTTTTTTTTTTTTTTTGTGAAATCGGTCGTTCGGTGAATTTATGCCCGGAGGGAAAATCGGGGAGAGATAAGAAAGAACGTCTCTCGTGGAATGGAACGGATTTATCGTCTCCTTGCGGCTCGCCATTTTCCCCGTTCACCCTGCGATATCGTTATGAGAGGGGGTGGAGTGTGTAGCTGGACTGGGGGATGATTATTCGTGCAAAGGGAAATGAAGAATGTGGGGTAAGATTTTCTGAGAATCCTTCTGGTACTCGTACACTCGACTGCCTTAGTTCGATCTCCACAATTGAGGAGTTGAAATGGTAAACGATGGATAATAAGTGCCGGAGGGATGATAAATTATTCTCTTAGTGGAAAGGGGTGTAGATCCCGCGGCGGTAAACGATGCGAGTGCTGGAATAATTTATTTCTGGCGTTGGAAAGGAAATATACTGAATATTCTTGTACATATGAAGAAATCTTACGACTCATTTCTGAACCATTATTGCTCGAAGAATCGCCCTCTTTTCGGTCCTCTACGAAATTCCACCCCACCCTGCGCGTATCAAGAATAATTCGCAGACCCTCCATAGACGTGATGCATATCTTCTAGTAACCCAGTTCTACTTCGCCCTATTTCCAATTCTACTTCTCCCTGTTCACTGCTTACCCTAATCTCTTCCTCCCTGCGCCACCTGGCGCCTCCCCGTTTCTTTCTACCCGTGCACATTACTCGCGGAGCGATCCGAATATCGAGCAACGATCCCAAGTCGCAGCGAGATCGTCGAGAGCATCGGGAGCGATGCCATTCTCTCTTCTTCTACCGTTTGCCCGACTTCTGTCCAGTATCTAGAGAAGATGTTCGCTGGGCACGTACGCAAGTATCACAGTGTATGTATTTTGTCCGTGTGTTCGTCTTAATCGAAGCGAGGATATTGCACTCGACGAGCGTCGCGTGGACGTTCGAGCAGAATAACCACAAGTTTTGTCTGATACTTTAACACAGTCCAGTAAGAAACTGCATATACGTATGTATATACATTTTAGGGTGGCCCTTCTTTATACGTGTCGATTTTTCATTTCGTATTTCTTAGATTTCCCTGTAATGGTCCCTTTTCGTAAAAAGAGAATCCCTGGAAACGTTGATTGCAATCGGGCAACAGGAAAGCCTTAAAATTGCCTTAAATTTTGGAATTCATCAATGGTTTGGATTTAAAGTATTTCTCAAAAATGGTAAGCCGTATCGAAATTTTGTTCAAATAGTATTAACAGAGCAATCAATTTTCTACAATTACGGTATATATTATTTTTTCGTGCTTCCAACCATTTTTTAGATAATATCGTTTGAATATAGAGAAGTCCACCGTACATTTGGTACGAGGGTAGTACGAACCTCTCTATATTCAAGCGCAATTATCTGAAAAATGGTTTGTGGCACGAAAAAATTATATACACAGTAATTGCAGAAAATTTAATAGTCTTTTAATATGATTTGAACAAAATTTCGATACGGCTTACCATTTTCGAGAAATTCTTTAAATCCAAACGAATGATGAATTCTAAAAAAGCCTGGTCAGCACACTTTTCTCTTGTCCGATTGCGAACTTTCACCGGGATTATTTTTCTCCGAAATAAGACCATACTAGGGGTGAGAGCGAAAGAAATCGAATGTTGAGAAATAAGAGCCACCCTAATATACATGTCCGTAGGCCAAGTTCGCCAGCTTGCGTCGAATGGTGTCCGCGGTCCTTTAGATTGTGCCCGCCCGTTCGGGGTTTGTAATCGAGTCCCGAGTGTTTCCCAGTTAAACCGCGAACGATCTGAAATGGGAATGAAAGAAACACAAGTATAGGGACGGGGTTTAAAGCGAGCCCAGTGGGCGCGGAGGGTGCGCAGGGGGCGGGGACGGCGGGGTTTATGGGAGCAGAAAGAGGGATGAAATTTATAAAAGTGTTCCTCGTCGAAGGACATTTATCATTGGACGTCCTCGTTCCCTGTAAAAACATCCATCGGCGCGCGATCTAATCCCAGGAGACAATAAATTACCGCGGCTCTTTATTCCCTGGCATCTTTGTCCTCTCCGCTGACGCGGATATATACGTTGCGTCTATCCGTCGAGGGGTGGAATGTTTGCGCACGGTATTCAAAACAGCCTCCCTAGATGGGAATCGATGCAAACACCCATGCTCTCACTTTCCCATTATCTTTGTGTAAATTCATGCGGGACCATTTTTGGGAAACGATCCTCCCTCGCAAGAAACACTGTCAAAATATCTATCCGAGGGCGGATTTGAAGATTTGACGCCCTTTTCGCGAAATATCATAAAATGTTTTAATTTAAAAGAGTCGAGATAGTCCCAAAAAGGAAAAAAGTTTTCAAAGTTGTTGTTTTTACAGTTGTCTCAAGCATCTGTGTTTAAACCTTTTCCAATTTCTTTCGCTCAAAATTTGTCACGCTCCAAAATTTTCTATATCCAAAACCGCCCCTGTATTCATCGCTGGCTTTCTTCTCCCTGAAATATATTAACCACAACGATCTAAGAGACACATGTTTATTTATCTTCACCGAATCTCAATTTTAAGCAGTGGAATAATCCTAAAAGTTGATACATCTGTATTTCCTTTCCTATTTCAAAGTCCCCATTCGACTTGAGCCATCCAAATTTCACCCGCAAAGTCACCAACCTTAGATACCCAAAACGTCCTTTCTTTAAACCTCCAACCAAAGAAGACACAAAATATAAACTGCCCTCGAGAAACACCTACAGTCTAAGATTACAAACCCCCGTGTCCAAAACGGGGCGATTACCCCCGACCACCCTCAATTATCCCCGATGAGTATCGCCAGATAAGTCCGAGTAGCCCTTGAGCGAAGGACGACAAGCCGAGCGAGGGTGACGAGACGCGTGGTGTCGAGAATCGTTTCAAGCACGTCTATCGGATGACTGTGCGTTGTTTCTTCTCACCCTCGGTGGTTGGTTGCTCCTGCCCACGCTTGCCCCTGACGCTGGTAGGTTCGTGGCCTAACCGAGTGGCTCGGCGACGCTTAATTAAGCGACCTTGTCGAGCACGGACCAAGGAACGTGGGAAAAAACCTGTGTCGAACGACCGTCGACGATGTTTCGTGGGTGAGAACTTCGGAGCGGGGGTGTCGAGGACTTTTTGGTGGCCGCGCCATGGGAGACATTTTGCAGGAGCGTTAACAAGGTCCCTGAATTGAGAGGCAGAGGGAACGGTACCCGGCCGTTGGCTGCCCCGTGGCTCAAGTTTTACTCGCTGCTGAGATCGATATAACTCGGAGGCGTGGAAGTTCGGGAATTGGATCGGTTCGTTGGTAATTCCTCGCCAAATTGCTCGCGAGGGTCTCGTTTTTTTTTTTTTGCGAGCAGCTAACGCCTCGCCAAAGTCCTCGATAGCCCATTGGAAAACTCAACCACCAAGGCACTATATTCGTGTACACTCTCACTGTGAATACTCTACACACTTTTTAATTCATTAGCGTATTTATCCCCGAAACCTGCCAGGACCACTGTGGAGCGAACGAAAGCAGCATCTGTGAAACAGCATCCATGATATCTAGCATTGCGATGAACGACTAATACCCTCCCATAGCCGCCCTCCCCCCTTCTACCGTGCCACCTAGAAACTGTGGAAACCGACTTCACCTCACGATAGAACGAGCACGAGCCATTAGCAAATAGTTCCCCCTGGATCTTCTCTTTGCATCCACTTGGCCCCCCACTCAACTCGCTCCCAGCACTGAAATATCCAACTAGTCGCATCCTAGATTAAGCACAGCTCGATACTTTATCAGACAGAGGATTCCACCTCTGAACACTCGCGGCGATCGATGAAAATCGTCGCCTCTGCACATCGACACACACACATATACACACTGCTCATTTGCATGGTGGCATGAGTTCGCCGGTGGAAAAGGTTCCTTCGAGGGCCACGACTTGGTATCGCGTCCAGCTTCTATCCAGCTAGCCCTCTACTAGCCGCTGTGTGCCTGCCACGCTGTGTTTGCTTTGTGTTACTTGTTGGCCTGCGAGCAACAGCTTTTCTGTAGCATGATAGCGGGAAGAATAGCACTCTGAGTGGCGCGGGATTCTGGGGAATCGTCGAGCGATGAGGAAAATGACTACTTGTCGAGGCGATTTTACGATTAGTGTCTTGTTTTGTTTTTTATTAAGAAAAGAAAACTTGACGAAGAATTTGAGTAGCTACCATTTTTCTAAAAATCAATTCTTTCAAAATCGACGCTAACAAGTAATAAAGGGTAATCTTAAGAATATTCGTGCAGAATTTTATTCAAATCGGTCGAGTAATCTCTGAGATATTGCACCGCAAATTCGGTAACTATGAAGAGGCCTTGGGAGGAGGGGCTGCTATACCCCATTTCTTAAGATATCAAATTTATTTTATCAAGAGAATCCAGCATAATTTATACGCAACAAGGTGTACATCTTGATTTTTGAATATGACGTTTCCTTGTATGAAAAAAAAATCATAAAGCTGGCCATATTTTCCGACCTGTCAGGGGTATACCCCTTAACTTCGTGTACGCTCGGGTGATACTTACTCCGGGTGCTTTCTGGAGAAGATCGACCCGAGAGCACGCCGAAAGTGTGCACGAACGCGACGACGCCACTCAGAGTGATAGCGCGCCCAGCGGGAAGAGTCGCCCTCTGTTGCAGGAGAGTATCTCGACGGCGAATCTTTCTGCAGGGAGATCGGCCCAAGACCCCAGCCGTTAGGGACGGGAACGGCTGAATTAGGTTGACGGCCGGTGATAGCTAGGTCGATAGATTAGAATCGATCCAAGCCCATTGTTCCGCGGTGAATGACAGCCGATCGTTTCGCTTGATGCACACAGAAACACCACTATGGCTGCTTCTCCAAATAGCGCCGATAAAGAACGAACGGGACCTGGTGGTCCTGTTCCTCCTCACCTTCCGGGACATCACTGCCCTGAAGCAGCCGATCGAGGCGGACGACACCAAGGGTGGCCTCTCCAAGTTCGCCAAGCTCGCCAGATCGGTCACCAGGTCCAGATCCGTTCTCGTCTCACAGTTCAGCTCCCATCTGCCCGCCCTCAAGGATTCCGTGGTGCCCACCACCGGAAAACAGTCCCACTTAGCTCACGTAAGTTCGACGGGTTATCGCTTTCAGGTGTCACTAGTCAACACGTTTTCTGTCCCTTCACACTCTTTCAAACGTGGATCGTTGAATAATGACAGTGTGTTATTCGAAGTTTGGGAATCCGAAATTGTAATTGCAAGTGGGTGGATCATTGATGATCCCTAGGCAACGTGTTCTTCACTTCAAGTTGAAACCAGGCGATTGGAGCAGACAAATCTTTTATTTGCTCCGCTCCGACATCAAAATACTTGCTCCAGCTCCGCTCCTGTTCCGCTCCAACTGCTTTTTTTTTAAATAATCATTCTTTTAATACTTTCAAATAGTTCAATTCTTCAATTGCAACAAACCCCATCTTTCTAGCTTTTCATTTTCAAATAGAAAAAAATTCATAAATTCATTAATTTTCGCGTAGAGAAAGCAGTACATATTTATTAAAAAGATTTCATTCATCTGCTCTTATAAAATGAAAGAAAATTTAAATAATAAAAAATATTGGAGTTTTCGGTTTTCCTCCGCTCCTAGTCCGGGCAAAACCCCATTGCTCCACTGCTCCGCAGTCCAGCTCCAACGCTCTGGTTGAAACTCTAAAGACCTCGTTCACATTACACAAGCTTGTATTCCGATGCAAGTAAAGTTGAATATGAACTGAACTGTCACGGGACTGAAACGTGTAGGTACGTTGCGATTTAAGGGGTGTTCTCGTCGAGGGCAGGCTGGTTGCTCTAAATCTGGAGCTGTGCGTGGCAGATAAATTCGTTTCGCGTGAATTCCAGCGGGATGTAGGCCCCGTCGAATTTGTTCGCGAGATATTTGGCACGTTTAGCTGAAACCAGCGAGGGATTTGCGTTTGTGCATTCCAGAGATTGCTGGATTATCAGCGATGTTGGTATTCGTTGGGCGGTTGGTAGATTTAAACGAAGGCAGCCAGTGGCTTCGATGGGAATAATTGGGGTTGTAAATGTTCGTGATCGATATCCTGTTCAGATGATGTCCTTAAGCGGCGACGTGATGCCGCAGTACAGGCAAGAGGCGCCCAAGACACCGCCGCACATTTTGTTACATTACTGCGCGTTCAAGGCAATCTGGGATTGGATCATTTTGTGTTTGACCTTTTACACGGCCATCATGGTGCCCTACAACGTCGCCTTCAAGAACAAGACCAGCGAGGACGTCTCTCTGCTGGTCGTCGACAGCATCGTCGACGTCATATTCTTCATAGACATCGTCCTCAACTTTCACACGACCTTCGTCGGGCCTGGCGGTGAAGTGGTGTCCGACCCGAAGGTAATAAACGAGCGACAAACTGTTAAGCAGGTGTCGAATGAAACTGTTGAAATTTTCAATTAATTATGAAATACCTGTGATTCTATGACTATTATCTAAACTGTTACAAAATGCAGTGTATTAACTCAAACTTTTATTCCATACATTTCTCTGTAAATAAGAAGCTTTTCTTTTCTTGAGAGTAGAAAAGAGTTCTAGCTGAACAGAAACGTTTCTTCTGCTCTGAAAAGAGTTAAAATCGTGACAAGCAGATTTCCTGAGAAATTGCAGCTCGTCATTAAGGGATTATAACTAGTCAGGCGGCCGAAAAGAGGCGAATATTTGTGAATTTTGTTTAAAAAACGGAAGTATATATTTTTATAAAACTTTTTGCACTTAAAACAGCAACATTTAAAGAACATTTGGTAATTTTTTCGTAGAAAAATATTTACGTTTATAATAAAGTATTTAAGGTTGAAGTCCTGATTTTTTCGCCAGATGTTTGCACGAAAAAATCAGAATTTCAAGTTTAAATAGCCCCCATTTTGGTTTAAATTAATATTTCGGAAATTCTCTCCGTTAATCAGAGGATACATTAATATACTAATTAATTTTTTTGTTTTTTGATTTTAGATAAATTTTTAAAAAGGCTTCTTATATGTCGTTGTTACTTAATTATAAACGTAAATATTCTTCCGAAAAAATTACCAAATGTTCTTTAAACGTTGCTCTTTTAAGTGCAAAGAGTTTTGTACAAATATATGCTTCCGCTTTTTCAAAAAAATATCGCAAACCTTCGCCTCTTTTCGGCCGCCTGACTAGGTATAATCCCTCAAGTGATGACGTCATCCCAAGCAGACAGCTGAGCAGATTAGTTGACCTCTGATTGCAGGTGATCAGGATGAACTACCTAAAATCCTGGTTCATTATCGACCTCCTCAGCTGCCTCCCCTACGACGTGTTCAACGCGTTCGACCACGACGAGGACGGCATAGGGAGCCTGTTCTCCGCCCTGAAGGTTGTCCGTCTGCTTCGCCTGGGCCGCGTGGTTCGCAAGCTAGACCGGTATCTGGAGTATGGAGCCGCGATGCTCATTCTTCTCCTCTGTTTCTACATGTTGGTTGCTCACTGGCTGGCCTGTGTCTGGTACGTCACTTTAAGGTGATTTTACCCTGCCCACACACAGAGAAAAGGTAACACAGCTGCGGCAGGATTGACGGCTACCCTCGACGTCATCACATCTACCAACGTAACGTCCCGTCCGACCGCGCACAGATCCACACACACAGACACGTACACATGGGAACGCGCGGTGCCGCATGAGCAGCTCTCCGCCCTCCTTCTCATCGGGGATGAAAGATACTCGGACCTCCCTTTTTATTTAATCGATACACCGGGTCAAACACACCCGTGCCCATTGGAAACTAATCCAACGGCGTGCCACAGATCGAAAGGAGTTTAAAAAACCGCTCCGATGATCCCCGATACGAACGAGCCTGCTACCTGCCTTTAGACAGCTTCCGGTTACCTAGCGAACGCAGCACGATGGCCGATAAATAATCTAGAGTGAAGCCGCGTATCCCCAAGCGCCAGGGGAGACGTTGCATCCGAGGGCTCGCCTCGTCCTTTCACCGAGCTTCTTAATTATTTTCGCTTCTTCCACCCGGCGCGGCAGGAATGAAGCACCCGCTTGAA
Source organism: Andrena bicolor (assembly GCA_960531205.1). Taxonomy (NCBI): domain Eukaryota; kingdom Metazoa; phylum Arthropoda; class Insecta; order Hymenoptera; family Andrenidae; genus Andrena; species Andrena bicolor. The sequence goes on along the minus strand of OY482664.1, from coordinate 50,844,333 downwards.
ATTAACGCTAGCTCCGAGGGGGACAAAAAGTTCCCCCGAGAGCGAGAAGAAGATAAATCCCCCGACAGAACACGCTCAAGCCCCCACTCGTCCCGTCCCGGCAACGGGCGTTCCTTCTTCGAACGCTCGGTGGAACGTAATAACGCGGACCCCACGCCTTTCCCTCGAACGCTATTATTTTAAGTTGGCAAACCTCCTCGTTCTCAAAGGAGCCATGCTTCGAGTGTTTGACTGCGATCCCTTTCCCGACCGGCCACGGGGCGGAGAGCCTTACCTCCGGGGATCCAAGGAGTGGTATGCTAGAGGAACGGAAAAGAAGGGCTAGCCTGTTAACTGGGGGGAGGACGAATCCACTTGCAAGTATCTTCGTGTTAGTAGACCGTCGTGAACGTGATAGGTAATTGGCGAAAGCACCCAGTTAACAGACAGCCCCGAAGGGGATAGCAGTCGAGAAGAGAGAGAACGGTGGGGAAGCTTAACAATTAGCGATTAGCGAACAGAGAAAGCATGCCACGTGACTTTCCTTCACCGCGATCGCCCTTCATCCTCCGACTCTCGTGGCTGTGCGTGCCCCATGCGTTCTACGCGAGTAAGAGGTGTCGTTGCGTTGAAGGTACTCGATAGGAAGATCGGACGCCGACAACGGGGTTCAGTACTCCTGGCTGTGGAAGCTGGCGAACGTCACCCAGTCGCCGTACAGTTACCTATGGACCAACACCAGCACCGCGCCCGAGCTGATCGCGGGCCCGTCGAGGAGGACCATGTACGTCACCGCGCTGTACTTCACCATGACCTGCATGACCTCCGTCGGCTTCGGCAACGTCGCCGCTGAGACCGATAACGAGAAGATCTTCACCATCTGCATGATGATCATCGCCGGTACGATACGCTTAGACGCCTACCATTGTGCTCCACTAGCGATGGAACCTATAAAGGATTCCATCGTCTGTCTATACAGCTCTACTGTACGCCACGATCTTCGGCCACGTCACCACCATCATCCAGCAAATGACATCCGCCACCGCCAAGTACCACGACATGCTGAACAACGTGAGGGAGTTCATGAAGCTGCACGAGGTGCCGAAAGCGCTCAGCGAGAGGGTCATGGACTACGTCGTTAGCACCTGGGCGATGACCAAAGGCCTGGACACCGACAAAGTGCTCAACTACTGCCCCAAGGACATGAAGGCCGACATCTGCGTTCACCTGAACAGGAAGGTCTTCAACGAGCACCCAGCGTTCAGGCAAGAAGCTTTCCATTCCAGAATACAGCGTTTAAACTGTAGCCCCTGAATTTCAATGATCTCCTCGCATCAGCACCAATAACGCAAATGCTCAGACTCCCCAGAATGAAAGCTAGCTTATTAGAGATCCCTGGCAAGGGGATGCTTCTCCCGAGATAAACGCCGTTTGGTTCTCCAGGTTGGCCTCGGACGGTTGCCTGCGCGCGTTGGCGATGCACTTCACTATGTCGCACAGCGCTCCCGGCGATTTGCTGTATCACACGGGCGAGTCGATCGACTCCCTGTGCTTCATCGTGACCGGAAGCCTGGAGGTGATCCAGGACGATGAGGTGGTGGCGATCCTGGGCAAGGGCGACGTGTTCGGGGACAGCTTCTGGACGAACCCGTCCGTCGGGCAAAGCGCTGCCAACGTTCGAGCCCTGACCTACTGCGATCTTCACACCATCAAGCGGGACCGGTTGCTGGAGGTCCTGGATTTTTATCAGGCCTTCGCCAACTCGTTCGCCAGGAACCTCGTCCTAACGTACAACCTGAGCCATCGGGTGAGTGACTATCTTTTGAACGCTCGCTCTGTCTTTTCTGTGTACCATAGTCGATGTCTTCTGGTTCTTTGTGTCGTCCGTCTGTCGCCGTGGAGATACCTACCTGTTTCGTGTAGATGAGTTTCATAGAGATTACAGTATATCACTGATTAGACAGTGCGCAAGATATAGTTGGCGCAAAATTGAATGGCGATTCAGGGTCACTGAAGCCTGCCCCCCCCCCCCCCCCCCCCCACCCCAGAGGCCGGCCCCGCGCTTTAAGGGGTTATACCTAATCAGGCGGCCGAAAGGTGGCCAATGTTTGTGAATTTCTTTTGAAAAAGTGGAATCATATATTTTTACAAAACTTTTTGCACATTAAAAAACAACATTTAAAGAACATTTAGTAATTTTTTCGTACTAAAATATTTATTATAAACGTAAATATTTTTCTACGAAAAAACTACCAAATGTTCTTTAAATGTTGCTCTTTTAAGTGCAAAAAGTTCTGTAAAAATATATGCTTTCCGCTTTTTCACAAAAATTCATAAACATTCGCCTCTTTTCGGCCGCCTGACTAGGTATAAACCCTTAAAAGGTCCCGCGGTCTACGAAAAGCTCGTCATAAATTTTCCGGGGTCCTACGCATAGATATCTATTATTACAAAATTTCCTGAAAAGGCCCCGCGGCCCACGAAAAACTCGTCGTAAATTTTTACATAAAGAATGCGTCTTTTTGGTCCGGCACAATTTTGTAATCCGGCCCCGCAAAAGTTCACGCCGACCCTGCACTTTACTATGGAATAAAGGTGGACACTTTGTGCGGAGTAGTTTGTGGTGACCTTGAGTGATCCAATTAGTTCTGTTCCTATTGTAGTACGGTACCTACTTAGTGTCTGTTAATGAGATGGGTGAGAAACAGAGGGACACTGGCTAAGGTTTCAGTTGTTTATTGAACTATCAACGCATCGAATAGAAGTGCAGTGTTCCGTTCCCTTTGGTTTCTGTTGTCAGGACGAACAGAGTCGCAAGCGCGACGGTTCATACGCGCGTCACACACACACAGTCTTATATAACAATAGTAGTTCATACTGTTGTACAACGTTTGTCGATAGAATTCCCCATCAGCGTTATCGAGCGACGCCGATTAAAAATGATTGATGACTCACCAGGCACTAGATAATAGGCATTCAAAAGACACAGCAGCTCGCATGGATACTCCCTTTATTCTTCTTTTACGTATCACGAAAATGGTGTTCGTAGGTAGCGTACGAGACATAAGAAAATTGTATAACATCAGACGATCGCGGGAATGAGTTTAGCACGAGAGAGATCAGGCCGTTACAGGGACGTCTTATTTCCTTTTTCATTCTTAAAGTTTGAACAATAGCGAGTAGAAACGAACGTGTAGAAGCTTAGAAAACGCGGCCGCACGTGCGCACGCAGGGATAGACTTTCGTGTCACGGAACTCGTTTCGATAGTGTACTGACCCTTTCAGCGCGAGCTACGAAATAACAACAGCGATAGTTATTATTTTTCCTTCACTGCGTTACCAGATGTCGTTTTACAATGATCCTTTGTTTCTAAGAAGCCGTTACATTTTAAGCTGCCCGACAGAGACTAGAGTATGTACCCTGGTACCAGCAAATCTCATGCGTACCTTTAATATCACAATTATTCCTTCTCCTCCCTGATTCCGTCACTGTGCATCTTGTACCCAGACATCTCCAGCATAATTTTAGAGGTAGGATCCTGGTCCAGAATCGATTTCGCTTCTGGCGCATCCTCCGGGTCCGGCAGAGGGCCCACGCCCCACACCTCGCAGTGTTTGATCTTAAAGTTCTCCTTGCCACTGAGTTGCACGTAGTTCTGGAACGTCGTACATGATATGCTTGATATGCCGGCTCCGTATTCGCAGTCCAGCCACAGTCCAGGATAGTTGAGCTGCCCCCCCATGAGCAAGCCGTTAGGCATAGTCTGTTGATGAAGGTTCAAGTACTGATAGTGGCTGTTGTAGCCTGTGGCGGAGAACGTCAGTATCTCCGGATCCAGCTTGAACAGAAAGGAAGTTTGATTTCCTATGAAGTTCGGCCCGATCGCCCAGCTGTCCGAAGCGAAACCACCGAACACGTGGTCGTCGGTGTCCTGAAGTATCATGATAGTAGATCCTTGCATCGTAATTCTTCCTAGCATAGTGGAGAAGGACTCGCCGTGCACTTGGCTCGAGAACAAGAATCTCCATTCGTTGCGAAGCTCGTGGGGCAAGCTCAGATTCAAGAACAGAACGTCGCCCAGTCCCAGGATACTTGGGAAGTGCGGTATGTTCTCCAGTCCCCTGCAGACGGGCAGCAGGTTCAAATCGTTTATTCTACTGCTCGTGTTCTTGTCCCCTTTCTTCTGCGAGACCAAGAAAAGGCACTGGAAGACGTGCGACTGGATCATTTTGAACGTAGCGGCTGCGGCGAACCAGTTCTCTATCTGATTGCTATTCAACGAGTCACCATACTTCACGATATCTTCGCACAAGCTTCTGGAGCGCATGCCTATGCGTCTGGTGTTGACGGTGCAGCCGATGCTGCTCCAGGTCGAGTAGTGCGAGTTGCCGGAGTTCTTCTGCAGCCTCAAGTACGAGTTTATCGTGGCTTGAACGTATTGGAGGAACGTCGCTGTGGGTATCTCGTGCTTCTGTTCCTCTTCGGAGAAACCGTCGAAGATCAGGCTTGTTCTCTCTTCGGGACTGCCGCGCACAGCGAACACGTAGAGCCTGCCAAAGTTCTCTCCGTTTACAGCGGAGACCCTTTTCCCAGGTTCGTGGCAGAGGAACCTTACTACGAATTGCAGTAGCACGTCGTCCAAGTGAGTCGACCAGTGCTTAAAAATATCCTCGCGTTTTATGGAGCCAGAGCTTCTGGACATGGACTTGAACAGATTCTCCACCAAGGTCAGCTCGTCCGCGGAGAGAATATTCGCGGACGAAGCGGAACGGCTCGAAATATGACCCATCTGAAACAAGTTCGTCGTCATATAACAAAAGCTGTTTACTCTGTGGCTCGTCTGACCAGCCAACACTAAATCTACTTGCGCCGAACGTTTCCTTCCCAAATCGAAAATAAACCTTCCGACCTCTCGCAGCAATTCTACTCGCACTCAATCGCAACTGAATAATAACTGAATAATTGAAGAAACAGGTGGCACCAAACTTTTCGAACGCCAGGAGTTGTGTCCCCAGCAATCCATACACCTATTAGCTGTCCGGCTATAAATGACTTCAGCGAAGAACGAACCACGGCCTGATCGCATCCAAAATCCGCCGCGACGCATCCGAGACGACGTTCTGCGACGGGACGGTCCGAAACCTTTCCCGATCCGACGCGATAAATAAAATATTTTTAGGTTAGTCGGGGTGCGAGGCGGTCTGCTACGCGCGCGCCTATCGACTGCAACCCAGGCGCACGCGCGACTCCCGAGCGCGAGTGTACACTGGCGTACAGGCGTTCACCCCCTATCGCGGTCTTTTCATCCGGGGGAAAAAACGAAACAATAGAGAAAGCGACGTTTTTCCGGCGTTGAACGCTCAACTACCGAAAAAGATTTTTATCGACGCTCCTACAGTACTCGCCGCTGCACAGTATTCTCAGCAAACAATGCCCCAGTGCATTAAATCGCCGAGATCCATCTCGTTCCCAGATACCATTAATGAAAAGGGAATCTCGTAGCAGAGAAAGTAGTTGAGTTTCGTATTTCGAGGTAGCAATATTGAATGTCATTCCGGTGGCATCGCGCAAGGCTCTTTAACGCGGAGAGTAGCCACCCTCGACGGGTAGAGTAGGGTTGCCGGTAGTGGTGGAGAACTAGCGATGAGAACAATTATTTGTAATAATATTACAAATTAAATTTGGAATTCTGAATTTCAGCTGTTATTATTTTTCAATTGACTAACTTACGATTTTCAATACCGATAATTATCGATAGTGAAAATAAGCTATCTATAGTTTTCGACAGTGAGAACCATCGATAGTTTTCCACCACTAGTTGCCGGCTGTACTATAATATATGGTATTGCACTATATTTTTTTCTAGTGTATTATGGTACTATTAGCAAAAGATACAGTAAGTAAAACTACTATATTTCCAATATATCGATGAAATTCTACAATTTTTAGTTATTCTCCTTTCCTACAGCAACGTCAATACACTTTAATTTGCGAATTTAAAATTTGATCTTCTGAACGCGACTTAAAAATAGTGTTTATGATCTGTTTGTCAAAATTTATATAAAATAATTTGATAATTTCTCGGGGTTCCCGCCACTTGAGCTTTTACAGAGATGATTTTTTCTGTAATAAATATAAAATGACAGCAGAGTTGGGTGCCTTGAGAATAAATTTTGATTAATAATTTATTAATGGTTATTAGTAAAGTACTATATTTTCCCGAATGAAAGTTGGCAATTTCATTTCAAGACCGGCCGTTGAGGAACCCTTGCGATCACATTCGTAATTCTCACTTCATTTTACACTTCATCCCAGCCGATAAATTATTCTCATTTCCTTTCGATATAGGTTGAGGCTGGCGTATCGGACCTGGCTTCGCGATACATTTCACGATTACGTATAATATCGACAATGTAGGTAATTATTATCGATGCTTAATAACCAACCCGAATAATCCCCACCCGCGCAGAGGACGGGGGAGCCGATAAAGGGTCCACTGTGCGGCACGCTTTAATAACAGCAAAGAGAAAACTCGAGCGCCTATATGATTATTCCAAGCTGCGTAAATAAACCGAGCTCGCTTGTTTACAATTTCGCCGTGCCCGGTCGATCTGACTAATTCATCGCGATTTAAATGCGTGCCCACAACAAGTGGCCGTGCGTTATGATTAATCAGTGATTGATTAAATGAATGGTACCGTTGATTAATGCTCGCTACGAGCGTACGAGGGCAGAGGACCGCGGATGTAATCGGACTGACCCATTTTGTGCAGCTCATATTCCGGAAGGTGGCGGACGTCCGTCGAGAAAAAGAGCTGGCGGAGAGGAGGAAGAACGAGCCTCAGCTGGATCAGGCGCAAGATCACCTGGTGCGCAAAATTTTCTCGAGGTAGGGACAGATTTGTTGCCATCCATTTCGAATGGATACCATCGAGAATCCATTCCGTCCACCAACCGCCTATTCTCTCAATGGTCCTTCATCTGTCCGCGCTGGGATGAAATCGGGCCGCGATTCTTTCGCCTAGTGGGCTCGTATACGGGAGAAATCGCGGATAAATTTATCTTCGGCTCCGAGCTTCTATAAAACCCGCGACCATCGAAGCGTCGCTTCAACGGGAGCGCCGTATGTCTGACCCATGCCGTCTGCAACTACTCGCGATGATATAGGAATACGAGTCTCGCGGTAGATTCAAGCATCGGCGGTCGAGTTGCAATCGGAGCTGGGCATTGTTCAAATAATCTTTTATAAGAGTAAATATTTGTTAAGAATTTACACGCGGGACACGGGTCAGCGTTCAGTCTAACAGAGAAAAAAAAGGAGGGTGGGTTGTAGCGGGAGATGAAGGACTTTGAGCGAAGCCTTGCAGGTTCCATCTCTGGGACCGAATTGTACCTTCTGCGCGCGCGTATTCCTGCCTTCTGTGGCGTTGTTGGTCCTTCAGCTTATTACTCGACAATTCTTTTCTAAAATAGAACACAGAGATCTTTGTTTAATCTTCCTTATTCAGAAATCAGCGCTAAACTTTTGTATCACCGCGCCGCATCTTCCAACCCCCCCCCCCCCCCCTCTTCATACTCATCTTCGATCGCCAACCACACTTTCGATCGATTCTCTCACTCTCATGTCGACCCAGGACTCTACTAATTCTCCTGTTTAAAAGAGAACCTAGCTTCAGCCAGGGAAAAAGGAGGCTGTCGCGCAGATGGCGCAGGAGTACGCGCGCGCAAGCCTAATCAGGACGGGATTCAAGCGCGATTGCTAATCACTAAGTGACTGATAAGTACGGGAACGGTGGTGAATAATGGAAAGCAAGAGCGTGTGCGAGTCAGAGCGAGAGGGAGAGAGCGAGAGGGAGAGAGATAGTGAGAGAGGGAGAGAGAGAGAAAATGGGAGAGCGAGAGAGAGAGAGAGAGAGAGAGGGCGGAGAGCGTGTCGTCAGTCGTCAGCGGGCGATCACGTTTGATTAGTATCCTATCGTGTATCTCTGTGGTAAATTGTTGTTGATTGTTGATCCGTTGCTTGGCTGGCCTGTTGTCCGAAAAGGTTCAAGACCGACGGGGATGCCCAGATCGGCGTGACCAGGGCCGCAAACGGACGGTCCCAGCAGGATTCCGACGAGGAGCTCACCGTGAACGTCCTGCCGCCCTGGCCCAGTTTTAGGCAATTTCATTTCTTACGTATTTATTTATTCTTCTTCATTCTTTTTTATTGCCATCTTTGCTACTTCTTACGTACACAGATTGATTGATTGATTGATTGATTGATTGGTTGATTGATTGATTGATTATCGATTAATTCATTGCCATATATTGATTGATTCGATTATTGATTCTTCTTATCCTCATTATGATTATATTCTGAACCATCGTTATTTATTATTGTTGTATACCGTTTATATTATTATTACTATCCGCTGTGATATTTTTCTCTCTTCCACATCAACATCTATTATTATATATAATATACACACGATCGTTATTATCACTATGTATATATTATATAATGTTATGTGTATATTAGCAGACGCGTCGAGGTCGCCTATTTAGATGCGTGACTTTTTTCGGCCGAAAGATTGAGAGAGAGAGAGAGAGAGAGATCTTGTAGATAAATCGAGAAGTTTTGCCGCCCGGCTTGTGCGTCGATCGCCGGTAAAGAGCGGCCCGTTTACGGCCAACGATCGAACGTCGACGATGGCGGTCACGATGGACGGTGGAATATTTTTCTTCCTACTTCTTTTTATCTTAATTTTTTTTTTTTTTTTGGGAAACCCACCAGCACGCTCGCGGCAGTTTTTCTCGCTCGTTTCATCCTTTGACGCGCGCATCCGAGAAGCGACGATCTATCTAAACGCATCTCCAGATGAGATCGCCACGATCGAAGAGGGTATCACGGATGTGCAATCGCTGTACACACGCTTCAAAGAGAAACTGATATACTATATTCTCACAGCACGTCTACGATAATTGCCTGGACGAATCGAGCGTCGATTAGCCGCGAGTCGAGTCCCGTTCGCAGTGAATAACAGCGATGACCATTTTATTGCATCAGAAATTCTCAGTGGCGGATTTAAGGCAGAAGGCCTTCGGGGCCCATCTTCAAAAAAAAAAAAATAGAAAGAAATGATTTTATCAGAACACGATATTTTCCTTCTTGTTTTCCATAATTTTCGTAGGTACCACACGCGCGTAAATTTATTTTTAATTCTATTATGTCTACAGGGTGGCCCAGAACGTTTGCCACCTGGACATTTCCTCTTAATCCGCCACTGAAAATTAGGATTTATACAAAAAAACCGGTTTTCAAATTTTACAAACTTTCAGAAATCGACAGATCCTACTGAAAATTGCAAAAGCTAACTCATGAATTACGTGAAAACTCCCCAATCGCAAACTTTCGAATATATTCGGCCACTTTCTTTCGTGCCCTCGTTTTCTCTCGATCGAAGAAATGAAGATCCGTGGAGCTCGATTCGCCCAGGACCTCGTGTCTCATCCCGAGACGCGTACACATCACCCCGGTGCCATTACAATCTTTGCCATATCTCTGGCGATCACTGCAGTTCTGACGAATGCTAGAGTGCTGTAAGATATACGGCTTTAGAGGGTTATGCGCATCTTTCTCCCACCATATATATACATATATATATATATATACTTTTAGTGGAACCAGGATTGTATAGAGCGAACACGAGGGCTCCGTATCTCTTTCGTTTAATCTTTAATCCATCATTAGCCCCGATGTGGATTGCGATCGAGGCGATCGGTAGGATAAGCTGTACTGTTCACTCACGACGAAACAGCACAGCAGCCGTGGAGCGAGCATCCCTTTTGTATTATCGATATTGGAACAGGTGGCACACGGTCGCAGCCAATTTCGAAAGCTCGCCGACGCGAAAGAAGTACCAGAGCCCTCATTGCGCCTGGAGCATCCGATCCTTTTACGATTTTATGCAACGCCGAATGCATGTGACGTACACACTCTAGGATTCAACTTTCTCTGTCACCTGTACTTATATATATATGCATATCTTTATACATATATACATACAATATACGTATATATATACTGGTGCCAAGTAGCTGCTTGAGCAACTGCCAGATTGCCGGGGAATCGTCGCGGGAACGATAACTCACGTTTTTTTTTATTTTCTTTATTTCTTTGAGTAATAAAGACGATTAATAAATAGTAACGGAAGCGTCGTTCGTTGGACGAGTGTTCGAAGGTTTTAGAAAGAGCTTTAGGAACCTCGATCGTGGCATGTTAAATGCATGATAGATTCTTAGAATGTCCCCTTAGATATTAACGATTTGCGATAGAATCGAGGGAGGAACGATGTAGTTGAAAATTCTCGGGTATCCAGCCAAATGTATTTGCAACGCCCCTCCTTTCTTTGAATAAACATGGATCTACCGATCGAATTATATTATCGGTGTTCGAACGGCATTCCGAAAGTTGCTCAGGCAGCTCGTTACCATTACAACTGTATCATCAAACGTTGCGTCGATGAACCCCAATCGTGGCCAGACCGATCGATGGTGAACGAAGAGGATCGAGTGAATTCCATTCTTGGCTCGTTTCACCTAAATTCAGTGTACTGGGTGTTCTTTCTTTTGGGGATATTTATTTATTTATTCAATTATTCTAGCTTCCGGATCAAAGAGTAAACGAGCAGAATTAATCTCCCGCACACTTTACATTTCTTAGCTACTAAACCTACTTAACACTTCACTTCCTCCTGTACTTCACTTACTTTACATTTCCTCGTTCGTTAAAAGGGAGTAATAGCTTGGCATAAAAGTTCCCCCAAGTTTTACGGCCGCACCGGCGCCAGAAATTACAGGAAGACTGAGCGCCAGTCGTGTCCAGATATTCGCGCGTCTGACCATATACGATCCTCCATCACTTACGCTGCATTTCTCCTTAATTTTACAATTCAGACTTTCTCTTGCATTTCTTGCTACATCTTCTTATAGCTCTTAATCCACACACCACCCTTAAAAGCGTTTCAAATAAAAATTCCTTTTCTCTCACATAAATTCACGAACAATTCTATTCAAGGCTCTCACCCTCGACCTCCATCGTCTCAGCAGTAGCTTCAATCTACATCTACACTTTCAGTAGCAGTGTCACCGGAACCAGAGTTGGATATTATATGAATTTTTTATTCAAATTATCTCAAATAAGAATTGCGAGTAAATCGTAGTTATTCGGGATTAACGAATAATGTTTTATTCGAATTAATTTTTCAAAATATACTCGAATAAAATTCATACGAGTAAAAATGTATTCGAATAAGAAACTATTCATTATTCTCGAATAACTTCATTGTGTTCGAGATTTTTTATTCGAAGATTACTCAAATAAAAGTTTATTCGAATAATGCCCAACTCTGACAGGAACACCCTGCACGCGTACAGAATACTCAACTGTTACCCATTTATCCCGATTTGTTATTCTCCCCGCGGCTTCCCGGGAGTCCCCAGTGCGCGACCGATAATTCAAACTTTGATGCCCCCTCGAGTGGACCGTGTAATTACGATCCGAGTCTGGAGTTCCCAAGTCGGTCAGTTCGGCTTGAAAAGTGCTCGCGACAACGTGTCCCGACTTTTTAGTGGAGCAGCCAAGAGTGTTGCCCGATCGCGGAGGGTGGGAAGGCAAAAACGAGCCACGTATAACGATCACGACCGAAGCCTCCGTTGCAGAGAGGCGGTGGCACGTGTAACAATACGGGAAACAGCTGTAAGTATCGAGAAGGATAGTGCCACGATCGGTTCATCGACGCCACCCGTTTTCCCGTATGTTTTATTCGGCATTCTATCACCACTGAGAATACTTTTCTTTCGAATCCCGTAGGCACACCAAAGTAGGTTGCTCGTGAACACACCGCTGGAGCTCTCTTCCCCTTTTTCTAGCCTCAGTAGTAAACGATACTTGACTTCATCTCTGCCCACCAGCAACCAAAACAAAACATCTCTTCACGCCTCGTCCAAAAAAGAAAAGTTCTTAGCTAAATGCTGATCCTCACCCCGCCCCACCCCCCCAAAAAAAGAATGAAAAGCCAAAAAAAAATTATGCAATCAAACGAGGCAGAACGAACAATATTGCTCGCTGATCAGAGACAAAAAAAAAGAAGGGAAAAGTTTCACCCCCACAGCCCCCAGAGTGAAACTTTTGGAACGTAACATCCCATCCACGATACTTTGTACACCATTGTATTTTATTATTAGCCCTTTACTTAATTATATCGCCTAGTGAAACTGGCCTTTTGACATACCCCCGTAATTGTAAATAGCCCCGACGGAGTCGCAGTCGGCCACTAAAGGCGAGCGTCCTCGCCCTCTACTTTTTCTATCCAGGTTCCGCAAGGAGCGACACACTGCCGACGTGGAGAAAGGGGACGGGAAGGACGGCAAGGAGGGCAAGGAGGGGGAGTCCTCGCACGCCAGGAAGCTCTCCGCCGCGGAGGACAGCACCGGCGGCAAAGGACGATCGGGGAAATGGGGACGATTGCTAGGTAACATCCCCGGGCGCGACGTATCCGTTAACGGCTGTGCGGCTTGCGGTCGCTTGAACGCAGACGGCTTCTGTTTGGGTCTTGGGGGTGTGTGGCTGAGCCGGGAGCGAGATGGGGCCTTGACGCAAGCCATGCACCTCCGTGGAAGACGGTTAACGAACCCAAGTCGCGTAGCTATCGGCTGTGACTTGATATTGTTTGGACAGAGAAGGTTTAGTAGGCATGTAGAGTAGTAAGCTTGAGAAGTTGCGATGAGATACTCTCTCGACTTGTTCTTAAGGGGACTAGGCAGTCGAAATAATCGATTTTTTATTGCATTTTTAGAAAGTACTATCTTCTCGGAATGAAATGCAGTTTCGTTTATATTAAAAATCGAAAAATTGTAGATTTGGCAGCTAAAAAGGTCAAGCGGCAACCCACAGCGTCGCCTTTTCCCAGAAACTTTAAACGCGGTTTTCTCGAATCTTTTTTCCTCTTGGTTTTGCCATATTTACGAATGAACGGAAGTGAGATTGACGTGAAAAAATTACAGGGGGTATAAAACATGTGCCATTTCTCGCGCAACCTATTATATGGTCCGTAAAAATTCGAGACTTTCATAAAAAAATTAAAAAGTCGCGGATTTTTGGTAACTCGTTAACACAACCGAATTTTCCTTGACATAATAGCGGGTTTTCGACCACCAATTTAACAATTCTGTTTTAATTTTAGTTTCTATTGGTTGCGCGGGAAACAGCAAGAATCACACTTTGAAATTGGATTATGGCACTTTTTAAGACCAATATTACCTGAAAGCTGCAGAAGAACTCTTAAAATATTTATCAGTCAGCACCACCATTTTTAAAGCACATGTATATTTCATACAAACATTTTTTCAATCTCTACGATAATAATAAACATTGGGTAAAAGGATACACCTGTATTTGCTTCCATTTTTAACAAATACACTAAAAAGGAAGTGTTTCTCTCACGGAAAACGATTGCCTAGACTCCTTAAAGCTGCTTCAGACACGTGCAGTAATTTAGTCGCGTGGCAGTTAGCAACGTAGTAATTCACCATTGTTTTACCAAACTACTCGACTACATTTTAGCGTCCACACACGGTAAATTACTAAATTAGCTGAAAAGTTCGCCCACTGATCCTCGAAAACTGCTTGCACCGCGCAGGTAGCGCGAGCCTGGACTCGGGCAGCGAGGGTGGCACAGGCGCGGACACGTTCAAACGATCTCTGAGCGCGAGGGACGCGCGCCCCAGCTCGAGCACCGGCAGCAACAAGGTGTTCCCGAAGTTCGCGAAGCTGACGGGGACGATCGAGGAGTCCGGTGACGCGGAGACGACGAAGGAGATCCAGCCGCTGCCGACCCCGGACTCGAAGCAGCTGCAGCTACGCCGATTGGAGAGCTACGACGACGGGCTGATCACGACGCAGTCTAGCCACGACCGCGAGATCCTGGCCGCGGTGCTCGAGGTGAAGGTGGACTTGAAGCTGGAGGTGCAGCGGGTGAACCAGAGGTTGGCGAAGATCGAGGACATGCTGCAGGCGCTGGTGACCCGGCTGCCGGCTACGAGCCCGCAGCAGCAGAAGGGCGGTTTCGGGCCAGGTGGTAGCGGGCCCGGTCAGAGTCAGGGGACCGGTCAGTCGCAAGGCTCGCCCGGGTGCCAGCAGGGTTCGCAGGGGACGCAGACGACGGGGAGCAACGGGATGAGCGAGCAGAAGGTGTCGCTAGCGACCACGTCCACGTCGACGGGGGTGAGCGAGGGGTACAGGGAGCAGGGAACCACCACGGAGCGCGCCTCCAAGTCGCAGGAGCATCATCATCACCACCATCATCACCACCAGTCCCAGCAGTCGGAGAGGCTGAAGGACCCCGATTACAAGAGCTCCTCGAGGGAGGTGAGCAAGGAGCTGCTGGAGAGGCTCGCCCAGGCGACCTCGTCTAGAACAGACGACTCCACGCCGCTGGGCCCGTTGATCTTGAGGAAACGGCGCAGCAAGTCGAGGAACAAGGGGGCCGCGCCGCTGGCGCCGCTCGCCACCCAGCCCATCAGCCCGTCCGAGGCTACCGAGACCACGCAGATGCTCGAGTGCACCGACGACAGGGAGCAGACAACAGGCACCGCGGACAGGAGCGACAGGAACGACAGGAAGAGGCCTCCGCCCAGGCCCAGGGAGTACTTGTGAAAGTTCTTGAGGATCCGGACGGTCGTCTCGTGGCTCCTGGCCTGAGGACGCTCGTTGGACGCGACCCGCAAGTGTCTCGGGAGACCCGGAGAGCCGGGTCAAGTGTTTGGAACCTTGGAACCAGAGGATTCGGTGAGTCGCCGAGCTCGGCTGGTCTATGGGAAGCTGGAACCAGGAGCAACGGCACCTTGGGATCCCTCTGGTAGCCGGCACAGTGCTACGGAGAACGTTGCGTGGGGGTGAGTGAGCCGTGGAAGGGGAAACACAGCCCGCGGGGACTTGTGCGTTACTGACGCGGAGCGTTTGCGATCACCCGTTGCTGTCGCGCGCGGCTGAGACTGGGTTTTTATTGTTTTACCTGGGGACGTGTAAGCTCAGGTGAACTTGGAGCCACCGATTAGTTGGTAGTTCTTTGGTTCTCGCCCCGAGCAATTTCTACAAAATTTAGTGGCACGATCCTCGATCGTTATCGCCTTTCGTAGAACGAAGTCACGTTCGATCAAGCGCGACACGCACGCCCCGCGACAGAGCCCGGTGATCGCGGACGCTTTCTCCGGTTAAGGGAACCACGCGACGATCGCCAGCACGGATAACGCCCGCTCGGGGTGAGACATCGAGCGGAGAGAGCGGCGGCCGGGAGTGTTTTGTACGAGTCCTCGAGCGGCCCGCTTGGCGAACTCTATATTTCTTTTTTCAACGAACTCACGTGGACCCGAAGGGAGGATGTAACGATAGCCGAGATGTAATTTTCTTGTAATTTCACCCGCGTACGTTTTTAAGGACGCTGCAATTTCTCGCTAAGCCGCTTCGCGATTGGTCTTCAGGCGAGCTTCGACAGGAGGGTCGCGCTCGGTACACGCGAGCTGGACGAAGAAAAGCACTAGTAATTTATTTAATTAACGATATCGAATTGTAAAGGGGGGCGACAAAGAGAGTGCAATTAAAAGGAGGGAGGGAACTTTCGCGCCGACGAGACGCTCCCGCTACTACGAGTTGGCATATTTTTGCATGGCCAAAAAGCAATAAGCAAACCAAAAGAGAAAAAAAAAAGCGTTATTATCGAGTTAAACTGCTTGGCGACGGCTTCTTCGAGACATCGAACGTAAAGAGAGAGGGGGAAAAAAATCCAAAAAATAACGAGAGAATGAGAACTATTCAGAATACTCACGTTCTACGTAATGTAACATACACACATACATACATACATACACACACACTGTATTCGTAGGTTTACACGCATCTTAGGGGATCTCAGCTAGACTCGTGGAGGCGCGCGATAGATTTTAAGCAACAGGAACCCACGGAAACGAGGGGAAAGGGAACGAAGAAGCAATAGGAAAGTGGGTGGGGGAAATGGGACGTTTTCCTTTCAATATTACTTCCTGCAGGGTACACGAAAAAAAGGGTTCAAGACTTATAAGGAACTTATTGCTCGTTAAACTGGAATGAAAAATACTCGGTGCCTGATTAGACGATACGCGTTCAATTACGACAGGGTTCCCATATTTCTTTTTCTAAAAAAAAGAGACAGGACGAAGATTTTTTGAGACCGAGAACTTTTATCGTTTAATTTTTACTGGTTAAAAAGTAGCATACAATGAGAAACAGTATAATAATTACAAGTAGGTACGGCAATATTAAATTTGGGAGCCAAGTCATATTTTTCTGTACATAAAACTTTCCTCAGAAATGTTTCATTATTCTCAATTTCTTCGTAAAGTTCCGTCAAAAGTCAAGAAATAAAAAAAAACCTGCGTGTATTTATAAACCGACCGGAACACCCTCAACAAGGGTTGATAACCGGGCTGCATGGTAACCCTAATTTCCATAAACGATACTAAAAAATTAATGAAGAACATCTGGAACATCCTGAAACACATTTCCCAGCCATTAGACTAATTGTAAGAACAATTTCCCATCCTTGATTTAACAACCAGCATACATTGTCCACCAAGTCCTGAACCTTTTTCTTTCTCTGTGCCCTGCAACCCGCTCAATGCGGTGCAGAGACCACGATTTTGAAGGATCAGGAAAAATAAATCGGCATGAAATACTCCCCAGCTGCCCCTTCCATTAAAATCCGTAGCAAACAGTAAAACTGGTCTCTGTGATCGCTTCGAGCAGTTTACCTGGCGTTGGAAAATCGGCGGTGCCAAAGTGGAGACACGGAAACACGGCGTCGACTCCCCTCTGTTTTGGTTGCCGATCGGGATGGTCAGCCGAGCTCGGTAGTTAAAGGAGAAAGTAGACAGGACGCGTCGGTCCTTTCTTCCACATCGGTTTCTCGTGGCTTTTCGAAGGGGGATCCGCGAACACGCGAACGATCATCGATAACCCTTCCGACCCGTTCTATCTCACCGAGCCGCGCGCGATCGAATTCGGAAGTGACTGCGCGAAAAGCCTGAAAGCCATCGATGTTCTTCGCTTCGAGGAAGGATTCCGGCGAAGCTCGCCCTCGGAGGACACGCTTCTTCCATTTCGCCAGGTTTGATTCGCGATTTCCTTTCAATAAATCATTGTTTCGAACTTCTACATTTATTTATTGCATCGAGCAGTGACTGTTTCTATATTTTCTTTTTTTTGTAATACCTGTGTGTATTTTATTAGGATGTTGAACGCATTTGTATGGATCTTTAGTTCAATCTTCTACGACAGAATTGTGTGGCAAGGTGAAAAAGAAAATTGGGGAATTTGTGCATCTTAATTTACATTTAGATTCAGATGTTGATGTTAAGTTGTAACCAATCGGGTTGATGGCTTGAAGTTTTTATACTGATTTTACTTGGGGGTAGAAGCACTGTGTGGGAGAGTAGAAAAGACACTGGAGATCTTTAGACTTGTTTAGTAATTTGCACAGTTGATTGTGTGAAACTTGAAGAGGACACTGATGAATTTTTGCAAAGACAGATGAGGGTTGTGGAGCGAGGGTTTCTCGCTAGGTTTCTTTAGCTTCTACCATAGGATCGTTGGAATGAGTTAGAGTTTAGACGAAGTCCTCCGGGGGCCAACTCTCGCCTCCCATTTTTATAAGCAAGTTAGTCTCCTGTCGGAAAGTATTCTCTCTGATCTCGAAGAGAACCCTGGTGCAGAGTGCTTCGGCAGACATCACCGCCCTCGTGTGTCTCCAAAATCGCGAGAGCCGTGTAGAAATCTGACCCAACATCCAAAGAAGCCGCGAGAACGTGGCCATTATTTTTCTAAACGTTACCATCGTTCGTTCATCGTCGAAACTGCGAGCACTCGAGCTCCCCGTGCGTGCCGAACCACTCTGCGCGATAAATTATTCTTAAAAGTCAATTTGGCCACGCCTCGAGAGGCTGCATTCCACTTGGTGCACGCGTTTCGGAGCTCGCGGAAGCTCCGTCTCCGTTTTACACGCGCATTCGATCCAACGAAGTGTGGACCACGGTCGGGATCTGGTATCTAAGCGACCCTTGAAGAACGAGCACGTGAATCACGCGGAAAATAATTTATAACAAATTCCCCGAGGAATTAAGAAATTTCAAACTTGGACACAGAGACTTGAGGGAACATTAGAATCACTTCAATTGGGCCAACTTATGCAAGAATCTACCAACCCTCAATGATCTGAAATTCAGTAAAAGTTTGAAGATTTTATTATCATTAATAATTTCTCATTATATTTATTATTTTAATTGTTAAAGAAAAGTAGCTTTATTTCTGCTGGGTAGAATTTATTTCTCGTTACTGTTTTACAAGCTTTTCAATGGGGTTATTTAATAGCGAGTAGTATCATTAATATTATTTTAAATTTTCTGTAGCTTTTGCTCCTTAAGCCTAAAATGGAACTACGGCTTGGTAGTTTTAATAATTGTATAATGTAAGACATTAGCGCACTCAGGATTCAATTTTAGTGGGAACCGAGTTGAATGGATAAAAATATTTTTAATGCAAATTCAATCAAATTCATTAGGTGATCACCTATAACAATTCATTCAAAGAATAATATTCAGTTTCCATTTCTTTTTACAAAGCTCTTGAATTACTTCAATCGTGGTTACAGTAATCTCCTTTTTCCTTTTTCTTTAGGGGGTGGTCCGGGCACCTTGGCCTCCCTTGGGGTGCGCCACTGTTACAAATGTTGGTAATTTTTGCAAAATAAAGATCACAAAATGATGGGAGCCGTACTGTGTTTCACTAATCTTCTTCGGCGTAACTTGGCCCAATTGTGCCGCGCATATTTTCTTGTGTCTATGTGTCTCGTTTCTCACGGTCGATCCCGTGCGCCGACGGTCCCTACGCTTCGCCACGTTGCGCGCCGATGACCTAATCCCGCGTGCACGGCGTTGACGAAAGCCGAACAGCAATATTAGGTGTATATATCTTGTAACTACGACGTGTACATATTCGTATGATCATGGCGCATGCCTCCGTGGCAGCGCGTTCGCGCCGATCGCCACAATAATTTTCCCGCCGCCGCTCCTCGACCTCCGCCGCGGCGGAGGTCCCGGCAGCGGGGCTAGGCCTGTGAAGCGTAGCTCTGTTCTCCGATTAGCTAGGCTAACGACGAGTCCATCTCTTTTGTTTTTCTATCGCCTTTTTATTGCACCGCCTCGATTCAGGGAGAGAAGCAAGTCGAAACAACCCTCGAAGGACAATCAAAGATGGAAAGTAGCGGTCTCGCGTTAGCAGGACACGTAACGATTAATCGAATAGGGCCGTAGGTATATTCCGTTAGCATAAGGCACAGGGCCTCGGGGCGAACCGCAAAGGGGAGCTTCAAGAAATTATAGTTTTCCACAACGTGCGCCGTAGATTCGGGGGTGTAATCGCGTCGATCGATTATTAATCGGAGCGAACTGTTCTCGATCACTTGGGGGTGCGGGGGAGAGAAGCTGTCGCAGAATTTTGCATCTTTCTAGAGTGTGTAGGGGTGGAATTGACTGGAGGCGAGCTCCAAGGATGAGCGGCACCCTCCCCAGGGTTCCGACCCTGCGCCGAAAGTTTTATAGCTCTTTTATAGCTGTCGAGATCGCGCTCAGGCTGTCGTCGATCCGCGATCCCGAATTCGCTTCGTCGGCCCAACCCCGAGTTCAGAGGTGGCCGACGGAGGTGAGAAGGGAAAATAGGGGGCGAACGCGCTGACAGGGACACCCGTGCGTGTAAATATTATAAATATATTCTAGGAGCGAGCGGAATTCTAAGAGTGGTGGAGAAATATTGCCCGCGTGTGTGTGAGAGAGAGGTGTGAGTGTGCGTCTATGCGAGACGGAGCGAGTAGTTCTAATTTCATGTTACACGGGAGGAGGAGGAGAGCGCAGACGATTTATCGAACAGTCACGGGGACTTTGTTAATTAGGTTTTAGCGGCGGAGACGATATAGCTGGCTCTATTCGTAGTTTCTATACTTAACGAAAGCGCGAAAGTTTAACCATGCCGTTGGGGCGGTTTTTCTAGCAGCTCGATCAAGCCAACACCGCCTGTGTCGAGCGAGATCTCGAAGCGCTGCGCCTTGCTACCTTTTTCACGATAAAGAAGAAAGTCTGCCTGCGATTCCAAGCTTCTTGCGATCGAATAGATTCTTCTAAACTTAGAGCTCATATTCTGGGGGTAGTTTAATAGTCATCGCCCCCTCGGAAAGTATTAAACACCGGTGGATTTGGAGATTTGGCAAACCTAGGCTGACAAGTCTCTTTCGCCCTTTCCCGAAATATCATAAAATATTTTGATTCGAAAGGTATCCCCAAGAATTATCGCTCCCAAAAATTTGGCGCCCTAGGCTACAGCCGATTTAACCTATACACAAATCCGCACCTGGTATTAAACCTCTTCTGTTACCCATTCTCTTCCACAAACGAGTTAAAACTTTAATCAAGTTGCTTACAGTCTTAAAAATTATATTCTGGTGGTGGATCAACTGACAAGCTATCACTTTATCGAACAGACACTTTAACCTCTTTATTGCAAAAGATTTGGAATCGCATGGAGAATCCCTTCGCTTTGTTCGCTGCCCAAGAGCTTCTCTCTTCGCGCACGTTTCTTCGTCCTCGCCACACGACTCGGTCAGTAACGATAAATCGAAAGTAAAGATCGCACTCCAACTTTCCAAGGAAATACCCTTTTATATAGAGAATATTAAAGAACACGAGAGTAGGTTGAAGAATCCTATCGAGGACGCCTTCGGCCTTTTACTCGCACCTCTATTCTGCCAACCTCACTTGGACTCGAAAGCTCCAAGGAATTTTTACGTCCCAAGATCCACGCGAAATTGTCGAAGCACCAAATGTTACGCAGTACGAGAATGAGGAGCGAGGACGAGGGAATTCGATCGACGCGCTGTCTTCAGCAAATGCAACGACAAAAACACTTGGCGTTTCTCGTCGGCAGATGGCGGTGGATGCTCGTTGGAAAGGTTTGTAGAGCGTTTAGGCGCTCGGATCGGCGTCGAAATGGAGACCGGGGACCGCGCGACGGCCGACGAACAAGCTGCTTGTCGGCGGAGACCGTGGTGGGTGCAAAGAGTGCACGCGAATGGATCAAGGGGGAAGAGAGGGACAACACATGTGATATTACGATTTTTTATATCAGCTACTTTGCAATAATAAATTATCGCCGTGCTCGAAAGGAGAGCGTCGCGACACGGGTCGTCGTCCTCGATCCACCGAGACGCGTTGTTGGACGCGGAAAACTTGCCACTTCCGCTCGTTTCTTTCTCGAGCTTCCGAGCAAATTCGTCAGGAGAACCCTCTACGCGTAATAAATGGGGAACACACATTTGTGTCGGTAACGCGGTTAAGTGCCACAATTCATCGCACGGCGTGCACAAGTCGTATTAGTGTATATATGGTATGTGACGTGACGCGTAGAGAATTCTCCCGGCAACCCGGATTATTCTCCAGCAAACGAGAAGAGAAGCGGGAGAGGTTTATTCGAGGACCGCGTGACACGTCAACGACGACGACGACAGTGATCGCTGCGACGATCGAAGAAGCCGTGATCGTACCGATTTTTTTTTTGTGAGAATGGTTAAGAGAGTCTATAGTAGCTATCTCGAGCGGAATAACAAAGAAATAAAGAAAATATATATATATATTACTATTATTATTAATATAATTAGAACTGGGGGTGGGGGAATTTTTGCTATAACTAAACACTTCGTCCATTTTTCTATATGGGCAACTCGTTGCACTGTAATCAGTCCTCGGCCTTGTAAATTCTGTCCTCGTCATTTCCGGAAACGTTCGCCGACGATCACGCGCCGCGGAGGATTTGTCCTCCAAAACGATCCGGGAATAAAGCTTCTCTTTCGATTTTCAACACGCCAGAGAAACGATGCAGATCCTTCGCCATTCCTCTCCACTTTCTCCCACTTTCGAAGGATCGAAACGATCCGGAGGATCCCCCGCGCGGCGCCCGGTGATCGGCGAGCCGATCCCTTGCGAACTCTCCGTAAAGAACATCCGGTCGTGCGATCTCGACGCGAGGCAGCGAACGGAACGCGACGAACGAGAAGAAAAATGGTCCTACGCGTGATCTTCGCCGCGTTGTTGCTCTCTTGCCGTTGTGCTTCATCGGTCCGAGCGATCGTCGACGGCTAGACCGATTCGCCGGCGGCTCAAGTTACCGATCCGTTGGAAATCTACGGATAAACAGGCGATGCAGGGTTGTCGAGCGTCTGTGTCTCAGCTTCGAAAGAGACCTCGAACGCGGAGCTGTAAGCGCGAGCGTTTTCATCGTAGAATATAAGCGCCGGACACCAAAGACGGAGGTAGCGGCCGGAGAAATGAAATTCGGATTCTCTGCGCGGTATTACGTCGCTAGTCTTCCCAATTGCGTTTCCGAACTACAAGGCGAGATCGAGGCGGTCGTAAGAGGATGCATGGGAGCGTCGCGAATCGTCGTCGACGACCGCTCGGTAACGAGAACGAAAAAGCGAATAAAAAGTATCGAGTCGAGAGATCAAATTGTAGCATCGAACGAAGCCTGGCTAGAATACTCAAAAGAAAGCTGCTTTCGAACTTATAATAAAAAAAGGATTAAAATACGACGCCACGGTGTATCTCTCTCTCTCTCTCACTCTCTCTTTCTCTCTTTGTGTTTATGTGGTGAATGAATCCTGCGACAACGTTCTTTTCGTTTCATAATATCCCTTTACTGTCATCTCTTCGAATTTACGTACAATGTAATCCGCGAACGACGGTCGCCATAGCATTTACGAAAAGTAGAAACACGAGGGAGCCGTGAAAGGGCAACAGGATCGGAAAGGTTCTCGTCGCGATGCGTATACGTGTATGAGAGAGCATATAAGATACAGTAACGCGTGACATAAATCCACGCCGGCGTACAAGACGAAAAGATAGAAACGTATCGACGCGCGTTACGAAGAGTAGCACGTTTCATTTTTTCTTATGGACAATTGCATGTAGAAAAAATGAAACGTGCTACTTTTCGTAACGCGCGTCGGTATGAGCTTACAACGTGCATCATGAGATACTTGGGTCACCGTCGGAGTCGAACGCACTCCGCGAGCTCGCTTGGAGCTTGAAACTTGAAACCCTCTCTCGCGTGCCGTCGCAGACGGACTGAAAATGACCCCGCGGGGATCACTGAACGATCCCCGAAAGCTGAACGTGGCCCAAGATTCTCGCGATCCCTTTCTGCCTTAGGCAGGCTTCTCCATCAAGTGAATATAGAAGCCAGGAATCTTCACGTCCTCTAAACGCTTGAAGTCTGCGTAGATGGTGTGCTTGGCCCTGTAATGGAACGCCTCGTCCAGTATGTCCTTGAAGACATTCAACCGATGGGGATAGTAAGAGAGCCTGAACGCGTGCTCTTGATTATCGTCGCCGTCGCTGTGGTGCTCTTCGCCTCCGCTGTCCCGGGACATTATGTAATCCAGGGTGACGATGGCTGGCTTACCAGAGACTAACAGCACGGAGGTTTTGGTATTCGTCATGTGTGGGCTCTGAAATACGGTGCAAGCGTGCCTTTCAATATATCGAACCAGTGGTACCAATTCACCAAGCTCGTGGGCCTAGACGTATCTACTCACATTATAATATATGCACTTCGACGGTAGACTGCCGGTATCTACGATATGATCGTAATTCCTGTGGTCGATGAGCAACAAGCCACCGGGTTTCACGCAGCGCTCAAAATTCAGTAATGCTTGTCTGTGATTGAGAAAGGGAGTTAGAAGAATATCGCGCGTGCGATAAGTCTGCGGAGGCTTGGAGGAACTAGTAGGTATAGGATCTTTTGCTATACCTCTGCTCCCTTTGATCCCCGAACGTGTCTGGCATGTGGGCGAAACTGTTCCCCAAGCATATCACGGCGTCGAATCCTTCCCCCATCACGTGGCTGATGTCCTCTGGCAGGGTCAACCAATTCGCTTCCTCGATCACTACAAAGGAAATGACTGTTAGGCAAGAATATACTTGTAAAGTTCATTTTCACGATACGTAGAACAACGTGGAAGACTCGAGGGGCAAGGCGATTGACCTCCGATAAGAAGCATCTGTCCCACGCTACCATGGAACTGTTACATTCGCGCGCGATAAGCGATAACGGCGAGCGCTTTTACAACAACCGTAAAAATATACATAGTCTTTATCTGCTCGCGGTTTCACAATGATTTCGCTGCCCTCACGAGAGAGGGCAGGGTTTCGCGGCGGAACAGAAATCTTGAGCTTCGGAGATCCACGTTTATCGCGCGAGGATAATAAGCGATCGTGCTTGTATCGCTGTTTTCGCTCCACTGTGCTGATCCCGCGAGAAATACGGTGACAGAAGTCTCTCAAAATACACCACGTTATCGCTTCCAAAAAGATCTGGCAAGCCTTTGCAGAGAATCAAATGTTTCCAGGTGTTGTCGAAGAAATCATGTATCTTCGTGTACCAAGAAGCATAGAGCTCAGTATTCCACAGTTTCGAGAGAAGATCGAATCTTTTTCAAATAGTCCAGACACAAATCAGAAGATGATGTTCAAGGGACTAACCCTCCGAGTAGCTTATCGTAGTAGAGCTTTTTAAATTCGCCGCTAGATGGCCAGTCATCCCTTCCACGCCCTTATCAGATAACTTGTTGCGACGCTGTTTTATACCCCAAGTGATATTTACCCCAGTTATCGAAAGCTGGCTCCTTTCGACGCTGCCATCTAGCTTGAAGTGCGTATTTCAGCATCTTGTCCGAAGCGTCTGCGCTGACCACGTCGAAACCCTCCTCGAGTAGCATCACCGAGTCGACACCAGTGCCGCAGGCCACGTCCAAGACCCTGCGGCACCCTTTAGCCCGAAGTAATCCCACCAGGAAATCTCGATAATTCTGCGTCCTCTGCTTCCTGTCGCCGATGAAAACCTCCCACAGCTTAGCCGCCTTTCCATCGGCGTACTGATCGCGGACACCTTCAGCAGCGGTGCCGAGAGACCGGGTACGAAACACCGAATCCACCATTTCTTATCGTTCTGTTCGAAACCAACTGGAAATAATCAGGTTTGTAAGAAAAGTTGCTTCCTGTCGAAGCTTACGTTGTGTGGCGCGGGGTTAGGTGTTGAACCTAATCATTAGAATCGTGTCTAGTTCCGTTGGATTGTTTTCAAACGTTTCGGTTTGGGAGCGGATTCATCATTCATTTTTTATTTCTCTGCAACAAAGTAGTCACCGCGTTCATCTTTTATTTACAGTGGCGATTCTTAAAGGAATAAAAATCAGATGTTACTAAACAGGCCCGGATTAAGATTTTTGGGGTCCGGGGCTATCGAACCTTCGAGCCCCCCCCCCCCCCCCCCCGTGGTTCAACAGCGCGTGGGGGGGGGGGGGGGGGGTAGTAATCTAATCGCTTTGAACGGGGCCCCCACCGGGAAGTGGGGCCCGGGGCTACAGCCCCCCCTAGCCCCCCTTTAATCCGGGCCTGTTACTAAACATGAAGAATATTTGTATCAGCTTGTCTCCGAACGTTATTATATCACTTCCCGTGATTCGGGAAGCAGAATTTTCAGGGAATGTCGGCTGTCGTTGGCGATACCTCGCGAATATAGACAGCAGCTAATGATCTAAGAAAAGAAAAGAATTCCACTATCATATGCCCCCTTACAGGTCAAACAATTCCGCGCAAACAAGTTCCTTGTATCTTGTGTAACCTAAAAATTCACTCGGTGCATGCGTTCATACACATTCATCGCTCGCCACGACGAACCCCTCTTCCATCAACATATCTCGCAAACACGGTAGGTCAGAGAGAGATGCCGAAGGTCTTCGAGGAATTTACGTTAAACATTCTTCGATTATCGTACAATCATTCCAACGATGGCGAAACGTATCCGCCGTCCGTAAACACGCGCAGCGTTTGTTTTCGAACGGTCCAATGCATCGAAAATTCATCGAGTCGAAGTTGATACCGCTTTCGGTGCGCAATTGGAAGTTCGTTGATGTAGGGGAATATCTTTTAAGACACGCGGAACGTGTCGAGAATGACGATAATTTGGATTTATAGGTATTGTTTTTCAATCCCCTTATCTGTTATTTAAATGATTGGCAAACGTTTGCGATTAGATTATCACAGGTCATTACGAAATTCCAGTCAATTATCAAAGATGATCTAACGGATCACTCTAACGCCACATGAGATTCGAAATAGTTTAAAGATGTTGCATCAACCGTAGATAACGATCTCGTACACTTTCCTGATTATATCAAATTTGCCTGTTTTCCAAGTAAATCTCACTATGTATTTTGATATACCACCGCGATAAACTATTCCGATAGACCGCGTTGTTGAACGATGAATTCAATAATTAGGTCGAAACAACAGGTTTAATTCAACATACGACGATTTTACGAAATACATATGCTTCCCTTCCTGTGTATATACATAACGCGTTTTCTACCAATTCCATATTGCATTAGCAAACGAATCGTTTGACCAAGATGAGAAGAGAGAAAGGGTACGATTCGTTTGAAAAGAGAAAAAGCGGGGTGTGATCCGTTTCCAAAATATTAGGGAATAAATTGTATGCGTTGTACCTGGCGACAAAGTGAAACGTAGTTCGCTGTCTCGTAGAGCCTCAGGAGAAGTTACGGTTAACTGTATTCGTTACAAGAGACAACCGAGTACAGGACGTCACGGAAGAGCCTCAATGAAAGTCACTGAGATACTCAATTTTGAGATAAATCACAAGAAGCAAGAACCGGTTGAATACTCTTCCACGGACTGTACAGAATACACTGAGGCGGCCACAGACTCCTAGGTATATAAGGGCTCGCGTTTGCGCTGTATGATGTAACTTTCGAGGCGGCCGGTGCCGTTGACAAGCAACCGTGACGCGGCAAGAGCGAATAAAAATCCGCGGACTCGGAAAAAGTGGTGGATTTTCCTGACGTTGACACATTCGTTGATCGCTGACACGTGATACTTTATCGCCGTGTTGATTTCTACTTTTTATCGTTATTGCGCGAGCACGTCGAACCATTAATATCTAAGGATAAGGAAAAGGGTATACAATATTGCTTCGTAACGATGTTACATCGTATTTTTAAAATAGAATTCCTAACCGAAATTCGAAGTTAAAGGGGGAAAGATAATACGATCGATTTTATAGAGATGGAGTAGGTATCAGGGATTCTGACAGCGCGCCACGATTATGGACCGGTCGGAAATGATTCCGGGTGAATAAGAATATCGCCGGTTTGTGGTGTAAAATTCTATAATTACTTTATCCGAACAAATTACATAGTATGCATACTTATTTCTAAACTAAATACACGCTAGGAATTCCTATAAACCCCGTCAATAGTGAACACTGATCAATCCATCTGTAACATGAATCTTTTTCTTGATCTTTCAAGTATACTTCGAAATACAGTGCGCACCGAGACATTCACGAGTACGCGAGAATACGATTCTTCGCTAAACGCTAGTACATGTACGGTATTGTGCAACGAGCTGCCATAGATTCTTTTCTGTGCACGAACGCAGATGTACAGAAACGAAGCTAAAGTATAAGAGAAATCAGTGATAAAACATCTGTGGACCGAGCTACGCGATACAATGTTTCAGTCATTTAATATTCTCATTTAGTAGAGTAATTAACAGAGACATTGTAAAATGGCAGTTTCTTGCTCCTCGCACGTCTTCTCCGCTAAAACACGTAACTCACTAAATGTTCAAAAGCCGTGTAACTTTAAACGAAATGCATTCGATCTAAATCCCAATACGAGAACGTCCGAAGAAACAGCTATTTCTCTATTGTACCTTTGTATTGCTACGTTCTTTTTCTATTAATCTCTGTTCCATTAGTGTACGCGATCGGTATGCCCACTTATAGAAAAAACGAGGTAATCCGTACTGTTTCTACTGCCCTTGACGTTGAAGTACATACAAATACTTGGAATCTTTTTTTTGCTGAATCGATTAACTTTATTTCTTAGCAATGTACATACTCAAATCACTTTTATGCTTAAGTGAGAACTCAGCGATCGTGAATTGGATGATACACACCGGACATTATCGGAAAAGAAGTTAGACTGTTCGCCCCACGAGCAAGTCGTCGACAGTGTCGCAATAATTTCGGAACCGTGCACGACGATCCATTTCTTAACTGTGCAGTGGTTCGTTTTAAACGCTAACAAGATTCAATTTATAATTTCATTTAGGACTATATAGCGATCAGACCAGCTCTGAACTATATCACTTTTGTCGTTCGCGTTAATTTTCTTTCTCTGCTTCATCCCCCCGCTCCGCGCCCTCGTGGGAGATAGCACTATCATAGATTCTTTAAGTCCTCTGGTAACTCGTTCTTAGGATGTTTGTTCTCGAAGTGTTGCTTGTAAGTCTTTGGGTCTGGCATCTGCGCCTGTTAACAGATCGCGTGTTAGAAGCTTCTGCGAATCGTAGAAATTAGGTGGTAGAGCATCGTGCAAGTTTACAAGCAGAGTAGAATGAATCGAAAGACAGGCTCACCTTGCAAATCGCGCACACGTGTACTAAAGCTTTCTGCGCAGCCTTCTTCTGATCATTGGCACTGTGTCCCTGCTGCTTCTTTACCTTTGCAGCTTTCTCCGCCGCCTTAGCTTGTGATTGGATCCTTTGTTGTCCGCGAGCCATTCTAGAACAACCATAGCGTTACTCCACCGAACGTCGCGTACCATGCTTCTATAAACGACAGAACCATGCCTGCTGTTACGCAGGTCTAGAAACATACGAGACGAATGTAAATACATTGAACATTAGAACTACGATTTACAAACACGATCTTGGTGCAGTTGAGATATTCGCGCTAACGTATTAATCGACGGTCTCATTCTATTATTTCATCTGGTCGGCTAGTATGAGATCCGTGTTGCTTGGCATGGAGCAACAGGATTGCATCCGAGTAGCCAAAGTGATTGTATTTCGAAAGTGCTCACGGGCATCTGTGTCGTGCATCTTCGTTCGACCGCGGTGTCGTCGCTCCTTTCTCTTTAAACGAGACTATTATTACGTACTTTCTCTTCTGCCGAGATTACTCCGCGACATTCTACCCAACCTGCAAAATAGGTGACCGAAGTGCCAAAGATTGCTCGGCAGAATCGCTGCTGCTTCGTCCCCGATTGCCGCGTGCGTACCGAACGGGAATGTATGCGAGGGGCGAGCGAGCTGGGAAGAAACGCCACGCAGGACGGCGAAGAGGCGAGCCCCCCGAAAAGTAAACGGGCCGCGGGGCAATGGATCGCTCACCTGTCCGGGGATGAACGTGTTGGAACGCGTGATCCCGCTGCCACCTCGATGATCCGGGGCCCGATTCTCCTCAGTCACGAACCGAGCAATTTTATCTGCCTTGTGTTTCACTGCACGGTGGAGAATCGTTCGTGGCGGGCTCGCGTGGAGCAGGAGCGAGAGGAGTCAGCTGAACGGACAGTGCTCGGGGCACATCTGTGGAGGATGAGCGAGGACGAGCGAGCTTCGATCAGCCGCACGTGAAGCACTGCCTTTCCAACCAGAATCGTGTCGCGTACGAATCGAGGGAGCAGCTCCGCACCAGCGTGTAGAAAGCGCGATCATCATCGATCGCGGTAGGCTCTCCTCTTTTTCGACTGCTAGTTTATTGCACGGTTTCGGGGGGGGGGGGGGGGGTGTTAAGGCTTTTAATCGATATTTAAATGTTGAGGCATATTCGGGTTCAGTGATCGCAGTTTTCGACACACGAGAAGCGTGTGCGCTGCGAGTGTGTGCGAACTTTCTTCCAATAGGAAATGTGCTTCCCGGTGGCTCTTTCACCGCATTGGCTCGAGATTGTTGCCAGGCTTTTGAATGTAATTAGGTGTTTCACGGGCACTGACGAGTTTCTGGGTTAATAGCATTCACTCGTTCTCTGGCGATTAAACTGTTTTTGGTAATTGTGTGGCAGGGAAAGAGTCTGCTTGCGTGGTTGGTCTAGGGACATTTGAAACTGTCCGTTAAGTGCGTCGGTGTTATCGAGTTTAATGCGAGCGGATTTGTAGGTGCGATAATGTAACATATGGGGGAGGGAAGTAGTTTCATTTGTATATATGTATTGAATATTGCTACTTTCTAGTTTGTAGTGGATAGAATTATGGGGAATGGAAAGGAATTACAAGGCTTAAGGCTTCAGAATATGAAAATGTTAATAAATAAAAACGTTTTTGTGATGTTCTACGTTACCAACGGCGAACTTACTATAGAGATATCGCTACCAGATGACTGTAGCGTCTCTTTCGAGACTGATCTTCCGCGAGTCCTGCAGGACACTTGTTTTATTAAAAAAATAAATAGATATATGTATCTGATAAATTGGCAAAGCCTTAATAAACTCTAACAATTCTGTACGAAGACTAGAACCTTTCAATGCACGGAATAAAATTGTTAAATAAATTAAGTATACTTTCTCCTATGAGCTTTGCAGCTAAATCACCTTCTTCAGAGAATTTGAATATCGTGGAAGATTAATGGGGTAGATTATGCATCCTTGTGTGTCCAGTGACCACAAGTGTCACACAAAACATTTAAGATATTCGTAAAACATATTTCAACATTAAGACGTTTTAATAGACTCTATTCTATATCATATCCCTCTCTAGCATCTGTACCAAAATACGGCCTTTTACCTTACTTCGTCGACGGTTCAAGTACGTTTTGATTCGAAAAGTCGCCCGAGTTAACAGGAACATAGGATGTAGGTGGAGGTTGCACGATGGAGCTGTGCGCGAGAGAGAGAGAGAGAGCGCTAGCACGAGCGACAAGGATAGAGATAGGTGTCGTGTCAGGTGCTAACTTTGATTGTCCCCTGATACTTTGGAGCTCCTGGTAGCAGGAGTATATGATGCAAGGAGTTGGTGATTAGAGCGAGAGGGCATTCTGTTTAGAAAAGGACATAGATAGGCGGAACAGCTGATTTCTTTAGCCACTTAGCCAAGGAACGGACACTTTCTCACGTTAGCCAAATATTTCAGATCACGCGCAAAAGCTCCTGCAGAAAATAGTCAAAGTGCATAATGCAATCGCAGGAAATCTATGACCTGTCGATTAATGAGAGCTTATGCTACAGAAAACGGTTAATATTGCCAGAAAAAAAAATCATAATTCATTGGTGAACCTGAATACGCAATGGACAGTGTTGCGTTTGCGAGTTGGAGGATTCTTTGCAGCTAATTAAGTACAGAGAAATTAATGGGAAATATTTGATGGGAAAGTAATCACACGCCAAATGTGGATTCTTATCCAATAACTTTATTTACAAAGTAAATCTCATAATATGCGATCCACTATATGCGCAATACAATACGAGAGAGCCTGCAACCATATCCCCTACGTTGTTGCTGCCTGTTTTAATATTACATAAAAAAAGGGAGACGACTACGCATGCTTCGAATGAGTAATTTCACGTGGAGAACTCTACCGCGCATTGCCTAATTCGCTACCATCCCTAGAGCCTGGAGAATGCGTACGAGTGTTAAGTTATTTTATTGAATAATACGTGGAACACTTTATAAAACGGTTACCAGCGTCTAGATACATTGTTCGCTGCGTATTGCCCTTATCATTATTAATAGCGGGGGTCGTAGCTTTTCAAGCGTATCAACGATTTGCCATTAAAAGTAGTGTCTGCTATATGTGGTGCTGTGAAGTCTGCCGAAACCGGGTGTTACTCTAGCCAAAGTGTCGCATATATAAAACTCGCCACCGCGGCCCGGTGTAGAATGTCCCGTTTTTAATCAGTAATCGAGAAACGAAATGTACACAACATACCAACATCCAATATGTACAGGGAAATAAATAAATCTTTACACGCACGGCCGAAACGGATCACGCCCGTTACCTTTCCAGAGTATCCATTTCGTAATCAAGCGACTCGCTCGCGCCGAGTTTCTCCGCTGCGCGAAAAGAACGCCCGGCGGAGTTTCGAGCGAGGAGATCGCGAACCAAGCATGTACAATCAACAGGAGACCGTGAAACCGAACGATGGAATATTACGACGCACGTAGAGACCACTTGCTCCTTCGCCGCACACAGCGATTCGTACGCAACAGGATCGAGAAGATCGGACGTATACAATTACACATACTCTTTTCGCGTTACTAGTGCACGTCGACGCATTGTGGCGACCAGCTTCTCTCGAAGCCCGGATGAACACCGCGGGCTGATCGATAAGCTTTAATCAGCTTTGGCTCGCGGATTATTCGAGCCACGAAAGAACGTAGTCGCCACCGATGTCTCCTTGAATCGTATAAAATGCTCGAAATTAATACAATGTAAGTTGATCAATGGGAAATTGATGTTGTTCGTTGATTAAAAAGGAATTATCAAATTAATGTACATACAAGTGTGACTATATATAGGCATTGTGGAAATCTATACAAAGAACTTATTACGTGCGAAAGATCACGCGATTTAGACGCTACTTCTTATGATACCGTCTAGGTCCTGCGATTTTCTCTGATGAAGAACCGAAATCGAACGTTTTTACAATCGTGAGTGTTTGCTGAAGAGAAATAATGATGCCTAAATTATGCGCATCGAAAGTAACGCTCCTCTCCGCACGCTTTCCTGTGTATGCAACGTGATTTCTATTCCTACTTAACAGTGAAACACTTTTATACATTGTGTGATACCTATACGTGTATCGAAGCAATTTCAACTGGTTTTAAATACAAAACGGTGCGGGTATAGATAGAATGTATAATCATCAAATAGCATTAAATTAACGTGAAATAAAATTAATTCGTATACGACGCTTTAAAGTCTTCCAATCTATACACGCTACTTCGAATCTACGTCCAAGTACAAATATACATCGATAAAATCAATCGTCAACATGGGAAGTCAATATAAGTAGTACGTACTTTGAATGAGAAAAAAAAAATAAGTGACAGGGAAAGCTTACGCAAAATATTGTTCCCGCTTAAGTTAAATGCATGTCACGAATCATATTCCGTTTTCACAAACTAAGTTACACCATCAATGAAACGTGAACGATACTATTTCCAAAGCATTATAACACTGGGAAAAGAAAAGATAACAATCGATACTATATGTGTACTTAAAATTCGAGATTAAATACATATATCTATATCGAGTTTCCTACAATGAAGTTTGAAAGAAAATGAGGAAACCTCGGTATTAACAGAAAGTGTCATGCTTCTCGAAGTAGGCATTATGCACGATCGTATTCACTGGTCCGATACTCTGGCAGTGTAAAGATAACAACTGACTATCATCTTCTTGCAACAATTCCAGAGAAATCATAAACAGAAAGTAACACTTAAAGCATATAATCGAAAGTGAACGCTAGCCAGAATTGCTTGTTCTGTATCCAATAAATACGGTAAGAATCTTTAAGATGATAGATCTCAGGCTGCACCACATCTACCGAAGTTCCCGAACTCATGAAAATCAATCGCGTTTACTCTCGATTATTCATTACGTTCGCATGCGAGCAAATTAAACTGACCTTTTTTCGGCAAGCTATTTATATAAGTATGAATACCAACAGAGTCCCAATATTATTTGCTTCTATGTTTATTCGTATGCCCAGTACATCGGCAGGATTTAAGTGAACGTTTTTAGTTAAAGTCCGTGGAATATTTGAAGTTCGTTCTTTATACTCTTTGATGACGATACTCTACGAATATACACGACAACTAAACCGACGAACATGTAATAGTTCGCTAAGAGTGCAAGTAGATGTTATGAAAAATATATTTGGGTACAAAAACGAAACTACTTTACAAGTTCCACTGAAAGCAGGGTACGACTTAAAAAAGAATACATATAGAGTTGGATTAATAATATCATCGACAGGAAATAGCACAAAGAAGGAACGACCGATCAGCGTAGATCCGGGTTATCGTTAACTTGCTTTTTAATACGCAATAATACTGTCGTGTACCATTGATCCAATCGTGAGATTGAATCGTATTCCTTTACCGCCTCTGTGAAACCTTCGAGGTGTTGCTCCTCGAGGTGTTCTATTAGTGTCTGGAAATAAGAATTAAAATCGTCTACCGCATCAAAACGTAATGCCATGTCACTCTTTAGTACGTTCTGATTTCTGGCAAACACCTCTCCGTCTCTCGTTTCTATCGGTAACTAGAGAAAGATATTTATCGCGTACCTTTATCAGCTTGCACTCCCTGGAATCTTGGAACGCGGGATACTGTTCCTGGTAGCGTTCGATCGCGTGTTGCGCGTTCAACACATCCACGCATAAGTGACACAGGGCTGCTCGAAAGAAGTACTCCTTCGAGCTGTATTTCAATAGAGAACTTTCTAGAGACGCGGAAGCAACCTGCGAACGTGGGAAAGCAAATTTACGTAAGCGCTTACTTTCTAGAAACAACACAGAGCTCTATCGACGGACGGCAACTTACCTGTTCATAAATTTGAATAGCCTTATCATAGTTTTCCAGTTGCGCGGCGTACTGCGCAACTTTCAAAAGACACTTATTGGCAGACGAATTGCTTTCCTCTCCACGAAAATAGTCAGCTGCCTGCTCGTAATGATGAACAGCTCTCTCAAGATCCACAGCATCGCTTTCGTACATCTCGGCTATGTTCTGATGATGCTTAGCTGCCATTGTAAACCGGCCCATGTCGGTATAAATTTCGATCGCCTTCAACAAGCAACTGATGGCCTCTGCGAATAAAACCGGAACCATGAAATCGTCGCCCGACTCTACCAAAGGCTAGCCTCGATCGTTACCATTGATATTCGACTTCTTGAAGCAATTAGACGCGTCCACGTAACTGCTAGCCGCGTCATGGCGGCTGCCTGCCTTCGTGTGCAGGTCCGCCGCTTCGTAGAAGGCGTTCCCAGCTGCGCTCCATTTCTTTGCCATTTTGAACATATTTGCGGCGCGTTGGTAGCATTCTACTGCCTCCTCGACTTTCGACGACGATCCACTGCAACGTGACGGTTAAGCACACAAACAAGTGAAACTGCGATTCCAAAGTCTGATGCATAACACAGAAACGTGAGTCACTCGTTAGTCGGAAAGCGGGAGCGCAACGACCGAAATGAAAAATAGAGAACTGGGGTAAGGAATTACCGCGAAATTACTGGTGCGTCGATAATGAATGCTCGCGCGATCCCTCGCGACGCTTCCTAATTTAGTTTCGAGGCGCTATATCGCCGCTCAATGGCAACTGTTACATATAGAGCACAGTGGTATGCGCATGTAGCGAACAGTCTGTTGAACAAGGAACAAATATCGCGCAGACGGGAAATATGTTTTTATCGAGTCAGTAAAAACGCGGAAGCGATCCGATCGATCGACGAGCGTAAATAAATGATAGGGCTGGGAGATGTGGCAGATTCACTGCCGGACGAGTTCAAGTGAATGGATGTGGTAAACTTACCCGAACAGCGAGCCGAAGAAACCCTTCGAGTTCAGCTTTTTCTCGGCCTCGGCCAGCAATTGCATCGCCTTCTGCTCGCTGTCAGACATTGCTCCTTAAGACCGTGACACGCGACAACTTTGAGAAAAAGCCCCTCAAATCATGAACCCCGTCGCGAAAAAGTTCACCTCCCACGAACCGACGTCACTAAAGTCAATGAAAGTGAATCAAGTGTCATCGCGTCAGGGTTGCCAACTTGAAGGCGCGCGCGTAACTTAAGCCGCGTTCGCAACGCGGCTACTTTGTGATATTGATTGCCGACGATCGGTCCTTTTCTAATTAATTCCAAATTCTTATTGCAATGTCAGGAGACGAAATATATTTCGCTTACGTTAATGAATATTTATCAGATACTTGAGAGTCGAGAGGAAACATTATTCGATGAGAACGGATTAGAAAGGAGTACAAATTCGATTTAGAATTGAGGTTTTGAATTCAAACGTGGTTGGAAAAGCGCGCGAAGAATCATTCTCCGGTTGTTGGAGGAACGGAGCGCTCGGAGCGGACGTGTGCCTTCGATTTGGCGAAGAATTTGCTGCAGAGTTTGATTTAAAAGGAGTGTCTAACGATGTCGGGTGTCCACAGGCAGGCGTTGAGCTCTTTGCAGGCCGGCACGCAGAATGCGCTTGTAATCGGCATTATCGTGAATAGCTTGAATATGAAATGCATCGATGCCACGAGAACGAGATGTATGGCTGGTTCTATAGGGAACGTTTAATTAACGTATACATCGTTTCCAAAGGTTTGAATGTCTGTTTTAGTCAATCATGGAGAACGGGGCGTATGGACGTTCACGTTACGCGATTCCGAGGAGGATTCTATAAACGTGACTGTTTGGGGCAGCGTGCAATTCGTGAAGAAGTTGTCTTCGGAGTTGCATATTGGTAACGTGGGTTGGTATCGAGTTTGGAACGATTAATTCACATGTCTGTTAATCTTAAAATTTATCAAAATTGTGTATACGGGTTAAATTTAATCCGACCTAGATTTAATAGCAGCAAGTTAGCTGAATCTCGCTCATTACAGCTTATCGTACAATTATTAGGCTCATACCACTGTAGAAGAACAGTGCGATCTTATTTTTTATTTAAGGGGCACACCACTTTGATTTAAAAAATAGCAGCTATCTTTAAGATTTTTTTTATAAAATGATAAAGAAAATTAAAAATCTGTAACTACTTAAGCATTTATTATACAACTATTGAAGTACGCAAAAAAATTTGTTTTCTTTCCTTCGAACAAAATGGAGATTTCACAACGATGATTTCACAATCAGTGGGCAGCCTAACGTCTACAATTTTCATCCGATTCGCTTGAAACTTTGAGAGGATCTTTTCAATTTAACAATTTAAAAAAATACGCAGCGGTTTCGCGATATATTAATATAATTTTTATTAATAAAATATTTTTAATTTTCTTTATTACTATTTTCTCAAAAAAAATCTTGAAAATAGCTGCTATTTTCAAATCCAAAGTGCTCTAACCCCTTAAATGAGGATTAAGGAATGTAATAATGATTTATGAATTTTATATACAGTGTGACCTGGAAATAATCGATAGTTACACTTCGATTACATTTGGGCAACCACATATATACATATATCTACTATAAATTTGATAATTGATAAGATTAACCGACAGATTTCGATCTATACCTATCGAGTTCTATAAATTTCAACCACTAACGCTTTGAAAAAAAACATTGAACGACTCACAGTGGAGGTAATCAATCCGAAAGTGGTGGAGCGTCGTCCGGAGGACAGGAACGAACTCTTCGTCCCGTCGGTCTCCAGCCCGTGCAGCCTGACGGTGAACGAGGGCAACGCGCTGGTGCAAATTCACGACGCACCAACACGCGCAACATACGAACCGTTGCTGATGCTCCCGATTAAGAAGCTGACCGGGCTGCGAACTCTGAAAAGCATTTTTGAGAACCTGGAAGCGCTGCGCGATCAATATGTCGACGTCTTGGTCGTCGTTACCTTTGTACGGCTCTAATCTCGGGTCCAAGTATTGCTAGAGACGTTAAACGGTCACTGTAATAGGAGGAGTTTTGAAATAGTAGACTAAGGGGAAGATGAAATTGTAGGCAGAGTCGGCGGAGCAAATTTTTCCCAAGTGTGGAGTTCGGGGGGGGGGGGAGTACAAATTAACAGATCAAATTTCAATAGGGTAAGTCGGGGAGAGATGGCCCACTTTTTAAAAAAATCAGCACACCGTAAATTTAGTGGTTTTATAAAGGACAAAAATATATTTGCAAAAGGAGCGTGATCGAGCCATCTCACCCGGAATTACCCTAGCTTAAAAAGTAGTAGCGCCTACGCAAACAAAAAATAAAGAATGGCAAAGTGCCTCCCAAATTCCCGAATGTGGAACTCCGCGCACAGCATAATTTCAAGTATGAAATACTCCACGCATTCCGCACGGCTCACGCCGGCCCCGATTCTAGGTTTTCTAGATAAACGTATGGCTATGAAAGATTCGTGTTTCGATAGGTCAGTGACATTCGTAACGTGATGACGAAGGACGCTAGAAGCATACGGTTTCGGAATTTCGAGGCAGCGGACGGATCGACGGACGAGGTGGTGTCAATGGTTTTGTGGGACGACGAATGGATCGACAGGGCCGCGTTATGGGAGCCGAAATCCACCGCGCTCTCCCTCACCGATGCCCGCGTTGCTTACGACAATTTCCGGAAGAAAATCGTCCTATCCATAGGTCTTAGCTGAGAAGCATAGTAGCCGCAGAAATGATAACCGGCGACATCACAGAATGCCTCGTGCTTGTAAATTTTCAGCCAGGAAGACTCTGATCACCGAGAACCCTAACGTACCGCAGGCGATCGCCACGAGAAACTCCGTGAAATGCTTCGACTCCGATGTGATGTCCGAGAACGTCTTTGCCACGCCGAATCGTAAGAACAGGATCGAGTTACTTGCCTGCGTATATGTCTGTAAATGGCGAAGGAAAATTCTACCCATCCCTACCTTTGTTCTTCTTTCCAACCAGCGGACACTATTACGGCCGTGATGACCGTGCAGGATATCTCGACCAAGCTAAACAAAAAGACGAAGCAGGGGGAGAGGCTCCAATTCGCCTCGATCTTGAAAGGCTACGTGATGAGTATAAACACGGAGAGCTTAAGTCCCGGGATAATATCCAATAGATGGTTCATTTCTCTTGCTATTCCTTCAATTAAGCCGAGAATCCACCGGGAAGCTAAGCTACGCTATGCTAAGCTATGTTTTAACGTAGCTTTTGGATCAGGAAACGGTTCCGTAATAATGTATTGAAGCTAATTTTTTTGAAACGTAGCATGGCATAGCATAGCTTAGCTTCCCGGCTTTAAAGTCGACATTTAGCTAAATATTCCTGTTCGTCCCTCACAGCGCGATATGCAAGAAACATGTCGTCGACGGCAAAGACTCGTGCATGGATCTCGAATGCCCCTGCGGGAATGGAACCCGCCCGCCTTTGAACGTAATGAGCTTGAATCTAAAAGTAAACCTAAGGGACGACACCGGCTATCTTATCGGCTGTCGATTATTTGGGGACACAGCCGAACGCGTCCTGGGTTGCACGGCTGCACAGTTCCAGGTTCTTGAAATTAGTATTACGAACCGCGTGGTACGTCGATCGTGCGCCGCTACGTAATTAATCGAGTTCATGAAATTCAGGCTATGAAGTCTCCCGATCGCGAAGCCCTGAAATGGAAATACACGCTGGAGAAATGCGACATTCGTTTGCACATACTTGGGCCTACATCCGCCTTCCCGAATGCCGTGTACAACATTCTATCGATCGTTCGAGACGAAGATGAAGACGACGCCACGCAGCCTCTCGACGAATGCATCCACATGGACGATTACTGAACACTGTTCACCATTTATAGACGCTGTTGAATTTTATAACACTTAACGAAACATTCCGTAACTCTATATCCTCGCGTTAATATATAAAACACAAATAGCATAATTGTAGAATCTCTGAAACCAACGACGAAAGAATAAATCAAACTTTTAAGTTGCATCCGTGTACGATCAGCTGATTGCTAGGCTCATGATTGGTCGCGGAGAATTAGTAAACACGACCATATGAAACGTCTTATGTGAATCAACCGATGTATATTCGCTCGTTAGATTTGTCATAGTTTTGTTGAAAATGGAAGCAGGCGATTCAACGAGGACAGACGCCGTCGAGATTATAAGGGAGAGCATTAGGAAGCTCACTCACGTGGAAAGGAAGGAACACCGTACGAATGTGTTGACTAAGAAACGCGTGACTTTGGATGGCATCTTCCCCGATTCGTCTTTCACAACGGAATTCGTTGTGGAAAAGGCGAAAGCTCTGAGAAAGAGAGCGTTACCAGTGCACGAGTACCAACAGCTCCAAATTGCTTTCCTCCAGGTTATGATTACAAGATTAGTCTCGCCAGAATGTCGAACGAATAGCGATGTTAATTATCGTTCCTCGACAGAGCGAGGAAAACATCAATTCCTTTTTAAGAGTCGACAATGTGTTATTCTCTCTGGCCCGTGATTTCTCTGGCCACGATCCGGCCTTGCAATTGTGCGCTATCAATTGCTGTTGCAACGTGGCGCTCGGGAATCCCAAAGCCTGCGCAGCGTTGGCTAAAAGCATCGCGCCGTACCTGATTAATGAGTTAGACACCTTGAACTATCCATTATTGGTGGGTTATTAGGAAAATGATGTGGTAAATAAAGCACTTAAACGTGTAATATAATCGTTTACTATTTTTATAACTAGGACACGTGTATATGGACGGTGGGAAACTTAGTTGCTGGAAGCGATAAAGCTTTCGAAATTCTTCACTCGCAAGGCTGTTTAAAGCATATAGTATCGTTGTTGCGCAATTGCGATAATACCATTCTACCTTCGGTAGTGTACACGGCTATGCACTACGTGCATATTGGCTTCGAACATATTCCGTAGGAATGATCTTCTTTATATTATCTTCCACGATGGTTACGAACTGTGTTACTAATTGTTTGAATACTTTTAGAGAAGACGATATCGTTGAACTAACTAAAGTTGCTAAAGAAAGGAATCTATTGCTCGACAATACAGACTTTCTCTGGTTGCTGGCTTTGTTATCCTCGCAAGTAGCCTGCAATGCTTATTTATACAATTTAGTGCCTTTAATAGTCGATCACTTGTATAAACGCATGGCAATCGGCATCGGTGTTGTGCCAGAGGCATGTAACTTCCAACGCTTTTAATCTATATGCACACAGTATTGAAGATATTAAAGGTGCTTTTATTCCAGATTACCGCGTGTATAAGAATATTGGGTAATACAGTTTGCGAGAAATCTGGCCGACTGGCGATGTGTCTTTTGGAGAATCCGAAGTACAGACGATCGGAGTTAGAATCGTTGTTAGACACGTTACTTTCATTACGGTTTATACACATTAGAAAAGAGACTTTATGGTTGATAGGTAGTTGGAAAGATTTTATTATTAAATCAATACGTTAATTTTAAAGGTATTAACAAATACTTTCTTCAGGTAATCTTCACAACCATGGTTGCGTTAACATCAAACGAATTACGCAAGAGATCGTGCCTAAATTACCATCTCTGAAGCAAGCGATTCTATCTACAACACAACAATTAACTCCAATAAATACAGATTCAAGCTGAACAGGTATACCATCCTCTGCGATGTATCAATTACAATATTTACATATTTATATAACAGTAACAATAATTACAAACAGTATAGCCCCCTTCCCAGTCTCACACCCCAACAAGCACAATAGTCTCGCTGGTATAAAAGCACTAAAATTATCGTTGTAAAAAGAAAAACAGCGTCCATTGCATTTGCAAGTAGTGACTAACAACCCCAACAGATTCGTCTTAGTAATTCATTTTAACCGGTATGAACTGTCGTTGTAGCCCTATGGAAGAGTGTCTGGCAATTGGTACGTCCTCTATGCAGGGCACTCTCACCAGGTTGAAGTAGATGTGACCCATGATGTTCGCCGTTGGACTTTTGGCAGCCTTTAGACAGCGGTACAGCGCCTCGTCGCACACGCAGTGCGATCTGAAAGGAAAGTAAGAGCAAGATCGATCGATTTCCACGGTGATTTGCGAGCAATCTGATTTAAATAAATCTGAATTTTTCATACTTTGTATACAAGGAGTAGTTGGTGATGTTGTATCGGGTCTGTTGAGCTCGAACTTTAACGGGGCAGAGGTCATGCGTGCGACAGCACCTGGAATAGAAAGGGAGCAGTAGAAAATTACCGTTTAATCACGAAGACAAAAGGGCACAGCTACAAAGAGTCACACCTGTCTATGTCAGCCTCCGAACCCAAGTCGTGATAGTTCTCCGCGATGTCTCCGGTACCGCACCACTTGGTACCTACGGCCAGTACGAGTTATCAGAATGCTACTTTAAAATTGCGCGTGGAATAAAGAGGCAATAGCAATCGGAGAAATTCACCTGGCAAGATGCCTGAAAACAGAGACAAGGAGTTACCGACCGCCTGGTTGCCTCTGCTCAGAGTATTCGACATCGAGTTGGAGGAAGCGTCGCGCTGTATCTTGTCAAGCAGCTCGCACTGCTGCATGAGCTTGGCCATTTCTCGGAAAGACACCAGTTGCGGTATGGTCGTTGCGGACAGGTTCCTCAGGACTTCGTTCGCTTCCTCCGGCTTGCTGAAACACCGTCAACTTTACGGTCTACTATCGAGTTCGTAGCTAACTAAAGAAGCTCCTTCGAGTTTGATAGAAAGCACTCACTACACTTCGATCAGGTCGCAATTGTGCAGCTCGTTGTTGGTCCCGATGTCGACCACCGCGATCGTCTGATCGTAATAGTAGACCGCCGTTATCTCGCCCCTGTCGGGCAAGCTAATCCTTGGCGTGGCGCCGGTCAGCCCCTTGAACGTGTTCTTGAAGAAGATCGGTTGCGGCAGGCCGGTGGAGCTTATCGCCACCAACAGAAACAGTATCCGTCCGTAGCAGGCCATGTCTATCATTCAGATCACGGCACCGCAGACTCCCTTGTCTCTCATTTGTGCGATTACCATATATACATAAATCGTTGGATCGCCGACGGGGCAAAGTCGGGAAAACCGCGCGGGAATCACGCCCGCGTCGCGTCCACTCGATCAAAGCCGAGCAGTTCTCAGCACCGATCGATCCTCGTCACCTTGAGCAATCTCTATCTCAGCCCTGACTTATTCAAGGAATCGCCTCGTTACACGCCCGTCGGTGCAAAAGAACGCGATCGCCTTCGCGAGGCTCCGTTGCGCGCGTCCATGATCGCCGCTCCTAGATCGCTTTGAAAAAAGTGCAGGCCTTTTTGCTTCTCTAATCACTATTCCAGTCACTGTCTTAGAGCCGTGATTCATCTCCAAGACTGCGCCTAGCGAAGAGAGGTGAGGACCTCGGGCGAGTAGCTTCCCCTAGCAGGAAAAGAGAACGAATACTGAAGAGGATGTGGTGCCGAAGAGGGGAAATCCCAGGAGGTAGCTGCGACGCTGTTGAAAGTCTCATCCAGAGGGTACAGAAATTCCCCGGGACGTCATCCGTGGGATTCTACTTCGCACAGAGTCGCGCGATTTAACAGTACCCTCCGAGATCGTCGGACGCGCAGACGTGCCTCTCCAAGCGCCTCATCCCTTCGCGTTCTTCGCTTTTACCTTTGTAACCTTGCACCACCGAACGTAAATCGCACCCGACACCGGCTCACTCGTTCCGGGTCGTTCCCGACGACAACTTGACACGATTGTTACACTGTCTGATCGGCGACAACCACTAAGCGCGCCACCGGTAGCTCACGTTATTGTTCACTGTGTCTGCGACGTTTCTGCGAGCGGCGCGGCTTGTGTATCTATAATTCACTCGGCCACCGTGCCCAGAAACTTGGACGCCGGCTAGCACAGCCGATCGAATCAGGATGTATAGCTGGACAAGGCTCGGAAGACCCCCTCTGAAGGAGTGGCTCGATTGTGGTGGGACGAGCGGAGGGAAACGCGCACTCTCTCTCTCTCTCTCTCTCTCTCTCGCCCTCTCCCCACCGCGGCGAACTTTTTGAAAGATATCGAAATACAGGAGTCGAAGTCGTACACTCACGCACCTATACGGGGGGGCCTCTCCGTTCTTTCTCGCTTTATCACGCCGTTACGAGGCATTACGATACGCGCCGTACGCATCGGGGGGACCCACATTCTCCGGGAGACTAGGACGAAGAAAGTGGGACGAAGAGTAGAGAGAATTATGCGACTAGTGCCATCGTTGGCTCGTCCGGATCTCGGGGGGCGACTAGAGAAAACTGGGACCGGGCGAATTCGCGCTGTTTCGGGAGAAACCGTGGGCTTCGCTTTCGTTTGTATTTCGAAACGAAACGAGAGACTCGCGCGGCACACGCCCGAGGAAACGAAAGCTGTGGTCTTCTGACATATTTATTGGCCCAGGGATTTTGTCGGTTTCACAGAGAAAACGGGAGCGGAGAATCGCTTGCCCTCCGCGGCAAGCGGTGTTTTACATAGCGTGTTTCATTTTTTATCGCTCCAGTGTTCGACGCGATAGCGGGCCGCGCGGCGTGAATATTTTTAACGGCATAGAAACGTTGGTAATTTACGTGCACGACGTCAGTGGTGTCGCGATAAACGCGCCCGCGGAAGGTCGGTCGTTTTAGCCGCGTTTTTCGTTCCCTTCGTTAAGACTGGCTCGATTTCAGGGGCTGTTGTTCGTGGGACGAGGTGCTCGTCTTGGCGCTCGGGTACTGGCTACCGATCCGAGTCGTGCTGAGCGTGATGCTAATGGGCGTCGCGTTCGAAAGTTGCAGCCGGACTGGACACTGCCGGTAGCCTGGAACGGGAGACGCGAGAATGCCTCATTAGCGAGGGTTGCAGTCGCCTAAGTAGCTGCGTAAGGATGTATCGGACCTATCTTCAAAATGCTACCAAGTTGATGAAAATTTTTGAGATTGCTCTTTTTAATCTTCCTGGTGTGCTCAAAAAATTTTAAACGAATTCACTAAACGGGTGTTGGGTTATAACGATTTTGATTTTCACTGATTTTACACGTAGTCTTATGGAAAGAGACGATCTTGACAGATAAAACCGCTGAGAAAATGTTGAAGATATGGTACCAATGTTTTCAATTTTTTTGTACGTGTAGTAAAATATCCGCCGAGTTTCAATTATTATCTCTCCGCCGTTTTAAAGAAATAAATTATAACTTGAGAAAATTGTGAATTCAGGGCATTTTCACTGGCAAAAGTTTGAAAAAGCATTTGTAAAGTGAGAAATACCTTTCTAGGAGTAAAAA
Source organism: Andrena bicolor (assembly GCA_960531205.1). NCBI lineage: Eukaryota > Metazoa > Arthropoda > Insecta > Hymenoptera > Andrenidae > Andrena > Andrena bicolor. The sequence goes on along the minus strand of OY482664.1, from coordinate 50,799,499 downwards.
TAAGACTCCAACTGTCGTTCGAGTTCCTTACATCTAGATTTACAATGCGTAAGACGTAGATATTCAAGTATTTCAATATTGTACGTCCGATACATCCTTAAGAGAACCCTATTTAGGACGCTAGGAATAAGGTGATACTTGGGAATTTTTTTCTATGAAACTGCTGAGCGGATCTTTTTCAAACTTTCAGGGTATTTCAGTTCACATTCAAACAATAAAAATTAATTTTTATGTTACAAAGTGTTCGGTAGAAATAAAGATATATGAAACGTTCGTTAGGACTCCCACGCGGGAGTTGCAAAATGTCTTAGGTTCATCGACAACGTAATTACACTAGAAATAAGAAAATCCTTGGTTTTTTATTTCAGTAACGGAACGAGGCCACCATTACAATCGCCAATGTGCAACTCCGGCGCGGGAGTTCTAACAAACTTGTTATATCTTCATTTCTACCGAACATTTTGTAACGTAAAAATTAATTTTTATTGCTTGAATGTGAACTAAAATACCCGGAAAGTTTGGAAAACATCCGCTCGACAATTTCTTAGAAAAAAATTCCCAAGAATCACCTTATTCCTAGCGTCCTACAGAGAGCTTTCAGCTTAAACCTGCTGTTGACTCGCGCGTTGGTAAACCCACGAAGATGAATAAGTAAACGCCCCGATAAATTCCATACCAGCGTGATGAGGGCCAGAACAGTGGCAGCAGATGGGATTGTTTCTCGGCCGCGGACAGAACTCTACGCTGTGTGGTTCCCCGCATCGAACGCAACGAGGCAAGTGTCTGCAATTCGCGGCCATGTGCCAGAAGCCCTGACACCTGTAGCACTGGAGAACCCCGTCGCCTGTTTGCAAGCTAGCCGCCTCGAGGAAGTTGCTGACCATCCCAGGGCCGGCCTGCAGTGGTCCACCGTTGCTTCCCGCACCTCCTCGCCACCAGCGCTCCGGAATCGCGCTGAATCGCGCGGCGCCAAAGAAGTCCAAGCCTTGACGCAGCAGCAGCTCGTAGTGGCCGGCGTCCAGCACCTGGCAGGAATATTTTAACGCCTCCGAGTCAGAGACCAAAAATGGTAGCCCGAGGAACTGTAAATCTCTGATACAGTAGGACCTCCGCTATCCGAATGCTCCGTGCTCTAAGCGTGAAATACTATTATCTATCGTCAAATTCCCGTTTATTTAAATGCGTCCGTGGCTATTTTAAATTGCGCGATTTAGTACTCGCGGCAAAAAGCTGTTTACCAGTCAGCCGATCGTTATCCAAGCCGCTTTATCGGCGTCTCGTTAACGGTGAATTAACGGTTACCTCGACGCGGATGTATTGTCGCCAGCGCTCCACGCTCCCCGTCGCGATCCCCTGCTTCGCCAGGGCCGAGTTGATGTCCTGCAGGGGGATGGCCCAGGGCACGTCGCGCAGGAGCACCGCCTGCCTGTAGCGGGAGTCCTTCGCCGAGAATCGAGCCACCTGTCGCAACCGCGAATTGCGCTAATTACATTCGCGCGTTCTCCTTTTTGCTCCCGTTCCGAGGGCAATCGCGAAAATATCGAGACTGTAGTTGCGCGCGGAACCCATTCCGCGAGGCATTCCCCGGGCAGCGCGAAATTCCAGCGGCGCGTTGTGCAAGCCCGGTCGCCTCTGCCTTTCAACCCAGGCTTCTTGCGTAATGGTGCGAATCCACAATGAGATTTCACGTGAAACATTTCTATCGCTAGAACAAAAAACTCAGCGACAACTAAATGTAAATAACGGAAATAGTCGCGGGGGATGAGATTATTGAAAATATATCACGAAACTTCTGGGAGTCTAATTTCATAATGGCAAAAGAATTAAATAATTGTTCCATGAGATTAAAGTCTCACGTGAGACACGATATTTTCGTCTCGTCGTGGATTCGCACCTGAAAAGAACGATGCCGTGCACAGGGTGTCCCTTTCGATATATCCGCCCCGACTATTTCACTGTAAAAGGAACACCCTGCGAGTGGGTTTGTCAGTCTTTATGGAGAGGAATACTTGTACAGGTCCTTCGAAGACCCGCGCCAGATCTCCGCGCTGCAGAAGCTTCTCGGCGTCAGCCTCGCGCGCGAACGCCGCGATCAGCCCGCACGGAGTCTCAGACACGTGCCAAGCTGCTAGGGGATCGGACGAGCGGATCACCTCCTCCAAGTTGCAGCGCAGCAGCTCGCCACCTGGCACGATCGAACACGGCTCGAGTTACATAATGCTACCAGGTCGTTATCGCGGATAAGAAAGTTGCGGCGCGGTGGCGTGCGCGCCGGGGCCGTTTACGCAATCGGCCGAATCGTTAAATAGAGATTGCAGGCGATTTGCCACCTTGCGTTCCTTGCACTTGGCCTTGCGGGCCGACGGCACGCGATATGTAGAGGGAGCACGTGAACTCCTCCTGACCGGAAGCACGTGCGCGACTTTCAACGCAGGCATCGTCCGGTGACGGGCTAGGCGCCGCAACCACCGTCTGTATCGTAGCCTCCACGCTTTTATCCTCATCAGGGGATCCCTCCTCCATCCTGTGCACCTTGTGCACCGTCGAGCGAGACCCTTCAAGGAGAAACGTAAATTTAAGGAATACCTGCGATCGGAAATCGGACAACTCGGCTATTAATCGATTAACGGGATAGTAGCTGTCTATTCGTGGACTCGATCGAACCGGTTAACTCGAGAGCGGTAGTGGAAACGCGTGCAAAAAACGCGAGTTCGATAAACGCGTGTCTAATACACACGTGTATGTACAGATGCAATGTTGCCAATGGACTTTGGCACGATTGCGAATCACGCGGAGGGAAAGTATTTAGTGAGAAAGAGGTTCCTGTACAGGCTACTTCGGTGCGTTATAATTATTTTAGCGGAAGGTTAGGCGTGTGTCACTATGCCAGATACAGAGGTTTATCCCATTCATTACACCGATTTGACGTTTCAAACTTTCACGATCGGTTCGATTTCCCTTTCACTAGCTCACGCGCGCGGATTACCGTTCTCCAGCCACTTTGCGTTGCGCCAGAAATTACGACGACGGGTAGAACCAGCTTAAACGTTTCCTCTGCGCGTTGTATTTACGAAAACGGAAGCTCGGGGCCGAAAAAGACATGGCCCAAGTCGGGCGCCATTTATCGGCCTCTTTCACGATCGCAACAATACCGATTCGCATTTTTTCCGAAGTGCGTGCACCTATCGTCGTGCCGTCTCGATACGATTCGTTTCTCTATTATTTAAAAGTCCTTCGTAATCTGAATATGTTATAGGAGCTCTGTATTCCCCAAATCTCGCTGCATTTCATTTGAATTCTAACCGCCAATAGCGTTTTGAATAGGATCTCTTCTGAATCGATAACGTTGCATTGCACCGCGAAATAACCAGGTATGTCCCTCTGGTGTCGCTGGAGGGAAACGCGTTAGTTTACAACTGCGATTTGTAGATGAAACTATGTTACCGACCCATAACTCGAAGACTGAATTTAGCGGCCTCTGTTCATGAACAGCGTCCAACTCCGGAACTACTCTGAAATGTGTTGAAAGCTGAAATGTGTACGCGCGTGCTTGATACACGTAAAAGCTTCCAGCATTTCAACACATTTCAGAGTAGTTCCCGAGTTGGATGCTGTTCATGAGCAGAGGCCGCTAAATGCAGTTCTCAAATTATGGGTCGGTAACACAGTTTGAGGGGTGACTCGAGTTCCATAAGGTTGAAAGGTCGATGATTACTTCGACGTGATAGTCAGATAGTAATCCGGGGGCTGATCAAATAGTAATCCCCGACAGGGATGCGATGAAACATTTTCTGTGCCACTTGTTTTGGGTGGGGGAACACCTACAGGAGTGGTGGTAATGTGTGCGTGAGACACAACGATGGGAGACGAACCGACGCCGCGGCCAACCAGCGCCGCCAGGAAATATGTATTCGACGCTGGTTGGCCGCGGCGTCGCTCGCTATATGCTCTAAGCTCCAACTGACAAATCCACGTTCGTCAGCTGGTGGTGGTTGATCTCTCCTCGATCGCTGCTCGCGAAAACCAACTCACCGGCCAACATATCTGATACCGACCTTAGTGGGATTTTTACCAAGTTGTAAAGTGGGGGTGTTGTCGCTGGTGGTTGGATGGCAGAGGATCGCGGCAGCATATGCGCACGGAGTAAGACGTGTTAGACCGTAGACGTGACAGCGATTGTTGCGGCTGTGTGCGCGCCCGTTCGTGTGATTATCGAACGTCTCTAGGAAAATGGCCGAAGGATGCGAGCCACGGATGTTCTCCCCGAAAACACTCTACGAGTTGAGCGTGTCCGCGATAACCAGCAGGTTCCTGCAGTTTAAGAACTGTCTCTCCGATTTACCGAAGGACGTGTTCTTCGATCTCCATTACCAGGTAAACGTCAGAACGTCCTGTCGCGACAGCTCGACGCACGATCGTCACTGACGACTTGCGAGGGGAACCTGCGAACTGTGCTTCGACTTTTTTTTAAATCCACTTCTGCTGACGATGCAGGGGAGGACACTCGGAACGACCTTATAGAGCAGCGACGGGCGACTCTCTCCCGTTTTCGAGAGATAGGCTGTTAAGAATGTGAGAATTTCAATCGATGAATGTCGACCGTGCGAATTCAACTGCTACCGAAGCAGCGCAAGTAATTTAACGTATCTGGCTGCAAAGAATCTTTTATCTCCCTTATTTATCTTTTTCAGTATTAAAACACTCTTTCCTGTGCAATGGGAGTTCTGAAAAATACTGTACGATATTTAAATATTTGAGGTTCCCCTTGTTAGACGTAGATTTTCACTGCGGTTCGCGCGAGAACTTTGCTCTTCCGTCGGAATCTTTCCACGAGGATAATTATATGTTTCCATTGATTTTATTTCACAATTGAAATATTTGTGAAACCTCCGTGCAAAATCAACGCATTCACGATTAATGGCAACGTCCAGACAGCCATCGCGCGAGGAACTGTTTATTGGGTTGACAGGCGGATATCTAATGTTCGCATGATCGATTCGAAGGGCAAAAAGGGCTGCCACGGGACCCCTTCGAATATTTGTAACTCTGTTCTGGAACAGACCGTTCCACAAAGTGAAGTAATTGCTAAATCGAGATCTCCGTGACAGCTATGTCGCGTTTAACCTGTAAGCTCGCCTCTGTCCCGCATTTTATTCACGCGCGAAATATTAACGCGTAATGATTCGTAGAATGACAATAGGATTACTCAGCTGTTAGCGATTGTTTGGTCGCGAAACACGATCCGTTGCAACGCCAGCTTGATTTTTCGGTTCGCGTTTATTTCGAAACTGTTTCGAGAAGAGCGTGAAAATAAACGATCGACAATGCTGCACGATTATCGCGTCGATCACGGTGACTTTCTTCCGTTTCGATAATCGCAGAATATTAGTAAAAATCTTATTTACTCGTTGATCGTTAATTATCTCCGTCTCTGTTTTTGCAGTTGTACAAAGAAAGGAGACTATGTTTATTAGGAGCGGAACTCAGCAATTTGGAGACATTCTCCAAGATGTTAAAGGTCACCAGTCGTCACATGCACTTGTTAGAGTGCTTCCAGGTAATAATTCACGCTCGGTAGGAGGAAAGAAATTCGCAGATGCGATTACGCTTTATCGTTTGTGATTATTTTCAAGATTCTTATGGATCACGGACAAAGGGTCTGGCAGGAATTGTCAGTGAGATACTTGTTGTGTTACGTCCTTGGTAGTAAAGACCCGTTCACTCAGGGAGAAATGATAAATTTGGGTCTAAGAGTCGGCGGGTTTCTCAGCGAAGGCGGCTGGTACGCGGAGAGCGAGAGGGTGCTGTTGATTTGTAGCAAAGTGTGCCTTGCGAATAACTCCACACCCGAGAATTGGTGTCGAACGTTAGAATGCTGTCGTAGGTAAACAGAATTTTGTATTTTAATTCCCGCTCCGTTGGTGGATTTATACTGATTAACAATAGTCGCTTGAATACACAGATTGTTGCACGTGCAAGCAGCATATTGCGCGTTCGAGTACGCAGCCGACACGTATAAGCTTGCCATAGAAATGGTGAAACGATTAAAGACGGCAGGTTACGGGTGCAATCATGCTGCTCTATACGTTGAGTTCAGTATACTTCATTACATGAAAAGCGAATACGATCAGGCTTACAGGTATTCGATGCATTTTACTCTTATAGAATAGCTTGTTATTAAAGTTCCTTAATTCTGTTCGTTACGATCATTAGGTGGAGTATAGAAGCGTTGAAGCAATTGAAGCCCACACAGCACGCACGTGTTATTATCGATGTTTTAAAGCAGGCGGGAAAGTCGTGCGCGCTGAAACGCGAATTTCAGAAAGCCGATTTGTTGATCAGACAAGCTCTGTATCTTGCTAAAGAAGTATTTGGCACGAATCATCTAGTGTACAGTAATGTTCTTACAGATTATGCATTTTACTTGTTGAACTTTGATAGCATTAACAATAGCGTAACTATTTACAAGGTTAGCATAATTGCTTGGCGTGAACGCGTGCTTTCCAATCCGCAGGTTTTACTAATTCTTTAGGCGCTGACGTTGATTCTCGTTTGCAGATGGCGTTGGACATTAGGCAAGCAGTATTTGGGAAAATAAATTTACACGTCGCGCTGTCCCACGAGAATTATGGCTATGCTCTCTATGTGATCGAATATACCTCTGGTAAATTTCAGGAAGCTGCGTAAGTGATTCTATGAGCTACCGCGCTTCAAGGTTTAGAAAAATCATGCAATCTTATTTCACATTGTATAAACAGTGTTCATGTTGGGAAAGCAATAGACATAATGGAACAGCTTTTACACAGAGATCATTTGTTGTTAGCAAACGCGAGAAGAGTAAAAGCATTGGTTCTCGAGGAAATAGCGTTAGACAGCGGTTTAACAACGCTGTCCGAGCAAAATCTGTTGTTCGAGGCTGAATGCCTTCACTTGTCTACGTTGCAATTGATAAAGAAAGCGTACGGCGAGAAGAACGTGCAGACCGCCAAGCATTACGGGAACTTGGGCCGTCTGTATCAAAGCATGAGGAAGTACGAGGTAGGCGTTGGGCGTGAAATGTATATTACGTAAACGTTTGACATTATTGCTGCATATCCGTTCTGTATATTTCAGGCGGCCGAAGAAATGCATATAAAAGCTATACGGATCAAAGAGGAGCTATTAGGACCGGACGATTACGAAGTTGGCTTGAGCATAGGACACTTAGCTTCGTTATATAATTATCACATGAATCGGTACAGAGACGCCGAGGAGCTTTATTATCGCAGCATAGCGATCGGTAAATCTGCAATATACATAATGTAATTCTTGCCAGACGTTCGTGGTCATTCACATTTTAACGTTGATGCCGTCAGGTTTAAAGTTGTTCGGAGAAAGTTACAGCGGCTTGGAATACGATTATCGGGGGCTTTTACATATCTTTGCGAAACTGAACAACCCCAACAAAGTGGAGGAATACGAAACCCTGTTGAATAACTGGAAGGTACTAAGAGACAAACATGTCGAATCGGAAGATCCGCCGATCGATTTCGAGAGATGTCCGCAGCCGGTCGGAGATGTAATCAAGACGTTCTTTTCTATGTAATATATCTGTAAACTTACTGTCGAATGTTGATGTTCATTCACGCTGACCGGTCGATTCACATTAATTACCATTTTGTTTTGGTATAACTCGGGCCAAAGCATAAACGAAATCATGAATTATCACGATATATGATTAGCATCTCGTGAATCATATATAACACACAATATATGTATATTTTTGATCGTGTCGTCATCAAGATTACTCAACACTTTTTTAATTCTACATACCATGATAAATGTTTATATTTCCGATACGTCACACGTGGATTTCAGGCTTAGCAACGCGAAATCCTTCATGTTCGTACTGTGTATCTCACCGTTTTTTTTTTTACGAATTAATTTTACAATTAGTTCTAGCGAAAGAGTTAAGTGAATTCAGGCTCGAATGGTTTCTTTTGCGTTGAAATCGATTATGAACAGCATTTGGAACACGTTTCTTGAACCAGTACGTTTGTAATTAGTGTATAATATAAAATTTCTAAGCCACGATAAGTTAGAAAACTAAAAAGCAATTTCTATTGTACGTAGTACGATATTATTGTGTTTTAATGGGCGGAGGTACAAGCAAATTGTTCATAGAATTCTCGAGCTACCTAATAGCGTGAAACGTTCAGGATGATTCTTGGCAAAAATTGGAATGTGCGTTACGAACGTAATTATCAACAACGCATGGTGCACCTTCGCGTCGTCCTTAGGTGCTGCTTTTTTTAATCGATTTCCAAGATATTAAGGGGAAGAGGGAAATTGTCGCTTGAGACAGAGGCTTTCGAGCTGTTACTTGGTAAAAAAAACATGGTTTATAGTATAGTAGCTATACTGAATCGATTATTTTTACACTTTTCGCTGATAAACCTTGTGAAATCAAGTATGTGATATATAATGTTATTTTCTATTGAACATTTTTGTTCCTATATAAACATTGTAACAAATTGTGGCCGTTGAGAACCACCCAGATCGGCAGCGCGTGCCTGACGCACGGCAACCTAAAGGTTCGGGATGCCCTCGAAATGCCTAGCGGCGGCGAAAAGATCTATAAATCGATATTGCGCGCGATGGCCGGTAAACGAATAAACGACGTGACGGACGAGGACAACAATTCTACATTCGGTGTATTTCTCGCGCTGATTGCCGCCGTCAAGCGTCGCTCCTCGAGTTCCGAAGCTAGAGTGCCGAATTTAGTCTAGTCTTTTAAGCTAATTGTCAAATTGAATCGCGTAAGTTTAGCATAGTACTTAAGCACAATGACTTAAGCTATTTAATAAAATTAAGTCTAGTTAAGGCAAATCATAGGTGTCCTGGACTTTACGCGTCTTTCCCAATCATCGCAAAATGCGACAAATAGCGAGACTAGAACAAATTCGTTGCTTTTCGGAATGTTACATCAGAGGAACCGCGCGGCAGGATTACGCGAAGGTTCGTGAAAGTAGACGCAGGGATAATGGACTTTTATATTAAAGTATTTATATATTAAAGAGAAGAAAGCTGTGGCAAATGAATGAAACTTCTAATATGCTCGTTCTACGCGAGGCTTATTTTTAATAACGTAGATAACAAGACTTTAGATAAATATTCACAAATTTTCGGATAACTCACATACATTCAAAAGCTTTAATCTTTTAAATTACAATAAACATTAAGTAGTACATAATTCGTATTTACACGATATTTATCTTATCACTCCAGTTGTCAGGTAATAGGAATCTTATCTAAATCCCTCTCGCGCTAGCAGCATGTCTACATCTTCCTGAAAGTAATGCAAACACATTGCATTTCGATTATGTCGACTGCAGATTCCGAGGTTCGCGTAGAGAGAGAAAGAAAGAGAGAGAGAGAGAGAGAGAGCTAACGTCGGATCGATCTGCGCGGTAAATTACCAAATTTGATATTGCACATCTTGCTGGACTGACTTTACTTTAGAATATTTAATCAGGTGTGTGTGGTGGCTCTTGACTAAAGTACGGCGCTGTATCCTGCACCAACAGCGTATGGCAAACATCACAGACTCTGGATGGTCTTTGTTTCGGCCCGCTCTTCACAACATGCGAAAGGCAGGACTGACAAAATATATGGCCACAATGACGGCAATGCACCTGTCGAAAGAGAATTCAGCCTGTTACCCTCGGCAAACATCTCGCGCAACTGTTTATCGCAGCTTCAGCGTTACCTTTTTCTTTGTAACCGTAAAAGCAGTGTGGCAACTAGGGCATTCTTCCACGTCCTCCTCGTGTTGCCATCTTACTTCGCTACCAGCTTGTCTAATTCTTTCTAATTGTACCTATTGGCAACGGTAGAACTTACGTGAACAATGCTAGAATGATCTTACACTACGGCAATTGTGTCGCTCGTCGTACCTGCAGTGATTGTGACAATCTAACAAAGTCTTTCTGAACCGCTTCGCTAGTGTCTAGCTCTTGCTGAAGACTAGTGACTCTTTGTCGTAATTCAGCTATTTTCAATTCAGACTCTTTATTCTCTTTCAAGACTAAGTCCAATTGCTTTTCTAAACGCTCAAGCTTCTCCTCCCGCTCGGCTAGCGATCGATGATCCCTCACGTATTTCTCCAGCTGCGTCCTGCGAAATATTATCGCTAGAATCTCGGGAACCCGGTGGTTAACGGACGGAAGAAACAGCGTTCATACCTTAGCCCACTGATTTCGTTCTTCAGTATCGAGATTTCTAGTTCCTTCACCCGGCTGTCCTGTTCCATTTGCTCTTGGAGCAAAGTCACTTCGTACCGCAGCGTCTCCTCCTTCTCTTGCGCAACCTCTTGCGCAACCTTAGCCGTGATCAAGTCCTCGCGCATTTTCAAAAGACTGACGTGCAACTCCTCCACATTATTCGGCATATTGATGCTCTCGCTCTGCAGCTGTTGGGAATGCTTGCTATGCTTGCCAACGAGGTTCTCATTCTCCTTTTGCAGTCTGCAAAGATTCAACTAGATTTTCAATGAAATTTTGTCAGGAACGCCTCGACAAAACATCTTACTTTCATCGCCCGCGCTAAAATTGCTCAAGTCCGCGAAATAAAAGGTCGGAATATTATTACAAGTTTTCTTACACGATCAGATGTCTTTGTACTTCTTCTCGGCCTCGCGTCAATTTTACAAGCTCTTCTTTCACATTCCTTTGAGTGTGCTCGAAACCTTTCTTCAATTCGATTAAAGTCTGCTGCACCGCCTGAGAAGTAACAGTGAGGTCGGCCACTTTGATTTTATGCTCCTCTTTCTTCTCGTTCCACTTCTCCTCCATCTCTTTACGAAACTCCACCTCCTTGGCTAAGTCGTCATTCTGCACTTGCAGCATACGCTCGTTGTCTAGTATCTGCTTCTCTAACTCTTTGGCAGCCCCTTGCATCTTAACTAATTGCGCCTCGTAATTCGCGCACATGTCGCAGACCGGCTCGGAGGAGCCAGACTCCCGCTGCCTTCTCTGCGACTGTGCTTCTTTACATTTCTGCAGCTCGTCGTCCGTCGCCCTCAGTTTCTCTTTCAAGGCTTTAATCTCCTCCTCGAGCGGCACTACCAACGAACGCAGAACTTCTGCATCTTCCTGCGCCTATAAAGCAATACTTTCTAATATTCGCACACCTATGTGAAATTGATAAAAAGAAAGAAAAAAACAAGCAATAAAATAAACACCTCGTGATGATGTTTGAAATGATTCGTGAACAGTTTCTGAAATGCAGCGCCGTTCTATAAACTCATTGCAGAAAAGTTCAAAAACCACGTATCTTAAAGCTTACGTACATATCTTTTTACCTTCCTCATGCTCTCCTCGAGATTGTCGGCACCCAAAGACAAAGCGTCCGCACCTAGTTGCGAGGCCACCTTACGGGCTATCGTTTTCCTCACTGTCGCCAGCGATATCTGCGGACTGTCCGTAGGCGGTTCTCGAGGTACATGCGATTTCAACGAGGTGTTCTCTTCTTGCAATTTAGAAAGGGTCATCTTCAACTTCGACACCTCTACGTCTAGCTGCTTGCGAGAGCACGAGGACTCCTCCACTGTATCGTGTATAACGCGTTGCAAGGACGCTATCTCCTCCTGAGCTTTCCTTCTCTCGATAAGCATATCGTTCTGAATCTTCAGATCGGCGATAACCATCTGACTCTTGGCCTCGTCTAATTCATTCTTCAATCTGGCGTTCTCCTCTTGCAGGCATGTGTTGTCGTGTAATCTCCTCTTCAACTCTTCTGCGAATAACCATCGTAAGCGACCGACTTTTACCCTGACATCTTCAACCGACCGTGCTTACCTTCCTTCTGGAGAAACAGCTCCTTCAACTTGGCCCTCTGAACATTAAACTCCTCCCGCATCTTGACATTCTCCGATTCTAATCTATTTACTTTCTCTTGTAGGTCCTCTGTGGCATAACAAGCGAACAGATAGTAAAATATAATCTCACACACACGTATAAAGGCGATAATACCGCTAATCCCGGAAATAGGGAAAGGACTTTTCGACAGAGGGTGACAGGCTCTAATTTAACTATTCTTTACGGCTGCACAAAGGTAAACGAGTTATCGACGTGACGTCAAGAGAGATTTCGTGAAAGTATTAGCGCGTCGTACATACCACTTCCGTTCATGTTGATCGTGTTATCCTGCGTATGGTTCTCCATTGTTCGGCGGTTTCGCGTAGGTAAATGGAAATTTGTTAGGGTGGGTCACTGCCTTTCGTGCAGCATAGAAGAATGTATTCTGAAGCTCTCCCCGACTGAGTCGTTCGGTGACATTATGGCACATGTGCCGTGACCGCCACTTTCAGATCCCACTGGCATTCATTCCACCGGCCGGACGTTGGTATCACGATCACGCGTAGACCATGCAGAACGTTGGCTACGTTTAACGAAACTAGAGAATCAAACCTCAACAATTCATCGGCCAGCGGTGTATTATCAGCACTTCCTCATCAATCAGTATCGATATTTTGAACAAGTCCGTAGTTCGATAATCGAGTAATCGAGTCGTCGCAATCGACTACTCCGCAACCACCTCGCATCATGGCCATTTTGAAAAGTGCCGCGTCAATATTTAATACGATTCTCGCGCACAAACTGCACTTTATTTCGACTGAAGAGTAACAGACTTTTATTTTAATAGAAGCTTGTTTAAAGAATGCTGAATTTTAATACTAGATACGAAAATATTTATTTTAAAGATTAACGCGTCTTTAAACCGCTGAAAAATTCGGCACGGTATTCGTTTTAGCATTGGGAAACGTATCTTTCATTCAAATCGAGAAGAATTAAGAAATATTGATGATTAATACATCGCCTTCACGCCCCACAATTGCGACGTGAAAAAGCGAATTAGCAGCGTTGCGAATTGCAACATGTTTCCTCACCTCCCTCACCTCCGACTACCTGCCCCCTCTCCCAACTTATCCCGCATTAAACTTAATCAATTTCAGCGCTCACCTTTCACAGAGCCGACAATTCACAGTAATAAGCCTCGTAATCATACGTAACTGTACATAGACAGGTATCTTTCGTAGCATTAGTGAGACATTATCAGCGCCATAGGCGAGTTAACTTCGAAGCTTATCTCCGATTTTACTGGGAGTGCCCAGCCTCTGCTCGTAATCGCACGTAATTGATCGATTACGATTACATGGAACGGAAATGTAGATGAAATAACGGGTGGCATACCCTTGCAACACAAATAACAAGCTACCGCAACGTTACAGGCGGCGAATGCGCAGCTGCTTCTATCGGCGATTCGTAATTTCCACGGGCGGGTAAAAAGCTTCGGTGCGCATTCGTAAGCGGAAAAGAGAGCGCGGAATGTTAGCCTTGAAGTCGCTTTCGATCGCGGCTCGAGCGGCTTTCAAAGAGGTGCCTGTTGCAATCAACGCATCTGCAGCTCGCGCTGTCAATCGGCCGTGATGGAGCGTTGTTGACGACGAGCGTTTAACCGCCTTTTGGTCGGCCAGTGCAAAATTCCTTGCACCCTCTCCGCGATTCATGGCTCCAGCGATCCCCGACCGTTATGCTGCGGTATTGCTTAAATGGTAGATCATTGAATTCCCTGAAGGTAAGACCGTCGCCATCTCGACTTGTCAATTTGCGCAGTTAGCCGGTGGCAGAGTCGCACCCAATGTGTCATCTTTGTTTATGCTTTCTCATTTCCTTTTTTACAAGTCACGGGTAGCAGCCGTACGATCTATTGGCTCATTGATGCTCCGCAGTTGAAACACCCCATCCGTTCTTTCACGTATGCACGACGCAATTGCTGCACCCCGACGCGGATCGTTTGATTGCGAGCGATGTTACGCGACTGTAATTGACCGTACCTCGAGTTTGATGGTACCAGCCGATTCCGAGCTACGCTGAACGCTTAGCTGCGAAGGGAACTCTATGGGCACACAGTGCGTACGTAAACGATAACGTTTCAGAAGTAACGCCGTCGAGCTGCACCATGAACGCTCTATGGAGAGAGCGTAAATTCGAAGCCACCGGACCGGCGATCATGGAAAGCCTGGACAGTATGTGTATCTGTAACAGCGGCGAATCGCATTCCATCCACGACTCGGCTCCCGTAAACGTAGCCTCCGAGAATGGACTGTGCGTGAAGTGTCAGTGCAACAAGCCTAAGAGTTTCTTGTTGATAGACGGACAGGAGAATCTTAAGATCTCTAGTGCAGAACAGTTCGTAGAGAGATTGCGCTGCGACAGCGCAGATCTGAAAGTAAAGGTGGTGTCGATCTTCGGAAACACTGGCGACGGCAAGAGCCATACGTTGAATCAGACATTCTTCAAAGGAGTGGAAATATTTAAAACCTCGAACGAGCAGAACTCTTGTACGTTGGGTGTTTGGGCGGCGTTCGATCCAGTCCTTAATGTAATCTGTTTGGATACAGAAGGTTTATTAGGTCCTAATGTCTCTATTTCTTTGTCGCACACGTTCGTCGTAGAATGTCGAAATAATCGCGTGCGAATCATTCTGTTGTTTCTGCTTAGGTATTTCTACTTATGAGAACGAACGGACACGGCTGTTACTTAAAGTTCTCGCTGTGTCCGATATCGTGGTGTACAGGACGCAGTCTGAGAGATTGAACAGGGATTTCTACATGTTTCTCGGCACTGCTTCTCGAACCTACAATCTTCATTTCCAAGCTGCCTTGCAAGCGGTAGGACAGGGGGAAGGTGTTCTAAGCTCCTTAAGTGCACTGGGACCAAGCATTATAGTATTACACGAAACTAGATACACCAAACCTTTGAACAACAGTACATATTGCAATATTCTCAGATTGACAGTAATTTGAAAATAAGAGTTTTTTTTCCAAATTGAAACTCCGGCCTCTCGATGAATATATCACTTTGATTTCTATTGCAGATGGACTGGAGAGCGCAGAGGAGCTTCTTAGAACGCGACTTGCTCAAATGAACCTGGAGACGGAGGCGTTTAGTTCGATAAAGTATGTCGGTCTGCAGACAGCGAACACCACGGCCGATTACGAGCCCCTGCAGATTGCTATTAAGAAAGAATTGAATAACACCAGCGTGAGATCCGCCAGAGAGCCGCGCTTAGTTTACAATACGCTGAAAGTTCTGAACGACAAGTTCTCTGGGAAGATCGAGAATGGTTCCAATGCTCTGTTCCCTGATCAATATTTCACATGCCCTGTTAAGTGTCTCAGCTGTGGGTGCAGGTGTAGCAATAGCATGGGACACCTTCAAGAGGGAAAGCCACACGATTGCAATACAAGGTCAGGCTTGCAGCGAATGAAATTCACATTCGCGACGCGGCGACAATTATTTAATCGATTAATAACTCCGACAGGTGCCGATACCAACATCAGTATGAGAATCTAGTGTACACGTGTAAGAAATGTTATAGCAATGGAAACGAAGTACAAGTCACGAAACGCATTCAGACGCAGAACGACAATAGTTGGTACGGTTTAGCGAAGTACGCGTGGTCCGGGGACGTGATAGAGTGTCCACATTGCGGGGAGATATATAGAAGTCGTCAGTATTGGTACGGCAATAGAAATCCGGAAGAGTTCGCTGTTCGTACGGAAATTACACACGTGTGGAACATGGTACGGTAATAAAGCGTTGTCTCATATTCTTCCATCCGAACCGAGTCATCCGTTTTAAGAGTCGCGATTACTTATTTCCAGGAGAATCATTCGGCAACGTCGCAGAATACAGCGCAAAGGGTGATCGACGGTGTGTCGTATATCACCGAAGCTGTAACCAATGTCTCGCTGCAACCGACAAAAGTTCTCTCGGCATGGGTCGCCGATCAGGTAGCGCCGTCTTACTGGAGGCCCAATCACGAAATAAAACACTGCCATAAATGTAAAACGCCGTTCGCGCCGACGGACACGAAGCATCATTGCCGAGCGTGCGGCGAGGGGTTCTGCTCGCAATGCTCGGTCAGAACCAAGTGCGTGCCGTCTAGGAATTGGCACACGCCGGTGCGAGTGTGCGATCTGTGTTATAGCAAAGATACCACTTGCAACGATGAAACCACCGAGACCGCGGACGATGTGAACGCCAGAAAGGTATCGGAACAAGTGGTGTCCACTCTGAGCGCGGTTGGAACGGTTTTGAACTATTCGAAATGTAAGGAAATATATTAAGAATGATTAACTCCTCGCACGTATCTGGTTCTTCCCGCCGTGTAACATTTTATTTCTCATTTATGCAGCATTCATAAAGGATACGGTCCGACCATCCTATTGGATCCCAGATTCAGAGGTTGTAAATTGCTTCATATGCTATCAAAAGTTCTCTGACACACTCCCGCTGCATCACTGCAGAGACTGTGGACGCGGAGTGTGCCACGATTGCTCGCAGCATCGTAAACCTGTGCCGCACAGAGGATGGGACAAGCCAGTTCGTGTTTGCTACTCGTGCATGAAACTCGATTGAGAGACGTTAGATAAAGAGAGCTCGCGAAGAAGCAATTTATTAGGAACGTCATTAACCCATCTGCACAATATACAGCGACGAATAAGACACCGCGGAAAACCTGCGTCGGGAAGCATTTTCTCCCTTCAGTTTCTTTTTGTAAGCTTGCAGTTCGCGCGTATTATAATCTGACGAAATCCATGACCCGCGCTCGTACAAGTTCTTCATTTCTAAAACGGGACATTGAAATCCTTTCGCCGTCGAGCGTACCGAAAGTGAATATTTTACTACATCGCTGTAAAGAATCTTTCCTATGAATTGTGCCATGAATGTATTTATCTTTTCTACGAAAACTGTGTTACAAAAAAAGGAAGAAAGAAAAGTCATCGCTAAGATTATAACGCCATACGCATAGTAATAGAGTACAGTATATTATAGCGGTATATTATAGCAGTATGTTAAATGGGAGTAATAACGCGAGACGTTCTTGTTCCGACGAGAGAGGTCGACGTATCATCGATATACTGGTCCGCTGGGCTGTGATTGTCCTTAGATTACAAAAAAAGAGAAAGCATTTTCAGTATCTGTTACAGTTTTATATGATTTAATGGGTAAAAGGAAAAAAGAGAAGTTACGTTCCGTTTTGAATTTCTGTAAGTCACTTGAGTTTAGAATAGGCAAGAAATAAACTATCGAACCTTAAACGGAAACGGCTCTTTATTTTCGTTAACGATCCCGCCGCGGCGACGAGCAACGGCCGGGTACAGATCTCTACTCTGTTCGCAGAATTCGTGTTTTCCCGGGTAAACGGTCAAACTGCGATACATCGATGTTCGAGATGCAATAGAAGATGTTTCGGCAACCACGTGATGACGTCAAAACATGGCGTCTCAATCAGCTGGGTGTTGTGTAGAGTGTGCTTGAGATGCCCGTCTTTAGAAAACCAACGAAGACTGCCGTCTGTCTACTCGAATACGTGAGTTTTTTTTCCAAAACATCGCGCCGTCTCGTTTCTCGCGTTCGCCGGTATTGTGACAGGGATTAAACCCCCGGCGCCAGACTTGCGCCAGGTTGAAATGCGGAAAGACGCAAAACGCTGTTTCATTTGTTAAACATTCCAATCGGGCTGCCGTCTAAAAGTTCGGGAAAATCGTGGACACGCTCGCCAGCGTTTCGCCAGGGTGTTCGTGGACCCGGGAGGACGCGATCGAGAGGTTTTCGCCCCTAAAAATCTCGCGTCCCGAATGATGACGCGTACGTAAAAATACACGAGAAATATGGTTGGTAGCGGAGCTTTCTCGGTGCGTTCGCTTCCTCTTCGCCGAATCTACGTGGAATATGCCCCGTCGTTTCGTTCGACGATTAGAAAAAGCTTGTCTTCTCTCGGGCACGATGTTGATACCGTGTGCAAGCGATGCCGTGGCCATTTTCATGTTTGCTCCAGTTTCGTAATCATCGTCAACTCCATATTTGAATTCAACAAGTAACGCAGCGGGCATGTTTCGTCTGTTCTCGAATTCCTCTGTCGCTTCACGTGGTGGACGGCTCTTAATGACAACGCGTTCCATCCCGATTCTCATCTATTTCCCCGAGGCGCGAAAAGGCTCGCCTGTGAACGTGGATCCCCCTCGAAAATCGTATGTTCGCGAGAAAATCTGTTTATCGGGTTCTCCACGTATCGACGGGCGATCCCTGCCCGAGCTCCCATTGCCGTGCGATTGCGAATGCAGAATCGAAGGAGGATTTTTGGAAACCGTCTCGCGAACAAGCTTCACGCCGCAGCGTTGTGCAGCCAAACATGGGGCGAGAAAACATGTTGGGAGAGCTCGGTGCGCCGAGGCCGACGCCATTTTTTCGAAACCGATTTAAAAGTGCACCGTCGCGACAGAGAATTGTGTGAAATGGGACACGCGTGTAATACCTGCACATACCGTCGGGACAGGCGGGGGATACCAGGGAAGGTACCGTGGAACGCGTCGATTCCCTTAAAACTTTATTTTAGATCGCAATGTGTTCCGAATGGCACGGCCATTTTGTCGCTTATTAGTGGATAAACAAATGACGATGTCGGTGCTCTGGCTTCGAGGCTATAGGCGCGTCACACGCGCGGAAATTCAATTTCACTTGCTAACGCGACCCTTCCTTTAATTATAGTATTCCCATATGATACCAAAAATAGGAAACGACCGAACCGGACTTGCAATCACCGCTTTCCCCGCCTTTCGTTACGTTCTTTTATCCCGACGATCGTATTTCCGCCTCGTCCGACACCGTCGAAATCGCTATTTTGAATTGCGCGCTATACTAGGTTGCTAGTCGAATTCTGTAGCAAGGAATAATATATTTTGCGAAACATTCTGGCCTGTACACGTGACTGATAATGGTGCCACGTTTTTCCAACAGCGAGAGAAGTCCGCTTCCATAAGAAGAGTATCTGCGACTAAATGTGTCGTTGACCGTGCTGCGAATCGTTTGCAAAGCGCCGTGCCAGTGCAGCACAGTGCAGCGCGTGCGGCGAACAGCGGTGAATCCGTTCAGGTGTTCGTCGAACATGGTTAACAATTTGCGGACAATGTTACCGCACGCTGCGTACGTTGCGTGTCGAAATTTTAGCATCGAAGGGGTTAGAGCGAATCGAGGCGTCAGGGAAGCTAGGTGTGTAACCACGTTGCCAGGACTGCGACGAACCTGTCGCATGGCAACAGCATTTCTGCTTCGTTGCCGGCCGAATTATCGGCGCTTATCTATTTCTCACCGCTTCACAGATTAAACATCCTTTCTCCTTAAAAAAAAAAAGAATAACAATAAAACGCGAAAGAACACTTTTACGATCGGCGAGCGACCGCACTTTTTACACTACCTCGCATTTTTCATCTTCCAAGATTTTATTCCCAATAAAACTTTATCGCAAATGCCGATAAAGAAAAAGATAGAATGATCGTTGAACGCGTGCCGTGGGATAATGTAATTTTACATGGGCGATATTTTCTAATTTCGAAAGATTTTGTTAGGTACGATTTTAAAATGCACAGCTTTGCTTCTTTTTCTTCTTTCAGTGACGAAGAAGATACTTTATTCGATATGCCTCCAGATAGACCAGATGCGTCAGGTGTAGAAACTGGGATAGGACTGAATAGTACTCAAGTTTTCAGTTTCGGCGAGACAGTATACATGATGAAGGAAAAAGAGAACGCAAGTGCTTTTGTTGAAAGTAATTCGAGCGACGAACTCCACGAAGAGATCTCTATGTCCGAGAAGTCCGTCGAGAAGAACGGTCAGCTGGACGACGATTTGACTTCCCTGAGCTGGCTGCACCAACAAAATCTGTTAAAAGGTTTGGACATTTCGAATCCCTCCAAAGACATTAAGAACGAGAATATCTTAAACAACAATGTCTGCGACGACATGGCAGACTTCTCCGAGAACACTAATTCCATTTCAAGTTTAGACGATGGTTACTGTCCAGGTAATACTTATTTTCTTCTTATTTTTATTCTTAAGGCGCATAAAGGCATTAACGGGCTGTTACCATATTTCCCTTCTCGCTCTGTTACAGCAGATAATAATAGCAAGATAAATAATTCAACCTCCCACGGTCATAGTCAAAGCTTTCAACACTCGAATAAGAATGGCCAAAAGTCTATGCAGATCTTTCAGGAGTCGGCGAAGAATCACTACAATTCTTCGCAGAATAACCAGACAAAGATTTCCCTGAGCAACAATAATCTGCCAGTTTCGAATCGGAACAAACACCCCACGCATATACCGTACGATCCTCACCTGCACAGAAACAGTAAACCACCATATTCATTTTCCTGTTTAATTTTCATGGCTATCGAGGATAGCCCTGTAAAAGCTCTACCAGTCAAGGAAGTGTACGCCTGGATATTGGATCACTTTCCGTATTTTAGGAATGCTCCCACTGGATGGAAAAATTCTGTTAGACATAATCTAAGCTTGAATAAGTGTTTTCGTAAAGTGGAGAAAGCTCCAGTAAGTATGCCGCGGGGCGTTCGCGTTCGCCGCTTGAGCTTTCGATCCAGAGATCATTATTAACGATCGGTGTTTATTTCAGAACTTAGGTAAGGGCTCGTTATGGATGGTAGACGCCCAATATCGTCCGAATTTAATACAGGCGTTATCTCGCGCCCCGTTCCCCCCTCCAACTGCTCAAACTTTATCATCGCCAGAAAAGCCGCAAAGAAAGAACACAAGCACCCGACTTCCAGATCCCATTCTCTTCCCGTACCTCTCCAAAAGACTGGCGTCGAGCAACATCACCGATAACGCGGAAACAGAAGTAGACAGTGATGTAGACGCAGCGGCTGCTGCTATGCTCTCCTTCAAGCACGGACCTATTATTTTAAATCATAATAAAGGTAGCGCCATTTGCGATCTCTGTACCTGCGCGCTATAATCCGCCAGCTGTCCACCCCCCAGTGACTCATCCAAATTCTCTTGCAGATCGTAAGCGAAAAGTGCCAGAATCCGAGAAGTTGGTGCCAGTGATCACTAGGAGCTCCAGCGAGGACCATACTTATAGTTGCATTACCTCAGTGAAGCCAGAAAGGTAGGGGCGCGGTCGCATTAGAGATCGCGAACGAGACCGGGGGCGCTAGAATGCGAGTTACACACGTTCCCCGTATTTACTTCCTCAGCAAATATCCGAGCGAGGAAGCGAATCCGGACTTCGACGAGCAGCGGAAGATAGCGGAGGGCGCCGACGCGCTCCTGAATTTAGCGGGTGTCGCCACGGCGGTTAGTCATAGTAGGACACCTCACGCGCAAGGTATTAACTCAACAACACCAAAGTCCGAAGGTACGTCAAAGCCGAAGAAGCGCTCGCCTCCAAGCGATTACTCGAGCCCGCCCGAGAAACGACGCAAGCATTGGCCAAAGTGGAGTGAAGGGAAGCGGTATTTAAAGCAGATTATATAAAGGTCTCGGTTCGCGTCTATGTAACAGCATCGCAGACCTTTCCCCACTTTTCTTTCACGGTGTCGTACAAAACCAAACATTTTTCGAGACTATATATATATATATACACACATACATATATATTTTCACTATCGGTCATCGCGAACGACAGACTTAATCTTACATCGCTGACAATGAATCTATCGTCTTTCGAGCACGGCTAAAACTATTAGCGAGAGATTTGCATCGAAGTTTATTGCCATTTTTAGGCATGTAAGAAGAGGGAGTGCGAGAGGAGCAATGTGTTCGCGTCGCGTTGAAAGGAAACGGATCTGTCAGGTGCATTTCTATTTAACGAGGAGGAGACGGAGAAACGAGAGGTGGGATGGTGGAAAAAAAGGAAAACAATTTGGCGGTCGCTCAGGGTTTAGAACTCGCTATATGCCAAAATGAATTCAGTAGCACTAAGCAACAAGCAATAATAGAAGGGTAGTGTTAACAAGTTACTTTTTCAGCATGTTACTAAAACATGATACAACTAAGAGGTTCGTGGAATGTCAATGGAGGGAAACACTATCGCGTACTAAACTAAACGTAACGATAAACTTTTTAGACCTGTTGTGACGATTATACATATTAATTCATAGAGAGAGTTTAATTAATGATAATAGAGTTCTATATTAGGTTTTTGTAGATATGTATAGAGATATAATTGATATCTATTCGATAGAGAAATTGATAATATATTTAAAAAAAAAGATATATATATATATATACACACACACGTACACATATACACAACACACACATACACACACGTTCATGTTCACCACGTGCTCATTCATTACACTTAAAAATACATCTGGTCATGTACGCAGCTGTATGTGTGCAAAAGAAAAGTCGTGCCGCGAGAACTATTCGCTAACGAGGGAGGAGAGGGCACAGAAATGTCGGTGGTACGCCAGCGTGGAATTTGAAATGACGAAGATATTATCATTTCATGCCTTTTTCTACTCTCTTCGTGGCTTTTGAGATGATTTTGAACAGTGCTGTACATAATGGTAGATCCTGTAATGTATGCACAGACCAGTTTCAAAATTTTGTTAAACGGATCAGTCGCGCGCCATGTCGGATTGGCGGCACTGATCGGAGAGTAAGGTATAAGAAGAGAGAGGTAATCCTATTTTTATAAAAAAAGAAAATTAAAAAAATATAAATCCATTATATTAAGAACTTTTGCGAATACCTGATAAGCGGACGAGAGTATGTATAATACGCGGCGGAGCGCGGATATCGATCAGGACTGGTCTTGTATACATTAAATTGTGTAGTTCTATATAGAGAGAACGTATATATTTTTACAGGGCACTGCCCGCGTGATAAAAGCTCTTCCTAATAATTCGCTAAAAGAAACACAGTTCATTAGCTTAAAACCATTTACTAATTGTAATCGTAGTAACTCGCGCGACACTACAAGCACAGCATGGTAGCGCAGCCTGAACGATTTTCATGCTCTTTCTTTCACGATCACAATGCCATATATAATTTTAAAAAGAAAAATTTCCCACGTATCACGGTGTAAACAATCTTTTTCGGCTCGTTCGAGTAGCGAACGATGTGCGTGCGCCAGGCGAGGGTACTCGCTCGGGGAGAACTTGGGTTACCAATTTAAAATGGCGAAATTTTAAATCGGAGACGGCTTCTAGTCTTACGACTATACGTGTACACACGGAAGGGAAACAAAAGGAGGTATCAGTTGTTAGGTCGTAAATGATATTTAAGCGTCACAGTTGCAAATAATGATAAAATCGTTACCTGTAATATTATTATATGTTACTGCTGGCTCAGATCTATTCAGGCGCGAGACTCCTAGTTATTGCTTTTAAAGAAGGTGCAATTTAGTTTAACGTAATTAACGAGGTACGTTGTCCATCGTCCAATGTTCAAATGTGTCTGGTTACGTTTGACATTTTAAATTCCGCGCGTAGTAAATTAATCGAATTAATCGCTGCGATCTTTTGCCCGCCGGGTCGAATATAAAATCTGCTGGAGGAAGCGATGTGTCGCACTCGGAGGGCCACGGTAATCCGAAATTCTTAGGTGTTCACGGGCGGGAAAGGTTATTGATTAATTTAGCGTAACGAATGGACGATTAAAAGTACGGTAAATTTAACGGACAATTTATTGACAGGGCGCGCTGCCAAAACTTTTTATGTGATTGTAGCTGGTCGGCTACAAAATGAATGATCCGAGATAAGGGTGCGAGGAAGAATGCCATGTTATATACAATGATGAAACTTGAAAATTTCTCTCAGAGGAATCTACACTCCTTTTGTGTAACGTAAAATTATGCTACTCACCGTGCATATATGTGTATTTATATGCTTTGGAGAAGCACGTGCTCAAGGCGGGGCACTATCTTTTTTCGAAATTTGTATGCAATCGAGCAGGACCAGTTTTTTCTTTTTAAACGCTTAGGTTTTTCTATTGTCTGTGATATTATTGCAAAACTAAACACGCCTTGTTGTTGTTGTTATACTTTGGTGAAACAGAAGTTTTAAGAGCTTTATATAAGTTTTATCGTTTAGAGGAAAAGTGATGTTCATCGCACTTTTTGATATTATTAAATTGGCATTCTTGCTGACACCTTTTAACATTCTAATTTTAGGTAGGGAAACTGGCATCTTCAAATTAGTAATATATTATGTATTATACGTACATATATAAATATATATTGAAAGTAATACCACAGTTTTCACTATTTGTTGAAATTTTTTAGTCTAGCTTTTGTTTGCTACGACTGAAGATCTGTTCTTCCATGTAGTTTATTCTAATGTAATATCAATTAGGGGTGGGATGCCATTTATAATAATAGTGATGTAGCTAATCGATCAATTACAAATTAGAATAATCGATTAGCAACACAACGTAAAGCAATACACCAGTAATTCCTGACACTTTGGCGAAATACTCTAGTCAGCCGGTCCTTGGAAGACATTTAGTCTTTAAATACCGATGTAATGCTTGCACATAATAAACTAAGTACAAGGAAAGCTTGAATAACTAATTATGATACAAAATACATCACTCCGTCAAGGGTTTTCCTTTTTATGTGAATAAAAGTCCTTTTAAGGTCAGGTATAGTAACAGCATACTGGCTGCACCTCGCCTTTTACTGAAGTAATAAAGACGTTTAATGATAATAATAACAATAATAATTGCCACCGATAGCGGGCGTGCTTTAGAAACGACAAGCTCTTTGCGCGACAATTTAACGCATGCCAATTATTATTTAACTGGATGTCAAATCATTTCTTCTATCCTGTTAAACGTGACCGGCTGACTCATAGACAAAAAGAGAAGTCATCGATAACTAGGAACACCAAAACGAAACTCGAGTGTACGAAGCAAAGCATGTTTCATTGTATCGCGACCTAGCCACGGACAATCAAAATGTATAACATGGTGTTTAATTTTGCTTCCATTTACATGACATCGTGCCAAACGCATAAATCATTTATTTCGAGGAACAGATGTTAATTTATATGTATATCTACGAGTTGTACATTGTACGAATTTTGTTGGCGTAATATGTAATATTATTATTATTATTACTTATATTATTATTAATATAATTATTACTCATTTTAAACAAAATACACTGTAAAATGTTTGTTAAGTTTTTGACCTTGCTTATATAATTGAGTAAAATATTTAATATTTTAGATTGTAACCGAGACAGAACTTTATTAATGAAAAGAATACGAAAAATCAAATGTGAGAGGAATCAATTATTTAAAATTAACCTTACGTGGTCGCACCTTCTTATAATCACAAATTGGTCACACGGGGCTTACTGCACCCCAGCGTCATTTTTCAATTACCATTTTTGTATTTTTTAATCTATAGGTAAATTTTTTTTTATGGGACGAGAAGACCCTATAAAATTTTATAATTTATTTTAAAACCTATATACAATCATGCTCTAACAGTCTTTTGATATAACGAGGTTTGTAATTCAAGGAGATCGATTTTCCATGGTTGTGGAGAAAATGATATTTTTTTTTAAATTTATTTGTGCCATACCTAAATCTGCTTTGGAAGTCTTAAAGGTGCGACATTTGAACTCGAAAATTGTTCTTGGGATGCGATACACCGCGTGTGACCACGAAGGGTTAACAACCTTTTCGAAACACGCTTATAACGCGCACGTACGATCGTGAACGAAATAAAATCGAATGCAAAAAGAAAAGAAGTGTAAGAAAGGAAAGAATCGATTGTTATTGATTGATGTTAATTTGAATACAATATATTCCTATATTTAAACTCTTAAATTATTTATGTCTATCAAACAGCGCGCTCGGAAGAAACCGTTTCTTTCGAGGAATCATAATTGGCGCGTTTTCTGATTTCAAAAACGGCTCTGCGCGCGGCAAATTTCCCGCGCGAAACATCCGTACGTATAAAGGAATAGTATATACACATTACAATAAAGATTTAAGTGACCCCATGCGATAAGTACACGCGGAATAAGAGCTGCGAGCCATGCCTCACAAATTTTCTGAATTTCAGGTGAAGCCTGGTGATCCGTTCACTGACTTCTATCCCCGCGATTCGAATGCAGCTCGGTCACGTGATCCTCCCCAGCGGTGTACCAACTTACACGCGCGTATACCTAGAACGGAGCACACCTTGTTACTATACTTTATCGCGGTTCAAAACCTGTCGGTCTGCATTCCAGTGTGCTGGTGGACGCCAAGCGTCGTGTGCTATAGGAAATCGAACCGATCGAGGCGAGCAACGATCGCCGGATAAAAAAATGAAGTGAATCACCGGCACGAAATACGACGAGCTGATCGTTTCCACCCTCGAGGAGCATCGTGCCACGTTCACGGGAAACCCGAAGGATTTCGAACGAAAGGATCGTGCAGCCGGATCGAAGGAAAAAGGGTGAGTGTGTGCCTCGGGCACGATCACATTTCTTTCCTTCCTCTCTGTCGCCGTTCCCCGTCGTGCTTTTATTATCGTGCTTCGCGAGGCCCCGTTCCAAACGATTCCCAGCGAAATAATTTGAAGACGATCTGGAGCACATCGGTAATAGGTGCTGGATCACTGAAAAGGCTCGCTTGTGGTGTCGCCATGCAGGATCACCTGCCGGAAGGGGTGAGCCGCCAGTGTTTTCGACGAGATTTCGAATGGTTTATCGCGGCGGAATGCGTATCGCGAGCGGCATCCGAGCGTCTCGTAATTGGCAAAAATCTCGTTCGGATAATACCGCGCTGCTTAATGCGCCTGCGTTCGAGTACATATACATGTAGGGTACGCTTTGATTAAAGCTTGTTAAAGGCTTTCGCGGTACGCGCAGTAATCCGGTCGAACTGTCAACCTCCCGGCGATACGTTTTCAAAATTTGCAACGCGTGCAGTAGAGGCAGGGGGATAAAGAAAGGGGGAGGGTTATCTCTTGCCGGTGTCACTTGATCCAGAGAAATGAAAGGGCATCGGCGAATATCCAAGGTGCTCCCAAGTAAAAATGGGGCGTTGATGGTTGAATATAAGTGGCGGCTATGGGAAGAAGATTAAAATAGCGTGTGACACGTATACGGCTAAATATTCGTCGCTCGTTTTATCTAAGCGATCGCCGTGCATACCGAGCAAGAGGATTAAGCTAGACGTGCTTTGGTCCTCGTATCGGGCTGTGAAACACGCCACGAAAGAGGAATGAACCGTTCACGTGATTAATCGCCGATCGCCGAAAGGAAGGATCCACTTCTCTCGAATCTGTTCGACCAACGGGAAATCCGATCTTCTTCCTGGTTCCTGTTTGTACACGTAACGAGACACTGCATTTCCCTCGCACAGAAAATTTAATGCTTCACTTCCCAGTAGGATTACAGATTCAGAACGATTACCAAATAGAGATCGTAGATCGATGCATGCTGCGTGGAATTAATTCCAAACTTAGAACCATTTAACCTCTTATTTAGATTTTTCCGCGTGTTCCCGAGATAAAGATAAAGGGTGAAAACACTACACTTTCTCCTGTAAACTGTAATTGCATGCGATCACTCGCTAGATCCACGCCGTTCCGTCCAAGTCGATCTCCAATTCGATCGTACAGATCTCCGAACGTTTTGGTGGACATAACAGAGCAGCAGGTTGTGAAAGTGGAAGTCGATTCTTAATCCTCGAGGCCTCCGAGAGGATCGCGCCGCGTAAAAAAGATTTCGGAATTTGAGGTCCGGTCAACGACAGGTTGTAGAAACAAGTCTAATTCTCGTTCAGCTGTCACGATTCTCCACACACAGGCACGCGCGCGTGTATGTCGCGTAACTCGGGTGGCATTGGTTCGCCTGTAAGGTTAGGTGCGCCAGAGGCATCGTTCGCTCGCGCGCGCGCGCGCGGGGTGGAGGGGGTTGACAACCACTGCTTTGGAATTCGAGTTCTTTATTTTTACGAGAGGCAACGTCGGAAACCAGCCTCTTTCGAGCCCTTCTCACCTGTTACATACCGCCGGCATTTATGCTACCATTTAACCAGAAGTTAAGAGTCCTCCTGTACATAAAACACGTTAAACTGCCTCGGCAACGGGCCAAACGTGTGCTTTTTGTACCGTGATTTCGACTCCGATGAAAAATGCCTCGCTTCCACGGCGAATCCTCGAAGTAAGCCAGCTAGTTTCCGCAGAATGCACGCGAGCTGGTCGTGAGAGGATTCTCTTTTTCGCTTTCTCATAGGCGGCGAAATAAGGACAAAGGATAATGGGACTCGAATCGATTGTAGCCTATATTCGAGTCTAACCAAAAATAAAGCGAAATCCTTCGAAATGGAATAACCGGCACCGTTCGATCCCACGCGTGCCTCAACGTCGATGTAAAGAGAATAGTGCTTTTTCGAGGGGCTGAACATACGCGGTAGGTGAGCTTCGCGAGGAAAAGGAAAGAAAATAAGCCGATCGCTGTGTAAAAGTGTCGCGTAGGCGAGCGGCGCGGTGTGCCCCGTGAATGGATCTGCCTACATGTAGGGCGTGTTAGCCAACAAATAATTTCCATCGTTCCTGGACGTGTCGGTACGGTTTTCTGATTGTCACTTGCCGACGGCCAGGCGTCCGCACGTGGGTGGAAAGCGGTGCGCGCATTCAACGACAGTTTTCGTCACCGTATATGGTCATTTTCGTGTTGTCATTGTGGCACCTCTCCTCGGCTTTGTCACGCTGCAATCACGGCCAAGCTGTCCTCGCCTCTTCGACGTATTTCCGATGGGATATTATGATTATGATCGTCGGATGATCCATCGCGCGCCGCGAAAAAATAACAGATCCGTCCACCCACGCCGAATCGACTGATTTTGCTTTCTAGGTGCCGGAGGGAAGGAGAGTTTCGCGCGCGCGCAAACACTCATTAATATTTATTAACGTACAGCTGGCTTTTTATTGCCGCATCATAAAGTATGATTACTATCACCCCTTAAAACGCTATCAGAATTACTCTTGTTGACTGTTATGTCACGTTGTAACTGTGGGGTTGCACCGGAAGCACTCAGTTCTATGAATATTAGGTTAGGTTGTATGTATTCGAAAATGATTAACCGCAAAGTCTTATGGAGATGCAGAGTATTTACTGCGAAATATAAACAGAGAATTTTCAAATAATAGATCGAAGAAATATACAGAATGGAGGTTAGGTGTAGCCTATAGGTATAATAATATTACGTTTTAGTACGTTTGCTTTCATTTATTAAATTCTACCGTATACAATTTGATGCGGATTTTGTATCATGCATAAATATTATCGTTCAAAAATAATTCATATAGCGGTGTTCTGCGCGCGATGCCCCTCCATCGTTCGCTTCTGGATCGCCTTGATTGGCGAAGTTGTTAGCGCGGGCAGCAGCTTTTGACACGAAAAATCGTTTATGATATGTCCGAGAACGGGGGCGATGTTTTTATGCCTTGGTATTTGCAGCCGCGCATTAAAACTAGAGCGAAAATCCGTTCTATTTCCACGTGAACTCTCGCCGTTCTAAACTTAAACAGGCTTGCCGGGCATTAATTTTAGTGGGCTCTCGCTGGCGCCTCGATTCCCCGCGAGTTTTCGTCCCACCCTGAACCAGGTCGGAAAAACGACCATGCGGAGCAGAAATATCCGACTAACTCTCTTCCTTCATTGCAGAATGTGTCAAGATGCGACCAGTGCCTTCCCTATGTGGCCTCGTCACAGCCCTGCTCCACATCCTGGCCAGCTTCGCCCATGGTAAATCACCTTTTTATAATTCTAAATAACGTGAAAAGACGTTCGGGCTCTTTGCATTCGAGACGAATGGTTGCGCTTACATCGTCATTCCACAGGACAAAGAGAAGAACTAGGCATGTCGTTCTCGCGACATCCTCAGCCTCTGGCTGCACCTCTAGGAGACGACGTGAACTTCGAGTGCAACCTTAATCTAGCCGCCGAACGCTTCTCGTGGTGTCACAGGCCATTGGGTTCGGAGAAATGGTTGCCAGTTTTCCATACGTCCATCAATGGCAAGATCTCTCGACACGTAGTCAATTTCGATAACGAGACAAAAGCTGGGGATTATCGTTGCATAGCTTTTTACGGTAGGCATTCCTGCGATCACTCGACTCGTTTCGTGGAACTTAAGATTTAAAATTCACCTTCCGAACTCCTCGTAGGTTCCAGCGGTTTAGCTTCCGACCCAGCACGACTGACTCTTGCTACGTTGCAGAAGTTCTCCGACAGGAGCAACGTTGTTATAAATGTCGCGGCAGGGAATACCGTGCCTATCACGTGCCCTGTGCCTTACTCAGCTCCAGAGGCCATAGTTCAATTCTATAAAGACAACAATCTCATACAGAACGTTAACAGCAAAACCATGATCATCGAGAGCGTTAAAGCGTCGGACAGCGGCTCCTATTTCTGCACCGCTAGTAATTATATAACCACTCAGATATACACCAGTAATCACAAGACCATCATGAACGTGCAGGCGAATCCTAGTTTCCAAACGCCGTATTTCGTCAAGCAACCGCAAACTGAGTATAAAGTCCTGCGGGGCAAGAACGTGACTTTGGAATGCTTCGGCGCTGGTTATCCGGTACCCAACATCGCGTGGAGTAGATTAGGTAACCCGTTACCGTCGAACTCTGTGAGAACATCGATGGGCTTGTTGATAACCAGCGTCCAGCCAGCTGACAGAGGGGAGTACGATTGCATGTGGATGAGCAACGGCGCGCACATCAAGTCTGTGATTATATTGAAAGTAATGGAGGCGCCGAAGGTGATCAGATCGCCGAAGGCCTCCACATTCTCCGAGGGTGGCGAGCTGGAGCTGTCGTGCATGGTAACTGGCGAGCCGCAGCCGAAGATCGAGTGGTTGATCAACGGAGAGTCCATGTTGCCCAACGAGAACGTGGAAGTTAAAGGCTCGATGCTCCGCATATCCGAAGTGGAGAAGAAGCACGCTGGTATCGTACAATGCGTGGCAAGCAACGAGTACGGCTCTGACTCCGGCTACAATCTATTGAGAGTGAATCCTAAGCAACATGTCGGCACGACTGAGTCGAGGCCGGATTATGGGATTCAAAACTCACGGCACAAGCACACTAGAGGCGGTGGGAGACGGAGGAGCAAGGAGGGAAAGCGAAAAGGCACAGGTAATTAAATACTAACGAGGTGTAGGTAATCTGGATCTGTCTAAACGTGTCTCGTGTTTTCAGCGGTGCTGGTGCCGCCGAATCAGCCGAACGTCACAAGGCTCTCGGACGTGTCCGTGATGGTCAGGTGGTCTGTACCGAAGAACACTGGATTGCCGATTCAATTCTTCAAAGTTCAGTACCGGGAACTTGGTCAGAAGATGAACGGCAAGCAGGCGAAGTGGATGACCGCGAATTCGGAGATACCGAATCACATACGGTCGTTCGAAGTGACCGACTTGCAGCCGAACCACACGTATCGGTTCAGAATCGCTGCGGTCTATTCGAATAATGATAACAAACCGAGCCCGAACTCCGTGCGTTTCCATCTGATTGGAGACGGAGGATTCGAGAGGAACAAAATGCCGATACCACTGCTGACGAACACCGAAGCTCTCGGGCCGCAAGAGGTGTTGCTCGTTTGGCAGAATCCGGATATATCGGCGGACATCGATGGTTTCTATGTGTACCATCGGGCTTCCACTTCGGCTGGAGACTATATAAAGACTACGGTCGAGGGAAAGGATTCCTTCAACATAACTATATCTCACTTGCAACCTGACACGACGTACGAGTTCAAAGTGCAGAGCTTCTCAGTGGGCGCTGCGTCAGAATTCTCGCAGATCCTCCGGCAGAAAACGAAGAAGCCCGTGATCGAGCACAACGATCACGACAACCGTAACGATCACGGTAGCAATCTAACGCTGGACAGTCGCGTGAGGCCAGCCGACGATAGAAACGCTAACATGTACGCCATAATCGGCGGCGTTCTCGGCGGTTTAACGCTCCTGGGAGGATTAGCAGCGGTGGCAGTGGTGTACAAAAGGACTAAGCACAAACAGAGCCGAGAATCTTCTCAGAGCGAAGGTATTTGTGCTTCTTAGCAACGGTGCAACTCGTAATCGCGACGCGCGAGGTTCATATTCTTCTGTTCGTAGGAAAACCGATAACAAACGGACGAGTAATGAACGGTGGGGTGACCGACTCCAAGATAAATATAACATCAAACCCGCTCGCTGGTCTCGATACGTCCGAGGATATAATACAGCCTAAGGTCGGTATTTGTAAGTAACAATATCATAGTACTTTCGCTCTGTCACAGAGGAAAAGAATGACTGATTTCGACGAAGCAAATATACCGTCTGCTCTGTTTCTCGAGCATAAAAACAATTCCCTAAGGTCATTCAATTTTCCCCTTGAAGTCAGAGGATTCACTTTGGCGAGAATGAACCGTAATCTTAGTCGCGTACGTGCGCCACTTCGCGCGCCTCCGTTGTTTCCACTGCGATCGTTCGTACTGTTGCGTGTGTGTGTTCTGTTGAGTTGTAATCCCTACGCGGAGTTTGTATCTGGGAATCATTGTGTTTCTCTGCACAGTTAGCGGAAAGCCTCGAGCCAGCTTCCATATCGAGTCGGACGGCGAATTCCGCGTAGGGTTACAACGGTACGCCTCGAATTTTTGGCACGTTCACTTCTGGTGGATGACTCGGCTCGTTCTATTTTAAAGCGACTTGCATTTTATTATTTTTTTTTCCCCGCGCCCTATCGCCGCACGCGACTGCATCTGTGTATTTACATTTGACTAACGTGTTTCTGCTTTCAGACTATTATCGATACATATTAAGGAAGACTAGTCTTTTCTAGCTTTAGCATTGGTCGCGTGTGCTGCTCTCTAATTCCTACTCGCACTCTCCGCAATCTCTCTCTGGAGCCGCTTTTCTTTCGTTTTACTTTCCGAACACCACACACGTACGTAACTGTAGCGCGTAGCTCATTTGTGATCTGAAAGAAGCGAACGAACACGCATGTTTCTAAACAGAGCGGACAACAGTCGCCGATGGAAATGGCCTCGTTTCTAAACGGGCAGAACAACAACAGCAACAACCATAACGGCAGCGACGCAGCTGCCACTGACGTGAACGCGTCGCACACCGAGCCACCTCTGCACCAAGCATCACAGCCTATCGAGCAACCCCTGTGAACGTCCGTGTATTCCCAGGTCTTCGGTGTTCGCGCCAGAGCGCCTCAGTTCCATTGTAGCAGAAGAAGCATCCGCGAAACGAGCAACCGTTGCCCCGGCGATGCTTCTTAGTGAGACTTGTAATCGTTACTTATAATAGACTTTAGTCACATCTCGGATCACAGCGAACGAAACTGTTGCTAGACATTTACAGGGTGTCCATGATACGTATGCTCAAATACTTGGATTAATTACTAGACAGGCGTTCGTCCACGTAATTGTATATGTTACGCATACAACTTTAAGTCTTTCTTCTCCGCGGGATAGTTTTCTTTTGAAAGCTCAAGATAGAATAAGAATTGTTAATTGGCCAGGAAGTGGGTACGTTGAAATTCCTGATGTACCTGCTCTCGACGAATCTTTCCTTTTTTATTCAACGTCTCTGGCTGTGCCCACTTTATGGTCGACGATAGAACTTGAAGGATCACGTGAGCTCAAAACTGAATGATTTGTTTTTCTTCTGTGACATCTACTTTTTATCACATACGTGCAGCTTTATATTAATTTTACCCCCCCCCCCCCCCCCCCAGGCAGCTTTTTACCGTTATCGCGTTTCCTAATTTAAATTAACTAGCGTCCATTATGTTACTTTGTACATACGCGAAATAATTAGTAGTTACGTCGGATTAAGACGCGAATGAAATTGTGCCTGAAAGAACAGACAGCTGTGCTACGTGTTTTATATTATACAAACGTCTTAGGGTTGTCGATGGTATCGGAACGTTTAAATATTCTTCAATCATTCATATTGAACATTACTCTGAACGAATTGAGATTGTTTCAACATTGAAATTGGCAGCTCGGCCTTGATAAAAATCGTTACTAGAATAATAGCAGTAACGAACCGTGTGTCGCTAACAGTATTTGTTACGTAATATCGCGAAGGTAACTTGTAATAACAGTATTTTTCCTAGCCTCGAGTTAAATGCAATAATTGTTTAGTGATCGATATTGTATTCCTAACGGTAATCAAGCTTTACGATAATTGCGCCTACCAATCTGACAAACGTACGAAAGTTCTGCGATCGTATTGCGTTGGAATTTCGACACGAGAAAAAGACAAACAAATCTGTAAATAAGTATTTGTAAAATTTCTTCGGCGATACGTTATTTTATACATACACGCGTATCTTTAACGTAAACTTAATTATTTAAATCCTTTGTACTTTAGGAGAAAAATCAGCACAACGATCTGCTGTGTGGAAGGAACAATTTGTTAACGGAAGAACGAACAAATTTTGTATATATTAGAATGGTTTAGATTTTGTGAAGGAGCATATGTGCCTTAGATCTTGCCTATACAAAATACTGTTAAGATTAATTATTTATCTACACCTATGTATGTATATCGACATTTTATGTACTTAATTTTTTTTTAATAAACATTCTATAAACATATCACTATCGTAACTTAATTCTTCTGTATATTAGAATACTAGCTTTAGGTACTATCCACCTTCGCCTGGAATTTAGATTCTGATTTTATAAAAATGATTTTTTTTCTCTTTTTTTTTGAAAATAATATATGGATTAGCCAGGCATAAAAAACAACTGCGGCAGATCGGAGTGATCTTGAAAGGGTGTGGAAGAGTTGTTGGCTTAGTGGTGTGAGGAAGCGTTGTAGTAATATTCGCACAATGTGCGGAACAGAGTAAATGATTTAAAGCAATCATTAGATAATGTTTAAAATTCTTGGATATCGCACAATTGGATATAATAAATAGCATTTTAGATATTGCATTTTATCGGCAAAATTTCCAACCGTGTTTCGTTTATTTATAAATTTTGTAACTTTCAATTATACGATTAAAAAGTAGTACATATGTATCTATATCTCCTATTCTCCTTGTCATATAAGAAGGAACCTGCCTGTTAGACCCGTTCTGCGCATGTTGGCGCTCATTGGCTATCCCACCACCAATGCTCTTTCGGCTGCGCATCCGTTCTGCGCCGAAAACGTTGGCGTGGCGCCACTTTCGTATATAGCGCGTGTTTCAACTTTTTTGTCGGATTTGATTGTCTCTTTTCTACTGAAAATTTCTAAAGAAATGGTTCATCAAACGTATTACAACATTATAATTACGATAACACGGACATCGTCGCGCATTCCCCTATACAAAAAAATAAGAAAGGAAAGATAAGCGACTGAAGTATTATAAGGATAAATATTAACCTGAAAGGCCTGAGAAATGTATACTTCAATTTAATGAGAAAGATTTCTCTCACAGATAGTTCACTCTGGACAAAGAAAGACCATCATCAATATTTATAATGAAAAGAAAGCTCAGTTTCCGGAAATGAGGTACAAAGAAATTATAAAATTAGTTGGAAATACATGCGGCGTGGGATACCGTACCGTCGTAGACAGTATAAAAGAATTTAAAAGGACGGGGACCGTTCTTCACCTTCGAAGAAACGGGCAAAGCCCGGTATAATGCAGAAGATGTCGGAAGAGGAAATTAGAGCAATACGGAAGCATGTGCATGCCTTTTGGGAACGAAGAGAACTACCGACACTTCCGAGAGTGTTTACGGCGATCCGAAGAGACGAAAATTCACCGTTTACATCGCCTCTGTAAGTGTTCCCCCTCCTAAAACAAGTGGCCACAAAAAATGTTGCTCAGCATCCTGTTAATCACCATCGAAATTGTAGTACACATACGATATTCAAATATGAAAGTGAAACGGACATAACCTCGTATGCTCGGCTTGCGGATATCACTAAAAAATAGTTGTAGCCGCGATGTAATAGACACCGCAGTTGTAGCAGAAGGGAAACTACAATCTTTCGAAAATTGTAAGAATGAACTCGATTGATACGAATGGAAGAATGTCCACGAATGCTGCTATAAAAGCATTCACAAACATTATGGATTCCTTAAATACGCGTGACCGACAAGCCTTTTTATCATTTATCGCGGATAATTGGAAGGCAGAAGAGGCGAAATTGAAATCCCTCTCACGGAATTATATAGGTAGGTAAATGAAATTTCAATTTTGTATAATAAATTGTAGCATAAAAAGTTAATAGAATCATCCCTGTTTGCAGATGATCGCCACAAAGAAAGCGATTCAAAAAAGGAGCAAATGAGAAACATAAAGAAAATAATTATCGATATTAGAAACCGAGTACCATTCGATGGTATACTTCCATCGGAGCATATTATTCCGCCAACATTTGGAGAGGTCTGCTATTCGATCTTATAAACAACTTTCAGACCTGTTTACCAAAGTGGAGAAATATTATTAGTTCGATAACTCTGCAGAATTCGGATTGCGACGATACATCAACCAAGCATGTTGATGCATTTCTTTACGATAGTAACGAAGTTATTGACCTTATAGAAGGAGGAGGATTGAAGAATTTATATTGCGCTAATTGTGGGTCCAAGAATGTAAAAGAATATAGTAAGGGATTATTAAAAGTCTGTCCGTCTTAGCTCTATAACTAACCGTTTAAACTGAGCTTTGTTTCAGACATTATATCGCATTCCATGTCGGTATCTACCATGCTATATATATTTCACGGCGTCTTACCATCCTTGGAAGGGAAAACTTTACTCGACATAGGATCCAGACTGGGCGCTGTTCTATTCGGGGTATTTCTTTTAACTCTCTCGAGGTTTATATTTCATCCAACAGCATGTATCGTTACTTAGAAATACATTTCTAGGCACACATCTTCACGTCCGCTCAGAGAATCATTGGAGTCGAAATGAACAAGGACCTCTGTGCGTTACAATGCGAGATAACACGGAAATACAAGATGAACGATCGTGTCGAGATAGTAAATAAGAGAATCGAGGAATGCCCCGAGATTGTACAGAACAGCAACATAATTATTATGAACAATCCATTTGAATTTTATGTCCCACAATCCGTGCACACGGACATATGGAAATATCTGAGGTGTAATATTCAAAAGGGAACGATTCTAGTCACCAGACCATCGATTGAAAGAATCTTCGCGGCTTTGAAAACGGGGATATCGATCAAGGAGTGGGTCAAAACTTATGGGACAGAAAAGGATTTAAAAGACCCTCGAGTGCTTGGACTAGAACCTGTAGATCCTGACGATCATGCCGACATTAATGTCTATGAAGTTCTATAAGGGACTGATTAAGGAGGAAGAAGATTCTGACATACATAGATGCGTAAAGAAATTGAAGTTTTTTTTATATGTGAATAGGAGAAATAAATATCTTTTTAAAGATCGTATCCGTGTTTTTTTATGTCATCTAATCGATACTTTGCTGCTCCGATACCTTCGAATGGAAAGTATGAAGTTCCCGGTAACTCATCAAATTTCCAGGGTCGAAGCAGGAATCAAAACATCGGGTTTGTGGCGTCACGCGGAACCCATCGGTACAGGTGTTATCGTAACCGCAACTCTCTTGCGTCAATCGTAGGTGGAAAGCTTCCCTACTAGGAGAGCCAATTTCAATGCAATCGATCCCCTCCTTTTATACAGGATCCCTTGTATAGGTAGTCACCGCGGAGTGGTCAAGTTCAAATCTCGAGTTCAGTCAGCCATCAGCCACGATTGACGTACAATCATCGCACGCATAGCTTCTTTCAGTTAGCGCGATTGTAAATTAACACCCGCGGACAGCGAGCAACGATGAACGTCGAGGACGCCCGGCCGAATTGCTTCGATCCCACTTACGAAAATCAGATTCTTTCGCGCCGTAAACGTGTCACGCGTTAACAATGACTACTTCTCTGCCATTCTGTTTCCGCTCGAGCATCTTAATCCCTGGTATCGAAATTGCTGGTCACTATTTTTGCTCCACCGATCGAGAATGAAACACAGAACACGGCATCGCGATGAACAGGTAAGAGCTTCAACGTGAATTTGAAAATCTAACAATACCTAACATGCTTTGTTATTTCGTCTCGAGCATAATGTGAATCGCGCTGTGCTTTATGCCAAATGGATATTGTTATTAAGGTGACGCGAATTGTAAAATGATTGATTGTTTACGATGGAAGGTTTGAAAAAGTTCTTCCCAGATATTTGCTAAACATCGTCCACGTAGATTTTAATATAAGCATGTTGCTTAGCATCACTTATCTGGAACATGAACGAGTCATTAGCCTTGGGCCGACATTGACCCGATTTCGTCAGAAATATGAGCCCGGTTAGTCGTCTAGCCTTCCTTTGCTCGTCTCTTCTTCGAATTCTCAAACCGAAGCGCTGCGAATTTGTTGAATTAAAAGTATCTGCTTCCTGCTCGCGCATTGTCAATGCATCAGAGGAGATGTTTGTAAATACCCTTATCTGCGTTTGCGTAATAGAAGATAACGCGAGGAAACAATATGAAAACTCGTTCGTCATTAGTACTGCAGGGCTAGGGGTTCCCAATTGCCTCCGGCGCTGTCGCGTTTTGCACGTGAATTTTATTTAATCACAGTCCTCTGTCGATACAGGCGGAGAATAAATTACAAGTAGTTTACCATACATTATCACGCGTATAATACTTTTACATACGTATAACGAGCACAAACGCGCCCACGTATCTCCGGGAACAACGTCCAAGATGAGTCGGTCGTGACTGGATTGAGAGCCTCTGCCCTAGACTTCTGTCGAATTCGCGTTGGTGTGTTCTATTTACCGCGTTACGTACCGTTCCCTCTGCGAATACGACAGACCGGGGATCCAACCGTCGGCAATCTCGTCTCCCCGCTGGCGTGATGTTCCGCCGCGTGCGATCAGGGGCACTAGGTGGCTGCCGATGCAAAGTAACGCGTGGGCCACGCGAAAAAGAGGAGGAAAAAGGAAAGAGGAGAATTCGCAATTGCGCTTGCTGCGCCGCCACGGGTTATTTCGCTAATGAAACAGTGGAGCGAACGGTCGCAGGCACAGATAGGCTCAAGTGGCGAAGGGGCACTTGAACTGACGAGATAATGGACCGATTGTCGAGAAAGAGAAAGAATCAATGGTGCACAGGCCGAGAGCGGCGGGTACATACATACGTGGCCGCTGCAACCGACCGTGCCGTGCCGATCATTCAATCGCACTTTCTTGTTTCTTTGCCTCCGACAGCCTCCGATGACGCACTTGTGACGTCAATCGAAGAAGCAAGAAGGAACCCTGGCATACCTTCCATGCATCTCTCCCTCCGCATTTCTTCGACCCGGATACACGGTCCTTGACTTGTTCCTCCCACCGTTTCGCCAGAAACGGTCCCAAAAAGTGCGAGGCGGCCCGAAGGGAAGCGACTTCCAGCGGGATAAATCCAAGAAGCGCCGATTTAGTTTACCATTATCTCGTCACGCCGGGGAAGATCGAAATAATATCGCGGTGACTGGGTCGCATGGGGAACGTGGCGCACAATTATACAGTCCCAAGATTAGATAAGAGCCGGTATCGAAAACGTTGATATTAGAAAAACTTGTGCCGCCAGCAAAGCAGTTCGGCATTGTACTTTTACAGTGCGAGCGTCTACGTGTATATCACGGCGTTGGTAAGGTGGGCTCTCACAAACCCCAAAGATTTTAAATTCAGTATAACTTTTTAACAACATTACATAAGCTAGGAAGAGTATATTTTTGTTGAAAATTCAAGATGTTTAATTAGTTAAGTATTTTTGGGTAATAAAAATTTAATTAAAGATGGATTTTTATAATACACTAAATTATTTGCGGGGTCTGTGGGACCCCACCTTACCAACGCCGGGATATATATATATACGTTATATAAGGAAAGGACACAAACACACATATATATATATATATAACGTGGTTTGGAATTTCGACATTGCCTGCACAAATAGTGGGAGCAATCGTAGAAATTCAGGAAATACACGTCACGCTATTAACATTCGTCCAAATCCTGATCTGGAGTTCGTGCTCTTTTTCTCGTTTCAGTCGAGCGTCTCCGTCGAACGACACCACTGCGACGAGTCGGTCCCGAAGCAGCAACGAGGGGGCCACGGGAAGGGACCCGCCGAAGCAGAGGGTGAATTCCACCAGGGCCGTTAGCGTGACGTCCACATTAACGTCGAGCGCGGACGAGGCGCGGCAGCATCCGAGCCGAAACGACTGGAAAAGCAGCAAAGTCGCCGATGATAAAGCGAAGGATCATAACGGAAATCCTTTCGAATGGAACGGTGCCCGATGGTCGAAAGCGGGTCAGGCTTACGGGCCGCGTTTCCCGTCTAGTTCCCGCGTGGTCCACGGAATTCAAGATGGCGGCGTCCTCTACTACCACCGCGGTCGCGATTGGTTCAGGCTCGGTGCGCGATGCGTGGCCCGTATTTCAAATCGAACGGCAACCGAGGCACCGTCCAGAGGACGATGCGCGTCCTCTCGGAGAGCTCGCGGTCGACGTGACAACGGTCGCCGCTCTATCTTGAAGCGCGTAGGAAGGCAGCCGCGGCCGAGTAAACAGCTGTTGCGACGACGCCGCGCGGCCAACCGGCAACTGGTGGCGGCCGTCGCGGAGGAGCGGTCGCGGAAGCAGAACGCCGACGGGCCGCCCTCGAGCGTGCACAGCTCGCGGAAGCGGCGCGTCGGTATCGTGGAGAATCAGTACGTCGCCGAGAGCGACGGCGGTTCGTCTTCGGTATGCGAGCTGGTGCGCGGCCTGGAGCGGCTGTTCGGCGATAGAGAGAACGGCGACGCGGTGGCCGCGATGAGGTCGAAGAAGCAGCAGAGCGCCGAAGAGGAAGCCGCCGTCGATCCGATAGAGGCGAACGAGACCTACGACGAGTTCGACACGGTCAGGATGCCGGTGGTCCGATCGCTGAGCAAGAGCCCGCAGAGCGACGAGGGCATCGAGACGGATCCCGAGCGGAGGAGGGGCCCCGTCGCCCGTTGCTGGAGCCTGGACTCCGCCGCGGCCAGCGACGAGGACGCCTCGCTCACCACGCACCAGCTTAAACGGCACAAACTACGGGTCACTAGATGCTGTAGCTCCGACAGCGCGGTGCTGAGCGACGAGGATCAAATAAAAGGTGAGGGGGATGGAGTTACGTGTCTGACCACCGGTTGCTCCCGTCCGCGGAGTGGGGGCGAGCTCGTCGAGTACGCGATTCCCTGACCCACGCGTGCTGTGTCACTGACATCATCGTTCCCTTTGTTTTCTCTCTTTCTTTTTTTTTCCGCATGTCATTGTTCCGCTGACCCGACTCCTTTTGCCCCTGTGGCGGCACCATTGAAATTTTACGTGCGCACTATGCCGCAACGGAATCCGGCTGATTCCCAGCGATAATGGGTCGCCTCGCGGGACGCGTTCACTGTAATTGTTTCGCGTGCTGATTAATCGTTGTTATGCCTAGATGATACACCGAGGAAGATTAGTCTTAGAAGTAGGTAAGAGGTTGGAGACATCCGATTCGTTCGATTGCCACTAGAAACTCTGATCGAATCAGAAACGCCCCCCTGTAGATATTTGAAAATCGAACAAGTATAAACTTAACGGCGTGTTTACTGTTTTTGTACGATCGTGATCGAATCCATTCGCAGGATGGGATAACTCGAACATGGTGGAAGGTAGCGAGTCCGAACACAACGAGGGGAGGCCCAGATACTGGAGAACCCCGAGCGTGGTAGTCAGCGACTATTCGGATTACTCTTATCTGGACGAGAAGCTCGAGAGGAACGACCTGGACCTTGAAAAGTACGATGGAACCAGCGGAACTCCCAGTCAGGCGAGCAGTTGCTCCTGCCTGGACTGCGACGAGATACGAGAATCTTTAGACAACCAGTTCCTACAAGTCTGTCGCAGCAGACGACATTCCGACTCCTGCTGTCTGTGCCTCGATTCTATGAATGCCGCTGCGACGAGGTAGTTACTTATTTACAGAGACGCTGCGACTTTGTATCGTCTAAGAATATCTGAAGCCTGCTTTGCCCTCTTTTAGAACCTTCAACGAGGCTGGAACTCGGAGGAATTCCTGCTTGGACACTACAAACTCTTACTATTCGAAGCTCGACTCGCAGTTTCTGCAATACAGCCAGGACAACTCTGCGGAGGTGCAAGAGAAAACGAAGGTGGAACTTCTGGACATTCCACCAGCGAGGAAGATCTCCGACTGCTCCACCTCCAGCCTCAGCGGAGACGAATCTGACATCACTGAACTCCAGCAAGTTAAACCGTCTAAGGTGAGTCCTGCGTTAACATTATTCACCTGTTATTTTGTACGAAAATCGTGGTAACTGGGGAGAAGCGATCCTCGTCAGTTGATCACCGAACGCTGGAGTATTTTCTTTCAAGCAAACATGTTTACTAATACAGAGAGCCGGAGCTATCTTAAGCAGGAGGTACCGTAAAAAAGGAATGAAAAAAAAGGGCGAATAGATTTTACGTGGACGTACCGAATGGCTTGCGCGATATTCTGACGCACTTCCATTCGAGGTGTATAAATATTTCAATGTTACATCGAAGGAGAACCTATGTTTAGCGCAGCACCGCCAGCACATTGTTGCTGCCGATCAACACGCGCGTAATCTATCTTACGCAACGTCGCCCTTCTGCTCCAGTTTGCGAACAAATGAACCGTTCATTCGTCGAAAATGCAAATCCCCTGGCTATCTAGGGGTGCTGAATGAAAACGGGAGCATGCCTGCGCGCGTATAAGCTCCGGGCTTACGCTCCGCTGCGAGAAATCTGTATTTTCGTCTATCCCCTTCGTTTCGTAAGCCTGCGCGTTTATAGAAACGATCGACCGGTTTCTCGGAAACCATCAACCATTCGGGTACCAAAGAAACAGTGGACGCTGGCCGAAAAGAAGGCTCGTAATTTCAGACGGTTCAGAGCTAATGTTGCATACGGTGGAGAATTCGCGAACTCTGCACCTTGTTTGCAGCTTGTTCTTCCTATTCAACGAGCTTCGCGTAAGAATGCAGCAGACGGGGGACAAGGTGTCTTACGCGGCTCTTGGAATCTGTTATGCATGCCTTTCTTTTGTACGTACAAACGCGCATACCTGTCTCTTTATCTGCATACTCGTTTACCATACGGATGTCAACGTGTTTACGAACCCGTCGCGCACGTGCGCGTCCTGGCGCATTCTTCGCGTGGGTTCACCAGATGAGACGTTGGCAGCGCGTGTGAATCGGATGCGCCCCTCGAGCTCTCGACCGACCGTGCGTAAAAACTAAATAGGCATGTCTCGGGGGATCGAGGTTGAAAAGGCCGACGCGTGGATCGATCGCCGCGACGTCCCGTCATCTTACAAACACTAACTCTGACGTGGACTATCGTCCGAACAAAAAGGCGCTTCATAAACACAGCCGTGAATTCCACAATTCCTTGACGTCATCAGTTGCTTCTCTTCCTTTTTTCTCTCACGACCGCAGCCTGGTCGCCGGCGACTGGCTCTGCACCGTTGTATTTATAGGAGACCGATAACAATAAGCGAGCGTGCTCGGCTGAGAGTTCGACGGTGAACTCGGTGGATTTAACACCTGTTAGAGAGTTTCTAGGTCCTGAAACCTTAGGGAGCATTGAGCACAGGCGCGACGAAGGATCGCAGACACGTAGAGTCTAGCTCTAGCCTTCGGAGAGGGGCGACGGACTTTTACTTTCAAATGTCGCTCTATTATTCCACGCGAAGGAGTTCTAGAAGTTCAAGCAGAGGAGCTCTAGATGTGGGGCCAGCGAGTGGTTGGTCGGCAGCGTGGTAGCGGTGACGGTAGGTTTTTCCCTATACGCGACTGGACGCGGCCTGGAGAACTTCAAAGCCGATTTTCTCGAGAACGAAGCGCTATATCAAAAAATTCTATTCGTTTTTCTCGACTTATTTACTTGTTATAAGTCGAAAAGAAAGAGTAACTTTTTTCGCTATCGCGCTTCGTTTTCGAGAAAATCGAAGTTCTCGACGGTGCGTCCAGTCGTGTACAGGAGGATCTACCTTTAGTCGGTGTAGTATCAGTGATAGTGGTGGTCGAGTCAGTCAGCCTGGTCAGTCTCCGTTCGTAACACCTTTCGGGGGATCTGGTCAGTCACTGTCAGCCTCGCTGCTCTCTCGCGTATCCACCGTCTGGCTCATTGCCATTGCCAGTAGTGCGCGGCGCGTCGTTTCATCCGGGGGGCTGAAACCTCCGGCGACTTATCTCGACCAATCCGGGCACGCCGAACCGTTCAAACGCTTCTAATTGCAGAGAGAAGAAGCGTTTAAACGCCCGAGGATCGTTGGTGAAACGCGATCCGGTGGATTTCTGAAAAGTGACGTCGATCCTCTCTCTAAATTCGACTTTACTTCCCCCAGCTCCTCGCCTGGAGCTACCGGCACGAGGGAAAATAGAATTCCAGTGAGAAGGGAGAGGATGTTTGAAAGTCCTGGGTGAGTGCAAGAAGCGTCACGTAACCGCGCGGGGTTCAAATAAACCCAGGACCACTTTGTCCCGCCTTCGAATGTATTTCAAACGCGCCGTTATTTCCGTCGAAGCCTGGAAAGCTATCTGTGCCTAGAGCGCGCCGTCAAATTAGGGGATGGCCCTATGCGCCGCGAAGAAGCGAGGATCAATTTCTGCGTAGGC
Organism: Andrena bicolor; assembly: GCA_960531205.1. NCBI lineage: Eukaryota > Metazoa > Arthropoda > Insecta > Hymenoptera > Andrenidae > Andrena > Andrena bicolor. The sequence goes on along the minus strand of OY482664.1, from coordinate 50,754,938 downwards.
TCCGCCGAAACTACAGAGATCCTCGAGGTCTCCGTGAAAAGTAACAAGTCTCGATCCTATCTGCCTACAAGACCGGCGCGCGTGCTCGGGGATCAATACACAGTGTTCTTGTTTAAATTTCAGAGGTGGTGCGATTGATTTAACGCCACTCGGACGGGGTCGCGTGCTAGGGATTCCGCGAGCAGCTCCGATATAAGCAAGATAAGTTCGCCTGTGCGCGATAAGGAACTACTCGAGAAAGATGCCCGAGAAACCGCCTCTCATTCACCGGCGATCGGCAGTGCGCAGTTGGCGTTTCGCTGACACGGGACGATAAGGATCGCGTGCGATTTCCGAGAAGGCGTTCTGTCGCGTGCGCGGCGACTGTCCCCGTGGTCCCGGAGCGTTTATCAAACGACATTGCCAGGCGATAATATGCATTCGCGGCGAGGCGATCGCGATTTCGGCCAGTGCCTCGTTCCGAACGTTCGCGACCAGGTATGCGAGAGGGTGAGGTGGCCCGCGTCGCGTTACGACTCACGATCCCGAGCTGGTGGTTTGCGAGCCGCGAGGCGTCACAGAGAAGTGCAAGAACCTCCCCGCCGTGCCATGAAGCGTTCGCTGGGCCTGCTGGCGATCGATCTGGTCGCGGACAGGGATCTCGATCTGCAGGGGATATTGGATAGGGATATCGAGAGCGACGCGTTCCTCTACAAGGTACTATTTGAATATCCGCTTCTAGGAGCCTGACTCGGGGCGGAGAGCCTCGAGGTCCGTCCCCGAAACTTTCCAGACCCTCGAGCCAAAGTGTTATTGATCGGGGCGATTGCCGAAATCCGCGCGCGACAACTTCTATCAGCCAGCGATATCGAGATAAGGCGCGCGCCAGGGAGATTCCACGAAAGATCGCCTAGTCTTAGCGGGCGCGTGTCAGCGTATAGCGGACGGGTTATGAATAAATCATTGCAGCGGCGTGTTTGAAAATAGTGTAGCGTCACGCACGTGGCCGGGCGCAGTGGAACGACGCAAGGACAATAACTGGACATTGGAATTACTTCCAAACGGTTTGGACTTTTATTGTCAAAATTGGCACACTTGCAATTCATGTTAAGTAGAATGACTGAGATTTAGAAAAAAAATTGCAATCCTTCTGGGCTTTTTTTTTACAAATAACGAGGGAACATTCCGAACCCGGAAATTCAAGAAATTCTGAAACTTTGTGAATATGTAGAGAATTTTCTCCTGATTACGACGCAATTTTTGTAAGTAATAGAATTTAGGCAATAATTGTTTAAAGTGGTGCATTTGAAGGACAAAAAGACTGAAATTTTCAGACAGGGCAGATTCATATACAATTGGATGAAATCTAATGTGAATATAAAGTTTATTTATTTGTGTCTTCTAACGCTACGAGCACTTAATAAAGATTTAATGAAGCTGTAGAACAGAATTCCGGCACTTCAAATTTTGGCCAATGTCCAAATAAATAAGACATTCTCGTTCCACTGTGGGGCGTTGAGAATTGCAGAGTTCGCTTTCGAAATTCAGTCGGGGTGGCGTGGAGAGGCCAATAGCTCGCTCTGCCTTTGATTTCTGCTCGCGCGTGTCTCACTTTTGACGACGCGTTCCTTTTTCAGGGGAAGCGAATTCGCTAATTCGGGGTTCTAAGACTCTCTGGATTCACCTTACTCGATCTGCTCGCTTCACACACCTCTCGAACTTGTATTTCTAACAACTCTCATCTGTAACTTCCACTTGCTACTCGCACCCCTCTAGACGCACTCAAAATCCTCGCGACTCCGTCGGAAATTTACGACACAGAAACTAGAGCAGCCGAGGTGTTGTTGTTGACAACAATAAATCCTCCGCTTGATAGGCAGCGATACGCCTAACGAAGGCTGATAGCGAGTGTACTGATAAGGGCAGGTCGTTGTTATTCCGATGAAGATCGTGTATCGCCGATCGAAGCACTTGTCTCCTTTTTACCCGCCAGGCCATTATAACGTTCCGAATTCGCTGGAAACGCCAGATAGGGCATGTCATCTTGATTAATCTCGCGCCCGTTAAATGGCGGCTGGCTTCCTTTAATGGCTCGGCCAGGTTTCGAGCGTTTCTTTCGCGGTGCGAGGTCCGTCCCAGGCCCGCTCGCGAAGTTGAGCGAGAGGACTCGACGGGAATATTTATCGAGCGCCTGTTTCGTCGCCCGTACCTTATCCGTCCTCGTGCCCCGCCGAATGCGAAAGATCACGGGCCGATAAATGGAGGAAAATTGTTTACCCAGCGGCGACGAGGACGTTCGACCGTCACGTTATTGATTGCCCCGAACCGGTCGGATCGCCGATAGCGATTATTCCAGCGGGGAGGCTTATCGACAGGCGAGTCCTGCTCCTTCTCGCTCGGCCGCGCTGCGAGAAGGAGCATCGTCCAGGCGCCACGATCCAAAGAGCAGAAAAGAGACAATGCTCCTATAATTTAATTCCTCGCAGAGGCCGCGTTAAACGTGTCCCGCTCGTTTCTTTGTTATTCCCAGTTCGGGTATGCAAATCCGCCGGCAAGGGTTGTGAAATCCAAGTGGCCGCGAGACGGGCGAGGAAGCGGAGCTAAGAAGCTGCAAGGCACGTCGCGTCGTAATCGGTAAATACGTTACGTCAATCAGCGGGGATCAAGTACTGGTCCATTATGCAAGCGGATGTAACCGGGCACCTTTTGTTCCCTGCGCCGCCGAGCGATCGAAACCGCGGATTCCACAGGGAAGCGTCTTAAGTAAAAGCGATCAGGCGCCTAGACTGTGCGCTTCCGAAGGTCGAGCTTCTTCCTCTTAGTCTTTCCCGGCGAGACGATCGCCAAGGCGTGAACGGGACGAACGCCTAATAGCCAGGAAAGGCAGGATTGTCACCTGTTGCACGCGCATTAGGTATGCACGCGTCGCACGCCGCATACGCGATAGATCGCCGAGTAATACGCGGCTGACTGGTAACAGGAAGCTCTCAATTCGGGTCAGTAGAGGAAAAGTGTGCAACCGGGCCTGCTGGAACGGCGCTGGCCCCGACGCGCCATGTCCTCGCGGACGTTTCGCTGTTTCCTTGCCAAGGGCACCGGAATTAATCGGCGAAGGGAGCCGGCTAAACGCGAGATTAGCTCGACTCTGTAGCCGCCGCCGGGTGCTTCTAACGCGAAGCACCAACGCGACCGAGATCCAAACGATATCGCGAGGCTGATTTCCACTCCCGCGAAATGAATTTCAAGACGTAACTGATGTTTCCCAAGGTCCCGCGAGCCGGTAAACTGTTCCGGAGACACGGAACTCCGCGGAAATTGATCCTCGCGGCTCCCGGCAATGTCGTAACCACGTTTGAACTTGTTCCGCGTGGGTGGTAAAGAGAACAATGATGTGTCACGGTAGTGGTTGAAACGGTGGGAGGAAATTAGCGAGCAGTGCAAACCGAGTGGAGCCGCTCGCCTGAAATGTGACGATTCCAACAACTGGCTTGTCATCGAAGGAGATCTCCGATAAGACCAGCTGCTTTCTTCGTTATCGAGGTAGCTCCGGAGGTATCGCCTCGACAAACAATTCTCCCTAACCGCAGATAATCGACAGTCCACCGCGACGATCCATCGAGTCCATCGACCGCGGCTGCCGCCAGGAACCGGAGGATCTTCGAGGCGAGAAGCTGAGAGCTCCGGCGACCAGGGAGGCCGCCAATCTGTCTAACAAGAGCCCGAGAGAGTTACCTAACACCGTCCCCGATCGCTCGGAGTCACCGGGAACAATGCAGCAGGAAGAGAAACCTGGAAACTCGTCGGCGACGCTGTCGACGCCGCCGACGCTGAACCTGATGGAGCAGCTGCTGCTCGCGAAGATGGAGAAGCAGAGCCTGCGCGAGGACCAAGGCGACAGTCGCGGCGGAAGGTCGTCGAGGAGCCTTCCTCTGAGGAGGGCCGACTCGATGGACAGCCAGGCGAGCGCCAGCACGTGCAACTCGGTGTGCTCGAGCGACTCCGCGGCCAGCAGCAATCTGTACTGCAAGTGCGACGATTGCCTGCTGGGGATCGTCGACGAGCACCAGCGGGCCCCGCCGCGGCTTGGTCGGATAAAGGTAACCCTGTCAACACTCCGTTTATCGAGACAAAGAGACACCGATCTCTCTTAAGCAATACCCACTGTGCAGGTTTTAATTGCCGAGGGATTAGCTAGCGTTGCTAAATCCCGACGACGGAATGCGATTAGCCACGAGTTACCTGGAGGGACTCGACCGCTCGGACCTATTCACGGGCTTTCATGCTGCGTTCAGAGTTTAGAGGAATATTGTCTTCCGCCGACAGCCGCTGGACACTCGTACGTTATCGGGGAACGTTTCGAAAGCCGTCGATACGTTTCACTTTCGTTCGCCGCGGCGCGTGACAGTCGGACGGGCGCGTAATTAAATGCGCGGACGTCGACGGGCCGATGATTGATTAGAAACTTATGATCGACGATTGCGCAAGCGTTTAGGAGTCCTAAATTCTTAGACGGTTCGTGCTGTCCCACGACCGCCGGCTTTTTCTCTCGGCTCTGCGACTTCAATAGCCCGCCGTGGTGAAAAAGCCGCGGCCCCGAGGAACGCCGTCTAGGAACTGCGTTTGTGCAATTCCAGAGGCTTGGCGGTGCGCCGAGCGGGGCGCTGCGGGCTCAATTAGAGGCCGTTTCTTTTTAGTCACGATTTCGTTGGCTAATCAGCTCCGCTCGGTCCCAATTAGCTGAGCCGTTCTAGATTCTTTCAAAAGCGGAATGCCGCGGCGGAGAACGTCGGGTTCCTCTGTGAAAACGCTCGAGTGTCGCGTTAACAAGTGCGCTCCGAGTTAGGGTATGTTTACGTTGCAGCTGCCGTGGAAACTGTAAGAGCCTCGATCTGCTTCAATTTACACCGGTTGCGTTACAAAACTGTAGAATGTATTTCCACGCTTCGCTCTTATCGCCGCGCGGTGGGGCAAACTGCATTTTTTTTTGGTCGAGGTCGTAGAACTTTTGATAGAAATACGGTGGAGGGATGAATTTTTTTGGAGGTTTAAGCTAAGACTTTACAGAATAATGGAAAATTATTGAAAAAAATATGACGAACAAGTTTTAACTTTAAAAATCTATGTCAAAGATTCCCGAAGGGCAAGACAAATTCTGCGGATGAATATTTATATTTAAATTTACGTCGCGAGAAACCGTAATTTTCTTAAAAAGTGTTAACTTTCACATAGATTTTCGCCGAAAAACTTGTTCACCATACTTTCTCAATATTTTTCCCTTATTCCGCAACATCTTAGCTGTAACATCGAGAGAGATTCGTCTCTCTATCTTATTTCTATCAAAAGTTTTACGATTTTGCCACAAGAAAGTGCAGTTTGCCCCGCTCTGACGCGTTTCTCGTAGCTCGAACGTGAACTCACCCTGAGGCCCGATCCGCAGCAGCGACCGAGCAGATACTCATTGAATCCAACGTCACTCCGTTTGCCCATCCAATTGTCCACGCGGCGTGCACGCGCGTCCACCGTGATGGCTCTCGATTTTTTACCAGCCCGAGTGTTTTTCGCGACGCACCAGCCTTGGCGCGCATTATCGAATATTCCCTGGCCGAAAGGCATCTGGGTCAAGGGTTCCCGCCACCGTCTTATCCTCTCTCCCTTTTCCTCGGCGCTGTCCCTCTGATACTTGATTTAAATCGGAGACAGAAACGACCGTTAATCGCGATATCCACGCGCAGAGCACGCCGCGTTGCCCGCGGACGGAGAAAGTATTAAGGAGCACTTAACCCTGATAATGTAACCGCGCGCGGATTTATGGATACCGTAAAAGTTCCATAAACGACAAGCGCGGGACCGCGGGCCCAATTTCGGACGGCCGTTGCGCAACGGACCGAGCCGGGGCCCACTTACCGTCCGGTGCGTGAAATTAAATAATTAAACGGCCCCGTTGGATGTTATTTGTAAGCGTTTAATGCGATTGTAATGCGCGCCACGCGCGCGGGGGACTCGCGGGATGGCCATGAGTCCGCGCGTACAGCGTACCTGTCCGCGTCACTGCGCACTTTTACGAGCCACCGCGTGAATGAGGATTGACATCAGGGACAGATTGCCCCGCCGGCACGCTCGTCTCTTTCAAACGCGCCCGCGAGAACGTCTCTCTCTCGGCGCGAGGATTCCAGCGTTCGGCTCTTCCCGATAATTCAATCAATTGCGCCGCGGACAGGTGGCCGCGAGTGACGCGGACGCCTGCGAAATTCCGCTCCAAAGCTGCTCCGTCGACTGTTACCGTCGCTACTCGATGTTGCCAGGGTTTCTGCCTCGGAACGTGGAGTTCGAGAGGAAGCGAGTTAATGGTACCTTCAGCTTTTCGCTTGGCTCTAGGATCAGTAGCTTGATTCGAAGGCACTTTAAGGCCAGAAACGCCTATGTGTACGGATTGTAGGAATTTCCGATGGAATTCGAAGCAGTCCACGTGCCTAGAGCAAGTGTACACAAGTGTGTTGTGTATCAATGGACTACAGCTGATTACAGAGAAATCGAAAGCTCGCGACGCCATGGGAATGCTTCCGAGGCGTGGAGCAAGCTCCGATCACCCCGCCGTTTCGTCCACTCCTGATAATTCCGCTAATGACGGTCGGCGAGCGCTAGTTAATTAGTCGATGACGCAGTTCGATCGTCGACGCTACGGGACGGTTCCCGCCTGGTGCCCGCTGGCTCGGTGAGTTCGCGTGTCGAGGCGCGGCTAGAGCGGAGGAGAAGTGGCTCGAAGATCCTTCATCGACGGTGATTCTGATCATCTTTGGATTCTCTATCCCATCCCGAGGATCGTGGACAAAGGGCCTCTACTGTGCAGAAGATCGTCGCGGGATAACAAACGGCGGATCCGAGTTCACTGGCTACCGAAGCGGAAGGCACTCCTGGAATATCTGCAGAAGCGATCGCCGCGTCGCATTTCCTCGCGAGAACAACAACGTTATCAGCCGCGCGTCCCGCAGGAGGAAGTCCCTCGGATAATGTGCTAGCGGACGCCAGCGATAACGGCTCTTTCGCTTCGGTAATCCTGCCCAGAGGTGGCCCCCGCGCCGTTACGTAAGCCGGAGGATCGTAGGAGAGGAGCGCGACGACTCGCGAGCCCGCCGTGAACTACGAGCTGGATCCGAACGGCTCGCGACACGTCCAGCCGGGAACGATTGATGAACACGCTGGCCGAGGAATCACTGGCCGCGTTGACGCAAACCGGTCAACAAGTGGAAAACAAATGTATCGCGGCTGGAGATCGTCACGTTCCCGAGGCCTGGCGATTACGTAACCGAGCGTGCAACGGAGGCGAGCTAAGCGCCGGTTATTGGGAAGCCCGATAACCCGGCGGTACAGGTGGATCTTGCGGGGCTAGGATCGATCGCCAGCCAAGATCCACGTTAGCGCTAGTAGCTTGGCTATCGAAAATATAAACAGGCTCCCCGAGGATCCCGGCGGCAGTCGAGCTGCGGCGATCGCGCATCCTTGCAGCGGAATGCCAATGAATCGCGCGATCGGCGGCGTGCGCGTAGCTGCTCGGAGCTCGTAGAGGTGTGGAACGGGGATGTGAAGGAGTCGAGGCGTTAAAGACGTAACGAGCACAGCCGGGGGAAACTGGCTGATGCAAATGCAAGGTGGAAAGTAGTGTAGGAATACGCGGAGAGATCGGGGCTGCTCGAAGCGGAAGCGGGGACAATGGAAACGGGCAACCGTGGCCTATGACGGACTAAAGTCTCAGCGTGATCAGCATTAAAGGAACCGAGTAAACGAGCGTCATCGGGACTGACGTCATTCAAGTCGAGGGAGCAGAGACTGACGATACAAAAGGTATTGGAGAAAGCGTGGAGGTGAATTCCAGATCGGCGAGAAGCCTGGACTCGCGTCAGGGTTCACCTGGGAGGCGTTTCAATTGCAGAGCAAACAGAAATTCTGCGTAACGCGAAACCCCCCCTCCGGTGTAGCCGCGTCGGGCATCGTGGGACATCGTCGAACGAAAAGTGGCACGCAACGCCTCGTTCCACGGTCGAGGCAGGGCCCGAGGAAGAGACTCGACGTGGGTGGAGGTGTCCAGTCGATCCAGGTGTCTCGGCTCGCTCGCACCTCGGCCATTAAGCTAATTGCAACGTCGCGGCCGATTATTAATTGGCTCCCCTTGGTTCGTAGGAGCTTGAGCGCTGAGCGAGCCATGATCGCCGTCGCCGGACGGAGGATCGAGGCTGACCGAAGAGGAGAGCGTCACTGCCAGCCGATCACGGCGATCGAGGGACCATTACTCTCGCTGTCGTTTTCATCCAGCTGAGATCGCCGAGTGCTTCTCGCCGCTCGAAGCGAGACTGGAAGGTTGGAGAGCGGTATCTCCGAGTTAGAGGGATCTCGGGTCGCCCGGAGGTCGAAGCCGTTTCGTCAGAGCTGATAAAGCACGAGCGCCAGCCGCTGATAGCTACCGGCGAATTTCAAGAATCTCCATTGACTCCGAGCCTCGACTCGTGAAAGTGGGACGCGGTCACCTGCTGCCGTTCCAAAGGCCGTCGCTGCGAACTTGTTGTCTTGATAATGTGTCAGAGGTCGCGGAGGCCAGCCGCGATCGATTCGGAAGTAGAAAGTCAGAGTGGACGTTGGTCCTGAGTGGAGAATTACCGGCGCCCGACACCGGCAACTCGCGGTGTCCTAAAGTAAAGATCCAAGTGGTTGATGATTCAAGTTACATCGTTTGCGAACGTGGCTTAAGATAATCCAGATCGAAGATGCAGCAGAGGACTTACGAGAGGATAACGATACCAAAGATAGTGGTCTGCGCTAAGTCGACGGTGGACGATTGCGCGGACGCGGAGGATTGCGACAAGAGGTCACCGGGCCACAGGAAGATGGTCAGGTCTCGGAGCAGAAGGCACTCGAAGCGATTCTCCACGAACATCATCGATCGGCGATCGCCGTCTTCTTCGAGGAGCCCCTCGCCCTCTTTCCTCAGGTCCCAGGACCAGGATCTAGACGCTCGGATAGAACCAAACGACAAGGAGAACAGCGACGATCCTGACGTTCATGGTGAAAATGGTAAAGAGAATTGCGAAGCGAAGGGGCCTGAGGAGGGGAACTCGAAACTCGAGAAAGACGACACGGTGGAGAGGTTGCAGAATGGATTCCTCGAAGGCGAGGCCGAGGAAGAGAGCACCGCGAAACCGGAGGATAACGTGGACGAATTGAAGTCCAACGATAACGTGGAAGCTTGCAAGAGCAAGCACCCGAAGTGCAGCAAGTGCACCAGAGCTCAGAACAACAAGGAGGAAGCTTGTTTGAATAATTGCTCGGGCTACCAGCAGTACCTTCGTTTGCTCGAGGTACCGCAGGCGAATCTTGAATGGGGAGAAGGTAGCGGTGACGATCTGAGCTCCGAGTGGGACTCCGACTACACGGATCGAACGAGCGAGCGAACCGCCGCGAAGGTAACGATCTTGTGGGAGATGGAAAAATTCCTGGTCTTGATGTCTTTCTGCTAATAAATACTACTTAACACCCACTTGTTCCACGGTTTTCTTGATCATGAAAGAGACTCGATGCAAGTTGAAAGGCGTGGATACGATGTTCTATGGTTTTCTGTTTTGTTTCAGTCTTCGGGGTGGAGGAAGCTCAGGAATATCGTCCACTGGACGCCGTTCTTCCAGACGTACAAGAAACAGCGATACCCATGGGTGAGCGTTTTGCTTTAATCCAGTGTTTTGCAACTTCTTTTGAGTCGCGATCCCCTTTTATAATATTCAAGTAGCCTGCGATACCCGCTCCTATATGAAAGCAAATTTCACAAGGCAAAGAAAACATTAAAAATAGATATTTCAGAATATAATTCTAATTTAATAGTATTTAAAAAAAAACTGTGAAGACCCCCAGAAAACACTTTGCGACCCACCCGGTTGGGAATCACTGCTTTGAATCCACGATGAGATTTTACGAGACAAAAATTTCAGCAACAACTAAATGCAAATTATGAAAATAGTCGCAAGAGATGAGATTTTCGAAAATATATCACGAAACTTCTCACGAGACTCTAAGTAGTTTCATGAAAATAATGACAAAATAATTAAAGAATAATAAAATAATTCTCATGAGAGATACGATATTTTTGTCTCATCTTGGATTTGCACCTTAAAAATTCCCTCTACTTTCAAAATCTATTTCACTTCTATATCATTGTCAAACTTGTCGCATCACAAAGTCTACTCACGCCTTCAGGTGCAACTAGCAGGACACCAAGGGAACTTCCGAGCAGGCCCCACCCCAGGGACGATCCTGAAGAAACTCTGTCCCCAGGAGGAGGCCTGCTTTCGCTTACTAATGAACGACGTCTTGAGGCCGTACGTGCCGGAGTTCGAAGGCGTGTTGGACGTGAATGAAACGGAGGAAGGGAACGCCGAAGACGGTGACGCGCGTGAAACGGCGCAGAAGGACGCGAGCGGAGACGCTGCGAGCAAAAGGACCGTGGTGTCCTCTTACTTGCAGCTGCAGGATCTTCTCGGCGACTTCGAGCACCCGTGCGTGATGGACTGCAAGGTTGGCGTCCGGACGTACTTGGAGTCTGAGCTCGCGAAGGCCAAGGAGAGACCTAAGGTACAGATAGCTACAGTTTCAATACTATGATCGAAAGTACAAATAGAGCTAGAGAATAGTACGGTAACCAGAGGTTCTTGTGATTTGCCCCCACAGCTGAGGAAAGACATGTACGAGAAGATGGTGCAGGTTGACCCGAGTGCGCCGAGCGCCGAGGAACGTCGAGTGCAGGGAATCACGAAGCCAAGGTACATGGTCTGGCGCGAAACGATATCCAGCACCGCCACACTGGGCTTTCGCGTGGAAGGCATCAAGCTGGCTCATGGGGGCTCGTCGAAGGACTTCAAAACGACCAGGACTCGCGAACAGGTAAGCGATCACCTTGACGGTCGAGGCAGCTTACGTGTCTCTCTGAGTAGCGTAAATTAATGGCACGTTTCGATTTCGGCTTCAGGTCACGGAGGCGCTGAGACGCTTCGTCGAAGGCTACCCGCACGCGGTGCCCAAGTATATACAACGCCTGAAGGCAATCAGAGCCACGCTGAAAGCGTCCCCGTTCTTCGCCTCGCACGAGGTCGTCGGGTCCAGCTTGTTATTCGTTCACGACGCGAAGAACGCCGGCATCTGGATGATAGACTTCGCGAAGACGCTACCCCTGCCGCAACACTTGCCGCGGATCCGCCACGACGCCGAGTGGCAAGTGGGGAACCACGAGGACGGATACTTGATAGGCGTGAACAATCTGATAGACATATTCAAAGACATACGGAACTCTGAAGCAACGTAACTCTGTGTCGTTCACCCTTCTAGGAGGGATCGTTTTACGTGCACGTGGCGAAGAGGATAACGAGCGAGGGGTACAAGCTCGCGTAGTTCTGCGGCAGTATCGCGGATGGAAGGAATCCGGCGCAGAGAGTAGCCGTAGAAATTAGAGACGACGCTTTGTACAGTACTTGAACATTAACAAGGGATTGGAGACAGCGTTGATCCTGCAATGAACGGCGAGAAAGGTATTCGACCGCTTCGACCTTCGGTTATATGACTCTCAAGCGCCCCGAGTGCCTTAATCCTTCCACCCACGATCCGCGGATCGTTCTGGCTCGTGTAACCTTCGTTTTACTAGCGACGCCACACGATATTATAATTTTGTACATAGATTCACACGGACACTATTCTCTTAAGATGTTTCCACGACGATATCCTCGCAAGAAACGGACCAAAGACGCGGCAGCGGCTCGCTGCCTAGGTATATATTCATAGTAACGATTCGCTCCCTGCGATGCACAACCGCGGAGATAAAAACCTTGTAAAAATAATTTAACGTTCTACCGTAATTACGTAAGATTTTATTTATACGTTATATGCGACGCTGCAGAATCTTCTTGATACAAGAGAGAAAGAGAGAACGGTGTTTTTGTATTTAAAATCGTACCATGCATTTGTAAATAACTCGACACTTAATACAAAAAGAAGGTCAACGACCACCTGCATTTTCATTTCACCAGCCGAACGCGTCGTATATACTCGCACGGTGTCTCAGAATGATGGTCCTAGGCTGGTTAACAGAACTCCTAGAAAGAAACAGTAGTAGCAGCCATTCCTTTTAATCGATTCAATCAAACAAACTCTGCCACCCGCAGCTCTGAAACATCCTGTATGTACATTGATCCCGATCAGCGTGCCAACGGTTACAGACGACCTCCCTTCGCTTGCCGCGGCGAACTTACACGCAACCATTCCGCCTATTTTTACACGCGAACCTCGTCCTAGCCATTCACGAAATCCCGGAATCCTCTCACTCGCGATTAAACTAAACATAGAACGGACAATGGAAACGAAAATATAACGTACATCAATTCTGTCAGGGCGTGCTGTAAGGACTGTTTCTCGGCGGTTGGGTCTGAATCGTTTGCTGCTGGTTGGCTGTCGACTGTGCCGACGAGGTTATCGTCGTCGGTGCGATTACTCGCGCATAGACCGCGGCCCCGGTGGTCTTCAATCCAGCCGGTGTCGGTATCACCTTCAAGCCGTGCAGCGTTTTAATATTGAGCAACTGGCTCGGCAGGATAATAGGCTGCTGCTGCGTTTGCTGTTGCTGTTGCGACGCCTGCTGCTTGCCTAGTATCACGCTTCCGGCGCTGCTCACTCCGACCCCGACATTTTTGTTCCCACTGGCTAGAACGATCGGCTTCCCGGCTAGCTGGGCCGTTACCATTCGCACGGTTTGCGTCTGCTGCGGCTGAGACTGCTGCTGCGTGCTGACGATGATCTTCGACTGGCCCGACGAAGACTGCGCCTGCGACACCACCTGCGAATCGTACGGAAGTTCAAAGAGTCAGAGGTAAATCGAATTTCACGCGGTTATACGAGCTCGAGGAAATAAATTTAGAACCTGATATTGGGCCTGGATGACTTGCTTCCCTTGTCGGTTAAGCTGTGCGGCGTGACCAGCCGTGGTAGCCAATTTCAAACCCTTCTGGGCCAGCAAACTCTCCACAGATATCAATTGACCACCACCAGAACTGGTCAACACTTTCGCAAGTATCTTCTGCTGCTGTTGCTGCTGTTGGTGCGGCGATTGCTGTATTTGCACCGCAATCGGTTTCCCCCCGATCTGCGCGATTATACGCTGCATACCAGACGTCTGTATCGATTGCTGCTGATTAGCCACGACACGCTGTTGCAGCTGCTGTTGTTGTTGCTGTTGCTGCTGTTGCTGTAATAAAGCAGGCATCTTGTGTCACGTTTATGGGAGACTGCGTTGGGAGGATCGCTTAAGGGAGCCCTATTTAGAACGGCTAGGAATAAGGTGATTCTTGGGATTTTTTTCCAAGAAACTGTTGAGCGGATCTTTTCCAAACTTTCGGGGTATTTTAGTTCACATTCAAACAATAGAAATTCATTATTACGTCACAAAGTGTTCGGTAGAAATGGGGAAACTAAAATACCCTGAAAGTTTGGAAAAGATCCGCTTAACAGTTTCTTAGAAAACAATTCCCAAGAATCACCTTATTCCTAGCTTCTTAAATAGGGCTCCCCCTTAAAGAGGTTTCATACTTTCAACTGTTGTTGCTGCAGCTGTTGCGGTTGGTTACCAGATGGCGAGGATTGCTTGATGAATATCGTCTGGCCTTGAAGGCCGTGGCCAGTGAGCAGCGATTTAATTTGCCCCGAGCTGACCAATTTTATTTGAGAAGCCAGCAAAGTCTTTCCTGGCAGCACGTGCTGCTGCTGAGACTGCTGCTGCTTTATGTTAGCCGTCTGTAAAATGCTCTTTCCTCCTTGGTTCGTCACTATCGTTTGCTGCTGCTGCTGCTGTGGCTGTTGTTGTTGCTGCTGCTGTTGCTGCTGTTGACTCTGCACCTTGGTAGGAGGGAATATCGTTGCCAGATTGGTGGCCACGTTCGCCGTGTTGCTTGACGCGCTACTGGTTGCAACCGACTGGGCGGAGTGCAGCACAGAGTGACCCGACAATCGAATGGTTTGCAGGCCCGCGGATGTCGATACTTGAATCTGATGATGAGGGAAATGCTGCTGATTCGATTGCAACAAGCTCTGAGCGTTCGTCTTCACGACGGCGACTGGTTTCCCGCCGATGTTTGTCACTTTCTTCGCTGGGACCGTCGCAGTGATGTGCGGCTTCACTTCGCCGGCTGTTACATCCTTCTCTACGGTCGCTGTACTGAGAGACGCAGAAGAGGTCGCGAGAGTCGTGACGGGAACGGTAGTGCCTGTTACAGCGAGGGCCGAGGTAGTCGCTGGGCTGATCGTGGTCACCACGTTCGTGGCAGCAGCAGGCTGCTCGGTCGACACGGAATGATCGTTAACGACAACCTTCTCCTCGCTCTTCTTCTGCTCTTTCCTGCGACCGTAACGTGAAACCTTAATGCACCATTCTAAGTTTTCGTTTAACCCTCCGTTGACACATCTATTTTTTTTATCAACTTTGACATACTGCGTGGCTCACACCCAAAGCAATTTCTGAACGACTGCCATTCTCAGCTAAAGAATCCAATCGTTATGAAAAAAATCATGGATCAATTTTAACGTCCCTAAAATGTATTCCAATAGTGTTTTGATTGAAATTTTATCGTAGTTTATGTAAAAAAATTCTAGACTTCTATATGTCGAGAAAAGACGGAAAAAACTTAAAAAAAATTGTAACTTTTACAAATTTCAATATTAGAAGCTAAAATTTACAAAGTTGTTTTTCAGATATAATGTTTTCAGGAAAAAATAGTTTGTATATCGGCTTTGGAAAAAACATATATTTTGTATATATGTAGAAGTTAGGCTATTTCGGTAATTGAAAGAACAGAGATATTCCACGAATATCCAGGATAAAATCAGATTATGGATGGCTCACATCCAGAGTGTCAACGAAGGGTTAGAGAAAGAGGAAGCTCGAGGCGTACCTCGATATAACCGGCTGCGAGACAGCTGCGGTCTTCCTTTCCTTCTTAGGCGTAGTTTCCTTGCTGCTGTTTGGAGACTGTTCTTTATTAACGCCCGATGGCTTCATGACTGGCGGCAATGCTTTGTTCCGCGACATGCTACCGACATTCTTTTTGTTCTTCGCGACACCTTGCAGCTGCTGGTGGTACATTTCTATGAAAAAAGAGAGAGAGACGACGTGATCCACTGAAACACAAAATGGAAACCAAACGACAGAATGAAATACGAACCAAACTCAGACTCGGAGCGAGCTCGATGAAGGTACAGCCACTCTTTGCGACGCGGGTAGTATCGAACGCAAGGGTCTGTCTCGTAGTGCAATCTATCCAAAGCACCAGAGACGACAGAGTGCAAGTATCCTTCCTTGTCGTCGCTGTCCGTTTGCTCTCGGATGTATTGCGAATCTTTTAATAGCTGGCAAATATCTGCGCGAGTCCCTTCGCCGTTTGGAAGTCTCGCTGTAGCGTCTCTAACTAATGCCAAGATCGTTACGAAGTTCGGTCGATCGGCCACCAGCAACGAGTGTCCGCGAGCCTTGGTCAATCCAGAAGCTGTTACAATACAATTCAATACAGAATGAGATCAACGCTGTTCTGTAACGTCACCCTGCCTTGGCAAGTGAATCGTACAAACGTACGCACCGACATTATGCTGGTAAATTCCTTTCACTGGGCCCACTACTGACGTGTAACCGTGCATTCTATAAGTGAATGCTTTATGAGGTGCAGCATAACGCATACGCTCTTGTCTCCTGAACTCCTCGCGCTCGTCCGCCGTCGACGGTCGAACTTTCCATTCGGTCGGGCACAGAGCACGAGGCGGCTCCCATTCCGCGACGGTGTTCACCGCTCCGCCATCAACGCTGATCGATTCCACCGGGGGACTTACTCTGCCACTTGAATTCGTGCTCCCATTCCCGGGATTGCTAGTAACGCTATTAGCATTCGGTTGAACTACCTGGGATTGTTGTTTTACAGCAACTACGGCGCACGAAGCTGGGGACGTCGACGGTGGCCCTAACGAATCTCTGAAACGCAATTTATCAAGTTTCATTCAAAGAAGAACATCACCCAGCGCACTATGTTCGGTTACATACTTGCGTGTCAGGAATTTCTCGCACAAATCCGAGAGGCGTGAGTCCGAGTCTCGCCCTGCGCCGATCCACGCGTAAACTCCACTTCCCTTATTTTCTAAATAGGGAACGAGCTCTGGTTCGCGTTCCAGCCGCTCACCCAATTCCTGAGAATAAGTGAGCTCCCCAGCAAGGAATCCCAAAGCCAACGGAACCAACGCGGTCCAAGAAGAAGTCATAGAGTACCTAACGTAACAATAATACAAGATCACGAACACGTTTTTGATAAAAAGCCAACTTTCACACGATATACCGACCAATCGTTCAACGGCGAGATAGGATTCCCTTGCCACTGCGTGACAGCGTCCTTCATTTCCACTGCGCTCATTCTGTACTCTCCTTTCGAGGTGAAGGCGTCTCTCAATAGCGAGAAGAAGCAGGCGTGGGTCTCCTGCATTAGTTCCGCTCCGCTATTTATGTCGATAGCATCATCGCTCGCAGCAATATTCAATTCCTTATCCGGTATCGATATAACTCCTTCGTCTTCGCACCTAAAACAACGTTGCAAATATAGATAACAATTCCACCAGTATATTAAGACACCGAAAGGGAAGAGAACGTACTTCACGTCGTCCAATATGTCGATCCCATCGTCGAGCTGAATCGGCAGTTGCATCATATCGATGCTGTCTAGGTCAAGCTCTTTCTTCACGGCCTCCTCGTCTTCGTCTGCATCTGGAGGAACGTCTTCGTTTATTCCACTACTCAGCTCCGTTTTGATTTCGTCGTACTCCATGTCTTCCACTTCTTTCTTAATCTCCGGCATAGTTAACACGGCAGGTTTGCCAGCTTTCGGCGCAGCAGGACTCCTATAACACAGAAGGACACGAAGAGATAGGAACACCAATGCGAAGCTTTCTTATAGAAGTATCTCGAACAGAGAGAAGTATATTTACAATTTCTTCTTCGACAGTTGATGCATTTCGTACGTGTCCACGGGCTCCGTCTTGATCGGCGTCAGCATCCTCTGATCCATGTCCAACGCACTGGAATGTCTATTGTCATCCGTCGTATGGGAATAATCGCTATTATCGCTCTCGTGTTTTATCGAATTGGCGTTCATCATCCTCGGTGCCGGTGGACACAGCGGCGACTGTTCTAGCTTGATTCGTTTCTTAGCGGGCGTGGCACGCATCAGGGGACCGAACGACAGCTTGTGCTTCTGACCGATTTGCGCTCTCTGAGTGAGATCGGCAAGAGCTATACCTTGGGTGTTCAGTTCCGGATGAATCTGAAGCAATGCAATTGTTAATGAAACAGATATCTTTACGCGAGTATGCTTGAGGAATGAAGCATATTACGCACATCGCGGCGCGCTCTCCGCTTCTTATGCTGGAGTAGCATCTCGCGGTAAGTTTCTTCCGTTTGCTCGCGAATGAACAACGACCTGTGCGCCGGGTATTCAGCTCGCTGCAGCGTGGAGAAAACGGGTCGTATCGTCTCGTCCTCGTGGTCCATTTGCAAGCCTCTGATGGATAAGCCCTGCAAGCCCATGAGGGAACGCTTCTTCTTCTTTTGCGCCGCCCCGGATAGCTGGTAATGCGGATAGTTCTCCTCGTTCTCGGACGTCGTGTCCACCGCGAACTTGGCGCTCGCACCGAGCTCTGTCCTCAGGGCATTCAGCTCCTCCAAATACCGCAGTTGCGTTTTCTCTTCAACTGTCGGTGCATTGCTTGTTAGTATTGCCCCTCGGAAGTTACTACATACTTCTCTGCCAAACGGCTGGAGCGTGGGGGGGAAGTATAAACAGCCAGAAGATTTTTTACGGCGGTTCGCAGCAGTCGCTCGACTTACCCATGGCAGGCTTCGGTTTCCTCCACTGGACCTTCGACATCAGTCTCTGGGCCGGCTGGCAGAAACCTTGCTTGTACGCGTTCGACAATAAGCTCTCCCTGGATTTCAGTAACTGACTGGCTAGTCCGTAAGATCGCTTTCGCTCTTCGAATAGCAATCGCCTCTGTTGCGCCTTGCGCACTAAGCTACACATCCTTCTAATATCTGGTCGATAGTGGCCGGAGGACAGGTGACTGTGAAATGTATCTAGGGGTGCCACGCCGAATCTAAAATGAATGAGAACAAATGTAAACGATATACGAGCGAATCCATCATCTTATTTCCAGACTCCAGAGCACCTACCTGTGATTCTCAGAATTAAATAACATGCGCAGAGTCTTCTCTGTTTCTGCTTCGACGTCGCAATCCTTCGGGAAAGCTGGCAAGAGGCTGCATAGCGTGTCCCTTTGATTCTCCGTCAGGCATTCGTTCCAAATATAAGGATAGTCTAGAAACTCTTTGAAAACTTCAGAATGCTCGCAGAGATCCTGAGGCAATTTCAATTTGGTGTTTGCGACAATAACGGTCTCCCATTTCTGGAAACAGAGATTCCAACAGTAAAGATCCGATCGTGCGATCGCTCAATACATAGAACAGCGAATCGTACCAAGGTGTTTGGACTCTCGGCTTTAAGAGAATATTCCATATTCTCGTTCTCATCCTCGTCTTCCTCCCCGGAGCTATGAGTCTCGCTGCCGCTTGTGCCATGTTCCTCCCCGCTTTCGTCCCCGCTATCAGTGGAAGTGCTACTCCCACTAATACTGCTGCTGCTGCTATTACTTCTAGATCCGCGAGAAGACGCATCCTCTTCGTCCTCTTCTGCCCCGCTATCTCCACCAGCCGAGCATTCGTCTACCTGTAAACGTAACGAGTAAACCCTCGGTTATATAATACACAATCGTACTCCGAATAAAGACGCAAAGACACACCGGTGCCTGGATAAACAAGCAAAACGCCGTTAATTAACAGAGTGCCTGGAACGCGGATATCAACAACATTTAGTTACCCGACGCAGAGCGGACTCCACTAGATCCTACGTGAAATGTCAGAGATACATGTGCGTACTCCGCAAGTATACATCCAATTTGCTAATTATTCAATTACAGTAATGAAAGTGGCGGATGCGCGAGTAACGAGAATCGACGTGATAGCTTTCCGTGGTACCGTGACACGGGGTATGCACGACGCGCTTCTATCGTGCACAACGTTATCGATCGTGCGTGCATTTATTTCGAAATAATTAATCACGACCAACCTCCATTCTCCTGAGTTTCCCTGCGCTTGCTCTCCTCTCGTGCCGCGGGCTCTGCTGTCCGGACCAGAACGGCGAAACGTCGCCAGTTAACGTTAATTCACGAAAGTGGGAAAATCCGAGGGACCGTGGAGATCTATCACGGTGTTTTACCGATACGCGAAACCCTTCTCCCGTATCGGGCGAATATTAAGTAATCTCGCCGTTCACCGTTTGACCTGTCACAGCTACTGCACTCCTACTCTTCCGACAAACTTTAGTCATGGCGTGGAACACAGCGAAACAGAACCACGGTGTTTGTATATTGAAGGATCTCGAGAGCGCGCACCTCCTTCACCGGTTCACAGCCGCGGCTGTTCAATGGCGGAGAGTTTAGGGCTGGTTCAAACACTGATTAAAGCGCGGACGATCGGCGGCGATTGATGCCAGCCAACCGAGGGCGAATCGTAAATTTTTCCGTCTTAACATGATTATACATTTGTCGCGGCAGATTTGATGGGAAATATGGGAGCGAGGATTTCTTGAACCGCGCTAAAACGTTGCTAGTTACATTTGTCCGACGTACATGTTTGTTGGCAATTCGGAGGGAGGGAAATTTAATTCGAATCAAGCACCGGACGAGTGAATCTAATCTCGCTTGTTTCCACCGCTTGACTGGTAAGTACTATATAAATAATTAATCTTTGGAATTTCAGGGTAAACCTTTTTTACGCCGGATATTTATTTTGTTCGAAATAAAAGTTTCAACAAAAAAAAAGATTCCCCGAGATAAAGTCCACATGAATTTCAATTCGCTAGGATAGGAGGTTCTGCATCGGATCGATGCAGTTCTTGCTTTCCATATTTCTACTTCGTACCGATGTTTGCTAAAAATAGATTGTCTCGTATTTATTCAGATCGTTGTATTGTTTCGTAAATAAAGTTCCATAGCAGATGCTCCCAAACGCACACGATGCACGTTCCCTTTTCATGTTGCTTAGTTCTTTATTTGCAAAAAAGTGTTTTAACAAACAAAATATAGAAATATAAATGTCGACGTAGGCATGTTAATAAACTGAAAAGTCACCTGTATAAAACTTCAGAAAACATTGGCTGTTTTCCCTTTGGGCAATATCGCGTACAGCGATAAAGCTGTATCGAATCAACTATCTACTGAATTATACAGGTATTTTAATTATTAATACTTTCGTATAGTAGTTTGTACTATTATCGCTTAAGATATAAAGTATGACAGAAATATTCCTCGAATGCTGAACGTCGAACTTTCAAAGTTAGAATATCTTATACGCGAGACCTTCAACGCGGTTCGAATATATCCCCGGTATTCCTTCGAAGAATATCAATCTTAGACATCAAGATTCCTCGGATAACCGGCCTTCCGTGTCATACATCTCCATACTTTTAAGTACCAATGGTGCCAAAACGTATCATTGGATAATACTGTCGATAACAATTTCAGTCTTACAATAAACCAAGCTATCCTTGTGATCGAATCTACGCGAACGTAGAATTGACTAATTAAACGTAGATTGTTGCACAACCGCGTGGAGCACTCTCCTAAGTATACCTCTGTAGATGAGATCGTAGTCTGCAGAATCGCGCGTTGCTTAAGACGACGGATTCTGACCGGCGTTTTGCGCTACACCGTTGCAAGCGGTTTCCGGGGGCACGGGCAGCACGGGTGCGTACTGCATGTAATGCGGTTGTCCAGCAACTGCATACCAGTGTTCCTGTATATTCTGAGGTGGTATATTATACGGAGCTGGCTGAGGGCACACATACGGCGGGCACAAGCCGGGATAAGCTTGCGCGTAATCTACGCCGGGGCACAGATGAGGTGCGAACGGTTGCACGGCGTTGCTATCGGGTATGTCGGAATGCGGCAAGCAAGGGACTGGGAAGAATCCTGGATTCGGAGGATAGTACGGATTCGCGAACGCCTCTGCTTCGTTCCCGTAATATGATAATCCGGGGTACACGCCTTGTTGCACGTAAGGTGCCTGATACGTGTTCACTGCGCCCATAGGAGGATGCATTTGCTGAGGCACCGAGCGCGACTGGTGATAGTTTGCGCCGTCGTTTTTCGCCTCATGCGATCTGGAAGGTTTGGAATTCGATCCAGAACGTGGATACTGATTATTCGGCTGCGCGAATTGCTGAGCAGAACGATGTCGGTCTGCAAGAAGAAGACATTCGTTAGTCGTTAGTAACGCATTTATATAAACGATTATACTCGATAGAACGTTAGTGGTACGTACTATCGAAATTCTTTTTAAATCGGGGCCCCATGCCGCTCCTACTTATACGAGGAGAGTCTCTGCTATTAAACGACTCCTGTTCTTTTACCCTCTCACGCGGTGGATGCAACAAACCTTTTCCGTCCTCAACTTTTGCAACCTCCGTTTGTTGAATTTGGGCGTCTTTTACACCGTTCGCGTATTTATCACCGTTCTCTTCGTAAAGCGATTGAGTGGCAATTTCTTTGTAATCATCGCTGTGCTCTACCCTTTGTTCCGTTAATGTGCAATTCTGCATCGCACCGTTCGTAATGTTTATAATTTCCTCCTCATTTTGAGGCGTACCCTGGTACCACTGTTCAAAACCAGGCGGTTGTCCGTTTGTCGAATAGTTCCAATTATTGTTCCCACGAAAGTACTGCGACAGAATTGAAAGTAAACTACTTGCTCGCAAAGTACTATGTAATTAAGTGTTAGTTACTGTAATTAAGCGAGACATACCTCTAATCCTAAATTATAAAAAAATCTCAATGTGAACGGATCTATAAAGAAATAAGTATTATTTCTGGATATAATTCATGCGTCGGGGGTGTGTATGAAAAACAATTTGCATTTTTACCTGATAGTGGCAGGTCACTGCCGTTTACATCGACACTCTTCTGTACAGAACAGTTAATAGGACGTAGCATGTTGTCCATTTGATTGGTAAGAACAGGGTTTCCTAAATTTTTAGTTATCGAATTATTGACATTAAAAAAAAAACTATTCTTTTATTACATACCAGAATAAGTTGAATAATAAGTCTCCTTCTGCATTCCTTGCTTGGAGTATGAATTATACTCGGCATTGTTATCTGTGCTCATTGTACCATCAGATTTCGAACCGTTCGTCAAGCTATTCTCTGAATTTTTATTCATATATGAATTCTTCTCCTTGCGTCCTTTATCATTCTCCTGCCTAATAATGTCCACCGTGGAAGACTGAGTGTTATCGAGGATCACTTTCGTAGGAAACATTTCGGCAGAATTCTGCAAATTAAAATTTTCTTATAATATCCGACGCGCCCTTCGCTTTTATAATAGTGAAATGATTTAACTCACGTCAACCGAATATTTCGGCCCCTTCTCCATTGTATAATTTTCGTATGCCTGTTGATGTTCCGTTTTTCTGTAATGGTAAATTACAATCAATTACAAAGTGAAGTATTGGTTCTACCTTAAATCGAAATTAGTTTATTCGAAACTAATCAATTAGTAGGAAAGCTTACATCGACTCTTCCTTCCACTGATAATTATTTTTGTTAACATCGTTAACGCTGTTTTCATTGTTCCCATTTTTATCGATATTGTTCGATAAAATATTCATGTTAGTAAGCGGCTGCTTAATCTTGCGCGAAGGCGGACCACTTTGTTTCTTCCATTTCTGATCTATTAGAATATGAAATGAGAATTTTATAAGGAGGTATATGTATGCGATGGAAATATAGCGCGGATGTGTGCTTTCAACTAACTTGAATCTAAAAGTACGTTCCTCTTACACATTGGTAGCCAATTGTTCTGTTTACTTTTCCTTAGAGGCAATGGTTTAAGAGCGGAATGTGGCACAACTCTCTTCTCCCCCAATTCTTCTATGAAGACCAACACCGGACCATGATTCTTACTCATCTCTTGTATGTGACCGTAGTAAAACGCAGAGTCTTGCTTGGTTCTTTTCTGCAATGTCCTTGTATCGTTGCCGTTAGCGTCTTTCTCAAAGGAAGACACGTAGACACTATTATTATTAGCTTTGTCAAATTCGTCCTCGTTAAAGTCCATTTGCACCAAACATTTCCCACCGACTTGAAGTTCGTGGCTATTGTGCCTAGTCCACCCTGCATTCTTCACCTCTGAAATATTTAAGCGTTCAGTATTTTCTACTAACTTCCAACGCAGTACAGATTTTTACCTCTCCTAATTTCATGCCATATATCGAAATCGGTGTTACGATAAATATTCGGATCTAGAGCCTTCGCAACTCGATAAGGGAAAGGTGGCGTGTTCTTCGCTACAGTCTGTGCATCGTCAAGCTCGCCGTTTCCATTGTCAACTCTACTATAAATTTCTGCAGCCAACTGACTAAACAAAATACACGTTGAACTTGCAGCTTCCTATTCGATACTAATGATACAAATACCGATCGACTTACTCTCGTATTTCTAGATTGCCTTTAAGGAAGAACTTGTCGTGCCTGAACGTGGCAGTGCGGTCGTGTAACATCTTATGGACGGTAGACTCTATATTAACCATTTGAAAGACATCCTTGTACAATGTCTGGTAAACAATAGCTGCAAACCAATTTGTAAGACACTATATATCTACGATCATCGACAAACTCGAAGAAAGAAGAGGAAGAAAGATAATAGAACATCAGGGAGCTCCTACATTGACAATAAGCAGCTGTTGCGACAAAATCTCTCGTGTAAATAGTCTCGTATTGTTTCTGCGGGGTGTGACATAAATACACTGCATCCTTGAAGCCGTTATCGGTAACAGAGCGGTGCACTTGCTTCTGGCCATTAAATATAATAAATTCTCTCTTATAAAGCAACGACATGGCCTGAATTTCATTCGCGCCGCCCCATTCAGTAAAACATGCCATTTGCTCGAGATAATCGTCAAATGGAATCGTAGTATTCTGGGGAAAGATAATTCAATTTCAACAAAAACGAGACCGTTAGAAATTATCATCGATCGAAGAATATCGCACGAGATCCACGAAGTCTACCTCTACGAACAAATGCTTCATCTTTCTCATAAATTCCACGCATTCCTGCCTAACTCTTATATGGTAGTGTTGCGTCATATAAACTTGTTCGCTGACTGCCCTAAACAAGCAAGTTGGATCTCTAGGTGCATGTTTCCTAAAATATCCTTCTGTCTGCAACCATTCGTCGACAGGTTCCTGCGCACGCTTCGACGGCTTTCTAGGAGATATTTCCATCTTTCTTGGGCTGAAATGAACAACGAAAACGAGCCTTGGTATTATCTCAGCTACCGATCGAATTACACGTACGAAAGCATACTTCTGTAATCGTAGTTATTGCCGATTCAACGAATCATCGCATACCGAAATTCTATATTTCCTGCAGAATCTAACATTTTGTCGGAGAACGTAGGGCCCGCCGTAATTATGTGATTATCGCGAGTCCGCCAACTCATTCACGTTTACCAAGGATTCGGGATGCACGCAGGAACAACTTTCTTACGTTCGAAACACGTGAAGGTCATTGTTGTCTGTAGCTAATTGCGAGACAGTCAAACTTGAAAGTAAAGAGAATAATAGAAATCACATTAGTACCTGTTTAGCGGGAAGTTCGTTCGAGCCAGTTCGAGCAGAGATTGTCAGTGATAAAGGAGAGGTTTGACACCGTAGAAATTAACAATTACTTCGCACTCGTGGTAGGTAGCATGGCTACCAAAGGACTAGCAACAGGTCCTTCTTCGCGAAGTTGCTAGTAGAATCGATTTACACAACATCATTGGACGAAAACAACTCGTCGACCAATCGTAATTCATCGTTCTGTTGCTTATCGGTCGGTTTACGCCCGAGAAGGACCTTTCCACTGACAATATTCTGGCAATTGATGTGTTTCCTTTGTTTGCTTTCGCGCGCCAATTCAAACGGCACTCGTTCCCCTATAGAACCGAGAAGGAAAGAGGACCTTCCATTAAAGAGAGATAAATTAGATTAATTGAACTGCCCGTTTGAAAGCCATTACGCGAATCGTTGTATTGTTATTATACGGAAATAGAGCGTAGAATGGGCGAAACGGAAGTTTCGCGTGTGTGAACATGGGCGTCCGGAGGGGGGGGTGGGGGGGGGGGGGGTGCAAAAGGGGCAGTTGCCCCCCCTGGCTTTTGCAAAAAGATCGCTTATTTTTAAAACCTGATCTTTATCAAGTTTATTTTAAAAAAAGTGAATATTTCTAAATTTCGGATTTAAATTTTTAATTAATTTGGCAGTACAAAATGAGTTCAAAAAGCAAGCGGGTTACTCGTTATTTCATTACTATATATATATATGTATTTTTTTTCACCGTCACCTCAAAGGTGCCCCCTCCTTGAATAAAGTCTACAGACGCCCTTGTGTGTGAATCGTGAAGTGGAATGAGGTTTTGGGCATCACAAGACCTTCTTACAAATTACTTTTTTATTCGTCGTAATTTTTATCGGAATGACAATGCGATGTGTACGAAATATTAAAAAAGTACAATAGCCCGTTATATAAAATATGATTTTTACAGAAATATAAGATCAACCGCTGTACCATTGCGATATATCTGTAACGCATGCAATGCTACCAATTTTGTTTTGCTATCGAAAATAACGTTTGCCTGCGCGCAGAACTTTCTTAGTATAAAAATTACATCCATTGGCGAGTTAGTGTTCGGCAGCGACAGATGCTGGACGCACGCCCAAAGTTATTTAACGTGGTTAACGTTAGGAATCGAGGCGTGCCCGCTCATCTAGTTCTTTATTTTATTGCGTCTTAATTAAGTTTGGGCCCGAGTCCCCATCGTCGTCCCCCGTTGTTAATAGTATCGTGTAAAAGTCGACTTATGCGTCTCGCCGAAAGGAACGCTCATGGCGATAGGATAAGTATAATCATAAGATTACATTAACACAGTGTTTCGCATTCTCTCCTTGTTTTTTTTTTTCATGCCGGCAATGTATGAATAATTGTTATAAAATGTCATGATATAGAAAATGGAAGAAATGACGAGTCGCTGCTCCCTTTCTTTTTCGCTCTTTTTTTTCCCCGTTCTCGAAAGCTTCGTTTAAGCAGCTACTTTCTCAGCATCGATCGCTGAAATATAAAAACAATTATTCCACTTAGGGGATCCCCCCACCGTTTCTCGGTGGCCGGGCGACGATAGCCCCGGAGCTCTGCTCACCTTCTTTGGTTGGCAAGGGATTCTTCTCGAGCGTTTCCGCGTGTTTCAGTTTCGCAGGATCGAAATTTTCAATGCCAGAGATTAGCTGTTGCTTACCCTTCTCCTGCTGGATCGCTGCGCGGAACAATTAAAATTCTTATTAACCTTCTCGTGTTCGCGTCTGGCACGTAGCAGCCTTTGTAAGGAGAAAAGTGCATTGCGGGCACGAAATACGATACTGTACCATCCTTGTCAGGTAGCGGATTCTTTTCTTGGGTCTCGGTATGCTTCAGACTACTCGGGTCGAATTTCTCGATGCCGGCGATTAACGTTTGTTGATTCTTTTCCGCTGCTACGTCTACAATTCAATAAATCGGGGTCAAAGAACGACGAGGCGAGCGCGAAGAAAGCCGTGAGAATAGACCATAGAATCCCATGTGCCCGCGACCATAAAACTGCCTTCGAGAGCAACGCAGTCGCGTCACGTTTGTGTTCGGATTACAAACGCGAGAGAAACAAGCGACACGCATATTACTCAAGCGATAAACGTACACACACGTGTCTTTTATGCGCTCCCTCTTAATAAAAGAAAGTCGAAGCTGTAACGTGTTGTTATTGCGATATTTCTGAAACGTTTATCATCGAAGCAGCTCGTAACATCGTGTTATTATCGGCAATAGTACGGAGTACGTGAACCATCGCGCATGCAAAATAATCCCCTGCTATGTTGCTGAAAAAGCGAAAGAAGATTGCCTTTGTAGAACCGTGACCGTGCCATCTCGGAAACACCAGAAGCAACAGAGTGCCCGACGATTACCGGCAAAGGAGGATAGCCCGGCAATGCCTTCCCAGCGATCGATAAATTACTGTGATACCTTTGGCGTTGGGTAAAATAATCTTCTCTTTTGTGTCGGCATGTTTCAACTGATCTGGCTTAAATGACTCCACATCGTGGATTAGTTCAGAGTGCCGTCTCTCTTGTCGTACGTCTACATTATCAATAAACGGGTTATTCTTTGCGCGAGAATTCTGCTAGCGTTATACGGTATCGTTCGGAAACGCGAGGGGCGCTTCGCGCGGCGACAACGGCTATTAGTAACAAGTAAAGCTAGGTATCTTAACGGGTAACGTAATCTGCGGCGTACCTTCGGCGGAAGGTAAAACGTTCTTTTCAGCGGTCGCCGCTTTCTTCATGCAGCCATGGTTAAATCCCTCCAGCTCGCTTTTCAAGTCTAAGGCTACTTTTGGCAGGTCTTTCAACGACGGACTCGACATGGTGCTGTGTTGTACTGCTTAATCTACAACAGAAAACCATTCCTTATCGTTAGCGCAATTATCCCCATCGAGTTATTCCAATTTACTTCGCTGCTCGTAGTTCCATCGCGATCCTGAATAACGACGAACCGTTTATAACCTCGAAAAAATTATTCGTTAACAATCGAGCGAACCATAACTGACCCCTGCTAGGCCTTAAGCACTACGAGATATATTGTAATAAACTATGCATGCATTCTGATATCGACTCAAAGGTAACCCCATGCTCTCTTTATCCTTATACTTTGCAACCCGCGATTCTTCCGTT
This sequence comes from Andrena bicolor, assembly GCA_960531205.1. Taxonomy (NCBI): domain Eukaryota; kingdom Metazoa; phylum Arthropoda; class Insecta; order Hymenoptera; family Andrenidae; genus Andrena; species Andrena bicolor. The sequence goes on along the minus strand of OY482664.1, from coordinate 50,727,005 downwards.
TTGGCCACCGGGATCCCCGAGAACAAGATCCTGACGCGAGGCAATTTCCAGTTAGAGAAGTGACATCAACAACTCGAACCAAGCGATCTGAAATTCACCGTAGAGTTTTTTTTTCACGCGATACGCTTCTATTTATCGCGTGGAACGTAACAAAGGAGCTATGGTGTCTATAATACGATACGATTCTGTTCTTTCGTTGTATCGTTGATTTTTATAAGTCCAGTCGAGTATTTCGCCGGTTCTTCGTTTTAAACGGCTGTATATCGGAAATAACGAAAGGCGGGAATCTGTCGGTGTCAGCGAACGCGTCGGTGCATTATTATCGTGTTACAGAGGCTGAAACAAGGTTGCGTGTCAACGTAAAGCGCTTATGTGCGCACCTATCAGCACACGTACACCGATAGAGCAGCCTTCGCCACGCTTTTCAAACATATTGGCAGAAACGTCGGGGCATTATCGTCCAGCACAAACTGCTCGAGACGTGTCGGGTTTCCGCATTAAAATAATATATAAAATTCTGCTTAACGGGAGCTATTTTATTTTTTCTTTACCACTGAATCGGCACCAACGAGCGAAAAATTACAACGAAGAATCCTTCTTTAATCTTGATGCGAAATGCAAGCGGCAGAAACGTAAGTGCCATAAATTCCAGACGAATAACGGTACCGTTTCTGGCAAATGCAAAGGCAGGCGAGCATTGCTCGTGTGTTTCCGGTCTCCTCGGTTTTTTGCAAGCAAAAATAACGGATTTGCCATAATTACGCCTACGTATGCTCACACACGGTGAACCTCCTTAATATATGTATTTTTTGTGGCCATTCCAATTAATGAACGTAGCCTAGCGAAGGCAAAATTCATATTCACGATTCTCGTACAACGGCGATACAATACTGTCGTTTAATTGCGGTAGAAATTCTTTTTCTGGTTTATCTCTAAATTTCACTGATACAGGCTGCCAAGTAACGCGTTACGAAGCGGAAGTAGCAAGAACCCGGCGCTTCCGGTCCGCGCCTCCTTGCATTTCGTTTCTTGTCACATATCCTTCTCGCATAATTTCCAAGTGAAACGTCGGCACTTTTATGAAGCAGGATTCTGTTCACGGTTAAGCTCCGCGGTTTCTACTTCCCCAAACAGGAATTCTAGAGGAATCCCTTCGACATAGCGCGTCGAAAGAAATAACAAAACACGGTCGACTAAAACTCTGAGAAAAATACTAGGAATTATTAATAAATCCCAGATAGGAATTCCAGGCACTCGTCATATGTCCCGGTGCATACATAAAGAATCCGGCATGTATTCGCAGCGCCTTTACGCTGTACGGTTGTTACGCCAGTGACGCGCAATCGACCACTTTTTTCGCATTTACGAAATCTCGACGAACTCGTCGAGGCAAAGTTTAATAGGAACGCTTTCGCGGGGAGAATTGATTGCGCCCGATGTGTGCGGGAGAAAAGTCGATTGTAATATAACCGCAGTCGCGTATAAGTCGACGAGTCGAGCATCGAAGGGACACGTAATTAAAAAAGTTTGTGCACCACTGAGCCTAGAGTGACTCATGCCTGTCGAGCTCTCCCTACCATTTCTTCCTCTGTTTTCCTTACTCCGTTTTTTTCCTCCACTTACATCGTTTATATTCGTTGCTCTCGACGTCTAGATGACTATTTTTAAAGAGGAAGGGAAGCGGGCGAAAGAAGTCCCCGGCATTCCAGGCGAACTGAATCACTGGTTAAAAATCGTGCGACGCGTTATCAGGCTGACTGTGTCGCACCTTCCACGAACCCGTTTTATCGTTCTATAGAAACGGAAACCAATATCGCCGCGATTACTAATTGCCACTGTGGGCTGAATTATTCGAGACGCAGCAAAGTATTCTCAAAACACATACTGCTGTCGGAATCTTGTACGCCTGCCTGTAGTTCCGGCGCGTTGCGTTAAGAAGACTGGAGAATGTATAAACGACGCGTAGATTTAAAATGGAAACTGGCTAGCATCGAAGAAACTGCGGGCTCGAAGCCGAGAGGCGGCCGAGCGAGCGTGCAACGGCGGCTACAGGAGAGCGTTCCGAGGGATACGTGTTCCAACGGTGGGTCAGCATCGACAAGGCTGTGTATAGGTCCTTATATGGTAGCCGGTCGTATGGCTGTATATAGAGAGAGCTCGAAAGAGGCCGAATACGCAACCGTGGAGCACACTCGCGCGTCCTTTACGTACCCACCTCGCTGAATATTTCTTCTCTCCCTGTCCCGGGCACGCGTGTAGGAGGTCCCGTGCATCTCTCGCTCGCTCGCGCGTATATGCAAGCGCAGAATACGCTCGCGAAGTGCGCGTAACGGTAACAAAACGAAGACGGGACGCCTCGATTAGTTTGTGTACGGTTAGCACGGTCGGGCGAAACGCGTGGTACACGCGAGCCGAACGCAACGTATACGCGTTTCGATTGGTCTCTTTTAAGGCTACCGTGCGTGGTCTCGGCCTCCGTAATCGCCATGCGCCGTATTTAAATTCGAGCGTTATGTACGGCAGCTAACCTTGATCGCGTCGGCTAAGGAGGATGGTCCGCGTCGGCAGTAAAGCCGACTGCGAATTCGACGGATTCCTCGCCACGGCGCAGCCTCCCGGCTCGCGCACAGTCCCGGGGCGCGGAATGTCGCGCGGCGCGCTACAGCGTTAAGTCGGTCGATTTCACAGGAACCAGGAAACCGAGCGGTGAGATTCGCCGGAACGTTATATCTCGCCCGATTATCGCGATGACGGCGGAGAAATGAAAATGCCCGGCAACGGCGCGCGCGCGGCGCCTGGAGAAATCACGATAAATCCTACTTGATCTCGCAAGGAGAAAAGAGGCCTGCCGAGTTAATAAGGAAACTAGGTTGCGAGGCACCGACGCGCTAGCCGGTTTGCGGGACGCGTCGGTGTATGCCACGCTTCGCACAGTCATACCCGTCGCGGCGGATTGAACGTCGCGGCCGATTCGCGCCTAACTGCCTACCCTGCGGTTCACGGCGGTCGTTCGCGGAACAGCCTGATGCCGGATTTATGCCGGGTTTACACCAAGGCGAACACGAACAAAAACAGTGTTCGTTTTCGTCTGTTCTTGTCGCGTTCACACCGCCGCAAACAGAACGAAACATTCACATACGATTCATACGCTGAGTTTTGTTCATGTTTGTGGCGGAGTGAACACGACTAGAACAGACGAAAACGTTCGCGAACACTGTTTTTGTTCGTGTTCGCCTCGGTGTAAACCCGGCATGAGAAACATAGAAACCATATGGCGACTCCATCGACGCGGAACAATACGAAATAGTACTAGACATGGAATTTTTAATCCACGGCTTCCAGCCCCTCAAATTTCGGCTACGCTCCTCCACAGCCGTCTGTTTATTGAACGGATAAGAATAATGAATTTTTTGTTAATCTCTTCGGTTCAACTACTACAATGCGATCACCTGAAAACATAACAAGCCCGTCATTCATTACTTCCACGTATTCCGCCAAGTGGCTGGGGCCGATCGACTGTAAGTACATCCGGTCGCTCGATAACATCGGTCGGTAATCGTCGAGGGGTGTTCGCGGCATACATTGTCGCGGGCTATTGGCTAAGGAGAGATGATCTTGCTGCTGGCGGCTAACGAGTTCGCGCGGGCTGCCAATTAACTCGGAGCAATCGCGTTTAATGGAGAGCCTCGCCGGCGTATGCAGGCGGCTCGGTTCGGCGTGGAACGGCCGTTTTGTATTGACCGGTGGGCTGCACTTGGCCACCTACGTGCGCGCGGTAATGCCCACGTAAAACTGTGCCGGCGCGCGAGCTTGGGAAATGCGTGCTGCCAGTGCTGCGACGATTCGGTGTCGCACTCCTGCCCGAGGCGAATGCGATATAGTTGCCCTCCCCCTCCTTGTCACTCGCTTGTGAGCGACCGTGACGGCTAACGAACCCTGGACGCGCGCGTATCGTATCGAGCGGTGGCGCGTACGCTCAGGGGCGTATTACGTGTTACTAAGCGGCCCGCGTCCGGGCCATGGACCGGAGGCTACGCTCTTTTCCCTCTTCCATCCTGCCGCAGTCGCAATTCCACCTAGCTGGCAAATATATCGAGCGTGATTCCACAGAGCCCTTCGAAATAATCCACGCGATCTAGGCGAGATTTATTAAAAAAAAAAAAAAAAAAAATACACCGAGCAGGTAGAACACGATAGAACAATACGATCGAATAACGAATATCTAATGCCGTGAAATAATCAGTCATACGATTCGGGAGATTATTGCAAGAGGTTCCTCGTTGACGGTACAGATTTCGTGAGGGAGTAAGCCAATGTACACACCGTGAATGAAGGGAGCCCTAAAACGAACCCTGTGACCCAATCTCTTAGATCGCAGATTGCTTTCGTCATTATGGGGCTACGCGACCAGCCGACATCCTGACCGCTGCACTTGACGGCGGGCAGGGTTGCGGTATAGTCGCCCGCAAAAGTTCAGCCGAGATAAAGGGCTGGAGAATGTGTCGAATTTTAATTCGGGGAAAATATGTCGAGAAAAGACATGCAAGGTTTATTAATTTTTAAACCTATTGTTAATAACGTCCTAACGAATTGGTAGAGCAGTCGAGCACTTAGTAAGCCGTGTCCTAGTTGCGGGTCGACCTTGAAGATGTTTCATGTATCAAGATATTCCTTTCGCGGAAGCTGAATGAAATACGCGCGCGCGTGTGTCTCGTCGACAAGGGGTTGCACCAGGGGAGAGGTCGACTGGTAGCAGACGGTTTCATCGATTGGCAATGCGGGGGTCGAAGAGTGGGGTTCCTGAACTCCACCGCTATCTATATATACCGCATAACGTATCGACGACCTCGGCTTTCATGGTCACGGCTAAAACGGCGATTTTTAATGCCACGCGTAGGATCGATCTCGATCCGCGTTCTTATCTCCCCGATGTACATCGTCGCGGGGACGATCGAAAGATAGAGATTAATATCTGCCAATCAACTAAACCACGTCACAGTGTTTGCAGAATCGATAGAATCCTCGGCTCCCTGTCGACATATATCCTATATACATTCCCATTGCTAATTTCAACGTAAACAGACAGTCCGATATAATTCTCTGCGTGTAGTTTTCTCGATGTATCGCGAATCGATAAACAGAACTCTCGGCGTATTTATTCGAAAAGCCTTCTCGCTTGCCTTGAAGCGAGCCAACTTGTCCCGGGACATGATAAGATGCAAATACCTTTGGATCTTCCCTTATAGAGGATAGAACGTATAAAAATGACCGAGTTTAATTGCAGAAATACGCCACTCGCGATCTAACCTAGTTCAGAGTAACTCTCCTCGAACTTACCGAGTGGACGCCAAAGGGTAATTCTAACTGCACAGGTTTCAGCGAAAATTAGTCACGAGGAGGGTCAAGGATCGTGGCGAACGTTCAAAGCAAACGGGGAGCTCGACAGAAGGTTAACGTTTCCAGTAATCTGCGTCGCGTCGAAAGGCAGGAAACTCGCGCGACCATAAGGGAGATGAGTGTGCTCGCCACTCGGCAACCGAGAGACGCATTTGCGTGCCCGATGCGCAACGGAGTGCATCTGTCAAAACCACGCCCTTGTCCCATCCTATCGTACCCTAATGTCGTACACATGGAAGCCCGGCCGGTAAGTACGTGGCTTCCGAAACTTCACTGAGTCAGGCTTGTTTGTCCGGTCGCCCCTACTCCGATTTCCGTTTCGGAGTTCAACTGCGATATTTAATACGCCGAAAGAATCACGGCAGAACGTAGCGAAATGTACAAATCGAGGCCGCACAGCTGAAACTATCCGCGTTTCGTTGATACCCTCGACATAATGAAATTATCGTTAGTGCTGTAAGTAATTAACAATTAGGTGGCTCTTAGGGTAAACTAGATACGACAAACGTATCGATACTCTAAAAGATCCTTTCTTCGTCGATTCGGATATCTACTCTGCCGGTTGCAAGTCGGTTTTCGCTCCACCATATACGTTAAATTTACCACCACACAAAGAGTAGCACCTAGGACACTGATTATTGCCAACGCGATTATTCTCAATAGGAATTAAATATCACGAACAGCTACCCCGAGGAAATGTAATAATAACGAGGGTATCCGTTGATACCGAGGCGAGATTCGTGATTCATGGAACGCGTACATACAAACATGTGACCACACCCCTGCATTTTCGATCGTCGAACAACGAAGCCGATCAATATCGAGAGGACAACGCGTGGTTAAGCCTGCGAGCAGCCTGCACGCCGAAAACGGAGAGGACAATGGGTTGGGTATCGATAACGATCGTCTGCGTATAAACTTTTTACAACGTAAGAACACATACACGTATACACACACACACACACACACGCCAAGCTACTGCCTTTCTTCGAGCGGCCGAAGAGAGCCGGTCTCGTGCACTGGCGGTAAAACGTTCACTCGAAGAGAAATGCAATTGGCATGGAATTTGAACGTCCAGATAGAATGTATATCGCGGCAAAGATCACTGACCTGTCAGTTGTCACTGCGAAGCGGTAGGCAAGCGCAAACGTACACCGTCCAGCCGAGCGTTCAAGGGCAGCAGGGAGACAGTACACTGACTGACCGGCTAGTGATGCCGCGGCACGTAACACCAGGTAACACCGGCGAGCCACTCTTCCACTCTTCCCTCTGTCGATCCTACGCTCGGCACGGCTCGCCAGCCCCACCACCGTTCTCCGACCCCGAGCGTTGGCCAATCGCGAGCCACCGCGAGCCTCCCCCTCCACGGTCCAATTCCCCCTACCATCCTTCGAACGCTTCCTCCAATCGTCTCCTTGACCGTCATCGGAGGGTGGCTGACTCACCCTCCGCGGCCAGCATGATTTCTCATTCGAGGCACGAAAAAGAAGTCTCGCGTTCTCTTCGCCGACGAATACGATTTTCCGTGCTTTATTAATTTAGGCATCGGACCACATTTCTCTGATTATACGTATCGCGTGGATACATGCGCGTAGTTTAGTGGATTTCAGCGGGGACTACATTTAGGAATTACAGCTTTCGGGCAGGAAATGCCACTGCTATTTCGGGCGCAACGGGGAGAGGGTGGGCTCGAAGGACTTTGAGGGGTTGGCGAGCTTCAATGACTCATCGCGGAGTTATCCCAGCTGCGCGTCATATGGCCGGTCCTGTTGGGTGTTTCCAAGGTCTGGGAATTGCACGATTCACTGGGATAAATCGGTTCGCTTGCAAAATCCATCGCGATCTTTAATATAGACCGATGTACTAATTATAGAAGCGTACAGAGTGGGACGTTTTCCTTCTAATAGATATAATTTACCCGAAGTTATTCGAGGCGTTCGGTAGCTTTCAAGTTCGTGACTGGTAGAAAATAGAAATCCTTGTGAAATAAAATTACGAAGACAAATTACTGCAGCTTGCTTACTGAATTATGCGAAATTGTTTTAATTATAGAGCTAAACCATGGAATTCGCAACAGTCGGTTATGCTAAATTACAGAGAGATATTTGGAAAGGACGATTTTTAGAAACGTTGCATAAATCGTGGAATGTGAAACGCATTATTCTGGCAATTCTCAATGAATGCTTGGGCTGAGAATAAATAAAAGGAACAAAGTATAGAAATAAAGAGTAGCAAAAGAAGTACATAATTAGAACCCGACTCCATCGACTGCGCGGGTGGAAATCAGTAGAAACGACACAAAGAGCGTCTGCGTCAAATTAGGCTACGCGCCTCCCCTCCTAAGCATACTATCAATGCACACGCAGAGTGGGACAAGTCGCCTATGCACTCAACTCCGCTCAGCTCTAGCGTATTCTGCTGGAACATGGTCAAGTGTTTCGCAATATCATATTTAACGCGTTATCTTCCTAAATTTATAAAAAGAATCTTTATTTTCCTTATACTACGCGTATTATAGTTAAGAGTCTATTTCTGTACAAAGTATCGGATATTTGAATGTCGCGATTCACCTTAATCGTTATCACTGAAAGGATTGCTCCTCTTCTGGGCTCAGCGAGCACTCGACGCTTTGCTGAGCGACGAAGACGCTCTGAGTCTTTGCTGACATGTTTCCCTGCGAGAATACGATTATGGTTATTAATCCTGTATTACCAGACGCGTCGCTACGTTATACACACCTGAGATACCGTGGTGGTACCGTGGCTACTGCTGGACATACAGACGACCACTAATTTCGGCGCGCCACTTTGTATGTGGCTTTTTTGCTGGGCGACGTTGCTCTGGGATATTTTAACTTGCTGCTGCTGCGACTGTTGTTGCGGCTGTTGTTGCGTCTGTTGCTGTTGCTGCTGTATCGCGCTGTTGTTGATATTGGTAGCGGTCGGCGTCTGCGATCGCGATTGCAGAATGACGAATTTCTGCCCGCCACCGGGAGTAGGTCCGCCGGCGGCTCTACTCGTACCCAGCATTATTGTACGCCCGGCTTGTTGTCCAGGACTGGAACTTGTCACTTGAATGAGACACAAGTAAAGAGATAAGTGAGAATCGAAAAAGACAAGTGATAGAAACGCATGTATGTTACAGGAATAAAATTACCGGCTTGCACGATAGTCTTTCCAGTACACGTGGGACCTTGCTGACTGGTCGTCAGAGCCGTTGTTGTTGACGCAGTTGTAGCCAACGTTGCCGGCTGTGTGCGAGCTTTCGCGACTGCCGCGCATAACGCGGGTCCTATGTAACCGTAATCTTGTTTGTAGTCTTCTACGTAATCTGGCGGTGATCTCAATGTCTTTAAAACCGGAGCCACCGCTTTCTGTAAAGTATTTTACAGCTTCGTAACGAATTCTATAGTGAGACGCAAGAAAACTGGAACTCGTAAGACGCATTGTTTACCACAAGTAGGGTCTTTATATGACCCGCTCCATTTTTATCCACGCTCGACAAACCTGGCCCTTCGATGCACGATTCGATACGCTCGGAAATGGATTTGATTTTCGGGATAACTAGCGCTTTGATTACTTCGGTGCCTAACTCGCATAATCCTTCGATCGCGCCGTAAAGGGACGCCAACGGAGTCTGCAAAAATATCTTACATATTACCGTGCCGCGGGTTTAATATATATTTTACTTGTCACTACTATACCTGACTATTTTTCGCCAAAGCTTGACTGAACATTCTGGTCACTCTGGTCTGCACATTGTTCGTAGAGGTGTTGAAATTCTTACAAATCTGAGCCATCAGCCGCGAAGCGAAATCGCGAAGAGCCCAGTGATTGTCCACCTCCGGTCTCATACACAACTGCCGTGAAACTATGCACGTCGCGATAGACGGTATCAATTCGTGTAGCTGTAAGTGAAAAGTAAAATATTAATGCAGAGAACTGAAATGTTCGATGGAAGGTACGCAAGACGAGAATACTTACGTATTTTTCTAAGTAAAGACTGGGATTGTCCAAAAGAGCTTTGACCATACGCATAAGATAAATGAGGAGGGCTAGATTATTTTGGACCACGTTCACGCGTACACCCTCCGCGATGAACGTGCACATACGCGCCAGCATTTCGTGTAGACCGGGATCAGCGGAGAGTGATTGAAGCGCCTCTGCCCTACGTGCTTCGTCCGATCCGACGCAGGCCTCGGTGATCTCCTTGTAATATAACTGCTGTTCGACGCTCAATTCGTGCGTCGCTAATTGCTTAACATGAACGGTCTCCACGTTACGCAATTTCTGACTCTTCCCTCCGCCGCCCGGCTTCCCGACACCGGTGTTCTGACTCTTGCTGGAGAGTTTGCTCGTTGGATCGACACTTTCCAGTTTCTGAACATCTGTCGTGTAATTCGTAGTGAGATTAGCATCGCAGAATAAAAGCGATCGCGCTACGATTGATATAGGTACCTTTAGAAACTGGAGGTGGGTTTTCCGGGATCGTAGGTTGAACACCGTCTATGCAAAGCCAATGGGCGCGCAATGTAATTTCTAGAGGCAGCTTGGGCCAAGTTTGTCCGCCAGACATAGATATAACTTCGTTGAGATCGATCTCCTTTTCTTCAACAAAGTGTAATTCTCTACCACCCCCCGAAGCAAAACGGAACGGTACGTGATCTTTGGCGAAGAATCCGTACGTTGGTTCGATATTTTTAATTTTCAATGCGTTATCTATGTCGTGGGTCGTCATACGTTGACGTTTACCATGTCTCATGAACTTGGCAGCATCCTGTGAATCAAACATTCGAATTAAAGAGAAGACACAAATCGACACTCCATGTGGATGAAATGTAATTACGAATAATACACGAACCTGTATGATTTCTTTGAGCCTGTAGCTAACATCCTCGGCAAGATCTTTAGCAGCTTCGTCGGGAAAATTTCCAACGCCTATGCTCTCCGCAATTACTTTTATCGATTCCTGGGATAACGTGGTCCCATATACGGACTCGCATTCATTCATCCTTAGAGTATTTTGGTCATCGCATTCCATATGATAAGCGTAGAATATTTGTCCTCTGTAAACGTACTTCGAGGTTTATTAGAATAGTACGCCTCGCGATTTGCGATTACAAATCTGGAACAATTATTTTCACGCTATACTTGAGTTACAGCCCTCATCGCTGTTAGTATTAGAAGCTTAAACACTGACCTGAGCAAGGAAACTTTGCTATGAAACACAGCTATGATTTCCAGTAGCTGTGTGAGACACGCATAAATTTACTTTATATGTGAAATCGAACGATGTCAAATACTTAGTAGAAATATGTAATAATACGTGGAAACTTCAATTAGCCTGCTTGAGATGCTAACCTCAACTTAAACTTTTGCAACGGCAGTCGTTCCGACTTGGAATCCAAGTCGTCCACAACAATCGCAACTGTGCGTGATTGCTTGGCGCTGGCGTCGGTTAATTTCCCAGCGTTTCCCAGCTTCGAGTTGATTGGTTTACGTTTCGCGCATACATGGCGTTCCCCCACCGCTAAAAAGACTACCGGGTAAGTTATTTCCGCCCCACGCTGTCCGATAACTTGTTTTACGTTACGGTTATTCGTGTAAAAAAAAGAAGAAAACTACATAAGACTGAGCTGTGCGCATATGAAACGATTTAGCCAAGATCGGCGAATATCCTTCATACCTTAGTGCTTTCCAGAACCATAAATTGGAACTTTAAGATGGATACTACGAAGTGTTTAATGAACTGGCCAATCTTAAATATGCTAGAGCCAGAATTTATTTCGACCATTCGTATGGTTGTTGTGCACGGTAAAATTTATTTTTTAACTGCTGTTTTTTTTATTATTTCTCAGCAGAGGTTAATTTATATTTGTATACATGGGAAAAGAGTATTTCAGAATTTAAACAATAGATTCTAATGTTGAACTTTATTTCATAGGCAGTTCAGGTAACGAAGCTTTAATGGTGACGCATAATAAAATGGTGTATGCTCTGGGAAGTAACAAAGAGGGTTGTTCTGGAACTGGGGATGCCGGCAGTTCACTGGTTCCAATAAAGGTTGATGCATTATGCAACAAGAATATTAGAACTTTTGCACATGGCAGTGGCTCGCATGTTTTGGCTCTCACATGTGAAGGACAGGTATCTGAAGATTACGCGCAACAACATATATTAAACTAGTGTTATAACTTTTAATGGAGTTCTTAATATTACACCAATTAATAAATTGTATCATAAAAAAAGGTATATTCCTGGGGAAAAAATAATCAATCTCAATTAGGAAATGCATCTAGCAAAGACTATCCTAATCCAACACCGACTCTTGTGAGAGAGAATCAAAATATGAAAACTGTTGTGTGGAGAGCTATAGCTTGTGGAAAATTTCGCTCTCTGGCACTCACATCCGATGGTGAGGTAAAGAGGTACAAAATTGGACTTGAGAGTGGTGCAATTCTCCGTAATGATCTGAAATAACATGTTTAGGTATATCAATGGGGTGAAAATAACGGTGGAGAACAACGATACACCAGTAGCTATAATTACACAACAGATATAGCAACACCTAAACAAGTGACGTCATTTGATAGTAAAAAAATTGTTTGCATTAGCTGTGGAGACTCGTTCAGCATGGCTGTCACTGTTGATGGAGAGGTTTATGGGTGGGGCGCTAACAGCCTCGGCCAATTAGGAAATGGAAATTATGATATTCAAACACACCCTTGTAAAGTCATAGGACTTACTGGAATTGTGATAGGTAATATTCAATTTTTTTTAAAGGAAGTTCTACAAAAGTAGCGATAATATTTACTTGTATTCACAGAGAAAGTTGTCTGTGGTTATATGCATACTCTAGCACTAAGCAAGGAGGGGACACTGTATACTTGGGGAGCAAACACTTATGGGCAACTAGGTCATAAGTCTAGTAAAGACACCAAAGTCTGCAATCCAGTACAGGTAACTTTTCTACTGCACACACCCTGATAATTTTCCTGATAATTAACTGACGGAAGTGTTTCCAGTTGAACACAATGGGGAAAGTATTGGATGTGGCTGCTACTCATTATAATGACATAAGCCTAGCTATGGGGGAAGACAATCGTGTATTTGTCTGGGGCCACTGTCTACGGCAATGTATCCAAACCCCAATGCTTACCCCGCACACATGCTTGTACGATGCTCTCGCATGTTATGCGACACCCAATGTCATGCATAAACCATTCGAACTTTGTGATACAAAATCTTCTATTCTAACAATTTGTATGAATGAAGCATTTAACGATCCAGTAGGTCTTTGTACGTAACGATAAACATAATTTTTTTGTTATTCTATGGAATTACACATATTATATATTATAGGATACAAGTGATCTCACTATACAAGTGGAAGGAAAGCCTATTCATGTTCACAAGGCTATTTTGAAGGTGCGTTGTCAGTACTTCAGAACGATGTTTCAAGAACACTGGACGGAGAATAATCAAAGGTAGGTTGGTTAATCGGATATGTATGTGAAGTTTGCTAATTTAAATATTGCTTGTAGGGTCATAGAACATAAACAATTTTCCTACGACGTATATAGAGCATTTCTGGAATATTTGTACACAAATGAGATCAATGTACCTGTAAAAGATGCTGAAGGTAAATATTTAAGTGCGTTTGTTATGATGTTCTGTAAGTATACCATGGACGTATCTAGGATTTCATTTGGGGGGGGGGGGGGAGCAATAAATAGTGAAACAATTATTGTTATTACAATTTATGTACGTAGGTATATAGGAACCAGAGTTTGGAGGGCCGAAGCTGCACTGAAGAAGAGGGCGCAGTTAACGCACAAATTACCACCGCTCCTCGAGGTGTTTCCCCCTCTATCAGTGCAGCTTCGGCCCTCCGAACTCTGGTAGGAACCAATATAACCGGGGTCGTGTAATGCGGAATTACTTCACAATTTAATTTATTTTTATTTTGTAATATACTAATTTTATTTTGGACGAACAATTAATTTTTTTTTCTGTGCCGGGGGGGGGGGGGGGAGTAAGGGTGGGCGTTTGCCCTTCACTACGCCTATGAAGTATACTGTTATAACATATTATGCAAAATATAATTTGTGTTTTCGGAAAGATTTCTTAGATTTAACGAACGCCTACTCTGAGAGCAAACTGCGGCGTCGATGGATACAAATCGTAAAAAAAGATGTTACTGTTAGCAACGTGATACCTTTATATACTGCAGCTATTCAATTCAACGCTAAAGTACGTAACATATTAAGTATTGTCCTTTAAAGTTTGAGTACCACTGTAGTGCCTGTGATATTATGCGTTTCTAGGAATTGGAGGTATACTGCTTTCAGTACGCCTTAAACTACATGACCGTGGTGGTGCAGACACCGGATTTTTCCGAACTAGATCCACTCATGATGAAGTCTTTCATAATTAAAGCTGCTAAAGCGGGTGCCTTTAAGACATAATTTATGATAATTATTGTGTAAAAAGCAACTCAGAACCAAACGAGTTCTACTTCCAAACATCGATACATTCTATATAGATAAGAAGCGACAAGAGTAGTAAGGATATTTTTTTACTATAATTGTAATGTGTTCGGTTCCTTGCTGGGACACTTATGATTAAAAAAACCTATTTGTTCCGCATTCTAACTTTTCCTAAGAAGCACGCCCTCTCATTTCAATGGCCACTTCCTTGCGACGTGCGCTTTTGCTACTATTAGCTCCAAAGTATCAGGTTTGCATGACCTCAGCAGGGATCGGCGGACGTAATGTGTGCGTGAATTGAAGACAGCCAAGCAGGCCCGGATTAAAATTTTTCGGGCCCGGGGCTATCGAACCTTCGACCCCCCCCCCCCCCCCGTGGTTCAACAGCGCGAGGGGGGGGGGGGGGTAGTAATCTAATCGCTTTGAACGGGGCCCCCACCGGGAAGTGGGGCCCGGGGCTACAGCCCCCCTAGCCCCCCTTTAATCCGGGCCTGCAGCCAAGTAGCTACAATGCTTTTACATCACTACAGAGTGGACTCGCTGGGCCTCACCAAGTATTTTGATGCAATTACATTAGTCAGTATTGAATCCATATCCGTAGCAATGGCCCTCGCCGAGCAGTTAATCAGTAGATTCGGATGTCCTCGGGTAATTAATAGCGAATTCGGGAGACCCGCACTGGCCGCACTGAGTTCGAGTTTTCTCGCTTCCAATTGGTTAAAAGTTGCACTCAGTGCGGCCAGTGCGGGTCTCCCGAATTCGCTATAATAGTGATCACTAGTAATTAAGTTAGTGGCACGCCACCTGTCGCTATTCTCGTCGTACTCACTAACCCCTCCCCCCCCCCCGCTCTCTCTCGCATACTCTCCTTTCTCCCGTAGCTCCATCATGCAACCTCCAAATACATCATGTGTTCCTATTAACTAGGGCGAATTTCCGGATCTAAACGCATGTGAAGCGGCACGGACAAAATGTACTTGTAAATAAATACATAACCGTCAATCATTGTCATCGTCGGGCGTGTTCCAATTACGCTCAAATCGCCCGCGCAGTCGCGGCAGTCGCGATATGTAATGGAAATCACGGGCGATTTGTGCGCAGAGATGCAAGATGCGAAGAATTCCGACTGCAGCGACCCTTGCGGTGGAGTAAGGAATCTCAGCTCGTGATGTCTCCCCTCTATAGAATAATATTCTTGAGTAGTACATTACACGGGCTTTTTTGGCGGGATACCGTAACAAACATGCGCGAACGTAGAGTAATGACGGTTTTGATACGGTTACTCTACGTTCGCGCATGTTTGTCACGGTATCCCGCCAAAAAAGCCCGTGTAATGTACTACTCAAGAATATTATTCTATAGAGGGGAGACATCACGAGCTGAGATTCCTTACTCCACCGCAAGGGTCGCTGCAGTCGGAATTCTTCGCATCTTGCATCTCTGTTTGTGCGTAAGTCGAACGCACCCGTCGTCTTTGGGCCCAACTGGAACGCACCCGTTGTCATCTATATAATAATATATGAATAATTTCTATAACGTCCCTTGCGATAATTAACCTCTCTTAAATAACTTCTGTGGCTATTATTCTCTCACAACAGAACTTCAAGATGACTACACGCAATTTGATGAAATGGAGAATTATAAGATCGCTAGAGCCAAAGTTTATTTCGGACATCCATATGGTTATTGTACATGGTAAGTGATGTCACTTTGTTAAGTCTTCTTATTTCCTAGTTCTCTTTTTACGTTGTCCCTACTAGTTCATTCTAATGCTAATTGCTCTGTATCACGATACAGGCAATTTAGGCTGTGCAGCTCTAATTATAACGAAGGATGGAAGAGTGTATGCATTAGGAAGTAATGAATCTGGCTGTTCTGGAACTGGTGATACTTGTAGCACTCTTCACCCAACAGAAGTTATAGCATTATCTGGAAAAGATATCAAAACCTTTGCATGCGCCGCAGATGAAGTTTTGGCCCTCACACAGGAAGGAAAGGTATAGTGTATATGTAATTAGTGCAAAAATTCTCAATGTAATTTTCGACACTATCATAATTAATAAGGTGAATTATATGCAAGGTATATTCATGGGGCAAACGCAATAGTACGTTAAACGGATATACACCAACTTGTGAAGATTACACACCGACTTTTGTAGGAGGGAATCTAAGTAACACATCTGTCGTTGATGTAGCCTGTGGAAAATTTCACTCTGTAGCACTCACAAGTGATGGGAAGGTAACGAAAAAAACTTCGAATTAAGAGCAGTGTAATTCTCTGTAACAATCGGAGACTACATGTTTAGGTATATGCATGGGGTCAGAATACGTATAGACAAGTAGATGGTAGGAATTCCACGAATAGAAGTATATCTAGGGAGGCGGGTGTTGTTACATCGGTGGACAATAAATTTGTTAATGTCCGTTGCTGTTCTGCATCGACTATGGCAGTCACAGACAAGGGAGAGGTTTACGGTTGGGGTAGTAACACCAGGGGTGAATTGGGACGTGGAAATTGTAAGGATGGAATTGGTGTATGTAAAGTTAAGATACCTACAAAAGTTGTAATAGGTATTACTGAATTTCTGTTTTGCCACACGCTTTCCAACTTGTTTCAATTATTAATAATGCATGCTTGCAGGAAAAATAGCCTGTGGTCAGTCGCACACTCTTGCACTGAGCAACGAGGGAGTTCTCTATGTCTGGGGTGACAACACTCACGGACAACTGGGTCTTCGCAATAAAGACAAGGCTTGCGTTCCAGTTAAGGTAAAATAATGCGTTGCAATTATAAAAGAAGCAATTTGAAGTAACGAATACATTTTCAGCTACAAGTGGAAGAGATGGGCAAGGTATTGGATGTGGCGGCTACGCCTTTCGATGACATAAGTGTCGCTATGTGCGAATACAATCAGATATTTATCTGGGGCCTGTGCCTAGAACAAAGCCTTGTAGTACCAACGCGTACTCAGTTTGACAATTTGCACGATGCTTTTGCGTATGCCTCGTCGTGTGCTGTCATGCATCAGTCGTTAATTGATTCCGACGAAGGACAAGAAATGAGCTTAACGGATCACCTGAGACAAGCATTTGATGATGTGGTATGTATATCTCGCGTACGATGGTATACGTATGTTTAACTATTTTTATAGTTCATTTTGTCCGTCTGTTCAAGACAAGTACTGATCTGATTATACGTGTGGGAGGCAAGTCTATTCATGTACATAAGGTTATTTTGAAGATACGTTCCCTGTACTTTAGAACCACGTTTAAAGAACACTGTGCAGAGAATGGTCAGAGGTAGGTCGGTTAATTAAATATATGTGTATAGGGTGTTGCTCTACTGATAGTCAATATTCTAGAGCAGTGATGAGCCACCTGCAGCCCGCATTTGGCCTTCCAGCTACTGACCTGTAATTGTTTCAGTTTCAATTGCAAATCTAAAGCAGAAATAAGAAATTCACCCCATAAATTAAAATTCTTTGATTAGTGTATTGATGTATTTAATATTGCGGCCCGCCTATGGTATTAGGTTTCCACTTTTAACCCCGGTAAAGGCTTTATTTTCTAAAAAATTGACTTCGAATTTCTGGGAAATTGACTTCGAATTTCTGGGAAATGAAGCCTTTACCGCAATTTCGTCACTTTTGATTTTCGTCTTATTTTCGCCTGTATAGTCACCCCGTAGAGTATTGACTACCAGTAGAGTATTGGCTCGGCACATAGCGTTTGTTGATCAAGTATTATTTGCAGTGTCATCGAACACGAAGAATTTTCCTACGACGTGTACAGAGCATTTCTTGAATACCTGTACACAGATCAGATCAATCTACCTGCAGAGAATATCCGAGGTACTTATTTAATGGTGTTTTTCACAGTGTTATGAAACGTGTCTTATAATCTGTTCTTCGTTTTTTTCAATAAGAACTTTTAGACTTGGCGATCACTTATTCCGACAGTATACTAATAGATCGTTGCATAGAGTTGATAAAAATTAAGATCAAAGTTGCAAACGCGGCTTTATTTTACAGTTTTAGTATTCAACATAAACTTATAGTAAGTAACACTCCGCTTGATGTCTTCCAAAGTTCGACGATTGTTAAAATATTTGCAATGTTATACGTTTCTAGGCATTGGAGGAGTTCTGCTTCAATTTTATCGTGAATAACTTGACTGCAGTGGTGGAGACACCTGACTTTTCCAAACTAGATGAATTCACGATAAAGTCTTTCTTAATTAAAGCTGGCAAAGCGAGTGCTTTTAAAAAATAAGTTGTAATATAAAACGTACAGGGTAACTGATTCGTAACAGCTGTAAATATTCACCAGTTTCTCTATAATCGTTATGTGTACGCGCACCACTAAAGAGAAAGATAACTCCGATCGTTAAAATAGAGACGATACTCGACTCTATTTTCTCGTTAGTCACGTCATCAAGGTTTCTTTAAGTTTCTCATTCCCATTACAGTGCATTTATTCGTTAACGTATTACATTAAGTTAGACATAGTATGTAAAAACTTACTCATCCGTTTGATTCGACGACGAAGTTAAATTTCGTACTCGTTGCTTATCGGCCGATACGTTGCGTTTCCTTTTTTATACACAGTTTCGAATAAAATTCTTTTAAATGCCTATGACTGCCTACTTCCGTTCACCTACCGACTCCTTCCTTGCCGAGGGGATATACGATCAACAGACTTTATAGCGCTATCGTTCGTACATTATTTTTATTACGATATTCTCAATATATACAAGCAGTAAATTTTTCTTGTTCGTATAATATGTCCGAAACTACTGATTAATAATAGTCAATAATGGTATTTAATAAATAATCATTATGCTTTATATTTATATTCATATGTATAGGTAATATTAAAGTATTCGGTTTGCCGTTTGGAAAGTTGTTATGTGTCTTTATTCCGCGCGTCGTTCGCGACTGCGGTGCCCGTTGCATTTCTCTCATCCCCGTCGATTCTCCTCCCTGCAGAATAATTCCTATCGAGATCGTAGCCTGGCGACCGCTCTGTTCGATACGTAATAACGGCCAAATTTCATTTACAGTTTACACCATTCCCTTGCGAGGAGAATTTCAACGAACGAAACAGGCCGGACTCGAATCTCATTAAAGTTTCCGCGCCACTGCGAATTTCCGGCTGATACCATCCGAGACTTCCGTCCGCGCGTCGCCAGTGCTTCTCAGAAATATGTCTCGATCTTTCGCCAACACTGCCAGCTACCTTCGTCGGAAGCCTCGGATAGTAATATTCTTGGAGTATCATAAGACACGGGGGCAGGGAAAGTAAAGTACATCGACTGCATACCGGGCAGACGCAGCCCTTTGGCGACCGATTGCATCGAGAGTCGCTATCCAATACGACAGTGAACGAGAAAATGCGAGATGATGCCCCTTAGAGGATGTCGTATTGAATTCGATCAGCTATTCGGCTAAGATAATTAATTAGTTTCTCTCTCTATCTCTCTCTCTCTTTCACGCACGCACTCACGCTCTCTCTTTTTCTCTCTCTCTCTCTCTCTCTCTCGTAGTTAATTAGAGCGTATTTAGGCCTGCGGGCTACTTTTCCAGCGACTCGCTGTGAATCCCATTGACAGAAGTGAGATTTCTCTCGTCTCGACGAAGGAAGGAAAAAAGAAAACAATAATCTCGTCTCTCCGTTGCTTCTCTCGCAATCGGTAGCCGTCGGCCCTTCATCCTCCCCTTTCAATCGTACCAGCGACCTTAACACCGCTCCCCTTCGCCCCCCTCCCCAGGATACAATGAGATCCTCTCTCCATGCGTAACGTCATTCCTTGAAACAAGATATGTACACGTGTTCGGGGCGCATGATATTTACACGAGTTCGTTGCACGCTGGGATATATCGATCGCCTCAAGCTTCCAACGATCCGCGGGACCGCGTCCTCTGTTGTCGTCACGATTCCAGTTACGATTATCCTGTCCAACGACCGAGGGGGGGATTGAAGAACGGCAATGACCGCAAAGCGCCGACGAGCTTCCCTTCGCCTCGATGGAGCTCGATGTTTCTTCCTGGTCGTCGTTCACAGATGAACTACGGACGCAACGTGCACGATTGCGCGCGTTGTAGGTACAGCGATCGGGGCCGTTTCTCGCGATGGTCGAGGGAGGACCGGCGCCAAACGCTTCGCCACGTTATTGTACATTACGTTGCATATTACATATAGCGCCACAGTTTGTATACTCGTGACGTGCCGCGGGTGTTCCCCTTCGCCTCGAAACCTTCAACCCGCTTTACCGTCGCGCCTCGTCGCTCGTCGCCACGTAGACTCCGCGAGCGAGAAGCATATCGACGACGATTCGTTCTTCTTCTTCTTTCCCGTTTTGCTCTTCTGCTCGAATTCACCCCGGCGCCTGGCGCCGAGCTGGATGACCGTTTAGAGTCCTTTATACAGACTTCTAATAAATCGTTCTGGAACCTCTATCTGCTACTCAGCGTCGATCCCTCTCTCCGCGGCTGGCTTTATAGTTTTGATTCGCTGGTTTGATGATTCTAGAACCTAACCCAACATTCAACGAGCCTCCCGGACCGCGTGCGGAACCATTCGAACGTTCTCGGTCGCCCGTGGCGCTGTCGCGGCTGTGGGCCAGCGGTTCGGAAGTTAACCGAGACATTCGTTATCTAAATAGAAAGTTATTTAAATAACGAATCGAGTAAAAGATACTTTATCCTTATCTGTCGTCGAATAAAGATAACTCGAGTTATCTTTAGAGTAGCGAATAAAATCTTTATCTTTTATTCGAACTCAAAGTTTTTATTTAAATAAAACGTTGCCCATCTCCGGGCTGCGGCGTCGGTGACTAGGGGGCAGGGAGAATCGGGAAGCCGATCGTTTTACAGAATACTACAGATCGCAGATCATTCCCTTGCCTGACAGCACAGCAGGGAAGAAAACGATTCGGGTGGCGGACGAAGAAGGGAATAGAACGGCGGGATCCTGCGGCAAAGGGCAGTCGCCTATAGCGACGTTCGCTCGGCTGCATCGAGACTGCCCAAGGATATGGACTAAAAATCAATAAGAGACTAACGGGCTTCCTGGAAACGTTCCAGCTGACGCGATTCTTCGAGTTCCTCCTCTGTTATCTACCACCTATCCAGATAAATCTATCGCAGTTACTTCGCCGTGGACCCACTTGGAACCCGAGCGATCGCTGCCAAGCGAAATCGATGATAACGAGGGAGGGGGCTCGATGGCGTCGTAAAAAAGAATTCTCGAGACACGTTGCTGTGTTTGCCAACGACCGAGATAACCTCTCTACCGTAAATACCCCATCGCTTTCTCTATTACCGAGGCGGCAAGAATCCTCCCGACGGTCCCGACGCGCTTCGGTAGCTTTTGGTCGTCGAGGCAGCGTTCGAAAGTCGAGAAAGGCCGCGTCAAGGTGATCGCGCGTTTTGGCGAATCGAAGAAATTAATTAATTGTCGCCGCGCAATTGTTTATAAACTGTCCTCTTGCGCTACGCCAAAATCCGCGACAGCCTAAAGCGACGAACGTTTTCAGGACGCACTGCCACCTGTCCGTCCCTTTGAGCACTTTTAATCGCTCCTCGTTCCGGAGTCCACGCTCTCGACGAAAAGAGAGGCGACAGTCGGTAGCTCAAAGGGTTTCTGAAATTCACCTTGATTGCGGATCAGTTTGGATCGCCTGACGCGATCCGTTCGTCGCGGGGAAAGAGGGTACGCGTCTCTGTGCTGTCCCGCGAATCCGGCTCGCGTCAGGATAATCCAAGAGTCCGCCGAATCTTGATGGACAGGCTCGCGTTGTCGCTCCTTTCGTTTCGCGAGCCGCGATACTCGCGCCTGACAAAGTATGTACAAACATACGACGGTACCGTCCCTAAAGTATATATATATATATATCTATACACGCTACATATGTATATATTTATATGTATATATGCACGTATTTATATATGTATAGTATGTATAATGTTATTATACATAATGCATTGAAATCATCGCAGTGAGTTGTAACGCGGGCAAGGTGGACACACGTACACGCACGCACACGGTCCCCCATGCGTGGTTAGTGCACCGCGCGCCAACCAGATGGCAGATCGATCCAATTACCATCGGCCGATCATGTAGAAGCGATGCGTTACCAGCAAATCGCGATGGTAAGCCTTTCGTCGCTTCGGACATCCGCCGTGTGCGGAAATCGTTCGCCGCGGGCTGTTAACCGTGCGCACCGAACGCCCCATGGGCGTCCTCCGCCGGACCGAGTGCTAGCAAACGCTCCCGCGGTACCGAGAGGGTTAATAGAGCTGATCGTGGCCGAGAGTAATAAAAACCGAAGCGAGAAACACCGCTGGCGCGAGGCCAGGAGGTGCTAAGGGGAAGGGAGGGGAGCGGGGAGACGATATGCACGATTGGACGACGACCAGCGGTCTCCCCTTTATCATCCGCAATCCTCTCAGAAGTGGCCTCTCCTTTCGTACGGAGCGGCCGTAGCCGAGTCAATCCCGGCCGGATGTTCCCTTAAGAAAGAGGGCAGCGAAAGAAAGAGATGCTCGCGAGCGTAAATGCAGGAGCAATATCCTGAGTATTAAACGGGTACAGATGGAAATCCTTTCAATCGAACGACCTACTTCAACGCCATCATCCGCTACGATTCACGCCGAGTTTCCCCCCCCACCCCGACAACATTTCCCCAGAGCGCCCGGCCTTAAACGAATTTTCGGTCGATCTCGATCTCGATCTCTTCGCGGAGAAACGCGCCAGACGTTCTCGCATCCCCCCATTCGCGCGTGGATCGTAGAAGCGGATATAACGTTTCACAGACTCGGACGTGGACGAGGATTCCTCTTTTCGTTACAAGTAGATGCAATCGGCTGGTTTCTACGATCTTCAGCCGGGAGCGTCTCGATTCAGGCGCAACGGAGTGGCGCGAACGGTGGTATCGAAAATATCCCCCATCGAGCGTTGTACATACGCGCGCGCAAAGGAGAAGTGCACGCGTATACGTGCGCGCACGCGGTGTCTTTCTACTTACAGTATTAGTTCCTATAAATCGTTAGCTTTTAGATTAATCTTAATTAACTTAGCCTGCGCTCGTGCACCCTTCCTTCCAGATTCTTGCGAGGAGATGGGCGGAGATCGCGGGAGGCAGAGAGGAGCGTAGAGTCCCGTGATCCCTTCGCCTCCTCTCTGTCCTTCTAGCTTGCACCTCCGCCGACCTCCTCGTCGATCGTGGCCCGAGAAGAGATCGACACCCGCGTCGTGGATCGTTCGTCCCGCTGGATCACGTGTCTTTCTTCAAATTCGCTGTTTCGTTCGGCGGCGACGCTGGTCCGGTGGCCGGTCACGCCCTGACGGAGCCTCTTGTACCTTTTTTCTCTTCGGTTTCTTCGATTGCAGAGTCACGAGGGAGCCCGCGCTTAATAACTCGCACCGAAGATGTTCGCAAGGAGGAAAGCGTCCGATGAGGAAAACCGTCGTTAACTGTTGGAAGAACGGACACTACGACGCGTCCCTCGGTTCTGGGCACCGCGGGCTCAAAGAGCAGCGACTGCTTGGTCCGCAGAGGCAGAGTTTGGCATTATTCGAATAAATATTTATTTTTCTAGTTTTATTTCTATTCGAAGGATCTCGAATAAGAATCTTAATATACAAAGCAGAAAGTGTTTGTGTGTTTGTCTTTCGCCTAAAAACTTTCGAACGGTAAATTCTGGGCTCACGGAATGCGTCCCACCCCATTAAGCCTCACTAATCCAGATGATTACGACTAATTTAAAAAAAAAAAAAAAAAAAAAAATGAGAAATATTATTCTATAAAATCAGAATCTAAATTTCAGAATCTAATGTAGTAAACCTAGTTGCGAATAAAATGAAGTTACTCGCGCATAACGAATACCTTTTTATTCCAATAATGCCCAACTCTGCGCAGAGGGCTCGCGTCCGAATGGTTTAAGGTGCGACCTTCAACGACCGGGCTGGAAGAACGGACGCGTGTTCCGGGTGCAAAATCGATGAGGGTGCCGCGTGGAGAACAGAGCGCACGGGAATGCGCCTCCCGAACGGATCCGTGGCGGTCGTTTCGTTTCGATCGAGCGGAACGTTTTAATACAGCTTCGGCCGGGCCTGCATTCGCCGTCGCGCCGTAAAACTTTACGGCCGCCGCTGCGACTTTGCGGGACGTTATCGCCGCGTGCACACGGCGGAACCAACGAAACTGACCCCCATCGACGCGATCGATCAACGCTATCCGGCGAAACGAGACGCGCCACGAAGCTATCGTGTAACTCCATCGCCGTGCAGCTTCACGCGCTTCGACGAGGGAAAGGACAGTCGAGTGATACGCCGGGAGCCGCGAGATAAGAAGCGCGGCGGACTTTGGAGAGCTGCAAATTCTCCCTCCAGCGAATCATCTGCGCGACCTGGCCGAGCGCGATTTTCAATTCTATCGGAGCTGGTCTCGCCTGAAAATTAATCCCCGAACCGGGTCAGCGTTTTCATATTTCAACGGCGGCGATTTAACAGCCGGACGAGCGCGCTGGTGTACAATAAACCCGATCGTCAGCGCGACGTTGTCTTCCGTAGACCTGCCGATCGTCGTCACCGAGACTTTCCCGCGGCGACAATATCGGTTGGGTCGGATGGCCTAGCCCTCGGTTCGTCCCACGGCGTTTAAGTCTCCGCAATTTGTACGAATGCGATCGACGCTGCAGTGGCTGCACCGCATTACAAACATGCGCGCGTACTGACCCGGCCGCAGAGCATATAGATCGAATTGCGGATCGCGTTACTCTGCCTCTGTGCGTACTGGCAGCCGCGGCTCTGATAACCGCGAGGCTCGGTTAAGGGGACCCTCCGGTTAAAGTTTTTCAGAAAATCCATTCCCTTTTTTATATATTTTTTGTGGCGTAATATCCCGAGAATACCCGGTGAAAGTTTCACAACAAAATTCGTAACGGTGTAGATTCTAGAGCCACATAATTAATTAAATCTTTGAACGCGTTCCTCTCGAAAGACGATATTTCGAAACGGTAACCACGATTTCAGAAGAACTAACGAACCGATTCAAATAAATCTTGAGGCATTTAATTGGTAATTGAACTCGCTATCGCAGCACCCTATAATTTGTCCGGAAAATTACCCGTTTTTTTGCGCTTCTTCGTCCAAATGTGCAGCAACATCGTAGTTTTGGTCCTTTTTGCCACCAACAAGGAAAGCTGATTGAGAGCTATTGAAACAAGTTTCAAGAAATTGTTTGAATTTTTTATTTCGGAGGATCCTGCGAGTAAATTTCGTGGTTACCGCTTTGTGGCTACTCTTTTTGACAGCTAGATAATGCATCAAGACCGAAAACATGAAATAAAATTTTCCTTCGCATCCTAACAAGTGCATGAATAAATGCCAAAAATATTTTTCATGGTACGTTGTAGCCTCTGCTTGTCAAAAATTCTTAAAGATCACCTGTTTTTTTCACCGGAGGGTCCCTTTAAAACGGGGATTCCCTTGGTCTGGGAAGAAAGGAAGGGAAAGTATCACAGCTCCGATCGCGGACGGCCGTCGCGATCGATTTTCAGAACTGGCGAAATTTCGCAACGACGAGTCGGCCGTGGAGGAGCGTAAAGCTGGGCGCGCTGCGGCCGCCATGCAGGCAAACCCGTGCCTCAGGAACAGAGAGGAGGATAATGGACGAGCGGATAATGGCCGTCCGTTTTATCAAATTTTCCAACGGCCGGGCCAAATTATCTTGTCGGGTATATCCAGGGGAGGAGTGCGTCCGGCGATAACGTCCGGGTCGACAGCGACCTCGCTCATAAAATAAAAGCTCCGATCCGGTGTGACCCACATTGCTCCGCGTTGCTAGTAAAAGGCCAGGGATGCTCGTGGCGAACGAGCCTTCCACGGCTCTTCCGCCACGGGCAAAAACTTCACCGTCCAAAATTTCTCTCGCCAACGTACGACCGATCTCTCCCGCCTGTCCGCCCACCCTCTGTGCCCGTCGAATCCAAATCCGCTGGCTAGAGTTTGGCACACGGACGACGAGCGAGTCAAGTTTCGCGGGGGACACGAAATCGGGGGAGGAGCAATCGACGCGGTTAAAGAATCCCTCGCCGCCGGGATTTCTCGGCCGATCGTTATCGCCGGCCGATTCGTTCCAATTAAGACTGAGCGGAGGGGAAAGGATGCGATAAGTGAAATTACAAACCGCGGCGGTAAGTGGAGTATTTACGACGCCGGTGTTACATCGGTCGCGTGAGTAGTCGCAGTCGGAGTAGGTCAGACGGTTTACGACGTCCATTCGATCGCGTTCGGATGATTGCGTTCCAGGGCGTCTTCGGG
The DNA here is from genome assembly GCA_960531205.1 of Andrena bicolor. NCBI lineage: Eukaryota > Metazoa > Arthropoda > Insecta > Hymenoptera > Andrenidae > Andrena > Andrena bicolor. The sequence goes on along the minus strand of OY482664.1, from coordinate 50,700,794 downwards.
CGAGACGCGTCGGAGGCCCGTGTCCCTCGGAGGGACACCAGGGCGATCCATCAGCGACACCCTCTTCTCTCGAGCATATATATATATATATATAATCGTGTAATACGTTTCCTCACCACGTGACTCTGCAAAGTTACCGATCATTATCGTCCCCGTGCAACCCCCTCCCAGATGCGGAGGCTCCGTGAGAGGCTCGCCAGCCACAGCTCCTCGGATCGCCAGGAACCCGTCCGTCGGTCGCCACTCTCGTGAATCCCAGAACGGGAAGGAAAGAAAGATGAAGAGGGAAGAAAAGAGGGAGAAATAAAAGAGCACTTCTCGCTGACACGTCGGTCCAAGGGGATCCTCGAGTCGTCCACCTGTGCTGCACAGTTTCTACAGTCACCCCTCGAAGAGGTTCCCGTAGATCTGTCGATTCCAACGAAATCTCCCCCTCCACCCCCCCCTCTCTCTCTCTCTCTCTCTCTCTCTCTCTCTCTCACCACCGTAAGCAGAGGCTCGACGACCGCGCGTGGCCGATCGAGCGCACTCGTCTGCATTGATATGTCTGTTTTGTTTCTCGCCTCGTCGTCAGCGGTACCGTCGCCACCCTTTACAAGACCGTCGCGTCGACCGTTCCGCTCCTCTGTGCACGACCGTTCCCGCGTTTCGCTCGGCCGACCCTGGCTTCCTCAACGATCGAGGACGGTCCGAACAGCCGGTCGCAGGAGCTAGACGAAGCCTCTGGCGTCGAAGATCGGCGGCACGCCGTCGGCCCAACCGACCGCGATCCTCTGGTTGAACAGGCCGCCTAACAGCACCAGGCTCACCACCAGCAGCAGATGACCGCCGCCGTCCACGCTGCTTCCGCTGCACGTCTCCTTCGAGGCCAACTCCAGTTTCGCTGCAACAGAAACCGCAGGCACGTTTGGATTTTCCATTCACGAACACCTCTCTGCGAAATTCGTTATTTCCTTCTGCTTTTCAATTTTTTTTTAGTGTCTAGGCTCCGAGCCGAAAGAAGCGCCCGTGCGTCGCGAATGTTTAATGGGCTTCAGCTCGTGGCCGTGGGGACCGTTTCGACGCGGACGTTTGGCAAAGCGCGCGGAACAATGGGAACGGCCAGGCTGACGCGGAACAATCAGCGCGAAACTCGCTCCTTTGACGCAGCGGCCAGATTAATCGGGCGGATATGAAAGTAATAAAAGGTGGATCCTGTTGTTCGACGGCCCGTGAGCACGCGGCCACGGCGAATAATTCGGAGCAGCGGAGGCGTGCCCCCGATGACGCGGATTACGGGCGACAAAGAATTAATCTGGCTTTGTGCGGAATGGCCGGTGCGTCGCGTGAAACCGGTCGCGGCCGGGAAATTCAATTAAAATTCACGGGATAATCGGTGATTACGAACAGCTCCCGTCGAAATTGCCCGCCGAGTAATTAATACCCGCGGTCAAAGGATCGCGCCCGACCTCTGCGCTCTTTGTAACGTATTCGAGGGGTCCTCTCAGCTTCCCGGGATTCGATATTAACCGTAGAAGTGTCTCGCAGCAGGGCTCGCACACCCAGTCAGGCACCAAGCACCGTCAGGCGCAATGTTTTTTTCCCGATTCACCCGCAACAGAAAGTGTGAGAGTGGCCCCAAGGTGGTAGTAAGTAGAGTCCGGAATACAGAGATCTCGGGGGTTGGTTTTGGCGGAACCGGTTAAGGGTGCAGAGTACTTTCTTTACCCGGAAATTAAGCATTCTTTAGGAACTTTTTCTATATGAAACTGAGAAGCTAGAAATATGGGTTTTGTGGCAAATGAAAGATCACTGTTTCAAAGTATTAAAAGAATTTTTATTAAAGAAAAAACACCTTCCCTCCCCGTGCTACAGTCGTTCAAAGTTGGTATCTCGCGGTGTGAGAATTTCGGTGCACAAAATTCAGAGTTGGGCAAAATGTAATCTAATTACAAATAACAAATTACGATTAAAATGTAGCTATGTAATTGATTACACATTAGTTTCTGTAATCGTTAATTTAGGTAGTTCACCACAATTTTGTCGGATAAAATGGGGAACTGTCAAACTGTAGGTATCGATTTTCGACTCGAAATGCGAAATTTAAGAATGACGACAACAAAATGTCATAAATTTTAATGTCTTAATTTGTTTTCATCTTCTAGATAAGGAAATTCGTGGCACCAACTTTGAGCGACTATAGCAAGGGGAGGGAGGGTGCTTTTTTAATAAAAATTATTTTAATTCTTTCAAAGAATGATCTTTTATTAGCAGCAAACCCGATCTTTGTACCTTTTTATTTTCATATAGAAAAAAATTCATAAAGAATGCTTAATTTTCAGGGAAAGAAAGTATTATGCCTATTAAGGCGGCTGTCCAGCTTCAAAAAAATAAAAAAATTCTGAAACTTTGTGAATATGTACGAAATTTCCTCCCGATTACAACGCAATTTTTGTTTACTGCCCAAATTCACTCTAAGAGGGGTGCAATTCACCCCTGAAAATCCGGTTATTTTTCCCATTTTGAGTTAAAACTCGTGAACTGTAAAATAATTTTTTTATTAATTAAAAGAAGTAACTTTTGTCTTGAAACATTTTTTCTATCTCTTACAGGTCGCGAGTTATAACAGAAAATCGGAAAAAGCCGAATTTTCAGGGGTTAATTTCACCCTCTTCGAGTGAATATCGGCTGCAAATAAAAATTGCGTTGTAATCAGAAGGGAATCTCCTACATATTCCGAGAGTTTCAGAACTTTTTGAAATTCCGGCTTCGGGATCTTCCCTTCTGAGTCCCATCGCTCGAGGATCCCTTTTTCTCCCACAATTCGATGGAATAAATCGCTCGCGGAGACTCCGAACGGTCGAGGCTCGGGAGCAAATAACGCGTCGCGACGCAACGACCGCCGGGGCATCTCGATTGCCCAGGGACGCTTAAAGGGAAACGACACTGTCGCTGCTCTAATTGCGAGTAACTACCGCTCGCAAACTTTCCACGAGCCTGGCGCGCACGTGACTCGCACAATGCGGACGTCCCTGCGGCTGGCTGGTCCGTTCCGTACTCTCCGGACCGGCGATCCAGGCAACAGTATCCCCGATCTCTCCGCGATCCAGATCGATCCCTAGGATATTATACAAACGGCGATGGACCGTTGGCGGAGCACCGGAGAGAATCTCGGGTGCGCGAATCGACGATCACCGTGCCCACGCGTGTTGTCGCGGCGCACACGTGTACAGGTGCACGCACACGTGCAGACGTGCGCACGTTTGCGCGCGCGGACGTGTCGCGGCGGCATCGATCCACCCTGCCGAGCGGCCAGTTCCAGCCCCGCACCCTCGTTTGCCCTGCTCGTCCGTTCGTTTCGTTCCTGGGTGCCACGATCAAAACCTACTCCCCTACGTGCCGTGCCCGCCCCTCCACCGACCCCCTCCCCGTGGCTTTATCAGTGTTTTGTTCCCGAGGCGCGAGCGCCGATAAAGCTTGCCCGCCTAAACGAGCCACCCCTTTCTCCACCCTCGCCCCATTGTTCCACGTTTTCTCAGGGGCCTCGAGTTCCTTTCCCTTCGCGAGGATAAGACGGAGGACAGTCGGACAGTTAGACAGGAGGGTGTTTCGCTGTTCAGATATTGGTCGTTCAAGGTCGCGGAATGGCTATCCCACCCACGCCCCAGGTTTATCCCTCGGCTATACCCCTGTCCAATTACGTCGGACCCCCCTCGGATCGAGGATAACGGAGGTCATGCCCGGTGCGATTCGTCCGAATCCTTTCGAGCGTCGAGCGCGTGGACCACGATGGAGTATCCCACGGACGGTGCAGGCTTGAGGATGGAGGGGGTAGCCTCCCCCTGGTAAAAGGACGGAGAAGTTAGTATAACAAGGTCCTTCCTCGTTAGCATTACTCGGAGGGCTCGCGGGAGACCGCCTTTTTCCGTACGCCTTCCTTTGCCGAGGACGTTAACAAGGGGAGCACGCTACCCCCTCGCGGGAGATTTAAGGAACTCCCTGCACGTTCTCGAGCGAGGGCTTCGCCGAAGGGGAACGCTGCCTTTAACGACATTATCGCTGCCAATACAAACAGTCGCTAGCTGGATGTCTGAGGAAACGCGCAGGAGATATCGGGCCTCCTGGCTGTCGTCGATATCGCGAGGAGAGGACCGGCAAAGTGTTCCCCGGGGGGTGCGCTCGATTTCACGATCGATTGGAAAAGTTGGCCGGGAAGCTGCGAGAGGAGCCGGTAATCAAACTTGAGCCCTCTCCCTCGCTGCCGGGCGAACTTCTCTGACGACATATTTTCACTTAATTACTTTCCCGGGGCGGCTGTCGCCGGGTATCGCCGGGTTCTCCGCAACTTTCTCGGCGAAAGGAAGCTCGTGGACGTGGATAATCGCGGCGGGGACACTTTGCACACTCACGCCTCGCGGAATGATCGACGACTCCGCTTTCCCGGCGCGGGCAACAGATCTTTAGAACAGGTAGCCTGACCCAAATAAGCGTCGCGCTACATTATCCTTATTGCCAGCCGACGGTTTATAATTATCCAACCTGTCCGTAAATCCCCCGGCACTTTCCCGCCAAGCGCGAGTTGGGAGAAACCCTCCTCCCCCGCAACATCAGCCCCGAGGTAAACGCGGAATAATTCACTCGGGGCTGTTGGAACCAGGGATCCGAACCGCCTAGTAACCCTAACCCTTACCCGGTTAACCAAGGAAGGTTTCTGTAACCCATAGTAACCGCGAGGGAACGGTTCTTAAATTCTAGAAGAAACCGAAGTAACCCGGTTAACCCGCTACGGGCCGGTTACTAGCGAAATAAGACAGTCTTGTCTAAACTAGACAGTCATTTAAGGCAAGAAGCTACGCTCGACAATGCGGCCTGGTACCCCGTAGCGAGGACAAGCCCCTGCAGTGCCTCACCGATTTTTATGGCTTTCGACCCTCGAGGTTTGAATACCATTAAAACTTCAGAAATGTCCAGGTTTTCCGCATTTCTCATCAGATCTTTGGGAAAACGTCACCGATCGATTCTTTATGTTTCGCCGATGAAACTAACACCAAGAACGACGTAATTCGGACCATAATGAAAGAAATTCCATCGAAAATCGATTTATATGATTTCAAGCTGACTTCGTTAAAAATAGGCTAATTTACATGACATTTGGTATGATTTTCATTAGGAAAACATAAGGAATTCATTGACGTCACTTCCATATCGATACGATAAAGAATAAAGAATTTCTTACTACGCTGAAATGAATATTTCACATTTTCACCACATAACTGCGGGGCGCCGACCCCAATTAGCTACGGCCGGCCGAGGATTCATACCCGATTCAGAAAAAAATAATTCTTTAGTCTTTATCGTATCGACATGGAAGTGATGTCGATGGATTCATTATGTTTTTCCGATGATAATCATACAAATTTCATGTAAATCGGACTATTATTAACGAAATTAGCCTCAGATTATGGAAATGAATTTTGCATGGAATTTCCTTCATTATTTTCCGAATTATGTCGTTCTTGGTGTCAGTTTCATCGGCGAAAGATCTGATGAGAAATGCGGAAGTCGAAGATTTCTCACTTTTTAATAGACACTCAAACCCCTGTAGTATTCCAATATTACTGTAACCGCATTAACCCGGTTAACCCGGTTAGTCGGGTTACAGAGGAATTCTGTTACCCGGTTAGGCGGGTTAGTCGACGGTACGGCGTATCGAACCGGGTACGGGTTAGGGTTCGGTTCCCTGGTTGGAACCGAACCAAACAATTATCGCCGCGAACCGTATTGCGGCACGTCGGAACGAACTCAACTGGGAGTTAATTAAAAGAACGCCCGAGATCACCGCTCTCCTCGAGAAGCAAGTGATATCCGCGTTATCGTTCTGCATTCGGGGTTTGGGAACGGCCTCTGTGGTGCGATCGGCACGTACGTGGCACCCCATTAAGGGGTCACACCTAGTCTGGAGACCGAAAAGAGGCGAATGTTCGAGAATTTTTTTTGAAAAAGCGGAAGCATACATTTTTACATAATTTTTTTGATTTAAGAGAGCAACATTAGAAGAACATTTGATCATTTTTATGTAGAAAAATATTTCTGTTTATAATAAAATTACAAGCGACATCCAAGAATTTCCCAAGATTTTTCGCGCAAATTCAGGACTTCAACTTTAAACAGCCGCTATTTTGTTTTAAATTAATATTTCGGAAATTCCCTCCGTGAATCAGGGGATACATTAATATACTAACGAAACCTTTTTTGTTTTTGCATTTTGGATAATCTAGTCCCGAATGGCAGTGCTCACCCCAAAACCACTTTTTAAAAAGGCTTCTCGGATGTCGCTTGTAATTTTACTATAAACGTAAATATTTTTCAACAAGAAAATTACTAAATGTTCCTTAAATATTGCTCTTTTAAGTGAAAAAAGTTTTGTAAAGATACATGCTTCCGCTATTGAAAAAAAAATTCACAAACATTCGCCTCTTTTCGGCCTCCCGACTAGGTGTAAACGCTTAAGGCTGTGAATCCCAAGAACCTAAGTTCGAGTGCCACCGCCGTAGGTCCCACTTTTCGTTTACAGTTTGTTGGTCCCGATTCTTTATTTCCTCGCGAAGAGCAGAAGAATTGCATGCTGCAAACTATTTCGCTACAAACGAATGTCCGCCCACGTTGTGACGTTGTACGTTATCCCAGGACAATAAGGGCGGAAAGTTTCACGCGTCCACGCCGCAATTAGTTTCCGCGAGAATTCGCGCATCGATGGTCGAGAGTCAATAACGACGTCACAGCCGGTCGTCGGCAGTAACCATTATCAGTGACGCCCCGTTTCCTCCTCGCCATAGCGGGCAATCAATCAGTATACATATTTAGAGAGGGTACGCGTGACATTGTTCCCGCGATCGAGCTTCGTGTACAGTAATTAATCGCGTGTCGCTCTCACCGCCGACCGCGCTTCTTCAAACATTCAAGGCAACTTCTCGAGCTACCGTCTAATTCCTTCTTCGAACTGCCTACCGAACAACTGCCCCGAGCCACGGAAATAGAATAACAGTTATCAGCGTTAGAACCCGGCAGCTCGATACACCCCAGAGCCGAGTAGGATCCACGGGGAAGAGGAAGGAGCGCATCGGAGGCGGAAGCGCGCTGGGGAGGGCACGGATCAATCAATCTCATCGACGCTCGACCGAGAACTGCCAGCTGCTCGCAGTGTAAATGATCATTAATTCGATTGACCCGACGAAAACGAGTTCGAGGCCCGAATGAAAAGGTTACTCGGCGCGTTGCCTCGCGTACATCCAGGTGGGTATGTAACAGTCCGCCCGCGCCAACACAGGCGCACCCCTTGACATGGATTTCGCTTGATTGATTGCGAGTGGCTGTTCTTTATCGCTGTTCCCGCTCGCGATCCCACGGCTCCTCCTGGAAAGCGTGTACCACCTGCAAATCGTCAGGTCCCGTTCTCTCTTCAAATCTACCGCGAGAGTGACAGATGCCACGTCACGCTTTAAAGCGGTGAAAACGCGGGATTGGTCACGCGTCTAAGCTGACGGTTCGTGGGCTCGGTGCCCCGGGCCACTAACGAGATCGCCCGCAGGCTGAAGACATCGCCATTAGCAGCGCGGTGATTGTTATTAGGGGCGCGCTCGATCGGAGAGGGCGCAGGGCTGGGAGGGTTGGGGCGTGGGCGGGTAGGATTTTGGACGGCAGTCAAATGGAGGGGCGGCGGCATAAACTACAGTTTTACGGAGGGATCGTTAGCGAGGGATAACGGCGTTATCGGGAGCGTAATCGCAGCGACGGGCCGGTTTGCAAGCGCTCGCGTTGTATCCCGCGCTGGCGCCGTGTCAACGGTGGGCTACGTTCCGCCTAGATTGCGCGGAGCACGTCCGATGCAAGGGTGCATTTAGCTGGGGTGACGTCACCGCTGCGATAGACACCGGTATCGGTCTCACGGTTGCCACAGCCCGCCGTTACGCCAATGCCTCGAATTCGGATCGTTAGCGACGATGAAAATGACACCTCCGTCCGCTCCCGTGCGCCCATCGTCCGCACGCTGCAGGCCGGCTCTCGCCTCAAAGCTCCCCTTGATTTTATCAACCCATAAATCCTTGTTAACGGACCGTCTGGAGCGTCACCAGATATCTGAACCCGCTCGGTCCCGTCCGCCCTTCCTGTCCACCTACGCCGAGGATTCAGCGAAAGGGGACCTCGCGACTATCCGTCGCTGAGGATCCGATTCGCGCCAAGGGATCATCCTCGAGGTGCTCTCCCGTTCGGCGAAGTCGTTGGGAAACGTCAGGCGAGGTTTACGGCGGCTTATCGAACGCGGTAAAACGTTCGGCGGAGTGTATCTGCGGTTACGCCAATGGTTCACCGTGTAAACGGGCCATTAGTGCTCGTGACAACGACACGTCCCCGCGGCTCCGCCGTCTACCTTAACCGCCGTGCGGTTAACCTTTCCAAGCCCACCGGCGTAATTATAAAGCAATGCCGCGACGTCGTTGTTCTATTTAGAGGGTCGCTGCGCCAGATCAGGGAATCGCATCTGCCGCATATGCGGGCATATTTTATTTAACAATGCACTCGTCCCACCGCAGGCATCCCTGCTGGCTCGTTTCGACCGGTCGCTTCGAAACCTTCCGTAGGTGATCTTCAATTTCGAAAATCCCCTTCTACCGTCCGGAGGACGAAGCTTCCACGCGGAAGCGATTGGACGAGGCGGAACACCGAGGCAGGGAGAAAGAATCTTCCCTGCGACAAAGAACGAAACGCGGAGACTGTCGTCCTCGGTGACGTGGCTGACGAATCGGCTGACGAATCGGCTGGAAATGGCGTCGCTCTCTGGCAAACCGAAGGTAATACGCGACGCGTGCCCATAGGGGCAGATCTCCGATGGCTGCGCGAATAGAGACCGAGATACCCGCTGCAGGCACAACGGATATCCACTTGAAAGAGGAAAAGGAAGGCGAACGGAGGGGGTGGGCAGAGGAGGCAGCTCCGCGATAGCAATTTTCCGCTGCATCGCCGTTTTTATTCCGTCCTGACATCATCCCTCCAGCCTCCCGCCGTCGAATCATCCACTGGCTGCTCCACGGCCACCTTTCTCCCTTTCCCGTCGCCTCTTGTCGACCCTTTTGCGCCGCACGGGCACCTTCGACTGGTTGATGGATCGTTTCTGAATCAATCTTCCCCCACAGAGGGAGCAAATCTGCCCCTGAATACGGCCTCCAGCGCGACACCTCGCTGGAAAAACGCGGTTGCCTCTCCTCGCGTTTATCCCAGTATTTTCCGTGTGAATTTATCCCCCCCCTCGCTGGAATTTCATTTTCCATGTCGCCAGTCGGCATCAATGGAACGTCCTGCCTTTTGTCGACGATCGAATTATTTGGTAGGCGACGAATCCAGGGACGATAATCACGCGGTAGTCTTGGTAACGCGGTGATAGATCGGAGATCGCACTGTTCGCGCAGGCAGGCAGGTATTCTGAGGCGAAGTTTCGATGACCCAGTAATCGTTACCGGCTCGCGGGCCTCCGAAATTGAAGAATCGAGCGGAAAGTTCGAAGCGGATGGATCCGTGGGGGTTTAAGGAATGTTCCCGGGAAGCGGTTGAACGTCGTTGCCAATAAAAATTGGCTGCCTTTGGTGCACCCAAGGCTTTCATGCCGCGGCAGGAAGTTGGGTCGGTGGAGCGGCGTTGTTGCATCGGAGAGGGAGCAGAGAAGCGTTATTGTTCGAATAGGTATCCGGCTGGTTGGCTAGGGGCCATTTCTTCTCCGCGGGCTGGCTGGCTGGGGAGCGGGAGGAGGGTAAGCACCCTCGATTAATAGCCCACCTCCGAGTCAATGGGATGCGAAATTGCTTCCCGACGGAGAGGACTCGGTCGTCTCCAGGTCGCCGCAACCATCGCAAGATTTAACTACAACTAGATCGTCTGATCGCGCGGAATTGATCGGTAAATAACTCGAGGGCTGAGCAAGCTCCCGTTGAATGCTAGAAGATAATTCGTTTCGCTTGCTCGATATCGAGAAAGAAGAAGAAGAAGAAGAAGAAGCAGGAACTCCATAGTAAAACAGCTTTCGAGTCAGAAAATCGTTGGTTTGGAGCGCGTTTGAGGACTCGACGCGGCGGGGCGATTAACGCTTCTCTCTCGTGGAGGAAAGAAGCTGGAACCGCAGCGGTATTGTGGAGCTCGCGTCCCTCTCGAGTTTACATCATTTATTCAGAGGCTCGTATCAAGTGCACCGTGCTCGGGAAGCGTTCCACTTAACGCTCGGAAACGGCTCCTTGATGACGAGGAATCCGTGAAGAAGACTCCGGGGCGAAAGCCGCGCTCCAGTCCAGCTGGAAGAGCTGTGCTCAAAGGGAGAGAAGTGCGCTGCAGAATCGGCGAGCAGCACGGTCTCGCGCGCCTGCGATCTTCGGTGGATAAAATGTACGGGGCCGGAGATGGAATTCGAGGAATACCAGCTTGCCTGTTTCAGTGGACCCGTCGGACTACGCCATTACGTTAGACGAGGTAGCCTCGCGAGATATTTGAAGCACGATGAGCCAAATCTTTTGTCGCCGCTGCCACCGAGGATCCCGGCCAATAATCGGTTCTGCATAATGGACGAATTGAATCCGAAGAAAGCGGATTAAGTTCGACCCCCAGGCAGCGGACGGTGGTTGGCGGAATGGCGCGGGGCCAGCCGAGGCTCTCCCTCCTTCAGGAAGCCACGGCTATCTCTATTAAATTCCTGCCGCGCATAATAACGTGCTCGCGTTAGAATAATTTCATTCCACCAAACTCGCGAAGAAAGTTCCAAGCAGCGAGCCACCGGAAAGAGGATTAAAAAGGGAATCCTTGCGGGACTGGAAAAAGTACTCCTCTGATAGAGTTCCCCTGCTCGATGAGCCACCGTCGATTGGGTTACCGTCACGTTGTTACTTTTAAGAAAACCTTCTCGACGAACACTCTCCCCGACAGAGGACCAAGGAGCAATTGCGCGGCTCGGTACGTGGCTGGAACGGAAACGTCGAGGCAGCCAAGCGCCCGGGCACCTGTCGATCGCGGTTAGGCTTGATTAGCTTGAAACACAGTCGAACTCTCGACTGGAGCTCCGAAACGCGGGGCAGGACCGGCGGGACTGCATTATGCGACTCGCTTCTGATTGACCTAGCCAGTGCAGTGCTTCTTGCTTGCAGTGGTTGGGGCAGCGATGAAAAGCTCGGGTGAAAAGTGGATTGTCAACGTTCTGGGTGAGACGAGACAGACGAGAACACGCTGCTAAAACCGTGCCTTCGGAAGGACGCTTCAGCACGTCCACCAGCGAAATGACCATTTGGAGGCGGGGCCATCGATCATCGCCGAGACACGAGCGCAAGTTCCCATCCTCTGGGAGAAATTGAAACGCTCCAGGGCCCGGTGGAGTGGAGAGCAAACGACGGCAGAGGCACGGTCGATGTTCCATCGAGACGATGGAGAACGTCGGGAGGCAAACGGTCCGAAAAGAGGAACGGGAAGGAACTGCAGGACGAAAAGTTGGAGGAGTTTTATTGGCCGCGTTTCCTCTCCTTGCCTCTTTCCTTGGACCAAGTTCAACAGTGGCTGGAGAAAGCGGAGCAGTCGAGCAGCTGATGGGTTAACGTAGTTCATTTGGGAGCTTCCAGGAAACTCGACCTTCGAAATTTTCCACCATTCCTTCCTCCATCGCGACTTCCTTTAGCCACTGCTGTGGATCTCGGCTCCCAGCACCACCACCCTTGGCACTCGGGCTCAATTCGCTCAACAGCGAAGCAGCCAATTAAGGTGTTTCCATCAGGCAAAGGTAATCCCATCGATTGACTCGTCTCTAGCGACCGCCTCGATAACGAAACGTACTTTCTACTCAACAGGTGTCACAGAAGACGATCCGAGTGCCGTCCAAGGATCGAAACTTTCGCTACGATACGTTCGGCTCGCGATTGGAAGAAATTCAGGAGACTTGCTCGCGATGAAATTCGGTTGTGTCGCCTGGTTTGCGCGTTCATCCCAGTGGCGGTGAGTTGCGGCGTAGGACTCCGCCGGATCGATCAGATCGCGGGGAATTTATAGCGAGGGAAAATAAAAAGGGTACAACTATTTTAGCATGGGAGGATAAGCGCGATGTCTTGGTACTTCCCGCAAAACAGATACCGTTACTAATAATAGGCAGGCACTTGCAAATCGCGGTGCGTACGAAACGCAGCAGTGGGAAATTTAGAGCTCTCACTTTTTCACCCGTCGGGTACCCGTCTACCCGAAACAACTTCAAGCCATTGAATGAGGTATCTGTTCCATCATTTATAGCTAACATCAAACAATACCACAGACAATAGAACATTCAATTGCTTGAAGTTGTTCCGGGTACCCGACGGGTCAAAGAGTAAGAGCTCTAGTCAATCTAGTGGGAATGGAGGAGGAAGATCACTCACATGTAGCGGCGAGAAGCTGGGGTAGGTACTTCTTCCAGAACGTGCACTGCCTCACTCTAGGCCCGCTGCCGATTTCGGAGCTGTTCGTGTCCAGGGTCAGGTACTCCTTCTTCGCGGCAGTGTGCGGCGGCCAGTAAGGTGGTGCTCTCGCCCCAGGGTCGCCCACGTTCGGGTCCCTAACATCAACGGTAGCTGGTTAACTATTTTTCATTGGTCGAGGGAAACGGTCACCGGTGCTTACAGATGGCACAGAGGAAGCGTTTCACTTACGCTTAAGAGACTTACCCTGATTTCGCAAAGTTCGCCCAGTATCTCATCATCCTCTTGGACAGATTCACCTCCTCCTCTGTGTAGCCCCTCGAGGGGTCCAGCGGCTCGCCGAAGATGTAGCTGATCTCGTCCGCGTGCATCACGCCCGTCCACCTTGGCCAGGGATTGTTCGCGGACCTGCGTGGGACAAGCGGCTTGAGAAGGTAGAGTTCGTTAGGCGAAGCAAGAGCTTTCGAATCAGAAGACAGGGGCTTTAAGGGGTTATACATAGTCAGGAGGCCGAAAAGAGGCGAATGTTTGTGATTTTTTTTTAAAAAGAGGAAGCTTATATTTTTACAGAACATTTTTTTCACTTAAAAGAGCAACATTTGAAGAACACTTGGTAATTTTTTTGTAGAAAAATATTTACGTTTATGATAAAATTACAAGCGACATCCAAGATTTTTCGCGCAAAAATCAGGACTTCAACATTAAATAGCCACCATTTTGTTTGAAATTAATATTTCGGAAATTCCCTCCGCGAATCAGAGGATACATTAATATACTAACGAAGTCCTTTTTGTTTTTGGATTTTAGATAATCTGGGCCCGAATGGCAGAGCTCACTCCAAAACCACTTTTTAAAAAGGCTTCTTAGATGTCGCTTCCAGAATCTGGCTACTCACCTGTGCTTGTAATAGTACATGTAAACGGTGTTGTTGCCCGTGTCAGCGTACCGACCGGCGAACTCGTTCACGTTGCAAGTGAACTGATAGTCGCCGACGATCTTGTCCAGGGCGTTGCGATTCACGTGTGGATCGTCCGGGTGCATCCAGTCGGTGTACTCGTAGATGATCGCGTGCCTGCCGATCTGGCTGACGTACGGGTTCAGCTCGGAAATGGCGCTGATGTATTGCTCCCGGCTGACCTTCACGTCCTCGGTGCCGTCGATGCGGAACAGCTCGGTGAGGTAGTAGATAATGAAGTAGAATCCCTCCTCGGTGTTGGAGCCCATCAGGATGTTGGCCTTCTTAAAGGACGTGGTGGCCAGCGAGCGCTGCGGCGTCTCGTCGAGGAACGCCCCGTCGATCACGGGTACGAACGGGAACTCGCAGATCCCCAGCGTGCCCCACTCGTTCTTCACCAGCTCGACCGGGTCCTTGAGCAGCAGGCAATCGGTCACCTCCTGAAGATTCTCCCCGTCGTGCGGGCAGCCGACCGACTCCGCGAGCCTGATGCCGCGCACTATCGACTCCTCGCGCGAGATGATCGCCCACGGTGCCGTCGGCGAGCCGGACTGCATGATGGCTTGGCTGAAGAGGTGCCTGAAACGCAGACGAGCGGCGTTGGGGTGGCTCTGCGAGCAGCGGCGCGCGTGCTTGCCTCGGAATGTAAAAGCTCCATAGTTTTTTTTTTTTTTTTTTTTTTTGCGAGCGGTAGCGTAGTAGATAGCGTCAGACACGATAATGCCAAAGCAGATTATGACTTATGACAAAAGGAGAAAAGGTATGCACCTTGACAGAGGCGAAAGTAGGTGCATAGAAACGGATACGGCGCCCGCGCTCTCTCCGAACAGGGTCACGTTCTCAGGATTTCCGCCGAACGCAGCGATATTGTCGCGGACCCACTGTAGGGCCATCATCTGATCGAACAGACCGGCGTTCCCAGGTACGTCCGACGTCCCGAAGTAGAGGAAACCCAGGCTGGCCACTCGATATTGCATCGAGACCAGAATCACGTTCTCCTCCGACACCAGGGTTTTGTGATCGTAAACGTCGAGGGTCGCCGATCCGGAGTAAAAGCCACCTACAAGGATGTCGCGCGATTCCATCTCTCTTCTCTCTTTCTCTCTCTTTCTCTCTCTTTCTCTCTCGTTCTCCCTCAAATGGAAAACCACCGCCACCCAAGCAAGACTACACGGGGACAACCAACTACACACACACAATGCCCACCCCGTCTACGTTTCCCCGCCGTGAATGGCCTTTTCGGTTCTCGTTTTATGTTTTCAATCAGCCTCGCTTCGAAGGGGGATGTTTCAGCTCCTTTTCGAATCACGCTTATTTCGCGAACCTTCTCAAAGGAGTTTCACGGGTTCGTTGCAATTTGTGAAGCAAGTAGGCCAGGCGTGTCCAAGCGTTTGCTCTCGGAGCAAACCCAGCCAGGCGATCTCTAGACACTCACGCTACAATCTCCACCATTTCACGGCTGCTGCTCTCGCTGTTGCTCTCGCCTTCGCTCGGCAAGCACCGGGGTTGGACACGCCTGCGGTAGATGGAGGCGTCTGTGACGCTTCAAACTCACCCGACGCTTCATCGACCACCTGCTCGAGATCTCGCGACCAAAATCATTCGATTGAAACGTCAGTTTTCTCTAGTGTTTCGAAATGCTAGATACCTAGGACATTTTAACTAAGAACGACAGTGCGCGACAGAGCGTCGAGTGGTTTCTGATCGGGACCCAAGTCCCCGTTGAGAATGCCTGAAAGTAGCACACCCGTTCCTCGCTACCAACAAGTAAGGGATACATCTGCGAAAGATCGTGGTCCCGTGGCGACAAAGGGCTCAGCTCCGATTGCCACGGTAGTCTGCCTAGTCTAAGGATCGAAGGGAACAGGTGTCAGCTGGAACTCACCACCGAATATCCATACCATAACAGCGGCATTGGTAGGCCTAGGCCGTGGCGCGACCACGTTCACGTAAAGGCAATCCTCGCTGAGCGGCGTGTTCGGATTCCACATAGTCGCGCCGGCGAAATCCCCGAACACCGTGTCCAGAATCTGCACGCAGCTATTCGGCAGCGTGGTGGCGTTCAGTATCCCCGACCACCGTTCCGCTGGCCTCGGGTGCCGGAACCTCAGGGGTCCTGCAACAGAATCCCGCGTCCCGTTCGTCTCCTCCGCATGTACGCCAACATCCAAACGATTCCAGCTCTACCGGATAGCTTCACCGCCGCCGAATCTAAGCGGCCGACACTACCGAGCAACCGACGATTCGTCCAAAGACGGGAGTATATGGTGTCGCGAATAAAGAGAGAAGATCTCACTATGGGTGAGGAAGGATGAGAGAGTTGGACGACGAACTAGGTACTACACGTCTCTCTGGTGAGGAGGTTAATCGGCGAGTCTGCGAACGCGGGTATAGGACCGAGTAGGTGGAACCTACCGAGAGGTTTCTGCGCGTAAGGGATCCCGAACCAGGCGTCGACCTCCTTTCCCGTGGTGGCAGTCATGGTCTTACCCCTGACCTTGCCCTTCCTGGTATGAACCACCAGTGGATCCTCGTTGGAATTGAGGGCGGCCGGTCTTGGCAGCTCCTCGCTGGTTCTGAAAGCCTTCGCGTCCTCGTGCGACATGTCCGCGTGGTGCCTGCTCCGATGGGACGGCGAGCACCAGCACGCCTGCAGTTGCAGCAACACCGTTAAGCTCACCACCGCCAGGGCCGCGATTTTCGTCAAGGAACTTCGCTTTCTTGGCATCGTGTCCTCGCCTGAAACACCGTCACCGTTGCTGGGTCTCCTTGCGCTAGCCCTTCTCTGGTACGCGAGACTCGCGGTAACGCGGACCGTCCAAGGGGCTCCGGAAATTCTACGGGTCTACCGATCACCCGAGGCGTGCAAATCGATCGTAACTGGCGGCACTGTGCTTAAACGCGGGGCGCAATTATCCGAGGATCTTCAGAGGAGCGGGAGCGAAATGCACTCGGAGAATCGAGCCGATGTTCCCGAGTAAGAGCACTTTAATGCTTCCCGCGTTAAACGGTCCCGTCGGCTCGTTCCGATGGAAACGAGCCCTTTGTGCGGAGCAGATCGCTCGGAAACGATTGTTACTTTCTTGAGGCGAGGCTCGCCCGAGGACTCGATTCGGTCTGCGATCGATTCGCGCCGCCATTCGACTAATTGGAAACGGCGTTGGCCTTTGTTCGGGCGCGTGTACCGCGACGCGCGTTCACCTATCGCTTTCAACCGTCGCGTTTCCACCGTTTGCTCGATTAATTAAGCTCATCTATCGCGGGTAGCGCGCGTCACAGAATCGATTCGCCGGATAATTCGCCTCGCTCCGGAACCGTTCAACGATTCTTTCGCCGCGATTCAGAAGCTCGTGCCCTCCGCCGTGGACGGATCTCTCTATCGGTTTCCCTCGATCCCGCGAATCGTCCCGAAATCCGACCAGAACGCCCGTCCGTCGAAGGATTTTTCTCTCGGGAGGAGGGGGACAGAATCACCGGCGTTCCCCATCCCCCCACGCATTAGAAGGAAATATATCGCACAGTTCTACACGAAGGTCCGCGTTGATTGGTCATTTCCTTCTACGTGTTCCGTCTGTGTGGAGCGGTGGTCACGCGCGATTACGCGCAGCGTCGAGGTGTTACACGCGGAAGCGCTCGTGAGAGAACACAGCGTATTAGTGTCATCAGGAATGACAATTTATTGCCCAGCGCTCGCTGCCCCGGCTAATTAACTCTATGGGGAAGGAAATCACCTGGCCGTCACGAGCCTCCTGTTAACTCTACAGTCCACCGTGCCCCGCGAGACGATAGAAACCAAAATGCATCCGCAGTTTCTTCCCGCAGCTCCGCCGTTTCGACAGGAGTATTAATAAAAATAAAAAAAAAAAACCGACACGATCGTTTACCGTCGGTTCTCCATCGCCGCGTCACTCACCGGAACTCTCAGGCGAACGGAACGTCGCGACGCCTCGCAGAAATCCCCGTTTCCAGCCACGAATCGCCAAGACTCCGATCGGTCTCGCTACTTGCCAGATCACTGTCGCACTTTCCGCGGTCCCAGCGCAGGGAGCCAGGAAGGAGCTTGACGATACAACGCGAGCTGCCTTTGCGTCGAGGCATAGGCAGACACAGAGGCCGCGACGCGGAACCGTCGTAAAAAGTTAGTTGCCCCCCTCGTCGCGGTGGCAGCATCATGCAACGCATGATAACCCACGAGAGTTTCGATAACCGTCGCTCGAGCTCGTTACCCGAGCTGACCGCTCTCTCCCGTCCATCCACCGCCATCGAATTTTCCTTCGGCCTCTCTGCTTCGCTCTAACGCTATTTCCTCGATTCATAATCGAGGGATAAAAAGACTAAGGGGGCAGTCATATTTCGCGGGACTCTCGCGACGACCACGAGTGCCGTGGGCAATGAGAACTAACAGAAGGGACGATAATTGTTTATCGAAAATTAGCGCGAACGTAGGACACGGGGGAATCGGGAGTGGCCAATGGAGGAAGGCGAGGCTGAACAGACTCGTTTCTGCCTCGAAATTCAATTAGCCCGCGGGTACTTTGACGAAGAAAATAGGGCGGAGGTTGTACAGAGGTGGAGGGACGGGGATCCCCTTTGCGGCTGTATTTCCTTTCCTTTTTTCCTTCGAGCTGCGCGCTCCTTCGGGACAACTGGACATCGAAGCTGGCAGCGACTACTCGTCCCAGAGACCCGCGGTTTATCCTGGCTCTGATCGATACAGCCGTACACCTCTCTCTCTCTCCTTTATTTATGCTCTTTTGCCAGCCTCTTGCCGGGTTCCTGGGGATCCCTGTTCCGCTATTCGCGCGACCGTGTTCGGTTTGCGATACACTCGCCGAGAGTTCTTCGAGCACCCTCGACGCCGTTGTATCTCGCGGCAATCGAGGCCTCCTCTCGACCAGTCAGATCGAAGGAAAAATGCTCGGGTAGAGGCCTCTGCCTCCGAATTGTTCTCGCGATTGTTTTCCATCCGCAATGCTGGTTTCGAGGAGTAGTTCCGAGGGATGGCGGGCCACTTTTTATGGTTTCAGGTGACTTGGAACGATCGCGGAACGATTGGAGTAGACGAGCTGATCGCGGGGCACGGTCGCGGCTGGCGCCCGGCGTCCAGGAGAATCGGTGGCGAATCGAGAGCGAGGCAATAACGCGGCGTGCAGCGTACGTCGGTCAATAAACAGGGGCCCACTCGATTACGAACGCGCCCGTGTAACGAGTAATTCCCTCGAGCGTCCCGGAAAATGCAGCCCCCGTGCTGGCCGAGGCGCGTGCAAATCGAGTCGGTCGATTAAACGGGGAAAATCCATCGGGGCTCGTCCCGATGGAATTCGCTCGACGAGAGATTTCGTTCCGCTTTGTCGCGCGACCCTAGCGACCTGACAGATACCCGGCTCGAAATTATCGATCCGTGGGATCGATCGTCGCGGAAGATGGCGAAACGAGGGAAATCGAAAGAGAAACGCGAGGAAATGTCCAGCATCTATGTAATTTGCTTAAATCTACAAACAGGATTTTTGAATTTTGGTTACAGATTCAGATAAAAAAAGGTTGAAAAGCAACCTTCGAAGCAACATTCTATTCCCTATTCCGATCAATAGCAAATTCTTTTCAAAACGACGAAACACCTCATCTAGGAAACTAATCCTTCTAGCTTCTCAAGGAACCTCGAGTCCTTTGGACCAATTTTACAAAAGTTATTCTGTCTTAAAGGGGAGTCCCAATACCTTTGTCCTTCACTGCAAGTATTCAATATTGCTTAAGGCTAATGAATGAACACTATTATAAAATTATGTTTGCAGCGCGATTGATCCCATGTGCCGGAAAATTTGTTTGGACATGAAGCGAGAAATTAAAAGAAGTCTCTAATTAATTAGTTGCCCTTTTTAATAATTTATTTTACTCATTTTATAAAAAATGTCCATTTACTGGTACGTGTTCATTTACTGGTACATCCAACCTAGGTTTTTTGGATTTTTGGCCCACTACGGGCTCATCATTGCCTCCAAACACAAACCTTATTGAAGATTACCACTCTTTACAGATGTTAACTTTCATGACACAATATTGAAAATTTTATCTTCGCTTAATAGTTCTACATTGGGTAGCACACTTAGTAGTACTTACATCGGTGCCCCATGTTCCCTACAATATGCTAAACCGTGCACGGGCGTTCCGCTTTAGGCCAGCGTTGCATTCTTCAATGGGGATCAATGGGAACGGAGAGGCGCGATACTCGCCCCGTACGACCCTAAGCGATTGCCGCCCGTTTACCCCTCAGTGTTTTTTCCCTCAAGGCGAGCGTCCCGTCTCTAAAGTACACGTTAACGCGTTGGCCAAGTGTCCGCGAAATCTTGAATTAATAGTGAACTGGGTCACATCTATCAAGTCGTCAAGGCAAACGGCTTTCGAGTGTCAAAACAAGGCTATCGAATTAAAATAGTGGGAAACGAAGATTGTAGTCGTGTGCCGCGTACTAGCTATCGTCACTCGTCCATGTTTCTACCGATGCCATTGAATAGCGCAGCGGAACATTCAATTACGGCACTCTGAATGATTCCCCAACTGTTTCCGCTCGGACCAGCGCAGTCGCTTAATTAAAACCGCCCAATTTACACGCGACTTCGCTGCTCTCTCCGCCGGCGAGTATAAATAAAGAGGGGGAGAAGGGGGGGGGGGGGCCAACGCCGTTTGCACGGCGATTATTTAAATGAACGTAAGGATGAAGAAACGCGAGTGAATAAATCAGGGGCTCGGGCAGCCCGCGCCAAGTGACTCGGCTCGATAATTAATTACGCGTGTGCTGCGTCGACAGCGAGGAAAAGAAACCTCGTCCACCCCAACCGAGGGAAAACCGTTTCTCGCGTTTATGGTAATCGCGGAATGAACGGCCCGCGTCGTAATTCTTCCAACGTAATGCGCGAGGGACTTTTCCGTGCGATCGCGCCGGCCCGGGGCTAATCTCAGCCGTCACGACACCGCGCACGAAACCTGTAATCGCGTTATCCCGATCGTCGTAGTGCGCATTTTCCTTCCGCCCGGAATGAACGCTCTAGCCGAGAAACCGAAAAGTGGGCTCCTGGTACGAAACTACATTTGATTCTCGGACATCAACCGCAATCACACAGGGCCGCTGTGCCCGAGAATGAAATTCCCTCGGTGTAAGGTAAATGTACCAGTGCCATGCCTCAGTACCTGAACAGTAACGCGAATTTTATTTACTTTTAAGCTGGATTTTCAATTTAATTAAAATAGAAAAATTAGTACCGTAATGCATAAGTATTTAGCAATATTAATTAAAATCGTTAGGTAGAAATAATTTTTTTGTAACTTAAGCTTCTGTTAAGAAAATTTAGCTCATTTGTTAAGAAAATATTGGCTGCACTTCTTATTTATATATTATGCTAATACATTATTAGTAGGTATAATGGTAAATAGATTTAAATTTAGTTTAAGATGATTAAACTTGCCAGCGATTTAATTCTTCTTGCAAGGAGTACTGGGACGTCTGCATAATTTCGTATTTTCATTAATAAATACCTACGTGTATTATAATACATAAACTGTATTTATAGTTTCCCATAGAATAATATTATCTTCCACATTTCAAAATCTTTTTACTCCACGATAGTTTTACAAATCGAATTATGAGAAAAGTTTGCCACCATTCGTTCCACCCCTTTAGCGCTGAGGCTTCGGTACATTTACCTTAGCCACTGCATCGACGGAGGAAGCATCGCGGGTATTTCCGTCGAGAGGTCAGCGAAGGACCGCGTCAAAACAGAGAACTCCTATCGTCTTGCCGACGACCCGCGCAAGGAGACGCGAGATTAATTGACTCCATCCCCTTGGCGGCGTGATGAATGGCCAACGGAGCGCAGCAATTAGACCGTCGGCCCGTGCAAGAGGCGAGCTTTGATTCGGAGCTGTTCGATTCGCTTGCTTGCCCCCGACCAATTAGTTACCCGCTTCCGCGGCCCTCGTCTCCCCGATGAATGCTAATTCGTTGCCACGCGGCTTCCCCGCGAGGCCGGTGGAAACTCGGAGGAAACTCGGGGAAACCGGCGACGGAACGAAACACCGGCGGAAAGAGCAATCGCCGGAATCGTACCGCCGCCCAAGTGACTCCTGGGACCGTCGCGATCTATCGGCGGAGTCGTGGCGAATCGTAGCGAACTGAAGCGAGTCCTCGGCGCCGTAGAAAAACCGGTGCCCGCATTCGTTACGGAAGGCTGTTCGTTACTCACAGTGTCCAAGCCGATGCGGAGGTTGAAGGCGTTCGAGGGTGAGTTTACGGCGAAGATGATGACGGAGGTGGAGGGAATGGCCCTTCCTTCGATGCTGCGAGGGTGCAGATCCGCTTTCCCGGCCCTTCCGTCTACATTCCCAGTTCACGGATCATCGCGCGGCTGAAACAGCGGGAGTGGAAAATTGAGTCGGCAAGCGACGGCAATGATGGGTGAAAAATTCGATAGGTCGAGAGATCAGGACGGGCCGCCTAGCCCCGGAGAATCAACCCACGTCCCATCGTTCATCTCGAAGGGGGACTTTTTCCCAACTTCTCGATTCGATCGTTTTCTTTTTTTTTTTTTTTTCTGGGACAGAGTCAGCGGCGCACATAGTACGTGGCCCGAATTCCGCGGGCGATCGATGGTGGTGGGGGGGAGGTGAGGGGGAGGGAAGAATTGAATCTGGGATCGCAGTCGGGGATGCTGGAAGCGTCCGGGAAAAGCAAACGACGATAAAGAGGGGTGGTTTCCTCGGATGGAGTCTGCTCGAGAGACAAGACCTTTTCTATCCGCGTCGCCTTCGAGCCATTAGGAGGACTGTTATCCCCGTTCTCGGGGAAACCGCTCGTTCTCCACAGAATATTCCCCCAGAGATGTTTCCTGGGTATACATCGCCGCGTCTCGACTCTCTAAGAAATTGAAAGGCTGCTCTGGTTTCGACTGTACCTCGGATATCGCCGACGAAACGGGAACAAACTTTTATGGATGCTGCGGACAATTATTTCTTATTTATAGACGGTCCTGTCGCAAACGCGGGGGAGTGGATGAAAGGGAGTTGGCTGCAGATTGGAGCCGAATAGCTCTGCGAAGTCTCTATTGGTCCACCGCTGTTTAGGCTGAAACGCGTGGGCACACATCGCTCGCGATTTTACGCCTTCGATCGACCTGAAACACTGCTCAAGAGAATCTCTCCCCGAGTCGGACATTAAATTCTTCCGAGATGCGACTCTTGAGGAGAACGAACGACCTCGTAAACCGTGGGAACGCAGAATTTGGCCGGCCTCTAATGAAACCATACATCTGGTTCTTAAGCCGTTCGAGGACAGCCCCTCGTTATCCGTCGCCCGCCCTCTGGTTTTTCAGACCCCAGCCTCCCGCGCCGGTCCATCGGCCAGAGGCTCTCTCTGGCCGAGAATTCCGCAGCCGGTCGACTTACAACCGTGCAAATAGAGCCGGGGGTACACACGTACGGCCGGGAGTAATCCAGGAATTTCTAATAAGCGTACGTCCCACTTTCGGAATTCATTTCGAGGCTGCCTCGCCTCGCCTCGCCGGAACGCGGATAATGAATTTGGATCGCACAGGCAAGAGATATTCGGTCCAAGCCTCGCGTCCCGGCTTCTTCTGCCTGCAAGCTTGCTCGCTCGATAATTATTTCGTCGCTTCCGTTCCGCGTCAGATCGGCCAGAAACGGGCAGGGGGGGCTCCGAGTCGCGACAGGCCCCTGGGGTTTCTCCGCCGCCACCCGCGCTTGTTATTTCTGGAGGTGGAGGCAGGGAGGTGTAGATCGAAGGGGGACGTTTTCCTTTGATTCCTTTACCTTGGAGGGGAACCGTTGTTCTGTGTGCTAAGTGGCAAAGTTGAAGAGGCAATCTGTGCGGAGGGTGTCAGAGTCGAAGGTGGGACTGCGAAGGGGAAAAGGAAGTGCGCGCTTCGTCCTGGGACTACTACTAAGATGAAACAGGAATTGTGATTTGCTGCTCTTTCTTAATAAAATTTTTTTATCTACCTTAATCTGATAATTTCATTCTTCATTTAAACTTCATTTAAACTTAGTGCTCGTTCTTTCATCCTCTCGCGGTTTCCTATGTAGTTTCCTATGTAATTTTCTATTGTATTTTATTTTATTTTGTTTTCTTTCCTATCTTGTCCTTTTCCTTTCTTTCTTTCATTTTGCTTACCTCCCAACGGCTTTTTAGGTTAGGTTGTAGAGCAGCAGTTAATGCTGAACCTCGCCTACTCGCCATTGTAACTTAATTTAATTTAATTGTAATGGTGCAATAAAGACATTTAATAATAATAATAATAATACAATATCTTGAAAGTTTCAGAAAGATCCATTAAATACTTTCTTTAAAAAAAATTCCCGAAAAATTCCTCGATTTTCAGCTAGGCTTCCTCCCTCTTAAAGCTACCCTCTCTGCACCCCATCGTGTATTTCCACTGAAAAAAATCCTCGAGTGTTCCCATCGAACGCGAGCTCGCGAGATTTAGCCGCGACTCAGTTACCCACCTCGAGCACGCGTTAATATTAATCAGCTGGCTGAAGTCGTTTGATCCGCCAGTCAGCATCGAAGCACCCCCCGGTTTCACCATCGGCGGTGCACTTGGGGCAGCATATCCGGATGAAAGCGAAGCGGAGAGCAAGGGGCGGGCTGCAGGGTTCGAGAGAAAGAGGGCAGAATTCCTCTCGTACGCGGAATTATCGACTCCGTGCACCCAATTTGCCTGCCCCTCGGCGGAATCTGCTTACAGGGTTTGTTTGCCCGCGAACACAATGATCCCCGGGAATTTCTGACCGTCCATTCCGCTCGCTGTCCGGCCCCCCGTCCCCGGTCCTCGTCAATGCTGCCAGGCAAATTAACACTGTTGACCGGGGAAACAATGGGCACTCGTGCTCCCGACGTTTCCCAGCCCTCCGGTATTTTCCATCCCGACCATTCTTCTCGCCCGCGGAAAGCAGCAGCGCGATTTTTTATCAGCGGCCGCGAGACTCGGGCCGCACCGCTCCGAGAGACCCGGGTCTCGCTTAAAGAACCGTGTCGGAAGTGACGCTCGACGGCCCGACGAAACGACCACGCGTGTCGGTTGCCAAGGATCACGGGCAAAGATTTCCCCGGTGGCGAGATCCATTCTCACGGCTGCGAAGTGAATAGCTGCTTCCTCGCGGCCCGTTTCGTCCTCCGCGAAGCCGTGCCGCGCCGCCACGCGAAACAGAAGACACAGGCAACGAAGAAGAAAGAGACCCTCTTCCCCGACAATTACAATCTCTCGCGGCACCTCGCTCCGTTGCGCTTTCCGCGGCGTCGGATAATAGCGGGCGCCGGGATTTCCAGAGGGAAAACCACTGGCGGAGGAACAACGTACATACGTAGGTCGAGTTGTTTTCGTGTCTCTCGTTATCGAGCCGTTCGTCGAGTGCGTGAAATCAGTCCGATGCGTAACCTTCGATAAGATTTACAAAAATAGTGATCCACTTGGCCTTTATCGTAACTGTGTTTTATTATTGACGATGGACACGTGATTGCGGCCGATTCGAAACCTCGAGAAATGCTTTCCATTAATTGCGCGACTGTTTTGTCAGCGAGGCGCTGATTGGAGCCGCGATTAGTTGCAGCTGCTCGCTCCGTCGGTCTATTGTTCTCCCTGCGTGCAGATAATATCGAGATAGTACGTAGGTACTGTGTATTATGGCATCGATGTCGAACGATTGAAAGTGGACGGGGCACGGTTAATATTTCTCTTTAAGATGGAATTGCAAGTGACTCGGGGCTACGTCAGAGATCGAGGAGCCCGTCGATGGGAATAGCGCCCGCTCCTCGGCGTCGATACTTCCAAGAGGAAGGCTTTTCATCGCTGGAACAATGCTCGTAAGGAGCGTTTGTGCGGGGAACGGGCCACGATTCCGCGGCGTCCGCCGGCACAAAAGCGAGCAGCGTCGAAAAACGCGACGAAATTCGCGGTCCACCGCGTCTGCTCGATGGAAAAACAATGCCGGCCGACCGAGCTGGCCAGCTTTTAAATAAAACTGCAACCAGTAATGGGAATCATTGTCCCTGCCCCCGACGGCGGAACGCTGGTTATTGTACGGCCCCGTTTCTCGTCGAGAAAAACGTTTAAACGATACTGTTCCTCGTTCGGCGTGCCCCTGCCGGGCTCGAATAAATTTCCCTATTGCGAAAACCGATATTCAATGCGTCGCGGCCTGCTGCAGTATTATTATTATCATTTATTAAAGGGACAGAGGTCAGTGTACACAAAACAGATAGAATAGTGTAGGGATAAAGAGCATTTATATTATTTTATTATATAAATTTGAAGTTGCATACCGTCAAGGACCCAGTTCCTGATCACTTAAGATGCAAAGGGAGCAGTTTCTGATCAACCTAAAAAATTTTACTATGAGCTATCAAATGTTTGCGTATAAATTTAAAAATACTTCATAATTATTTAATAATTTTTTCGAATAAATTTGTATCGTGATAAACTTATTATTTGGTATTTATATACTAAACTGATCAGGAACTGGGTCCTTGACGGTACTTTGAAATGCGTTTTCTCAATAAATGTGAACCGTACCCACAAGTCTGCTACGTCACTTTGTTCGTCTTGGTAAGAGGAAGGTTTTAGCGGTTTTATTTTCTCTAAATAATATTTTAATTCCACTACATATATTTAATTATTGATCGTATGACCAAGATCAGATTCCTCTTAACCCCTAGGTGCTCGTAAAGAAGTCTTTTTAAAGACACTCACCCCTTCACCGAAAAAATAATATAACCTGGGCAACGCTAGGAACTTTAAGCCAGTCGTTTATAAATCCGCCGAGTTTCATCGCGGGAATAATATTCTGAGAACAAGAAATACAGAAGAAAGAAAATAAAGTAAAAATACAGGGAAATAGTTCCATTTACGCAAAACATAAAGCAGGAGAGTTAATGGTAATTACGGGATAAACACTCATTGAATTTGATGCAGAGAAGAGAAAACCTGGTCAAACTCCCCAGTCTCACCGAGGACAATATTCTCACTGTCTGAATCTCCACAGATCTCGCAGTTTAGAGTTACAATACTCGATCTCTTCGACCCCGACAGCTTGATCGTTCGCGCCAGGATTAATACAACACGAGGCTCGGCTGCCTGGAGCTTGAATCGCCACGGGAGAAGCTTTGAAATCGGAGGCCGTCGGCCATTTTTTCGTAACCCTGCACGCGCTGGCCGCGTAATTAGAAGGGGTGTCGCGTCACGGCTGCTCGAAATACGACAAAGCCGCGAGACGCGAGCCGGGCAAAATTCAATTTTTCAGTGAAAGAGTCGGGAGAAAGTCGAACTGGCAACGCGACCTCCCCGCCTCTAATTAGTTTCCCGCTATCTGTGGCGCCGACTGAAAAAGCTCGAAGGATTCGACCTTCTTTTCCTGCGCTGAATTCGTCGAAAGGGGGCCAGTGTGTGTGTGTGTGTGGGGGGAGACGGGAAAGGGGACGCACTCGGCGAGAGTCTGCAAAAGCCGGGGAGCCTGTGCGAATCGAGGGGCAGCTTCGAGGTCTAATAACGCGGGGCGAGGGCTGTTGCGCGTCGCTGGACCATCGCGCAGATATAGCCCCGGGTGCGCCGCGCTGTTCCGCGAACTTTCGTTGCGGAACTCTGCGGAACGAACGTCGTAAAGCCGTTTATGGACGCGGCTGTTTCGTTTACGTACGCCCCCCCCAGCCCTGATCCTGTGCACGCGTCTTCCCTCTGCAACAAGCATCGACCTACTTTCGCCCCTCGATTCCCCTGCGTCTTCCGCGCCTTCTTATTTATCATCCGGTTCCTTTGCAGTCCTTGGACACTCCTTGCCATCTTATCTCTGCAGTCCCTCGATTCAGGATCCCTCCAGGAAGGAGTTCCATAGCTAGTCGATGGCGGTTGAAAATTGCCAGGACTCGGTTCCTCTTGTCCACGGTTTTGAAGAACTGCCAGTAATGCGGACAACTGTGACGACGATGATAACGGGATCGGTGTAACGTGGCCCAGGCGAATGCAGGGGGACGATAGGGGTGAAAGACGAGGGGGTGGTTGGGGAGGTGGCGGTGACCTAGAGATGTCACTGGGTTAGCGTGCCCATGGGCCATCCATAACCCTGATACCAGTGATACACACTCGGTTTCGGCCTGTCATAGGCTGGCATGCGGCCCTGCAGATACACGGGCACATCTACATACGAACGGCTCGCGTTCCACTTAACCGTTCTTCTGCATCCTAGGCCTGCACGCGAAGCTTGAACCCCTTCCAATTCACAACAAACTATCCGGTGCTGTGTACGGAGGCTTGTTCGCGGATTCAGGCTTCAACTTTCCGGTGGAGATGAATTTTTTAGGGTAACGAACACGCGAGGCAACGCCGTCGCGTCTGACCATGGACGCGCCGTTTCCCCTTGAGTCTTCCTCTCTGCCATACTCGGTCCCCCCGAAAGGGCAAAGATTCGATCGCCAGACAAATGAATCGTTAGGAGTACATAACGGTAAACGGAGAAAGCTCTGTCCCCGTCGCCGAGTAATCCGCCGGTCGGCTCCGCTCTGATCCCAGAACATTCGTTAGCCTCCCGATAGGCAGTGACAGGTGAAAGAACGAGCTTGGTCACCGACGAAGGAAAAAACCGTGGTTCCTCGCCGTCGACGAGACCCAGGCGGGGAAAGATCGATGAAGGAGAGACCAGGACTTTGGAAATCTCGTTCGATGTCGAGGCAGCGGGGACGTCAAAGCATCCTATTTCGCGGGATTACGAAGGGTTTCAAGGATCATCGGATCTCGGTCTCCCGCGACGTTTCGATGGCTCGCCTCCCTCTGTATCCTCGCCTCTTTACGATCTCCCTGCCGGGTGATGTGTTTATAGAATAGCAGCTCGGAATCCCAATGAGATACACCTGGGAGAAGCGAGAACTTTTGCTCGGCACGAAAATAGAATAACCTACCCTGTATTCCTCCCTTCCCACCAGGATCGCCGGGCAGAAATTAATGGTCGATCACGCGACGATTTAATCCTCCCCATTCAGCGGACAAAATCCACCTACCCCGTCGTCGTTTACGCCGCCGCTCCATTAAACTTTATACGTCCGAGCTTTAATCCCATCGAAACGATATTAACGCAACCACCGGCGGAACCAGCGTTCCCAAATTCAATTTAGAATTCGAGGAGCCTGCGGGCCCTGCAGTCATATTTTATCGATTAATACCGAGGGTGACCGGTTGAAAAGGGATATCAAAGTCGAGCGCGGTGATTGAAGCCGGGCGGGACGGAAGGGCGAGGAGGAAAATAGGGAAACAGGAGAGCCGTTCATTATCTTAAGAGAGGGGTGGGGGGCGTGGTAATGAGAGAGGCAGGGAGACCGGTTGGATGGGCACCGCGAAATCCATTCATTCATATTCAGCGGGAAGTTTTATTAGGCGCTACCGCGAGCGCGGCCCGCGTTTTTCCGCGCCCTGACGTTTCCCGTCATTTTAATCCCTCCACCCGTCCGGCCTCGTCGCCCGATCCGCAGAATGGAAACGGTGTCACGTGCTCGCCCGCTGAATACGCCTCGCGCGGCTACGCGCTGCGGAATATGAACTTGTCAGCGGAATTTCGAGCCCCGCCATGGACAACGGCGTAATGAGAAAATCGACCGCGATAAAGCCCCGCGACAAACAACCGGGCAGGATTAATTTTCAATCTGCTGCCTCGAAAAATCACCACCGCTCCCTGTATCATTCTGCTCTTCTTTGTCCGCCTGTCCTTATTTCGCCGTTAATCGCCTCGCATCGCAGCGAGGGCTGTCTCGCCTGTACTCGCTGCGGATCAGGAGCAAGTTCGCCCGTTCCGTGGGCGAGAAAGTTTCCGATCGACGGTCTTCTCGCGGCAGACAACGGCGAGACGCGGTTGATCACGTGCTCCCGAAAAGTGACTCGGTTAATCGAGTTTGCGAGGCGACGGCTGCGGAGTAGAGCGCGTCTAGGATGCATTGCCGGAAATAGACATCCGGCGGACGAAAGCGGCACGAGCGTCGGGGTTATTTATTAACCGATGGGGAAAATAGGGATTTCGAAAATCGTTTAAAATTCGATATCGGGACACCGGGGTATTTCCAGCCACGCGGAGGACTCATGAATAACTCGGGACCCGCGCGCGCGCTTTTGTCCGACGGGGGATCGTTGCTTTGGGAATGCTCGGCGATCTAAGTGAGTACTCCGTGCTCCTGGTGATGAAGGCTGGGAATGCGCCGGGTTTCGAGTGACGTGGATGTGGCGTGTGTCGAATAATCGAGGGATCGAAATGGTAAACGGTTGTAAGTAGGTACTAGCAAAGAAATGAGAAACTATTCTTACAATGGAAAAGAGTAACCTAGGGTAAACGCACCAGTAAATGAACAGTTAAGGCTAATGAATGAACACTATTATAAAATTATGTTTGCAGCGCGAATGATTCCACGTGCTGCAAAAATTCTTTGGATATGAAGCAAGAAATGAAAAGATGTCTCTAATTAATTAGTTGCTTATTTTAATAACTTATTTTACTCATTTTAATAAAAAATGTTCATTCACTGGTACGCGTTCATTTACTGGTACATTCCACCCTACCTACTGGAATAATTTCTAAAATTCTCACCTCTGCCACTTACATCGTTCACCATTTCAGCTCCCCAATTAGGCAATCGTATCCCACGATAAGAGCGCTTCAAGCAAGCCTTTACATTCTGTCACAACACCCCTCAAAGATTCCTAAAAGCGGACCCCCCGCCCACGCCCCTTTCAAACCAACGGCCAAAGAAAATTCCTCGAAGCGACTGGCACGAAAGGGGACCCGGTGAAACAAACGCCTGGAACCGTCCGGGTATCATCTCGATTTCGGAGCGATTGCCGCGAAAGTGGAGCGACGCTAGGCGGGGTGGGGGTCCGCGAAGAAACGCGGGTTGCACTACGTAGCAGCGAGCATATCCCGTGTCACGTGTCGGAATAATCGGACAGCCGGGCGGGTGGGCGGTCCCGGGCCGTTGTTTCCCTCACAATGC
Source organism: Andrena bicolor (assembly GCA_960531205.1). Classification (NCBI taxonomy): domain Eukaryota; kingdom Metazoa; phylum Arthropoda; class Insecta; order Hymenoptera; family Andrenidae; genus Andrena; species Andrena bicolor. The sequence goes on along the minus strand of OY482664.1, from coordinate 50,670,367 downwards.
CGAGGAAATTTTCGGTCGTTGCATGAATTTGGCAGGGACAATGTATCACGTTCGCCCCGGCGAGCGGGTAATAGGCAGAGGCCAGAACCGCAACGTATCTGCAGTACAAGCCACATTCGTAGCGCCGTGTACGCGGCGGCACACAACTATGGGTTGGCGCGCGCACAAAGGCACACAGACTGGCGCACAGGCCGCGTGCGTGTGGGTGGACGGACGAGGCGCACGTGTGTGCATGCGCGAACGTGTGCACGTAAGGGCAGGAGAGAGCACGTGCAAATATACGCTCGCAAACACGGCTTGCCAGGCCAGCCGAGGACCGACGCGATTATCCCCGTGACGTCGATCCACTCTCCTGCGCCTGGATAACTTATAACCCTCTAATTTCGGACGAGACAATCGACGCCTGCAACCGCTTCGAGGGCGAGTCAAACGGTGGTCGTTGGAGCCGTATTACGGGGGATTTTATGTAAGTAAATACAGAGAGGCTGCGAGGGGATGGTCGCGGGGTCTATTATATCTCCCGTTCTTCCTATTCGGGACGGTGCAGGATAGGAAGAATATGGGTAACATTTATCGAAGTGGTTCAACTCACCTGTAGTAGCAAGGGAGAGATGGACGACACCCCCAAGTCTTATTTACTTACTTCCTATTTATAAAGATATTCTGTAAAGCCGGGAATCCAACGGGAAGCAAAGCTGAGCTATGCGATGCTATGTTTTAGCTTAGTTTTCTGGTGGAAACGCTTCCATAAGAATGTATTATTATTATTACTCATAAACGGGTTAGAACCCATTATATAGCAAGGATACATAACATTTAGCGTGTAAATATATATCAAAACATATATCAAATTATATTTAACTACGGAGAAGAAAAAAAAATGGAAAAATAGAGGTGAAGCATGAGTAATGAGAAATGAAAAATGTACAATGAAAATTGAAATGAACAGAAGAATGAAAATGCGAATAAAAAATGAGAATGAAAATGCGAACGAAAATTGAAGCTAAATTTTTTAAAACGTAGCATGGCATAGCATAGCATAGCTTAGCTTCCTGGTGCTGATAAGTCTGTTATTCAGTAGGTTCTGTTAAAATATTTAAGTTCGAGGAGATTTTAAAAACGTGGTCCATCTCTGCCAGAATTATCCCACTGTATTCGTATTTCACGGAGGACACGTAGATAGGATCCCGCGGTCCGGGGGTGGCGCATCTCTTTCTCGGTCTCTACCGGAATCGATAAAGAAGTACATTATCCTCCTCGATCTAAGGGTTAACGCAGCGACCGAGGCTATCCCGTGAGATCCGCGGGCTGCGTTTCTGGGAGGTTGCACACCGTTCCCTTGGAGTACGAGATACACAGGCGGACCAACCCCTACCGAGCACTTAACTGGATGAAATGCAGGCTCGCCGGGTGTCCTTCGATCGCGGTGCAGGCCTTATCGCTGCCAGCTACGAAATGGAGCTTGCTCCTCCGTCGAGCGTCCGTCTCCTTTGGCAGTCATTTTCTGGGCCGATGTCTGGCCTGGGTTTGGGTATAAAAAAAATTCCACGCGCAAGGATCAGGACGACGCGGAGGCTCGGTGATCCTTGACCCGGTTACCGAGACCGCGCCGAATATCAACCTAACCCGGTGGCCAGGTCCGAAGCCTGTCTTTAGGAAGTCGTTAAAACGAAAGGTCCCCTCTTCTTAAACCGCGACACCGTTTCGCGGCTCGTTACCGTCGCGGCTCGGGCCACCTCTGGCATACATTAAAATAATAACGAGCACGGCAGGGTGTCTGCAGCCCCGTCCACCGCCGAGCGTCGGTCGTATCGAGCTCGGTGTCGAGGGACTTTTGGGGTGGAACGAAGCAAACGGACCGAGGGGCGATGTCGATTAGTCGGCTGGCTTTATTGTTCTTGAACTATCAACTGGGGAAGACACCTGCGGAATACCTGGCAGCTAGAAGCTAAATAAGATCGGCAGAGTAGGTACTGCAGCTCCCAGCTGAGTGCATGCACCGTATGCGCGCGTTGTGTACAGTTGCCTTTGCAGCGTAGATGCTCTTGCCGGGTCTGTTTGCTCCGTGGTCGCAGCGGGGCTCCAATTTGTCCGCGGCGGGTAAATAAATCATTTCGACCACGGGGAATTGCGCGCCGTTGCGAAAGGGATGCGGGGCTAACGGTCTAATGGAATCTCTCCTAAGGGGTTTACTGTATGGAGTAACCAGGCTCTCGCCTCCAGCCTAAGCTGTCGATTCGAGGCAACATTTGCATATCCACTTCGTTAAAAAAATTGGGAATACTGTAATTGAGATACATATTACAACGTTCTCAATCAAGAATAGAGCATAGATGTCTCTATTACTACCACTTTGTTTTGTTTCACTTTAATTTTAATTTATTTTACTAAAGGCCACTGTGTAAAAAAATTGTATTATTAAATTCGGACTGTTGTTAAAATAAATAAAGTGTACCTTACTGCGCCAAACTTTCCAAAGGTTTCGATAAAAAATTGCACGCTCGGAGCAGTGCGCAAGAATTCGAGCACTCCATGGTAAACAGTTTGAGGGGAAGCAGAAGGGGGTGGCGTTGCATCGAAGCGACTGGCAGCGTCGACACGGTGTATTGGATTCTTTGGAAAACGGAGTCGACAGGTAAACGAAGAACGCAACCTCCGGCAACAGCCCCCGGGGCGCTTCTCCTCGCGGCTGAATTTGCATCTGCTTCTTGACGCGACGTAATAGCGAGTCCTTCCACCCCCGTCTAGCCTCGCGTGCACTTTCCACGCGCAAATATTTAGACTCCATTTAGGAGGAGTGCTCGCGGCCCCAGCAGCTGGATTCGCGCGTTATGCGCCACGCTGCAACGTCCAACGATCGGCCGTTATCTGGCCTGACGTCTGTCGCGACTGCCCCGATCGACGACTTCGCCTCGTGAAAGGGCTGAACAGAATGCACCCCACGAGAGCGTCCCCGGATACTTGACCCAATGTTATTTACCGACTTCCGCGAGATATCGATTCAACCTCCGCAACCACTAATCTCGAGTTGTCTATTCTAAGGCCGAAGCGAGAAGAGGCCTGTCGAGCGAGACTTTTCGACACGGCTCTGCGTCGCTTGTTTACGGGAGGAATATTAACAGTAGGCAGAGTGGAAGATCCAGCAGATTCTGCGCTGAAGAGAACTCTTAACTATTAATTAGGGTGACTGTACCTAATATCGCCACGCCTATATCTCGCAAAGTAAGTTCTAAAATTTATCGGTTATGCACTGAATTAAAACCTAAACATATGTAGGAAGACATACTTTAATTGCAGCATCGCGCGATCAAGCAATTACAGAAAGCGAAGTATTTTAGTGAATCTTAATAGTGTAAAAATTTATTGGACTGCCACAGTTTTACATCACATTCGTAGAAGTTAAGTCTAATAATTCCGTGAATGCAGGAATATCTACTAAAAATACGTAATTAATGATGTACTTAAGGAATGAAATCGATTGAAATATTTTCCGTAATGAAAATAGTGTAACCGGAGAACAATGGTTTCGATGTAATGTTTGTTACAGGTGGGGTTACGAAGTGAGCCGATCAACCGAAATAAACTTTATTCCAATATGTACATCGGAACGTAAAAAATAAAATATTTTAAAAATCTATATTTTTAAATTTCTATATTTTTCTGATAAAAATGAAATCAAAGATGGATAAATATACATTTATAGAGCAAGACATAATAAAAGCACATGTGAATATGACTAAAAACTCATATATACACGAATCAATCAATATTTCTTGAGTTGGCGATTTTAGGTACACTTTTTTCAGGACCCGATTTTGCATGTCTTACGTTTTTGAGTCCTAATTAAAAATTTGTAGGTTTCAACGATTCTAACTTATACTACACGAAAGATGAATAACTTCTCTTTACTTTCAAACGAACTGGGTGCAAAAATATCAATTATTATTCAATTGACAGGGATTTAACTTTTGCCTGGCGATATTAGGTACAGTCACCCCACATATAACCGAGATTAAAAGTATAATTCGATAAAGATCTGCGAGGATAACGTATTGTCATAGAATCTTATCGATTCCCTATCACCTTCTTTCACGCGGGATAGATGCTATGCTTCTTGGAACTCGGGAATGGCTGCAGCAAGAAGGTAAAAGTGATCCGGAATTTTAAACTTCTCTGTGAATTATTATCAATGGTCGCGGCGAATGTGGGTACTGCAAGGAGCCAAGTTCCCGCTGGAGTCACTGGTATTAGAATTTTTTCCCAAGTAGCGTAAAACGCTAAAAGTTTCGAGCTGTAGCGCAGATACCAAAGTTCACGCGAGCCGCAGCCGAAAGCTGGCAATGGAAGCAAGTGCCAGCCCGAGCCAGACACGGAGACCTATTTTCCCATTCGACTCCGCTTTTTACGATCCTCCCTTCGGCTGACCTCGAGGAAAGGACACGACAGCCAGTGTTTAATGGCTCGGAGGACCTGGAGGCCTCGACGATACGCCCCCGAACGAGACAAGCATCCCCGGCGAAAGGAGAGAAGCAAAATTCGATAAGAAAATCGAGGCTCGAGAGCGCGTCGAGGTTTTTCCTCCCTCCGTAGGAGCGTTCCCCGCCGAGTCTAGACGGTATCGATGGTTCTCGTTCGAATTAAGCCCTCGCCGAAGTAACCCCCGCGACATCAAAGCGCCTCGCGGAAACCTCGAGCCCCTCTAGATTGAAAAGCTGTTGGAACACCGGGACTCGGATAAGTTAAGTGTTAATCGCCAGTCTCAAAGGAGCCCCGCCACCACTGGCCTCCACTTCCTCCACCCCGGAGTGCTTTTCGAGGACCGAGAAAGCTCGGCGCTCGGGACGTGAACGCGCTTGAAAAATATTTCCCGCCCCTCGTGCCCGAGAACGCGCGACGCCAGAGTCCCGTTGGACTAGCGAGTATCAAACGCAGGGAACAACGGTAGTGAAATTGCCCCGTCGATCCAGTCCACGAGGGCTTCTCTGTCGCCGAGATGCTTTCCCACGCTCCACCGGACGTTTCACTATTCTGTTCGAGACGTCCCAAGATTCGAAATATTCCCGACTACCCTTGCGCCCGTCGCGGAATGCTAAACGGGCGACCTATTTCTTATTTCTCGTTCGATTTAAGACGCTCACCGGCGGCCAGCCGCTCGACCCTCGCTTTGGTGAACAGGCAGAGCGTCCTTCTTTCTTTTTTTAACAATTCCCAAGCAATTGCAGTTCGATCGATTCGTGGAACATCTGGTGGACCGCGTTCCGCTGCGCTTCAGGCGAGATCGGTGAACGGAGGTGAAGTTTCTCGCAATTGGCTTCGGAGCGGACGACTCCCGAGGCCGAAAAAGTTGCCCGATCCGCTGGTCGATAATAAATTCATGGGACGGGACGGGTTTAACGTGGAATTTTTATGCGGGAACCGAGGGGGGGATTCGTTCGGTTCGGTCGGTTCAGCCCCATCGGGCTCGACGCAGCCTTTCGACGCGAGTGCACGGTGGCAATGCGTCGGGAACTGCTGCAGCCGCAATGCAGCTCCGGCTGCAAGGAAAAATCGTTCGCGGCCGGATGCGCTCGCTCCTGTCTTCCTCGATTATTTCGTCCGGCCGGTGGTCCGTTGGATCTGGTTCGATGTACGGGACGAAGCCGCGACGCTTCCCAGCCGTCCGTCAACTTCGACTCTCTCGACTGGCCGATCTTAGCTTCCTACGTAGGGATCGTTTCTACCCTCGCGTCTCCAACGAAGGTAGCTCGACGATGGAAGCGGTGGAAGCTTTTACAGGCACAGAACACTCGGTCAATTGGAGCGTAGTTCCGAGTCCTTGCCGCTTAAGGAAGTCACGTGACGCGTAAGTCATGCATAAAAAATTAGTAGCCAGTCAGATTGACCCGATTAGATAGGCATCTGCGGGCGGGAGCTGACGTAATGAGCGTAACGGGCGTTGCCGTAACAAATTGAGGGAAAGCTGGGGGGCTGGCTATAGTCGCTCGTTCTACTTGCCGGCTGACTTTTCGCCCTTACCTTCCACTAGACCCCTCTGCGAGCCTTACACGCGGCCCGGGGGAGGGGGGGAGGAGGCCGTAAGCACTCCCCGGGGAGCGGAGATCGTTGACGGAAATGGAAAAGAGGCATCGGGCAAGGTGGAATGTCACCACAATGGAAGGCCCTCGTCGGAACGCTCGAAAGATGTAACAAAAGGGAGCTTCTGCCTCCACTCGAACGGAATAATGGACAATCCCGCTGCGGAGTAGATATTCTCGCGCGTGCTTCTAAATGTGTAAAGTGTAAAGCCATCTTCGGGGGGAACCTAGTCCCGAAATGGGGCCTCGGCTTCTGGTTTTCCAAGAGTCAAGCGCACCCCATGGGCATCGCTAACGGAGGGGGAGGATCGTTTAATCTGGCAGAAGGGGGCTCTATCGGGGCGCAGATTTTCGCGGTGGAGCCCGATGCACCCGTCACGCGATGTGCGGGCCGGAATGGTATAAACAGTCGCTCGTGTCGGCTGACACAAAGGCCTAGAAAAGGGGCCGTAGATCGCCGGCAGGGAGGAGCGAGAGGGTTGCAGGGGGGGGGCGGGCGAGTAAGTCGTAGGGGGATAGGAAAGGATAGATTAACCTGGTTAGATAGGGATCTGGGGAGAATGTGGCGGCATAATAGGGCCGCGAGGGTTAGGTACAGAGGCGAGGGCGAGGGCGAGGGCGACGGGAGATTGCAGTTGCAGGTGCTTTCTCTTCGAGCTGCACGGCCCCCTAATATCCTCGGGCCATTTCTGAAGTTACGCCTGCGTGCAGATAGCGACACGGCTATTCAATTTTCCCTCTCTCTCCATCCCTCTCTCTCTCTCTCTCTGCCTCTCTGTCCGGACGTATATTTCGAATACCGTGGCTCTCGAGAATCTTCACGTGCCCCTGCGCCCTCCATCGAAAGCAGCCTGACTTTTGGCTAGGGCGATTAGCCTCCACCCCCGTCCCGCTTCGCCTTCTTTTCCGCGCCGTCCAATTTCTGGCCTGGCCTAGAAGGCTTATGAATATTGCACCGTGCCACGACCTTTTCGCTCCTCGTCGCCGCACCATCGTCCGCCACCTTTTCATTATTGACGACCGCTTTCTTTATACGCTTACGGCGAATTCCAGACGCCGCCCCTCTACCGGGACCCACCCGGAAATTACTTTTTTCCCCAGCCTTTTCCCTCCGTCCTTAGCATCCCGCCGACCCCGGGCGCGATCCTCCTTCCCTGGGAATCCACTCGACGACTCTCTCTTCCCCTTTGAAAGCGCGGCGAGCCATTAACATTAGGGGCATAAATTTCGCTCCTCTTCCTCGCCGAGTGCGAACGGCGCGAACCGTCCGCCGCGTATACTCGAAAGCTAGACGAGGACCTTCGTCGTCCCATCTTATCGCGCAACGTTTCGATTCCGCCTGGAGTCCGTCCACTTCTTGCGCGATCCATTCTGCCCTACGTTCGCGTGGCAGAGCAGCAAACTGTGGCCATTCTCCGCGTTTCGAGCTACAAAGGAGCAGCGCTGGCTGTGCACCGACGGTTCTCTGCTCGAGCCAGGCCGCTGGACAATTTGTCGCAACGTTCGCTCAGAGAGGGATGGAAAAAGGTCGATTCCGAGGGAAAAGAAGCGGAGAAACGGGCAAGCACTTTCGAGCGTCGTGCCTCCACGGCCCCCGGGATTGCAGACGCGCGCAGATACGCTGCGCGATAACTGTGCCGTGCGAATAAAGGCCAGCGTCCTTATCGGGCCGTTGATCTCGGGGCCACTTATCGGTATCGAGATGTGCTTCTTCTTTTTTTTTTTTTTTCGAGGGACCTTCGACAATCAGACTCCTATTCAGCCTCGGAACTACGCCTCATCCCGTGCCCTCTGCTACTCGATTCTCTCCCCCGGTCTCTGGGTCGAACCGTGATTCTCGTTCGATAACGACAATACTTAATCCCTAGAATCTGATAAATTATCCTTATCGGGCGGATCGACGTGTGCCGTGCAAACAACCGATTCCAAATCTGCTAATCGTTTGCTGAAGTTCGGTCAGATCAACCACCAATATTTCAACGTGGTGTAATGTGTGCAGCTCTATCTTTACCAACTTGGAGTAAATTATTATTATTGTTATTATAATTCATGGTGATCGTGCCCTTTAGTTTACAAAGATAGGATTCTTCTTAACAAGAAGGATTACACATAGATGAAAATTAAAACTGAAATTAACAACAGCTGCGTATAAAATTATTGCTTTGACGCAATAAATAGTAGTTATTGAGTTGGTAAGTTTTTATTTCTATTTCCAGCTAATGTTTCAAACCTGGGGCTGCCCGAAACAAAAATATTGCAGAAAACAGTAACAAGTGCAGCTCCAAAAATTGCAATAAATTGCTACACGTCAGACCTCAAAACCTGGAGTTGCACCCCTCGTCCTGCAATTCCCTCGATTCGATCTACTATTACCTACAGTTTTTAGCAATCAACTACGATTTACGACTCGAGAAAATTTCGCAAAAGCTCAAAGGAACGAAATAAGCAAAACACTTAAAAAGCAAGAGATACTCTAATAGTCTAATTCAAAGTTCCCTGCGCGAACAGCAATTTCACACGCAGCAATCTAACGCACCCCACGTCCCGCCGCGTGATAATGTCCAAGGGAGCGTTAACAAGTGACGCGTCCACCCCCGCGTTTAGCCTCGTCGCGGGAAATCAGAGGGCTGGCCTGCTGGCGAACTCTGCGAGCATTAGCCGGAATCGTTAAGAGTTAATTAGCGGGCGAACGTGACTTCGCAGCCGCGGCGACCCATTAGAGAGTCACGGTGGTCCAGGGCGCGGGAAACACCGCAACCCTGCCGTTTATACGGGGCGAACTGGTGGTGCCCGCGAGGCCACGGGATAAATGTTTAAACGCGAGCGCGACCCGAGATATTTTGCCCGCCAAGCTGCGGCGCTGGCAAATACGCTTAAAAATTCCGACGGAGTTAGCGCGCTGGCTGGCGCGGTGGTAAACAGGGAGGCACACACGGGGGATGGCGGGTAATAAACTCAGGATAAATCGGGATTTATTCCAGCTGCGGGAGACAGAGCCGCGGCGACTTTCTCGAAAAAGAAAGAAGCATATCGACTCGACCCTGTTTCTTACCCCCGTTGCCCGTCAGAATTTCATCTCACTTTCAGCGTGGCGCGTGCACGCGCACGAGCACGCAGCCACACGCAGAGGGTGGATGGGGCTCTCTCGATCGACGCCGCGACGCCGACGTCGCGGGCACACGCCGCACAGACGGGCGGCGTATCAACGGTCGCATTGATTCGTCCGCGGGGGAGCGAAAAATAGTCGGACAACGGGAGGAAATGCATAATTGTGGAATCGAGCGTAGTTAGGTCACGGCTCCTATTTTTAGTCACCGGCGCTGATTGTGAGTTCAAACGAAAGCAAAGGCCACCTGTGTGTGTCCAACGTTTACTTTACGCCGTCGCTTTACCGTCTACTGCCTCTTCTCGCCCTCTCTCTCTCTCTCTCTCTCTCTCTATCTCTCTCTCTCTCTCCGTTTTCTCCTCGGAGGAGCACACGGACGGGCACGCACACCGGCGTGGCGGTTGCAGAGCTTTTGACACGATCCTTGATCCGACAAAGCTTCGGCGTGCGAAGCCACGGGATAGAAAAAAAAACGGAGGCTCCACGCGAGCGCCACCGGCGCACGTCAATTTTCCTTTTGTCACCTGTATATAACCTTGTCATTGTTTTTTTTTTAATCGGCCCTCGACGACCATGAGAGTCCGCTGCACTTGCCCGAGTGCGCTAAATACGTTATGGGTCGCGACGCGCGTTAAACCGTGCTCCGCGGAGATAGAGAGGCGGATGGAGGATCGCGGTTGGGGCGAAATTCAATTCTTTCTGGGGCTGCTCTCTTCGAACACTAGGCAAGATTTATATTACCCTCGCGATACTACTCCGGAATCATAAACTATCTCTGCGCTCGCCTCCACGTTGCCCGAGTTACTCGGCTAGATATTCTATTGCCCGGTTTTTTCTTCACAAGATTCCTCCCGGAAAGGTGAAAAAGTGCACTATAGCGATACTCGGCTGATTCGAACTCCGCGCGTGAGCTTAGGTGCCCCGAACGATAAAAGACCGGCTCCCCACGAGCGAGGAGCGATCGATGAATTTGCTACTCGAATCTTTTCAAGGACCCCGTCCTTCCATGAGCTACCATGCAAGTGCCGTCCCTTCCTCTCAGCCCCTGCACCCTTCCCATCGCCCTAGGCTGGTATCGCGACGCCAGCGGCAACTGCGCGGAATATTAAAAGCCGCCTTTGCAGGAGTGCGCGAGGAGAGAAAGCCTCTCGGCGGGCCACGGGAAACGAACAAAGGGGATCGGTCTTGCCGTGCCGGCAATAAATATAATAAATCGTCTCGAAATCGATCGGAGGGTACGCGGCTCCAAGAGCGACGGCCTTCACCGTGCGCAGCGAGGATTTATCGGTGACCTCGGCTGAGAAAATCCGATCCTCGATCTCGGGAGCAGCCAGCATCGGCTTAAGCCTATCGAAATTTATCGTCGTTGCTCGCAGGCCTAGCTGCCGTTAATCCGCGCCACATATTCCTCGATATCCGTTCGCCGATCTTATCGCTGATCCGCTAGCTTTGTCGCCGTAACTCTCGCGGACTAATAGGACTACCACGAGCCAATCTTTGCGCGAAATCGATCCTGTACCCTCCTGGCCCTAGCGAGGCAGAGAAATCTCTTTCAAACCGTTCAAATGGGAACACATGCGAATATGGGAGAATATTCAAAGAATTCTAATGCAGCCCTGAAGTTTCAAGATTAATACTGTTTGTTACTAGGTACTGGTTATTAATACTGGTTGAAGTAATATGTACTGTTTAATACGTCTCGCGCCACGTGGGCCATCGGTGGCCCACGATATTTATCGGTGGTGGGACTTTTATTCAAAGGAAAAAGGTATTTTTCCAATTTAAAATATTTTATATTTTATATTCTGAATGTAGTGTGTAGGGTAAACGCACCAATAAATGAACACTTAACTCTTAAGGCTAGTGAATGAACACTATTAACTATAAATTTATGTTTGCAGCGCGATTGATTCCACGTGCTACAAAAACTATTTGGATACGAAGCAAGAAATTAAAAGAAGTGTCCAATTAATTAGTTGGTTATTTTACTAATTTTAATAAAAATGTCCATTCACCGGTACGTGTTCAGTTACTGGTACATCCGCCCTATTCTTAATTTATCTAAAAGAGCTGAAATTATGGAGAATATTACACAGCTACCTACTATTATTTCTGCAATTTAATATCGCAATTTAGCTTTCTCATCTGAAAATCTGAATATCCATCTCGGCACGCGTTACCTGCCACATCTTGGCGCTATGCTGTCTCCAGTGTGACTGAGTAGTATTCTGGCTATTTCAGAATATGTTGATACTTAGTGTACTTGAAGGTCTTTACCTGGACATTAATTTCCCGAAACAGTAAGGCGCGCGTTTCTGCCAAATTCGAGAAAATTGCCTTTGTAAAATTCAATAAAAAGTACGATTTTTCAAGCTAGAGGTGATTTAAAATAAGATGTGAGTTTTTAATCGAAAATGATATTTAAATATCTGTTAATTCGCACGAATTTGGTAGCTGTTCAAATGAATAAAAAAAAAAAACTGTCATGAGTGCTATGCACTGACCTCAGAATTTTTCAAAGTCGATTTTCTCGAAATTGGCTGAAAAGCGTGCCTTACTGCTTTTGGAAATTAATGCCCGAGCGAAGATCTTCGCGTACACCAAGTATCAATATTTTCTTTGAAATTGCCAAACCTGAAGGCCTTGTTCTAACACATTAAAGTAGAAAGAGGACCAAGTCACGGCTAAAAATTGCGTTTCAGCGAGAAATTGCCGGCGTGACAGTGACACCGTCTCATTCGAAAATAATTGCCCGACGATCGTCCCTATTAACCCCTTTTCCACAACCACCCCCACCGACGCGGCGGTAACCGCACGCTGAAACAACACAAACCGTGTCCGCAGCAGATTCTGCTGCATGACGGTCAGGCGCCACCGTCATGGACCGATTCTACCTCGAGCGTCCACGAGGGGAACGGTATCGCTAAACGCATCGCGAGCGACGCTAACCGAGTAACCTCTACATTTCCAAACAATAAAACGCATAAAAGGAAGACGGGACCCGATTGATTGGACGCTGCACGGCCGAAAAACGCGTAACGATCGATGATTTCGAAGCAGAAGCAGCTACACACAAACGATCCTCCAGCGAGCGTTTCCACGAGGAAACGTCCACCTGGCAATATTCACGCCGGCCGGAAGTGACGCGTGCCGCAGTGTGCGATTCCCTTTGATCTCTTATAACATCCCCAACGTGTCCCAATTACCACGCCACCGAAAACCGTGGACAGCGTCGTCCGCCGCGGCCTGTCCACCTGAGGGACGCTGGAGTTCGACGAATCGGGGGCTCGCGTGTACGCGAGAGACGCATTCGATCGCGGAGAGTCGCCGATGGGGATCGATCCCCCCGGAATAAACGGGCCGCAAAGAGACACTTACGAATTTCCAAGAGAACGAGCACCGTCGCCACCTCTCGCGCCCCTGTGTCCAGCTCGACGAGCACCGCCGCGACGACCACCAGGAGGTTCAGCGGTAAGCGTGCTCTTTTCTGGGCGCGGGGATGCTGCTTGATAATGTTCCACTCCGGCGTTCCCACGATCCTGCCTCTGCCCTGGCCCCTGGCTCCGTTGCCCACCTACCGTTGTTCAACGGCTCCTCATCGGCGGTATCGGCGGCTCGAGGAGCTGGCTATCGAGCAGGTCGAGGAGTACGACCACCGACGGAGGGCTACCTCTCCGCCAGCAGGCTCCGCGGCTCGGCTGTTCTGGCGCGATGCCGAGCGACCGCGACGACAAAGGGCGACGACAAAGACCTCGACGGCGGATATCACGAGAACGAGTGGACTCGAGGCGAGCGTGCGAAATAGAAGTAGGCCGGTTAACCGTTCAGGCCGCACTGACGAGTCGAGCCGCGGCTAGTAAGGGTGAACTGGCCTGGCATCCCCTCTCGGCTTCGCCCCACTACACCCTCCACCGAACCCCCCGTGGCGCGAGCGCCCCCCGACAGCCCTGCCCTCCTCTCACCTTCTGTCGCTCCATCTTCCTTTTCGCGCTATCATCTGCCAACGCTCGCCTCCTTTATCCTCCGACTTCTTTCCACCCCGACCACCCCCGTTTCTTCTTGCTCCACGACCAAAGCCCTGGCTAGAGTCGACGGACCCCTTTTCCCTCGTCCTGTCTTCCACCCCCAACCCCCTCCTCCCCCAAACCCCTACCCGAAGTGTCCTCGCGACAGATATTTGCAAGTATTCTTGAACGAGGGAGGATGGAGCGGCGGCGACGGTGCTTTTGAAAAAAAAAAAATCCAATTTCCGATATCCCAGAGGTACGCGGACTTATTTTCATTCGGCTTCCTTTGGCGTCCCGACGATCGCGAAATTGTTTCTTCTCGGCTAGCTTTACGCGGATGCGTCTGGCTGCGGTTTTGAGTGGGTTCGACGGGTAGCGCGCTGGGATTTACTCCATCGTCTTTAGATATTTCTCCGCCGGTTTGCCCGATTGGACAGCGTCGAATTTACTCCCGTGTTTTATGCCCCGATCGCACACGGCCGCTGGTCGGCGGCAAATCTCCGGGGCGTTTTTCTTCGTTTCCCCCGGCCCCGATCCTGCCGCGATTTACTACGTATCGATAGTTTATTCGCCGGCTCACCGGCTCCGCCGTACCTTCGTCCTCGTTGCTCCGATTTCAGGCTTCCAATAACCGAGTATTTACGCCGCCGCGATCGATACCCGCCGCGAATTTCATGGCCACCTAAAATAGCCTTTTCGGATTTATGGAAATTCACGGCCCCGCTCGTCTCTGGCTAATTAAGCGGGCCGCCGTCTTCCACGGTGGCGAGCTCTCGGAGGAGGCTCCTCTCGCGCGGGTGTATCGCGAATCTGTCGGGCGGATTGCAGGGGAAATAATCGGTGAACGAAATCTGTTGGGGCCGCGAGAGGAACCACGCGATTCGTGTGAGACCTTAATACCAGATGGGACCGAGAAGCAGTATTTTCACCAATTATCTCCCCGCGCAACAATTTCGCGGCAAAGCCGTAATTCGAAGACAATTTCGCGGCAACCGCCGCGACTACGTTCGATAAACGAACTGACAGCCGCAGCGATCCGAGTATTCTTATTTCTCGCATCAGCGATTAACTAGCTGACGGCGTAACGTCGTGCGCGAGGATTCTCGAGCAGGTGGCGCAGCCGATTTAGATGAAGATTCGCAGGTGCGGGGAGCAAATATGCACGGGACGGCAACGTAATTCCGCGGCCTTGGCTACCGATGATACTTTGTTCCGTCCATCGGACGATCGAGTGTCCCAGATAACGGGAGGACCGATAACAGATCTTCAAGCACAGGTGGACGATACCAGCTCTACTATATAAGAGAGGATTATTAGCGTAAGCCACAACTCAGGGGAACATTGTACGCGTTGTCTATCGAAATCGTGAGTACCTATCGCTACCGATCCTCCATTCAGATTTCGCGATCTCTCGTTCCCAGTGAATCTGTTCGTTCACTGCTGTGGAAACCAAAGTATAACGTTTGTAGAAGAATTCTATTTGAATAGAATAGAATTCACTTATCCGCGACGATTACGCAAGTGATAAATCAATGTCTACTTACAGCGCGATCCGATCGGTTGCTTCTCGCAGTGAATATGTCTCTGAAGACAATGGGGAACTCAATTACATCTAAAGCTCGTGAAAGAGCTCCCCGCGCGATTAACCGCGTCGCGCTCATGGGAACGCTAGTTTTCCTCGCGAAAAAAGCTGCCTCGCGGCTCCAAGGATTTTTAATTAAATCACGAGTGCCGGGGCAACGGTGAATGGAAGCTCGGCGAAGCGAGCGAATCGGGAACCATCGGTCGCGCGAGACGACGTTAATTTCGCTTGAAATTTAGCTTGAGCGTAGTTCAGAGGCGATCGCCGTTTCGCGGCAGCGGTTCGAGGCCCCCGCTGGACGGGAAAAGGAGGCGGGTAGCTCGTTAATTAACGCCTCCCGTTTCATTGGGAACGCGTCCGAGGAAATTATAAGATCTCCAGTGCCCAGACGCTGGGTGTTTTGTTCGTGGCGACGCGAAAATAACGCGATGGGGTGGCCTAGTAATGAAATAAATTTAGAGCTCCCGTGACGAGTGGCCGATATCGCGGCGTATCGACCTGACGTGACGCTAGCCTAAAAAAAGAGAATCGCGTGGTGCGTAACGAGGATTCGTGTACGAGGGGAACGATTTTCATGTTCGGATCGCGGGTGACATAGAACGGCGGCATCTTCGAGATCGATGCTGAAGAGTTGCTCACAGCAGTGTCTCCACCTTGCTTTCAGAAATATGCATCTGTCCGTAGCGGTGATAGCCGCGATCCTGGTGGCCTGCCATGCTGCTGTGCCTCCGATGCACGTGGGACGTAAGTGATATTTTTCCATCGGACGTTTACATCGATATATTGGGGGAACATTGGGATGTTTTTTAAACGTTTTGCTGTATAATATAAAAATCAACCTTTACATTTGCTTTAAGCATCCTATCTTAATATATAAATCAGAAAGCTTGTGTGTTTGTCGCCTAAAAACTTTCCAACGATAAACTCTTTGATCGCGAAATGTGCGGCAGCTCATTATGCCTGACTAATCCAGATGAATGTGACCATTTTCACAAAAGAAAATGAAAAACTATCTTCTTATAAAATCGAAATCTAAATTTCGGGCGAAGCCGAGTAGTAAAGCCAGTCCAGTGTAAGAAGGCATAAAATTGTTATCCTCTTCCTTCTTTAATACACGTTGATTAGCTGCCAATAAATGTTAGCTCGAGTAAATAATTCGTAATTTTTCCATTAAGGTGTGTCTGTGTATTTTTCATGTAAGCAGTTCTTGTGAAAGTAACGTGTGTCTTCCCTGCATTACAGAGCCCATGGAGATTGCGGAGGCCCTTGCCGCAGATGGCATGTTGGTGAAGGTGCTGGAGAAGTTCAGGAATATAATCAAAAACGGAAACGCCACTCTAGGTATTCCCGCCCTCGACCCGCTCAAAATGGAACACATCGACTTGAATGTGAAGGAGGGAGGATTAATTGAGTATGCATGAGGAAATCTAAACCATAAAGACCCAAGTTGCAAGAGATTAACGATTATTTTTCTTTTGCTTGGCAGGCTCCACGGCGCCCTGGACAATCTAAGAGCTCACGGTCTGTCCACGTACGTCATAAACAAGGGGGATTTAGCGATCGTTGGACTCCTCGCGAATGTGAGTCTAACGTGGGACGAGATCGACCTTATGACCAACTATAAGATCACAAGTGGGAAGATCGCCGATATGGATGTCAACGGATCTGGAACTCTCATGTGAGTTTCTTTAAATTAATGTTTCCCAACCTTAAAACACATGAAAAATAGGTATTTCAGAATATAATTCTAACTTAATAATATTTAAAAAAGAATTCAAAGAACCATGGCGTCTCCTCAGAAAATACTTCGATTGGTTGAGAATCACTTGTTTCGTTACTTATCTACTTTGAGTCGGGAATAATATCGAGTGTGATATGAAGACGAGAAGAAATGCAGGGTCGGTTGTGGAGATCGAAATCGGTTTCCTTGATATATTCCCGCGAAAAATTCGAGACCTTTAAAGGACCAGCGTTCCTCAGAGCTAGCTTCATCTCTGAACGAAACGGCGAAGCCTGGGTGCGCGAATGGCGTGCAGAATCAGAAGGGAACTTTTCGATCCACCGACACCGCGTTGGCGGTCGGTTCTGTAGCTCTCTGGCGCCAGTAAGGCAGCGTTACCGAAATCCAGTATTGTCGTTCTCTACCTTAGATCCCTGCATCGCGCGATTAAAATTGAAACCGCGAGTATTACAGGAACTTGATTACAAATAACATTGATTCCTTTGGAAAATCAACTGTACTCTTTGCAATCGTGATTCGTCTCGATCTAATTACAAAAAGGGAAGAGGCTTCGAGGAGATAGCAAAGCAAAAGCGGAGTAGATAATAATTTCTTTGATTTCCAGGGCTGTGATTAAGGGCCTGACCGTGACGGTAGACATGAAAATCGGCATAAAGGACGGCGGGCTGTACGCGAAGGAATTAGTCCTGCATGCCCACCTCAAGGGCCTGACCGTAAGTCCTCGGAATGCTTCCTTAACCCTTTAGCGCCGACACCTAGATGCCGTTGAAAGAAAAATAGCCCCTTTTGTTTTTATCGTTAAAAATGGTCTGAATTTATATATTTCTTTTTTAAATTTATTTTTTCCGAAGTCAAAAAACATAAAACCAAAGAATACAGGGTTCAGATAGATCCAACTTTCTTCAGTGAATAGAACTACACTAAACATGTTTCACTTAAACTATTGCAAACAGCGAAATTCGAGTGCAAACGGCGAAACGGCAAAAAAAAGGAATGTATCATATATGATACGTTTGGCGCTAAAGGGTTAACCACTGTACACAGCAGTACTAAAATATTTCGAAGCTAAACAAGCGGTTCCCTTCCGTTTCTATTTCACAGTTCAAGATCACTGGACTGTACGACGACCCGGAGATGTCCAAGCTGGTGAGCAGTATCGTTAGCGACATAGCCCCGAAACTGATCGAGGACTACCAGGAAAAACTTTCCGAGATTGGTAGCCCTCTCGTTCTCAAGCTCTTGAACAAGGTGTTGAAAAACATATCCCTCTCGTCAATTATGGGCTGAGTGAACTGTAACTTTATTATGGAAAAGACCAGAAGTACGATTAAAGAATTACATTCGAATATCGCGTACATACTTTCTCTCTACTACCTCCTATTCCTATACCCGTGATTTAAAGATCCTCCAAAATTTAAAAAAAGGCACGAAGGCACGCGCCTCATGTCCTCCCCTTTGTTGGCGTTTATTTTCAAGCCTGATGGGGCTTAGAATGAAGTTTAGAGCGCTCGAGTGGAAGAAAGCTTTCCTCGAGCGATCGCTATTTTGCCGGAGAAAACGTTGCAGGCCTCGCGGAGCGAGGGAGAAAGAGCAACGATTCGAAATTCGGGATAAGCGACCGATAAATTCCCGGATTTTCTTGTCCGCCATTCCGGTCCATCTGTTACGCTATCCCGTTGCTTTCCTCGACTAATTCACCCGGGATCCTCTAAATCCGCGGGCCACTTTTAGCCGGGGTAATTAGTGGGAAATCGATGGGGAACCGATTCACTAGAGGAGACAGAATCGTTACTCAGGGCCCGAGGCCGCGATAAATTCTTATCTCGTCGCCTTATCTTCCCTGTATCTAACGGCATTAAACACGACGAAATTGCCTGAAGAATGGTGAAACAAGCTTCTCGAGAACCCGCGCCGGGGGACCGTGAAAATGTCGAGTATTCGTCGAGCTTGTTCCATCGCCACTGTGGAAGTAAAAGCAATCGCGCGGGTGATGGAGAAGCCCTGCTACGCGATGGATAATTGACTTGGGGGGCTCAATTAGCTGGTTCTTTGAGAAACAAACTGCATCTAGCTTCCTGGTGGTTTGCACGATCGCTTTGATATCAAGCTAGAGAAGCTTGCGGTAATAAAATGAGATGCAGCAGTTAAATAGGACGGTGCATCGGGCAATTTTCGATTTGGTAAGCGTAAATATGTAACCGTGGAGTAAGTACTGTTTGAACGTTATACGGTGAACTGTGTCTACCGACTGTGTTCTATCTGCTTTGACAAGAGCAACAAGTGTCTGCGTGCTGGACAATGCTCGAAACGATCGGCGAAGCTTCGGATGTTAGATAATATAGTTCTTACGAAGTTTCGACCGATTCGATGCGTTCTGAATAGTAGAAGCATCGTTAAATCCGTTCGTTCCGCGATTCGCCGCGGCGACGAGGTCGTTTCAGACTCGAATCGTATTCTCGATCAATTTTTCCGAGAAACGCGATGATGTAACGCGATTAGCGTAACGCCGCGCTATCAGTGGCAGCGTGCACGCCCGCAATATCGCGGTAGAGTACCGCACGCACGATTCGCACGGCAATAAACGATTCCCACTGGCGAATCATTTTCGCCCGGGTCGCGAGATCGCCGACGGGTTTAAATAAATAAACGAGCAGCGAGCTTTGTAACACTCCCAGGAAACACGTGCTCCAAAGTTGAAGCTTCTTAGGCAGAGTTAATAATAGAGAAATTTCAGAGCACACGCGAACAAACTCGTATCCTTATTCACCTTGGCGAGCACCTTAAAATTCGCGAGATTTAACCGGGTCTGAGCTTCGCAGATTCAAAGCAAAACAACTTCCGCGTCACATAAACAATTTCAATCTAGCGAACAGGAGCAAAATAATATTCAGACTATCTTAGACGCTTGCTCTGTTCTAGATCTCTATAGGCACGTTGCAAGCTGATATTTTCTACGAAGCATCGAAAGTACTGATAGACACTCTACGAACGTTCACTTTGTAAACAAAGCAAGCAAGGAGTTGGCTTTCTACGCTTCCGTACAAAACTTTCACTGCAAAGGTGCCCGCTTAGAAAGTGCTGACCAACTGAACCCTAGAAAGACACTTTGGAATCCAATAATTTTAATGATCCACTTCGATTTTCTTAAGAAAAGAGGGTCATCGAAAATCATGTGCTGTAATTAATGAGGACCTTGCTCCATTCAAAGTGCCAGCGTCTCAGCAGGGATAGATTTGGAGATCTGGCGGCCCTAAGCTAACAAGTGTCTGCCGTCCTTCCCGTGAAGTATCTTTAAATATTAAAATATTTAGTTTAAATTAAAATTTAATAGAGCTGAGAGAGATTAAGGTTAATTCAATATGATAACTCACATAGGTATGAGTTATTGATAAT
The DNA here is from genome assembly GCA_960531205.1 of Andrena bicolor. Classification (NCBI taxonomy): domain Eukaryota; kingdom Metazoa; phylum Arthropoda; class Insecta; order Hymenoptera; family Andrenidae; genus Andrena; species Andrena bicolor. The sequence goes on along the minus strand of OY482664.1, from coordinate 50,650,464 downwards.
TCATTATTTGAAAAAGAAGTGAATTGATTTTAAAGTTGTCTCAAGCTTCTGTGTTTCAACATTTCCCAATTTCTTTCGTTTCAAAATTAATCACTTCCCAAAATATGTTGCTCCCGAAAATTTATCACCCCCCAAAATTGGTCACTCCTCATAATTTGCCGCTCCCGAAAATATGTCATTCTCCAAAATATATCACTCCCCAAAATTTGTCGCTCCTCAAAATTCATCGCCCCATAAAATCAGTCGCTCCCCAAAATCTGTGGCTTCCCAAAATTAATCACTTCCCAAAATATATCGCTTCCCAAAATTTGCCACTCCCTGAAATTCATCGCCGCCTAAAATCAGTCTCTCCCCAAAATCTGTGGCTCCCCAAAATTAATCACTCCCCAAAATTTGCTTCGCCCCAAAATCTGTCGCCCTCGGCTGCAGCCTACTTAACCTATCCACAAATCCGCCCCTGCGTGCCAAGATCGGGGGCCAAACGGTTGCCAAAAAAACGTCTCCCTGTGGGAACACGAGGCATCCTAGAAAAATGGCGCGTTTCTCCCTGGAACCGGTCGAGTAGGAGCGCGAAATAAACGGCGGGGCTGACGATTACAGCGGTGGAATAAGCGTAAACAGCTTCCTCCGAGGGACACCTGTGAATCCCGCGAAAGTAAAAACGACCCGCGCCGTCTAAGGACTAATCTCGTAACGGCGGCCTGTTTTTTCAGCGGCGTTCGGGCCGCTTGACACCCGGTATGTGCAGGCCGGGTGAACGCTTGTAAGTGGCGAGTGTTTGCCGTGTAATTACGGATTCTCGGTAAAGCGAGGAAAACGGCCGGCATACCGCCCAGGCGTTTCTCATTTCCGTTGAAACGTCGATATCGCCGCTGACGGAGATAGGTACAGAGGGAAGGGTGTTCGTCGGCCTACCGCCAGCGAAAAATGGCAAGTTCTCGCGTTGCTGCAACGCGGAACTCGGAAACCTTTCAGCGACAGCCGGGTGGTTAAATATGAAGGGCAGAATGTGTAATTGACGGTCGGATGGACGGTGAAACGAAGTCGGATATAAATATCGCCGGAAAACAGGGGACTATTTGGAGGTGAAAGGTTCACATTCTTGCGCAAAGTTCAGCATGGGAAATAGGTACTTTTAGAGTGGCGGAACTTGGATTAGCATACTAAATTTAGAATCTATACGCGGAATGCTGGGATAATTTAATAACATATCGCGGAGCTTATGAGAGGAAAGAAGAGATACAGGCCCTATGTTGTTAATAACACAAGATTTCAATGAAGTGTTGCCGGTCATACGCTTCTTTCCCGGCTCTTTCGATGCCCCTTCTAAGAACGCGTATCGTCGTCTTAATCAGGAAACTCGTACTGCCTCCGCGGCTGGATGCGCCTTAACGCCATTAATTAAGGGGAGATTAATTTCGTTACTTGCACCGTGATCTCGGAAGTCTAATTGATAACAGGGCCGTTCTGTGAAGCCTGTGCCGAGGGATGACTCGGCGATAAGCGTGCGCGAATTCTCCAACCGTTCCATTCGGTCGCCCATCGAAGCAATATCGTAACGGTGCGTGTCACGGTTCGACGGTTCGGACGAAAAGAGCCGTCGAATTGGACGACGTAGTAATTAAACGGGAATACAATCGGGCGGCGTCGAGAATTTCGTCTTAACGAGGTGCCGAGGGGGATGGCGATCGATCAATCTAATCGGATTGATTCCTGGAGACAACTAGGAGCAGGACACACGACTCACGTGGAAAGTAGCTGCGCATTAACTGCTTGGATAAAGCGCGATAGAAATTCCTGGAATTTAGAAACAAACGGAGCGAAGTTAAAAAGTTCCTTCTTTTTAAACAGAAACTTCTATCTCCCTGACGCTTTGCGGGGAAACATTAAAGGTGCAGCTAAACGTCGTGGTAACGAACGCGACAGCGATAATCCGTTATTACGAATCAATTTACTCGAAGCTGTGCGACGGTAGCGCTATTAATTAACACCGGCGCAGTGGATTTTATCGGGATAATACCGGTCGCGTGGAAATAAACAAACGAGAGGTGAGCTCGCACGGGGGAGGCTGAGGCTCGTCATCGACTGGCATAAACCTCGCCTCCGCCATGCATCGCGACCGCGTGCACGTAAATAAGGTCCCAGGCTACGATCATCCGGCGTAATCGTTGCCACACGACACGAAACGACTGACCGCATACTCGAATTCCCAGAATGCGAGTCAGCGTCGGGCTGTGTGCGAGCCGGCAGCGAATACGCGAAAGAACGGCGTGCTGTTTGGCGCCGAATCGCGGACGGTGGTCGAGCGAGCGCGGCCGAGGAACGCTCGAAACTGGATAACGAGAGCGGCATGATTTCCGAGGAATCGAGCTCTGATAACTCGAAATAACATCGCAGAGATGGGAGGGAGGCAAGCGTTGTTCCACGGTGAGAAGGAAAGAGAGGCAAGCGTCCTGCCTCGGGACAGAGAGGGAAAGGCAATACGGGGAACAAGAGAGAAAGAAAGTAAAAGGAAAAGAAGCTCACGCAGCCGATTACAAGGGCAGTAAAACCACAGAGGCGAAAATAGAGTCTGGCTAATACCGTCATGGAAATTAGCGCCAGATAGAAATACTAATTTTAGGCGCTGGTTGGAGTAAACTCGTTCGTTTTAAGCACTAGGGGATCTCCTTTATCGCGGATAATCTTCTCCCTCGAGTCGAGTAACAAGCTTGAACGAAACACGTTACTGTATAGTATTAAGATACCTACTCTCTTCATCCGACCTAATTATCCGGGGTTGATCAAGAGATGCCCACTATGATCTATTATTCTTACAGCTTAACGCTGAATCGATTTTTATTCCGTGAAATTCTAAGTTTTCCTAGTATTCGATGAATCGTTATAGCGCCGGGCGTGAAACGCCCATGGGCGTCAAATCTACATGGCGAAGGAATAGAGCTGCGACTAATCAGCACGCGACGCGCGCTCAAGGTCTAAACGTGTAAATATCGAGAGACTCCGCGAACTGTGTCTCTGTTTTACTTTACAAAAAGATGCAGTTTTTATCTAAAGCAACGAATTCCGTGAATAATGTTGGGCGATTATAGTAGCCTTGAACGCGGCCTTATCCGCCAAAGTTATCTGTCCGCGGCGTCATCGAACACAAGCTCGAAATTTATCGCGCTCACAGAAATGTGCACAGGGTTTAATCGGATTTCTTCCGAAGTCTAGTCTGTATCGCAGCGACGCTTTGGACGAGCTGAAGGGGAAACAACGGTCACGCGTCGGCTTGGTCAATACGCGTTCCCGAGCATCTCGTTATGTTACGTCGAAAAACACGGATATTCCTCGGCTATTTGTTTTCCTTCGTGTACACGCGCTCGCCGCTGGAATTGTTTACCTTGGAGCGTCGAGTAAAAGCAAAGCCAATAACGCGACCCCCCCCCCCCCCCCCACGCTCCCATTCCCTTACGAAAATTCCGCTCGCACGAGACAAAGGGAGACACAATAAACACACGGTTCCAAGCACCTTCGAGAAACAACGCTTAGCATGCTACTCGGACACGTAGGGGTCATTCGAATCTTCCGTCGTTTTCAAGTTTCGCGTAATTGTATGAAATTAATGGCCGACTCACCAACAGACGACTTCAGGGCCCACATCTGGCGAATGCTCTCCCTCGTTCTGGTTTACCCTGAGACATACAGAATGTCGTTAAAATACATTATAATAATTACGTCTTCATTGCATTCCCATCTGCGCACAATTAACGAAAATAGAAACAGTGTTAGCGTGATATGAGCCTAATTGTACGACGAGATGTAATGGCCGAGATTCAGCCAATTTGCTGCTATTAAATCTAACCTAGTTTATCGTTTACACACATCCAGTTTGCATCGTTTTCGAAAGCATTGTACTAGACGCTACTCTGGTTCTTGTACGTTTCAGACGATAATTGTCGGAACAGTGAGTTTTGAAGGTTACGGCACATGTAGGGTGAAGGCAGGTAATATGGAACTTCGTGAAATTTTGATAAAGAAATAACGAACTTTTAAGGCAATCGGGTATACTACATCCCTAGACACAATAGACGATGACACTGACAATCGAGCATCAGTCGGTCATCCATCATTGAAAGAGAAACGTTTATATTTTTCGTGGAGCGTAAAAGTTTCTGAAAAGTGCATGAAACAGTTAAATATTGTAGTGAAGGTACGTTACAAAATACTATTTTGATGTGAAATGCTTATTTTACGATGGTATATTTGTATTTACTTAATAAATCTTCATTTTTCGTAAAAAAATGTAAAGATTTTTGAGTTTTCTTTACAAATTTCCTAGGTGTTCCATATTAGGACCAATTTTTTTCGAACGGCCGATTTTCACTCTTTTCAGTTTTATTTATTATAATTGCAAAATAATTTGATATTTTTACATTTGACTATGTAAATATGATTATGCATTAGTTCCGTCGTTCCCTCATTTCAGTTATTTAAAAAAACAATTCCCTACTTTTGACAAGCTTTTGAAATCAGGTGTTTCACATTACCTACCTTTACCCTACGGTAATAATCGTCGATCTCGACGCACCGCTTCGTTCCCGCGACGTCTCTCGTCGCGACGAAGGGCCCGTCGTCCGCGCAACATCTGCGTGGCATATAGTCGCCGGAATTCACTGAACGATCCGGCGAAAAGTGAAGGAAAAAAGGGACGGGTGTCCTTTGGGACGGTGCACGAAAAGTCGCGGGCACACGCGTGACTGCGCCCGGAGCGTCGTCGCCCCGGCGTGGAAGGGCGACCGTGGCCGAAGGCGGCCGAGCGCGCACGAGGCAACAGGCGGCTCGTTTCAAACCCGTGGCCTACGGACGAGTCCTGGAAGCGGTCGGCTGACAGTAAGCTGCCGGCCTCCGTACCGCGCGCGCGTTCAGTGTAATTGTCGAGCAACAGTCACGGTTTCTCGCGTTCGACCCGATTGTTCCCTCGAGTGTGATGTTCGTTCGTCTCTCGGAGAAGCGACGTTCAATTTTTCCGATCCGTTGCCCAGTGCGATTCCCGAGCCAGCATTGTGTTGCGCGAGTGGCGCTGACACTTTTCAGTAATAAAACTCGTCGGTGCGGTGCGTTCAGAGCAATATCGTTTAAGGTGATTCCTTAGGAGGACGACTTTGGACGAAGGTGACTGAACGATCGTGCTAAACCATTCGCACGAAAAAGACACGCTGTAACCGAGAACCGTTCCAAGTCCCCGAGTAAACAGGCAGTCTCCTAGTCAGGACAAAGTCGTCGGTGTTTGTCGACAAATATCACCGACACAGTGCCCGCGTGTCTGTTGGCAAGTGAACAGCGAGCAGCGTTGGAGATTGGCTTGTGTTTGCGGAAAGTTGGGCGCACGATCTCTATCGTGAGGACACGGTCATGGGGGTGCTAGGGTCCGAAAAGCGCGTGGTTTGAGACGGTTCCCCGTGGTCCTGTTGAATCTAGGCTCCCGATGAAATCCGAGAAGATGATACCGGTGGAAGGTGGCCTGCTGGTGATGTTCCTGGCCGCGATCTGCCAGGCCAACGAACTCAAGGACTACTGTTCGATGCACAAGTTCGACAATTTGCCAGGCGGCCTGAGGTTCACGAAGGAGGTGGTTACGACGGAATACGCGAACATCGGGGCGTTCAAAGCAGTACACTGCTGCCTCAGAGGTTACAGGAGCATCGAATGGTAGGTTCATACGCTTTTCTCCCTCGCGACATGAGCTTACCTTGACTCGACCCTTGGACCGTAACGCCGCGTCCGTTCGAGCTTTTTTCTACCAACTTTTGCCGACTGAAACTCAGGCGTTCGTTCTGAAGAGAGACGAGCGAAGGTTGGCTCCTTCGTGCATGAACTTTAGCTTTACACGGGAAAGGAATTTTTTACTATCTCTAACCTTAGCGCTCAATTACATCGAATGGTTCATTCAACTTCGTCTACTATTCTACGAAGGGAAAAATGTATCGAGTGTTACGTATCGAGTTTGAAAATTCTGGTAGAAATATATTTGCCCCAAAGTGGCACACGTGAATGGGTCGGTGCGTTAGCCGATCGAGGACAGTGTTTTGACTGCTGGATCTTTAGACGCGTCGCCGTCTAGTCGACGGGACGTCGCGTCGCGGAATTTCCCCCGGTTTTATTTCGATCTCGTGAGTCACGATCGCTTCGAGGACCGATTGGAGCGGCTTGCCCGACATTCGCCCGGGCTGATGCAATTTCACGCCACATTTTTTTGCGAATACCTGGAAACCTACGTCCGCGCTGCCACGGAACTAATCCGTTTACGGAACAGTCTTTTTTCCTCGGCGTAGCTGGAGGAATACGTTAAACCGGTTATTAGTCCGCCATACGACGCTCCTCGACACTACCGGGCACGCTTTCCAGCAAAGTATGCGCGGTCGGCGGAAAGTTAGCAGAACTCGGCGAGGAAACGCGCGACCGGGTCGTCGGAAACTAATTGTAAGGACTTTCCACGGTCCAGCTCGAGGAAAGGTCTCCCAGTCTGTAAATTCTCGTGGGCAAGGCTTTTTCCACGCTTTCCGAGAAAAAGGAAAACTGTTGTCGTCGGAGCGTGGCGAACGAGGGAGGCGATCGCCAGCCGATATTCCAAAAAGATGCCTCCGAATATAACGTGCACCCTCGTTTTTAGCCGTCCAGACGATCTCGTCGATTCTCAAGGCCTGGGTGCCTCTAGAAATGTTTATAGGAAGCACAGATAACGGAAGCAGGATTCTTCTGTCATGTCCCCTGAATTCCTAACGCATCGTGCGTAGTGGTGGAGAACTATCGATGGTACTTACGATAGTTATCGATGGTTCTCACTATCGAAAACTATAGATGGCTTATTTTCACTATCGATAATTATCGGTATTGAAAATCGTAGGTTAGTCAATTAAAAAATAATAACAGCTGAAATTCAGAATCTTGAAAACTATAGATGGCTTATTTTCACTATCGATAATTATCGGTATTGAAAATCGTAGGTTAGTGAATTAAAAAATAATAACAGCTGAAATTCAGAATCTTGAAAACTATAGATTAGCTTATTTTCACTATCGATAATTATCGGTATTGAAAATCGTAGGTTAGTCAATTAAAAAATAATAACAGCTGAAATTCAGAATCTTGAAAACTATAGATGGCTTATTTTCACTATCGATAATTATCGTTATTGAAAATCGGAGGTTAGTGAATTAAAAAATAATAACAGCTGAAATTCAGAATCTTGAAAACTATAGATGGCTTATTTTCACTATCGATAATTATCGGTATTGAAAATCCAAAAATAATATCAGCTAAAATTCAAAATCCCAAATTTAATTTGTAATATTATTACAAATTTCGATAGTGAGAACCATCGATAACTATATATCGTAAGTACCATCGATAGTTCTCCACCACTAATCGTGCGTCCCCCAAGTGCACCGCCTTGAGAGGCGATTTCTTCCAGAAACCTTGAAGCAGCTCGATGTTATACACCTCGAGCTAACGTCTCCGACTCGGTCCGCGCTTTCTACAGCATCCCGGTAAATCTAGAATCGAACCCCTTCCGATCGGCCCGGCAGCCGTGCCATCCCATTTTCCCCGCTCGGCCACGGACGTTTCCGCGAAACGCTTGTTTATTCCGCGATAAATCTCGATGGTAGCGCGCGGCCAGTGAAGCACGAGAGATGGAAATCGCAGTAGGGGGTCGCATTTCGTTAAGACGCTTGTTCGGTTGCCCCTCCGCGACCGCAGGCCGCGCCGGCCAACAAAGAAACTCTTCTGGGAAGCGCGTCCTCGAGGGCCGCCGGCCCATGCCGATTTGCCCGAATCCCTTCCGCGCCCTGCCACTTTATTATTCGTGGGACAAAGTGGGACCTCGTCGTCGCCCCCCCTCTCCCGGCCCTCATTGTGCTTGTCCAGGTGTCAAACGGTATATTTGTTCCGCGTATTCACCGGTCGAGAGGCTAGCAGGCCCGTGTCTGCTTCTCGAAAACTCCGAGGGTAACGGACTTTCGGCCCGTCCACACCTGTTACGTCTCTATCGAGCGTGTCCATCTTCGGGGAACGCGAAATTATGCGCACGGCGCGGCTAACTTTATGATCCCCTCGTCGATACCAAGCGTCCGCGATTCGAAAATCCGATCGGGCTCTATTTCGTTTTGCGAATCCAACGGGGAGGTGATCTAATAGCGGGTCTTGAGATGTCGGAGGGAGGAATTCTGCGGACGTCGAAGCGTGGTTAACTCAGTTCTGGATTTTGGGGGTGTGCGAAGACGAGCGCGAAAAGTTGGCAAAAGTTGTTGCGATATTTATAAGTGTATTTCGAGTTTGGATACTGGAGAAAGGTTGTTTCTTGCGTCGAGCATCTTCTAGTGGCTGGAGCAGCGAACTTAGGAGCTGTTTTGAGATACATATTTGAAAGGACCAGCGACAGGCTGATGCGTTCGATATGTATTTTTAAACGCTCCAGGGCTACCTGGTCCTTTACCTGGGATTTCCCAGCGCCCAGAGCGCGCCGAGCAACCATTCGAATGCTGCGGAGCGTAAAAAGTGTCGAAAGATCCCGGGTAGTATTGTACACGCGGTTCTGACGAAAACGGTAGCACGCTCTGTTAAGTTAGGAATTTTTATTCCGCGACACGTGACAGCGTAATGCAGTCTCCCATTCGGAGTCCGCGAAATGGAGCCTGAAAGCTATCGTTTCCCGCCCGACTGCTCAAACGTGACGCAATAATATTCTCATTTCCAGTATTTATTAGAGCCAAGGCGGAAAAGGTTCGGCGGAGCCGCGGAAGCATTTTTCAACGGACGCGAAAGCAATCCTCGTCGAGTCTCTCTCGCTTTTTTCGAACCTCTATCGCGTTCACCTCGGCTTATCCGTCGAATAAATGACTCGTATCCGCGGCATTATTTTTTCCCACCCACCCGTTTTTCCTCGTAAGCGATTTTTCCCCACCCTCTCTTCCGGCCGGCGGCCCGATGATGACGGTTCCGAGAAAAAGTGGCGCGAGGGTTCGCCCGGAGAGAACAAAGGGCGGAACCGTCGATGCGCGAACGTCCGAGAGAGCGATGCTTTTTATTAGCGGCCGAATTCATCCGCGGAACAAAGGGTACGCGGAAGGCATAAATTAAACGGCGATCCGTAGCTTTTCTCGTTACTCGTTACCCGCTCCTCGCTCGCCGTCGCGATTCACTGATAGCGTTCCCCGACTCCTCTCCCACCCTTCGTTTCCACCACCCACTAGCTATTTCGCGATCATTGTGCTCGGACGTACAGGCTTTGAAAGTTCCGTACATCGACACGGACGCGCGTCGCGTCGTACTTATACCTATCAGAGTGTAAATACTCGGTTTTTAGAAAATCATATATTCTGAAAGGGTTGTGCACTCTGCAGAATCGATAGACGTACGAAGTTCGTTCGTACTAGGCACGATTCCACGAAAGTGAAAGGCGGCTGCAGGTATATGCACACGTTTCTTCTGCACGACGTCCCGTCATTGTCATCGGCTATTTATACATCATACGGGCGCGCAATGATGTAACGATAATGGCGCGAGTGGACATGGACAGCAGAAGCGGTGGCGGTGTAAGCCGCGACGTACGGAAGGAGAGTTGTAGAAGAGCGTTTGGGAAAGGGGTGGAATTGTAGGGTTGCCAACATTTTTCGGGAGAATATAGTACTTTACGCCAGAATGGGACAAAAATGCCCAGGTGGCAAACGTTCTGAGGGGCCCATTTTTGGGGGGAAATGAAGAGATAGTTTACTAAACACGCGTCAGATTTAGTATGTAGGGTAGATTATTATTATTATTATTATTAAACGTCTTTTATTGCACAATATAACAGAGGACAATAAACGGAAGATAAACATCGACAAAAGCACAGGCGAAGTTCAGTCTGGGACTGTTTTACAAGATGTCCCAATTACCGTGCCTTTATACTTAAAGAAGCCGTACAAAAAAACTCGCAAACATAACTAAGGAAATAAATTTTTTTAATTAAGTTATACTATTAATGTATGTGTTACAAACGAGTAGAATTGCATTTTTAAACAATTAAAGCTTCTTTAAGTATAAAGGCACGGTAATAGCTACGGGGCACGGTAATTGGGACATCTACCCTAGTACGAAAAAAAGTAGTGTTTGGATGCCTGTACCCAAGAATGCACTGATTGTCCAAATTAATGTTTTAATGTAGCCACAGAATAAATAAATAAGTAAAAATTGTAGAATTGTATCGATCTGTCTATAATATACATAGTATTTTTCGTACTACATATATCTTTTTCTAACGTATATAGTACACTAGAGAAAATTTTAGTACAATACTATATATTATTTTACGGTTGGCAACCCGAGGTGGAAGCGTAGTCGAGGCAGATAGAAGAGTTACAAACTACCCAGCAAGTCGTTGGGCAAACTTTTGAATTATACCGAATTATTCTTTGCTTACGAAGTTGAGAACTGGTCCGATTTCGTTTGCATCGTTCGGTAACCCAGTTCGCAGCCAGCAAGGTTATCGAAAACAATGAGGGGTTAGGGGCGGTCCGGAGACAGGGTTGCAGCGGCGTGCACGCCTCGACGGGCGGTACCGTAAAGAACAAAGGATGAAATTCGAGCGAAATCGTTGACACGCGAACACCGGCTCTCGCCCGAACGATGCACGTTCGCTCGTGGAAAGTGGCGCTGCAACATCCGGCTAGGTACATTCATTGTACGCCTCTGGAGCGTGCCTGGATCGTACAGGAGGTTCCAAAGCACGCGACATCCCAGCCCGCCAAAAATGGTCCCTCCTAAAGTCTAAAAAGATTCGCTCGAAACCGCGTGCTACATTTGATTGGAGGCGCCGTTCCCCGCGAAACACTGTAATAGTGGTGGAAAACTATCGATGGTACTTACGATAGTTATCGATGGTTCTCACTATCGAAATTTGTAATAATATTACAAATTAAATTTGGGATTCTGAATTTCAGCTGTTATTATTTTTTAATTGACTAACCTACGATTTTCAATACCGATAATTATCGATAGTGAAAATAAGCCATCTATAGTTATCGATCGTTCTCACTATCGAAATTTGTAATAATATTACAAATTAAATTTGGGATTCTGAATTTCAGCTGTTATTATTTTTCCATTGACTAACCTACGATTTTCACTACCGATAATTATCGATAGTGAAAATAAGCCATCTATAGTTTTCGATAGTGAGAACCATCGACAACTATCGTAAGTACCATCGACAGTTCTCCACCACTACCCTGTACACACCAGGATGCCCGAGCTCCGGGAAAGTCGCCGGGAAGCTGGAAACGCGGCGCGTTAATCCGCCGCTTTTTTCCCCTAACGAACGCAATTACACACGCCGCGACTCGTCGGGCGTAAAAATGTACGCGCAGATTGTTTATCCGCGAGAGTTGCCGAACCACGGCAGAACCTTCTATGAAACGTCGAGGAGGCTGCTGGGACGGGAGGTATGCGAATGCCGCGTGAAATTCACCGTTTGCTTTTTAACAATGTTCCCTTGTTCCGCGGATAAGTGAAACCCTTGTGACCGATTTAATTCTCACAGCTCCTTATAAAGCAAACATTTGCTCGAGAATGAGACTCCGGGACTGTTGTTTCACTCGGAACGCACGATTTGCTTTGTTTAATTTCTGAGTTGCCTTGCAACGATTCTAGGATCGTTGAAATTCCATCGTCTAGTCGTCGGTGGGTTGCGAAACGACGGAATCGGCGTGCGAGCCAGCCAGGTAACGATGATCGCTCGGCAAGTCGGAGCAGAAGCTGGCGCAACGAAAAATCGTCCGGAGGCTGGCGTCGTGAGCGCGGTTTTTAGCGCTGGTCGTTTTGTTCCGTTCGAACGACACGCCTGCCGCGTCGTTAGAGATAATGATGCTGGCGTGTGGAACGCGAACGGGGATCGGGACAACGCTTTCTATGCGCCGGAAGTCGGTAATCGTTTTGCGGAAAGTCGTTTCCCAGTCGTCGATGACGCTCCTCCTGCCGCGTTTTCCGTCACGCCACCGTTTTGTCATTCGCGAGCCATCGGAGCTCCACTCGTTCCGCGCGACAGAAGACGAAACGGTTTGCGAGGAGCCGCGAGTGCAAAGGAAACTCTGCCCCGTCGCTGATGGATCGCGATTGATACGAGTTGCAGTTGTTTGCCGGTTTAAAAACGTCGGAATATTCGTCTTCTACGTTGCGCGCGCTATCTATTCTTTCGGAAATAAAGATTCCGCATAGAACTCTCCAGGCTTGAAATTAATGTACAGATATTTCAATGGGCCATTTTAAAATTGCTCCTGGAGACGAAGACACCTAACGATTACGGTTGGGATTCGAATTGTCACTCTTCCTCGGAAGTTCGAACACGTTCGTTTGAGGCATGCAGCTCGGCGTCACATTGGCCAGGAGTATAAAATTTCAAAAGTCTCCGCCGTGACTGTGCGAGTTGAAGGCGGCTGGAGAAGAAAATAGGAGAAAAGGGAAGAAGCGAAGGTACCAGTGGCATAGGGCGCGAAGGGAACTTTGAAACGAAAGGAGACGAGCTCGCACGGCCGTCGTCGCGTCCCTCTGGAAAGTTGCGGGACACGTAGAGACGCGTGTCTGCGCTCGCGGAGGGCCCGGGGCCTGGATAATGACAAGTCAGAGAAACAGAACCGTAATTTCGCGTGGGGAAAAGGACGTGCCACTCCGACTGGCTTCTCGGCTCCTCCGTCCGTTCGCGGAATGCGTTAGGACGATTTTCAAAGGGGGAGGCGATTCCTAGGACGGCCCTGGCCTCGATGCATCACGGCGAAATTGACGACCACTCCGTCTTCCCTTGATTAGGGTTCTCCGGAGAATTGAATGCAAACTCGAGCGAGTCGGTTGCCTCTTCGCCTGGGCGTCTCACGCGTCTTCGCTCGCTGTGCCCAACCAGCTCGCATCGTGTGCAACAATGTTGAATAGAAACGCTCCGCGGAGAAGAAAATTGCGTGCCGTGCGTGTCGAGCGCGATCCAAAGTATCCACCCATCCCTTATCACCTTATTCGCGATGAAGAGCGTTGCCGCAAAAAATGGCACAATTCCACACACTTCGCAGTATCCGATCTCGTTCCATGAAAACTGCCTTCGTTACCTTCCACGAATCCACGCATAAAACATCGCTCGAGGCTCCCAATGGCCCCGACCACGCGTCGCCGACTACCCCTCCGATCCCCCAAGGCTGCTTTCCCAGCGGGAGGCCTAAATTTCCCCCGAAAGCACCGGCGCGGGCAAAAGTTTCTCCATCCCGCGACCACGCGCCCCCCTCTGCCCCTCTCCGTTCGCCAACGGCGGCTTTCCACCGCGATTTCCACGAGATCGCGAGTCAGCCTCCGCGGCGAATTCTCCCTCGCCTTCTCCGGCTCGTTCCGTTACGCGATACGTGCACGTGCGCGTCGCGGCGGCACGTGAACGCGGTAGCAATGCGATTGAATTTAAAGAAAAGTGCGATGCAAAAACCGGGGCGGGCGCGGGGCGAGGGCGCCGGGACGCGGTTTCCGAGCGTTGTCGATGCAAATGCGATTCGCGGAGCGGAGTCGCGGGAGGAAAGGTCGTCTTTATTTTCCCAATGCCAGCCGGTGGGGAAAAAGTTTGCGAAGGAAACGCGAGGCGCGGAGAGGCCGGGGGCTTTCTCGCCTTCCTTCTCGCTCGTTTTCGCGGTTCCGGGGCAACGACTCGGTCGCGCGTGAAACTCTCTGCGGTTCGGCGAACAATGGGGAACGGTTGCGAAACAGCCTGTCCTTTTCAGCGCCGGCTTTCTTGCGAAACGCCCGGTCGCTAAAAAAAGAAAAATTGAAATCCTTGCGAAACGCCGTTGATTCGCCGAGGAATTGAAATCGTTGCGAAACCGCGCGTCTAAACCGGCGGGCGTTAATTTCCCGTGTTTAGCGAAGCGGTGGACTCGTTTCCCTCGCGATCGAGGCTTCGCGGAATAATTCCTCACCTTGGCGGGCATCCGTCGCGATTTACGGCCGCGTTCCGTCTCCGCTACGGGGAAACGCGCGTCAAATGTTACGGTGCAGCTTCTCGGAAGGCGTGGGCGAGCCCTCGTAGCCTCGAATTTCATTCCCGCCCGGTGAGAATCGCCCGGCTCGGTGTCAGGCCCCACGAGAATCTCGTTACACGGCTTCGTTTACGACCTTTCCCCATTCAGATTTTCCCGCGTTGCGTACGATTAAACGGGCGTGTCAGCTGCGCTTCAACTGGGTCGATCATCGAAACAACTATTCCACTTGCATCGCGAAACGGCAGTTCTTGAATGGCCAGAAGTTGCCATTTCTTTACGAGCTTTCGAAATTCGAATGCATCGCAGGCAGTGAACTATATATGCGTCAGACTGCATCGAGGAGGGAGAGAGAAGTCTGTGCCCGACGTAAATTAATTACGTCCAGGCATTCCCGTTTCGTAACGCGAGGCCGCGTGTATATTTTTACCTCAGCGTCCAACTGTCTCCACCTCCCGTTCATAAGCCTCTACTATATTTACCGGTTGCGTGTGCCTCCGGCCTATTACACAAATTTCTATCGGGTAGCATCATTTCCCAGGCGCGGTGTAATCGCCGGTTTTTCCAGCGGCGAGGACGCGCCACGCTCTCGGCGCAACACGCGTGAATCATTTTTCGCAACCGCCGGCGGAATCTTTTCCTGCCTCCTGGCAGGCCGCAATTAACCTTGGACGGGAGAACGCGGCTCTCTGTTCTTTTTACACGAATTGCCGTCGCGGGACACGAAATCTGATAACGCGTTCGCGGAACATCCAAGGAGGAAATATCCTTGACGAAACGATTGTTCCCCAGTTTCGGCGAGCGTTAGCGCGATCGTGCGAAGCGGCACGAAACTCTGTGGAGCGAAGGAACTTCGGGTCTCGAGGCTCGCATGGAACAGTTAAAACGGCGGGGTTCTAGGAAAGCACGAACTCACGGAGAATTTGCGTTCGAGGCAGCTCGACGCGACCGCGTTCCCCCCCGGAAATCCAGCGACAGCGGAGAAACCGTGAGAAAGTCTCGGATGGCACGGCGATGACGAGTACAATGATGCTCGTGACGGGGAGAGGAACACACGCTCGGAGCTCCGCAAAGATAAACGAGCGGGTTAGAGAATGTAGTGGCTGGTTCGTACGAGGCCGAGGTGGAGGAGACACTGGAAGACTGATGGGTAGAAATCGCGAGAACGAAGATACATTTTCATCTGGCTGCGAGGCTGACTTCCATTTCGGGGAATTCTTCCTCTTCGAGGAAAGAAGTCGTGGAAGTCTGGCTCCAGGGCGCGACTCAGAGTCTCCCGGCTTCGCTGCAGGAGGGAATCCCGCGAATTTATCGCTGGAACGGTTTGCATTTCCAGGGGAGCTCTGGGTTCCTATCGAATTCGATAGAACGGAGCAGGGCTCGCGAGCGCGCCGCAGCGATCGAAACAGGAGAGAGGAAAGCCTCGAGGGCGATTTGAAGAAGGTGGAGAGACAGATGATTAGGCGTGTTTGGTTAGGACCTCGGGAAACGCGGTCTCTAAATAACGAGATATATACCCATCGCCGCAAATATTTGAAGGAACCGCGTGTATTTTTCCCTGCGATACACTTCCCTGTTTGCGCTCGACCGAGTCACGAGTCTCGATTCACCGTTACGTCTCGGTAAAACACTCGACTGTGCGTCACGGTTTACTAATTACACCGGATCGCCTCTGGACGAGTCGCGAAACCGCTGGAGGAGAGGAGCCGACCGAACCGATCGCGACGTGGACACTCGTCGAATCGATAGGAATCTGGCCTCGATTAAATTCATCGAAGAGGAAATTGCGCGCTCGTCGCGAACGGTTACTCGAATACATTTCGAGTCGTCTGAAGGAAGAATATCGTTCCGTCCTTTGAAACCGACCTGTGAAGCAACGAGCAGGAAGAACAGGGTTCCCTCAACAAGAATTTGTTTTTCCCTCGCTCGTTCATAACCCTCGCCAAAAATCCAAGAGACACAATCGCATTACAGGTTCGCAGCCCTGGAATCTCGCCTCCACGCGACAAATCCAACGACCGCTCCCGTTGGTCGGCAGATTTTCGCGTCCCAGCGGGGCTCCGTTTCAAAACTGGCGTCGATGTATTTGCATAGCAGGCCAGGAGGTGTATACTTGGTCGGGTGGCGCAATTTGCATCGGGAACGTTTCACGGAGGGGGAAGGTAGCATCTTCCGAGAAGCCGATAATGCGGTCTCCTCCCCTGGGCGCAGCGTCTGCTCTCGATACGTCGCGAATTTGATCGCGCGCCCTTTCAGCGGTGCCCGTCGTACCTGCGCGCGTAATTTCTCTGTCTCGAGGGTAACACCGCGGCCAGGGAAGACGAGGGAGGAGGCAGGCCTCCGGCGTATTGAGAGCGCGCGGTGCGTTTCGCGGATGTTGCCCGTTTACAGGGGCCACGCACGCAGGGGCGCAGGTGCAGCCGAGGACATGTGCGCGCAACTGCCGGTCGAACCGCTTTCTTCCTTCCGTACGCGATAAATTTCCATCCCGACCCGCGTCGCCATTCTTCTGCCCTCTCTCGTTCCATTTCCCCCCGAGTTCCGCGACCCTGTCTCCCCCCGCGCTGGTTCTCCCTTCCGTCCGCGGAAAGCCCGGTGAAATTTCATTCACCGACGGAGTGGAGACACCACGCGGGGGAGAAATTGCCGTGACGCGTCTCTGAGAGGATCGTGGATGCTTTTAGAGGCCCATCATCGTTTCGAATGTCGCCGCTCGGCTGTTGGATAACCTTCCTTTTTGGAGCTGCCGACGGGAAGGAGTCGGGTTCGGCGGGTTCTTTTATTTCGCCGGTGGATTTCCACGCGATCGTCACTTTGGTGGCACCCAGTGAGCAGAGGAACCGGTTGATCGCGACGCGTTCGAGGTATGCGCGTTACTCGCGAGCCTGCGATCTATAAATAGTGGCCGCGAATAGCCGCCGACGCGAATCGACGCTAATGACGCGATCCTCTCGGCCGCCTCGACTGCCGGACGCTATCGATTTCCCCCTCGCCCATGGTCGATCCTCTCGGCCGAGAAAGTCAGCGGGGATTTCCAGCCGCGCGTTACCTTTCGCTCGAAAGAGGCTCGTAGGAGTTGGCGAGGAGTTAGAGGGCCGAACAGGGAGGACGATGGTAGATTAACGCTTCGTAAGATGGGTCGTCGAGTACTCGCGAAACGAACGGTCGCGAGCACGCAGAGCTTGTCCCTTTTGCGTGAGTCATCCTTTGTTTCACTTAGCGTGTGCCCATTGTTTGCACGTTGCGTATTCCGCGAACGCGTTCATGGAAATTCCCTTCGCCCCGGGGAGGCCGAGTTGCCGGTGGATTGTTATTGTAATTAACGTTGATTCCGCTATCTCGGCCGGGGTCGACAGCGTTCTGTCGCGTCGTGGCCCTACCGGCCCCCAACGTCCCTGGAATATACCACCTCTGCGACAAATATTTGCCAGGAGGGTAGGGAAAAACTTCTGTGGATGCTGGAGTGAGTAACAGTAAAACTGAATCAAACGTGTCTTCCCTGTGGCGTCATTACCGTGCCAGAGGAATTGCAGCGCGCGTCGCGCAAACGTCGCGCGCAATAAAAACTCGGCACGCCGAATAACGACGGGCGGGAGTACACGCCGTTAACGAAACGCAAAGAATCATCCTCCCCCTTTCCCCTCCACTTGCCGCTACAAAAGAAGGAGTCCCTTTGTGCCTGTGTCTCCGCGCCCGCCAACCCCTGGCCGGATTTCGCGCCGACACCGGCGCGTATTAATTCGAGCCCCCGTTAATGGAGCTTTATTTTTAAACAAAATGCCGCCCGGTAATTAAAGAGTGTCCCGCGGTAAGAGGATATTTTTTCAACCGCTCCTCTCCGCTCGCCGTTCGGACGGCTCCGGTGCCGAGGGTCGTTTAGAAAATTAAAACTCCAGCGAATTCGCCGGCCGTTCTCGAACGTACTACCTCGAGATGCCTGTTACCGGAGAAATTCCACGATTACTGCGGGGTAAATAAGAAAATCGGCCGATACCGGCGTGGAACGGGGTGGAATTCACGGATACGCGATACCGTCGGACCAAGATGGAGCGCGCGACTTGGCGAGCCATGCTCGCCCGATGGCGGTTGCATTCCGGGGGTTCGGTGGAGGCTGAGGCGGAATAATTGGGACTGGAGGTCCGGTTAATCGGCCCGTGGCGATTTCCAGCGTGTATCGGGAAAAAGGGGTGGCTGGGGAGGGGAGGAATTTGGAAATTCCGCTGGCGGAGTTCGGGCTTGGGATACCCTTTGCTGGAGGGGGAGGTGGAGATCTAATCAGGGGCATTCGACGGAGCGAGTAAGCTCGCGGAAATCGACCGAACCGTTGTCTAGATAGCCGCGCGATTCGAGGGAGGATCCCGCATTCTTCCGGTACTCTGGCTGGAACCATCGGCTTTGTGCCTCGGCCGAGAAGCACTCGGGCGATTTGGGGCTGCAAATGCCTGACCCCGTCTTCCCAGCCGAACCTCGGCCAGTCGATGTTCCTTGTAAATTGCTTCGGACTGGCGCACATCCCTTGGGCGGCCAGAGTACCGCACGATTATTTCACTAGCCAGTGAAATCCTGCTTGCTTGGGATAAGCGAAGCGTTCAGACATCTATCGAGACGTAATATGAAATTCTGTTAAACAGTCGTGCCGAGAAAATCCCCTTGGAAAACGCACGTTTTATTCGAGTGCGCCGCCTATGCGCCAATCGAACCATTGGACCTTCGCAAACGCTGAATCTACACCGAGGGAATCGAGGATTTGTCGTAGATACTCGGAGAAGTGTATAACAAGGTGTCTACCAGCTCGATCGCTATGCAAACAGTCTCCGTCCCCGTCTGCGAATTCGAGCCAGCTAGCTTGCCCGTGGCATTGTCATCGTTAATAGTTGGCTTGCGGAAAGCTATACAGCATCTCACCCGTACACGTTTTAACCGGATTAACAGACCTTGCCTCGAGTCCCTTTACGCTTCCAGGCAGAGCTCGGTGGACCTCGCGAGTTTCGGGGTCAGTTCCTCGCGAACACCTGGGAGACCAGCCGCTAAAAATCTGCGCGAAATGATTCCAGAGCCCGGAAGATCTACGCTCCCTTTCCAGTGGACACAGGCTCCGAGACGTTTAAATATTGGAGTCTGTCCCCCGAGTCTTCGCCGCGGGTCAAATCGTCCGTTCAGATTCATTTCCCTCGCTGTGCCGCGGCGCAGCTGAATGCACGGGGCGTGCAATTACTCCGCGCATTTTGAACGCGTTATTTAGTTTCCCCATTATGAGGCTCGACTAATGGATTTTCGATTGCCCGCGGACGTCGCGGCCGTTGCGCCGCCCGCCGCGAAATGCATAGAGGAATTTCGGCTCGCTTGCACCGTTGCGGATGTTAAACAATAGTTAATAGCTCGAGGCTCTGCGATATCACACTAGCGGTCGCCGACAGCTAGGGGCGAGCTCGACGAAGGGTTGAAGGTAGCAAGTAGATTTTTGTTAGGGAAGATTCCTAAAAAATAGCTCTCGCTTTATAAGAAATAATATTAAATCAATGACCTTAGCTTTGCACACGCGATTGAAACGTGGCGAAACCTAATTCGAGGGCCGAGATTCATAATGGTGTAAATCGTTGGTGTAAAACGACTAACTTGATTTCTTCTCTGATTCAATAGATAAGATCCGTGCAAAGCTTCTACGTCTGCTGCGCTGACTGTTTCGCATTGTATATTCATGTTTTTCTTTTCCTTCTCTTCTTCTCTCTTCTTTCTATAGTCTTTGTCTTTACTTGTTAATATGCGTCCGTTTCTCTACCTCATTTTTGTAATCAATTGTACCAAAGGGTTACCTAACCCGTCCATTGTAATTAAATTAAATTAAAAAAAAAATCACTTCCATAGTGTTTCTCGTATAATAATGTTTTGCATTCAGTACTGTTATAAAAATCTTTACATATATTGCAGTTGTGGGAACACATCTGAAGGCTGAAAATACTACCACTATAAATACGTACCTATAGATATACTTGGAAATTTAAAAAAATATAATTTTTCATTCTTTTTTATTTTTTCACTTGTCACCACAACGCATAAACAGCATCCAATCAGCACCCGCGCATTCGTTATAGTAATTTATACTGTTCATGCGTTGTGCTGATAAGAGCGACACCACTATGATTCTCAGCCCTCCAATTGTCGTTTTTTTCCTCTCTACGTGGCGTTTCCCTACAGCCTACAGCTATCCACGAATTCTTATCACTGCCCTATACGTCATTCCCCCTCCCTATATCCATGTCCCCCAATTAACTTCCCCTTCGCAAATTCGATTCACTGAAACTAGTTACCCCTAACGATCCATGTAACAGAAAACTCGAGCATACCGTAATAAATTCCTTCTACTCCACGCGCGTACCGCAACTGGCGGTTAATCATCAGCGACAGGCCAAGCGAAAACGCGTGAGCGCGGAGTAAAAGTGTGGATCGATCGGCGGCGCGGTGGGGGACGTAGATAATTGATAAGGCTGCCGGCTACTAAGACTAATTACATCGAAGCCCCTGAAAATTTATGGCGGTCGTTGCCAGTGCGCCAACTGCTTTACGTGGAAGCGGCGGGCAACAGGGTGGCTGGCCGGCGCATACGCGACCGAGGCGTGTGTTCCTCGGTTGCAGCTGCACAGGCTGCGGCCGATGTATGCACGATACTGCACCGGCCCCAGAATCAGCAGTTTTAGGCGGGCAGCCTTATTGGCTAGGCGCGAGTTACGATACTGGCGAGTAGTTAGCGAAACTACCTGCTCCCAGCGATTGGCCCGCCGTCATTGGCGGTCTTCCCTGCAGGCTGGCGTTTTTCAAATCGCTATTCCAGCGAGTGAAGGGGCGGCCCCCGGCCTGGGATCGCTTTCGGGGAACGTTTAATAGAAACCGTTTCTGGCCGCGAGTTACGCTGCAAAGCGACTGCATTGCGCGTTTCGGGGGCTACAGAAATTTTAGGAATTCCCGGTCGAACATCAGCGGTCCAGTGAGCTCGTTGCTGCACACGTGATTCCGAACGTTTTGGGATTTGTAGGGGCCGGTGATTCCGGGCTGATTATTAGACGACCACGGCTGGGCAGGATTAGGGGCACAGATGCGACGCTCTCACGGGGGTGTGTTAGAGAGGGGGAGGCTTTTGGGAGGGGTCGTGTATCTGCGTGGATTTCTTTCTTTCGAGGGGCAAGTTCATCCGGGCCTTGGAAGTTGGATAGAAAGGTGTTGGAAGTTTAAAATGTTCTTGATATCCGGAAGGAATCTACTTAGGGGAACATTGGCAGTTGCTTAAAATGAATTAAAGAAGGGAAATGACAAAAATTTTATACGTTTTCACATTTTTAGTAGAACCAGAAACGATGCGATGTTATAGTAGACTCTCTAGAAGACAAACAGTTGAATGAATAGCGTCATTTAACTTCTTTTATCAAGCAGCATAAAATTCCAAGCATATTAGGTTTATTCTGATGAAACAAATACTAACAGTGTTAGTTTTATTAGCCATTTTGTGTTAGGTGAACCGACAGCCCCGGATTTACCCTACTTAAAGCAAGCGCAGAAATGTTAATTTTTATATTATATAAAAAATTGTTAGAAAAACACGCCAATGTTTCCCCAGTGTACGATATCTCTGGAACTCCAAATTATCGATACCAAACCTGCGCACAGACCCACGAACTATGAAGTTTCGTTAATCCACTCCTCGAATTTGCAACTCTTGCATGAATAAATTTTAAACAGAATCCACTCGCTTCCACATAAATTGGACCTATATACCGTTCTCTATTCACGCTCGAGGATTGCAGCCGCGAGAGTTTCATTTTCATCGACTAGCCGATATCGATTAGGCGAAATAGAATGAGCGAGCATTCACGATTCAAATGGTGATCAATCACAGTCAATCTTAGCCGCGGTTAATTCCTGGGGGGGCCGGTCGAAACGCGGGCCAGATTTATGCAGCGGGGTTATGAGCTGCTGGAAACCAGTGGATGGCAAACGCCGCGGGAAATCCGAGTTGACGCGGGCGAGATTGAAAAAGCAAAGGCGCAATAACCGCGGGGATGTCTTGGGCTTAGGCTGCTTCGGGATCGTAATATCCTGCCCGGTGGATTCGAGTCTTCTGCGCCAGCATTAATCATTCCACGTTGCGGGGGGGAACGAGCCTCGGCCGGTAATGGCCACCGAACCCGAGCATAATCTCCGGAAACTCGGATCTTAGTATAGGTATGTGCAACTATTTCCACTAATTCCCTCGAGGAGCTGACTGGCTTCCCGGATGGAATCGTTGCTAAGCATCCGCCAGGACAGTTTGCGTCTGGAGGCATCCATTTCCCGTGTGAAGGACACTTTCTCTCGCTGACGTTACTGGACACGCGTAAACACTGTAAACAGTCCACCGGCTGGATTTATGGAGACAGTAGGATCTCGCTGCTTGCAACTCTGTTTCCCCGTGGTTAACAGCTGGGAAGCTTACACAAGGAGTGCTCTGATTGCGCGAAGACAGAAGAATGTGAGTTTCAGGTAGGATCCCTCGATATTCTGTTGGCATTCGGCGTTTAGGAGCGGCCTATGGTGCGATTGGCAAGTAAGTAGCGTTCGAAGGAGAGTAACTTCAGAGATTAAGCTTTGGGGGAATCGGTTAAGACGGCTGCCCAACGAGCACAGTGGATCCGAAGATCGTGGATTCGATTCCCAGCGCCTGAATCTCCCTTTTTCTCTTACAATGTTGAACGATATTGAGGATCTGAAAGCCAGCACGATTCCGGAGGGTCGTTAGCCCCGGGACGGGGGGAGTTTGTCAGCGGTGGAGATCTCGAAGAAAAGCTGGTGGAACAGGGAGACGCGGCTCCGCGGCCGAGCGAAACAATAAAGCTGGAACGATCTCTCTGCGGTTTCAGACGTGCCAGAAGACGGCTCTCGTGGGGTCCCGTCGTAATCTCGCGTGACACGCCACGAACCCAGCGGTAAATGGCCTTTCTGGCCCCTCTCCGGCAGAAGGGGGGAACCTTTATCTCGATGCTGGAAGCTGGCGCGAGAAGGAGCGTACAGCACGAACCGATCTCTCGCTGGAACGTCTGATGGCGCGCCAGCAGCCAGCTCTCCTTCAACCTCTTCCTCGAGCTCTGGCCGACAAATAGGAGGGCCAAGTCCCCTAACCAGCCACGGATCCCTCGTACTTTACGCGCAGCCCGACGACAGGCTCGTTAAAAAGGCGGAATCGGTGGCCCCGTGTCTCTGGGTAGCTTGTAGGACAAGTGGAAACAATTGGACGTTCCACGCGAGCCGAGAGACTCTCACGGGGGAACAGAGGAGGGAACTGGTTCGTGTCCGTCGGTGGACTCGTTCGGAGGTTACGAAGATCCTGTTGGACGTTAAAGCCCGTTAATAGGCGCGTATTTGGCCCCGTGCGCATCGCGATCCCTCGGGTCGGGACCGGTGAGCTGGACGGCGGCGGAGGGCGGGTGCGTGTTCCGTGACTCGATCGCGTGCAACGGGGATAATAAAAGCTCGCTACCTCTGCGGAACATAAATATATCGTTAGCCCAGATTGATAGAGGATGGGGGTCACGAGCGTCAAGTTCCTTGTGTCGAAGGTTCACCGGCGGAGAAGCCGGCACGAAGGGAATTGGCTCCTCGATTGGGGTTACGAGGCGATGTGCTCTTTATGGTACTAGGTATGTAAAGAAAGGGTGTTTCAGTAAGGGCGCTCGATCTTTAAAATTGAATAAAAAGAGGTGTACGGTGGATGTCTTCATTGCGGATTAAAGTACATTCGGTGCCATTATGTTTTAGAAATAACATTTTTTAAATGGGCTCCACGGCTGTGATTGCGGGAGGCGATCCGAGAGAGCCAATTTTGGGTGACGTTGTTCTCTGAGTCCTGAATTGTTGCTGGATTATTGGAATACGCTGGGGACTTAAGGGGGCAGACCACTGTAAAAAATCGGAGGACCCGATTTTTTTACAGTTTCTGAAAGACGTACGTTTCAAGAATCTTCTCTCCAAATTTTATAAAGAAATTCGCAATGACATTTTTCAATCGCGTTGACAGTCTACAGAGAAAACTATACGTTCAATTGACATGACCAAAGGCATTTATTGTACGGAAAACGCGTCACTATTACGTGACGATCAGTTTTTTTCAATAACAACCTGCTCCTATTTTTTTATCAACATTTCCCCAATTTTGTACCCCGAAAACATGATTTTTTAAGTGGTCCGCCATTCTGTAATTTTTTGCGATTTTGACTCTTTTTGATCGTCACGTAATAGAGGCAGGCTCCTAGTGTCTAAATATTTTTGTCAACGCGACAAGCACGATTTTGCCGCAGCGCACATTTTGACGAAGAGTATACAGGAAACGGATTTATAAATTTGATTGAAAAAAAATTTCTTACCCTTCGATAAGTACACTATTAACTATACTAAGCAATAAATTGATTTACTCGCGTTGTTTGGTTGAAATAAATTCCCGAAAACACTCTTACATTTCGAACCGTTACAGTGGTCTGCCCCCTTAACGTAGCCCCAAAGAAAAATGTCCAAGGGCGTTAAATCGCACGATCTTGGCGGCCAGTTGACACCATCTCTTCTCAAAATACTTACCACTGAAATAAAAATTGGGTGGTTAAAAATAAAAGTGTTATTTCGGCAGGCTGTGATTCCACATGCAGAAATAAGTAAGAAATGTAGGTAGGTATCTTGAATAATTTGTTTCCATTTATCGTACCATCCTTTCGAACGCCCCGTGTATAGCACAGCTCTGCTTGTAAGCAACTTTAAGAAAAGTGATCATCTTCCGCGAGTGACCACATCTTCCAGAATTCGCGGGCGCTGAAAGAAGCTCCGCTTCAAAAGTGAATGAGTTGGCGATCGCTCCGGTTACCGCTCCGTCCATCAATGGGCTAGCCAACGAGCAAGGCGTCGGTGAAAGAGCTCGAAGCTGCTCGAAATCTTGCCCGGCGATTGCCCCCCGTTCCTGCACGCTCGCCGGGCAAGTTGGCGCCCCAAGATTATTAAGCAAAAGCACGGGAAACTGCCGGGGCGAATGAACGCAATTAAACGATCCGTGGAAACTCGCGCAATCACCGGCAGATAGATTCTGTATACCGCGGCCGAACTTTCCGAAGGCTGATTGCACGTACGCGTGCGCGTGCAAGTTATCCAACTTCTCTCGCCTGGGAGAGCCAGCCTGTGTATTTAGCTGTCGTGTGCGCGAGAAAGCCTGCGATTCGATAAACACTGGCCGCCGAAAGGATCGGCAAACAGTTGCTGATCAATCGCCGAGAAACGCTGAATTATCTTTCCACGAGTTTGCAGTCGATGTTTCGCCCCGTCGAGGATCGATCCCTAGTTCGGTAGTTGTCCACGAGTTGGGTAGAGAGTTCTCGAAGTCTCGGCTCCGGTGCCCGAGGCCTTTGGACCTGTGCGCCCAAGGAAGCTCGTCGAATCCGAATGAAACTAGGCCCGCGACTCGGGCCGCTCGCCAGATTGCAAATTCCGCAAGTGTATCATCGCGATTATGAACTCGAAGGAGGTAAAAATCGGTTGACTGGACGGGACGAACGGCAGGCCGCTTTGTAACCGCGGCCGTAGAGGAGGAAGATCGAGGGACGTTGATTTTCATGCGCCGAAACGCCCGTCGGACGTTTCTGCATCGCGAGCGGACAAAGGGGGATCGCGATTATGCACTCGTCACGTACTCTGCTCCGTGCTTGTCTCTCGGGAATGATAAATTCTCCGCGCCATTGTCCCGTACCTGGAAGCTCGTTTTTTTTCTTCCCCGAACGCCTCAAAGGAGCCGAATCGAGGTGTTGGCCGATGGGGCGATCCTCCAGCCGAGATAATTAATAGTCCTTTCGAGGACGAGGATAAAATTCTGTACGCCTGTCCTCCTCGAGACGCGGGACACCTTTTGATAGGGGACACCTCGAGCGAGTGCCTCGAACAGAGAAGGATATCGACGCCTACGGACCGCGGAATCGATCACCCCGCGCCGCCCGATGAAAAATTCATTTCACGGCTCCGGCTTCCTTTGTAAATGTGCTGCGAAACACTGGCAGCTGACAAGCTTTCGGATTACGCGTCTCTAGCTTCGATGGAAACGCTGGAGCCAGTAGAGGAGTGCTTGTAAATCGCTTGGTTAACGAGGCCCTCCGCTTTTCAACGTTCTCGAATAGACGGCACGTTTGTCTCCGCATAAACTCCCCGGAGGCAGCGAAATTGAGAGCGGAACTGGAGAAGGTCCAGTTTCCTATTCGACTTTCCAATCTGCCCCTTTGGAAATTACACGGCTCGCGGCGAAGATCCGAGGAACAATAACGCGCTCCTCGCGTCGCGCGTTAATTAAAAACACTTGCCGGAGGCGGTGCCGTGAGTGGAGCCGCTGCTGTCTGCGGACGAGTGGCAATAAGCTCGCAGTTGACGCGCAAAGATCCTCCTAGGAGCCTGCCGAAATCCCATGGGAACGGCGCTCGATATCCCGCGAATCTCTGCTCGCATTGGCCGCGTCTGGCTCGCGATTGCCGGGAGCCTGGTTAATTAAGCCGTCGCTGATTAGTAGCTGGCGGAAGTAAACCGTGACAAGGGACAGTTAGGTGGACGGCGCAGCTATTATTAGCACCTGTTGTCTGCGCCGTATCGCATCAGCCAGCTTGGGCTGAGCCCCCTCGCGATATTGTTCCACCCGCAAACGCGGATCGACGCGCTATCAATTTTGCTGGGTCCGGACAGCGTTCGAATCGAGTGCGACAACCGATGAAAAGAAATCGCGGGGGCGTAGAGTTACGAGCGTGATCCTACGAGCAGCTTCAAAGATGTCCCGCTACGTGGCGAGGCTCCTTGACGGACAATTCAACCCGCTTTGAGGCATTCGGGGCTTTCGCGCAGCTGGTTCACACAGCTCGAGGGTTCATGGTGTAAGCCCTTTTGGAAGAGCGTTTGAAGGCGCGCCTAGACTAGATTCACCCCTTTCCCGAGGGAGGAAGGGTAAGTCTCACTTGGCGACTTCAAGGTGGTTGTGGTCTAGTCGCCGCGCGCCCGTCACGTTTCTGATCCCCCGCAGGCACGAATCGCGCCGCATAAGGACACTCCGTCAGACGAGGAATTCAGAAGCAATAGAGAGAAGCATCTAGGCCTGAGGGGCAGCTAGGATTTGGCGAATTGGCCTGAGAAAACTGGCGAAGTTGAGCGGAGTCGAGAAAGGAACGGCATCCTTGGAGGACCAAGCGTTCTCCGTCGAGAGGATCTCCTTTGGTTGCTTTCAGCGGCGATCGCCAGCTTCGGGCCCCCCTCTGGTCGCCACCGGGCCCCGAAAGGTAATTCGTGCTCGAAGATCGGAGCCACTTATTCCGTCGATTCTTTCCCTTTTTCGAGGGGAGGCCGGAGCGTACGAATCTCGGGCTGGAAGTGGCTCGGCTGGTTCTTCGAGGGGGACGCAGAAAAACCGAGCGAGTCCGGAGCTGCGCGTCGAATTCGCGAAAGTACGGCGGCCAAGCAGCTTTGGTACCATGGTACTCTTAAACGATACCGCAGCCACGCTTAGACCGGTATCGACGACAGCATTTCCGGGAAGCCGGCGATGGCCCCTCGGAGATATCTGGATCTCGAAGCTTTCGGCTCGAGAGTCCACACCCCCGCAGCGTTTCTCGAGCGAGTTCACACGTGTCGAGTGCGCTCTCACGCAGAGCTCAGAACGGAATGGCGCGCGAGCTGCTTATTATCCTCCGCTCGCCTTCTCCCGTCCTCCTTCCTCCTCCTCGCTCCTCTTTAATCTTCTCCCCCGTGCCTCGTGCTTCGTCTCCCCTCGCTTTTCGTCCTTTTTCGTCGCCGATGATCCTCCCTGCCCGCCGTACTCCCGAAACGCGACCCGCCACGAGCATGTTTCGAGAGTCAGGTAAAACGCGCTTCAGGAATGTCCCGAGCTTGAATGGGACGAGGCAACGGGGTGGGAGGAGGGGAGAAAAAGGAGCGCCAGAGGGACCGAAAGGGCCCGACCACCGCGGTCCTCCATTCCGTTTCGATTTCTTTTACCTCGTCTCGGGGCCCGCGATCGTGAGAACCTGCGCGTCAGCGAAACTTTGGACCCTTTACCTTTTCTGCGGTTAAACGATCTGATTCTACTATCTGGCTACCAATGATAATTATCGCG
Source organism: Andrena bicolor (assembly GCA_960531205.1). Taxonomy (NCBI): domain Eukaryota; kingdom Metazoa; phylum Arthropoda; class Insecta; order Hymenoptera; family Andrenidae; genus Andrena; species Andrena bicolor. The sequence continues at coordinate 50,622,303 of OY482664.1, read as the reverse complement.
GAAACTTTGCTCGAGTAGGTACAACTATCGTCGGGTAGAAAGCCGCTCGGTTAAGAAGTACTGTACCTAAAGTTTCTCAGTAGCAGAAGAATAATAAAGTGTAGATATCGTGGGAGGAAGAAGTATAGCGAGGTAGCTCATATACAAGGCAGGGCGAGGATTCCACGAAAAGAGGTTTGCTTTCAGCTCGCGACTCGGATCGATCGGCGGGTAGGTGTTTCGCGAAATTTTTCCCACCTCGTAACACGCGCGCGGCCGTTTCCCGCTAACTCGTTTACATCGATCAAAGTTTTACGGGGAATATCGCCGGGGGCTGTCGAGGGATCTAGGGTGGAACACAATCGGGATGTTGCTGCTGAAGGCGTCTTTACGAGATGAACGCTGGATAAGGGCGCCCGTAAAAATACCGAACGGTCCACGGTGTGCCGGGGTCGTTACGCAAAAATCCTGGGGTCTTCCCTCGGCGGGAGGGTTGCAGGATTATGTACTCGATTATTTCGAGCCCGATGTACTCACCAAGCGTAGCCTTTGTTGTTAGTTATTAATTCCTTGAAAGGGGAGGACTTTTTCGGTCGCGCAGCAATCTGAAATGGCCGAATCCATCTGTTCAAAGGATTAATAACCCCGCGGCCGCGGGGGTTGGGGCGGTTCATTAGCGAAATAAAATCCCGAGCCACGAAATAATCCAATTTCCGTCGCGAAGGGAAACTTCCATGCCGTAAACATCGTTACTGGAGGAGCCTTAAACACGATCCTGGGGGGTGGCAGGCCCCCTAAGTCGTTTGCATCGAGAGCAAACTTTTACGCGAGGGGCGGCGACCTGGCAGGTTTAACCTGGTTATATCCGTGACGCTTTTATCGGGCAGCCTCTGGAAGAAATATTGCGTTCCGAGTGCTCGACCACAGGCAGCCGGAAGAATACCAGCGAGCTGGCCAGCCGACTCGAGGATGAAACGTTTCTGGTTTCGGCTTACCACGCCTACGGTGCTGATTCTCTCGCGGCGTAGAATTCATGGGTCTACTTGCTCTGTACTTGAAAACCTATACGCGATGTCAAAGAGGCGTAGAATAGTGGTGGAGAACTATCGATGGTACTTGCGATAGTTATCGATGGTTCTCACTATCGAAATTTGTAATAATATTACAAATTAAATTTGGGATTCTGCATTTCAGCTGTTATTATTTTTTAATTGACTAACCTACCATTTTCAATACCGATAATTATCGATAGTGAAAATAAGCCATCTATAGTTTTCGATAGTGTGAACCATCGATAACTATCGTAAATACCATTGATAGTTCTCCACTACTAGCGTAGAATCATCGCAGGGATGCACAATGGAAGCTGAGTGAAAGTTTAGAGTAGCTATAGTAGTATTCTGCAATTGAGGAGTTGAAAAGTAAGCGATGCCTGTGTAGCTCTCAGAAGTGGAAATTTTCAGTATTTTCTTTTCCACCACAGCGACGTTGGTAGACACTTATGACCACAGTCCTGAAACTGAAATAAATTATTCTACCACTCACAGTGTTTTCTATCCCCACAAAATTACCTTTTTTAAAAAAGGTACAAAAAAGAGCGCCAAGTATATAATCCCATCAAAAAAGATCCCATTTAAAAACATTGTCATAAATTAATACGCATCAAAAAGACTCCCATTTAAAAACATTGTCGTAAATTAATAGCTTTACAAAACTAATGATATACACAAATTGCGCCAATTATCACAATGACTATTTATACAAAGAAAAAAAGTATTAAATAATATTAAGCAGATATATTTTTATACAAATAAATATTTTATTCAAAATACTTGGCGCTGCTCTCCGAATTGATGTTTCTAAACTGAATAAATATGTATAAATTGCATTAAAATCTTTTCCTTTCTTTCTTGTTTTAGTGGTGTCTGGTCTTGTCTTATTTATTAACCAAGCCAATTAACATTTTTTTCAGAGAGCAGCGCCAAGTATTTTGAATAAAATATTTATTTGTATAAAAATATATCTGCTTAATATTATTTAATACTTTTTTTCTTTGTATAAATAGTCATTGTGATAATTGGCGCAATTTGTGTATATCATTAGTTTTGTAAAGCTATTAATTTACGACAATGTTTTTAAATGGGAGTCTTTTTGATGCGTATTAATTTATGACAATGTTTTTAAATGGGATCTTTTTTGATGGGATTATATACTTGGCGCTCTTTTTTGTACCTTTTTTAAAAAAGGTAATTTTGTGGGGATTTCACACATTTTGTAGTGTTTATTAGTGACTGGATAAATTTTTCACCCCCTCGGGGTTATTTTTTTAATCAACAATATGTTATATTGTCATCCAAACTACGCACACCTGCAAAGCTACAATACAATTGGATTGGTGGAATTGTTTTAAATTTGAGTTTTCAGATATGAAACAAACATACAAGAAGCACACAGAGGATCAAAGCTGAATAAAAGTTTAATTAAAGTTTAATTAATATAATAGTATATCACAATAAATTTTTTTCTCTGACGTAGATCACACTGCACCATCTTGTGCATCGATTATCTGTAAATATATAAAATCCACATTTTAGTTACAACATAACTTAGAACTTATAGAAGAAGGGTGGACTTTTCCTATAGTAAGTGTAGAGACTACATAATGTGTCCGAAGGAGGTGAGAGCGTATGGCAGAAAGTCTGGTTGGAGGAAATTTAAATGCGAATGGTAATTTATTGAAAATGAACAAAGAAATCCAATATTTTTAACGCACAATTTATTGGTGTTGGAATAAAATTAATGTACTATCTTTATTGGTGAATTGGAATATTGTTAATGGGAAACTAATAAAATTAATGAATAGCGAGGGAACTACTGTGGATTTTAATAAAGTATTAGGAATATCTTTCACAAAAGATTGAAAAGTATCAAGGGTGATGTGTGTTCAGCGTACTTTCTTCAATAAAGTGACTTGATCTATGTTGTAAGTAGTATGCTATAATTTTTTTAATTCTCAATGCTAAGCTAATTTGACAAATTTTGTCGATTTACCTTATTTAACAAATTTTCAGAAACTTGTGCGAAACAAGATGTTCCTCTGTGTATCTATAACCTTCTCCGGACAACCTCCAAACCTGTGCATCACCTTGATTTCTATCCAAGCCTGTGCGCCCCCTTCATTTCTATCCAAACCCACGTGTCTCCTTCATTCCTATAAGCTTTACATAAAAACTCTAATGTAAAAATAGTTTGCTGGTATAAAAACAATATATTATTTTGTAGAAACTTGTGCGAAAGAAGATGCTTCACTGTAGAACCTTCTCCGGACACCTTCCAAGTCTGTGTGTTCCCTTCGTTTCAATAAGTTCTACATAAATAATCTATTAAAAAATTTTGGTAACTTACCTTGTTAATTGAGACAATAATTCAGTGTCCTATATGTTGTAAAACCTCGTGATATTTCAAACATTTTGACAGGCCTTCTCATTTAACACTCGCAGGTTATAATTGTTTTGACACTACCTCGACAGATCTATTCTCTGTCTGCTAGCTGTCACATGATAATAGTTTGTTACGCGATTGGCCGAAACCCGCATCCAATGAACGACGTGCCTCAGGGACATTTCCTCACCCTTTCATACTCCCCTCTGGCCTAGAAGTGTAGGACGACGACGATGACGGGGACGATGCTGAATTTTAATAACATAAAATTCAGCAAATTGCAACTTTACATCGAAATATCTCAGCTCATAAAGCCCGTAGGAACAAAACGAAGACACTTTTCTTATGTAAATCAAACCCAAGCTGTCCATTAAGACCATTCAAAACTTAATCGGATCAGCCGTTATTGAGATTCGGAAATCTCAGGGTTCTTGATAGCGAGTCGTGGCGTAATAGATACACTCCGTGTTCGCGCTGCGCATATATATATATATATATTATATACTTGGCGCGAGACACTACCGTGTCTCTTGACCTTCTCCACTAAAATAATATTGTTTTATTTCTTTGCCACTACCATCCTTTACCATTTCAACTCCTCAGGTGGTTTCTACTGCATCGAGAAGATTCTTTGATTCACATGTAGTTATTTATTACACGCACCCTGGATTCCCGAAAATATCGACGAGCCGGCCGGTGCACCGACTGCTTTCGCAGGGGCCCAGGTCGTTGAGCCAGCGAAAAAGAAAACAGACCGAGAATGTCCGGTTTTAATGGACTCGCGTTATCGGTCCGCTGGCCACCCTCGCTCAGTACCCGCGTATCTCGATCTATGACGACCATCGTCGCTCACAGGGCACAGCCACGTCTTCAGAGGCTCGATGCCTCGGGAGCCACGATAAGCTTTGCCCCGCAGCCTTTGGGAATCGTGCAGACTCCTTTCAGAGGGATCGGAAATATTGGTGGTAGACCTGGAGTGAAATACTCGATACAATATTCTAAAATTCGTAAAGCTAGACTCGGTCTTTTGCACAGAGAGTCAATTAGCCCTATCGAAGCGAATTGAAGAAATTAATAATACTAATTAATTGTCGCTGCGCTTCGGGAGTCAAGGTGCCCTGGCACTCCTCAAAGAAGAGGCTTTGCAAAAAGAAAAGAAATCTAGATTTATTCTTCGAATTAACTTTTATAATCACCTAAAGAATTTTACTGAATTCCCATTAAAAATATGTTTACCCCTTCAACTCTGCTCCCCCCAAGATTAAATCCTGCGTGCGCCACTGAATACTATTAAACAAGTTGAAAGTCGAAGCAAGCTGCTCTCCAGTCAGTTTTCAACGTGGACTGAAAATTCTGATCCCTGGAGGCCCTTTTTGGCTTGGCAGGTGCCCGCGCGTGTCCCGGGGAGACGAACTAGCCAGAGTAACGTCGCGGAAGGAGGTTAGAGCGGCGCTGTTGGTGGACATTATACTTAAGACAGAGCGGAGCCCTCGCGATGCCGATGAACCGGTCTAGCGGGGAGTTTTTGCGGAAGCTGGCAGGTTCAGGGCTGCTGGCCGGCGATCCTTGCAGCCAGGATCCGCGCGAATCTCCCCGATCCTCTGGAAACTTTTCTCCCCGTTGATAGCGAGTTTAAGTTAAACTCGACGGGGGATTCTTTGTCTCGCGCGAAACGAGGAAAGTTAAGCCTGCCTGAGCGTTTCTCCTCGATACAAGTTCCCCGACGTTTCCTCCTCGCGCTATACGTCGCGCGTAATCCTAGCAAGGCGGGCCCGGCAATGCCATCGCGCTCCGTGTGATGCTGGATGATATTCACGCCGCGACGCGAGCTTCTCGCGAAGACGCGCGCTCCCGTATTCGGGTGCAAACAGCGAGGCGCTGCGGGGTGGGTACCTGTTGTTTTGGAAAGGACTCGATTTACACCCCGTTACCTTCGAACAGACGCGCCCCCGAGATTCCAGTGGATCGTCCCAGTCGAAGGTGCACGGTAGAGCTGCAACTTGCCCGCGCAACGTTCTCCGAGATGAAGGCAGCTCGCGGTGTCATCGAAGGGAGAAGGATCGAAGAGAGATCCCCGTCCCGGGCGCTCGTTTATTTCGAGAGGCAGGCTCCCCTCCCCAGCCTTCTCGTCGATTTACGGCGTACTTCCGATTCTCGAAAGCTTTTCCTCCGGCAAGTCCAGCTCGAACTTGCCCGAGCGATCCGAATACAATGGCACGCCGTTCACAATGCTCCCTCGTTTCCACTCGGCCGGGCCTCGAAGCGCTCAACATCCCTTGTAGCGAACTTACCGGGGATAAAGACGGATCGTTTGACTGGCGCGAGGAGTGCGGGGGAGGGGATGAGGAGCAGATAGAGAGTGGAAGAAGAAAGCGGTCCAATCGAGAATTTGTAATGCGTCTCGCGTTTTCCAGCCGCGCTCCCTCTTTCTTCGCCGACGTTCCACTCTTACGGCCCTTAGATCACGAATCGACGGCGGGCTCCTCTTGATATTTGCGAACCCCGCGTTGCGAGCTCTCCTCGTGTAAATAAATCATTGCGCCGTCGATTTCTCGACGCTCCTTTCCAGGGGGAACTGAGGGTCTCCACTCGTCCTCCCATTTTCTCGGCCGAGGGAAGCGCTCCTTCGTTTCAAAGACCGTCCGGACATCTTTCCACTCGAAGGAAAGCTCGTGAGGAGAGGCGAGAGCCGCGAGAGGAAACCTGCGGGACTGAGCTGTTCTAGGAAGCGGCTTGGTACGATTAACGAACGACTGGGCGAGATCGCGGAAAGAGATCCCTTCTACTGCGCAACGGTTAATTGCTGGATTACACTCGAGGGTGTAATCGAGCTCTTTATTAATTTAAATTCTCTAGTTTATCTGAAGATGCTGGAAAAATGGAATACCCTTGAGGAGGAAAAGTATCGGTTCTGTGGTTGCCTGTGGCGTGGGATGAAATTTTATAGTCGCTCGCAAGCTTGCTCACGAAGAGTATAAAAGTAACGCAATAATTTTCGCAATTAATTATTCTTCTTACTTATGCGAAGCAGTGGCACACTCAGGGAAGGGGCTTTCTAAAAAGAAAAGAAAACTAGATTCAATTCTATTAATAAATTTTTATGATCACCTAATGAAGTTGAAAGACAAAAATATTTTTGGTGCAAATTCAATAAAATCATCTAATAAATTTTATTGAATTTGCACCAAAAATATTTTTGCCTTTCAACTCTGCTCCCCGTAAAATTAAATCCCGAGTGCGCCACTGACGCGAAGGAACCAGTGAACGAGTTGAAAGTCAGGGAGATGTCGCTGGAAATTGTTTCACTGCACATTGCACGAGCTGTTGACGCTCAAAATTCGTGTAGCTAGACTGAGCATCGTGGTGCTGAAGGGTTGGAGAACGGTTGCCTAAAATCCTAGTGGCCGACCAACCAGCAGCGTCGCAGCTGCCTGTTGCTTCCGCGAGGTGACAAATTTTTCCACGTTCACAGGGGTCCAGCTGACTCGTGACAGGCTTTGCTGCTGACGTTTTCGCGACACCGCGGATTTGTACGTTAAAATGGCGTGCACGTGGAGCGAATGCGTCGCGCGAAACGCAGGTCGGTCCGCGGCGAGGCCTGCGGTGGACGTTGTCTTACTATTCGCGAAAATTTCCACGGGGATATCTGTCGCGTTTCATATTTCACATTTTCTTTGGAGAAATGTATTATCCACGATGGAAGTTAAAAAAAAAAAATAATGATTGCACTGGAAACTTTCGTGAATAGAAGTCAATGCTTAGCGAGGAGCTCCATGAATTTGAACCAGCTCCAGCGACGAGTTGTCGGAAATTTTTCTGCAGTGTTATGGAGCGTTGATTTAACTCTGGCCGTGGGAAATGCGTTAGTAGGGCTTCGAATGAAACCATTAAATTACGTTGATCGGTGATCCTGTTTGTGACGAGCGGCTGATCGCCCCGCAAATTCGATGATATTGTTTAACGCGCGTAATACGCTCGGCTTATTTGCGCTCCGCCCCTCCACCTGCGCAAACACACCGGTCAAAGCGAGCGTATCGGCAATTTGCGATATTTATCGTGGTCGTATTATGTTCCATCGTTGGCGATTTTACTCGCAGCTGATTGTCAATGGAACTCAACTGAAATGTTTAAATATTCCTGTTTCGCTTTGATCGACCGGCGATGGCCGCCTCGATGGAAGCTTGTTTTCCAGGCCCAGGATAAATTCGAATTGCTCGGTGCTACATTCGCAATTCGATTTGGCTAATTAGAGATTGGAACATGTGCCTCGTGTCCAAGTATTGTTTTAATCGCATTCACGTCACTTGGACGCGTAATTCGCTTAATTGTCAGATAATGGATCATTCGGATAACAGGAGACCACTGATTCTTCTGTCACTTGCTCAAAATCGCTATCTTTCTTTTTTACTGATCGGTTAAAAGGAAACACATGCATCCTATTCGAATAACGAGGGCTCAGCAGCCAGTGGCGCACTGAGGATTTAATCCTAACGGAAGCCGAATTGAACGGATAGAAACATCTCGAAGAAAAATTTATTTAATGCAATTCCATTCAATGCAAATTCAATAAAATTTATCAAGTGACTATAAAAACTAAAATCAAGCTTTCTACTCTTTTTATAAAGTCCCTTCTACTGTATTACAAAATGTGTTCCGCGATGCTCGGCTATTCGTAATGATTATTTCACCGTTATAATTCGAGTTGGCGGGCGATTGCGTAAGACCCGTAACCGGAGAATCTCGCGCTGACGAAGATCGAGAGGTGAGAGTTCTCGATCCAGAAGCGTCGATTCGAGGGGCCTGAGACGATGGGCGTAGGTGTCGGCGACGAGGGGGGAGCGTAACCACCTGTCTATAAAAAGCGTGACCGGATGTCCCGGACGGAATATGCCGTTTCCTGTAGGAGGAGAGGCCGTAGGCCGTAGGTGGGCACCGGTTCGCGTCCGCGAGCTTACACGCGTTGCACGGCCAAGTGCGCTTTGGAAAAACACCAACGAATCGGTGCTGTCTGCCACGCCGCGTCCTGTGCACGGCTCGCTAACAGATTTTCAAGTCTGCGGCGTGGAATCAGCTTTCAAAGCCAGTCGACATCACGACACCACGATTCGACCAGACAGCCTTTGACAGTCGATCCAGTTAAAATCACTTACAATATTACACGGGAGCGTGAAATACATCCTGTTGCACGGCTTCTGGAAGCTTTTGATGGCCATGGAAGAGGCGGTGGAATTGAATAGTCCTTGTTGAAAACACAAAGTGGCGAAATTTGAAATAAAAGGTTTATTCACATTGGAAAAGGTTCTATTTGATTTTCGACACTTAGGGGAGACCGGGGCTAAAAGTTCCGGGGATAAGTTGTTCCGACCGTTCAATCTTCAAAATGGAAAAGAGCGTTGTACTTCAAATTATTTTTTTCCACAGAGTGGCGTGATCAACTTACACGGAAAAAATAATTTAAAGTACAACGCTCTTTTTCATTTTGAAGATAGAACTGTCGGAACAACTTACCCCTCGGAACTTGTGGCCCCGGTCTCCCCTACAGTGTTTTCTACAAGGACTCTTCGATCGATCTAATCGAAAGATTCGAGTTGCCCGAAGGCAGGTCGCACAGGAAATCTCGTGCTCGGAGAAATATCGTTACAAGATCGTCCCGTATCGTGAACTCAGCCGGATTCGATGTCCGTAACGAAGTCTGCGGATAATCGGACAGCCTGGGCCAGGGATCACCTGGCCGGCTGATTTCTGCTCCGCGCGCTGCCCGAACGGTCGAGCTCTGTGTTCCTCGCGGCCAGGGGAAAAAAGGAATGGCAGAACTGCAGGCGGGAAGGTGGAGAGCGAACGGGACGAAAGGAGAGGCAGACACTAGCTCCGGGAGAGTGGATCGGCGAGTTGGAACAAAGGGAACTCATAACCGCTATTCACCGGCTGCTCCTCGGCCCTCTGCGATCTGCCTCGGCTGATTATTCCGCGAACGGAGAACGGCAATTGGTCGGGCCAACCGGGGGAAGAACGATGCTCTCGCTGCTCGAGGGCCATGGGCCTGAGTTTTCGATAATAATTGTTGCATCGGCTTGCCCCGGTGGGCGTGTGCACCGATTACAAGCGCCGGTATATCGATTTCACCCTCTTTCTTCTCTCCCCTTTCGATTGATCCACCGGGGTTGCCTAAGCGTATTATACCCAGACCTCCTTCGCGCGCCGAGCCCTAGCGAGTTTTCCTACTCGTTTGGTAGTCGCGCTACGAACGGTTTCAAGAGCCGCGTCACTTGCCACTCCTCGGCTCAATTACCGTGAAATCCACGTCGCCGGGAGTCGTCGAACGTTCCGCCAGCAATCTGGCCGCTTTGATCCGCCTCTATTTCTCAGCGCGCGCAGACAGGTCTCCCCGAGACGGTAGAATGAAAATTCTGCCCGCGGCCTGGCCCTCCAGCTTTCTTATCCTTATTGCGTTTCCTCGTCGAGGCTCCCCGGAACGTCCCCAGCTCGATATCCGGCCGTTGGCCGCGGCTGAAATGGACCCCGTCGGTCGTTGATTCCCGGCGAGCTTGACGAAGGATCCCTGCAACCTCTGGAGAATCGTGCAGGCGTGAGTCCGCCAGATCCACCTCCCGTCCCTCCTCTCTCTCTCCTCTGGCAGCCACGAGCGGGCCTCCGGAGCTCGCATTAGTCATCGTCAGAGAAAGCGAGCCAGCGACCTGGCAGCGCGGGGGGGCAAAAAGGGGGATAACGGGGCAAGCCTCTTATCGTCATCGACGGAAAACGAACGAACAGGATCCACCGGGTCGATAAATCGTCGGGAATCAAAAGCGACGTCTTCGGAACCTGCTCTCCCATTAAACGAGCCAGAAAACTCGAAAAAACTGTGAAAAACGGCTGGCCGGCGAGACGTGGCCGTGAAAGGAGTCAGCGACGATCGTGTTTCAGAGCTTGGGGGTCTCGTCTGCTCCAGCGATATTAGTTTCAGAGAGGGTAGGCTGGATGCGTTTTTCAAGATCGTTATCCCGATGAGATCACCGCGTTCCCGTCCGCCTTTAAGAGCGAACCCGGCCGTCCACGCTTTTGTTTTCCACCGGGCCGGACGAGTTGCTATTAAAATCAGATGTCTAGAGTTTCGTATCTCTATCTGCGGCTACCACGGACAGGTATAAATCTCCCGGCGACCAGAGATACCACCGTTGCTCTCTCGACCTTCCTCCGTTTCCCATGGAACGGAAAACCTCTCGGCACCCTGTCTTCATTGCGGTCGGCTGTTTAGTGCAAAAGTAAACTGCACTGACTCAGCTTCAAGAGAAATCAATGCAAGCTTGATGGCTGGTGGATTCCTTGGCTGGTTCCACAGTCCTTTTGTTACTCTAGCTCCGTTTTCAGCGAGCCATTGTCTCACTATATTCTCCAGTATGTGCTTCGGTAGCTTTTGGCTGTTTTGAGGTGGCTCGAAACAATTGGTACCACCACATTCGAGGTTGAAAATACGAAACACATCGTTTCGCGAGGGGTGGAGCACAATTGGCTGGCTGTTTCGAGGGGGTCGACTCTCCGCAGCGGGATTTTCCTTGCGCCGTCGAGTGGTTCCAGCTCAGGCTTTGTCTCCGCACCGAGGAGCGCTCTCCCGCTTATTTTCCCTGGCTCCCGCCTTTCCTTCTCCCCCTTTCTCGCGAACGATTTCGCGCCAAGCCGACAATGCACCTCGAAGCAACAAGTACTCGAACCGCTTTAACGAAACGGCCGGAGAACGCTTCGAGGCGAGAGGCTTGAGCTGGGTGTTTGCTGTTCCCTGCTGGCCCTTTGGTCGCGGCCGGTTCTCGTGGATTCAAATAACGCCCAAGAACACCGGACGAGGCGGATGGAAGATCGAAAGGGTCAATCCCATTTCGACGGGGAAGCGGGATAGATGGGACGCCCGAGCGTGTAGAACAGGGCAGCTTAGACGGGAACTGACGTAACTCGCGTTCGATCCGGAGTTCCCGTTAAATTACACCTCCTCCCGGTCGAGTACACGGGTAGCTACATACGCGGCGGACTCGTCGACACGAGAGGTACGAGTACCGATAGTCTGGGCCCCGGGAATCGCCCTATAAGTAATCCTGCCCGAGAGTAACAGTCCGTTCCGCGGACACGCGCGCCTTTAACAGCGCCTGTCCTGATGGATTATTCAAGAAGAATGCGCGACTAGTGGCGTATCACTGGGACGGAAATAGAGCAAGATGATTGCGCGATATTTCCAGGGGGGAGACTGAATCCTCTGTAAGCTCCGAAGAGCCAAAGTAGGGCAGAGCGAATCCTCGCGAAGGGAATCGAAGGTGGCCCAAGGTGTTCGGCGAACGGAAGGCGACCTTAACCCCTGACTAGGCGGGGAAGCGCCAAATCGAACTTGGAAATGGAAAGTGAAGTCTTTCTTTACTCTCTTTATTTACGAAGGGTTAACCAGAAGACTGTTCGAATTGCGAGGACGCGATCGACCTGCAGTGGACGTGCCGTAAATCCAATTTCCCCGATAGTATCGAGGCTGACCTCGAGGAGACGGTCTCTCGAATCGCGTTAACCCTGACGGCGCGAACGAACCGGCCTTTGCCTTCGTCGGGTTTCTTTCGAGCGGCTCGTCGAAGATTGATCGCCGTCCTCCGCGTACGCGGACGGTTCTTGCGACCTCGCCACGTCCGTTCGGGACATTTATTGGCCGTTCTTGCGCCGCTCCAGCCCTGGGCGTAGGTGTTGCTGGACACGCGGCAATACCGCGATAAATTTCGCATTTTTACCACGTCGATTCTCTTCCGCGCGTCCTTCGCCCTGTACCTAAGTAGCTCGCGAAGCTCTACTTTGGACACCTATCACACCACTGAGTAGAGCAGATTAAAATACAAATAATTGGAGATTGAATTTCGAGGTAAAGTTGAATTCTGAGGCACCTCTTTTTCATCCGTGTGAATCATCTGTATATATAAAAGAAGAAGTCCTGATTGACTCATCAACGCCCAGCTCAAACCGTCTAACCTAGGGACGTAAAATTTGAAAGGTACATTGTTTTCATGACGTAGGCACCCACTAAGGAAGGATTTTTGGAAATTCCATCCCCGAGGGGATGAAAGTGTGTGAAATGTATTTTCTCGGACTTCCTAATATCTCTTAGGCCCGGTTAGATATCACCTTGGTTCTTTCTCACAAAGATTATCCACACAAATGCCTGAAAACCAATTTCAGGATTTTCTCCTAATCAACTCCTAAAATGGTGAAGCGAGGTGAAATGTTTTTTCTCGGAGTCCTTAATATCTCTTAGCCTCGTAGCGAAGCGCGAGGGTATTTCGCTAGCGGTGTATAATTTTTTTGCACTCCGCACATCGAGAGGCGTCGAAGATTCGACGGTTGAATTTATGTCGCGAGCTCCGCACCGTTGCTGAACATTTTCCTCGAGTCCAGCCGACTCGAGGAGCCTCCGCTGTATGGAATCGCGATTCGTCTTCCCCCTATCTCGGCCGTGATCTATTCAACTTACACACCGCGAGGAAGGAGCGCGCGTTAGTCATCGCACGGTCGCGAGAGGTCGAGCGAGAGGACACGGAATTGAATGTTCGCAGCACGTGTGGACGTGGAAGTTTCCGTCGAAGGATAACGCTAGCCTCGCAGCTCGAGACCCCCCCTGACCCGCACCGCGCGAATAACTCGATCGAGAATTCCGGCGCAACTTTCTTCGAGAGCCTCGCCCGCAGTCGCAGCGAATTCTGTCGGGAACGGCTGTCGAGGACTGTTAGCAGCGGCTCGATTAGTTAACGGGCTCCGTAACGGATTAGCAAGTTCGCGGGACTATTAAGGATCAACGAGTTTTCCGGCCGGATTCCAGTACCGGGCGGGAAAATCTGCTAATGTCGCGGCCACGAGGGCGGCGGCAGCCAGCTTGCAGAGCTTTCGTTTCAGAATTCTTGGAGTTCGCCGCGTAACGTCTCTCCGGGATATTCGAGGAATCTCTAGCCCCCTCGTCGCACCTCCTCGCCTCCCTGCTTTGCGTAATTGCGTGCTTTGCGAATTGGATCGATATTTCTGTAATTACACGGCGGTTGGAGGCGCCAGGCGACTTTCCCACCGTGCACGGGCAAGTTGGAAGAAACAGTGGATCTGGAATTGAAGTGGGAATTGCGTGCCCGTTGGATAGACAGTCGTGCAGGAAGGTGTTTTAGGTGTTTGAGGAGTGTTAGATCTCTCGAATCCGGCGCGCTGTACAAAGAGCATTTCCACTCGCCGCGCAATATCGCGATCTAGGCCGCTCTGGGCCGAAACGATTCATCTCTCGGAGGCAAAAGGGCTCTGCCTATCCCTTCGCCCCTCCCTCGGGTAAACGAGAAAGCGCCGCGAGGAAAATACCATGCAAATCCTGTAGCTATTTTATCAAGCCCGCCCGTATCCAGAGGCAAAGAAGAATGCGGTCTCGCGCTCCTTCTCTTCCCGCCCCGAGTTTCTTTTATTTTTCCCGTGCACGCCACCCCCTCGCGGCTCCTTCTCGCCGCAGCCTGACCCGCAAATGCAAATTTCCCATCGCATTTGTTCGAACTCCAGACCTTTCGCTCTTCCCTCGCGGTTCCTGCTCTTTGTTCCCTATTTGCCCGCGCTCCCCGACCGAAACACCCACGCGACCCCCTTTCCCCTCCATCTGCCTCGCTGCACCCGATCCCAGAAGCCTCCGGTTTCTTTGGTCGAGGGATAAACGATCTCTTTCGGGATTCTGGGTAAATTCTCGATCGTCTGTGCGGTCGCATCGGGGAAACACCGCGAAGAAGCAGTTAACTTTATGAGCAACGGGGCCAGGCTTTTGGTACCTGCCCCGAGTGCCTGCAAGTAATTAATTCTTTAGGGATGCAGTTTTCTGAGTGGGAGGACCTCCTTCTAGGTATCCGAGTGGATGCAAATGTTCCCCAGGGTTACGAGCGCGGTTTACGAGCCTCGTCGAAATGATCGTGACTCTGGAGCCGGATCAACTGGACGAGTAAAAGAGGGGCGGCACTCCTGGCGCCGTTGGAGAGCAATGCAACCTCGCAGATAGATCGCGGGAATACTAGGTGTTGCTTATCGCTACTGATTTATTACCGGTCTTCCTTCCCCGAAGACGGAGCGAAAATCTTATCCGGCCTCTTAACCGCGGCTGGATAAAAATTGCTGGATGATCGATCCAGGCATTCATCCAAAAACCAAGGCACGCGCTCCCAAGGGCTCTGTATCGCGATTTACGGGACACGTTCCCCCGATCCGTAGCTACTCCGACAACGCGTTGCTCCGTAATCCACTTTATCAGCGTTTTCGAGGATCGCGGAGCCGCTTTCCTCGCCACGTACGCGCTGGCACGACAATTAATAGCGATTAGCTCCTGATGAGGATAAGTGGCTGAGCCTTTCGCGCACGTGGAGCAGGAGGATCGATCATGTTTACTCGAAACACGGGGCCCTTTCTAGAAACCCCCGCCGGAATAATTTACCTTCGTCTGGTCCCGTATTCTCTTTGACGCTCCCCTGGAGACGCGATTCGCGCTCGGGCAGTGACGCGCGGTTGGCCCAGCCTCTCTCCAATAAATGTGCAGGTGAATTGTGTAAAGGACCAGCGAAGCATCGCTAGACTATTTAGATGCTGAGTGCTGCCTAATAATAAAAAAGTCCCACCGGTTTAAATTGCGATTCCAGTGGAGCAAACTTATTTTTTCCATTATTTTTTCCTGTATTTTCTCATTTATTATTTTTTATGCTTTTTCTACTTTATTTATTAATATTTTTTGCTCGTTTTAGCGTGTAAGTAAAAATACAGGTGTTCTTAGTGAAAGTTAATGTCTCCAGATTATGGTTATTTCCTTAAAAAAAAAATCAATTTCTCAATAACCTGCAAAAACAAACTTAATAAGCAGTAAGTAGCTTAATAAATTCCAAAAAGATTTATTTCATTGTATGTTGCATTTATTGAGGAAAGATTCTTTAAATATAGCTTCATTTCTCGAGCGATCAAAGTAGAATTACCCCTTAAATTCTATTAATGTATTTATCAAAGTACCAGAGAAACTAAATATTACAGCACATCCCGAAGCTTCACACTAATTTTATTCTACATATATACATTTTTGATTTTTGCTGAAATACTAATCTGTTTATTATCTGTAATCTCGAGGGTTCGAGTCCCATCGCCCGAGGATCCCTTTTCTTCTCCCACACTAATCTAACTGAGATCTCCCCTCCACTTTCTAACGAATCTCGCGTGCGCTCGCCACCGTCGAAGCAGCTCCTAAATTCCAAGGCTCTGCCTTTGCTTCTCGCCTCTCGTTTGCAGGATACCTCACGAAGACTCGCCGTGCAATTCGGCGTTTGGTTTGCAGCAGACGTCTCGCTGCCTCGTTTCCGCGCGATGCTGCTTCGAGGAACCCGGGAGCAACGAAGCGCTGGCAAACAATTCCGCGCTGCAATTACGCCACCGTCACGATCCTCGCGCCGTCTGTCTGGTCCCTCGCGATCCTTGCTCCTCGACCACTTCGTCTCGCGCGTCCCCGACGTCGTCGTCGAGGATCCAATCCCCAGGGTCGGAGGGCGTCGCTGCCTCCGGCATTTCCTGGGGGCTGGCGGGCGCAGGGGGCAAAAAGGGGACGCCAGGAAAGTCGTGGAAAGTCGTTGCAGCCGGGCCTTGATGTCTGCAATCGTTTTCTTATGCGTCGCGACGTGTCGCGGAATTGCCTCGCCCCTCTTCCACCCGCCGTACCCCCCGTTGGGTCGCACGGCATATTTCACGGGCGTAATGAAAATTTGCCCGTATTTTGCGCCGCTGCTGCTTACCCCCGGACTTGGACCGTTGGAATATTCCGGAAGTATGATTCCGAGCTCTGTAAACGCAGTTGGTAGCCTCGAGTACGATGGACGGTGGATTCTGAATTCCAATTACAATGGATAGTATCGAAGATGACTCTTATTTGCATTGATAGGTGGGATCCCCAGGTGTGATCCACTTAGAAGCGATCGAGACAGAGGAATCAGGTAGAGCTGTATCGAGATATCGGAATTGAACTGCATTATCCCGAATTTCCATAAATTATTCCTTAATCTTGGTTGGCCAAATGACCGCTGTCCGTTCTGGGGAATCGTGACGGCGCGTCCCAATGGGATCCGCGTGCGAATAGTCCGTTGGAGCGGACCCACGAGGGAGAAGACGAGAGGGCAGAATTACGGCGAGCCCGAGCACGGGCAATTCCCCGTGTGACGTACAAGGAAAGTCGGTTCAGCGATCGTAACGGGGTGTACAGTCTCCCGCTCACTGTCTCCGAGCAGTCTCTCCTGGCAAACGACTGTTTACGGCTCGGCGAGATCGCGCCGGGCCAGTCATAAAGCGATTTATAGTTGGCTCGCGAGCCGGCCAACTTTCCTCTCGCGCGGACAGCCTCGCGTCGCGACATTGTTTGCAAGTTACGTTCAGCTGGACATCGAATACCGTATTTATTAGAGCGTGCACAGCTTGGGATTAGAGTTTATTAGCTGTAGTCCGGCTGGGATTGAAATTTATCGCGTCGTTAAGACTTTCACCATTGCTGTCCTCGAGGCAGATCGCGCTTATTCGAAACCTCGAGCAGATTTTCCATTGGACCTTTGGATTCAACGCCGCGGCTAATCGTTTCTATTCATCGCTCTCCGAGTCACCGTGTCTCACGGAGAAGCGAGAGGAGCGTCGCGCCCAGTTATCGAATTTCGCGAGCGAGCAAAACCGGCGAAACGCACGAAACCGGGGAACGATGGGATTCTAGGGGCTAGCGCAACGTCCCGTTTTCACCGCTCCGAATAAATTCCCCGACCGCGCCAATGAAATTCCCGCATACGATAAATTCGCCAGCCGCGGTAATTGCGGCTCGGCCGCGTCGCAGAAATTGCGCGGATAATCCTGCTCGTCGGCCGAAAGAACGATCATTGCGCGTTATGAAATTGTCGCTGAACCAACAGCGCTGGGGTGTGTTGGTTTAAACCACCCCCGCGCCTCGACCAAAACAACCCCAGCGCCCGATCGCGATTCTAGACTCACTGAATCGGGACGAGCAAACGTGTATATAGTCGAGTTGGCGCTTTTCCGGCGTCCTGGAGGTGGAATCGACTGGATGGTGTAGACCAGCCACGAAAACTCGAGATTAGAGGAGCACGGGAAACTTTTTCCATTCCCTGGCTCGAATTCGATCTGGCGCTCGCAATATCCGGCCGCAGGCGCGGGGGCGAGGGCGCCTGGGCTTTTGCATAACGAACAGCGACGTCGATGTAACCGCGAGTCCTTGGGCACCGTGCATTCCAATCGGCGTTCGGCATTTGTACAACGCAGAACCAGCATTCCGGAAGCGCCGGGCCAGTCACTGCGACCGCATCCTGCCCCGCTGACCGCGTCTAGTCGACGGGGAAAGCGGTTTTTCGCGATTTATCCGACAACTTTCCGCGTCCTTCAAACGCCACGCGCGGTATTCGCTGGGAGGATCCACCTCGCCGATTCACCGGAGGATATTCCACGGCAAACGGGGAGGCGACGGGACTGTCCCCGGACCAGCCGGACCATCCCGCCGTTTACGACTATCGTCCGATGCAAATGAGTCGATCGACAAATGCCGCGTCTGGTCGGCGCGACAGCAGCTCCGGGGGCTTTAATCCTCGACAGCTGTAGGACAGCTTGTCGAACGCCGCGGTGGCGTATTAGCATCGTGTAATCACGCGCCCCCTTGGATCCGGCCCGGCGGAAAGGCGGCGACAATTTCGTGGCGGGACGCGCGTCGTCGCGACGCTCCTCGGCGGAGCTCGATCTAATTGGATCGATCCACCGCGTGTAAACGGTATCCGATAATTTGACGCCGGTAATCCGTTTACGCCGGGCGCTATCTCGGCGACTGGCGTAACTCGATATAATCAGCCGACGAGGTAATTAACCGGGCGTCGATTAATAGCGACGACGACCGGCGTCGCTGGCTTTTTTTTTCCCCACCCGTGGAAGCTGCGGACCGCGACGCCCGTAAACACACCCTCACGTTTCTGCCAGCCATTTGCATAATTGCGCGCGCGCTCCTTGCCCATAACCAGCGCCCACGCTCGCGATAACTGTATCTCCCGGCAAACTGCCACGGTTCGTTGTAGTTGGCAGGCCGCGGCTGGGCCCTCCACCCTTCCAACGATTTCGGTATTTCACTTGGAAATTGGGCTGTCCTCGGTTTCCACCTCGATTCGATCCCTTCGTCGATTTTACTGCAAAGCGGGGATTTCTGAATCCGATTTGCGCAAGTGTGATCGGTTGCGATTTTTTTTTTATATATAGAAATTTGCAGGCGATTCTATAAAACGAATGGAGGAAGTCTTCTATTATTTTTATTTTTAGTAATTCAGCTCGGTATTTTACAGATGTACAGATGATGATTTTTGATTATTATCCTTATTATTATTATCGACGGGAAAGTACAGAGAATACAGAGAAATGTAAAAAATAACAAAGGTAGAATAATTCGGTCTGAGGAACTTATGCTCTAAACGCACCTACGTAGGTGACAATCGTACGGCAAATCGACGGTGCGATAAATTTCAGAAGGTATTTAGAACGATAGACAACCCGTCAATGTCAACCCAGGGAGTATTTTTCAGTGGAGTAGTCGAAGAGGCCAACCAGCCAGCATTGATTATTTGCAGGGAGCGATGACGCGCCATCAAATGTCTCCCGCTGTATTCCAGGGATTCCGTTTCTCCCCTGTCCATCTAACGCTCGCTATCCCGTTTGTAATCGAGTTTCAATTGAACGGGAATTTAATTTTCCGTCCGGCAACATCGAACGTCCCACGATTAAATAGTTCGGTCTGTTTGCCTCGGAAATCACGGACATTCCCATTTCGATCTCCTCCCATTGCTGGCCACCCATTCCGCGGACCTAGCCAGCCCTGGCACTTGCGACGCAGCGTCCCGATGTGCATCTGTTCGTCCGTGATCGAGCACATCTCATAACGAGGGTGACAAAGGTTGGCCGAGAATCGCAGCGGAGCGAAATTGATCTACAGTGTCGTTCGGGGAATGCTGGAAAGTTTGGGAAAACTCTGGTTCGATGACTAGCCTTCTAAGAAGACCCTCTCCCTCGGCGCGATGTATCGATCCAGTGTAACGACCCCGGGACCCCGCAAACCGCCTCGACGCCGGGTATTAGATATGCAGAAACAGTGCAGCCAGAGCACCCTGCATTACGAGCCGCCGGCTGAATTAATGGATTAATAAATCGCAAGGAACACGGGCGCACGGAAGTATTAACGGTTCGAAGCGACCCCTTGGCGAACGGCAATAAAATCCGTGGCGGTCGCGCGGGGGTGCGAAACATTGTATGCAGTGGTCCCGTAATCCAGGACACATGCGCCCCGTTATTTACGCCTATGTCCCCCGAATTCCCGGAATTCTCGGGATTCCTCAAGCAGCGTTAAATCGCCGGCCCGGCGAATAATAGACAGCTCCGTTCCCCATGCTTGATCGAGAGAGAAAAAAACAAAAAAAACTACTGTTTCCACGGCTGTTGGCGGGCCAGGTTGTATTGTTTCACGGGGAAAAACAGAGCAGGAAGAGCGGCGTCCCGCCTCGCGAAACTTTCTCTCGGCAGGAAAGCGTGGAAAGTCGAGGAACTCGACGGGCGAAGCTCGGCTCCGGATGATTTCGGTTTCGCGAGATTGCCGGACGTCGAGGCTGTCCCCGAGGGAGCCGGACGCGCCTCCAAACAACTCTGACAGATCGTTGAATCGTTGCTCGGCCGCGGCTCGCAATGCTCGACCACTGTCGATCCCCTGCTGTTCGTTTGCAAGAAAAGGGGCCGGAATAACCGGTTGCCTGGCGTTCTGCTCCAACCTGGAGATTGACGGAAACGGGTCTCTCGATTCGAGAACAACGAAACACGGTGAATGAAGGAGCGAAAACGCTCGAGGGGAACGTGACGCGCGGCGGGGCCCGGCGACGCGGGTGTGTGTGTGTGTTTTGTGTGGAGGAAGCGTTTCCGCGAAGAGTATTAACAAACGAATCGTTTCCATTCGCGGCACTCCGGGCAGCTTTGTAATCCGCGGTCGGAAGGCGAACGAGATAATGTCCGGCGCGTCCCTCCAGCTCTGTACGCGCTCCTCTTAATTAATTAAAACCAACGAGTCGCTTTGTTGCCTCTCCGTGGGCCCATTTACTAATCTTAAACGATTATTAAACAGACGGGCAAATAATTACATATTCCTCGCGGCCCGCGCTGTCGAGGAGGTCCAGGTCCCGGCGCTTATAATATCGCTCGCGTGTGTTGCGCGAGGGAATTTGAATTTTAAAAGCACGCGCGGAAGAGGCAAAGAGGGAGATGGCGAGAAGTATGGCGCGAGAGTGAGAAAGTATGATGCTGGACGATTATAGAAAAAGTGTGCGAGGTGAAAAGAGTGTTTCAATGAAATAAGCTAAATTCAAAATTTAAAAGTCCCCGACACGAAAAGAACGGTTTATTAACTGAAGAAGTTGCGAAAATTATAAAAAGTATCAAATAACTTATTTATTTCGTATTTATTTCTCTTTTGTAAGTGGTACCTATAGTCCCAATATATTATATTTAGTATTCTGATTTCATATATTTAGTAATGAAATTTTATGATTGTAACTCAGTTATTTTATAATTTGTATTACAAGTTCTTATAATATTAAGTTGTTCTTAAATTTTCTTTTGTTTGCAATAATATATCAATAGGATTACATTACGTTAATAATAAGAATAAAAAGAAATTTGGAAGGTACATTCCAATCCTTCTTTTTGTGTGCGAGTTTAAAAAATTAACTCTTGAGTCAATTGTGTTTTTGGATTCTTTTTCGAAATCCGAGTTCCTCCGCCTAATTACTCTAGTTTCTCGTTGGCCAGAGGCGACACGGGGAGAATGCCCCAGAGAGAGAGAGAGAGAGAGAGAGAGACGATCGAAGACGCGTGTCGCCTCTGTCCGATAGCATCGAGCAGCGTGTCCTCCGTTCTGTAAAGCAACGAAATTAGCGAGGAAAAGGGGAGCCGGGCCGCCTCGACAACTTCATCGGACACAGAAACAACTTGTAACGTTCCGCGAACGCAGGTAACAGGCCGTAAAAAAAACGGAGAACAGCGGGCAAAAGGAACGGTGGAAGGAACGGGGCCCTCTCCGGGTACAAATCTATGGAATCTGTCGAAAGAGAGCCGCTACCTGAAGAAGTCAGGGCCCGTGGCCACGGCGACCGGACCAAGGGCGAACACGGGGGCCCCACGGGCCCAGAACAAGTGGAATATTCGTGCGGATTTGCTGGTTCGATATTCGAATTGAAAATTCGCCACGTCTCTCGTTTCCATTAACCCGGCGTTCGCAAGGTGAGGTCTCACAATCCCCAAAGGTTTTAAATCGAGTATAACTTCTCAACAACGCGTGGCAGTGAGTCCTTATTTAGTTCGTTCATTATATCAGCTAGAAAGAGTACATTTTCGTTGAAAATCACGGATGTTTAATCAGTTAAGTATTTCTGGGTAATAAAAATTTCATTTCGAGTATCTGCGATATTATTCCGTAAAATTTCACGCCACTTCGCAATCTCCGATTAATTAAACATATGGATTTCTATAATACACTAAATTATTAGCGGGGTCTGTGCGACCCCACCTTATTAATATCTTATGTCGATCAATAACGCAGGCTCTTTAAACAGGGCACGATTATTAAACGATATATAGTACCGGATGTCCATAGGACCGCGAGGAGACTCGGAAGAACCCCATCACGATCCCAGCCAGGCCACGTGAACCTCCGAATAGCTGGCATTGCCGAAACGATTATTCGTTAGCGTCCATTGAAACGAAAAGCCACGAGCCTCGGCTTGCAGGGGACCGACGTGCAGAATCGCGCGTTAAATTGCTCGAAAACTCGCGAGGGGCAGGGAATCGAGTGGGCATCGACTGGACCGAGGGAAAGAAAGGGAAAGAAAGGGTCTCGGGCTGGAGAAGAGGAAAAAGGAAGCAAAAGGAGGGCGTAGGAGAGACGGTAGGCGGATCCTGTCTGGACCTGCTGAAATTCCAGCATGTACCGGGTGCTCGGTAACAGAGGCACCGAGGGCGCGCGAGACGCTATGCAAATTAGAGAGGGCCTACCGTCCGCGTTAATTAATCCCGCGGCCTGCACACGACAACGTCCCCCTCGCGTTTTCTATGCTAAGTGGATCTCGGGGATGACGAATGAAACGGGACTCGGTCGGGCGCCTCAAGTCGCCGGGAGACCAACTTTCCTCCGTCGCGATAAATTCACTTCGCAGCGGGGACTGGCTCGCCGCGCGGAACACCTTTTCCTCGCGCGGCGTGTCGGCGTAATCGCGCCGGCATTACGCGCCGCTGGAGAGCCGTAAAACGGCTGCAGGAAGAGTTGACCACCGTGGGAGTCTGCGGTGGAGGGCTCGGACCTCGTCAGTGACGTTTCAGGCTGGTGAGTCCGACGGTTTTCGAAGAAGGATTTTAGGCGCTGCTCGGTGGACCCGCCAGGTCTTAAGAGACCCTTGCATTGCGGTTAAAATGAAGCTCCCCGATGCTGCAATTTAATCGCTCCTCGTGGGGAAGGGTAACGTTCCTCTCTCCAAGTTGCGCAATCTTCTCCGCTGGATGTTCATTTTTCCACTCGACTCCCCGTTTACCGCCGGTTCGAGGGTTACGGCGAGCGGCCGTCTCGTTGCGCTCGCAAGTCGAAGCCACGACAAAGAGTCCTCCTCCTCGCAGCTGGTACGCCGCGGTCCTCTTTACTTCAGTGGCCCTCGACCGCTCGAATGCGCGTGCAGATGCACGGGGATACGCTCGGAGGCTGGTGGCCCTAGCGATCTTCCCTCCTCGAGATTCATATTCGTGGCAGGCATCTCGATTCCTTTGGATTCCCTCGTTGAAGAGTGGAAGCTCGCGTAAGAACGTGGTGCACGTGCTGGCGGCTGATGGCCGTGGCGTATCGACCCGTCGAGGCTTCGCTCGAAAAACTTGCCTCGTAGCGGCGCGAACGAATGAAACTTCCGTAACGAGCTAATAATTACAATTTAACAGGCCACAGGGCCCCCCTCCTCCTCCTCCTCCCCCTCCCCCCACCGATGGAAGTTTAATAAAGTTCCCGGGGCAGCGGAGTTCTCAGCTACTCATTTACACTTTCTTAGCGTAACCGAGTCTCCTGTAATTCTCCCGTCGCCCCTTCCCTCCCTCCAGATCGATAGATTCTCCGGATCGGGGATTCCGCCTGGTCCCCATTATCGTTCGAGAAGCACGATTTTCGGGACGAGGCCCGGATATGGATCCGGATCGTTGCGAAGGAAAAGCTAGCACGTCTCAGGGTTTCCCCTTGCTGCCACGCGACGCCAGGTAATTTCCGTCCCCGAAATAGCTCGCAGGGCCACGGAGGGAAGCCGGAAGCAGCTGTCCCTGGGAACGAGGGCCGCCTTTCAATTGCCCCGGCCGTCTCGAAAAGTCCGCGGGCAGGGATGCAAATGCAATTAAATTAACTCGTTGCCCGACTTGACCCAATTCCAGCATAGCGACCCTCCCTGTCTTGTTTCTCGTTCTCGTCCACGAAAATCCTACGGTAAATACCTACCAAGCCCTCCGTCTGCGCGGTCGAAAGAATCCCTCTGTGCGAGCCCTAACTTCTTGGGACGCGATTAACTTGCTGGAATAGCGTCTCGAGCGACGAGTTTCGGTTCTGCTTCGCCGGCGGACCGAGGAAACGTATTCAGAGGGGCACTGGAGCCTTTAGACGGGCTCCGTGGATTGTTGCCCCAACTGCGGGGCTTAATCCTTTAACCTAACTGGGCTGGTAGCGTGGGGAAGGGTTGCCTCGAGCACGATGGAACGCGAAAGTGGTGCTTCGAGTTTTCCGCGGGGTTGTGCAGCTTTGTTTTATGAAAATAGTTGGGGGGAGGGGCGGTAGACAAGCTATCGATAATCCGCTGTCTGCCGCGTGGAAATCCTGTTAGATAGTTGGTTAAGGAGGTGGAGCAGCAGGCAGAGAGGATGCGGGTGGATCGTCGTGACGAGGGGCAGCTCGCGTTCCCCACTTTCCTCGCGACGGCTGTCAGAACGACGCCGACGTAGCCGCGTCGATGCTTCCCGTCCCGTGGTCGTTCCGCTGACGTAAAAGGCCGTGGATCCCGACCGCCTTCAGGAAATTTCATCACGTGTGCCGGGTGTCGGAACGACCGGTGTCGTCTGCATACAAACCATCCTCGACGCTCCGTGTCGGCTCGCTCTCTGCCCGTCAGGCCCATTATTACCTGTCCTTTGAAAACAAACTGCTCGACCTCTTTCCCCGCGGTCCTTCGCCCCGCCGAACCCCTTCCCCTGCACCCCGCTTTCTCATTTGCTGATAATAATCCACGCGCGCGACCCCGAGCACACCTTCATCCAACCTTTCCTCCCTCCACCCCCCTCTTTGTCCCATTATATAATTCTTGGCTTACTCTTGGCTTATCTGCCCCGAGCCTCTCCTTTCCCTCGCGGAAACCCTGATGGTCGATACCACCGACCCCTTTCCCGATCTGCGCGTCTAACATTCAATTAGACTCGGAGCAATTCTCTTTCGCCGAGTTGGAAGAGCTACGATCCGTCCCAGTTTCTGGAACCCGCCGCTGTAGCTAAATATTCCATCATCCTCTTACCGCTGACCGAGTTAATAGCTGTTCTTTCGGAACATCGTTTAATCACCCCGTCGCGCACAAGCACTCGCCGGAAAGAGAACGGCGCAATTTTTAATTAAGTCAAAGGACCCCGTCGCGAACGTCGAAAGCCAGTCGGCTGGCGTAGCCGGGGGATGGTGTGCGTTTGAAAGATTGCTTTGACGACGAACGGCTTCGCGAAACGGGCGACGGCCTAATTTCGCGAAGCGCTCGCCGAGACGACGCGAGCGAACGATCGCGTTCGACAAACGGTTCCTTCACTCGCGATAACGTATTCTCGTTTTCTGTTGCAGGTGAGTGATACGCTCTCTTCTAAAGGTACTCGTGCAACGGGCTCGCGTAGGTGAGTCTCTCCGTTTCAACCCCCATTCATGAATCAAAGGATCGCACATTTCATCCGTGCCAACACGGCGGCCCGACAAGGGGATATCCCCCGGTGTACGCGGGAGTGGATGGAAGGGAACCGAACAGCGTAATCTAGCGAAAGAAACGTAAATGTTTGCGCTCCCCATCGAACTCCATCTCCGCAATTCGACGAAGCAACGGGATCTCGTTTACTCCAGCTCGAGATTTTCCTGCGAATGAATTACCATCGCGTTATCAAGAACGTTTGGTCCTCGGGACACGGTGAATTCAGAGGGGAAGCTGGCTTTTTCCAGCGCCGGGAATGACTAGCACCCGGAACTCTGTGAAACGGATGGAAGACGAAGGAAAGACGGATCGCTGTCGTCCGACAGCGCGTCGGTGCGAAGGGGACGGGGTGGTTGAAATGTGTTCCCTGTCCCGAAAGGAACACCATTTGTCCGTCCCGCGGTTAGGAATCGAAGGGACATGAGAAACGACGCAGCCGTCTGGACGAATGGCAGGGACACTTCCTAATTTCGAATTCCCGCCGACCGTGTCCTTCACCCTCCCCTCGTGGCAGGGGTTAGACGCGTCCCGGAGACTCGTTCGGGGGTTGAAGGAGGGTAGATTCGTGGCGGACGTGTTGGGACGCCGCGGATGAACGCGCTGGAATCATTTAGCACGCGATTCTTCGGACCGGTTGTGCGGTCTATCCACGAGGGATGAAAGCTCGACAGGGTGTGTGTATCACGTAGCGAAGACGGCGTAGAGGATTCGGGTGAAGTCTGAGCCTTTGCGAACTAACGCAGCGTCGACTTTTAATACACAACTTTCCCGAGAAATTCCTCTCGAAAGCGAACACCCGTGGAAGATTTGCCGAAAGATGCGGCAGCGCGACGGGATGGAAAGCGTCGGTGGGAAAGCTCGATATTGTCGGAAACTGGTATAAAGGCTGCCATTGTGCGTCGCAGATCGAAAGGAAATAAGTATGGCGACGCGTCCTCGGTGGCTTGAGATCAAAATTGGCTTCGAACTCCCCTCGGACGGCGGACAATCCGCGGGAAGGGGGAACGGGCCGGGGGGGTTGGTGTGGAGTTACGGTAGATTCAGCCGTCTGATTTTTCAGCTCGTCCCGGCTCTCGGAGGAAACGTATCGTTCTGCTTCTCAGCGGAACGGAAATCCTTCTTTCAAGCAACTGCAACGACGGTGAAGAATGGCGCGGAGCTTTCGGGGTTTTACAGCCGCGCGTCCTTCGAGCCCTCCTCGAGGATTTCCCTTCGCCTTCCTCCACGCGGATTTGAAAAACTCGTAGCCTTCGAAATCCCCGCACGCGATCTTTCCACGCAGCAGTGATCTGTTCATCGCACGGCAGCGCAATAACCATGCTTCCGTCGCAGGACCGACCCGTCGTCATTCCAACGATTCAAACGATTTCCCAGCATCCGGCAAAGCCTGGAAGCCCGCTGCTCGCAGAACGAAAGAGAATGGCGCCAACTGGCAGGGGAAATAAATGAGGAGGACGGCTCGTCGAGAATATCCTCGGTTCGTTTGGCGCGAAACGAGGCGAGCTTGGACGCGAAAAGCGCGTGGCGAACGAGGCGCCCCTGTTTCTGTGTCCCGGTTGCGCCAGCCGTTTCCATCGCTCGCTCATAAATTCCCAAGGAGGAACTGCCTTTCCCCAGGCCGCGTTGGCTCTCGTCGCGGTCGGCCCCCTCGGTTTCGAAGCCGCGTAAACGACACCGAGCCACTTGTAAACGATCCTTTAACGAGCGAGTAACCGAGTTTCCTGAATGGCTCGTAAAGCCCGATTCTCTTTTCCCTCCTCCCACTGCTGGATTATTGGGATCCCCGTCGCCTCGTGAATAATAATCGACCGGCTTCCTCGCGATGCGTCTCGACCACCCGAGTCTTCCTTCGGCAGAGTCTCCCGAGCTTCTGACTCTTGCCAACGGGCAGACTCTTGCCTTTCATCTTATTCTGGGATGAAAGTGAAAGCACCTACTGTAAACGATGTCCAGTTGGACGCTCGAAAGGCCTTCCAAGCAATCACTTACTTCCCCACTCGATCACAGCACGACGCTGTTGTGTCTCGGGGTGGAAAGTGTCGACAGCGACGGAGTGCACGGGTATCCTCGAACGACGGCCAGTCGATTAATTCGAGCCCCGGGCGATCTCTCCAGGAGGCGCAGCCGCGGTTAGAACGAAATCAACCGGCCCCCAAGGACTCTTACGTTCCCAGCAGCTTATCATTTCGAGGAACGGAGTATCTGCAAGCTTGCGCCGAGGCAGAGTCAGCCAGTTGAGCGAGTAGAACGACGCCGAGCGTGGCTGGTAGCGGAGAATGGGGGCGTGCGATAGATCGGGCTGGTAGGTGAAAGCGCGCGAAGGCCTAGGCGCGTCTAACATCGATTTCCCATAAGGACTTCCGTGAAATGGCGTGACGGAGCCGCGTTCCTCGGAAACACTCGGCCACGTGGCCTGCCGGGGCAATCGATCGCTTTATCGTCCACTCTGCCGCGAATTTATCGCTCGGCCACCTCGGAAACTCTATAAGCCTGGCTCCCTGGAAGCGATTACGCTGCCGTCGATTAGCGCGACGGTACGAAAAAAAAATTCCCTCCTCCAGTTACGTCGATTCCCTTCTGCGAATGTAAATACGTACGCGAGAGTGTATACCCGGGGGGCGAGAGCACCTCGTCTCCCATTTCTCGTCGAACAGCGGAACGCGTCGCGACGGAATTTCACGCGCTACGATACGTACGTCCCCTTCTGTTCGTCGCACTCTTCTCCCAGCCGATATTCGCCCCGTTGCGCCGAGTTTCCCGTGGAAACGAACACTCCAGCAGTAACGAAAAACGACTTCTTTCCCTCGCCCCGCTCCGCCCGGAACAACGGCGACAGTCGCGCGGCCGTTGAGAACCTGCACGTTTCGATGGAAAAGCGTCCCGGTCCGCGGGGAATATTCGACGGTGTCGAAGTAAAAACGATAGGGAACCCGATTAAATCGCCCCCCCCCCCCGGTCTCCAGCGCAGAACGGAGCCGTTCTGTTTACAGAGAGCTCGCCGCACGACGAAACTCCACCGTCCCCCGATTTCCCGGGCCGGGGCTAATTTGTTCCCGCGAACAAAAGTTGGGGCAAACGGAATAAATTACCGTGCCGGGGCCTCTCCTTCGTCGCTGTTTTCCTTCCGTCGGTACCCTCGGTGAAATTGCTTTTTTGGGGGAGTTACGGGACTCGTCGATCGGCAGGGAGGACGAGATTGCTTCGCCTCTGGCACAACAATTTCCAAAGCAACTGCTCCCGGCGGGGCCAGCGAGCGG
This sequence comes from Andrena bicolor, assembly GCA_960531205.1. NCBI lineage: Eukaryota > Metazoa > Arthropoda > Insecta > Hymenoptera > Andrenidae > Andrena > Andrena bicolor. The sequence goes on along the minus strand of OY482664.1, from coordinate 50,593,559 downwards.
ACGACCCCATTAACGCACGCATCTCCAGCTTTTTCCCCCTCCTGGCTGGAAGACCAGCCGCGATCACCGCGGCTACCTTGCCGACCTGCCAACCCAGTGATCGACGCTGACCTACCTGCCAGGCGTCGCGTGCTCGCGGCCTATAGACTGGAAAGTTCGCCGCGACCCCTATCGCTCGGAGGAATTTATCATACTTTCGACAACTTTCCGGGGGGGCCGTGTCTCAGCTTTCTTATCGAGTTCAGCGACCTGCAGCACTTTGGGGGCTCGCGCGGAACTCCTCGCGAAGCCGAGAGGAAGTATCGATCGAAATAGGGTAGCGGGTACGGTGAAACCGGGGGAAGATAGCGCGGGATGGAAAGGCGGTTCGCGTTATCCAAGCACTTTCCCGCCAATTACACGGCTCATTCGATTAGTATAAGTAAGTTACGCCGCGGATTTCGCGGCAGTAACGGCTGGAAGGATGGGCTCGTGGCCGTAAACGAATTCAGCGGCGAAAGTTGGGAACGCGAGCCGCCGCCGCCGCGTTTGGGACCGTGAGCCCCGACAAAGGGATGTTCGCCTGAAAAATTGCAAAAGGTTGATAAGGCCGAAAAACACCGTGGCCCGCGAAAGTTTTTTCCCCCCTCTGTGCAATTAGAGGATTATTTAGTTGCCACTGCGTGGGTGGCTGACGCGGATTTGCTGGTCCCACGAGGGCGAAAGTTTGCTCGTTAAAAAGGCACACGTCCGTGCTTCTCCGGGGGACATTCTTTCGCGGAGAGAGAGAGGGTCCCGGAGAAATCCATTTACGTCGCGTATTCAGCGAGCTGGAACGATGAAATAAAACCAGGGGGGCCGGTGACGAGTGGCCGAGAGCCGAAAGCGTCCATCGGAGGGTGCATTGTCCTCAGGGAGTGGTGTTTTTTGCCAAAGGACGGGGACGACCCGGTCGGGAGAGTCTTGTGTAGTTTTATTGGGGATGCTGGGCGGCAGCCGTGGACGGGTCCAAATGGAGCAAAACACTGGCAGAAAGTAGTGGGCGCGATGGCGAATTAGCAGCTGGTATCGCGGTGTCGGTTGAACGCGACTCTTTCGTGTGGCCTGGCAAAGAGAGCCGGCCCCCTCTTATCAACGGAACGGAGTTCGTACATCAGGTCTCAGGTCGCGGCTGTTGTCTCTTTCTTGCTGGCCGGGACCGGTCCCGGACGACGCACAGTGGGGCACGTAACATAGGATTTGCGGGAAAAATCTCTTAACTTCGATGTTTCTCAATATTCTTGAGTACATTTTTTTTATATTATTTGTTAATAGCCAACGGTTATACGGACAGGAACATTAATAAAATTAAAGCATCTTTAACAAATGAAATAATAATAAACCTCGCAAACATTTGGTATACAAAAACCATATGTATATGATAATTATGTACTAATAAGTATATAATATTACATAAACAATGAATTAATTAGTTCCGAACATCATAAAACATTCTAGAACATTAGGGATCCTATTCCTGGTTATAAGCCTAAAAATCTTAAAATTTTAAAATGTTAATTTATAATGAAAAAGGAATATTACATAAGTATTAGTAAATAATTATGAAATATGTTTTCTCTGTATCGATTATGGTAACAATACTTTATTTATAATTTTTCCTTATTTAATGTTGTTAATATTACTGGCCACACAAACTAAAACTATCAAAAAGTAATATAAAATAGAAACTATGCAAAAATAGCGAGAAATGCCGATGTGATGAGTTTCTGCGAAATCGCATGCACAACGCACACCTGTGGTTGTGTATCAATAACAGCCAAAGTCGCAAATGAACGCAGCTAATTTTTCGGGGACTGTTAGTAGATGGTATCTGCTTTGAATTATGTAGTAGTATCTAGATTCTAGAGCCCGGAGCAAGGCGGAGCTTTTTTATAAACCTAAAAGAGTTAATCAAGACTTGAAATACTAGGTAGCTTCATTTGAAGTTGCATAGTGGGATTACAGTGAAGAGTTTTCGAAAAGTTCGAAATACATGAGGTACAAAAATAAAAAAATCTAAAGGAGTTCAGAAAAAAATCGACAATCTGGTACGAATATTGACACGTTTCCTGTTAGAATACGAAAGGTCAACTTCAGATCAATTTTTCTTTGCATTTAACATGAATATGACAGATAACGTTGGTCCATTGGCTATCAGAATACAGTGATGAATACACAAAAATACAACTTTCACTTTAAGACTTTTTCCCTCTCCAGCCCCACTGTGCGACGTGTCCTGGCCGTTGTTCCTCGGCCACGCAATTAGCACGGGCCGCGACGATAGCGTCGCGGGGTCCAATGGATGGACGGTCATTAGGACCGATCCCCAGCTCCCCCCTGTTTCGTCTTCTATCCTCGCTCCGACGGCAGTTTCTCCGCGGGGATCCGAAAGAATGCGCGCCACTTAATGGCGAGGGATCAGCTGGCCGCCTCGAGGACCCGATCGTGTGGGAAGACGCTTTTAATACCCGGGACCTGAGTGCTCGATCGAACCGGCGAGGGACGAGCCTGTCTTCGATCATAATGCACGCATAATTGGCCAAGCTAACCGCAGACCCGATCGTCCAGTTAAGAATCCCAGGCCCCGGCTGTCTAATAAAGCAGTGTCTATCGTATCATTACCGCTGCATCGATCCGAGATCGAATAATGGAGCGGTAATGGCCGGTGGAGAGTATTCGTGCCTCGGAGGGGTTGATTTTCGGGGGCGAGGGAGATTAGGCGGACAAGCTAGGCGAGATGGGTATTGATGGTCGAGTCGCGTGTCCCTCGGAAAGTAAAGCGTGTCACGGGCGAGTTTTACGGCGCGGCGGGCAGAGGACGCGGAAATTGCAGCTGGTGCAAAGGTGGCATCGGTATTCGTGGCCGGGTCTCCTTTTCAAGCCCCTGGGATAATTGGATCGGCGCAATCTCGCCGGGCCCCGAGGATGATCCGTTCCTTTTCTCCCGTCGAATTGCTCCGAGACGGGATCAAATTGCTAGCCAGCGCGGGCCGCCTCTAATTGCGTCTAGCTTGTCCACGGGGATATCGGGCTAGACGAACGGCCGGATATCTGCCTGCTCTCTTTTTCTCCCAGGTCTCTGGCGGTGAAATCGAGAGTCCTCGAGTTTCTACCTCGTTAATATTCCCTCTGCTGTTTGTTCGGCGGACCTAGGCGAGAGCCTGGCTCGCCAATGGATAGACGTGGTGCCTGCTCGTTCGGCAGGGACAAGTTGGCGTCGACGTCCCAACAACGAAGCGATAATAAAACGCGGGAGTCATCCAGGCCCGGGGACGTGTCCCTGGCAGTTCCCCCTTTTAATATTCTCCCGCTCTCTCCAGCGGCGAGATGAAGAAAGTTGGAAGCCAGGTCGAAGTTGCCGCTGGCCCGTGACACGTTCCTGTTGCTCCATTCCCGCGGGAGCCTCGTCGACCGAGGCGAGAAATAATAATCCCCGGGGACCGCTCGAAGGAACGGTGAATCGCTAATGCGGTCGGAACTCGCGCGACGAACGACTCCCAGCTGCAGCGGAACGAGCGTGAATTTTAGAATACGTCGCGCCCCGCTGCGTACTCTCGCGATCCAGGGCCACCGACACTTCCGAATTGCTTGATTACTGTTAACGGTATAAACGGGAACTCGGGAGTAACCGTACTCGGGGCTGGTGCTGGGACTGATACCGTATCGATACATATCGATACTGTTTTACAAATTTCGATCTGGTATTGATACATATCAAAGTCAAAGGTATCAAAAGGAATCGATGCTTCTTTGATACTTATATATCAGAATGTATCGATACCTGTTTGATACCTATATACACAAAAATATCGATACCTATAGGTACGAAAATATCGAAACCTGTTTAATACCTACACGAAAATATCGATATCCGTCGATGTACAATTACAGTTAGATAACTGTTTTAAGGAAACTTATTTATCCAGAGAAATAAATCCGCTTATTTATTGGAAGCAAAATGCAAGAAAATATTTAATTCTAGCCGAGTTGGTGAAAAACTATTTTTGTATTATGGCGAGCTCCGTGTCTGCTGAACGCGTTTTTTCAAAGGCTGATGAGTTAGTAAGTGAGAAAAGAAATCGATTAAAGGAGAATAAAGTAAACAAAATATTATTTCTTAATAACATTGTATAAATAAATAATGCGTCAATTTCTACACATTAAGGAATAATGTATATGTACATCATTTATTAATAAAAATTCAATTATATAGTTCACGATATTGATTCCTACTCCTACTTCATTATTATATTATCAAATCATGATTGGTAATAAATAATATTTTCGTCAAGTACTAAATTGCAAATCGCAATCGATATTATCGTACAAGCATGAAGAAGGTATTATACCTATACATATTTTCAAGTAGATATCAGATAGATATCATAACAGATTTTGCCATCTGATCACGGATTATCAAACAAATATCGATACTTTCGTAAAGTATCAAACTGGTTTCGATTCGGTATAGTATAGTATAGATATGGTATCGGTTGAAGAAAACTCGGTATCGATAATTGATACCAAGTACCTGAGTCTTGTCTTTGAACTCCGGAAACAGTTGCTTTCTGGAGCACTCGACGTCATCTGAGATCGTAGAAGATTTTACTGCCACGTTACACGGAAAGATAGGTCCATAGGGCTGATTGTAAAAAGTTGCCGTGGCTCGAGCAACTGGGGACGGCGAAAGAAGCGTTCCTCGGGGACTGGACCGGCGAGCGAGGGGAGCCGCTTTAAATAATAACGAGGTCGAGTTAATTGCACTCGCGAGCGAAAGGCTGGCCCGTCCCTCGGATTGAATTTCCAGGAGCCGATTTCTTTAATCGGCCCCGTTGCCGATTATTCGACGAAATTACGCCCCGCGTCCCTCGGCAATTTCGTCCTCGCTTTACGTACACTCTGCAATTACTCTGGCTCTCCCGTCGAAGCGCAGCGAGTGGACGGAGGAAGACGGAGTAGGAAGAATACAGAGCACGGGGCGTCATTATTTCGATCCTCTCGCTGGATTTGGCCCCGCCATTACGGTCGAGACGCCGGGGACCAGCAGGATTTCCAGATCCACCCCAGGGCGCGCGGCTTATTCCACCGACACGTGACTCGAATTTCCCCCCCTCTGTCCTTCGAATTAATCGGTCCCTCGGTCATTTAGCCGAGCTTTCTCGTCCCCTCTCACGTCACGCGGTCTCGGCGACACTTTTGTGGCCGCACCTCCCGCATTCGCCACCAACAGACCTCCGTCACAAGTCCCCCGTTGCCCACAGCCTCCAGCCATCGATCCTCTCGGAACAGGTCGCCCGCTCCAATATTGTCCCAGCCCAGATTCCCCGCCTGCAGAAACATGAGGTCTCAAGAGCTCCGTCGCGAAACAGATTTTAGTTGCATCGTCCAGCATCGGGGGTTGTAGGAGGCTTGAAGGGTCGTTGACCGAGCGACGAGATTTTCGCGAGAAATTGTATCAGATCCGAAAGGTGCTGATTAAAACGACGGCGTTGGAATAGGAGAGGGTATTGAACCGTGTTAATTTCGGTGCTCGCCTGAATCGACGATGGGTCTCGAGCCACCGTTTATTTGGACGCCCACGGTTTTCCTATCGATTCGACCTTAATTCACGGCCCGTGCGCGGGCGAGGTACTTGGGAGGCCGACGGACGGAGATGGACGATCCACCTGGCCCTTTATCTGCTGCCGAATACCTCGGGGTCTCTCCGTCGCGCGTCCGGCGGCCCCGTCGATCAGCGACTCCGCCGCCGCCGCGTCCTCCCGTTTTCCAAATCCCCGATAATTGACTCGTTCTCGGGCGTCGTTGAAACGCCATCGACGTTTCCTGTCTCGTAAAACACGTTGATAGACGAGTCTCTCGACGCCCATCGATCCTCCCCTCGCCCCGGGAAATAACTCGACAGAACGTTGCTTCTATTTCGCACGCCCCGAGCGCGATCAACTCGACCTACCCTCCCTTAATTATGAATCTAAAGGTTGCATCACCCACTGCGCCGTGCAGCTATTTCAAACTTCAAACTGTGTACGTGTAAAGTTTCCACCGCCGAGAGGGGACTTTGCTCGATTTCGCCCATTAACACCCTCCCGCGAGCAGCGAGGAGAAGAACTTGCCAGAAGGTAATCCGGTGAACTGCGAGAGCCCTCACATGCACGCGACAGAATCCGGCGTTTCGCTCACAGGAGAGGGTTTCGTTGCCTGACGAAAACGAGTCTCTGGTATCGATCGGAGCGCGGGTGCAGGCCGCCCGCGAAACAGGGGCGCCCTTTGAGCACGACGGGGCTTCCGGGCCGGCCTTTGATCACCGCGCGAGGCCGCGGAGATAGTGGATTCACGTGGCCGCGGGAAATCGAGTCGCCCGAAAGATTTCCTTTCTTTACCCGGGGGAGATTCCTCGTGGCGATCGTGGCGTTGGCGCGGCAGGACACCGGTGACCAGAGCCAGCCTAGGAAAAGCGACAGAGACGATCCTGCGCGCGGGGGGTTCGATGGGATCCCTTTGATCCGCGCCGAGGGGGTGGAGGATAACCAGGCCGGCCACCAGAAAGCCTCCCCTTGCAGGAACTCTCTTATCCGCTGTATCACGGATTACTTTATTCCGCCTTGGCGCAGGGAAGCACGGGGAGAGGCGGAGAGGACAGCTTCGCTCCGATGCATGCGACGAGGGGTGTGTCTTGGACTTGGATCGATTGGATCTGATAATCTTGGCGAGGCAGCGGGTTGGAGTGCGGTTATTTGGGGAAGAATCGAGTAGCGGGTCGGAGACACTTGTTCCATTTTTACGCCAAGTGAATTGAATTGTCTGCTCGAGGAGTAGAAGATAAGAGGGACGATTGTCCGCGCCGGTTGATTTTCTTGAGGCTGCCAGAGGTTCGCGTTGAATTCCACGAAGGTGCAGGCGTCGACTTCCGTTCGGCTATCGCCTCGACCACCGGCGCGCGTTCGCCGCAAGAAAGCGATCGTTTGCCTCCTATCAGGAATTCCTTTATTAAAGCCCCGCACGCGGCCACCTTGTTTTACGAGCTTTTGTTACGGCCAGACTTTGAATAAGAATTTTTAATAAAGACGGAACGCCGACTGTTCGGGCGCTTCCCTCCGTGGAACATCATTCAAACGTGGCGCCGAGGAAACGATACCGAGACTGAATTCACCTCTCGAAAAAAAAAAAACGGTTACTCTCCGCGTAAACTCGACAGTCTGAATTTTCCTCGATCATAGAGTCCCGCCGAACTTAGCCCCGGGCGTGTAAGCGAGGCGAGGAAGTTGCAGCAAGGTCGATCTGAATTTCGTACAAAGTTGAAGGGATGGAAATTTGCGAAACAGTTTATGCAAAACGAGGCAGACGAAGCCAGCTGTTCGATTACCGCGTGTCCCTTAATTTCTACACTACCCGGGCATTTTAATTACCGACAGCGGTTTTAATTACCTTGGTCCGCGTTGTTCGAGGCACGCGCAATCTCCATCCGCGATTTTGTGTTTCGCTGGCCGTTATCCGATCAACTTTCGCCGGGCATAATTGCCGGCTTAGCCCCCTCCAATTGCGCGCCCCTCTGGTCCCCTGTCAGACGTCGTTCCAAGCCCCCCTGGATATAATTATAAGCCTGGTGAGTCGTAAATCCTCGACCCAACGACCAGGGAAGAGAAGCGACGACAATAATAGCCCGTCGAGGGTTTTTTTTTTCCCGCGATTCCAGTGAACGCTGCTCGTTTATTCATCGAGTTTCGGTAATTCCCCTCGTCACTTTTGCCCCTCCGCGTAGAAAGGAAGTTATTTCTCCGATTCCCTCGATCGCCCGTAAAGTTTAATCGGGACCCGGGGGTCCCCCGGCTGCACCACTGCTATCGATTCTCGATGCGGCGTGCTCCGGACAGATTAACGAGACGCTTATTTGGCTCGGCATGGTTATGGGAATTGCGAAAGATGAGGCGTAGCTCGAGACTGGAATTAAGTTGGCTGAACCCTATCGCTACGAAGCATCCCGGTGGAATTAGAATCGATCTACAGTCGATGCGTCTTTACACCCTCTGGACTTCGCGCTTGCCGGTGTTTAAATAAAACGATTCGCGATTAGGAGCCTCCTTATCAGGAGTTTTAACTTCGCAATTAATGTAACGCAAGCTGGGCGAAAGCTCATCGTAAATTTTTGCCAGACTCTATGCATAGATATTTATTTTTATAAAATTTAGAAGTACGTAGGGGAGACCGGGGCAAGTTGATACAGACGAATTATCTCGACACTGTATATATGTAGTTCCATGTGTGCGAGATATGTGAAGCTTTTCAATCAATTATTTACTACGATCTAGCGTCCGTCTCTGTACCTTGACTTTAGCAATCCATTTTTAACTGTTTTCGTTTCTATAAAGAAAAAGTTAATAGTTGTGTTCACTTTCCAATCCGTCTTGAGACGGGATAGAGAATTTTATCACTCAAATTAATTGGGCATCACATTGAGTCCTTTGAATGTAAGGAAATTACGTTTTGTTAATTTGTTTATATGCTCTACATTTTTTTACGTTTGTACATAATGACTTCCTGTGGAGTAAGTTGATACGTTTTCTCTGGGGCATGTTCATACTCATGGGGATTGTATCAATTTTTCCTGACGACTTTTAATTGGATTTTTCCTTTTATTTCTAGGAAAATGGTACGAAATTATGTCAGAAAAACGAATCGCGGAAAAATACCACAAAATATTTTTCAAAAAGCGTGTGTTGGTGTAGAAAAGGAGTCGATGTTGTTATGTCAAAGCGCGAGAATATAAGGAATAGGTAAAATAGCTTTATTAATATATTAATAAAAAAGAAGCAAGCACCTCATTTAAAGTGGGATATTCTAGACATCCATCCTTTACTCATTAAACGGATATGTTACAGATGTATCAACATGCCACAGAGCAGTATCAACTTTTCCCGCAGTGGGGTAAGTTGATACATTTTACCTTTGTCCAAATAACATTTTCTCATTCATTTTGTATGTATTTTCTCCACATTTCATTTACAATATATTAAAGAGAAAGGACCAAAGTATATTTTAGCATATTTGTTATTAAGTACTTAATTCAAACAAAAATGGAAAAAATTGAAAAGTGAAAAACGTATCAATTTACATATATGAATAAATGCTAATTTTTTGGCATCGCACAATTTTGGAACCCCGCTCTAAAAGTTCACACCAGTCCAGATCGCAAGTCAGAACCCGGGGAAAAGTATTTTGCTCGGTCAGTACTACCTCATTCACCTTCGGCATGTTTCTAACCTGATTTTACCTAGTGCCACGGACAACGTAGACGTCGAAGCCCGTGTTCGATACCCAGGATCCCGAAGTCCCCGTAAATTCGCGATCCCTCCGTGCGTCTGACAACAGATACAACAAGGGGTGAAGTTACAGGAGACGACGATCGTAGTCCCCGGCGAAGCTGTTGCTTGAAAGGGGTGGCAGCGCGGCTGTTCAGCTCGAGCCGCGTGTTAACCGTGAAATAATGTCGTTCCGCGAACTCCCTCTCCAACATCCACGATTCGGGGAACCGTTTCGAGCCGGTGGAGCGGATCCATCGATCGCACCTGCCTCCCACGCCTTATTATGCTCGCACGAGAACTCCTCCAGGCCTCCAGTCATCCCCTTTCGCCGCCTGCCAGTGGGTGAGTTCGAAATTAATTGGAAATTCGGCGATCGCTCTCGGTGGATCACTCCCCCCCTCGAGGGGATGAACGGCCTTACTTTAATTCCACGACACAGGGCGGATGTGCCAATGGTAGCTCGAAGCATTGCGATTTAAGGGACGAAGGGAGGGTCAAATGTTACCCCTGCAGAAAACCAGCGCCCCCCCGTGGAATTCCTCTTGGAAAGGGTGAAACTGCAGCGGGATTCCACGAACGTAAATATTATTTCGAGGCGAACAGGGGCGGTAACACGGTTATCCGGTTACCCTCGTTCTACCAGAGAAGAGAGCGAATAGTAAAAACAGAAAAGGGGGTGGACGAGGGGTCGATTCGCCAAGAGAATCTCTGGAATTATTGACAAGCCTCTGCCCGTAGCTCGGATCCAGAGCAAATTTACGGCCGGACCGTCGAACGAGCCGTGCAACCCGGAAAGTCCTCTTTATATCCATCGACCCCTCGGTACTCCGGTTTTTCAAGCTGTTTGCAGTTTCGTTACCGCTCCACATCCTTCTGCACCTTCGCGCCTGCAAGCGGACGGTCTGACAAAATTCCAGCGTAGCCGGACCCGAAGATTACTTCCCCCTTCGACGCAATTTATTGTATCCGAGGCGGGAGGAGGGGTGCGATCTCGATCTCGATCGCCGTCGAACAAAAGGAACCGAATCGCAGAGGAATCCTGATTAATATTGGTCTTCCCGGGGCTATAAACTAACGATTCCTTTCGAGACCAGTCAGATCTCTCAATTCCACGCTTCCCAATCCCGAGGTCTCGCTACGTCTCCACGTCCTCGACGGGTCGTTCCAGGGTCTCGGAATAATAGAGCACGATTCCTCCCCGTTCCCCGATCGAGCGGCGAGGAAACGAATCGCGGCGAAGCACCGTCGATCGTAAATTCCAAGTGGAACGAAGCAACTGTTCCAGCCGAAATGGAAGAAACCCGCGACATTCCAGCCATCCAGCTCGTAGGATCCCAGACCCTCTGGAAACGTAACGAGGCAACAGTACCCTCCCGTCGAGTTCCCGCGTCAGAAGGTATGCCTCCCGTTGCGGTAAACAGTCAGATCGCGGATCGAAATTACACGTGCAGGCTCCGGGCGTTCGCCCGCGACCCGCGAGAATCGCGAGACCACTCGCCAACGGACAGATTACGCCGGGGAACACAAGAAACCGCGCGCTAGGAGTAGCGTACACTCGGATCGGGCAGCTCGATGATTTCCATAATCAGGAGATAAATTCTAAGGGTAATGACGGGCCGTTCGAGCCGTCAGAAGTATTTCCACGGGTAGCCACTCTGTCGATCGGCCGTACCGTGTAATTTCCTCTGTCCCGGCTGGAAATCCCGTCCTCGTAATATCGTAGGCACTGGCGCGCTCCAGTGGGATCGAGCAGAGATTTAATATCCCAGCGCGTTCACCTGACAGGCCTCCGACACGCGCTCTTCGCGGCGCTGGTTCACGCGAGGATCGAGCCTGCCTCGCGTTTAAGTAGAGTTTAACTACCTGGCTGCATCACAATTTTCCAACCTGCCGGTGGAACTCGGTCGCCGCCGTTTCCAGGAACGACGCGACGCCGCGGTTGCGTCACGTCGAGGATTGCCGTCATCTGCCGGTCTTTCTGGGAAAATTGCCCCGCCGCCTGTCCAAAAGCGAGCTGATACGCCGCGCCAGGAACAGGCCGATTGCCCGCGGATGTTTGTACTCGACTCGATCCGTCGGGGAACATCTAGCGTGGAATCGGACGCGCGGCTTCCGAGAACGGCGTTCGTTGCGTCATCGGTTATCAAGGAGCTCGCGTTACTCGCGGTAAAACTCTGCCGCGAATTTACGCTTCTGCGGTGCATCTTTGGCTGGCGAGTCTGGTCGCCTTGTTGATTGAAACTAGTTGATCGGTAAACAACGCAGTTTCCTGGTTCGCGCGTGGAACTTCGAGCTCTCCGCTGGAGGTTAAAACGCACCACTAATTCGGGAAAGTTTGAACGTGGCATCGAAAGTTTGGATTAAAAGGTTTCGATTGCTGACGAAATTGTTTGAAAATCCGTGGCGTCTGAATGGTAGGCTCTCGTTACGCCGTGGCTAGTTTTATTCTTCTCGAGAATATTTATTTTAAGGAAGAGAGGCTACGCGTGGCGCGAGTGGATGCAATGACATGAAACGAAACACTTGGGGCCATGTTGTGTAGAAACCTACCAAACCTCAACATAACAAATATTAGCTAAGCACAGTACGAATCCCATAATTTTGTGATCTTGATTTTGCAAAAAGTTACCAACCCATAGAACAACTCTTCCATTACGCAATTATTAAAACTACCAAAACTACAGAAAATTGAAAATAATATTAATCACACTACTTACTATTAAATAACACATTAAAAAGCATTGCAAAACTCTAACAAGAAATCAAATATACCCAATAGAAAAAATAAAGCTACTTTTCTTTAACAATTAAAATCTTCAAACTAAAACTCAATTTCAGATCATTGAGGAGTGGTAGATAGGTTTCCGCGTAACTTGACCCAATTAAGTAATTATCACTCGCGTCTGCGAGCTGAATACTTCAGGCAGAGCAAAACAAAGCATGTGATTAAAAGAAAAGAAATCTCTAAGCGACACCCTACCTCTACGGTGCCCCTGATTTTGAATTTAAATCAAAATCAGGGGAGTCGACCACCAAGAGGGTACAGAGTTCTCCGTGGATCGCGTCGCCGGAAGGATCGGCTTGGAAAAGTGGCGAACGGGGTCACGACAGGGGATCGTGGACGGTCGTTCGTTACAACGAGAAACGAAATCGCGTTGGTCAGCTCTGCCCATCCCCCCGTCGGCCCTGTTCTCCATGGAAACGGTTTTTCCAGATAGTCGGCGAATAATTTCCCGCTCGCTATTGATCTCGCGGGGAATGAAAGTCGCGGAATCGACGGGGGGGAGGGGGAGGGTAATTTCATTCGGTCGGCGTGGAATCGACGTTGAAACGGGGGTTATTAAAATCGCCGGTCGCCGGTGTGTCCGATATCGAGCCACGCCTAACTACGGCGAACGGAGCACATACACCAGCGCAGAGAAAGAAAGCCGCGGAGGGCGAGACCGGGGCGAACTATTCGCATTTGTGGCTGAATTTTCGCGCGACTCGGCGTTGCCTGGATTAATTCCCTCGGCCGGGTCCGGGGTCCAGTTCCAACGCGAGCTCGCGGTCGTTCCCCCGAGGGAAACCTCGAGTTCCGTCAGACGGGAAATTACGCGGCCAGCAGCCGCGAAAATTCGGGGCCCGCAAATTTTCGGCCGCTGTCCCGTGGCCCATAAACCAAGCCACCACTGGCTGTGGACCGTCGATCGCGCAATTTCTGGCCCGCCGTTTGTCCCGGTTGACGCAAACCCGCCCCCAATCTGCCACGGATGGCCATCGCGATAAATACGCAGCCAGCAGCCAGTGCCAGTGGAGGTTCGGCGGATTTATTCACGTTTCGAGCTTGCTCCATAGCTCCAGGACCGGAGAGGTGCGCGTGGCTTGCGCCACGACGATGCTCCTTGCAATTTTCCTCGAGGGGAGACCTCGCTCCGACCGAAAGAAAGTAATTAAAAGCAATGAAAAGTCGGGCTGGATGTTTACAAGCTGCCAGGGGGTCCGAGGCGATCGTCTATTTGCTCGTAGCAGCCGTTCCAGGTGCTCGGCGTTAATTAAACCCGATAAGCAATCAAGGCGCCTAGCCTTCTCGCTTGCTCTCGCGCGCGTAAAATCTCTCGCGCCGCTGGAGCAGCTGGCACGTTACAAAACCGTCGAGAGAGGTCCGTCGTTTTTCTCGTCCTCGGCCCTTGTCAATGAACGCCCCCGCGGCCGCCGCGCCGCTATCTAAATGGTCGTCATTAAGGCTCATTCTCCTCGGCTGCCTCGAGAGCAGCCACGCTTTTCCTGGAATCCCTTCTTTTCCTCGGCAGTTGGCCAGAATTTCGCGGCCGTAACAATAGCGGTAACAATTATTATTATTAGGGATTCAGCGGCGGCCGGGAACGACGCCGCGATAACGCGAGCAACGTGTGGGAGGAAGGAGGGAGCTTTCCCTCGTCTCCCCCCTCCCCCGACCCCAGGCCTGTCCTCGCGGCAGCGTCGGAATCGATGCTCGTTCGAGGGGGGAAAAAGGTTTCTGGGACGACGCCGCGTTTTCCCAGAAGCGACCGCGGCACGAGATGCAGTTGCAACACGCACGGCCGTCCTTCGAATCGCCTCTCTCCTGGAATCGCGTCCATTCGTCGAAATCCAACCAGCGAAAGTGCCCCGGATCGGTGAATTTCCGTTCTCCGTGCCCCAGTTTACCATCCCCCGTGTCCTCTGCCTCGATGACCCGGGCCCGCGATACGCCCAAGTCCCTCGAGACCCGTTCCCAAGGGATCCCCGCCAACAGAAGACCCTGCGATCGCCAGTGACCGGGGAATATCGAGAAACTCGGGGATTTGCCGAAAATCGAAGAACGCTTATGGAAGTGGAAGCCCCGTTTCGACGAAAGAAAATTTTCAAAGGCTTCGATAAACTGGCGCGGGACAGCGAGCTCGGTGAAAGCCCGGCCTGGAAAGTGGAACGCGGCTTGAACGAGGAAAGCCTGCGAAGACGGAAAAAAAGTGGGAGGGTATTATCCTTACTCCCGTCGTTTTAATATCCTCCGGGACGAATAGCTGGGACGGTGGAGGACGAAGGAGAAAGAGGGTGAGAGGGGCGAAAAAGGAAGCACCAGTCAGCGCTGGTCTTCAAGCAGCGAAAGGATTTCGCTCCTCTCTGCCTCTTCTCATCCCTGCTGATCATGTTTTCAGCGAGAAATCGAGTCTACGGACGATCAGCTGATTCTCTTTCCTCCCCGAGTTCTTGAAGCACCTTAGGCTCCTCTTGAAATTCCTCGGCTCCCATTTTCGTTCTTCCACCAGCGGCAATGGAACGAATGGCAGCGCGATGCGCGTCACGTTTGTCGACGACACCGCTGCGAAATCGAATAGTCGTAGTCCATTAATTCCCGGCGATTAATTTTCCCAGGGAACGCGATATCCCGCGCCGACCCGGAGGGCGACGACGCGGGGGGGAGCGGAGCGTAATTAATTCCCAGTCGCAGTCGATTAAGGAAACGCTGGCTGCGAAGGCAGCCCAGCGGCGCCAGTAATCAGCTGGAACAAATGTAAACCATTAAGCACGACACCCTGCCGGCGATGATTTTCGCAAATTGTTTCGCGAGGGCGGCGGGTGCGTTCCATCAGAGACGCGGAATTATCTCTGTGCTCGCCGCGCCTGCTGCCCCGGGTCTATTCGAAGACGAAGCGGATCGGATCTATCGATATATTCCGACTGGCTGGATCCTCCGCGATCCCGATTTACAGTTTACCGATCCTCCGAGGCCGAAGCCGGGCGCATCAATCCGGGCAGGCAGGCGTCTCTATAAAGGAAAATGGAAATCCCCCTCGTACCGGAATTCCCGTTGATTCCAGAAGCATTTTCGTTGAAAAATCAAGGGAGGATTTGCAAAGGGCACTCGAGACGCGGGAGTTTATTTGCTTGATAGGGATGAACGATGCAGGAGAGTGGAATCGAGTAGCGAGCGTAGGATTTGAAAAGAGGAGACAAAGCGCGGAGGGATCGATCGCGGGTGGCGGCGGGCGACGAACGTTCCAAGAAGAGACGCGGCGTACGCGTCGCGGCGCCCCGCGGTGCACGCAGCCGACGTCCGTGGAAATGTCGCGCGTACCGTATTTTCCCCGTGTAATTGGTTCCGCGAACAGGGAAAAGTGGAAGATTGCTCGGCTGGAAATCGATCCGAGTCCCCTGCGTAATCGCCGTATCCTGTCTGCCGTTTCCCACCCCGCAATTTGCCAGGTAAAGCCAGTTCCCGTGGGCTGCGCTGAAAAATAACTCGCGCACCTCGACCGTGACGAACTGTCGCGGAACAGGTGCTCCGTTAGCATCGTTTCGACATCTCCAATGACTGTCATTTCGAATGGAGGAGAGTTGGCCTTTTTGTAGAAGAGAGCGAAGAATCTCCTTCACCTCTGATTCCCTCTGAATCAGAAAGGATGAATGAAGAATGACAGAAGACCTACGGCAACGGGGTTTAATGAAAGCCCTTGTTTCGAATAAAAATATTGCCCCGTCCTCTCTGGGGATGGTTTCTCAGAAAACAGAGTTAAACGATGGAACCACCGTGGGGCAATAGAAATCGATGAAAGCGAGAAACTGCCGGCTCCTCCTCCGGATAAACACTGGCTGGATTTCTTTTCTCCCGAATCTGGTTAACGTTTAATTATTGTAACGAGAAGTAAAGATTGAGCGAAAGATTTTGGAATGAAGATTCCTATGGAGCAGAAATCTATTTTCCTTTGTAAGACACCAGAGAATTGGACGTTTTCTTTCGCCCAAGCTCGGATTGTCTGTTGCGAGCGGGAATCGAGGAAAATGAAGGTAAATGAGAAAACGGTGCGCTTGGAATTGGAAGAACGTACCTAAACCCAGCACGCGCGCTCGGCGATGCTATCACACCTGCCAGCCAAAGAATCAGATCCATTCAATTAACAATCACAGGCGTTAAGAGCCTCGTTCTCGTCGCGAGCGTCGATTAAGGGGGCGCGGAACCTTGGCCGTTTTTCCGTCCAACGAACTCCGCGGGAAACTCGATTAAAGTTGGCTGAAACGTCGGGGCGAGGAAAACGCGGGAGGGTTCGATTATCGGCGCGTTTTTCCTTTTCTCCTGCTCATTGCCAGCCTTTTAAAAACTGGTTGGTTGAAAGGGGCTTCTCGAATGCAATCGTCGTTGCCAGAAATGAGATGCGCCCAGAACGCTCGCCGAGATGATGCCGCGAAATAAGAATGCCCACTGTAATTTGCCACCACGGGCGGGCTTTATTAAATTCTTTTAACGAGTTGACGAGTCCCCGCGTTCTCGAGACTCGTCCACGAGAATCCGTCTCGTGGATCGCGGGGATTCCAATCGGATTTCTTTGAGAGCCGTTCGGTTGAAGTCGAACGTCGTCGAAAACAATTGGACGGTTATGGAGCCCGGTGGAGGTCTCTTCATTTCGAGCTGGGTATCAAGAAAAAGTCGCTCGATTTGAGAAATCTCTGCTTTGACGGCGGGCGAGGGGAAGAGCAATCGAGGCGTGACGGATGCAACGGGCGTATGGCAGATGTCGAAGACGCCGCGGGACGTGACTGGCCGTTGGATGGCGGCGGACAAAAGCGCGGACGGAGACAATGCTGTCGGTTGTAATCTGTTCCGCGTAATATACGTGTACGGACGCGGCGGGTCGCCGTGCTGTTGAACGCAAATAAAGGTTTCTCGGAAGACAGGTGAAGGAGCCGCGAGGCAAACGAACGCCGCGCCGCGCCGCGTCCTCGTGGAACAGGGAGCGGCCCAAGAAAAGGGGGGCCCTTCTGCTGCTGGCAGACGAGAAGAGCAAAACGAAAGCGAAGGAAAGCAACGGAACGCAAAGAGAGAGGAGAGTCGCGTTTGAAAAGTGCTTTTCGATTGCGAGTCGTGAAATACGGACGCCCCTTTGTGCCTCGGACGAGCTGCAAGAAGACATCCATCGAGTGGAAAGAAGCGGACGCGAGCTGCCTGCTACCCTTCTTCTCCCTTCTCCTCTCTGCTGCATGGAAAACTCCCGCGAGTGGCTGTCGACGGGAATAAATCACGAGGACGCCGTGCTCGGCGGGGAGAAGGATCGCGGTAACCGCATCGTTCAGCGCTCTTATTTGTTTGTTTCTTGTTCGACCAGGGATATTAGGTTTTCGGCTGACGGGGACGAACGGGTTCTCCAGATCGAGCGTGAACCTCGGGAAATTAATAGCTGGAAAGCTCTTGCTTCGATATGAAGGAGTTTTAAGCCGATACCTATTATAAATCGTAGAGAAAGGTGCTGAAGAAATGCTGCAAACGAAACTTACCCGCCATTAGTTGATCCTTATCCCGTTTCTGAGCATTTGGCGTTTAACAATGGTGCGATTAGCGCATAGGTGGCGCTACTTAAGTCGAATCTGAAACATAGAGATTATTATTATTATTATTATTATTATTATTACTACTACTACCACTATTACTATTAAACAGATCTCGGGGAGCCGGTTAAGGGGTTAAACCTATTTAGTCAGACGGCCGAAAATAGTCGAATGTTTGTGATTTTTTTTTGAAAAAGCGGAAGCATATATTTTTACAAAACTTTTTGCACTTAAAAGAGCAACATTTAAAGAAAATTTGGTAATTTTTTCGTAGAAAAATATTCACGTTTATAATAAAATTACAGCCGACATCCGAGAATTTTCTTTTTAAAAATTTGATTTTGCGGTGAGTACTGCCATTCGGAACCAGATTATCTAAACTCAAGGAACAAAAAAGATATCCTTAGTATATTAATGTATCCTCTGATTAACGGAAGGAATATCCAAAATATTAATTTAAATCATAATGGCGGCTATTTAAAATGGAAGTTCTGATTTTCTCGTGCAAAACTGACGCGACTGAGACGAAAGAAGTAAAACGGTGTAGCTGACAGTTGGTTTTCCTTTGTGCTGTTGCAGGTACAAGGACAACAGGGCTTATCCTTGGCCAGGTGGCGAGAGCCACTTCATCCTGTACCCGGAGAGCGCGAACCAGACGATCTACGCGCAAAAGGTGAGGGCCTCGGACGCGGGACGGTATTCCTGTCGTGCCCGGAACGACACCACCATCCTCGAAGGGGACATCACACTAGCCGTGCTCGGTGAGTCCAGTTTCTTCATCCCCCATCGAGCGGAAAACCGTTTCCAACGGGATTAGAGAAAGCGCTGTTGCCACGGATCCGAGGGGCGTCGAATATTCCGATCCAGGAGGCAATTACCAGGATACGCAAACAGATCTGCCGGCAGTGTTTGCGCGAATTCGGTCATCGGGCACATTTAATGGCGCGAGTCGTTCTCACCCCGCGTCGGTGCACTAGTGGCTACTAACTCGTTCGAATAGCAAGCAAATAAATACGGAGTAGAATATCACGGTGTGTGTGTGTGTGTGACGTTTACAGCGAATAGAGGAGTTCATCCAAGCCGTAAGATACCCGTCCACTGATCCACGTGACGCGACAGGCGAGTTGGAAGCAAGCGATTGTCATTTCCAACTGACAATACCGTGCCGATACGGTTTCTTGCACCGCGCTGCGGAGATGGCTCGATTTATTCCAGCTTTCGCAATCTCTTATTGTTTGCTTCGCTCGGGGCCTGGATTGGATCTTCTCGTAGACGAGTCTCGGCGATCGATCGGAAGGCAGAAAAGAGGAGAGATAAAGACGGCTCTCTTATACCTCCGGGGGAACGAGTTTGAACTTCTCGATACGAGGTGAAGAAGGAGCGCCATTTTAATACCACCGCGACTGGAGATCTGCCTCTGCGATCCGCGAAACCTAACGTCTCGTTAACGATACACCCCGCGTTCGTCGACCCGTCGGGCATTTGCACGAGCAGCGAGCTCGCTCGCTGGATGTTGGGCAACAAGGTTCGTTCCGGTCGAGTATTTTCGCGTGCCGAAGCGTGCCCGCGGATCGATAGGCAGGGCGAAAATTGGCTTCGTCCTCGGTTATTTACGCTCGTCTTTCCGTTCACGGGCCGCCACGGTTCCAGGGATGATTTACGTTCAGCCAGCGGAGAGGAGGCGATCGGTTCGAGGGAACGAGCGCCGAGTCGATCGATGCGTCACGGCTCGCGTAGGTGGTGCCTTCCAGGAGGCGCGAATCGATTCTTTTTCCTGGAAATTAGAGCCGTCGCGACTACGGGGGCGGCGAAGAAAGACAGCCGGGGTATGGGACCGGCGGGCGGGAGAGAGAGGACAGTTTGCGGAGGCGCCATATAACAGTTATCGGTCGGATGCGCGCAGCTCGGGGGGAGACGACAAGTCGACGCAGGGGTACGCGGCGCGGCCTATCTCGACGCCCTTAGTTTCGAGGAATCTCGATTAGACGTCTTCCTCGAACGAGTTCCCGTCGACGGAGCTGCAACGGTATCTCGCGTGTTCTTCCGTGCAACGACTAATTGCCGTCTCACGCTCGTCCCACTTTCCACCGACCACTCCCCTCGCGGAGCAACTTTTCCACGATCGCGCCTCGGCTTTGTAATCTCCGACGATTCTCAGCTGCCGCTGCATATGTACGTGTGTACCTATCTCGAATCGCGTTCGAAACTTTCTCCGCCTCCCACGGACGGATTCCTCCCCCATCATCGGCCTAGTCTTTCCGTCACCTCCGCTCCAATTACAGAAATAGCTCAGCTTCAAATCGATTACTACAGGTCAGTAGCGAGTCAGTTCTAAATCTCTCCTGCCTATAGTTGCGAGCGCAAAGTTTACTTTCACGAGACGCTCGTCCGTCGCGGATGTTCTCTCCTTCCCTTCCTCACATCGTCCCATTCCGCGCAATAACCAGGATGAAAAGCTATGAGCGTTTAGCCGCGAAGCCGTAGTTTCCACCGACAACATCGCCCGGAGGGTTCCGCGTGATCAGCTTAGTCCGCTTAATGTCAGCCACGGTCCGCCCAGGCTCGTTCTATTCCCTACATTTTTCATCCGTCCCGATTTCTACCCTCGTTCCCTGGCTCTCCTCGTCTTCTCGCCTCTCGTTACGGGCATCTGTCTCTGTCGCCCGGCGACAGCCTCGTTTCCCCGCAATTTCCATCGGCTTCCCGGACAGACTTCATCCGCGGGACGAGCATTATTCTTGCCGGCGTTACCAGCGGGATGGCTTTTTTCGGTTTAACGAAAACAGCCCCATGCGTTGCTAGACGCGGGGAAACGTATCTCGCGCTGCTCGCGCGGTTACCAAGGACCTCTCAAATGCGTAACGAGGCAAGTTTGCTAATTGACAGCGACTCCACGTTGAATGGACCAAACAAGACGTCCAGCGTGCCTCCATTACCGTCCGCGTCGCGTTCAGATATTCCAGGCACATCGAATCAAAGGAGACGATGTTATCGGTCGTCGCATTCGCAGCCCCGGGAATAATTCCGCCGTAATTTCCCCTCGAAATCGCCGAAAGGCCAAGGCTTGCTCGACCAGCGACTGGCACTCACCGCTTTAAACCGTTTACATCGAAGGGGTTGAGGCCACGCCGCTGTAAGCCGGGCGCTTTACCCCGAGCCCATATTACGTCGTAAAAAAAAAGGGAGCGTAGCTGTGGGGTAAATGGATAAATAAATCGCATGAGGTGCATACGTGGCCCTCCCTTGGACTTGCCAGTGGAACCGATTTCGGAGTTTACGAGGGGCCGCGAAGGGGTTTCGCGGGTGTAAAGCTTAGAAGGGAACAGGGAGGACCCTCTAGAGCACGAGCGGCTCGTAAATCGAGCGACAAAGGGGGGCTCGGTGGCATAGATCGAGCGTGAAATCGTCGCGTCGGCAACTGTGCGGGCCTAGGGGGAGGCCTCAGCTTCCTAGCCCCCTTCGTCGTCCACGTGAACAGGTGAACCGCAGGTTTTCGGCCGTAAATCCTACGCGATTCGACTCGTCGAGGGACGAAGTAGACTTATCCCGGCACGGAAGCGTAATAACGATTCCATTAGCAGGGAAGAGGGTACAGAACCACCGATCGCGTTCAACAGTCCCGCGACGCGTTTCTTCCTCGTCGGTCGACAATCAACGGGCAAAGTGAAACACGGAAGGAAAAACAGAGGAGGCAGGGGAAAGGGGGTCGGCCCTGGCGGAACGAAATTAATTTCCGAGCGAGTAACCCCTTGAAACTCGGCCCGTATAAATATGCATACACATTTAGCGGGAACGGGGCGGCGGCGCAGGAGGAGAGAGAATTATGAGCCAATACCTCAGGGCTAAGTGCACCGAGTGGTTGTGTGCCACGTACATTAAGTAAATGCGTATGATCTCGCAACGCGAGAGCGGCGGAGACCGAGAGAGAGAAGAGGAGAGAGGGCCTCGCCGATGATGCTGCTGCTGCCGGTAATGCAATTAGCTGCTGCACCGTGCGCTATCTCTCCCGGCTATTTCTGCTCGTCGAACCAGCCTCTCTGGCCCACTCTCTCTCTCTCTCTCTCTCCCAGCTTCTCCCCCTTTCTCCCGCCACCTCGTCACGCGTTTTACGCGAAGTCGAAACGGTGAAAAAACGAGTCGTCCTCCAATAACGCGCACCGCTGGCAGAGCCAATGGATCCCGAGCCTCGGAGCTGCACTCTGCCTCCGAGATCCCCGTCGTGGGAGCGGAATTTACGCGTGCTGTCAGCTCCCTTCCGCTCGATCGAGCACGGGGTTGCGAGCCGCTGAAAACTGGAGACGAACGACGCGACGTCGCCCTTCCTTCTCCACCACCCACGATCTTCGGGCTGGCGACGCTTATCTGTATTTACAGCGACGTAGCTCACAGGGGAGGCGCATAACGCCTTATCGGGCGGCCCCGCGCATCCTGGAATGCATATGCATGCTCATGAACCCCGAGGATTATCCGCGCAGCTGCGCTGCCTCCGAGCACGCCGGGGAACACGGGGGAAGCCTCGACGATTTCGGCACTTCCTTCGACGCCCATGATAAGGGGCCTGCGTGTTCTCCTCCGCCGTATACATACACGTACCGGAAGGTAGATGCACGCCCGTTGGAACGTAATTTTTCAACCACCGGGGGATTTTATTTCCCATTTGGAAATGCAGGAGCCACGGGGCTGGAATGCCTAGCGGAGAATTGTGAAATCGAAGGCGAGGGACGAACTTTCGTCGACATCCGTAATACCGAGGCGGGGACGGCCATTAGCGAGCCGATGGGGTCGCTCGGAAGCAGAAGAAATGATTTCCCCTCCCCCCGGGATTAATGGAAATCTTGAAACGCCGGAGCGGCTGGAGCGCGTTCCTTTTCATTGGAGATGGAGAAAATGAGCGTGGTACCCGAAGTTATTACATCCCGAAGGCCGCTGTCCCCGCCCCGGCTCCTCGAGGATGCTGCCTCGAGATATCGAGCCCCGTATCCATCGATTCCTCTCGTACCGCCACGGTAAACAGAGGGAGAAGCAGCGAGTATTTGAATAAAGCTGCCCACGCTCGCTTCCGAGAAGCCCTCTTAAAACCGCGAGTGGAATCGTGCGCGCCCTTTCTTCGCCGCGGTAACCGGGATTCTTGGAAGTGTTTCTCGAACCTCTTCGCGCGCCGGTATCTCGTGGTTGGCTAAGCTCTGGCTCGTAGCCTCGCAAACGGTACAGTAAGCTTCGCCTTCGAACGCTGCCTTCGAGAGTGTACCCATAAATGGCTTAACTTATCAGTCGACTCGAATACCGAACACTTCGGCCGTTCGAATTCAGCTTGCCGAGGTGTGGAAGTTCCGATTGGATGTCTCCAGATTCGAATCTCGACACAGATTCCGCGGAAAATAAGCGCCGAGACAGCCGGCTGGGTGCACGCTCTCGTAGGATTCCACGTTCCTCTCGCTTGTTCCGCCAGTTTCCTGCGGGGGAAATCCTCCGCGGGGTCGACGGCAGCAGTTCCGTCGCGAAAAGAAAAGATCCTGGGAGACGTTAAGCGCGACAGGAGGAGATGGGCGACGCCAGCAGTGTCAACAGAGGGCGGGGGCAGAGAGCGTGAAGCACGACGAGGATCCGTCCCGTCGAGCAGACGCCGCGAAACGAAGTGGCTTTTCCCCGCGCGGCACCGAGGTCTCTTCCAGGGCTCGATCGAAAACTTTTCCCTCCGGCCGTTCCGCTTAACGGCTTCGCAGCCCCGGCTCTGGCCAACCCACGTTCGACGTGGGACCACGTAAACTGTCCAACAAAACGACGAACAATCTGGAGTTTCGAGGAGTAAAACCGTGAAGCAGCGTCCACAGGCGTAACCACGTCTCATTACAGGGGCGGGAAACTTGCTCTACTACCCCCAAAAGATTCAGTGGCTGGAGACTCTGCTTTCTTCCCCTCCGCGCGCTCTCTCTCTTTCCGTTTGTCTTTTCTTTCGAGTCTTGTTCCTCGATGTTGGTTCAAGCTGCTCGGATAGATTTTCGAATGCTTCACCAGGACTGGAAAGTTAAAGGGAGTAAAAGATATCATTGCTATCATTTCTATATAGTTAAGCCTTACTGATCAGAGTCCACTAACAGCCCCAGGGCGAAACGCACCTTCCATTTTTCTCCTGTCACGAAGCTGAAACCATTGAGCTCTATACTAACTGGAGAGTGAACAGAGCAATGGCGGCCGATCAGACAAGGTACACAAATTAGTGGGTAGAGCTGTCTCTGTTCCGCGCGGCGTCTTTACCGGTCTATACAGTCTATACCCCCACCACACGCAAATTTACTACAGGATAGTAGAGATATAGAGAGGGATAGTAGGAAGAAGAAGGATACATGGACACACTATTTTCCCCTCTCTCTCTGATCGCTGTCGCCTCTACTTCTTCCAACTGCTGTTCACACTCCAGTTAGTATAGAGCTCAATGGCTGAAACGTGTGAACGCGCCCTTAAGGTCCGCGCACACATATCCGTCCTGAGTCAGTTCCGTGTCAGTTCCGTTCCGGCGCGCCAGTGGTAAGAAGAAGAGAGACCCTCTACGCCCCTCTTCTTCTTACGGAACTGACTCAGGACGGATATGTGTGCGCGGACCTTTAGCGATCTGTTTCCGAGCGCCAGCGGCAAGAGGATTTTTACGAGCGGAACGCGTGTGTCGCGGTGAACTACGCCAACCGCCCCGACCAACCGCAAAATTTCGATACGTATGCAGGATGCGAGGCGGTGCACGCGCGTCGCGACACGTGAGCCACGCGTGCCTCCGCTGTGTCAAGGAACAGGCTGGTATTTCTTTCGGAGCTGTTGGAGCGTGGGACGAGCAGTTTTGCTCGTCGCGAGCCGTGAGCTGCGTCATGAATACGCGCGGAGGGATCGATGAATGGAACAGTGGAAGGCTCCTACTACACCTCCCACCATCCACGATTCCCAAATGTGGACGATATGAGGCAGTCAGAGCAACAACGGACGAACCCACATTAAAAAAAAAAATTCCCCTATTTCATATTCTTAGTAGAGCCTATTGGAATACATTATTGCTACTAAATCAATTTCGAAAAAAAAAAAAAAAAAAATATGTGGGTTAGTCCGTTGTTGCTCTGACTGCCTCCTATGTAAGCTTGCCAAGAAGAAGCCCATAGACGCCGCGAGCTTGTTTAATCGAAGCTGATCGAATCGATCGAAGCCAGGACCGCAAATTCGGTGGCGATTGTCATTAGCAAGGCGCGCCGGGCGACCCCCTCGATCCTCTGTTACGATCTGAGCGCACAGGATCTGTGGATGACGTGCACACATCCGTGTACCAGCGTCAATTCCATGGCTCGGCGAGCGTGTGCACATAGCTAAGGCGTATGCACCGCGGTACACGTGACGCCTCGCTGCACACGTACGCGGCTGTATGCGCACCTGGTCTTGCGACCCCGTCCAGCGATGCATCCTGGATATTGCGCGTGCACGTGGACGTGTAATATGCGGCGAGAATCCTCACGAGAAGCCCAGCCAGCTCCTGCAGCAACGAAGACAAATTGGGAGACCGATCGCCTCCGGATCTCCACGCTGATCCCGATCGATTCGGTGCTTATGCCATCGAGCTGTCACTGGATACGTTCCCCTAACCATCCACTGAATGGATCGGGCTAATGAAACAGTAATCTCTAATTGGTAGAGCCGTTGTTGCTCCGCATAGGATATTCATGCGAAATCCCGGCTCAAGTAGCTTGCGTTTTTGATCCACCGAAATTGGGCTCAAGCCAATATTGCGACGGAGTATATCGGTAGCTGTTTACAGTTGAAGGGAACGCTTGGAGTATTGGTTGTCAGGCAGCCTGTTCCATTCCGTTCGCTTGGAATAGTTGGGAAGCATAGTTTCCACAGAGGAACGATCGCTCGATCGATGGATAGAGCCGGCGGGTGAAATCGAGGCTAGTTTAGGGAAACGGATACTTAGACCGGCGATCTCGACCTGCCGTTTCGAGTTCCCGAGATGAATTCCTCCGGCAGCAAAAAGACAAAGGGGCCCGGTACTCGGTGCGGGCACTCCAATTAATCTCGTTACGTTACGTGGCTCGCATCGATCGTTGATCATCTAAGAGACTCGCTGGATCGTGACGGGGGAAAATTAACGCGCGGCGAGCTGCGTTGCCGCGGCAGCCACGGAGTAACGATCCTCCCTTGCGCGCCTGTAACCCGCGGATTCGATGCACCCTGCAAAATTAAACCCCTTCGCGGAGTTCGATGAACCGTTCTTACCGCTCCTCCGCATTTACGATTCGCGCTCGGCCCTCCGTGATCATTCGCGGAAACTGCCGGTGAAACGGGGTATTGTGAGTGTACTTTGGAGCTGCCGCGCGAGTATTCAGAGGATTGCAGGTTCTCTGATGGGTTTTAAGTAGTGGGAAATTCGAAGACCTCCGTCACTTTCTCCCACAGTTCCAAAGGGAATACGTAACCGTGCCCGGTGCACCGCGGTCGCTCGAGTTTTATTCCCAAATTGAACTTTCTCCATTCATCTCGCAGCGCGTCGACTTTGTCCCGGTTGAAACAGTGAGTTAGCGAGCCCCGCGGTCGTTTCTTTGTCTGTCGGCGAGGGAAAGGAGAAGTTCGGCGGTGACCGTGCGCGCAGATAATTTGCGGGATCCCGCGAGGGAAATGAAATTTCGTAATTATTCCCACGAACGCGCGATGACGGGCTTTAGCGGCCATTGGGAGGAGGCGAGGAGTGGAAGCGACCGTGAGCGAGAATGAATCGCCGGGGAAATGAAAATCACTTTAATAACGCCACTTTCGTGTAAGTGTAATTCACCGGCATTATGAATAGTCGGCATTTCCATGAAATACTTTCCAGCAGCGGGTTATGAAAAGCTCTCCGGTGTCTTCGCCGGACGATTACGAGTCGCGAAACGGGGGCGAGGCGTACCGCGTCGATTAAGGACGAAGGATAGAAGGGAACGGTTGAAACGAAAGTTCCGGAGTTCCCGTTTCTCCTCGGGGATCCGCTGCCTCGAAAGCTTCTTCAACTTCAAAGCCGAGTCTGCCGCCGCTCCCGTGGAGTTCTTTGTTTAGGCCGGCGAGCCCGCAGCACGCGCTTTTAATAAATAACAGCACTGTACTAGATTAGGTACCTCGAGGAAATCCAGCACCGCCGAGTCGAGAGCTTCCGCGATCCCGACTTCCTCCCTGCTCCGCGGATCCCGAAACTGATCTAATCCGCCAGCACGAGTGCCGCGGACCATGAAGATCCGGCGCTGCCGCGCGATCTTTGCGTCAGATTCTTAACGGGATCCCCCCGCTCCGCCTCTTGCGCGGCGAGTTGGCGAACTCGCCGAATATCCCCGAAAGATTCTTGCCTCCCTTAGCCGGCAATAAAGCGGCGAACAAGGCGCGCCGCTTCGAAAAGTTGCGCCGTCGAGGGAGCGAAACAGAGGCGAATGGAATTCCTACGTGCCCTTTACGAGCGCCCTTTGAACGTCTGCGCGTTTCCCGAGACGCATTCCTGCCGACTTTCGCGAGCACGGATGGACGTGGACGCGGCGGAAACGCTCGCTCGGAAAGTTGCGCCCGCGTCGGGCGATGGAGCCGCGCGGGGCTGGCGACGCGGAACGCAGAT
This sequence comes from Andrena bicolor, assembly GCA_960531205.1. NCBI lineage: Eukaryota > Metazoa > Arthropoda > Insecta > Hymenoptera > Andrenidae > Andrena > Andrena bicolor. Next base: position 50,566,316 of record OY482664.1, on the reverse strand, counting down.
GGGAAACAGGAAACGGATAATGCAACGTAAACGGATTTGCGCGAGGGGGGTTCGTTCGGGGTAAATATCATTTCTGCGAGGAGCCCTCGGAAACGCGTAGAAACGCGCGGGGATTCCCGTATCCTCGCCGCGATTAAACGTACACGGGCGTGTATTTTTTTCCTGGCCGCGGTTTTGTTATTATTACCATTGTTGATCCACGAGCGGAAGCCGTACGTGCTGCGGGTGGAAGCTGCCCAGCCAGGAAACGCGATTCAACGTCCGCGATTCCCTCCAGATTCGATCTGGAAAATATTTTATAACTCGGCCATTACGCTTTCAGGGGAGAAATCCGGCGGATACACGGGCAAGCCTCTGCCAACGTACAGGCCGGCCTCGCAATTGGTCCCGCTGGGAGGAGCGGCCAGATTGTTTTGCGAAGCTTATCTGGGAAAGGTCGAGCTGCCGGACGCGAAAAACTCGGTGACGTGGTCGAAGAGCGACAGCAACGTCACGCTGCCGAATCACGGCAGGATCGCCCAGCACAGAGTGTCCAGGTGAGTCCTCCCTTCGCCCCCCCTGAGGGGGGTCGGGTTGAAACCAATTCCGTGTCGCTTTACCGGAGAAAAGGGGGCAGTCAGGCGGCGTTGCCAGTTCACCGAGCGCAATCCTAGATCCGCGATTCTTTATTAAACACGAACGATCGATCGGTGAACAACGAGCGAACGACGGATTATTTTTAACGAGTCAGGGTGAAAGGGTGTAGGAAGCTAACGAAAGGGCAGCGTTTGCCTTTTGACTGGGGATCCTCTTTGCAACGGTCCGCGCCGTTCTATGGGGAGTGTTCGGTCTGTCCAGCGAAACACTGGGTCGTAACAGCGAGACCCGTCGAAATCAAACGGTCCACGGGGGAAATTAGAGGGATGGGTAGCTACCCCCGCATGGCGAGGGCGGATAGTATCAAGCCGGTAATTAAGGGACACGCTCGGCCCGATAGCATCGGAATTTCTCTTTGATCCGAAGTCGCGCGCATCCTGCTTCCCGGGCGGTCGGAAGGCGCAGAATGCGTGCATCCCAGAATCGGTTAATATAGGCGCGCGGCTAACGAGGGATGCCTAATGAAATCCCCACGCTCTCATTATCACCGGAACCTGGGATTTCCTGCTTTTTAACCGACTTGAAACGGAAAGAGGTTGTACGTTCGATGTGTATGTAGGAGAGAGGGTTGCCTATATCGTATCACTTGACATTTTACGTTATATTTCATATTTGGTACTAATTTGAACGCAAATGACTATTAGATATAGGTAATTGTAGCTTGATCTTTTAGGCACCTATTATTATATGCTTTACCTTTTGTTCGGGACAAATTAATTTGTTATTAATCTTTTTGTCGCATACTGTAAAAGGTACGATTTAGGCAACCGATCTCCTAAATTGTACCCGTCGGTCTCCTAAATCGTACCTCCACTAAAAATACCTAGTATCAATAACAAATAGAGAAGAAAATATTCAACATAACGTAATGATTATTATATAGTTACATATGTATGCATATCTATATGGATCACACACAGGCCTCAATAACCTATGAATAGGGTAAAGGACCCAATTACCGACACCTAACCAATTACTGTCACCTTAAGCTATTTTACTTAAAATAACGAATAAATAAACTATAGTATATAATTTATAGCATAGATTATAGGTTGAATTACATAATTTTTTTTTGTGTATGACTTTACAACGTTTATTTATTTCTTATTTTAAGTAAAATAGCATGAGGTGACAGTAATTGGTCAGGTGTCAGTAATTGGGTCCTTTACCCTATAATATACGTAAATAACCTATATAATATATGAGTTGTCAAATCGTAGTGGTACGATTTAGGAAACATGCTCGATTTATTTATAAATATCAATTTAAACTTTATAATGAATGTAAAATATTCTACATTAAACCCGGTTTTAGAAAATTACAAAGATACAGTACAAAATTGCGTTGTTTGAGTATTATCAGCTAAAATAAACTGATAAAAAGTTACATCAATCATACCTGATATTTTTAAATGTTTATAGCACGCACAAAATAGGGTGTAAGCTCAAAAGGTTTTGTTTCTATTTCTTATTTCGCATTTACTTGATATTTGTATTGTCAGATGTCGTTTACATTCATTAATTACTGAGAAATTGATGAGGTACGATTTACGAGACCAGTACGATATTGGCAACTCTCCCCTACGTAGGTACTTTAGTAGGAATGTATTATGTTTGCTCGCGAATTTCTCCGTAACTACTGGACCGATTTCCGTGAAACTTGTGGCATTCAGTTTAGCTTAATCAACTTAGCTCGTGGAAGAAGCATTATCAAAATCAGTTCAAATTTTGTTATTTTTTACTGTTTAGTTACCTGTTTAAGTTATACGACTACATTTATTTACGTAATGAAATCGGTTAATGAAACAGATTTCTTATTTTTCGTGTAACTTCAAAGCTACTTAAGGAGGAGTTGCGCCTTGTTGGGTCGAAAAATAGGTGATTACCGATTCCCCTATTTGTTATATAACTGAAATAACTAAAAAGTAAGGAATAACAAAAATAAAAAAAAACGACTTCAAAGAAATTAAATTGCGCTAAAAAGTAAAAAATAATTTTGTTCCTCATTTAATCTACGCTTTTCAGTGCAAATTATGAGGTGCCGGCATAAAGAAATTGAGAGTGGTAGATTAAAAAGGAACGAAATTAGTTTTTACTTTTCAGCGCACTTTTATTTCTATGAAGACGGCTCAAATCTTTTTTAGTTTCTTTTCATTTCATCCCCTTTGATGGTTAAGCTGGGCGAGCTTGGTCGCGGTTGAACAGCGATTTCGGGGAAGCTGGCTTCCCGTCGGTAAACAGAGTTTGGAATTAATGCAATCGACGGAGGTATCGGATCTAAGAGGAACGTCCCCGTGTACGCGCGTAACGCTGGGAGCGCGCAAACGATGGGATTAATTCCGTAAACTATGGTCCGTACGAGCAACGGCGTGGAGGGTGGGCGCCGTTGCATAATCGGAGGATACCTCCCCCTTGTTGTCCGTGGTTTCCGCGAATGCAAATGCTTTCGCGTTCAACCGTGTGTCTCGCGGGTAAATTTCGAAATTGTGCTGCAAACCTGTCCTCCAATTAGTGACCGCATCCGCCGCCGCGGTAATGGGACCGCACACTGTGCGGGGACGAGGCGGGAAGCTGCTGCGCTGCACCGTTTTCCACGCTCGTGCCGCTGCCCCGGAGACGAACTCGCGCATTAATTCTCAGAACGCATACCTGCGCCGTTTCTGGCTGCCCGTTTACGAGGGAAAAGTTATCGTTGCCTAATCGACCGTCGATCTCTGAGAATCTAACACCAGTTATACAACTAAAAAGGGCGCAGTTTTCTTCAAAACAATTCTAGTCGCCCGATCGTTGCGGGCTGATCGATCGCGAGGCTCGCCCGCGGAAAGCGGAGTTACGTAAAGGATTTCTGCGAACGGGCTTTCTCCTGGCGGTCTCGGAGGATAAGGAGCGCGCGTGCAGTCTCGCCGGACGATTCAGATCCTGGACAAAAGCTGCGCGCAATTTCGCGCTGGAATCGGCCGTGGTTCCGCGAACGCGCGCCGCTCTCCGCCGGAACGTTACGCGGAGAGCGAGGAGAGGAGAAGCGGAGGCTTTGGTCAGGGTCGACGAGAGCGCGATCGCCAGGTCCAGTGATTAGGGTTTTTGCGGCGAGCCTCTCGGGGCATTATAGACGTAATAACGTCGGGACAAACGTCGACGGAGTACGAGGAACGGGCACGAAATCCGTTCTTCCACGGAAGGGAGTCGTGGAGATGGAGAGGGTCGAGGGAGAGATGGAGAGAGAGAGAGAGAGGTGGGTAAGAAATTCCAAGGAATCTCTGGCTTTCTTCTCTCCCTCTCTCAGCGTGCACCGCGAGTCCCCCTCCGTCTGCTCGGAGCTCCGTCATTACACTAATGATACCCTGGTCTCTTTCCTCGGTGAATCGCCCCCTTTTTCGTGTGTGTCCCCCTCCGTTGCACCGGTTGCCGATTCCACTCGCCTCCTGGCTGGCCGATCTTGCTCGAAACTCGGCGACCAGACGGAGAGGAAGCAGAAAAATGTCGGCTGGTAATCGTCCGTCTGTCCGCGGGCATCCGCCTGCCACGATGCGTGCCGTCTGGTCTCGATTTCTTGCGACCTTCCCGAGCGAATCGGTCGTCCCAGGGCTCGCTGCTCACCTCGCGCCCGCCGTCCAACGAAAGATTGCACGGCTCCGAGGCGAATTAACTCGGTTGGCTTCCAAATCGAGAATGGAACAGGCAGACGTTGAACCGGAGACCTTTCCATCTGTCAATCACGGTCTAATTCCTGCACAGGGCTGCTATCCCTTCGGCTGGAGTCCCGTTCCCGCGGTGGAATTATCTTTCACGATCCCGTGCACCGAGTTGCCTGTCGATTCGAGGCTTGTCCGCATCGGTTCGCCTGTCTGTCCTTCAGATTTCAATGGGCCGAGAAGTCGATCATGCCCTTCCGACGTGTATCCGTGGATCCGTGAATCCCATTCACCATTCCGGTATCTTTGTAGATATCTGCCTATCACTCTTGAATGGCCGATGCTCCAGCTTTAGAGGTATGATTGACAGAGCCCGTGAAAGCGGAGTCAACCGACTACCCAGTCATCGAATATCCGCCGAGCAACCCCTCGGGACAAACTGCATCGAGATCAAAGGGAATAATCGAAGACACGGGGTCGCGGATGAAGAGGCGCGATGCTCGAGGTGCAACGCAACGACTCGTGGGTCCAATTAAACGGAAGGGGCACGGCGCGCCGGCATCGATAGGCAGAACTGGAGCTTGAGCTTCTCAGGTCAAGTCGGGACGGAAGAGAGGAAGAACCGGGTCGAGGAGACCGGAATGAAACGGAGCCAGGGTCAGAGGCCCCTGGCCGGTTCCCCGGCTTTTTGCCTGTCGTTTTGTCGCCGAGCTCTCGATCATCGTGGCGAGATAGCGAGCTCTCTGGGCCGGGCCATGGGTGGTCCCCGTCCGGCTTCTCATATTCTAAGCGTCGCGTCGCCAGCCTCTCGGTCAGGATTAAACGAGATCGTCGATACCCGGAGCGGCCGCTCACGAGCTACCCCCGCCAGCCTTCAATTTATATTCCCCTCGCTTTTAATCGAGCCTCCATTACGCGCACGGAGATCCAGTTAATACGATCCGCGGCTCGTTGAACGCACGGCCAGCCATGTCCCTTCGCGATCACCACCTCGCGATTAGAAGTGACGTTCAAACAGCCGTGGCGCCTCCACTTCCGGCATCTCCTCCGATTTCAAATAGGTCATTCCTCGCCGTGCATCTCGGTTCCGGGTCTACGTCGCGTGACTCGCCGCCTCTAACGCGTTTTCCTCTGTTCCTCCTCGCGGGGCTAGAGCCGTCCACCGGCAACTTCTGTCGGCCGAATCGGCAGCCAGTCGAGAAATCGAATAGCATCTATCCACGTGGCGAGACTCCTCCGACGCGGAGAGACCGTCCTCTCATCGCGACAAATGCGGTGGATCGAGACTACCCCTCGACAGACCCGTTTTCATACGGCGGAAATTCGCTGACGCGCTCGCGGGATTGCGAGCTCTCTCGACCTCGCCGTCCCTGGGAAAGGAAACGGCGCTCCCAGCTGGCCTGGAGAGAGTCGGTCATCTGTCTCCGAGGCTCTCGCTGGGAACGACCCCGACTGTAAGCTCGCCGGTGTAATGAAACCGTACGAGCTGGGCCGCGCCAAGAGGGCGGTTTTGAAAAATAACCCGACACTGATTGCGAACGGGGAAACTTGAAGAGCCGGGCAAAGGGAGGCGCGAGGACTGTTGTTTCGGGGGGAATGGCCCGTGAAATCTTGGACCCTCGTGTCGGTGGGGCATCGGGAAACTTTCGGCAGACCGAGACGCGGGGCATCTTCGCGGACGAGGTGGGAAACTTTGGCACTCGGCGCGGCAGAAGTCGCTGGCGAGAAGTTTCAACCAAGTGTAATGAAATATGTGAGAAGGAGCGAGTTCTACTTCGTTTCTCCGCTTCTACTCGCTCGCAGGTCTACGGTGGAGGTGTGATAGGACAAGATGGAGGTTCTCTCGAAAGCGAACTGAGCGCACAGATGTTGGAATTGAAGACGATACGGAGGAATTGCGCGTTAAGGGGACTAGGCAGTCGAAGAACCGATTTTTTTATTGCGTTTTCCGGAAGTACTATCTTTCCTGAATAAAATGCCGCTTGGTTTATATTAAAATTCGGAAAATTGTTGAATTGGCAGCTAAAAAGGTCAAGCGGCAACCTGCAACGTCGCCTTTGCCCAGAAACTTTAATAAACGCCTCTTTCTCGAATCTATTTTTCTCTTGGTTTTCGGGTATGAACGTTGCGAATGAACAGAGGTTCAGATCGACTTGAAAAAATTACAGGATGTATATAACATGTGCCATTTCCCGCCAAACCTCTGATATGGTCCGTAAAAGATCGAGCTTTTCATCAAAAAAATAAAAAGTCGCGGATTTTTAGTAGCGCACAAATACGACCGAATTTTTCTTGAAATAATCGCCGTTTCCCGACCACCAATTTAATCATTCTGTTTTAATTTTACTTTTCAACAAATAAGAATCACACCTTGAAATTGAATTACGTCACTTGTTAAGACTAATATTAGGGTAGATGTACCGTTTTTGGCCATGTGCATAATTATCGCGTTTTTAGCTCGAAATTGCTTGCAGACACTTAATTATGTGTAGAATTTCAAACCGTAAATATTTTGTTTAGTATACGACTAGAAATATGAGGTTACATTTATTGCTTACGCGAAAAGTGGCAAGTGGCCACAAACGGTGAAAAATGAATTTCTTATATTTTTTAACTTTATTAATTCTTTAACGATTTCTCTAGTTAATGGTAACTTAGACATTAATAGTAAAGATAGTGTAAAATTTAGTAAAGCTTTTAGTTTCCTGATTTGAAGTACAATTTTAAAGATAATTACGATGAAAGTCAGTGAAATCCTTAAAGTGGCCACAAATGGTGCATCTACCCTACCTGAAAACTACAGAAGAACGTTAAAATGTTTACCAGTCAGCACCGCCATTTTTATAATGCATGTATATTTCATACCAACTTCCTTTCAATGTCTACAATAATAATAAACATTGGGTAAAACGATACACTTGCATTTACTTCCATTTCTTTACAAATAGGTACATCGAAAAGAAAGTGTTTCTTTCACGGGAAACGACTGTCTAAGTAGTCCCCTTAATTCACGAGATTGACCGTTCCACGAGCCTCTCACTATTTTCGAGCACCGGAGAGCTCGAAAGCCCTCGCGATGCGTCGACCTGTAACGCGGGCAGCGATCGATCCACCGAATCACCAGGTGTAACGAACGGATCCGAGCCGATCGAGGGGCGACTCGTCCTCGTAAATCTTGAGCGACCGAGGGACTAATAGAGACGAATTACACGCGTCGGCCACCACCGACGCGGATCTATTAACGTTCATTACGTTCGAATGCAAATCGCGCTGGCCCGTCGCGAAACTCCGCTCCGGTCCACTTTTGCTCGCCTCGATCGCCGGTAATTGTCCCTGGACACGGAGAGAAAGCGACTCCCCGGTCTCGTCCCAGGATTATAGCGCCGATCGCCGTGCCGGAGCATGAAGCTCTCTAAATAGTGGAACGAAGGGTTTCCCCGTTCTCCGCTTCGAGCCCAGACCACTCTTCCTATCCACCGGACGAGTTATCGGCGCCCAGACGTGCCGCGAGCTTCTAATGGACGGTCTCCTCGCATACAGAATTTTCGCAAAGGGCACGGTTTCGTAACAGAGGCGAATGCACGCGTGGGCGGCTCTGGCGAATAAAAGAAATCGCCGAAAGTATCGAGGGGACGAGTCGGGATAGCAACGAGAAGCAAAGGAGTCGAATAAATGGATTCCAGGCGAGTCGGGGGTGGAAACGGGTTGGAATCGCTGCGGAGAGGGTGGGGACGAAGACCGCTGAAATATTGAAAAGAGTCGACGCGGAGAAAAGAGAAGCAAAAGGATCGGTGTACGCGGCGGAATGGGCTAGCGGCGGAATGGGCTAGCGGCGAGCGAGGGGCGGAAAATAAAGAGGACGAGGGACACGGTGGAAAGTAGGAAAAAGTAGGAAAAAAGTGGACGTCGGCCGGAGACAAGGATGTAGCCGGGCAAAAAGGGCTGGGGGCAAAAACGATATTCGATGAAGCCGAGTCGACAGTGTCGTCGATGAATGCGATGCAATTACCCGGGGGTCGAGACCCACTTTCCTGCGACGCATTAATTGTAATGCCCCGGCGAGGAGGGGGGGAATTTTCCGGGGCAAAAAAAGGCAGCGCGGACCTCCGGCGAACGGTGAGAGGGGGGTGGGAAAAATGCCGGTGGTAGGAACGTAGCATGGGGATGAACAAGCGACGAGTAGGACGTCGACGTTTCCATCCCTCCAGTTTAATTTCATTTTCGTAACAATTTCTTGCAGAATTACCTCGGCTTGCCGGGGCACTCCGTTGGAAACGAAACCCGCCCCCATTAAGGAGATCTCAAGCTCAACCTCGTTTCCCCCCCCCCCATCTACCCCTCTTCTTTTTGCGACCGACTACATTCGTTTCGTCGCGGGGGTGGGCTGTCGCATTTCTGAGGCATCCGAAACAGTAGATATGTGACGCGTAACTCGTCCTCGCGAGACCCCAGAGCTCTGGATACTTGGAACGCTGACTCGCGAAACCGTAGGAGAGTGTCCAGTAAAAACGGTCCCGAGTTAAATCCACCGCACGATCCGTGCAATTCCCCTGGACTCGGCGAATTAATCGGCACCCATGGCGCCGAATTAATATTAATAGCCGCGCGATATAATGGCCGGCCGGGTAACTTAATTCCGACCCGTTTCGCTCGAATAATACCTACCCCGTTGCCCGGGGTTGAAGCGGGGAGGAAACCTGACGCCGCGATCGATTAACGCCCCGTGTACGTACCAACTACCCGGAAAGGCTGGAGCAATCATTTTTTCATAGCCCTGCATGGGAAATTCTTTGGCTTGGAGAGTGGGCGGAGGGTCGTTTTAATCGAGCTTGCTGCGAAATTCCATCACGCGTAATCCCCTTCGCGGCCAACCCCACCCCGTCTTTTCACGGAGCTAAGTTCGCGGGTGCTGAAGTCCATTGAAAGGACCGCGAACGCGACCGTGCAGCCAATCAGCTTTTGTTCAACGCTGCTCCATTGTCCAGCGTCGGGCGCGGTGTAATACAGTCTGCGCTGGATATCGATAGCCTTATCGGGCGGTGTTCGCCAGCTTGTCCTCCTCTGTCGTTTCCACCCCCTCCGATTATAATCGAGTCTCGGCCCCGGGAACGATGAAGCCCGGCTGGAAACGGAAACGCGAACGTTTCGCCAGAGAAGAAACAGGGAGGGGGGGACGATGAAGTTTGGACGCTGGGAGGGAGGGTAATGAAAATGGGGTGGAAACGGCGGGGAAGGGGTGAGGCACGAAGGGACACCGGACGAGATATGAGAAAGGTGGACCTTGTAATTTGGGAACGGAAATGGGACAGTGACGGCGGCTTAATGGGGGGAGGAGCGGGGAACGGCGGAACGAATGCGCAATAGGTGTAATAAATGCTGGACATTGGAAACGTTCCGCTGCGCTTTCTCCGGGGTAATATCCTGGCCAGTAACTTGACCGAGTAAATTCGACTGATAGCTGGTAAATTTGAAGTGGCCCGGAAACTGGAATTGGAGGGCAGGTTGTTCGTTCGAAGAATTCAAGGGACGTGCCGCGCGAAATGTATCGAACGCGAGAGGGGACCGGCGGTATTCGCCAATCGTTACGATAGCCCCGCGACAAACTGATTAATTAACATTTGACCGTATCGCTAATTCGATTTCGCGATCGATGGAAGCGCGAGGGCGCGTGCCGCGTCCAATTTGCTCGATTAAATTAGCGTATTATCGGCCGTTCCAATCGGTTCCGGCACGCAGTCGTATTTCGACCTCCTGGCTTGTGGGATTTCGAGCCCATTGTCGTGAAATTGCCATCCACCCCGGAAAAAACAACGATCAACCGTTGCGCTAGCCTTCGCATTATTCATTTCCAATTAGAGTAGAAGTACCGTTTGTGGCCATTGCACTGTTTTTGGCCATGTGCATAATTATCTTATTTTTAAATTGCTTGCAGATCATTATTATGTGGAGAATTTCACATCATAAATATTTTGTTTAGTATACCGCCCGAAATATAAGGTTATAATTATTGTTTACACGGAAAAATATTATATTTTTTAAGGAGTGGCCAAAACTGGTACAATATCTTAATGTGGCCACCAGGGACCTGGAACGAAATGTTTTTTCGTTTCGTTTCGGTTCAGTTCCGATAATAATAATTTCGTTTCGGTTAATATCGTTCCTGCTGAACAAATATTTCGTTTCCATCAGAACGAAAAACAAATTTTGTTCCGAACCGGTTATTTCATTTATAAAAAAAAAACTCGTGTATACTTATTTTAACAATTTTATTGCATTTTTTTGTACTTATAAAAAATTATAGGTTATAGTTATGTATAGGGTCTGAACACTGATAGGGCTGACTAGCGTGCTAGGCGAGGCGTTAGGTGTCTTGCCCTCCTAGACATGACTTGCAAACGAAAGCCTCCAACAATATAAACTATAAAAAAAATTATACAAAATAAAATTAAATTTAAATTTTTTAATCTGAAGTGTACAGAACGGTATTAACCGAAATTTTTATTTCGGTTATATCGTTTTCACTCCTGCAACAAGGTTAAGAATTTCGTTTCTGTTTCTGTTTCTGTTCCGGAAAAATATTTGTTTTTTTTTCGTTTATCGTTTTCTATCGTTTTATCTACCCTACGTGTGCAAATAGAAAACACCAAAAGTCTAATAATTTTTCTCTCTAAGTAAATTTTTCTGCCGGTTGTGGGAAAGGGTGGGTTCGGTATCTGGGAATCAGGCACCCCTCCGTTGCACGTGAAACGGAGAGAAATCGCAGCCGCGGACACTTAATCCCGCCTGACCCGTGCCTACGCACGCGAAACTGTCTCTCCTCGGTGGAAACTTAATCTGGCCTGATTCAGCCGGCTGGAATTTGACAGACGAGTCCCGTCTGCCGGGACAACGGGGACTGTCATCGCGGATTACAATGTGCCGTTTAATTATTCCGACCCGCCACGGCCAGGACCGACAGGAAATTACGTCACGCGCATTGTCCTCTCCATCGCGTACGAGCTCCGTCCTTGATTCGAGAGAAGCTCGACCCACTTTCCAAACTGAGAACCACCATTTTTCCCCGTCGACACCCCGACGATTCCCACATTTCCAAATGCTTCTGGCTCCCCGATTCGGGCTTCCTTCACTAAAGATAAAAAAGTTCGGGACCGAATATTACCTTCTTTTTTTTTCGACTCGTCTTTATTACCTCATCGCTCAGAACGAGGGAGAGTTATTCCTGTGTCGTTCGTCGCTGCAATAACAGAGGCAGTGGAAGATATACCGATCACCTTCTTTCAAGATAGAAGCCCCGTCCTTCTTTCATTGCCGTACATATCGCGCTGGAACCGCGAGTTTCCTCGCGCTGCCACCGCGCAAACAAATGAGAAAGGGCGCGGAACGCGCTCTGGAACCGGAAACCGTTGGACGTGCTCCAAGAAATCCAGAACCCTCAACGCCGACAGAGTGAATTCGTAGGTCGTGCTGTTGAACAATGCACAGGGGCGTGTCTGTATCGCGTCAGGTATCGATTCTACTCGCTGTTTTCGTGCCTCCTCGCAAATTCCCCGCGTCGACCGTAGAACCACAGCTGATGATTCTCAGAAAATCTTCCAACGCAGACGTCCGCGAGGAATCGCATATATAATCGCGGCGGAAACCGTTTCCACGGATCGCCGCTTGATATTTGCGACTGCACGCTCTCCCTGTTGCACGAAAGATTAAAGCGGGTGCCGCGAACGTGACGTTGGCGGATTCCCAACGGCGGCCTCGGAAAATCCGTCGATTTGCAAGCGAATTCGGCGTCGAGTTTTATCGGTGTCGGGTGTTAACGGGCGATTCCATCCGCGGGGCCGAATGCGATTTCCATCGAGATGCATATGCGTTAGATTCGAGGAGGTACGACGAGCCCGTGATCGATGGGTCGTTCAGCAGCTCGATTTGAGTCGCGGCAGCCGAATACGGCTAACGAAGGGGAAAGGAGGATCGTCATGGTTTAATTAAGGCTCGACGGACAACTGCGCTCGAATCCGGACCAGTGTTACGACGGAGAGCACCTAGCGAGTTTATTGGTTTCTCTTAATTAAGCAGGATCGAGCGAACTAGATGTTGATGCGCCCTAGAGATAGGAGCCGAGGCGGAGACGGTGTAGAGAAATGATCGGAGCCATCGATTTTCCGTCAGCTTTAACGAGAATAAAGTCTATCCGGAGCCGCGATCGTAACGCGTTTCTGCGAACACTCTATAAATTCCGAGCCGTTAAGTCCATTTAAACTATTTCAATTGATGGGATACTTCGAAGCTTTACAGCCTGTTCTATGAACTCCCGTTAGAGGCGACCCATCAATCTTCATTCCTGTCGATTGATCCCGAAGATGCGCGCGATCACGGGCCGTCGGGCGGTTAATGGAAAAAAATCAGGTGGTAAATCGTTCCCAGGAATCGATTGGGCCCCTCTGTCAGCGAAAATTCGAGCGTTCGGCGACGCTGACAAGCTGCACTCTATGCCGGCGCCGTCAAACCGTGCTCGAGCTCGCTTCTATAATTCACTGATCGATACGGGCCTCTCTTAACGGCGAATTTCAGCGGGCCTCTATCAAAGCTTGCCGAACAGAAACGGCAGGCAGCGGCTATCGATTCGCGCGGTAATAATGGAGTGATTTAAAATTCCCCGGTTGTTGCCCGCGGTCGACTTTTCTATAACGAACAGGCCGGTATTGTAGTTTCGGCAGGTTGGATCGCGTGGAATTACAGCGCTCCGTGATTACATTAAATGCAGCCCTCCCCCTGGGGAAACGAACTATTGAATCGAACGCGTGCGTTTTCGAAACGAAAACAAGCCGAATTTCCCTGGAACTCGTTTAGCGATAGAGGAGTAATCTAGCCGGTCGAAAAAAATATCAATGATAGGATCCAATTTCAACCAGTGGCGCGTTGGACGAGTGTGGTCTCGAGTGGATATAGCGGTTTACAGTTTCCAAGTTCGCTGCACTCGAAACGCGGTCGTCATTATTACTCGAAGACGCCTCGAGATCTTATTTATAACGTTCCTTTCCGCTGAGTCTCCACTTTTTAATTGTAATCTCCGGTATTTTCCTCGTGCCTGGCAAGTCCGAGCGGGCGAGTGTAGGCATGCGACCCAGTTTAGGGGGACTGTAAATTTCGGATGGAACGGGGACGCACGCTAGGTGAGCTGAAAATCGCGGGTGGCGATAAGAAACGATAAGCGGCGTCGCGTCGCGGATAGAGGTTCTGAGAAAAAAGGGACGGCTGGCCTCGATCGGGCCGAGCGATTAGTTTACCGCGAGGGGGACGCGTCCAGGAGCGATACCCGGGCAGAAGTAGCAGACGCGGCAGGCGTAGCAGACGTCCGTGGACAGCTGACGGCTCTATAAGCTTAATAAGCCGCGATACTCTGGCCCGAGATCGCGAGAGCCCGATGAAAGAAGCACGGGGGAACGCGGCCGCTCGGCTCCGACTGATTTATGGCCGTTCACGTCCCTCGATCGCCGATCCTTTCGCTCTCCACGAGAAATCGTCGATCGAGGGAACGCGAAACTCCGCTCGGCTATGTCCCCCGATGTTTTGCGACTCCTCGGCCGCGGTTCTCCGAGTTCGACGGAAGTTAATAAAATCGAGGGCGCTGAGGGGTGAATTCAGCTTCAACGACAGGGTCTGTAATTGTTTCCAGGATGCACGAGTAGTTTTCCAAGGCTCAGGAAAGTTGCAAAATCACCGAGTGACTGCCATCGATACCTCGGTGGTATTTTTGTCGAAATTACGCGATGGGGTTGTCGAGCTGGCGGATTTACAACCCTGGGCACTTTCTCATTTCCCATTTCACTTTTTATCAGAGAACTCCTCTGTGGCGACGCGGATACCGTCAAGAGCCCAGTTCCTGATCACTTAAGATGCAAAGGGAGCAGTTTCTGATCAACCTAAAACATTTTAAGTACTATGAGCTATCAAATGTTTGCGTATAAATTTAAAAGTACTTCATAATTATTTAATCATTTTTTTTTTGGAATAAATTTGTATCATGATAAACTTATTATTTGGTATTTATATACTAAACTGATCAGGAACTGGGTCCTTGACGGTACTTCGAGCACCGAGTGTCGAACCTCAACTTTCACTTGACCAACGATTCAACTGCTTTCAGAGAGAACAATCAAATCGTTGGATCTTATTTGGAGATCGAGGACATCACGCTGGAAGATTACGGGGAGTACAAGTGCGAAGTTAGCAACGGCGTGGACGAGGAGATCACGTTACCAGCTCACGTTTATCGACAAGGTGAGTAACCAGGCCTTCTAATCTGCCTCGCTGTTCAGGATCGTACCGCGCCAAGTGTTTATCTCCCGCTGGACCACCTCCCTTCTCCGCCTCGTGTTCGCGGAAACCGAGAAAGCTTCTATGCCAAAGTCTCCGTTTAAGCTGGACGCGCGGTGAAAAAGTGGGAGGGAAACTCGCGTACCAACGGCGAGAAGGTGCCGCGAGGGCGGAGGGGACGGGGGGGGGCTAATTAACGAGTCCGATGCGCTTTAAATCGACGCGTCCCGTGCCGATTTCAATCGGATCCGATTTAATTCGCCGCTCGTTACTGTCCCCGACAGCCGTGGTCCAATTAATTCCAGCCAATTAACCGAAATTCATACGCTCGCCGCGCCGTCGATCGTTGGTTGAACGCGAGGAGGGGGCGCAACACCGCTTCGATCGCGGTCTCGTTTCGCGGATTTACGACCCGGGCATTTCTTTCCCAGCGCAAAGCTGCCGCGTGCTCGCTCGAAAAGTACGCACGCGAGCTTCGCGACAACTTATCGCGAAATATATTCGGTGTTCCTGGTGTTCCAGAGCCGCAGTTCGCGCTGGGACTGCAGAATGGATCTTGGAGGAAGTCGTTCCTGGTGGGCATGCTGGTACTGGTCCTGCTGATCTCCGCCGGCGCCTTCTACGCGCGCTGTTGGTTACCCATGGTGCTCCTCTGCCGCGATAAGTTCGCACCCCTCGAGGAGAATGGTAATTAAGTTAGCTTTCGCGAAGGAAGCATGTTCCTCGGTCATCGACGAATCTTCTCGTGCCTCCACTTTTTCCCTCCCCGAATCCTTGCTGCTCCTTTAACGCGGCATTCGTTCCAAGCCACTTTAACCTGCACCTTTACCCACCGCGACCTCGACATATCGAATTCCCATTCCGCGCCGTCTTTCGCGTATTCTTTGGACGGCGTCTCGGTGCCCGTTGGGTGCTCGAGGGCAGCCCGCCAGCACGTTCTCCCTTTGAATCACCGCTAATATCCCCGACTCTGCGAGAAAATCGTGTGCTTGGAGTCGATGGCCACGCCACTAGTTTACTTAATCTTCGTTTAATCCCGCCCGGGAAAAAGAGCTGCTCGGCGCGCGTTAACGACTTCGCCGTTCAAGCTTTTTCGTCGCGGAAGTCGGTGGACGGGCGAGCTTAACGTCCTCGATCCGTACGAAATAATTGGGGGATCGCTTTTTTTTGCGAGTGAAGCCAGAAACGAGGCTATTTCCGAGGATCCGAGGGCCGACACGGAAATTACTAGGCTCCTGTAAGAGTGATCTGATTCCAACGAGCTGCCCGAAGCAGCAACAGATTCCCCGGCCGCGCGTAGCCTCGGTGGAGGATCACGAAGAATGGCGGAATCGTTGGAACCGGTGACGATAAATCGCCGCCGTGTGGCCGCGGCTCGCGAATGCTCGCGAGTTACACGTGTAAGCCGCAGCCTGTTACAGAACGAGATCCCGTCTCGCGGACGAGATCGCGTTCCCGTGGAGAGAACGGGGGTTGGGACACCGAGTGCCGCCGCGCCGCGAGTGGGCCCCGTATACGGAAAGTAGAAAATTACCGCGATTACGGTGCTTCTCGGAACCACCGCGGCGACATCGTCTCCCATTAACGTTTCACGGAGATCGTTTTCTCTTTGTTAACCCGGCTGGGAACTGTCGCTGCCCGGTCGCCCGCGAATTAGACGATTGTTAGCGCAGCCACGCTCCCCGCCGTACTTGGCCGCTGGAGTAACGTCGAGAAATGCCCTCCTCCCAGTGTAATAATTAGACGCTATCCCGCCGCGAAAGAGTTTTCCTCGCCTATCGGTCGGGGCTCGAACGTCGAGGCTACCCGAAGCGCCAATATCGATCCACGTGCCATTCTCCCAGCGTTTTGATTTTCGAATGTGCTCGCGAGAGAAATTGCTTCGTTTCCGAAAACGAGGGAGGAAGGAGGAAGGAATGCTTTTTTTTTTTGCCGTCAAAGCGGAGGGGACCGGTGAATGCGTGGTCAAAGGTTTCGAATCGATAGCGGCTAGGATTTATCGAAATTTTTAGCCCATCTCGGGGCGTCGTTTATATGCGGATACGTGCACGCACGCCTCGTGGATCCTCGCATACTATCATTGTAGCCGAGCGCAAGTCCGCCGCGCTGCAATTTTATCGTCGCTTATTGCCCATTGTTCGAACCTGTCGCGTTCTGAGACATCGTTCCTTGTCTCCCCGCCCGGGGAATACGAAATGCGCTCTTAGCTCCTGCGAAGGGGATTCAGCGGGAAGATCGGTAGTCGCTTAGGCTCGCAAAGATCGCGAAATAACGATGCAGCCGCGGCTCGTAGAATTCTTTAAACTTTAAAGGCTCGTGGGTGGCTGGAAGCCCGCGCGACATCGTTTTGCTCGTGACTGACTCTCCTTATTCGCGCTGCGGGCGGATCGTTCCATAAACAATCCACCACTTTCACTCGCGCTCCTGTTCGCCACAGAATTCGCGATAGATATCGTTTAAGCGGTGTCGTAAACACGGCTGCGAGGAGAAGCCGCCTTGGCGGCCGAGAAGCGGGGATAAAATTCGCGATCGAGGCTACGGGGGATTTTTACTAGGGTAAACGCACCAGTAAATGAATGTTTGAAATTATGTTTGCAGCGCGAATGATTCCACGTGCTGCAAAAATTGTTTGGATATGAAGCAAGAAATGAAAAGAAGTCTCTAATTAATTAGTGGCTTACTTTAATAACTTATTTTACTCATTTTAATAAAAAATGTTGATTCACTGGTACGTTTTCATTTACTGGTACGTCCACCCTACTCCGGCGTGGATAGTATAAGTATACCTCAACATTTCGTAAGTAGGAAGCGTAATGTTTATCAGTTGTTTGCCGTAACGATGACTCGCCCTCCCTTATCGCGTGTTTGCCTCTTCCGCGTTTCCACAAACGCGGTTATCATTTTTCTATGAATCCCTATTCCCTTCCACCTTCCACGCAACCTGCCTTCCAATTTCTCAAAATAATTCTCGGTCTGGACTCATGTAACTAATCCTATGCACGAGGAGGCAGAGATTTCCCATCTTCGTTTACATTCCCCTGGAATCCTACGATTTTCCTGCGCGGGAAAACTTCTCCCTCGGGCGTACGGCTTCGCCCGAGCGAGAAGCGATTCGATGGCCGAGAGAACACGGCGGATCGACGGTGCCGGTCGTCTATCGCGATCAGAAGGTGCACGGGCGACGGCGCTCTAGCCGGAAGCGAAATTTTCTTAGACACCGGTACACCTTCTGATTGCAAAGCGACGTTACCGTGTACGAGGCGAGCTGCCCACGTACTCACCACGGTCACGAACACGAATTGCAGACGGCAAGGAATGCGACGCTCTGGTCTGCTACCACGAGAAGGACTCGAGCCTGGTCATCGGTATCGTGATGCCCACCCTCGAGTCGAGGCATCGATACAAGTGCACGCCGCTCGAGCTCACCCACCTCAATCAGAATTGTAAGTATCGGCCTTTAATTAAACTCGAGAGCCACTTCCTCTGCGGCGGGGCCCTCGTTAATAGCGTAACTAAGCTCGCCTTGATAAAGGGTTTCGGAGTAGACCGTCTCACGCGAGCATTCCATGAAATTAGAGTCCAAGCGCGTAATAATACTTCGGTCGAGCCGAAAGAAGAGATAGAAGCCCTGAGGGGGTTGTGATCTCTGATAGAGAAAGGGAAAAACGTAGGTAAATCGTTACGCGGACGGAATCGAGCGTACAAAGAGCAGCGAAGCGGTCGCGACCGTCGCCTAGAAAGTCGGCGAAAAGTTGGCGCAGTGTTTATAAGTTCAGGTCTAGTTTCACCCCCTCCCGCCCCTGCATCTCATGAATATCAACGGGGCTAGGCGAGCAGGGCGCAGCGTGATAACGGCCGGTGGGCGAAAAATATTCAGACACTAATTTCCTTCTAATTGGCAGGGCAGAATTGGGCCGTGAACGCGCGGCTGCGCCCTATAACCGCGATTTTATTCATGCAAATTGTTGCACGCTGCCCGTCCGCGGAACCACTGATGCAAAGTAAAACCTATACATAAATTCCATTCCGCTGCGTCCCCCTTTTTTCGCCCTTTTACGCCCTCCTTCAGCTTTATTTCGCCGCTGGAACCGCGCACCCGGCTGGTCGCGAATTTTCATCGGCCCCTCATGGGTTTATTTTTTGCCAGCATCCAAATCGTACTTTGCTCTCGCGTTACTCTGTATCGCCGCGAGACCCTCTCCGCGATCCGTTCTCCACCAGTCGTCTATTCGAATTATCGCGGGAGCGTTTAGTTTGCCCGACGGAGCGGGGGCTCGCGGGACCGTGGCCGTATTCAAAGGCGGCCACGGAAATCTCGTTTCGCATGCGCGCGGGAGATAACTGGAAGATAACTGGGGATCCTTGAGGATCACGGAATCACGCCGTTGAACTTGGCAAATTGAATTAGAAAGTTGGCCGCTTTCTCGGACGTCGAGTGTGTCTCGTTTGTTTCGCGGAGACAGACCCGCGGTTTCGAATTAGCCGTGCGCGAGGCTGATTCCCCCGGCCTGCCAACGCCGCGTTTTCACTCCGGGAACTCCTGATAACGCCCCGAAACCGAGAAACTGTTCCGCCTCCCAACTACCCCGGCGATATTTCCTGCGTCGCGGATGTATGTACCTTCCTCCCTAATTCTCTAATTCGACGAAGTTGCCAGCTGCGGGCGGATTTCCCGCTTGCTTTTCCGGCATCGAGGAATTCGGGGGGTTTGTTAAAAGAAAGAGCGATATAAGGAACGACGGCTATGGTAGGCAACCGGTACGGGAATTCTTACCGCTCGGTGGCTAAATTTCCTAATATCGGCAACAGGTGAAATAAGCACGTATAACGCAATTACCCACGGTAAAAGACAGCTGTAAACTATTTATTACGTGCGATATTCATCGATAACTGCACATCATAATATGCTTAATAACATAATAACATAACTGCTATCGATATTTGTCTGTCGATATTTTGATATTTAATAATAATTCTTTATTGCACAACACACTTTACAAAAGAAAACATATATGAAAGCATATATATATGTAATAATTACAGGTGTCGATCACTTTTTTTAAAAATATCGATAACTGCTACTGCACTTTCTTTCAAATAACTGCGTCCAAGTAAAATTCAGTAATTATTTTTCATATTAAATGATGCTCCTGATGTTTTTTATTAAAATATAAATTCCAGTTTCCTATATGTATAAATATGATTTGGAAAATAAATTACTTGTATTTATTTCAATACTTTTGAATCTTAACTTAAATAAGATCATTTTCTAATTGTACTAATAAAAATTTTTATCTTAGAATTTTTTTTAATCCAAAATGATATTCTCTTGAATATATGGAATATATATTTCATGTATCGATTGAACGAAAAAATATATATCGACAAGCATTATCGATTGTTGGGACCAATATCGCGAGCAATAGTAGATTACAGGGAGCCCTCTCACCAAGAGTTTCAGATCAACTTTTGTTTGGCATTACCCGCGTGACATTTATTTAGTAAAAATAAAAATGAGTAATAAAAGGATTCCAGAAAAAAGTAGCAAACAATAGATGGGTATATAGACTGCAGCGCGACTGAAAGCTGCGAGAATAGGTTCAAGCGACCGGCCATCTGGTGGCCGATATCCGAACTACCGCGATGTAAATGGAGACCACGGTGTAATGGAGACAATACCAACGACTACGACTGAATTAATCGAATTTTAATAAAACAAAATGATCACTTACCATTGCAGGGAGCCTGGAGATAGGTCCACACGCCGTTTCCAGCCGAAGGGTGGTCGTGGTGCTGAGTCCAGAGGCTCTAGGCAACATCTGGAACGAGACCAGCGTGGGGGCTGTGCTGAAGCAGTTGTCCTCGCTGGCCACACGGATTATAGTTATCGCCACGAAGGATATGCCGAGCGTGATGACGATCGCAAAACGATCCAGTCGAGGCTGCAACGACGCCGGCGATCTTTCCCTCGACCGTTTGAAAATATTAACCTGGGAGGGTACCGGTGGCAACACTGGCAAATCCGCTAACAAGAAGTTCTGGTATCAGCTTCGCCTGGCCATGCCTCCTGTCCGACCGATTGGCAACGACACCGGCTGCCAGTCGGTCGCTATGATAGTCCAGGCGAACGGGAAATGCGGGCAGCAGAAGGCACGGTCGCGCGAAAGTCTCGAGGTTCTCGTTTAAGCTAGCGAAAGAACGAGCAGACTTCTTTGCCTCCGCCACTGCCACGGCCCCCTCGTTCTCCTTTGCCACGCTTGTTGCGCCGACAAACCACGCGAGAACGCGGCGATCGAACGCGCGCGAGACTGAGAAACTCGCTACCGACAACTAAGCTCGCGATCTTAACGAATTCCCCAACGTTTCTTGCGAGACGTGCGCCGAAACAGCGACTCCACTTTGCCAAGTGGTCGGCGTCGTTAGCGGGAAACCGGGAACTGAGAGCTCTCGCTCGAGAATCGCAAGCGTAGTTGATCGAGAACCTCGAGAAACGCAGGCGTAGCTGATCGAGAATATCGAGAATCGCAAGCAACAGTTACAGAGCGATGGCGGCGCGTCGCGTACCGTCTTTCGATGTCGTCGCACCGTTACGCGAAATTTTAACGGTTAAATCGACTTGCAACGCGATAACATAGTGGTCGATCGAGAGAGGGGGGCGCAGAGTCACTACTGAGAATCAACACTCGGGGTTTTCTTAACCTTTCGCAATGTTTGTCTGAAAACGCGAGCTGGCTCACTCACGCGCGACCGTTTTGCCAGGCTGATGACGTCACAGTCGTGGGCTTCGCGATCGCTGGGATCTCGTTCGAGAATCGAAAGCATAGTTGACCGGAGACTTCGAGAATCGCAAGCAACAGTGAGAAAGTGATGGCCAACCGTCGCGTTAGCCCTCTTTCGAAGCCACCGAGTCGTGTCGCGAAGTATCCTTAAGTAAGTCGACATTAATCGCGGACAGTGCAAGTGTGTTCTGTTGGTGTTGTGTGACGGCTTAGCGACCGTGTATGAAACTTTCCTACATCGAAATGGATATATTCGAGACTAAACGATCAATGGGCATTGCGACTCGAAGCCCACTTGTTTGAGAAGGGAATTCAGCGCGATAGTCGACAGCCTGAGCATCGATGTGAGTGTTCAAACCAAGCGAGATTCAATTTCCTAATTACGTTCGAGAG
This sequence comes from Andrena bicolor, assembly GCA_960531205.1. Classification (NCBI taxonomy): domain Eukaryota; kingdom Metazoa; phylum Arthropoda; class Insecta; order Hymenoptera; family Andrenidae; genus Andrena; species Andrena bicolor. Next base: position 50,544,566 of record OY482664.1, on the reverse strand, counting down.
ACGCCCTCTCTCGATAACGACAGAAAGAATATATTCGACACGAATGCCCTGGAGTCCCTCACTCCTCGAAACTGAATCGTGCGTGGCGAGCCCAGCTTCTTGGGAACTTACAGTAGGAAAATGGACGTTATTCGAATCAGACAGCTGGTTGGGGCTTTAAAGTCCGTGGAAAGTCTCGAGGTTTCCTTTCAATCGCCGTCGAAATTCACGGTATCGTGTCGAATCGCAAACGTACCGGCTCAGGTGCGCACGCATCGCGTTTCATTTGAACATTGACGAACCGCCTTTGCGCGACGAACACGTTAAAAACTCGTCCGTTGTAGCATAATAAACAGGCGCGACACTATAGTCGTTTCCTCTTCGAATCTCGCAGGATCTTTCTCTTAGGCGGTGACGACCGTTCTTGTTAAATTTCAGGTACAGTCTGTCTCTTTCGCCCGATAATCGTTTGGTGCTCGAGAAATCACTACCACATTTTAATACGTATATTTTCTTAACTAGATAGGTATTGGGGGATACTTTTGACGCTCCTCGGTGCTCCTACACGGGGGAAAGGTATTATACGTTACACAAATTACGAAATCAATTTTATTCGCGAAGAGATCTACTTTTTGGGACAGCCTGTACTCTCCGTCGGTAACCATGGGAACGGTCGGTCACCGTATCAGGTTACATTTTTATCGCGATAGCCCGCCAGATGCATATGTGTAATATTGTTCGACGTGCATTACCCCTGTCGCGCGTATGCAGGCAATATTCCTTCTCATTTACTCGTTAAACGCGCGGGATTCGAAGGCGAAACGATGAAATGCGCAGTCTTCCTTCCCGCGGGCACAACGTTTTAAAACACGAGTCCACAGATGGCGCCACCCGCTCTGCTGTAGCGCCCTCTGATCGTCATATTTTGTACTAAACCCATGTACGGGGTATCGGAAAATTCTTGATGCCGAAACATGGTGGGGAATTCACAATTCCTAGAACGATCCTGCATGAGCGTTCGCGCGCGTTAAGCAAACGTGAGTGCAGGAGCGAGGGGAAACTTTGCGGGACTGTTTTAAAGCGCGGCGAACCAAAGGGAAAAGATAAGACAAGAAGACAAGAGCGAATCTCGTTGCTCGCATTGCGCAATCGCTCACGTCGCGTACACCTCATACTTCTTTTCTGTGTTTGTATATATTGGATACGCCGGTGCTCCTTTATTTATTTAGCTAGCCGCATTTTATTTATATCCGTTTAGACTTTAGTGGGCATCTCGGTTTTCGAAATACGCCGGGACAGTACGTATCCGCGTATATATTCTGAGCACACTTTTCTAAACGGATTTCGCGCGATAGAGTAACGAGAACGCATCGAGTATTTTATACTGTTTTGTATATACATGTACAAGGGGAAGAGGATATATACATATTATACATACACATACAGATATATATATATATACATACACACACACACACACACACATATATATATATATATAGGTCAGTTTTTATACTGTTCTCTGATGAATTATTATACTGTCGTCCTGCGACTACGGAAGACTTAGAAATCTGTTAACGATAATACCGTAATTCTAATCCTAGGGTAATCATATATATAAATAAAAATGTAAATTACCTATAAAACTATACAGAGTGGTCCGTTTTAATCCACGAGTTCATTTGTCTTGGAAAGCGAATTGAACATGAAAGTATCAAGAATACTTAACTTGTTCATTTCTCGGTTTATTATTATATAGAACATTGATGGTGCCCATTATTAGGTAATATACCACTCGGTTACACGTTCCGTCAAAATTCTTTAACATCTGTGCCGTACAGTTTTTCGTTTGTCTTCCAAGATGAAAAGAACTCGTTCGCAGTGCGAAACGGCTCAGCCCCATATATCATAGCGTGTAGCTGTCGTTCGCGTAATTGTGTATTTTAGACGTCGCAGAGACCGATCCGCGGGAGGTGTGTGTGAGCTTAATTTTAAACATCGCACTGTAATCTCTTTACTGTCAGTATTACGATACACTAGTGTACTTGTCTCGCGGGGAGACGCTCCAGCGGATTCCGCGACGCGGGCGATCATTGCGAGCCGAGTACGAGCAGAGTATAGACGTAGCAGTTATAACACTCGTTTGTTCGTTTAGCGATAGAAGAACAGACACGAAGACGAGCGCGTGCACGCCCCTCCTGTAAGGGATGACGCGCGCTTCTCTCGTCCTTTCTAATCTCTTTTCTTTCTTTGTTTTTATACTATACCAATACCTGGTCACTCAACCGTGACAGTCCCCCACCCCGCTCTCTTAACATTTCTTAAGATGCGTATCGACTTTGCAAGGCTCCCTCGCGAGGCAAGCCCCGCGGAGTGAATTTTCCGTTCCTCTTCACTTTGCACAATGTGATCATGATCGAGGTAGTCTCGCCAAGTCGGTACGCAGCTTTATGGATTAGAACGAGAGGGGAAACTGCTCTGTATCTACACGTTCGCTTTACTTTTCCGTTGCATCGCGTACGAGTAGCGTCGTCGATGTAGTAACGATAGGATATACGTACCAAAAAACGCAAGGGTCTGTTTCTCTTCGAACCAGAGATTTGTTGTTCGTGAATGCCGATAAATAAACAAGAATATTTATATTTCCAGAAACCTTCGGGTTGTTACTCTATTTCTTCGCTAAAACCACTGCTGTTTTTATTTTACAACGATACGGAAATATCGTTATGAGACTACAGGCATTTGCAGGCCTGAGTTTGGGACACCATAAAAAAAATAGACGTATGGGTTAAATAAATAATTCTTGCTTCTATATTTTGCACTTGTACTTAAATTACATAGGCACTTGCACGTAAAGCCACTATCTTCGCCGAATAGTGCAATATACGCTTAGTGATACGACGAACAAGAATAGTAGCACGTTTCAATGTAATAGGTTGCACCGATAACGATACGATTATTATCAGTAATTATTGGCGTTTTGAACTTGCGATACGATGGCAAGGGCATCGGTGGTCGCGATGAACGCTGACTCCAGGGTTCTGCCTTCGACGATTACATACAGTAGGTATAATACAGTTAGGCATGTCTTCGGGATTTCGATAAAAATAGGACGAACTGTTTCATAATACATGCATCGCTGAACGTATATTCTATCCCGCATATTCTATCTTCGAAATTAAAGAAACACGTATTCTTCTCGACATGCTCGGTATTTGTACTTGGCTAGCACCATCGTAAGGGCGAGAGAAATCAAATGTTCCATGTAAACTTCTTCAGAGACAGAGGTAAGGAGAAGGGGAGGGGCCAGGGGTGCTATGCTTTATAACATGTACAGCAACGACGGTACACCGTGAGTTTTTAAGTACATACATCATTGGTCTCGTGTAACGGCTTTGTTCTCCGCTGTAAAAGCTGTTTACAAAACAGTTCTATGCAATAATACTGTATCCAGGAACGCGACTGTATCGACCACAGAGGAATTCCAGAAACGGTGGATCGTGGTATCGTTTCGCGCCAACGATCCTAGCAGTTGATCACAACTCCATGTGGAAAGTTGCTTCGGTAACTAAAGGATTCTCAAAGGGGCATATTCATACAAAAAGTCTATCCCATAGAAACACCAAATACCGCATCAATTAATATAATAACGGCCCAGATATTATCAAACGACAATCGTTGTACGATTCTGGTAGCACTCCCTTGCTACTGCCTTCAAGGCTTCGGCCATTGCTGGCCCAGTTTCGTTCACCATGCTACTGAACGCCCCCGTAGTGTTCTGCAGCAGCACGTAAGGAACGTCGAACTCCTGCGATCGGGAAAATGTCGAGTAATTTCCATGATACACTGATTCAGAGTGAAGTAATGAGATGGAAATATGGATAGTAACTTACCACGGCGGTACCGGCGTCCATCAGTAAAATACGATCGCTGTCCATGACGGTGTTGAGTCGATGCGCGATCGTCAACACAGTGCACTTTTCGAATTTCCTGCGAATCGTCATCTGAATGAGTTCGTCTGTTCGTGGGTCGACGTTCGCCGTGGCCTCGTCGAGCACCAGGATAGGGTTGTTCCTGACGATGGCGCGCGCCAGACAGACCAGCTGCCGTTGCCCTACGCTCAAGTTCGAGCCTCCTTCGCTGATGTGAGCCTCCAGACCCATCTCCTTGAGTTCAACTTCCTCCAGCGCCTGCCACAGCACGCTGTCGTCGTAACTGTCGAATGGGTCCAGGTTCTGTCTCAACGAACCCGAGAACAGGAACGGTTCCTGGGGGATTATGCTGATCTTGGATCGTAAGTCGTGGAGGCCAATCTCATTGGTATTCACGCCATCTATCTCGATAACGCCCTCGAGGTTCGCCAAACGGAAGAGAGCAGAGATCAGCGATGATTTCCCAGCGCCTGTTCTCCCCACGATTCCAACCTTCTCGCGAGGGTAAATGACGAAGTTCAGATTCTTGAGTACTGGTGGTTCCGCAGGGTCGTATCTCATCATCACGTTTTTGAATTCAACCCTCCCCTCTTCTGGCCAGCTTTCTCTGGGTTTCTTCTCCGGCGGACTTTCCAGCGGTGGTTCGCTCTCCACATGGCTGAAACAAAGAGATTCGTTTAAACAGATGACAGAGATGAATACTCCGCAGTCATACTCGCTTAGGTTCGATGCCAACGGTCACCTGTATTCCAGTACACGCTCGACAGAGCTCATTTGATTCTCCAGCTCGGCGCTCTGCCGCATTCCCCACTGTAGCGTCCCCATTAAAGTGAGACTCTGCGTGATGGCCAGGCCAACGCTGCCGCCAAGCGTAGAGCCAGCAGTATTGTCGAACAACAGCAAAAAGCTGTATGTGACCAGGAAGACATATATGACGCAGAAGGTATCCAGCCAGAAGCCAAATGTTCTCGAGGTTCCTATGAATAGGAACCACGCGGACGAGTGCAGGTCTTGGTGCTGATCGAACTCCTTCGTCAGGATTTCACCGGCTGCGAACGCTCGTATGGTAGGCAATCCTTGCAAAGTTGCGCTCAGATGGCCAAACACAGGGGATCGGGCTGTGGAGCATTTCCAATTAAAATCGAATGTTAGAAAGTTCCAACTCTCGCGTATCACAAACTATAGAATATACTTCTACCATTCAAAGAGGAATATGACGAGACTAATGCTATCGGAGAGAAGTACTCACTGATGCCTTCGAGGCGTTTGACGCTGCAACTAGTTTCCAGGTAGTAGACGCGAATGAAATAGAAAAGTACCCCGATAACCACCGTGGGTATGAACAGCCACTGGTTGGCTATTGCGACTACCATTATGATACTAAGAAGGGTTAAACAGATTTGTATGCAGTCGATCATTGCAGCGGGCAGCAGCTCGTCTGTGGCGCCTATGTCCTTCGAGAACCTATTCAGGATACGTCCCGATATGTTCGTGTTGAAGAAAAGCATCGTCGCGCGACTGATGCTCTGGAACATGCGATCGTGCAGTCGGACGGAAGCTTTCATGCAGGCCGTGAAGAAGGCGAACGAACGCGTGAAAGTGACCACAATCGTGAGAACGGTAATCACACTATAAATATACACGCAGGCATTCCGACTTATTGGACCCTGCCAGTCCTCCACCAAACCATCTGCTGTTTCATTCACCTATAAAAAAACGGATTGAAGGGTTACAGTGGAGTCCCAACAGTTTTAGACGAAACAAGACCGTGAGACCTGTACTTACGTATTTTTCTTCCATGTTCACCCACTGGGATATGATGAAATCACCACAACTAGCCAATCCTTGCGCTAAAATGAACAACAGAAAAACTGTGATCGCGACACACATAGGTCCAGCCGCGCGGAAGTACTCTGTATATACAACACCGGAAATCTTGCCTCTGGTGCGCATCTCAGCTACCTAAAGGTTTCATCGTCGTATAGATTCGTGCAGGTTACGTTGAAGTCTGTATCTTATTGTATACCTACCTCCGCGGGCTCTTGCGTATCAGTAACAGTGCTCATGAATGAATTTAAGGACGTAATACTGACGGCCCTAGAGGTTCTCCTGCTCGGAGGAGCAGAGGTCAATTTTGTCTCCTCCGCAGGCGGTTGGGTCTTCAACAGCCTTCCAAAATCTACTCCCATCGTAGCCAGCTCGTCGTAAGCGCTGCAATACAAGGTTGTTAATAGACGATATACCCCTCTCTAAGTAAATAATCTGCGAATAAATGATCGTTTGAGAGTACCCCGCGGCCTGGATTTCCCCATCTTTCAACACGATTATCCTGTCGACGTTTCTTAAGTACTGCAATTGATGAGTGACGAGGATCCTAGTCTTCCCTCTTAAGTATTTCTCGATACATTCCTCAAACATGTGCTTGCCGACATGAGCGTCCACAGCGCTCAGAGGGTCATCCAATAAATACATGTCCGACTCGGAGTACACCGCTCTGGCCAGGTTAATCCTGTACAATAAAGAATCAGCAGGTGAACAGTTCCTGATTCTTACGGTACGCAAAGGGCAAGCATTGGCGATTATAATCACCAACCTGGCGCGTTGGCCACCCGACAAACTGATACCCCTTTCACCCACGATCGTTTTATCGCCATACGGAAACAGGGTGAAGTCCCTCTTCAATTGGCACACTTTCGTGACGCGATCGTAACGGAACTGATCCATCTCCCTGCCGAATAGAATATTTTGCCTGACAGAACCAGCGAACAGCCACGGTTCTTGGCTGGCGTAAGCCAAGCTCGCGTTGACCTGTAGAAGAGAACGATCACATTAGGGCTATAGAATATTCGTAACAGGATAACGTATGTAGTTGCGCGAAGGACAATGCAAACCTGTATGGAACCATTCTGCAGGGGTAATTCCTTGAGTATCACATTAAGTAAACTACTTTTACCCGCGCCAACTTGGCCAACGACGGCTATAAGCTCACCTGGCTTCACTTTAATGTTAATGTTCTTTAAAGTCTCTTCTTTATCGTAAGGCAGCCACTTAGCGTAAGCGTTTTTCACACTAAGTGGGCTGTCGTCTTTACAGTCGTTCATCCTGATTTTATCATACTTGGCGTCGTTCGTCTCCTTCGTTTTGATGTTGATATCGCCCTTGTTGTTCTCTGAATCCTTTGGTTTCACTTTCTCGGCTTTGTTCTCCTGTTTGATCATGTCAATTTCCTCGAACAACATGAATCGTTCCAAACGATTTACAGAAACGAGTGCCTCGGCCACTTGCATTATCCCTGTGAGGTATATCCTCCCGTTAACTCTTTAATCGATTCTCATGAATATACACCGGATCGAATGGTACTTGCCTTGTGAGAAGTTGACAGTCATATGCTGCCGTAATATATTATAGAATGCCATTAACATAAATACTCTCTCGGCAGTTACCTTGTGACCGCACAAAATATATACTAATATGGCGATGAACAGGGAGATCCTCGTGCTGAATAAAATGAAAGACATTGTGACGCCTTTATTTAAAGAGGCGAATCGGATAACGTTGATTTCCCTCCTGCGTAAAGAGAATATACATTACGTATTTAATAACGCGCACTTGAAGGAATTTTAATCGCGCGAAGGAGAACATTACCTTCTCGCTCTTTCGACTAGAGCGCTAAACGGTTTCTCCCATGTGTACATCTTAATTGCCTGAATGCCGCTAATGATTTCGTTCGTCAATCGAACCCTCTCGTCCGTTCTCAGGGCAGTTTTCATTCTGAATGACGAGGACTTCTTCCCTAAGTACCCTGCACAGTTTCAAAATAGTTGTGAAACGGACAATTCGTTATAACGTGGCTCCTCTACTATAATATACAGTTTGCAGTACCTTGCACGGAAATGAACATTAGAAGCGTTGCGACTCCAATGATAGCAGATATTTGCATCTCTTGGTACATGAAATATATGATGATGATGGTCTCGAGGGGACCAATCCACAAGTAATGTAAATACATAATTCCCAAGTCGAATCTATTGACGTCGTTGGACAGGAGATTGACCGCCTGCCCTACTGTTGTTTCACCCAGAGCTGTTCTCGAGAGACTCAGTGATTTTCTGTATATTAAGGAACAACATGCCACGCGCATCTTCATCCCCATGTGGCGTATAGCCATCATGGTTGGATTGAAAACGAAAACTACCAGGGCTGAGCATAATACAATTCCAGTTGCGTATAAATAGGCATTTGCCTTCGGTAGTTTGTCATTGCTAATGCATTGTAATAGTCGACCAAGGAATATTGGTTGCATTACCCTGTACGTGAAAAAATGAAAAGTTAGCGTGGATATTTAACTGCAAGCCATGAAAACAGCATGCCCAAAATTTAACTAAACTCATTAGCAGTGCCATCTAAACTAACTAGAAAATTCTACATTAATACTGAATAAGATATAAAATATACGCCTAGCATTGTTAGATTTCTAAAACGTAAATGTTATAAGAGCCAAGCTCTTGAGTCGTTAAGTAGAATGAAGATAAAAGTTTATTTGTAGATACAGGATACAAAGGGCTTAGGTACTTAACGATCTCATCGCGTCTGGGTAGTGATACGTATGGTTAGTGATATGTATTGGTACAGGCAGAAATTTCGTGTGATTGTAGTAACGAATCAGAATACCAATAAATTGGGACTGTAGTGATCTGAATAAGTAATAGAGAAACTTTAAGAACTTGTACATGGCGCTTTAAGATCTTCCATTGCAATAGCAATCATTCATGACATAGAGAAACGCATCATAATCCTATTACATACCCAAGTACAGACTCCGAGATAGCTAGAAATATTCCATATAATCCTAACTCTAAGCCAAAACATCTTAAAAGAGCTTTCATTAAACTAGGCCCCTGCGCTTTCTTATTCACATCAAGTTTCTTATTACCGCTTTCTTTTTTTTCGCTAAGTAATTTGCGCTTTTTGTACGCTTCGCATTCCTTCTCCCACGCATTCGCTAGCTTTGTGCCCAAAATGCTGCTTGTGTGCTCTGTGAGGGGCCTGTATAAATCGCTCACTTCTAAGTCTTTCTTGTAACCAAGCCAGAACGTAGGAAGAATCCATCTGTTAATGGAAGCCAATAATGGCGATTACCACGTATAATTCAGTTACATTTATTTTTGGGACCAGGCATAAGTTATTTTAGTCATAAATTCCACGTACTATTAGCTTTGAATCACTGATTACAACAAGTATTCCAAGGCAGAGCAATTATTTTGGTTTTTAAGCATTTAATACCAATAATAATTGATCGAAGGTAAGTGAACATTCTACCCAGGACTACTACTCGATAAAAATAAACAGATCAAAAACTCCACTTATTTGCGGAACAATGGAATTCAAGATAGTTCCTTCCGTGTTTGCACAAGCCTTATTTGTGCATGATAAGAGTATACTTTTATGCCTATGCTCATTTAACTTGATTGTACCTTGTTTCGGTGCTTTTATTAGTAGACCATGACAATGAGAAGAATAGGTGAGAGTCATTGCATGTTGTAAAACTTACGCAAATGTTAAAGCACTAAGAGGATTTACACCCTCCCGTGGATTCTTCTTCCTTTCGGCCTTTACTTCCCCGTCCATGATAATTTTGCATTTATGTACTTATCTTTGCTGTAAAATTTAAACATAACGTTATACCTCGCAGCGATGACGTAATCATAATTATTAAACTCCAGACAATGTAATCAACATATACGTAAATGCGCATAAAATTCAAATGAATAATATTGAAAATAAAATGATTAAATACATATATCATTCTTCGTTAGGCTGACAATATAATAATGACTACCTATTACATAAATGAGTTGAGTAGGGGGGATCTCCCGGTCTGGGGCTGGTTGTCCCATGGGGTAGGTTAACTAATTGATAATAGATTTACACCGACATACCTATGCTCTAATTTGGAAATGAGCATTAGCAGTAGACAATAATATAAAATGCAATAGGCATTAGGAATAGACAATCATATAGAAAGCAGTAATATAATAATATGATAAGAATTAATAATTATTTACAGTAATTGCCGGAGGTGAATCCTTTTGTGCGGTCTAGAACTGATTCGATTGTTAGAACTGATATAAATCCTTAAAGTATGAAGTAACCTTGCACACAAGTAATTTGTACAATAATTAGGCTGTACAATAAAGTAATTTATACAATAAGTCTGGTGTACAATAAGTGAGCTCCGGGCGCAGTGTCCGTTGTATTTATATAGTACTCCGAAATGTCAGGTACGAAGAGTATGCGCGGTATGCACCAGAATCATGTGCAAAATATGCGCCGTATGCGCGGAATGTCAGTGATCCTTTATTTTGAGCTCCGAATAAGGGTAGGAGAGACCGGGGCTGGTTTTTTAGTTTTTGATTTTTAATAAATTATGTAGGCGAAATATCATTAAACCGGCTAGTATATTTGATAGGGCATACATTTGGCTATCTGATTAAATTATCTAGAGACGCGGTAGCGTCTCGACGCCAAGTACATGAAAAACACCCTGTACATGTCGATGTCGCTACCTTATATCTTTACTCGTCGCGGAGCCACTTTAACCTAATTCTGACATTTATACATTAATATCTCATCAAGCTTGCAATATTTTGTAAATTTAAAGGCATTTTTCTTATGTAAACCGCATATCGGCTTTCGAATAAGACCAATTTCAATAAAATCGGTCCACGCATGACAGAGATATCGTAATATCGTCTCAGGGATCTGTCGAAAACGGTAGATTTTTCTTCTGATTCTTCTTCAATCTCAAATTTTTGTCGACATAATACGTATACGCGTTATTATACGCACACCTTCAGCCAAAACGAACTAATACATGTTTCGTTCATCAATTCCTATCTTCACTATTCAATTTCGTTCATCAATTCCTATCTTCACTATGCAATTTCGTTCATCAATTCCTATCTTCACTATGCAATTTCGTTCATCAATTCCTATCTTCACTATGCAATTTCGTTCATCAATTCCTATCTTCACTATGCAATTTCGTTCGTCAATTCCTATCTTCACTATGCAATTTCGTTCGTCAATTCCTATCTTCACTATGCAATTTCGTTCATCAATTCCTATTTTCACTATGCAATCTACTCCAAATTTTGACAGCTTACAGTCAGGTTATATACAAAATTTGAGATGCCACGTGTTTTTACAAATATATATCGTTGTACCATTGAATTGCAATCAAAATGCTATCGTTGTACCATTGAATTGCAATCAAAATGCAGTCTCACATACAATTCCATGAATCTGGAAATACGTACAATTCCATGGATCTGAAAAAACGAAAATTCGTGCTAAATCTAGCGATAACCCCTTTAAGCACAGAAATCTGTAAACATGAAAATGAAAATTGATACTAAAATCTATTAGAGTCCAATAAAACGCATGAATTTGGTAAACATAAACAAATTAATTTAAAAAATACTATTCCATGAAATATACTCAGAAAATGACGTTATGAATGGAAATTTTAATTTTCTAACCACGAAAAACATTTCTCGATTTGATAAAACAATTCATGAAATTGTGCGTGCTTTCAGTTTCATGGAATTGTACGTGCTTTCAGGTTCATGGAATTGTACGTGCTTTCAGATTCATGGAATTGTAAATTTCAACAGCTGATAATTATTATGCTGTAATTGTAAAATCTTTGTAAAAAGAAGTGAGATCCCCCCAAAAAACTTTAAAAAAGTAAAAAAATTACGCCAAGTACATGAAATCAAGTAAATCACAAAATAAAGAAAATAATACTAATAAATACAAAGTAAAAAAAGATGTAAAATCAGAATGAGCTGCAAGTACATAATGGTGCTTTCCCGCAGCGTGCAAAGGCGACACTGTGTAACACAATAAAAGACAAAAAAAAAGATGTCCGCGGCCTGGAAGTCAAATACTTGGCGTGGCCAGGCAAGGTCAAGGTGTCGCTGAATAAGAATTATTTAAAAAGGCAAAATAATGAAAATGTATTCATACTGTCAGAGTTTAAAATTGACAAATTATGTGAAAGGTTGTGAGAGGAAAACTATCGGTGTGGATGAATGATCTTACAATTATTTTAAAACGCAATATAATGAAAATGTACTCATATTGTCTGAGTTTTAAAGGGACAAATTTTCTGAAAGCCTGCGAGGGGGATGGGAGGGGGGTTTGGGTATTGATGATCTGAGAATACCTTGCCTGGCCACGCCAAGTATTTGACTTCCAGGCCGCGGACATCTTTTTTTTGTCTTTTATTGTGTTACACAGTGTCGCCTTTGCACGCTGCGGGAAAGCACCATTATGTACTTGCAGCTCATTCTGATTTCACATCTTTTTTTACTTTGTATTTATTAGTATTATTTTCTTTATTTTGTGATTTACTTGATTTCATGTACTTGGCGTAATTTTTTTACTTTTTTAAAGTTTTTTGGGGGGATTAATGTTGACACAATGTGACAACAATTAAGGTATTTTAATCTTTTTCTAACACCTTCCATGCTGGTCAACCAGCTCCGTAATCGGGGTTGACTGTACTTAGGTACAATCAGTTAATAAAATGTTATTAGTAACTTATCTCAGTGGTAATAAAATAACATAATGTCACAAGAGTTGTTTCATTATGAAATATTAATTTCTTTCTTTCATATTTGAATAATAAGCTGAAAATTTTTTCAACTTAAACATTAATTATAATATATTTATAACATAGTGTAAGGTTTAGGGTTGTTATCCCCATATCACCCTAATGAGAGGGGGTAGATATCTGAAATTTTGCTCAGTGATTTTTTAGGCATTATTTGGTACACATAAATACTAAAATTGGTGCTGGGGCCGTTTTTCCTATGCCTACCCCGCTAGACATTTTAAACAAAAAATAAAAATCGCTTTATGAATAACAAAATAACAATTTAAACCTTATTAATCAACCAGCAGCGACCGATCATTTTGACTTCAATAATCTATATAACCTTTAATAATTTAAGTATCAACAAAAATACTATGTCAATAGATCGTCTAATAAACAAACTTTAAAATATTTAGTCCCTTAACATTTATTCTATTGTAATAGAGTGTAGAAAAATAAAATCTTTAAGCAAAAATATTTACTTACGTAGTCAATTTTTCGACACACTGTTATAAAACGTGCGATCGCGGGGTTGGACATAAATGTATGGCATAGTAGAAGTAACTTCCTTCTACAGTGAATATTTCCAAACTAGAGAATGTGTCGGTATAAACAACTAACCTCGGTCTCCCCTACTCAACCTATTAATGGTTAATAGCTTTTGGTGTTTTTGGGTGGGAAGAGGTAAGAGTAACTTTAATTTGGTGGGATTTAGAGCGGGTGAGACGTGGTCTCGGTTTAAGAGGGCTTTGGGGGGTGAGTCGTGCTCTTGATTTAAGAGGGGCTTTTGGGGCTTGTTTTACATTTAGGTACGAGGGAAAAAGTCGTGTCTCGTAGGGCGGAAAGGGTAGGATTTCGTACTTGACCATCGCGAGATGGGGACCACTAAGGTACATCTTCTGACTAGCTCAGTGATTGGGGAGGGGTAAGAGCTGTGTTTTTATAGATAGTGGTGGAGTCGTGAAGCAGTTTAGTGGGGAAGAATCTAATTAGGACGCGCGAGAAGTAGTGGGACGTCACAGATGAGTTTATGAATGAGACGAATTGGAAATAGGTTTAAGATTTAATTGCACGTAAAGCCACTATCTTGGCCGAATAGTACAATACCTATACGTTTAGTCATACGACGAACAAGAATACCTAGTAGCACGTTATAATGTAATAGGAGCGATTTTCTTGCGATGCTCGCGATAGGAAGGATCTGCACGTTTCTTCGGCACATGGCAAAGTGGCCGAGTTTAATTTAGTTGCACCGATAACGATACGATTATCATCAGTAATTATTGGCGTTTTGAACTTGCGATACGATGGCAAGGGCATCGGTGGTCGCGATGAACGCTGACTCCACGATTCTTCTTTCGACGATTATATACAGTAATACGTATAATCCAATTACGCATATCTTCAGGGTTTCGATAAAACAAAAAGGACGAACTGTTTCATAATACATGCATCGCTGAGCGTATATTCTACCCCGCATATTTTATTTTAGAAAGTACAGAAACACGCCTCTTTCTCGACATGCACAGCATTTGTACATGGCTACCACCATCATAAGGGCGGAAGAAAACGAATGTTCTATGTCAACTTCTTCGGAGACAGAGATAGAGAGAAAAAGGAGGAGGGGGGAGAAAAAATGTGCTGTGCTTTGTACCATGTACAGCAACGACGGTACACCGCGAATGTTTAAGTACATATATAATTGGTCTCGTGTATCGGCTTTGTTCTCCGCTGTAAAAGCTGTTTACAAAACAGTTCTATGCAATGATACTGTATCCCGGAACGCGACTGTATCGGCCGCAGAGGAATTCCAAAAACGGTGGATCAAGGTATCGTTTCGCGCCAACGATCCTAGCAGTCGATCACAGCACCGTGTGGAATGTTGCCTCGCTAACTAAACGATTCTCAGATAGACATATTCGTACAAAATGTCTATCCAGTAGAAACATCAAATACCGCATCAATTAATATAATAAAGGCCCAGATATTATCAAACGGCAGTCGTTGTACGATTCTGGTAGCACTCCCTTGCTACTCCCTTCAAGGCTTCGGCCATTGCTGGCCCAGTTTCGTTCACCATGCTACTCAACGCCCCCGTGGTGTTCTGCAGCAGCACGTAAGGAACGTCGAACTCCTGCGATCGGGAAAATGTCGATTAATTTCCATGATACACTTATTCAGAGTGACGCAATGAGATGGAAAGATGAATAGCAACTCACCACGGCGGTGCCGGCATCCATCAGCAGAATACGATCGCTGTCCATGACGGTGTTGAGTCGATGCGCGATCGTCAGCACAGTACACTTCTCGAACTTCCTGCGAATCGTCATCTGAATGAGTTCGTCTGTTCGTGGGTCGACGTTCGCCGTGGCCTCGTCGAGCACCAGGATAGGGTTGTTCCTGACTATCGCGCGCGCCAGACAGACTAGCTGCCGTTGCCCTACGCTCAAGTTCGAGCCTCCTTCGCTGATGTGAGCCTCCAGACCCATCTCCTTGAGTTCAACTTCCTCCAGCGCCTGCCACAGCACGCTGTCGTCGTAACTGTCGAATGGGTCCAGGTTCTGTCTCAACGAACCCGAGAACAGGAACGGTTCCTGGGGGATTATGCTGATCTTGGATCGTAAGTCGTGGAGGCCAATCTCATTGGTATTCACGCCATCTATCTCGATAACGCCCTCGAGGTTCGCCAAACGGAAGAGAGCAGAGATCAGGGACGATTTCCCAGCGCCTGTTCTCCCCACGATTCCAACCTTCTCGCGAGGGTAAATGACGAAGTTCAGATTCTTGAGTACTGGTGGTTCCGCAGGGTCGTATCTCATCATCACGTTTTTGAATTCGACCCTCCCCTCTTCTGGCCAGCTTTCTCTGGGTTTCTTTTCCGGCGTACTTTCCAGCGGTGGTTCGCTCTCCACATGGCTGAAACAAAGAGATTCGTTTATATAGATGACTCCATAGACTTACTCGATTAGGTATTCGATGACAACGTTCACCTGTATTCCAGTATACGCTCGACAGAAGTCATTTGATTCTCCAGCTCGGCGCTCTGACGCATTCCCCACTGTAGCGTCCCAGTTAAAATGAGACTCTGCGTGATGGCCAGGCCAACGCTGCCGCCAAGCGTAGAGTCAGCAGTATTGTCGAACAGCAAAAAGCTGTATGTGACCAGGAAGATATATATGACGCAGAAGATATCCAGCCAGAAGCCAAATGCTCTCGAGGTTCCTATGAATAGGAACCACGCCGACGAGTGCAGGTCTTGGTGCCGATCGAACTCCTTCGTCAGGATTTCCCCGGCTTCGAACGCTCGTATGGTAGGCAATCCTTGCAAAGTTGCGCTCAGATGGCCAAACACAGGGGATCGGCCTGTGGAGCATTTCCAATTAAAATCGAACGTTAGAAAGTTCCAACTCTCGCGTATCACAAACTATAAAATATACTTCTACCATTCAAAGAGGAATATGACGAGACTAATGCTATTGGAGAGAAGTACTCACTGATTCCTTCGAGGCGTTTGACGCTGCGACTGGTTTCCAGGTAGTAGACGCGAATGTAGAAGAAAATTACCCCGACAACCGCTGTGGGTATAAGCAGCCACGGGTTGGCTATTGCGATTATCACTATGATACCAAGAAGGGATAGGCTGATTTGCATGCAGTCCATTAGCGCAGCGGGCAACAGCTCGTCTGTGACACCCACGTCCTTCGAGAACCTATTCAGGATACGTCCCGACATGTTCGTGTTGAAGAAAAGCATCGTCGCGCGACTGATGCTCTGGAACATGCGATCGTGCAGTCGGACGGAAGCTTTCATGCAGGTAGTGAGGAAGGCGAACGAACGCGTTAAAGTGACCACTATCGTGAGAAGAATAATCACACTGCAAATGTAGACGCAGTTATCCCGACTCATTGAACCCTGCCAGTTCTCCACTAAACCTTCTGGTGTTTCAGTCACCTTTAAAGGAACAGATCAAAGGGTTACAGTGGACTCCCAACAGTTTCAGAAGGAATAAGACTGTAGGACCTGTACTTACGTATTTCTCTTCCATGGTCACCCACAGCGATATGAGGAAATCACCACCACTAACCAATGCTTGCGCTAAAACGCACAGCAAAAAAACTGTAATCACGACATACAAAGGTCCAGCCGCGCGGAGATATCCTGAGAACACTGCACCGGAAATCTTCTCTTTACTGCGCGTCTCAGCCACCTAAAGGTTCCATCGGCATATAGATTCATGCAGTTTACGTTGAAGTCTGTATCTTATGGCCTCTAGTATACCTACCTCCGCGGGCAGTTGCTTCTCAGTAACAGTGCTCATGAATGAACTTAACGACGTAATACTGGCGAGCTTAGAGGTTCTCCTGCTCGGAGGAGCAGAGGTCGATTTCGTCTCCTCCGTGGACGGTTGATTCTCCAACAGCCTTCCAAAATCTACTCCCATCGTAGCTAGCTCGTCGTAAGCGCTGCAATACAAGGTTGTTAATAGACGATATACCCCTCTCTAAGTAAATAATCTGCGAATAAATGATCGTTCGAGAGTACCCCGCGGCCTGGATTTCCCCATCTTTCAACACGATTATCCTGTCGACGTTTCTTAAGTACTGCAATTGATGAGTGACGAGGATCCTAGTCTTCCCTCTTAAGTATTTCTCGATACATTCCTCAAACATGTGCTTGCCGACATGAGCGTCCACAGCGCTCAGAGGGTCATCCAATAAATACATGTCCGACTCGGAGTACACCGCTCTGGCCAGGTTAATCCTGTACAATAAAGAATCAGCAGGTGAACAGTTCCTGATTCTTACGGTACGCAAAGGGCAAGCATTGGCGATTATAATCACCAACCTGGCGCGTTGGCCACCCGACAAACTGATACCCCTTTCACCCACGATCGTTTTATCGCCATACGGAAACAGGGTGAAGTCCCTCTTCAATTGGCACACTTTCGTGACGCGATCGTAACGGAACTGATCCATCTTCCTGCCGAATAGAATATTTTGCCTGACCGAACCAGCGAACAGCCACGGTTCTTGGCTGGCGTAAGCCAAGCTCGCGTTGACCTGTAGAAGAGAACGATCACATTAGGGCTATAGAATATTCGTAACAGGATAACGTATGTAGTTGCGCGAAGGGCAATGCAAACCTGTATCGAACCATTCTGCAGGGGTAATTCCTTGAGTATCACATTAAGTAAACTACTTTTACCCGCGCCAACTTGGCCAACGACGGCTATAAGCTCGCCTGCCTTCACTTTAATGTTTATGTTCTTTAAAGTCTCTTTTTTATCGTAAGGCAACCACTTAGCGTAAGCGTTTTTCACGCTAAGTGGGCTGTCGTCTTTACAGTCGGTCATCCTGATTTTATCATACTTGGCGTCATTCGTATCCTTCGTTATGCTGTTGATATCGCCCTTGTTGTTATTTGAATTGTTCGGTTCCTCGTCATTGTCAGTCTCTTTGGTCTCGTTCATTTCCTCGTACAACATGAATTGTTGCAAACGTTTGATAGAAACGAGTGCTTCGGCCACTTGCGTTACCCCTGTAAGGTATATCCTCCCGTTAACTCTTTAATCGATTCTCATGAATATACACCGGATCGAATTGTACTTGCCAAGAGCAAAGTAGACAGTCATATTCTGGCGTAGTATAATATAGTACGCCGTTAACACATATACTTTCTCCGCAGTTATCTTGTGACCGTACAAAACATATGCTAATATGGTGATGAACAGGGACATCCTCGTGCTGAATAAAATGAAAGACAGTGTGATGCCTCTAATTAGAGAGGAGGATCGGACAACGTTAATTTCACTCCTGCGTAAAAGAATATACATTACGTATTTAATATCGTACACTTTAAGAAATTCTAATCGCGCAAAGTAGCACTTTACTTTCTCGCTCTTTTGACTACAGCGCTAAACGGTTTCTCCCATGTGTACATCTTAATTGCCTGAATGCCGCTAATGATTTCGTTCGTCAATCGAACCCTCTCGTCCGTTCTCAGGGCAGTTTTTATTCTGAATGTCGAGGACTTCTTCCCCAAGTACCCTTGACATTTTCAAAATAGTTGTGACACAAACAGTTCCTTGTAACGTGGGTTCTCTACTGTAATATACAGTTTTCAGTACCTTGCAATGGAATGAACATTAGAAGCGTTGCGACTCCAATGATAGCAGATATTTGCACCTCTTGGTACATTAAATATGTGATGATCAAGGTCTCGAGCGGTCCAATCCACATGTAATGTAAAAACATAATTGCCATGTCGAATCTATTGACGTCGTTGGACAAGAGATTGACCACCTGCCCTACTGTTGTTTCGCCCAGAGCTGTTCTCGAGAGTCTCAGTGATTTTCTGTATATTAAGGAACAACATGCCACGCGCATCTTCATCCCCATGTGGAGTATAGCCATCATATTTGGATTGAAAAAGAAAACTACCAGGGCTGAGCATAATACTACACCGGTTGCGTATAAATAGGCATCTCCTTTCGGTACTTTGTCAGTGCTAAAGTATTGTAATAGTCGACCAAGGAGTATTGGTTGCATTATCCTGTATGTGGAAAAATAAAAAGTTAGCGTGGATATTTAACTGCACGCCATGAGAACAGCATGCCCAAAATTCATCTACGTTCATTAGCACTGCAATGTAACTAGAAAATCCTACATTAATACTGAGTAAAATGCAAAATATACACCTAGCATTGTTAGATTTCAAAAACGTAAACGGTATAAGAGTCAAGCTCTGGAAAAATTAAGTAGTTAAGAGTATTAGTAGATACAGGAAGCAAGAAACTTAGGGACTTAACGATCTTGTCACATCTTCATTTTCATGAACTTGCGAGTCTGAAGAATTGTGGGACATGGGTAGTAGATATGTTATGTACTGGTATACGTAGAAATTTCGTGTGATCGTAGTAACGAGTCAGAAGACTAAGAAACTGGGGCTGTAGTGGTCTGAACAAGTAATACAAAAACTTTAAGAACTTATATGGCGCCTTATGATTTTCCATGGCAATAGTAATCATTTATGACATAGAAAAACGCATCATACTCATGTTACATACCTGAGTACAATCTCCCCGATAGCTAGAAATATTCCATACAACCCTAACTTTAAGCCAAAACATCTTAGAAGAGCTTTCATTAAACTAGGCCCCTTTACTTTTTTCTTCGCATCATACTTCTTTCTACCGCTTTCTTTTGCGTTGCTAAGTAATATGCGCTTTTTGTACGCTTGGCATTCCTTCTCCCATGCATTCTCTAGCATTGTGCCCAAAATGCTGCTTGTGTGCTCTGTGAGAGGCCTGCATAAATCGCTCACTTCTAAGTCTTTCTTGTAACCAAGCCAGAACGTAGGCAGAACCCATCTGTTAACGGAAGCCAATAATGGCGATTACCACGTATAATTCAGTTACATTTATTTTTAGTACCAGGCATAAGTTATTTTAGTCATCAATTCCATGTACTATTAGCTTTGAATCACTGATTGCAACAAGTATTCCAAGGCAGAGCAATTATTTTAGTTTTTATGCATTTAATACCAATAGTAATGGATCGAAGGTAAGTGAAAACTTCTACCCAAGACTACTAATTGATAACAATAAACACATCAAAATGTCCACTTATTTGCGGAGCAAAGGAATTAAAGATAGTTCGTACCTTGTTTACACAAGGGTTATTTGTAAACTAGCTTTTTAGCCTGCTTCGCCAGGCATTACTGTCCTATGTAATAAAACGCTTAAGGTAACCAGAATTTTTGTTGGAAACCTCATAGAAACAATTTTCGCTACGAAATACGAAATTTTACAACTTTTGGGTTCCCGGAAAATACCCGTAAAGCATTTCCAGGAACCTAAGTCCCATCCAGACTCACTGCCTTGCGACATTTTAGACCCCCCCTTTAGAATCGAAATAATTACTGATGATATTGCAACAACTAATGTGTGACAAAGACTCCGAATCAAAGAAATTTGTGGAGCATATTCACTCATACAACAGCGCTTTTTCGTTTGCCTTCATGAGTGCCCAATAAAAGGCCATAAATGACGCATTTCGACTCTGTGCTGAGCGCAAATTTGAATTAGAGATGTTGGTAAAATACCGATGTATCGAATATTCGATAATTTTATCGCGAAATATCGATATTTTCGATCCGATGTATTGATAGTTCGATATTAAAATCTCAACATCGTCATCGATATACTTTTGCCATGACTTCAAACCAATAGGGATGTTCGATTCCGCTTCGATTCTTTTGGTTAAACAATCGATTCTTTGGTATTCGATTTTTCCCTCTGGGGGAATTAATTGTCACTAGTGAAGGGACCAATCAGATTGCTTGTTGCGTAGGGTTTCCTGGTCTTATACGTTTTCCGCCATTTATTTGACTCTTTTTTACTTTATTATTGGGAAACCAAGTGGAGGCGTGGCTTAGATTTCAGCGCTGTGGTGTTAAGTTGGCAAACTATTGCAAGTAGGCCCGGATCCCACCAAACATTCCGAATAAGTATTTATTAATCGAAGAAGTAAAAATTTAATGTTCAAAAAAATTTAAAAACACTCGTTTTTCATAAAATGTCTATATAAACACTGATACTCGTATAGACTTCGACGGATTTTACCCTACTCACAGTAGTTTAATTTTCTGTCACTAGTTGGCGTATCGAAATTCTTGGTTTCCCAATACGGATGACTCCTTTTAATATACAAAAGTTTATTTATAAAGTATTGTCAGGAAATATATGAATGGGACGTTCTTCAGACGATGTGGTGGTGGCCATGACTCGTCGCGCTTGTAAGTACAAATCAATCGACGCCAAGGTTGGCTGATTTGTTTGGCGTCATGGCAAAGAGTAGGTATAATAAGAGGCGTCACTCCGGGCGGAACCTTTGAAGTCCTTACTTGACCTTGGCATTTAAATTGGTTGTACACTCGAGCGGGATATTCAAATCGACTAAATGTACCTTACCGCAATTGGCTGATTATTGCCGAAGTTTACCGATCATTGCCGAATGGGGCCGAATGGGCATTTAAATTGGTTGTCTCACTAGAAATCACTGTTTCCCTAGATTATTTCTGTCCTTGTCGAATGACGCCTCTTATTGGGCGCGTTCCGATTCACGCATAATGCGCATAAAATGTATAGGATATGCCACGTACCCTATGCACTTCATGCGCATTATGCGTGAATCGGAACGCGCCCATTATACCTCCTCTTTGGTCATGGCGTCATCACGCGCATGCGTGGCGTATTCTCCCTCCACTGAGAACTTTGGCTTCCACTGACTAGTTTGGTGATTCCGATAATTAATTTATTACGGCAAGAAATTGAACAAGCGGGACTGTCAACTGATGTGTGATTGTCTGTCCAAAAAGAATTATTAAAAGGAATTAAGGACAGATTGGAACCCCTTGAACAGAATATTTTTTTCGTAAAAACGATAATTCTGGATCCTCGCTGTAAAAAAATACATTTTAATTCAGCAACTGCTGTTGCTAATGTAATATCGGAGCTATCGAAAAATATTAGTATGGAGCATAAGCTAAAGAGGAAGTATTTCACCGGAACTTGGGAGATCTCCATCTACAGCGGAAAATTCTAACAATTCATCGCCGTCACTTTGGACTAGACACGAAAGAATGATAATGCAAAATATGCCCAATCAAGACGTTCGTCATTTTGGCACAATGCCAACAGAATTGAAAGAATACTTAATAAGATCAACCAAATACTTCATGGACATCCAATCCATTAATGTTTTGAATAGACAGTCGACATTTTATAACCATGCTTTCGAAAATTAGCTGAAAATATTTAATTTCACCTGCATCTGTTGCATCGACAATTAATATTGTGGTTGCCAATAATCGTAGTAGGTTGACAGGAGAGCACAGAAAACAAAGAGTTTTCTTAAAAACTATTCCTGAAAAATACTGGTTTAATTAATTTTTGTATTTTTTTCAGTACCTACTTAATTTTTGTATTTTTTCAGTACGTACTTAATTTTTGTACTTTTATATTTTTTATATTACTTAATAAACGTAATTAAAATAAAATATAATTTGTTTAAATTCTACCTCAATAATTTAGAAAAAGAAGCCATATATGAATATTTCGATATATCAAGATGCGATATTGACATATTTGAAAAATATCGATACGCGGACTATCACTCAGCTCATTCTGGCCACGAAAAACAGAATGTTTCGATTTTGTTCTCAAAAAGTAGTAGGTATGTTTTCATTCATCGCCACGCTCTGTATATACAGGAAAAAAAAAAAGCATGTGATGCTCTTTCGCGACGAAAGCTAGTACATTTCCGTACTTTGCAGCGAAAAATAGCAGGGGTTGCCTTTAGCAGCGGAAAATATCACGTTTCATAGAAGATCAACGTCGACTGTGAAGTGTTTGGAAAGTGAAATATTCTACTCTTCGGAAAACAAATAAAACGTGCTACTTTTCGCTGCAGCGTTTAAAACGTGTTGCTGCTCGTGGCGAAATGTGAATTGTGCTTGTTCTCGTACTATATACGAAACATGCTTGTTATCGGTAGAAACATTGAAACGTGCTTGTTATCGGTAGAAACATTGAAACGTGCTTCTGCTCGTAATAGATTGAAACGTGCTGCTCTTTGCTACTTTTCGTAACGCACGTCGATGTATGCATCGATACATCCAAAAATATCAATATCCCTATGCTGAATCTGAACCTTGTAAGGCCGGTATTCATAGTCGCTACTTATTCTTAAGCAAGTGCTTAAGCATGCGGCATCTTCTACTAACCTAGTAGCTAGTAAAGGATGTCGAATGCTTAAGAATTTGCTTAAGAATAAGTAGCGATTATGAATGCCGGCCTAAGTCATCGGGAAGTATGAAAAGAAGCATCTGGGTAGATTTTGCTAACAAATGAACATTCACCTTGAGCGTTTTATTATATAGGATTATATAGGATGATAATGGTATACTTTTATGCCAATGCTCATTTACCTTGATTGTACCTTGGTCCGGTGCTTTTATTATTAGACTATGACAAGGAGAAAAAAAGGTGAGAGTCATTGTATTTTGTAAAACTTACGTAAATGTTAAAGCACTAAGAGGATTTACACCCTCCCGTGGATTCTTCTTTCTTTCCGCCTTTACTTCCTCGTCCATGATAATTTTGCATTTATGTACTTATCTTTCCTGTAAAATTTGTTTAAATAACGCGATGCCTCGAAGTGATGATGTAATTATGATTATTTAACTCCAGACAATGTATTCAACAAATACATACGCAAATGCGCATACAATTCAAACGAATAATATTGAAAATAAAATGTTGAAAGACATATATCTTTCTTTGTGAGGCTGACAATATAATAACGATTCTGCGATATATCCTGCAGTAGCTTTACTACTTGGCTTCGCTCGAAATTTAGATTGCGATTTAATAAAAAAAAATTTATTTATTTACTTTTTCTGTGGAATTAGTAATATTCATCTGGATTAACTGGGAATGATGAGTTGGGACACATTTGGTGACCTCAGAGTTTACCGTTCAAAAGTTTTTAGGCGACAGACAAACACATAAACACTTTCTGCTTTATATATTACGATTTGATAACCTTTGCGTGGACATTCGTTCGCAAGGTCCAAATATCACGGAAGAAAGTACAAAAATAATTAGCATTTATAAGAATTTCGCGAGGAGCAAGGTGTCATTGACACCTGCAAAAATACAATTATTATTTTTTTGTGAAGCATGAAATAAACAGATGAGTGTTTGAAAAATAATGTGGAAACAGATAAATTGTCTAGGTGAACATAGAGTATATTCTAGAATCATCAATAGAATGATGTTTGCTAATGAATTTCATTTCATTAATCAATTTCATTTTCTATTCGCGCGTGAAGGAACATAGACCTTGCATATTTTTTTTCTAATACAAAGCTAATACAAAGGCAGTACAAATTCCTTGATATCAAACACTATCTACACAGATAAATCTTTAATACCCAATAAAACTTTCTGTGATTTTTTAGAACTTGTCCTTTACACAGTCTCGCTCTCAAAACCTGTTCCTTTCTTACAAATTAAAAAAAAAAAGGCAGAATATTGCAGATACATATTCTTGCTTCGGCATTTTCAAGAGAAGGCATCTTCTAGCATTCTATCAAAATGTACAGGGTGTTTCAGAACTACAGCTATGGGCTCAAGATAGAATTCGTGGAAAGAAAGAGAATGGTTTAAGGCAGCGCTGTTCAGCGGTGGGGCCCCTCATGCGCCCGTTTCCCCTTCCAACCGCTCTGTCAGCACACAATATTCGCGAGAAATATGTGGCAATAGCATTGGTGAGCATTGGCTCGCTATGGCAACGTGTGTCGTATGGCGACACACGTCATGTATAGCGCATAGAAGCTTCTTTAGGGTCGCGCGGTATCCCTGACGACGCGAACGGGGGTGGGAAAACTCCGAGACTCGACCTTGCACACCGCTGGTTCATGTTTTAAGTAAACATAAACCCGTAGTGTAATTCTGTTCAATGTACTCAGTTTCTCGAATTATGATTAAAGAGCAGTTTGTATGTACAACTACACAAGCCTCAGAGTGATAAGATTGCCTTCCAACTACAATTTATTTGAAACGCAATTCATTTGAAGCAGATTTTACAATTACGGGCTGCAGCGATACTAGTGATTCCTAAAAGCTGCACATGCTATTACATTCTTCCGCAATTACACGGGCTGTTGTGAAGTATAATAAATATTCGCGCGCGAGCGTTTTAGAAGTGTTAAAAATAAAATCACGCTATTGGCATTTAATCCTAGAATTTTTCGTAACAAGATTTCATTTTCTGTTATTGAATTATTTTCAAAAATGGGGACGTGCTTTCGAGCTGCCTTACCTATAATTGCCGATACTATCAGGAGCCAGTTTAATCCCCCTTTATTCTATTAGTAAGTTGCATTTATAATCATTGTCTACCATCGAAATCGATCGAAGCCCCTCCTCCCTTCGCCGATACGTGCTCGATCCGAAATTGCAGCGAAAGGCGGCGAAACGATGGGGGAGACGATTCGCTATTCGCCGTTTCGTGGTGCACTTACGATCAACGAGAATTAATCCTGTCTAGTTGCCAGCACGTGAATGTTCCATTGCTTTTCGATTGACTAACGATTTGTCAGATGACAACCGACGACATCCACAGACATCCACTTAAGTAGAAGGCCGTTACTCGACTGACGTTCGGGTGGCCGACGATTGCATGTGTCATTCCGCGATTCGGTAACCTTAAACTGCTTAAACTGACACGTGATCAGACACGGTGACCGTGGGTGGATATCTCTGGATTCTCTGGTGGGTGAGGGTATTTCTGCTTCGCGCTTCCCCAGTCGATTCTTTATTCCTATGTCGCCGCCGTGATGAACACGGCATCGCTCGCTAAGGCGACGGATACGGGGGATTTATCGTACGGTACACCATAGATTGTATAGGTACTTACGAGCAAAAAACATCGTCATCCAGATAACGTAATCGGTAAATACAGTGTTACGAGTTACGGCAGATCAAATATCGTGACAGGTAACGGATGTTAATATGGAAAAAGAAAGAAGGCTTGTGCCGTCTGTCCACGCAGCGTGGCATCATAGACGCGTATGGGTGGCGTATTAACGAGATCAATCGTACGACGCATCTGTCGATTATTGATCTGCATATCATTGATCTCGTCAATACGCTAAGCGTACGCGTCTGTGACGCGACGCTGCGTGGACGGACCTTAAACTTTTCGATGCTTTTGGTGTGGAATTTCCAGCTAACGGTGAGTCGACCGCCACCTAAGGTTTGGGCTATCAAGTAATCAACGCGTAAGAGCTGATACATTGGATTTCTGAGATTCATCCTTATTATCCAAGCAATCGTTTATCATCCGTGGATTTGTCATATTCTGTCGATTCATTGCAGATAAAACAGTAGAGATGTTTCTGAATAAAACCACAGACGAGGTATAGGATAGACCTATCACCTTATGGATGTCTTCACAGACCAGGTATAGGATAGACCAGGGCTCTCCAGCGTAGGGGCCCCTCACGCGCCAGCTTCCCCTTCCAATCTTTCTTTCAAGCAGTGTGCCTT
Source organism: Andrena bicolor (assembly GCA_960531205.1). Classification (NCBI taxonomy): domain Eukaryota; kingdom Metazoa; phylum Arthropoda; class Insecta; order Hymenoptera; family Andrenidae; genus Andrena; species Andrena bicolor. The sequence continues at coordinate 50,517,877 of OY482664.1, read as the reverse complement.
CCGTTGTCAAGGAAACCGTGCGATGCTACGAAGGCTGCCACGACCACTGATATTGGGAAACCAAGAATTTCGATACGCCAACTAGTGGCAGAAAATTAAACTACTGTGAGTAGGGTAAAATCCGTCGAAGTCTATACGATTATCAGTGTTTATATAGACATTTTGTGAAAAACGAGTGTTTTTAAATTTTTTTGAACACTAGATTTTTACTTCTTCGATTAATAAATACTTATTCTGAATGTTTGGTGGGATCCGGGCCTACTCGCAATAGTTTGCGAACTTACCACCACAGCGCTGAAAGGTAAGCCACGCCTAGTGATGGGATTTGAAGCGCTTCGAAGCGCTTCGAACATGATTCGAAGCTCTTGAAAGCCTTGGTCGGCTTCGAAGTCTTGATGGGCTTCGAAGTCTCGAATCTTTTTCGGATCCGTATTTACAGAATGCCGCCTGGCACCCCGTGGCGAGGGCAACACTCCCCAGTGCCGCACGTATTCGCCACGGGGTGCCAGGCGGCATTCTGTAAATACGGATCCGAAAGAGATTCGAGACTTCGAAGCCCATCAAGACTTCGAAGCCGACCAAGACTTCGAATCATGTTCGAAGCGTTTCGAAGTAGTCGCCTGACACTCAGACGGATTCGAAGCGCTTGGAACCGACTCCGGGGTCCCATCACTAGCCACGCCTCCACTTGGTTTCCCAATATATACTATGGATTGGAGATGCTTGAAGCGATTTGAAGGTGCTTTTGGCATGATGCGCCACCATCGTTCGAACGTTATACTTACTTCCCTTCGCCCCGCGATCACCCGCCGTGCTCCATACTTTGCCCCACTTTGCTACGCCAACCGACGCCAACTGCCGCTGACGCGAGTATTTCCTTTAATACATCGGACAACGGTGGCGGCGCTGGCATCTAAACTCACCCTTCAATTCGCTTCAACCGCTGTACAGCCGACTTATGGGAATTACACTAATGGGAATCTCGTATCCATAGTACTTACGAGGGGCACGGTAAATAGGGACAAGCGTCAAATTCCTGTCCCTATTATCCAATTCACTGTAAAAATACGAAAACGTTTTAAAACTGCTCATTTTGCTATTTTTTCATAAAATTTGAACTTTTTATGATATAATAAACACTTTACATAAGTGCAAATCATGATAATTATCAATTTATTCTGTAAAGTACGTGTTCCTTATCGTTTCCGGTATTTAAGTAGGTAAATCCATTGAAATCTTCATATGCATTTTTGAATTTTTTTTACTATGCTTTAATTGTTTAAAAATGCAATCTTCTCGTTTGTGACACATACATTAATAGTTTAACTTAATTAAAAAAAATTCTATCCTTATTTATTTATGCGAGTTCTAATCTTACCGACTTCGGTGATTGTGTTGTATTAGTTGCCAGAGTCACCGTTCACAAATATAGAGTGCGCGTCAAAACCTCTGATTTTGCTGTGGCGATAGTAAGTCAATGTTTTTACCGACGGTCACAGATGGTTTAGAACATTACTGCCAATTGCTGCATAGTACTGCTATCGCACAGGAGTTGATCAGCTTTTTGACAGTTCGAACAACACTTACCGAATTCCGTATTTCTTAAGCACAGGTTGATACCAGCCAGTATTTCCCTCATAACGTTATCAACAATGTATCCGATTGTATAAAATAACTGATCTTGGACCGAGGTAAGAAGGTTTTTCAAATTCGTATCTGGTTTAGCACATATGTTTTTTTCAAACGCACGCAAGCTTCAAAGTCTTGTTTTTCTGTATCTAGCGAAGAAACATGATTTATCGCGATGACATAAGCGAAACCGATGGCCATTTGCATATGCAACGAAGTATTATTTATTTCCAGATAGGTTAGGTACGGGTTCTTTCAAAATTCTACTTGGTAGCGACCGGTATTGGAACGATGTTACAGCGATCTTCCAAGCTTCTGAGACTGCTTCACAATATTAGCCGTTACAATCACGACTGTTTGTACGTCTTTCAAGTGGGATATGTAAGAAGACACGCCAGTACTGTGATAACGTGCAACCATAACACGAAATACAAGTTACACTTCGTTACGAGCTCTCAGAAGGTTTTCGCTAGCAAAAAAGTAGGGCACCCGGAGGCATGGCAATGGATACTCATTCCAATGTCCAGGCCAATTTCCACTGGCGCGAAAATGGGAAAGGAAGAGACCGGAACGTCGAACATCAAACAGGAAGAGAACCCGCAGCAAAGGATCACAGAACTGAAAGAAGAGAATTTAGGGCAATTAAAGGAGAGAAAATTAGACGGCGAACCTATGTCCGCCAGTGACGATCAGAACAAAAAAGTGAAGCAGCAAGATCCCAAAACAGAAGGTACAGAGGGTGTTGCAACAATAAAAGGTTTTGTTTTTTGTCTTATAGAATTTTTAGTTCTTCGCGATTCGTATCAACGTTTTCAAACCATACTTTGTATTTGTACGGCTGTTGCGTTTAGCTAAGAAGAAGACAAAAGTGGAAAAGAGCACTTCCTCTTTAGAACGCAATTTCATTACCCCGGTCAGAGCTATGTCTGACTTTTTACTGAAGCCGTCTGACCTTGAAAACTTGCCTAAAACCAAAAGAAGATCGCCGTACGAATTCGAGCCACCGATCACTGTCTACTGGAGGAAAGACGTCGAGGCTAAGTAAGACTGTAGATTGTAATTACGATCTGTCGAGGTGATCACCGAGGCTGTAAAATATTTGCAATGATATTCAGGGAGTTTCGTTTACTCTTAGAGCATTGGAAGTTTGGGGATCGAGAGAAGCCTTAATGAAGGAACTTCTCATGAAAGAACTTGAACAGAAAGCTTACCAGCAAAGTAAGGACGTTTATTCTAGTAGAAAAGTATGACTTATTCTGATCCAAGCTTCTACGAAGTATTTCGACAGAAAGTTGGTTAGCATTGTAAAATAATAAGTATAAACATTCCGTCGCACGTTTCACCGTAGATATATTCACTGTCAAACGGAGACTGAGAGACTACAGGCGCGAAATGGGCAGCAAGACCACCGAATTCGTCCACGAAAGGGAAGGTCTGTTTGGAAGATCCGGTAAAGTAGTTCTGACCGCAATCGTAATGTAAGTCGCGTCTTAATTACTCTCAATGATATCTTATCACTTACATAATATATTCACTTCTCCTCTTTTCTACAGCAACGCTAGTAACTTCCTGTGCAAGCTGTGCGCTTGCATATTTACTGGCTCGCACAGTATGTTCGCAGAGTGCGTGCACTCTGCTGCGGATACTTGTAATCAATTAATATTGGCATTCGGTATTCACAAGTCGGTGCAGGTGAATATAAATTTCTATTGCGCGCGACTGATGTAAGTGTCTCGGTGCTTCATTTCACGAAATATTTCAGAATCCTAATCCCGATCATCCGTACGGATACACCAACATGAAGTACGTTTCCTCTTTGATATCCGGCGTTGGCATCTTCTGCGTTGGCGCTGGTCTGTCGATTTACCATGGGATTCACGGCCTTTTTAATCCGTCCCCAGTGGAACCGTTCTACTGGGCATACTATGTCCTAGGCGGTTCCTTAGTATCCGAGGGAGCGACGCTCCTAGTCGCGATACAATCGATTAAGAAGGGAGCCGAGGAGAAGCGAAAGTCGTTTAAAGATTACGTGCTGGGTGGGCAAGATCCATCCGTGAACGTCGTGCTCCTTGAAGACTTTGCATCTGCAAGTATCCTACAAGTGAACTATGTCCGAACACTTATTCCGACGTCAACAACCAACTCGCTAAAAACGGTCGTTTTAAACAGGTGGTTGGTATCACTACTGCAACTATTTGCATGAGTTTGACTTCCTACACAGGGAACCCGATGTACGATGCTGCTGGGTCGATCCTGGGCGGTTTCCTTCTCGGCGGAGTCGCGACCTTTATAATTAACACGAATACAGCGGCTTTGATCGGCAGAAGTATATCCCAAGACGATCTCGATAAGATCAACGCGGAATTAGAATCGGACATAATGGTAATATTTTCTTGCCCAACCCGTCGAGATTATGTGGATAGATGTTTTTATATCGATTGATCGCGTATTAGGTTCGAGCAATTTATGATGTTAAAGGTATCGATATGGGCAATAACTTAGTCCGATACAAGGCTGAAATAGATTTCGATGGAAGGGAATTGACGAGGTCTTATTTGGACAAAAACGATCTCACCGCGATGTTAAAGGTACGAGGCTCTTCTAAGGTGTTCTGGAAGCGTAACCTTATAATATGTTACCGTTGGAATAATTCTATTCGCAGGAGGTGCAAGCTATGAAAAACATTGACGAACTGGAGACATTCTTTTTAAAGCACGGCGAGGGTATCGTGGATATGGTTGGCGGGGAGATAGACAGAATGGAATTGAAATTGAAGGTATCGTACAAAATATTCTGTTCCGAAGTTATATTACTAATCTCCTAACTAGCATTTCTACTGTATAACGTGTATCTCGTGTTTCGTATTATTTGCAGAAGAAATATCCAGAAATCCGACACTGTGACCTGGAAATTCTTTAAACGCTTTTACCATAGGATATCAAAATAAAATATACATACACGATATAAGTTCTGATGTAAATACTGTGTAATAATATTTTGTGGCGCAACGGGTCGTATTTATGACGTTATTTATATAGAGATAGTACCTACATATGTCTACATTGGTGGGCGAAAAAAAGAGAAATAAAATAAATAGGTTCGAATATCGTGTACCTGATTGCGTCGTGATTTTAACACAGCCACCTTACGATCCTTTCGCCACTATAAGTTTAATGACCAGTCGCTAGTCGCCGGTTCCCTTGGATTATCGATTTTGCCCGAGCACCACTCACGTTGGTTCACCAATGACAACAAACCGTTTCTATGGATACTTGCGACGAGGAAATGTGCCACGAGCTAGGAATTTCTGTTCCCGTTTCTCGCGTGTTGTGTTAAGAAACTATCAGACATGAAGTGCTCTAATTACAGCGACGGAGAGGTCGAACGTTTCTACGCGATTGGCGAGACGATTAAATGAGTCGGCCGAAGGAAAGGGTTCCGCGAAGGTGGAGGTTGAAAGCTTCTCAGAGGAAGGATTCGAGCAGCAGCGAGGAGTCCTCGTCGCCCACTGAGAGCAACAAGGCTTCGCCGTACGCCAAGACCACCAGTACTCCTTTGAGAAGCAGGTGGGAGTTGGAGAAGATCAACAGGTCCCCGTTGAATCATCGCGGTCAAGGTGATTCAGAAGAACCAGAAGATGAGTCCTCCTCCGATGAGGGAGCTTCAAGATTTCAAGAACAGAAGGAGCTACCGCAAACTAGCCGTGGAAGGCATCAGGACGATCACGAAAGGATTGATCGGAGGCAGAAAGAAAAACACAGTCGTCGCGAGAAACGAAGACCCGACAGACGCTCCGAAGAGTCTGAGAATGGAAAGAGCAAGGTAGTTTCAGGCTCGGAAGATTCCGGGAAACGTTACGGCGGAGGCGACGCCGAGCGTTCTAAGGGGAAGAGCCGAAGCTTTCGAGGTAAACGCGGGTCCACTGACAGGAGTATAAGATGTATGAATTATGGCCGGAGTTAAATTTATGCTCAGTTTTTTGAATATTCTGTTACAAAGGGGAAGACGAATTGCCAATCACGGAGATCCTGAAGAGGAGCCAGGAGAGTACGCGGACCAAGTACGAGCATCAGCCGCCTCTCCCAGAATTAACGACAGATAAAGTTTACGTGCAACACAGAGGCGGCTTTAGCGCGATGAAGATTCATCGGCTAAGAGGTCCTCGAGGAGAAAGCAAAGCGGAACCAGAAGGAACCAGCGATATCATTGAGAATGCGAGTTCTCCGCCCATTAGGTTGGCCATCGCGTTTCAGAAATTGTGGAAAAGCACTGGGCTGGTGTTTCAAGGCCTTCTGGGTGGCATGGCTCTCATGCACTTTATCATGGTATGTCTTTGCTCTACACAAAACTTATTCGATTCTATAACGATCACGTAATTATTCCTTAGTTATACGTGTTCTTCAACGCGTCCATGGAATTCGTGGCGGACCACTCGGTGATTTGCGAGATCTACACGAGCATCTTCTCCTTTCTTATCGCCGTCTGCATCGTCTCGACCTTTGATAAGTATGCTTCATGTTTCTCAATCTTCGAATCTATATCACTGATACTTGCTCTGATCCAAGGTTCTGCCTGTGTATCTCTAGATTCGATTTGGCTCGATTCGACATGGAGCACTTGCGCGAGATCTACTTCGATTACAACAAAACAGTGATAGCGATTCCCCTGTACCTGGTCGCCTTCTGCCTCCACCAAGCCTGCTCGAACGCAGACAATCGCCTGGCGCTGATGCACTACCACAGCTTAAACGACAGCTTGTGGGAGAATGTAAGAGTGAGCGGAGCTTCCAGCTTTGGGACCGAAGCTCTCTACTTGTTCTGTTCCAGGCTACAGAGGTGCAAACACTTTTGAACGATTTGAACAGCTGGCAGAAGATGACGCTGTCGAAGGACATCCTCGCGGTGTTTGCTTGGCTGTTCGTTTCCCTGGGAACCAAGGACGACGCGTTTCTAATCCACTTACAATCCATGGAGAAGTATACGAACGACGTGAACTCTGCCAGGCAATAAATTCATTTAAAGAAACACGCAACTGTGCCATTCTTTTTCTTCTGTTCTCCATCCAAGGAAGGAAGCGCGTCGGGCGTACGGTTTCAATGTTTATTCGTAACAGAATAGGGTCTGATATGTACAATATTTATAAAGTTTCTCCTAATCACTAACAGATAATACACGTGTACATGTAATACCAATGAAGACAATAACGTTAAGAATAAAATAACATATGGCGGGATTCGTACAATAGTAAAATATGGTTCGTAGACTTTGTCGCGAGCTGGGCGCGCAGTTGGATCGACGATTGCCAGGGGAATCGCTCATTTCGAGTGGAGCTTCCGATAGAAAAGTGAAAGGACATTGTTGGAGGCGAAAGAAAGCGATGTAAACTCGTCGAACTGTTCGCTGGGAAAGGACAGGGGAAGGCGATTCTCGGGACGCAATCGTGGATGCAACCGCTCGGCTGCCGCTCGTTGCGCGACAAACGTAGCACTCTTTATAAATAATGCGCGGAGGCTCGTATTAATCTGCGAAGCAACAGATAAATATATAAATACTGTACGTACATTTACAACGCTACCGTACATCTCTTCTCTTCTCGAATTTACATCGACGATCATTTAAAATATCTCTGGACTTAGCAACGCTACTCAAGGCACTGTTAACAGTTCTGTCCGAGGTCGACGAATTAATTCGAGTCGTCTTATCGGCCGCGGGGTCGATACGCGCCCTCGAGGCAAGCGATCCTTGAGATTGGCCCGGTCTCTCGTGGAATACATTAAGGGAAGATGAACGGGCCAATCGGCGAATTAAACGAAACTCGTGGACGCGGGCGACGGTCGCGGGCGATGGGCGATCGCATCGTTGCTCGCTCGACCGATCAGATCTCTTTTGGTTTTCCTTCGTGAAAAAAAAAGCAGGACGATTTAGTGGTCCGTTTCATCGACAAATGGGGACCGCGAGTCCCCGAGGAACAGCGCCGTGTCTCGGTCGCGACCTTAGTGGCTGAAACATTAATTTCCTCCTCCTACCTAAAGCTTTAGAAACGTTTGTGCGGATCCGTGACGGCAGTATACGAATAGACAGCGTAATTCGAGCGGGGCGCGAGAAAAAGCGATGGTCACAGTTCACGGGGGTGAATCCAGGCAGCTTAAGGAAACTCGACGAGAATTTTGGTTCTTCGTTTCTGTGTGCTTCGCTCGACAAGAGGATAAAAAGATATCAAAATGGCCCATGCGTGCTCATAATGGGGAACCATCGTGAGGGGGTTGGCCCCCCCTCTAGCAGCAACTTTCTTTAGTTTAAGCGTAAATGATCTTTAGCTTCGAAACTCTTTGTGAAAACCATGACCACTGCTTTTAACGCATTCTGTACAAAGTTTCCTGACAGGGGACCGAGTATCCGGTAGAATTCGCTTGTCCAATAATCGAATATCGCGAATGACTATTTAGAAAAACGCTTCTTTTTCTTCCCCGTGGGAAGAAGCGGGGTTAAAGTTACATTGAATCGTTGAGGGGTCGCGAGCCCATAAAGTATCGAGCGAACACGTTCTTAGGGGTCAGACGGTTAAAAAGCTTTCTTTTAAAATCGTCATGGTTTGAGTTATCGAGGACAATAGTGCGCCGGCGTGCTGGTCGGAGCTGAATAGTTCCCTTTTCGCCGGGATTAGCCTTTAGCTTCTCCTCGACCGACCAGCGAGTCGAAAGGGAGACGGGACCACGGCTCCTGCTCGTTCCCCATCGTTTGCTGGCATTTCGACGACACGCCACAGCTAGTCTGTCTCTCTTTTTGCCCCCGTGCTTTTCGCAGGGAGCCAGGGGGAGGCTCTTTGAAGACTTCCGTCGTCGCGAGGACGATCGCGGGCTGTGGCCTCCCCCCGAGTGCACGCACGTTCTCTCCCCTGCCCTCCTTTTCCGCCCGCTTTTTTCCCCTCGAACCCTTTGTGCGGCCCCGGCCGAGGAAAGGGAGAGATTCGGGGACGACGGGTCTTTGAGGCGCGGAGGAAGAGTCAGGAGCGAAGGAAATCCTGAATGGTGAACGACTGAAGACGGATCCCCTTTCGACGATCTCCCCGTTCCTCCTCCCCCTTCCGCATCGACGATCAAACGGCCCCCGCGTCGCGGTGCATGTACCTGCACCACGAATGGCCGTTGTTGTTGTTCTCGCGGACTTGAAGCAATCCTCAGTCGTCGAAGTCGTGCCGAAGCTTTATGTACAGGCACGAGCCCAGCACGATGCCGAACAGCTCCAGCACCGACAGGCCCAGGCCCACCGCGCCCAGGATGATCAAGTGGTCTTTGGTCGTCTCCAGGAACTTGTAGATGCAACCCTGCAACACAAGCATTCGCGCTCGGAATTATTCGTCGCGAATCCACTCGAGAAGAATATCCCAAGAGCGTAGTTCTGATTCCGCGCAACGGAAGCACGCATTATCAGTTAATGGAACCCATGCACACGTATATCTCAAGTGTGCAATTGTGGCGCGCCTGCGATTAGCCCGGGCCGCATCAAGTGTTCTGCCTAAGTAGTATTTTTACACGACGAAATCAAGAGGGCCTCGATAACGAGCTTCTTTTCTCAGGTTTCTTCTATCGAATTTATATAGGTACCCATTGAAATGCACGGTTGTATGTTTGTGGTCCCAAGTGAATTAAATCGGAAGCAGCAAGCTCGCGCAAGAAACTCTTCTCAAAGGAAAATGGATTAAAATCTGCGTGTACCGTGTAATGGATGTTCGAGGGGTGGTCCCTCCTTCCGCAAAGGTGCGTCGAGGTTTTGCAGCAGCTATCGGGAACGAGACTTCCATCGTTGAGGACGTCCTCGTCCTTGTGCCATTCGCTCACCAACCAGTCCTCGAATCTCAGGGCTCCACAGCATTTGAACTGAAATTTTTAACGAGGAATTACGCTCTCCTAAGGGTCTCCCACATCCACGCATCCTACGCGAGCGTTCCTCCGCGTCGCGAGTCCTCTGATCGCGAAAATTCCGCCTCCAGTCGGAAAAACACTAACAAGTATCCCCCATTTACCCCGCGATACCATTAGTACAAGGAAGAATATCAGTGGACTAATGAACAGCCTCGCCGAGTGCATTCGCTCGCTAACGACTCTCGAGAACCTGATTGCCGCCGCTCGAATAAACAAAAGGAACGCTAAAACGATCGTTAACGCGTGCGCTAAATGGTCGAAGAAGGAGCCGAGGGTTCCGCGAACGCGGATAGGAACCGCGTTCGAATGCACTCGACGGGGCTCGAGGGGGGCCGTCGAGTTTCCTCGAGCAGGCTGCGGGCAACGACCAAGAAGAGGAGGAAACGGATCGATGGGACGAGGAGCGTTAATCGATTCGCGGAGGACGAACTGGGACCATTTTCCGGCGCGATAACGATGATTCGCCGTCGTAAAGTACTCGCGCGTTGGTCGGAGGCGTCGAGGAAAAATGGTTTGGCGATATCGCGGCCACGCGAGCCAGCCCACAGCTATTTCGCGTGGAACGAAATTTAACGACCTTCTCGCTCTTCCCCTCTACTTCGCAGATATCGCGTAAAAAGCGAGGAGGAAAGAAGAACGGGGCAAACTGCTCTGATAAAGTCCTGTCGCGTATAAATGTCCCTTTAAACTGTTTCATTGGAGCAGCGTCTGGTACGCGATGCATTCGCGACTGATCGAGCAGGGAGCAATTGAAGAGGCGCGAGACGCGAGGCAGTGGTGATAAAGGAGTCCCAGGAAGCGCGCGATTACTTGTAAATAACGAAACAGAAGCGGGTGGCTGGCTCTTTATGGCTGGCAGCGTTGGGTCTCTTATTCTCGAACGGGAAATCCCCTTCTTCCGGCACCTCTTGTTCCAGCTGTACTCACCTCTATCTGCATCTGGTCGATCGCGGTAGTTTCCCTGCTCCTCACGGAATAGTTCTCGAGGAAGGTGCGATTAAGGTTCATCTTCAATTCAGGACCGACCTGCTCCTCGTAGAGCCGCGCCAAAGCGCCGACGCCCGCCTCCAGCACGAACACCAGCATCACCACGAACACGTACTGCGCGGAAAATGAATGCAAGATTAGCGGAAATAGCGAAAATCGATCGTCGCGGGAACGACCTGTCGCCCTCGTCAATCTCCGTCGATCCTTTCGCGAAATACCCTTCGTGGTTTTCACCTCGCAACTCGGGAGGACGGAGTACTTATGCCACGAATAAAATGAATTGCACTGTTGGATGCAAGAAGGGCCTCGGTACCAAAAGTCAGTTTCGAGAAAAGTATCTTGTAAATATTACGAAGTTAGATATTTTTTGTACTTAGCGAAGTTGTTGTAAATGTGTCTATAATATTTAAAAATTTGATGTATCTCCTTTATAGTTGCATTATTATAATCGTAATTATGTAATAAATTAATCGGTGAAATTAATTTTAAGTATAGCTCCCACAGGACCTTCTTGCATAAAATGGAGAAATATAGAAAAAGAACTCTTTTTTAACACTAGATTCTATTATTTATTTAATATTTGCATCAAATTTGAAAAAATTCAGTCATCAAAATAGTCATAAATTGTGTCATCATCAGGTTGCTCAAATCGATTCACAAAATTTACCATAGCTCTGCGAATTTCAAAGATACGGCAATGAAATTTAAAGGGGCATGTGTATCAGGGGCATGATAGAAAACAATAAAGAATCCGATGAAGCGTTTTATGCAAAAAGCGCCTGAGTGTCCTGAGGCCGTTCATGAAAGAGAAATGACCCAGTTAAGAGGTTGATCTTTCGTGCAACTTTACGTGTTCACAGTGTATTAACTTATTGACGGGTCCGGGCAGTTTTGACAGGAAAGATCGATGAATACGTAATGTATATCACCTCTATGGGTAATACGAAAGTTTCTCTGGAAGCAAAGAGCGTGAATATACCGCGGAGACTAGTAGTAGTGCCAAAAGAAGTAGGTACACTCCTATCGACTCTCTTGGACGCTCACTGGCACGAGCACTGAACCCGGGGATCGACGTTCAACATTTTGGAGTAAATTACAGTTTTAACTGATCGCTATAGTGGCTTTCTCCAGGGCGACTACCTTGTCTCGCTCCAAATTAATTGCCTCGAATCGATCATCTTCAGGCTGTCATAGCCCAGAGGGGGCCATCGTTAACGCTCGTTGACTCCATCGGCTTCAAAGACTTTATTAACTCGAGACTCCCTGTGCCTTCACTTTGCTATGCTAATTCCGAAGGCAGTTGGTATCATCCATACTGTTGCGAGATATTCCGATCCCAGTGATCAGAATTTCGTCGCGTGCAATGTTCAATTCCCCAAGAAAGAAACGGCGACAGCATCGATAAATTCCCTCCCCAAATGGAGCGCGCGTAATCCCTGGATCGCGGTCGCGAACACGATCGCTAACGACTCCCCCGCCTCGAAATCGCAAGATCGCGGCCAAAGCTCGCCGGTGAGCGTCGTAAATCGTCCACAGGGGACTTTTCCACCGAAACCGTGTTAACGCGAGCACCCGTGTCATCAGCTTCTGCGCTTTAAAGCACAAGCTACTTCCCGGGATCTGTTAATAATCCTTCGCCGAGGTACTCGCGTAATTTAAGCTTTAGTATTTAAACGGTCGATTAATAACCACCGCGTTGTTCGCGGGGACGTCGGCCGGCCAGCTCGATAAACGCGCCCGGCAACCTGTTTCCTTTTCACCACGCGTCGTGTTCAATTATGCCGGGCTCGTCGACACCGCGACGGGTAGATCGAGTTCCCCTAATTCCCCAGCAAACAAGCGCAGCTCGTGCAATTCTGCCAGACTGTTGACGCGTGGCAACGTCCCGCCACCTCAGCGATAAACTTGGAAAACTCCAGGCGCCTGCCACTGATTTCCGACCGACAACTTCCAGGCACTCGGCAGCTCCTCGCGGCAGTTTGAAGGATCAGGTGAATCCGGGGAACAGTGAGTTTGGAAGGGCTCCCGATGGAAGACGCTCGAATCCAGCGTGTCCCGCTGGCAAAAGTGCACCGCGGAATGATCAGCAATTTCTTGCAAGAGAAAGCCCGCCTGCCCCGCGCGTTAAAGCTGCAAAACGCTGCGAGAAGCGTTTCGGAATTTTCATGAATATAAATCCCGAACGCGTCGGCAACCTGCCTCCATGAATATTCAAGCCGCCGAGCCGGGCACGGGCGATCGTTTGGGCGAAAACTTTCCAGCAAATCGCTCTGCCTTGAAGAGGAGCCCGCTGGTGCCGGGGAAGAAACCTGGCTAACTTTTTCCAGGCATGGAATTCTGTTCGAGTCGCGTTTGGAGGAAAGTTCTCCGCCCTTACCGCAGGGGCAGACTTTTTCCCCGATGATGATTTTAAAGTGAAGATGTTACTCGCGTTATAACATAGGATATGTTATACGGCCCGACCGGCCGATTTTGTGTAACGACTCGATGTCACGAAATGATGTACCGGGAAGGGTGTAACGTTCACCTCCATTAGGGCTGGGATTATTTGTCGAATTTTTCGGTATTCGAGTACTCGAATACTTCAGTTGCTCAATTATTTGGCGAATATAATTAGAATATCCAAGTATTCGAATAATAACATTCGAATATCCAAGTATTCGAATAATAACATTCGAATATCCAAGTATTCGAATAATAACATTCGAATATCCAAGTATTTGAATAATAACATTCGAATATCCAAGTATTCGAATAATAACATTCGAATATCCAAGTATTCGAATAATAACATTCGAATATCCAAGTATTCGAATAATAACATTCGAATATCCAAGTATTCGAATAATAACATTCGAATACTCAAATATTCGAAGTTTATTTGTAGCATTTGAATACTTGTAAAATATTCGAATATTAAATTATTCGAATCTCTCTCTCTCTCTCTCGTGGTGGCAAAAAGGGAAGTAATGAGGGAGAAAGAAACGTAAAAAGAAGAAAAGAATCTCTCACCACATAGCCTATGGCTTAAAGCTTTAAAGCTGCTTCTTTTTTTCTCGCATCGTGTTAGGATTTTTTCCGGGTGAAAGTGATAACGCGATCGAGGGGATGAGAGAGATTTTACGAGAATTCGATTGGGCGCGAACAGGACGCGTTGAACGAGACGATGGCGGAATTACAACGCCCGCACGCGGGCACACGTGGCTAGCAATTTAAACTGAATGCAGACGCGCGTGATATGTACATTACACTAGCCACAGCATCCGACCAGCCACGGCAATTGACAGTTTAGAATTGGACGGAACCGCTGACAGCGAATAGACGGTCGATCATGAACACTGACTGCGGTCGCTGCGATCACAGCCGATATCCGTCGACAATCCAAATACGTCGATTTCGCTGGCAGAAATTCGCGTCGATGGATGCCAGAAACGAGCACGGAAATTGAAGCGAGCTTTCGGTGTCGCTAGAAAGTTTCCCTATGCACCCAGTCTGAAAATTGACGAATAAATTCGTGGAAAAAGTGAAGGCGATTAGAGGATACTTACTTCGGGATTTCAACTTCCACAGCGTTCTTAGCGGATAAAAAGTCGGCGGAACGAGTCCTTGATCGCCGGAGAGGATGGATCACAGTTAAGAAAAAGTGAAGTCGATTTCTCCGAGAGAGTTTCCTCCGATTAGAAACTATCGAAGGATTCCCGATCCAGGCGTTTATTTGACCGTTACTTTCCCCGAGCGGTAACGCGGCGTCTGCTTTTTCGTTAAAAATCCGCGGCGTGTTCATTATCCGGATTTACCTACCCACCGCGAGCAAAAATTTTAATTGACCGCCGTATATGGCCCGAGCTAATGAGACGATTCGCTCGTGCCATCGTGCGCGCAGGTGGTGAAAGGGAGCAAAAGACCTATGGGAAAGGAGAGGCAAAAGGTTGGCCGAAAGAGGCGGCGGGAACCTTTTGCGCCCAAGATCGCCGATAGTCTCGCCGTCGAGCAGCAAATTGCTCGCGGAATCCTCGATAAAGTTCCTCGAATCTCAAACTTTTTCCTCGCTGGACAACGGGTGGTTAAGTACTTTTACTCGCGACCTGGAAATTAATCTTCAAACGCGACGGTACGTCTTCGCCTGGCCCTAATTGAAAGACGAACAAACGGGGAGATAATTGACATTCGAGATTATAATAGGAAAAAGCAGCTGTGGTTCGTCGGTCGACATGGAGACGGCTTGAAGTGGACTTGGTGAAAAACGTTGAAAGGAGTTGGCAGAAATAAAGATTCTTCAGTGGAGCGGAATTAACAATCCGATTTCAGTTCACGTTGCGGGAGTGATACTACTTATCAGACTCGCGATCCTGAAATATCGAGTGCGACGGAAATAAAGTGAAAAGTGCCGGATAATCGCGCGACGGGGACCGGATTCGAGGGAAGGAGGCGCGGTATTACTGTATTCGCGAGCGTTCGATAACCAGCCGAAGAATTCATTACGCCGAGAGGAGAAATCGGAGCGTTCCGCTCGATACAAACGACGCGAAGCTATTCTTCTCTGTTCTCTCGTTATTATCCAGAGAACCGGGGTGACACATTGGCAAGCTTCTTTTTGAATTCATGGCGAGATGAGCGAGGTTGCATACTGTCTTCGATCGTCTATACTCTATTTAATTAGTAAGATACAACCGACAGAAATCAAGGTTCTTTCGGGGAATTTTTTCTAAGGAAACTATTCATGCAATGTTTTTAAAACTTTCAGGATATGTTATTATGTATTTCAAGACGTGAAGAAACATTTTTTGAGGCAAAAATAACGAGGTAATTCCAAATGGCGCAAGTGTTTCGGACCGGCTTTGAGGCGGAAGTTGTTCAACTGGTGCAGTCTAGGATTCGTTGTAGTGGTCTGAAACCCAACAACTAAATTGTTTTGCGTTTTTAATAAAAATACGCTATGAATGGCCCTCATTTCGCATTCAGAATGAAAATTACGATAATGGTGAGTGCCTGAGAAATGAAAATACAGTTGCCTTTTTACTAAAAAATGTCACGTTAATTGTGCAATAAAACATATTAAATTTAATAATGTTAATCCGGATTGAGGTGCATCCATAGCGTAATTTTATTAAAAGCGTACAACTATTTAAGTTTTAGGGTTTCAGATTATTACAACGTACTGCATTCAGTTCAACAACTTCCGCACCGAGGCTGCTCCGAAAACACTTGCGCCACTTGGAATTACCGCGTTATTTTTATATAAAAAAATGTTCGTTCACTTCTTGAACTACACATAATAACGTACACTGAAAGTTTTAAAAACATTGCATGTATAGTTTCCTCACAAAAATTCCTCCAAAAAACCTTGATATCTGTCGATTAGGGTAATTGTGGGAGAGTTGCCGCACCTTACGCAAAATCGTCACCGTATCTAAATTTTGCAATGAAAAGATTTTTCAAGGATAGGTACGCATTAATAGTTGAAAATCACGCGCTACTACTTGCATCGAAGAAGATCAGAATTTTAATATTTATCACCCTTAAAAAATCAACACCAGAAACATCCTTTTGTGAGAAGAAATGCCGCATTTAACCCTGTTGATCTGAATTTTTTATTTAAAAAATAGTAAGAGCAAAATAAAATGAAACATATACAGTTATAAAATGGAATAAAATCGGAGAAATATAAAACAAAAGTTATATCATGAAAAACTATAAATTTTTAACCACTATGATAGCAAAAATAAACACGACGTATATCTATCGAGGCAAAGTGATAACACGTTCGCGTTTAAAACAAATAAAATCGGCAAAGCTGTATATTATTCCCGACAACTTTGAAATACCCAAAGTGTGGCGTCTCTGCCAGTGCGGCATCTCTCCCATGATTACCCTACACCAGGTTCTCCTCTCAATATAACTACTTAGCTTCTCTCCGCTCGCCTCTCCGTCCCTAGCTTCGGAAACAACTGTCCCGTTCCTGTCGCATTTCCACCCGGGGGGACAGCCGCCCGTTACATTATATCGCTTTGCACGCTAATTAACGATATTCCCGCTCTAATCAATATTGAAATTGGAAAGAATCTGGGGACACAGTTGGCTGGCGTAGGAAGCGCGGCGGGGCTCGTTAAAGCGGCCGGTGGCTGAGCGGACGTAAAAGGAGATCCCTCGGAGGATCATCGGGGCGATATCTCCTTGTTAAAACGTGTCCACGTCGGGGAGTAACGAGCCGGCTCGATAGCGAATCTCGGGATCGTTCGTCGCTCCATTTACCTTCTAGACGCACGGAACGACGATATCCTGATCACGGTAACGGCGCATAAACTAACGGCCGTATATGGCCAGAAACTATGCTCTTGTATATCGGCCGCGTTATCCTGCCTTTTATATTTATTCCCATGAAATACGCTCCTCGGAGGGAAGATAAATGCGCCGGGCCGTTTTGCTCGCGCGCCAGCACGCGCTGCGCCCAACAAAGGCGGAGGGGTATCCTCCTTCAGGATCGAGGCCTCGTTACCGATATCCGCGCGAGTACGTGCTATTCACCGCGAAGGGCATCGTGTCCGCGTGCAGACCGCTCGTCGATAATGGTAAACGGTAGGGAAGTTGCCCAACTATTTGCGGGAAATTGGCAATCCCGCGTCGACTTAAAAGTTGCGCCTCTCGCGCCGATACTTTCAACTCCAAGCGAGTCTATAGTTTCGATGAAGTTAATTGAACGGTTCGAGGGAGCCGGCACCCCGCCGCTCAAAGATTCAATATAGAATTCGGTGACGTTTATCATACCAGCACTTTGTTCAGACTCAAGAACGTCGATGGCATGGCTGCCCTCGGGGCTTGGACAGGAGCGTGGTTAATCGGGGATGCTTCTTCTACGTCTCACCCTCGCGATATTTCATTTCCTCGAGATAATATCGTGCTCTGGCGTATTCGAAACTCGCGGGTACGTCCCCGATGTATCCGGGAGGCTGTGGGCGCAGTCGGGCCAGCTGGAGCGCTAGCCTCTTTTTGCGAGCACGCCTGTCGTCAAGGGTTCCAGCACTTTGGATTTAATGTCTTCATAATTGCGCGGCCCCCGACTGGACGAGCCGTTCCGTCGCACTCGAGGCTTTCTTGCCGAGCGCGGTTCGATTCGTCAAGTGGAACGTGCAAATCATTTTATAGCCCCCTTAAGAGACTCTGGAGCGTTTGGTTCTGGTACGTCTGTCGCGTCGCGTCTCGTACACCATCGACTATCGTAATCTTCTCGTTGAGATAAGCTGACAGGGGCTCGTTCCAGCTGGGGTTTTTCAAACGATCGAGGAGCTTGCGTTTCGTTAACCCGTTAGACCGAAAGGAAGATCCAAAAGTGAAGCAGAGCGTGCACGTTCATAAGTATTGGGACAGAAAATGTTATATTTGCTAGAGATTGATTACTTTTTTTAGAATTTAAAATGAGATTTCTCTTTCAGAAGTTCTGCATTCAAACTTCTGTAGATAAGTCTACTTAGGTAAGTACAGATCCGCTTTTAACATAAGTTCGCGACTTCCTTTAGTTAGAAATATTCATATTAATATTTATATTATGAGAAATATTCATATTCATAATTCTATCATTAGAAATATCATTATTAATATTAATTTTTAATTATAGAATATTTTCCCTCAAAAATAGAAAAAAAAACTTATCAACTCAATAATTACTACTTTCATTTTTTAATTTAATGTTAAATTAAAGGAATAATTTCATAAACCCTTTTTTCTAATTTCCTCGAAATTGGTAAAGACGGAGCTGCACCCCTCTTGCTGCAAGGTCCTAAATTTTTCCACACAGAGTAAGTTTCCTAATTCCCAACACTTATGAACACCAGTGTACATCTGCGAGCTAAGCATCGTGGACAGTTGCAGGCGAATACGTTCTGGGGTTGTTTGGAATGGTGAAATCGCGGGTGATTGCAGGCTGCGTCGTGGCGTCCCACCTCCGCCTCGTTGCGCTTACGTATCCAGGCATAAATTGGCCGTAAGCGCCGCGATGGTCCGTCGGATACTTAGGATGTAATGCGGTCTCGCCCGGAGCATTTGGACCGCTGAAACGGGTTCGAAACCAGTCCGAGGCGTCGAGACCTGTCCAGCGATTCCAGCCCCGCGATACGTCATTCAAGCGGAGAAAAAGTCGGCGAGCAACGGACGGACCAGTGTTCCTCCGCGCTATGAAAACTAATTGGATCGCAGTGCGCGGCGTCGTCGTTAATATTACGCCTGTAATTATTGCGCCAGCATCTGAAATATGCATTACGCGTGTTGCAGCCATAATGGCCGCCGACATCGCCTCGACAATGTTCGTTAACGTTGCGCGCAATGGAAAATGCTAATATCCGTGCCTGAGGAACGTTTGTCCGGGCATTGTTGCAGCAACGTTCGCGAATTTACCGTGGCTTTTATATTAAAGGTGGCCTTTGTTGGGAATTTCAAGCTCCGTCGGACGAATAACTGTTAACTGGCGCTGTTATTCATGAGGAATAATCGCGTGGATTGCTAAACGGTGAATGGGGACCGATCGGAGGAGAAGAAGTGACGATATACTGCATTTAAACCCCCATATCGTTGCGATGGAATACAATTCAAGCAACGAGCGAAGCCCTAAATTAAGAAGGGATCTGCGCGACGGGGACTCCGCGGTTTGCAGAGGCTGTTACTGGAATTTAACTATCATTTATGTGGAATTAAACGTAAGCCAGTCCAGCAACGTTACAGCCTCAATGGGTGCGCGAGATACCAGACACGGTGCCGCGCTAATTCTCGATTAAGTCCGATTTATAGTTTAAGAGGGTAGTTTTCAGACAGAGAAACGTGGGACAGATGGGGAAGTCGGAAATGGTAACTAGGTATGTCTGTCGGAAAATGTCCTATCCCTCCCAAAGCGCCGGGGTCTTAAGAGTACATTCCCTCAACTACAGCATTACAGGATCAACGTTTCGCGGAGCAAGGGTATTATAAATTATCTTCGTCCTATTTGTACTACCTGTTTCCGTAAGTTCGTATCGATGCCCATTAAGCTGCTGCAGCTGCACGAGCGTACATCTCCTTTTCGTGAGTAAATATCCTCTAACGTGTAAGTAAAACGGCTTTCAAGCGCGCTTCTTTCTATTCTCTGTGTCGGGCCAGTGTTCTTATTTTCCCAAGAAGAGAACGATGGTCAAACTGTTCGTCCACCGAAAAGCTTCCTTTGAAACAATCTCGTTGAGAGCGTAAAAGGAAAACTGTTCCTTTGCAGTGGCTAATCTCGTTCCCATGTGAATCGAGGTATTTTTAAAAGTACACCCCTGTCCGTTGTTTGTCTCTTTACCTGGCTTGCTTTGAACCTGCTATTCGGTCGCAAGTAACAGGGGCGACTTTGCTGGGGTGTTCAGGCGCTAATATTCAGGGCAATCGACTGTGTCTTCAAGGTGAAGCTGGTCTGGTCAGCGGATAACAACTAGCGTCGTGCTAATCGGGATAAAAATGCTCCATCTGACGCTGATCAGGAAGAGCACAACGAAATATGTTCGATTCGAAACACTACTTGAAGATTCTAGACCGTCTAGACAGGTGGTCAATACTTTCCCACGCGACGAACACCTTTTTAAAACTTCCTTCGCGCCATCAAAGTATCCACGAAACTGCCGACCAAGATCTGTAAGCCTCGGGCGATGATGCGGGTAACCAAGCGAGTCAAAAGGAATTTCACCCCCGACCGAGGAAGAAACGAGACCGTAGCTTCTTGTTGAAACTGTCTGGGAAACGGAACTTTGCGAGATCTTACTTTACGCGTTCCAACGCGAACCGCGAGATACTTTCCACGGTCGCTTGCCCTTTTAATTACCATTACACAAATCTCCAGGCACATTCAACCCCTGCTCACCCACCTGCTTCAACTCGTAAATAGAATTCTCCCGCGAAAGTAGCAGCAGCTGAATCGGAAACTGCTATTGCGATCGAGTCAGGTTCTAAGAGCGACGTTCCAGTTCGCAACGAACGACACTCGTCGCCAAAATCGTGCCCCCCGTTGAATGGGATTCGCGAAAGTTCCGCGGACGGTTTGGAGCGCATCTGGCGTCGGGGCTACAGGTAATTTCAAAAGCGATAGCTCTAGTTGCACGAGTGGCTCGTTTCTCTATACTCCGTCGCACCGTTGACGTTCTAGCCTCCTTTAACCTCGGCTCTATCTCGCTCCCCGCCCCTCTCGGCTACAGGCGTCCGCCCGACCGGGTGAATTAATTAATCAGACAATAGCGGCGCCCTGATAAATGGCCGGCACGGAAGTGCATGATCGATAAGAGACACCGCGCTGCCGTCCGCGGTGCTATGCGCCTCTGACAATACGATGAATCCGCGGGAACGGATGGCACCGCGTTTTCTCTTTCATCGACCGCCCCGGGGATTATTGGTCGCGTAACGAGCAAATGGGAACACCGTGAAATATCTCTCTGGCGCGTACAGATTCAAAGGTTGATTGAATCTTTTTCCGTGTGAAATGAATCCTTTTATTAGCCAGCTGACGAGGGGAGGTTCAATGGAAACGGGGTGGAATAAGCATTCTAGTTTGTAGAGGCTATAAAAAAGTTCGTATGTCGGATGAATCTGCTCGGCTACTCACTATGAGAAGGACGCATCTATTTTCAGAAGTTACACCGCCGCATCCGAGCCAGCTGCCGACCACAGCCAGGACACCTGCGACGATCAAGGCGTAGGCTAGAGTCGGATACGTCGACGTCGTCATCAGGGACACGTAGCTGTGCTTCGAAATCACCGTCCAGATACCGATCCCGCCCACCACCAGTCCAGAGAGCTGTAACAAAAATAAAACCGTCCACCATCAAGCTCTGCGCCCTGTTAACCCTTAATTGCTCCGTGTTCGTCCACGTCGACAAGGATAAAATTCACTCCAACGCGTATACACCTCGTGCTTGTTTCATTGCATCTCGGTGTTAATTGGCACCGATATCGATCGTTGACTGATGGGGGGGGGGGGGGGAGAGGCTTCACGTGGAGCCTGAATTACTATACAGCAAACGACCACGCATCTAATCGTTACACGTCGGAGTAAAAAATCTCACAATGCCGTTTCGTTCCAATTACTCGTTCCGAAGAAGAACACGTGGTGCCCTTCGAGCTGCACGCGCAGCTTCCCGAGAACAGACCAACACCACGCTATAATCTGCCCGCTCGGTTGTCCTCGATACGATCTCCCCGGACAGAACGGTTTTATTCAGCGCGATATCGAGGCTCTAATCCCGGTGAATCCCGCGACGAAGAACCACACGCCAGATATCGTAGCCGCCCACGACTGACGCGGGACCAACGGTGCTTGATAACTATGCGCGTGTCAAACGTATTTCACTATCGTTCCCCAGCGCGATTTATCTACCCTTTTTGTCCCTTCCTTTTCCCCCTCGCAGATTTCCCCGATTTTTTTCCCCCGCTCGCCCGTGACATCGGGTCGCGACTCCCGAGCGGATCCCGCGGGAGCGGTGCAAGGCAGCGGGGAAATATACGAGCTACGCCGACGTAAATATCGGTCGACGCGTGATATTTACGGTATCGAGGAATGCGCGGTACGTGGGCAGCGCGAACACTGGTCTCTGGGCACACAATGGTCAGGTTTCTAGACACGCGCGCTCCACCGACCAAGTACTCGGGGTATTGCCTGCGTTAGACGCGTGCACTGAGGGTGGTTGGCCGTGACTGCTACTAATTGCGGCGTTTATACACTTTTTACAGGTTAAATGGTACCTATGTGCTGGGGTTTAATCGAGTGACAACTGTTAGCCTTCCGTCACTGATCTTTAGTCTGACTCTGTAAGTTCTATCTAGCAGTTACCCAGGGCCCGATTTAACTCTTCCGTCGCTCTGGGCAAAAATGATTTTTTGCCGCCCTTTATTTATTTATTTATTTCACTTGCACGGGTAAAACCCATTTGGTAACAAAAGAAAAGGAGTATGTACATACATCGAGCATCGTAGAGACGCGTTACAACTGAAAACACTACAAAATTAACAAATACGGCGATCGAGAAGAGTATATGGCTACCCAGACTTATTGTGGAAAGCTACCGGTATAATAGACGCTTTATATTTCATTGCAAATGATTATTTGAAAATATTATTTTTAACAGTGAATGAATTTTTTGTACCTACATATTTATTGAATATGGAAAATCTTTTATTTTATCGAACATTTAATGTTCATAAAAAAAACAGAAACAAAGCAAAATAAAATATGTAGGTATAGGAGGTAAAGGTATCTATTTTTTAAATCTAAAAAAAGGATTTAACGAATGAAACAAAATATAAAAAAGGCGGAAAATTCAAGATCTTTGATATAGGTACGCACCTTTCCCTAAAGGTAGTATAGTTAGTAGTATTTATATGCGAGATTTGAAACAATTACCTATTTCTTTGTCGCTTTTTTAAAAAGTTTAACTCTTTTATTGGTTTTTATTGATTTTAATTTTCTCTTTCTCACAAATTTGCTGCTGCAGGGGCAGTTGCCCTGCTTCAACCCCCAAATCGAACCCTGCGGTTATCTCTAGAACACGCAGGTATAACATCAGTCTGTTTGTTTTCCATTTCAATGACCAGATCTCGGTCTTAAGGAATCTGTGATCCACCCGGTCGTCACAAAACGATCAGAAAATTCCCAGCCTCCTAATCCTGCACAACTAATTCCCTTTCCCCCGACAGGCGCAGGTATATGATACGGTATTCACTTTGTCCGCGTCAAAGTGAACAGAAGTAATCCTCCCCCAGAATCGAATATGCCTCCACTCCCATTCGTTTGAACGTCGGGCGAACGGACACGCCGGGAATTATGAAACACTGTCACCTCGAGGTGTATACACACGAGAAAGAAAGGCAGAAGTGTCTGACCTTTTTCAAGATGAGGATGAAGTCCGACCGAGCGGCAGGCGAACGAATCTCTATCGATCCAGTTGCTTGGATTTACCACCGAAAGCCACCACTATTATTCTTTCATACCCCGTGCAGTAAATTCCAAGAGCGACGGAGGAGAGATTCGCGGGGCCAGCTGATCGATATTCCTTTATCATCGTCGCTGATAAAGGGCGCACCAGCGACCGTTTCGCTGATTCTTTCGGGGCGGATACAACGGGACCGCACCCACGCTTTGCGCCGTATACCCTCGGGAAAGAATCCAGCGAGGAATTCTCAGGGGCCGAGTGGATACGACAGCGCGTGTACTATATTTCTCCGCGCGGTCGAATCCAAGCGGATCGTGCGCGAGCTCCGTAGGAAGGACCCCGATACCCAACTCCCCGCGGGGAGGCTACACACGGTCGCTGGACGAGGGCAGCAATTTATTATTTTATCATTGTCCCGAGATGCCGAAGGCGGCCACGTATCGCCGCTAGGACGCCATAAATCACGGGGATCGGCGTCGATGCTCCGGTTGGCGCGTCTCCGCGAGCAATATCGATCCGTATCCGGCATCCACGAACAAACGCGCGTCGCCGTTTATGAATTTCCTGCTATACGTCTCGTCCGGGCCATCGAGTTCTGCCATTAGCGTATTAAAGTTATATACACACGCGGAGGGTATTACTCACGGGATCACGTGATATTTCACGCCGCCGTTCAAAGTCCCCGGAGAGTCTTCGTCCAGCGTCCCGCATCCGCTGCGAAACGAGGGGGATGAAAGTCGACAGCCACCCGCCCCTGCTTTATCGCTCCGCCGTTTTTAAGCGGAGCTTTGGTCACTTCGGTGGCGACTAAGGGCAGGTACACCAAGGGGGTATGGCGCCACTGGTCGCGAGGGAAAGGAAACGAAAGTGGGACCGCTTGTGTCGTTCTTTCCTTTTCGACGAGCCAAAGCTTCTTTCCTCACGGCGGAGGGAGAACGAGGCAGCGATTTATGGTCGCTACTCGCCAGGGGGCATTTATATCACGGGCGGTCGAATATTATTTACGACCGCCTAATGCTAAACTTTCCCCGCGTGAGTGACCGAATCGCTGGTCTGCGAATTGTTTCCAGTCTCTTCCGCTTTCTCCTCGTGTTCACGATTAGTGGCCACGGCTGCAGCTCTCTGCGAAATGCGTAGTTTCCGTCGAATAGGGGAACGTGGGTGGTCCCCTGAACCGCGAGGAATCGCGAAATGGCACCCGTGACCGATTTCCAGAGCACAATGCCCGAGCCGCGTCTCGGTTGCCCAGAACAATGGATCGTCATCAATGGAAATCGATCCATCGGGCCACTTCGACATCAGTCGACGAACCGAAAATAAAACTCGTATGAGTTCGTGGTTTTTATCTAGTCCCCTCAATTAGGCCCGCTGGATTTGGTCCCTCTGTGGACTTTGTAAGAGCCGCAGGTACCCGTGCGCGACATTAGTCCCAATGAAGAGTTCCAAAGCACCGTTCGGACAGGTTTTCTGGAATTCTAGGGACTCGAAACGCCCCCGCAGTCCTCTTCTCCCTCGCCCTTCGTTTCACCTCCTTCAGCCCGTTGCCGGAGACGTGGCTTATCTGCCTCGAAGCTTATGAATTCAGAGAGCAAATAAAGAGCGGAGTGTCTAACGGTGCTCCACGGTCCTCCTTTTACCGCGTTTTACGCGCCAGCTGACAGCCGATGGGGCAGAAAATTCATGTCCTCCTCGCGACGATTCGACGGCAACGGGGAAGCACGAACGATCGCAGCAATCGTTCCCGTTCGGTTATTCCTAGCGATTTAAACGTCCCGGCGGTAATCTTTTTCGCCCGGGCGTCGCTAAGATATCGCGCCACTAATTCCATAAATCGTGGGGTTCTCTTGAATTTTTGCCAGGATTTATGGGAACGGTAACGAGGCTCGAGAGCTGTATAACTCGCCGGGCACGATTACGAGCGTAGAAGCAAGGAACACGACGACACCGCGTAACGTCCGCGAAGGAGATGAGATATTTCCTCGATCGTGTTGGCGGTTCGATCAACCGGCGCGTCTCAATCTCATCGTACATTCGCAAACAAACTGGTATCTTTATCGCGCGCCATATCCAGCGCGGACGGAGTAACAGCTCTTCCCCTTTTTCGCTCTAACTGCAGCAGAGTGCATCCATGCGCTTCACGGCCAGCTTACCGGATCCCACTGTTGCGCTCGCGAAATTATTTTCGCTGCAGCCCCTTTAGAGAGACCGGGGCAAGGTACAGCATGTTAATTATTTCCACATCTGACGTTGCACATCCTGCAGCGGAATGAGCACGGATCCAAGCAGTTTTTGCAGCGTTTACGCGGACCGTCGAGCGCCGTGACGTTTTGTTTCTTTACTTTCACCCCGGAGCGGGCGGATTTTAATTGAAGCAGAATTTTCGGGGTTACGTAACCCGCGTGCTTCTCGCGTCCGATCGCGTACCGGGTTAAACTATGCCGGGGATGCGTCTAATTTTAAATTCCCGTTCCCGCACGCGAGTTACGCGCGCGTAAGAATTCGCGGGCTTGCATATGGGCGCTATATATACGCGCTTCTCTATTAGAAACGGGAATGCATCGAATGTCGGTCAAACGGTGGGCAGAAATGCTAGCTTCTTGGCAGCCGAGGAAACTTAGCTACGAGCGTTCATTATTTTCCAACGACACTCTTGCGTCGTCGTTTATTTCCTAATCTCACGCCCTGATTAGACACGAGATTCTCCTTGTCGTTCCTCGATGATCGTGGAGTTGAAACACCTCGCAGAGAAGTGTCACCGAAGGAAGACAGAGGCACGGCGTTGGACGAGCAATGATTCCTCAAGGTTCGCCTTCGGGGTACTTTCTGGCTGCAGCTGCCGCGACCGCCACTGAGATATCATCGGCACACCATCGTGTTTGTTCCACTCCCTTGGCATAATACTCGGGCGGTATATATGCATATATAACGGCGGGCTTGCATGATTTACGGCAGGCGTTTTAAGGCCACCGGCGCCGCCACCGCCGCGTAATAGCATTAATGATAAACATTTTCGACGAGCTGCGTGCCCGCGTACGCTGTGCCGAGACTTAACCGCGAGCGCGGGTGCAACTTGGACGCGCTGGCTAATTTAATGGAATCGTTTGCGGCGAGCTAGCTTTATGATAATCGGCAACAGCCCCGGGAGGTGCTTGCCACCGAATCTTCGCTTCGAATCTTTGCCGGCGGCTTAAGCTCGCGAAGATTACAAGTCTGCTAACTTCCACCTCGCAAAGATTCAAGCCCCCGCGAAATTTCCAAGCTAGAACTCTTGTCCGTAGCCTGGACAACTCAATTAGACTCGCCGATTAAACGCACAGGAGCCGTTGGGAAGTTCGGCTCGTTAAACCATACGGCTCATTATTTTAAGCCTGCATATAAACCTCGAGGTTCATTCTTGCAATCTGGTCGAGGATCGATAAGGGCGTGAGGAATTTCGAATCAGGAATGGCAGAGGAGTTCCACTGGACGCGTGACATTCCGTCCAGGTTTATCGACTCCGCGGATCCATCGATCGCGGGCTGGTAGCCAGCCGATCCGGGGGCTACGTGCACTCGCGTGCTGCACGGTGCATCCTGCTGTACAGCCGCGGCATTAATCGGTGGAAGCGCGTTAGGCGAGAAAGGCAGCCTCTATTCGAGCGTTCCAAGGTGGGCATCCATTAGCATAAGAACCGAGGAGATCTCCCCTCGAAGATAGCTGGTCCCTTATTTACAGCGTGTCAAGGATAATCATTCTGCTCGCGGTTCTGCTCCGCGGGCCCGATCGAGCCGGGACGATGGTGTCCTTTCAGCCACCGCTGACGGAAACAATGAAAACACCGCCGCGGACACCCTAGGTGCACTTAAAAACGATTACGGGCGAAGTAATTCAGTTTGTCCGCGGCGAACGCTGAGCGTGGGCGCGACGCTACACTCGCAACCCCTGTACGAGTGTAATTACCGAACTTTCGCGACGAGTCTTACCCAATTTAACTGGCTAACAGCGGTAAAACGTATTCAACGGCGAATTAACTGCTCGCAGAAACGGAGCAATGGATCCAAAGGCGATTACACATTCTATCTAACTTTGCGCGCGGGGCGTCTATATAGCATGGGGCACGTTGCATTAAAGGGTTACGGGACGATAAAGCCATTGCGACGGTGTTCCACGGGAGGATAAAGGCAGCGTCGGTTTTCATTGCTGCGAACAAGATTCTATCCCGGGGACGTCGCTACCCGTCAGCGCATAAAGATTATTATTCCGCGATTGTGAGCGCGAAACTGGCCCCTCAGCCCGCTCCTGGGATACACCGAGATCCAATCTCGTGGCGGCACGTAAATCCTGCGCAGCTACTCGAGAAAGAGAGTGAGAGAGAGAGAGAGAGTAAGAGGCTGCACGGTTGCAGACAGTGGTTGCATCCCCGGGCGAAATTAGAATAATTACGTATTACTTGCTGTCCTGGCTATTAAGAAGATCCAAGTCTCATCTGGAGCGCCCTCCACAGATGAAACTCCACGGCATTCCTCAGCCTCTGCGGGCCCCTTCTTTTCCCCGCCCCGCCGTTCCTCTGACGTTCGAAAGATTCCAAGGAACGTCTGGCTTCCCTCCGCCAAGAATCCGTTTTTTCCCTCAAGTACATACAACGCCGAGGCGGGCAAATTGCGTTTGACACGCGACGCGTGAACAAGGATTCGCCTGGTTGCTGCTGGCGAATTAGCGGGGATTACAGCGCGCGGAAATCCCGCGGCCGGGCGAGTTCAGCTGGCTGTGCCGAGCGTCGCGTTTAGAGAGACTTACGAGTGGCGCGTTAAACCGAAGCGCCGCGACTCGATTAGTCAGTTCGCGCCACTTTCGAGTGGAAAATCAACTGGACGGATTCGAGGGGCCTGCCATTCGGCTGATCGAAAGTGGACGCGAAGGGCGCGCGAGTTGTAAGTAGAAAAAGATGGGGCTGCTTATGATTCGGCGGAGCACCTGGGAATTCTCTTGGCGCTAGGCAGTTCCGTGTCGAGGGTCGCGGAGTGCATCGGGGATAATTAAACGCGACGCGACGAGCGGCGGGTAATTCAACGCACGATCGCTGCCAGAGTTCGTGAAAGGGATAGCGGGACAGTGTTGTGAGAGTTCCTATTGCCCGGGGTCGATGTTTCACGATCGACAAACGCGTCGAGTGCGATCTGTCGCCAGCCGATGCACCGGCATGCACGCGCCTACGTGCGACGATCCTGCCTGCACGGAAACGCAAGTGCCCATGGGAATGCGCTAGGTGCTCCGTGGTGCACTAGCTCGCTCTCGGCAATCGAGCCGGATGACGGTCATTTCGTTCGTTTAGAGTTTTAGAGGGTCGTTTCGATTATGGATCGAATGATGACACTGCAGGTGATCCTTTCCCGCGCCGGAATAAAGTGGAGATGATTGCTCAAGTCCGTGGGAGTACTAATGACTTTATTTATTTACTTGATTTATTTATATGTAGAATAAAGGAAACCAGTAGAGGACTAATACACGAAAGTAGAAACACAACAATGAACAAAATAAAGGAAAAAAGAAATATCGCCAAGATAGAAAACAAGCAAAAAAGAATAAAATACAATGAAAGTACTATTGCCCGGCCGAAAGAAGATCCCTAGCAGGCGGTCTCGGGCGATGCAGTCCGTCGCTATGATGATTGGTCGAGTCACCTATTTGGTCACACTTTTAAAGACGGGGCACACGTATTTTGGTTATTGGCTGAAGTAGGCACATACATTGTCGCACCGCGCGACGAAGAGAGTGAACAAAACACATCGAGATCGAGTGGGATAGAGCGATCTGAACGACGAACGCCAAAGAAATAGCGTAGGCATCTCAGACGGTTAATCATTAATATATAATAACATACAAATTTCCCTATTTTTCACAATATGTTTAGGAAAGTATTATCCTGATACCAAACCAATGATAATACTTTCCTGAACAAATTGTGAAAAATAAGGAAATTTGTATGTTATTATATATTAATGATAAACCGTCTGAGATGCCTACGCTATTGCTTTGGCGTTTGTCGGTCAGATCGCTCTATCCCACTCGATCTCGATGTGTTTTGTTCGCTCTCTTCGTCGCGCGGTGCGATAATGTATCTGCCTACTTCAGCCAATAAACAAAATACGTGTGCGACGTCTTTAGAAGTGTGTTCAAATAGGTAAGTCGACCAATCGTCATAGCGACGGACTGCATCGCCCGAGACCGCCTGCTAGGGATCTTCTTTCGGCCGGGCAATAGTAAATATGTACCTATATCTCACTATAGTGAATGACAGAAGAAATCAATTAAATCAGTTGTTCATGCCAAAGGTAGTAGAATGTTTACGCAGCACAAATAATTAAACGTTAAGTTTAAGTAGGCTTAATGGGTCCGGAACACTTGAAATTGTGATTTATAATTTTAAAAGTAAGTATTAGATCGGATATAAGTCTCCGCCTTTCAAGGGAAAGGCACCCCAGCGTTGTTTCTTAAATTTGAGGTAGAGTAATAAATTCACACTCGTTTACTTTTCCTCGTATTTTTGCGCTATGAAATTGGGAATAATATTCATCTAAGAATAAATTACCGAATTCAACTATTTACTAAAAAATCCAATGAGAATCTTTAGCCCCGAGATTCGTTTAAACTCCACAAATTCGTTCATTTCAGTCGCGTTGAGATGGCAATCGCATATTAATACTCGCGAATCCCCAATTAACGCGAGGCTGCTTAAGCGTAACGACATCGCAAGGGATTAACGGGGATATGCGGGTGATTACGGATCAGTTTCGTCGTTCTGTTTTCGGTAGCGCGGAGCGGCGCAGAAATTACGCGACGTTAATCGCGCAATATTTAGGGACAGGGACGAGCAGCACGAAACTTCCGATGATGGGCTTTAAACAGGCCGCACGGAACGCGGGAATTATAACTATAATGACCCTCGTGGTAGCGACGGGTAATACGATTGGACCACGCGGTGAGATAATCGTATTTTATTACGCGAACCACCCTGCAGCACTCCGCCGCTCACGAAGGAAGTGCCTTGATATTCGTTATTAGCGATCGTTAAAATTAATCCGGCTTATGGAACTGCCCAGAGGATCGGAACAATGCTAATTTCCTTCGACAAACCGTTACCGTGTTATTCTTCCTCTAACGAGCAAACTTGCCCGGGGAAAGAAGAACACAAGTGCCGAAATTAAAATAAAGATTTATGACCCCAACTAACGGGGATAGAAGTGCCTCCGTCGTTCCGACAAACTTGCCCACTACGGTCGCGATTGCGCCGTGAAAAAAAAAATAACAAAAGGGCGCATTGAAACGTTCAATTTCATCCCGGTTAGAGAAATGTGACAAAAACCTCGACAAACAAACTTTTCGCCATGCTTTCCCGTGTTCTGTGCAACCAGAAATCCGCGTCCATACACGGTGCATCGACAATGGGAAACGAAACAGTAAAGCCCTTCCGCGTTTCATGCTCGGCCAAGTTTAAATCGCGTATTATTACGTCGCTGAGTATAACAGGAAGAAAACGGTGGGCGGCGATTCGAGAGCCGATGTTAATAATGTGTAACGCGAAATTTCTGAATAGAGGTGGACGTGACAATGAAAAGCGACTGGGCCCGGGTTGATCCCGAACACGCCACCCCATTATTAATCGGTAATTAGTAGCTCGTCGGACGCCCTGTATAATTAAGCCGTGCTGGGCGCCCAGCGATTTCTCGCGAAAACTTTCGCGTCGGTACTCAAATTGCAGTAATCCCGCGTCTCTGTTTTTTGCGTAGGTATCTGTTGCGTGTCCCGCATGGATAATTCGAGAGGCGTTGGAGGGAAAGTTGCAATGAGAATGACGGTAAAGTAACAACGATGAACGATACGATCGCCAGAACAGAGAAACGACTATGTAGTCTGAGTGGTGATCAGCCTTTGGTCGCATTGGGATCGATCCGCCGTGTTCTCAGTCTCGGCGAGTAATTAAATCATCGACAAAACGATTAATTAACCCATACAGAGGGGATCGTGGACAGGGAGGAAGGAGTCGGGTCGCTTTTTGTGCCCTGTAATCGCCGGTTGTTAATAAATCGAATTCGCGTAATAACCCGCCGTAGAGCACCTGCTAATTGCTTAATTTCCCTCTCCCACTCGATCCTCTTTTTGCCAGCTTTTCTTTTATCCTCCACGGCGTAGAGTCTACGCGCTCGTCCAACAAGGGTTGATCTACGTCTGGGTCTTTAATCTTCTCACGTTGGCGATGTAAGTGGTCGAAACTTTGACGATCTTTTGCGAGGAGACTTCTTTTAGACCGTAACCTCTTGCCAAGTAGAATAAATCGAAATTACACCTACCACTTAAGAATCCCAGCATGAAGCTACATTCGAACCTGAATCTTTTTACCTAAATTCTAAACAAATTACCACAGTGTATTCCGACACTTTCCAAGTTATTCGAAGATATCCAAGGAAAGCCACGACCCACACCTTTCATACTGCCGCGCATCCATTTCTCATCGCACGACTATCGCGCGCCACCAACGCAGCCGACGATGAACTATGGACGAGATACGCGAACTTCGGCCAGCAAGAAAGGCCTCAGCCAAGGAATCCCGTAATTACGTGCTCGCAGGCGAGAGACAGCTCCCCCCATGCCGCGGATAACACGCCGAATCCGTTGACTTCGGCTCGACAGGGTGACTGCACTAGCGAGGGCAATCAATGGGAGTAAACGCGCGCGTTAAGCGAGCTGGCATTGTTGCGCGGCCATTGTTCCCAGCCAGGTGATTGTTGCATTATCCCCGCATTATCGAGCCTTATTACCAGGCGCGTTTCAAGTCCGCCATTCAAAGCGGCTTACGTCGAATGCTACGACGATCGCGCGCGGCGATCTCGCAATCACGCGGAGCGCCTGAATCGATGAGACGGCTGGTGCGCAATGGGATAGGTACACTGTACAAACTGTATTCGATGCTGGAAACACCCCGGCACTCGGGGTTCCGAGAATCGCAAGAGTTTGTGGATGCCTGGAAGGAAAGATCGACGAGGACGATGACGAGTAGAAGGGGGACACGTCGAACGGGTCGAAATGATGATAAATGAGGCTTCAGGGAAAGACGTCGGCAATAACAGGGTACAAGGCACGAACAAGTTACCCGCTCGCTTTTTAATCCCGAGGACGTTCAAGCCGGGGCTACTTTTCAACGAGGCGTCGACGTTTTATGCATTAAATCGCGATGCACCGCGGCTACCGATCGATTTGCACCGTTCTGCTCCTTTTGCGACCCCTTCGCCCGTCCCCGACGCCCTTCTACTTCCCCACCACGCGGTTTTATCCCGCGGCTACTGCACCTTACGACGCGAGCTTCATTAGCATTTTATGGAATGTATCGTCGCGCGGGTCACGATGTTCGAGCGGCTGCTTACACCGTTCAGGACCGCGGGGCGAGAAGCGAAAGCTTGTCGCCGCGGTTTAAGAGTCTCCATGGGGGCCTGCGCGAAAATTGCGTACGTAGTTGGAGCTCCGCGACTACCTTTCCCGGCTCCTTGGAGCTCCCTGGCCATCTGCTGGCTCACTGCGGGCACATTTCGCGGGCGAATGGCACGGGGAGGCTTGCTGCTGCGCTCTCGTGGGATCATCAGAGCTGCCGCATTCGACCAGAGGCAGAACGCAAGATCGTGGCAATAACAATTAAAAGGGAGCCTTTACGGGGGCGGAACGACGTCGTTACGGAGGACATCGACGACCGTGGAAGCCATCCGCGTGAATGGTTTATTCTCGGGCTGACGGTGCAATTCCCTCGCTGGTCCTCTCGCTCGATAACGCTCGCGGAAGACGAGTGTAGTGTGTACGGGTAACTGTGCATCGGTACTTACGAACAACACCACGTTGTAAATGTGAAGGACGTATTTGAGGAAGTTGACGGAGCAGCAGCCGTCGTCTCTGGTCCTCAGCCTGGTGGAAGTGCCGGGCAGCCTCTCAGCGCTTTTAGCCATGATTGCTCGATTCGTTTCTTCGCGTGTCTCCGTGCTGGTCGTCGTCGTCACCTCGTCACTGACTCTGCAAGCACACGAAATTCAACCGGATTAGGGATCATCCCGCGGAACAGTCGTTCTCTGGGGGGATTGCAACCGAACGATCCCGCCGCTGCGACGAAATTGCATTTCTCGCCGCGACCTATCTCCGACGCGACTCCTCGTGCTCGGAATTCTTCGGGGGGAGCGCGCCCCCCTACGACGAGCGAACGGTAAATCTATCTTCGAGCGTGCTCTCGGTGTCCCTGGCGATCAGCCAGCGGACACCACGCACCGCTGCACTTCCGGCCAAGTGCAGTCCTCTGCAGGTATAAGGAGATCGCGTCGATTTCACTTTGCGTCTCGTTCGAGTATCATTATGGCTCGGTTCGCTCCCCGGAGTAGTCCTTTCTAATAGGATTCCACGGGCCAAGTTGAAGCTTGTGGAAATTTGTGCAGCATGCGGAAAGAAAGGTGCGCAATGGAAGAGGATAAAGTAGTAGCGACATGCAGTCACTAAATCGAATGAAATCGGCAGGCAGGTCTCAGAAGGGAGGGATGGAGCAGCGATCAAGGAACCGGAAGTAACTTGGTCGCTGTTCAAAGGGGAAGCTTTGGCACGGAACCATTGCTAATGTCGTTTCACCTTGCCAAGGAACGTCGATCTTTCTGTGTACGAACACGTTGCTGCGGTCGATCGACCCCTCTCTTCCTCGTTTCCTTTATCCTCCCTTCTACCGACGGGGTAGCCCGGTTCCCCAACCACCGTTGCATAAAAAGGCGCACGAACAGGGCCAAAATTTTAGTGAAGAAATTATCGTTCAGCCGCGATAACGGAGAATGGGGGTCGATTAGAATGCGCGGCAAGGGAGGGGTTAGGTGGTGGCTAATTGTGGTGCCGCAATTGCAGCGATCGAGTATCCGCGAAGCCTGGAATCAGGGAGTAATTGAGCGGCGGGGGGCCAAGGCGTTGATCGCTGCGGGTCGGATTTTGGTTAACCGCGGGGTGAATTCAAAAGGATAAATGCCGGGCTAATGAGAATGAAGGGAGGAGAGGGGAATGGCCAGACACGGGCGGTGAGAAGGCGGAGGCTGGAGACGGTCGAGAGCGGAGAAAGAGGAAGGCGATTGCAGCGGGTACGCGGCCGAGAAACCCGAGCAGAGAAGATGAAAGAAGAGAAACCGCGAAATTAAATGGGTGTGACCCGTCTCTTTCGTGTGGGCGAAGTAGTTTCGACCGCGAGGAGAGCATAAAGGAAAGTTCCCCGTCCGGATGTGTGCGTATTTTTTTTACTCTCCGCGCGAGGCTGAAGAGTTTAATGCGCCGGTAGGATGGATAACGCTCACCGGTTATTGGCCCCCGAACGGTTATTGGTTATTATCCCCGCGCGCGGGGTGAATACATCCCGACGCGCCACAGTGGCCGAAAACCACTGAGAAAATGCTCCTCTCGACTCTTTTCCCCACGTTTCAGCGCCCATCTCCCGTGCCGGGCTCTGAAAGCGATCTCGCACGCTCGGTCGGCGAACACCTATCGCGCTCCACTAGCGAGTTATCTCTGGGAACGAGTTCCCCAGAGCACATACCACCTCCTTCTACAAACACTCCTCCGGAGATTCGAACAGTTTACGAAATGAATCGAGATCCCCGAGTTCTCCTGTAACGGGGGAGGTACAAATACACTCGGTGAAGTTGAAACCCGCGAGTCCTGCGATTATTTACTCAGCCTACTTTCGGAATTTCATGACGAAATTGAAGTGATCAGCTGCCTAGAACCCCAGCCACTCGTGGCTCGTGCAATCTTTCGTGCTCCCACCGTGAAATTGCGCTCGTTAGTTCTACAAAGCGTATCGAATGTTCCGGCTATACGTTCCTTATCCACTTCCAGCCGGCAGAGTACTCTATAACGATTCTTACCCTGGAAATTTCACAAATGGTAACTTTCGCGCCATTACGTTAGAACGAGCTTCGCGGGAAGAAAGAAGGGCGTCGTAGCAAAGTTCCCCAGAAGTGTCGTCCATTACGGCAACGTCCCGACTGGAGAACGCAGATATGGATCACGGGCGATTGTGGTAAACAACGTAGTTCTGCCAGACGAAAAACTCGAATAGATCAAGAGAGGCAAGACAGCTAGGAAAGAGAATCACGGGCGGAGAGAAACTTACTACTTCCGCTTGACGCGTAGCTGCGGGGAGGGCCGTGTGCTTTGTCTTAAGGGATTGCATCTGGGGGAATATTTAAATGTAGCGTTCCGAGATAAGGAACGGGCCTGGCGCCACGAATATCCCCGATCTATCCACCGATGTAAACGTCCCCCTCTTTTTGGGACGTGGAAAGGAAGAGTAGCTTCCAGCGCGGGGCAAAGGTTTCGACTGCATTCGAAATAGCTGCTCCGACTGGTTGCAGGCGAGCGCACCTCGACGATAATGGACGCGAAAATAATCAACGCCGACGACAGGAAAAAGAATCGAACCGCCACGCGCCACACGCCCAATAAGGCGCTTCGACTCGACCCACGTGCCTACGAACTTAGGCACACCGGACGCCCACGCGCGCGAAACAGCGACCCACGTTCGCGATGACGCATCGATATGCATCTCGAATCTGTTTTTACAGACGGGATAGAAGAAATAAACCGTGCCCGTATTGATGAGCCGGTCCGTCTCGCGGACAAGGCACGATCTCCCTGCTTGCTCGATTTACGACGCAGTCGATTAATTCCGATCCAACCTCGTGTTCCCTGGCCCCAAATAGTAGGTACTTCATCATCCAAGTGGCTGCGGGCTTCGCGAGATTTCATGGGAAAAATGTCCCGCCGGGTTGGTTGGAATTCCGCTGAAAACCTTTTGTCGGAGCGGCTCGCTATAATTCTTGGAGGGCTGCGTTAATCGTCAAGTTGACACGTGGGTGCCCACCACCCCTTATCGAAAACCATGTCTCATAATATATCAGCGACGACAGCGGGGCTGTCGTTCGATCCCTTCCCATCAATTTGCCGCAGTGCCGTGTTCCCAGCATAGACATATCCTCATTTATCCCAATGTCCTACGCGTCGACAGCCAATTTGCTAATCGAGCCAATCATCCAATCGCATTAACCTTGCCGGCCACTCAGAGGCCCCCGGTGGCCGTTTTATTGGACGGTTCCTGCGACAGGTCTCGCGCTCGCGAACCATCGCCCGTCCAAGGTGCAAAAACCTTCTGTTCCCCTCCCACGCGCCGGCGGACCCACCTTCTCCAAGCCCTTTAGGCGCGGGCAAATCTTTATTCCGGCCACGCTCGCGCCGCAGCTTTTATTTAAACCAACGACTTTCGAATGGACTCAAGGGCCCCGGCGAACGGCATACTCGAGCAGGAACGCACGCGTACACGCGTACGCGTCGCAGATCATGCGGGCGGTAGGGTCACGTATCGACGGGGACGTAAAGCGGAAGGTGCTCGTACGGTCGATTTAAAACGGAACCGTAATCTGAACGCTCGCCCCCTTCCCTCTATCCCGCGACCTCCGACCCCCGTAAAATTCCGCCGATAAAGGCGGAATAGCTGGGAAGAGTAACGGGGCAGATTGGCTGGTTTTACGCGATCGGTCGTTAAATCGCCGGTCGAACATTCTTTTGAGAAAAAAGGAATCCCTGAAGACAAAAGGTGCTGGTCGCGGACGGGGGTCGGGGAGTCGTCTCTTCCTCGGGGAACAAAAGGCTCTATCCTCTCTATAGGATTCCGCCCTCTTAAATCTCCCGAGATATTCCAGCTCTCGGAATCGCAGATACCGAGCTATAAAAGTAACGCTTTATCGTATCACCCTGTATATACTTTTTATGCGTCAAATCCATTCCCTTCGTATCGATCCCACGCGCCTTAGACTATTCTCCTCAGGCATCTCGTCCGGTTACCCCCCATTCATGCTTACCTCCGTGCATTAATTACACTTTTCTCGATTCAATTACATGCGCGGCTATCGGCTGCGCCTTGTACGTATCATTCATATCGATCGGTTCGCTTGACGGGGACGAAAAAAAAAGAAAAGTGCGGATCGACGCGGTATCGGTTTCATTGCCGCGTTCGATTTACGGCCGGCGATTCTACCGCAGGTTGCGAGCGTGCACCAGCTGGAGCGGCGGCCTGCGCCGTTGCGCACGGAAAACTGCACGGGGACAGGCCGACGAACGAGTACGTCGGCCCACGCCATCCGCCTCTGCGTGCAATTGCACCGCGCTGCACCGTGGAAAATTGGATAATGCGGCCGTGCAGGAATAAACGGAATCCATCAGCGGCTCTCGAGCGTCCTGGCTATCTTCCCTCGATCTTCTGGTCCGCAGGGTCCATTCGAATTTCCATCGATACCCCCCACGTCGATGAAAATCGTCTTCCCCGTCGCGTTACCCGGTGCACCCACTTCCATATGGATAGGAAATTCCTCGGGGAAGCGAGCAACGTTCAATTTCGCTGCGCCCCTTTCCACGGGCTCGGAGATTTATGGCCGTGCTGCGAGGAAGAAGTCGATGGTCGCCAGAACAGGCAACAAAGTGCGCGTTAATAACTTGTTAGCATCGGTGCTATAAGTTACCGTCGGCGGGAGCTTCTAAAATTCAAAGTGCGCCGTGGAAGTTGCTTCTTTTAATCGCGCCCCGGGCTGCAGGATGCGCGAGGAGTTAAGGACACCATTTCTCACCGTCCTCTTTTTAACGCCGAGCGACCTTTTTAACGGAGGAATCGGGGAACACTTGGTTAGCGCCGCTTCCTGCAACGCCGAGCAAGGGGGACGTAATTAACGTTTATAAACCGTCGCCCCCTCCCCGCGGAATAAAGTGCCCCCGGGCCGAATGCAGGCACGTCCGTAGGTGTACGGAAGTTACGGCCGCGTTATTTATCACGTTATTGCGCTGAATATCGCCGGCCACCTGCGAGTAACACGCGGGGGCATTTCGGCGATCGTAAAGGACACTCGTTTCGTCTTTACGTCGCCGCCGCCTCGAAATACGAGGCCCGGGGGTAATTTCTCGCACGCTGCCCCCTCGTGAAAATCCCCACGTCGAGTGTCCTCTCTCGCGAATCGACCGTTCCTGGCGCGACCGTTTAGGGTCCGTTTCGGGCCCTCCATCGGTGTTTTCACGATACCAAGTCGACGGATGAATTTTTGTTGCTATTGCGCGCGATCGGCGAACAAATCCTGCTGCTCGTAGACTCTCGTTTTCTCCCATCGCTACTAACTGCGCACGGGTGCACGTGCGCGTGGGTGGGAATGAAAAGTGTCGATGACACGGGAAAGACTGGCGATTAACCGGCAGGAATATCTTGATTACGCGGAAACCGGATCGGAGAGTCAAGCGACCTTTCTTCCCACTGCGTGCGCGTTTAGTTTCGACGAGTCGATTAAGACGGTATTTCCACCAATTAGGGACGATGGATGACGGTGACTCGCGGTAATCCATCATCCTTGGTCCGTACGAAATAATTTAACGTCAAGGCTGACGCTTCTCGTCTCGTTAAATATTAAATCATCCCATAAGAATTTCGGATCTTAGGTAATTATCGCGGTGTCTAGATGCAAAGAGTAATCGACACGCAGCCGGAAGAGACTAGATCGCAGGGGGAAACGGCAAACAACTTCCGCCCGCGGGGAGGATTTCGAGTTTGCTAATATTGCGTGCTCGGGAGGGGCGAGCTTAAGCCGCAGGCCGCGGCGAGTGCTAATTTAATTAAAACGTCCTGGCCGCTACTAATACTCGTTAAATAACTGCCACTACGTAATTACACGCGGAAGGAAAACAGTCGTTTACTTTAGCCCGGAAACTTGTAAGCCCTCATTCGCGTTTTAATCTTCCGAGCTGGGTTCCTTCGCAACTACCGGTTCTATCAGAAAAATAGCCCAGTTCTTGCGACTTCCTCGCCACCAACCTGTCAACACTACATTCATTTCATTTAAACCCTGCACTGGGAAAATTAATTTCTTCCCTCTCATCATTACGATCCCCAATCAAAACTGCTTTTCCTAATTATTCATCAATGTTATTCTATATTTTCCTTAACCCGTTATGCACGATTTCCATCACATTTTCAGCGACGTCTTGGGGGATGCGACGGCGGAAAACTTGCGGGAAAAGGGCGAGATGGATGTCAGAGATACCTCAGCTGTGGCGGGGGTTAAAAGTTGAAGCGACTTCGGAGCGAGCGCGGGGCAATCTCGCCGGGGCGAATCGCGGGGCAACGACGCGGCCAACGAGTGCAATCTCTGCTTCGGGGATACAGTCACTTTCTTCCTCCCTCCCACGCGCCGGCTCGCCCTTCTCTCTCTCCCCTCTCGCTGCCAGGGACGTTAAAACGGGGAAAGTTGAGGGAAGAGATTATGGCGAACGGACACGAGACATCGCGTCGTTGGCTGCGCAGATGCTGCCGAACAACCTGCTCCCGCGTAACGACTTCCAGCAACATCCAGGCCGAGCGTGCTCCTCCGACATTGCTCGCGAACAGAAACGCGAAAGCGGCTGTTAGCGCGTACCTACAAATTCGCCGCGAGAGGTGGCGGTCGGCTGGTGCCGGACAAACGGCTGAAATATTCGGTGGCAGCCGCAGTTCCCATGTTTGCATAAACGAATGCTGACGAGCACGGAAAATCCGGGAAAAATCGTGGTCCCGCGTGCGTCGCGCCGCTGTTCCCTCTTGTCTGCCTGTGTTACAAACAACATGTTGTCGATACGCACGAATCAGACAAGGGAAACCAACGAGATTTTCTAACGGTGAATAAATATCCAGAAATTGACTTTCCCTGCTACAGGTTGGATTCTCTGTTGTTATCTGGCCGCACCGATTTGTCCACTGATTTGTCTCGAAAGAAGGTGACGGAGGGACAGCCCTCACCTTAGTTCGAGACAATACTGTCCTCCTTAGTTAAACTGTCATATCTAACATTTTTTCATTTTTTCAGATATGTTGAAATATTTTAATTTATTTTAAGTAAAGTTAGAAAACTCTATGTTCTTCGTAAATATTTATAAACAGTCTATAATGTATTTAACTTCTTTCCAAATCGTTAAAATGTCCTATCTAAAACAATTAATTAATTGGTAGGTTAATAATACATTACCTACCGGTATACCTATTACAAAAAATTATATTAGGCTGTTACGAAATAATAACATGTTTTAATTTGAATGGAGGGAAATAAGGACGGTATAAAGTAAAGGATAAAACTTCAGTTTTCTTGGTTGTTTCAGAACGCTAGATAGGACATTTTAACTAAAGAGGGTAGAATAGGTTGAAATCAGGAACACCCATAAGAGGGAGTTCGGAATAAGAGATCTCGGAGGATCGGCTTTGGCGACGTTGGTAATGCGGCTGGCCAGTATCGCGTGTATAATATGACAATATTTTGTTCTAACCAAAGGGCTTTCTACTACTAGCGATTATATACCTAGAGAAATCGAATATCCAAGAGACTTTTCGGAGCGTACGAACAATTAGATATAAGTATCATACCGTTTGGCAAATTTGTATGTTTTGTTTGATGGTGCCTGTTACATAAATAGTGTTCCATGCAAATCCAATAAACAATTATAAAAAAAGCCAGTATCGCAGAGGATCCGAAGATCGTGGGTTCGAATCCCATCGCCCGAGGTCCCCGATTTTTTTTTTCGCGGCTCTCGAACATATAGGCATTACGAAACCTATTTCTCCTTACTGTACTATACAAGTACCAGCAGGAACCACTGCATTTCCTTCAATCGAACGTCTGAACTTACGGCATACGAGTTTCGTGGAAGATCGGTACGATCGATCGTTGAAGTGACTGTCGAACGCGGGGTCAATAAGCTGATGCCACGTTGCGCAAATATTTGACCCGGCCAGCTGACACGTCCCGTCTACGTGTTGGATTCATACCGATGCCGCTGAATCTCATTCTCCGCGCACTTTGGACTTCACTGAATCCGAAAATCTGCGATCCTGCGATTTTGCAGCTGAAATGTATGGCAGCTTACAATCCTCCTCTAAACTTCACGGCCTAGTTTTCTCGAGGATCGACAGAGATGGTGAATCGATTCGGGAGTCTCCAAGATTGCCGAGGAATTGTTCTACGACCCCCGTTCATCTTTCACCAAGCAGCTAGCAATTGTTTAGTCAGAAATGGAGCGTACGAGGAAACTCTTTCGCGGTTGCAAGCCCCGCGAGAGAAAGAAGGCACTACAGGGGAGAGCAAACAAAACAGCATCGAGACGGCTGCTTGAAAGCAGCTTCCGAGTTCGCCGAATCCATTAAGTCCCGCAGTTTGAATACCCCTATACAGCATCCGAGTCGAAATGCCCGTGTGTACGGAGCCCTCGAATGGATCCTTCCGGAAGCTGGGCCAAGTTTATCGCTCTGTTCCTCGAGACGCTTAAAATTTCCCGATTCCTGTTTACACCGAACGCGAACGACACACCTAGCGACCTGGCTGAACACGCTCGACGCAGCACGACATTAGAAACCAAATCAGGAGCCCGAAAATACGAGTGAAATTCAAATCCTTGAAATATGTCAAGTTCAGCTTCCTTCCTCCTGGGAATGAAATTATCCAATAAAAATCTCCCGCCAGATTACAGAATAAATAATTCACGTTTCGCAGCCCTCGGGTGCCCGAGTCCCCCTGCGATGGGCGCGATTCAAGGGAGAGGAAGACATCCGTGCCCCTTCGAACCGCAGAGTCGAGAACGCTAATCAACGTCACTTACCATCCGACAAATTTCACGC
The DNA here is from genome assembly GCA_960531205.1 of Andrena bicolor. NCBI lineage: Eukaryota > Metazoa > Arthropoda > Insecta > Hymenoptera > Andrenidae > Andrena > Andrena bicolor. Next base: position 50,475,714 of record OY482664.1, on the reverse strand, counting down.
GATCGCGGGGCAATTACTTTGCCAGCCTCGCTAACGAATTCTACACACGTCTCTCGATTCCCTCCACCCGTGGCTGGGGATTGGGAAAGGGGGGAATGAAGAAAAGGGAGACGAACCAAGGTGTGCGAGCAGAAACGATTCAATCGTACTAAAACGAGCTTCTCTGCTCGCGGACGAACGTACCAAGAGAAAAAGCACACTTCCCCGGGCCCCCTGCCTTCAAGGGAAACTCCTTAAGAGAAAAACCTGCAGATTTCCTGTTTTTCACCGTGGTATTTATGCTTCCCGCTTGGAGCGTCCATTTCATCATCGTCGAAGCGCATTTTCTTTGTTCGCGGGCTGGAAATCTGACGCTGTCGCGTGACGTTCGTTCTAAGATGGGAATAAGTGCGGAGTACATGCACGCCTCGGCTTACGTATCGCGATTTCGTCGCTCTGCCGACAATAAGGTGTCGAGGAATAGGAATTAAAATCTTTACGACCGTCTCTCGCAGCCGGTAAGAGGATCAGTCTCGTTTCGTCGCGCTTAAAATTCCGTTTCCGGCTTTGCATGCAAAGTTTGACGAGCTGGGGAGCAGACCCTCCGCTCCGACGTCTATTTCCCTGCAGCGCGAAGACGAAACTCGATAGAACGAGTTATCCCGAAACTTGTCGGATTAAGGGCGTAAAAGATGGAATTAAACGGAAAGGAACTTTGTGGCGTTTTCGCGTCGGAACGATAGCGCCCGTTGCGTAGACATTTCTGACGAGATCGCAGGCAATCTAATGCTTTCCCCTCGCAGCTATTAAAGAGATTTGTTCATTTTCCAGCACGCGATGGTCGAATGGCGAAGCCGCGTAGTTCCTTTGTGATACGAGCTAATCAACGGAATCTGTATTCTTCGGCAGCGTTGGCGGGAACGTTGCAATTATGGGAAACAGTTGCCGAGGAAATCAGCGCGGTGAAAAGAGGAGCAAAGCGTATCACCGGATCCATTGACACTTCGCGGAAACAAAGCTGGCTTTAACGAGGGAAACTTTAATTGCGTATTAATGCTCAGATAATTAGCCTGATTGTGAGCTGGAAACTTGTTAACTATCGGCTCTGACCGTGGAAGATACCGACAGGGGATGCAGGATTACGCGCGGCTCCAGACGAAAGAATGGAAATCCGATTGAGGGTGTAATCGGGGATTACGGTCCTGAGTTTCCCTCGCCCACCTTTTTCCCATTCTAGCCACAAACCCTGTGGAAATTCACTTCTGCATCGAAGGCAGGATTGGATGGTTATTCTTCCCTCTTTTAATCAACGGAATATTATTGACATTTTTCTGACAAAACAATTAAAAAGAATTTAGTACTCTTGCTCCAAGAGCTTCGCGTCCATCAAAATACAGATTATCTCCGGAATTTATCCTCGCTACTGATTCTTGTCCACTGCCGATCCGTCGGAGGACAAACAGAAATAATATTTCATTCGGCGCTGCCACGCCGAAGCACATTTGTTACGGGCTGTTTGAAACGGGGCGGCTGGTTCTAATCAAAACATCGCGCACGCTTTTGCCCCGTCATTCCGTAGGATTCGCCCCCGCCGACCATTAGGAGGGAAAATAAATAACCCGTCCATCCCTCTATTCAAATGGCGATATTTCCATTCGACTCCGCCGCGGCGCACAATGGGTCGGAATAAAACGCGCCGCGACAGGAGTGTGTATATGTATATTCATCGAAGAGGCGTACGCCGAACGGCGCATGCCCCGCTGCTAGGGAAACGGAAGAGCGATCTAGCGTTGACTTTCCGCGCGCAACAACAGCCCGAGAACCACCCCTCCGAGGGCCATTACTCACGCGGACGTGTCCCGCCTGTCAGGTACAATTTGTTCGACTCGCTTCTGCGAGAAGAAACGACAAACCTCGCGTTCGCTTGGTGACAGATGAGCCGCGAGAGTCGCCGGCAGAAAAAAACTAAATGCTCCATGTCGGCGGGAGGAGGCTAACGCCGAGGAACGTCTTCGAGGCTCCTGCTCCCATCCCAGCGTGCCGCCCTGATAGCAATAATAATTTACGTCAAGTAGAAATCGGGTATAGATTTTCTTCGCAGATTGATGATGGACGACGAAAGTTAGTAATTACAGGAGAGTCGCCTTACGCGAAATTGTCACCGTAAAATTATTCAGTAAATATTCAGTAAATATGTAAATATTCAGACTCTACAACTGTGTAGGGTAGATGTACCGTTTGTGGCCATTGTACCGTTTTTGGCCATGTGCATAATTATCGCGTTTTTTTAGTTCGAAATTGCTTGCAGACACTTAATTATGTGTAGAATTTCAAACCGTAAATATTTTGTTTAGTATACCACCAGAAATATAAGGTTACATTTATTGCTTACGCGAAAAGTGGCAAGTGGCCACAAACGGTGAAAAATGAATTTCTTATATTTTTTAACTTTATTAATTCTTTAACGATTTCTCTAGTTAATGGTAACTTAGACATTAATAGTAAAGATAGTGTAAAATTTAGTAAAGCTTTTAGTTTCCTGATTTGAAGTACAATTTTAAAGATAATTACGATGAAAGTCACTGAAATCCTTAAAGTGGCCACAAATGGAGCATCTACCCTATACATATGTAAAAGTGTGTGAAGGTTCGGAACAATTAATTCTCTAGAAATCAACTGTTCCGACCAACCCTCCGGCGCGGCCGTGTCTCCCGGATTTGCCCTATCTAAATTTCGCAATGGAAGCTCATTCACGAAAATCAAAGTTTAATATTTATCACCCTTAAAAAATTAAAACCAAAGACACCCTTTTGTCGGGAGAGACGCTTATGAAGACGATATTCATAGATTAAAGGGAAAGATATTAACAAGGATGATAATCGACGGGGAAGAAGGCAACTCCCGTCATGGTTGCGCGGGTCGATAATAGCTTTCCTTGATCGACAACGAGGAAATTACGCTTTAACGCTGTCGCTTGGAGGAAGAAGGCTACAAGTGAGGACAGGGCGCGTACGCCGCGAAGAGAACCCCAAGAAAATAACCCACCGGTGCTTCGTACAGGTCGACGCGTTGACTTTCAATTTCTACGATGCTGCCGGTGAACGGCGAGGTGGGTTAAGATTTCAAAAGAAACAGTGGCGTCCTTTGAGCAGGGTCGCGTAAATTGCGACAGCCGATGGCGATTCGCCGCGGCAGAATTTTAAGTCTCGCAGCTGCTGAGGGGCTATCGGACGCTCTTAAATTGTCTTCCGTGGAACGGCGATCGTGAATGGGGGGAGGGGGCTGTTGAATTTGAAAAGAAATACGTCGGGGGTTGACCCACTCGGCGAGCAGCGGATAAAGGGTACTCTCTCTCTCGCGCGCGGGCCGGAATAAACGTTAAGAAAATAATCCCCTCGATTCGAAACGAAATGCCTTCCTTCCTTTGGAGCCATCACGCCTCGGCATTCATCAGCACGCCGCGGAAGAGGATCATCGGTGCACGTGGATATTCATTCAACTCGAAATGCTCTCCACCTCTCCATTCTCTTCGTCCCTCTTTCTACTCCGTTTCAATACGACCCGGCCGCTCTCAGATAGAGTTGTCCCTACCTGCTCCCAGGCACAGAATGGCTCGATTTCAGCTGGCCTTTTTAGAATGGTAATAGATTCACGTTACTGTACGATTTTCTTCTTTTCGCTGCAGTTATCCTCTTGAAAAATGCCTGCACGTTATTCCCGCAGCGTATATAGCTTCGACAAGAATCCAAAGGCGCAATGGCACCGATACACGGTTACGAGTTACGTGCCTTCTGTCCGAAATTCGATTTACTTCTGTCACCGTTTCATTAAGCTACGGGGCTCGCAGAACCCCACGTTTTGAAAGCAATCGAATAACTCATTTCACTGTACACCGTATGCGATCGACACTGTCTCAAAGCCGATCGATGATGAACCAGAGCGTCAACAGTGCTTTGACGCGCTGGCCAATTTCGGTTTAAGCTAACACGTTGTTGTCAAACGAACGCGAATCGAATATCTGGCCGTCAACACGAGTGTACTGGAATCGACTGTCTCTTTCGGCTTTCGCACGCGGAGAAAAATTTGCATTAGGGTGGGTTTATGTTGGAGCTGCGATAATAGCGAAGAAAGAGAAATATTGCTTTCTCGACGCTTTTATCGTTGGACATCTATATAGTCATCTCGCTCTTATCGTCGATCTGATCGTTTATCGCAGCTCCAACATAAACGTACCCTTAGCAAGAAGAATCACGCTTGCAAGAGTCATACTTTGCATTCCAATTCTGAAACCAGATATCATATCTACGACGCGATGGACAACGTCAAGCTTGCAAGTCCGATGCCTACAAACGCGCGTTGCAATCACGATTAGTAAATGATTCGTGACGAGCGAACGTGTCCCCGGCTCTTCCGTTTCCGTTAGCTCTGTAAACGGACCAAAACTAACGGTAGACGGTTCCTAAGGTTTAATCGCGTCGCGAAAGAAACGAAGGGCGGGGAAATTTATCCGCCTGGATAGGGGAAGCGATGAAAGGGCATTTAAAGTTTACGGACAAGCCGATTTACGCCCATGCTAAACAAAGGCGTCGACTAGCGAGGACAAAAGCTCGAAACTTCCCGCCATTCTTCTGGGGAAGATTCTGGGGGAGTGAGAAAGCCAGAAACTGGGGTGGAGGAAAGATGGAGACGTGTTTCCCTGCCAGGGAACCCCTGGAGATGGTACCCTCCCTTTATTATTGCAGCCCGTCCTTTCGTTCTTCTTCTCGTCTCCCGTCGAGCTTGATAGCCAATGAGGGACCTCGACACCTCATAGAGCAGCCCTTGTTTCAGGGACAACGGAGATCAGGGAAGTCTTTCCTCGTTGGGCTGAAGAACACGTGCAGAATATTCATACTAATTACTCGTAGAATTCCTTTGAACGTTTCGAGAAACGGGTAGGTGTGTAAGGAGTCACAAGATTGAAATGGGGCTCGACTCCCAGCAGTGGTGCAACGATTCAATTTGTTTTCTGATCGCTGCTTCGGCGTTAACCGTTAACTATTCACCTACCACGTACAGAACTGCGAGAAACCTGGTCTCGCCAACTTCTTAATTCTTCCTCGCCGAATTTTCTTTTCTGGAACGCTACCCTCCCGCGATTCCTTTCACAGTTTCATTTCGTTCTGCAAAGTGGAGAGGGGATTTTAAGAGATCCGAGGGGCGCTCCATTCACTTGGGCCGCGCGCTGATCGCAGGTGTGAAAGAATATCCCCAATTTTCTTCCACCGATTCTTCAGGTGTTCCCCGAGTAATTTATCGCATCCCTTTGAAAATACCGATCCGAATTCCGCCGTTTCCAATATACCTTCGCTAGAGACCAATCCCCTGGCTCCGACCCGAGCTGGAATTCGTGGCGCGTTTCGCGCCAAACAACCCTCCTCCCTCTCTTTTCCACACGGTTCAACGCGGAAGGCTTGCACGCGAATGCGCCGGCTGCAACGACGCCTCTTCCTCGCAGGTTCTTGCACCCACGAAACCCCGCGAGTTATTGAAGTCGTGTTTCAAAGCTGACTTGTTACCGACTGTCGCGCGATAATACACGGCGCGGCCTGTCGAGGTGCCGCGCCGTTTTGAGCACCATTCGAGGTGTTTGCCACGCGTTCGCGCTTCAAAGAGACACTCTCGAGACGCGTGGGGTACAGAGGAGCGTATCAAAATCGAGAAAGGATGCGACTGATCGCAGCTCAAGCGGAACTTCGTAATAATAGACTCGACATTGTTGTGAAGTCCTTTTAATCACCCTCCACGCGTTCCCCATTAAATTCACGCGCGTGGAAAATGATCAACGCGATCGTAAAACGCGTGGAAAATGATCCACGCGATCGTAAAACGCGTGGAAAATTATCCACGCGATCATAAAACACGTTGAAAATGATCCACGCGATTGTAAAACGCGTGGAAAATGATCCACGCGATCGTAAACCGCGTGGACCGGCCACTACTCGTACTGGATCCTCCGGGAAGAGCGGGAGGGAATTTCCGCGGAGGAATTTCGCGGTGGAATGCGTTATCAGCGCGAAGGGGCGCGAAGGTAGGAGAACGAAAAAGCGAAAATTGAAGTTCGAATTACTGGTAACGGGGCGCGTAGTTTCGCGCGTTCGCGAATAAATGGAATTTCAGAGGAGGGCAGGAAAAAAATCGCTGGCCCGAAGTTGATGAAATTCTCGTTTCGCCCAGCGAGTTCGTGCCAATTTAATTTCGCGCGTGACGAACGTGAATGCGAATTTTCATGCAGCCGATTAAAGCGGGAAAGGGCTGGCTCGTTTTATTGCATTCCACGGGCCGCGGTTCCGAGGGAAGGCAACGGTTTTTCAAGAAGACAGTCGAGGGGAAACAAAGGAAGCCGCGGCTGAAACGAGCATAGATCCTCGGACTGATGAATCTCTCCCGCGTAACGACACTCTCCGCTTAAGGAGGCTATTTTTTCACTCCTGTTAAACATTAAAGCGATCCGCTAAAGGGCCGGGGATTTCCTGGCTGCTGAAAAGAGACGTTAAACATTGAAAGCTCGCCTATTGCGGCTCGTTTATCGTGCAGCTTCAAACGATAATGCGCCGAGCGGAGCATTTCCACCGAAATTTTTTTTACAATTACGCAGAATTACCGGGAATCTGCCTCTGATGCTTGTACAAGTGTAACTTCAAAGCCCTCCACGCAAACTTTTTCATTAGTCATTCCTGTGGGCCGCACGCGAATGTGCTCGATGAATTTTTCAACGCAAACACCGCTGCTCCTCGAGCTCTAATTATTTTCGTATCATGATGCGGTTTAAAAGTTAAAAGTTCGTCGGGCTAAAAAACAAGCCAACATTTTTCATTTAACGTTTACATCGCGACGGTTCGCAGTCGGGAACGGAAGTAGCGCAGTCAATAGATGCGCAATATACAGGCTCATGCTAGCCAAACTTTCCCATCGAATTTTCCTATGTTCCATTACGTAATAAACCCGCGATCGGAAAACTCAGCGCCCCAGTCGCGACGTCCGACGTTTATTTGAATATTCAAACGCCGATTGCCCGACCATCGAAACGCAGGCCTTATTCTCCCGACTGGCGCACAGCTCGAAGGATTCGGAAAACGGGAAACATGGTTCAATGACCACGATAAAGCCACCGCGCTTCCGATATCGCCGCGAGAAGGGACCATTCGAGCTTCCGAACGTTCCAGCTCCGGGAAAACGTGCTGGCAATATAATTTAATAGCCAGGGAAATAGAAGTATGAAGCGGATCGTGGTGGAAAAAACCGCGAAACGATCCCTCGCGCACAGAGACCACGATAGTGCCTCGAAACTCTCATCGCTGCTTTAACTCGCTCCATTTACTAGTGTCTGGACCGAACGCGTTCGCCGGGCGAGCGTAATTAAAATTTACAATACCACTCGACTCGAGGTCGTGGAAGCAATTAACGGTGCAATGATCACGGCGCGGGAGAGGGCAATTAATTGGGCCATTTTTCATGTTCCCAGCGGAGTGGAGGACGCGTCGCGCGTACGGGCGAAGGAAGCGCCGAGCGCGAGAGGTTTGTTACCGCCAAGTATCGGGCAATCAACTTAATGAGCAAGGAGAAACGAGTCGATGAGGAGGGCGAAAAGGAGACGAGCGAAGAGGAGGGCCTTTCACCTAATGGTTTGAGAAACGTGCTCGTTGGCCCGTGCCACGCGCCATTTATGGTAACGCCGATCGAGGCTCGCGCGACGATTTCCGGCGACCCTTCCTCGATTCCCCGGACCAAAGAGGGTGCTGTTACACTTACCCTGCGTCATCGGCGTGAAGCTTCAGGCCGATCTTCGACACGCATGTCCACTTTAGAATTTTCGATCCTTGCTACTTAGCCGATCTCGTGTACCTGAAACACGGGAAAGAAGCAGCTGGTTAGAGGGGCTGATTGAATTCGATTGTGAGAGGAAATAATCCCTGTCTTGGAAATTCTTCTCCTATACACTTTATCAGGTAGAAGCTCGAGGGAAACGCGACCCTTCTTTTTCGACACCCCCAGGCACGTGTTCCTACCCCTCATATTTCCCACCTTGCCCACTATTTCTCGCCGAACAGTAGAATGGCCCGGCAATTACCAGACGACTCGGCCGGTTCGACAAATGAAGTCGGGCCACACAGCCACCGCGCTTTAAACGGGACAAGAACGAGCGTCTCCGCGATTGAACGGCTCGATGTAATAGAATTTCCCGGCTGCCGACGAAACTACGTGAGATATCTTTGGTCGCACGTCGGACGCGGAGCTGAGAGGAATCTTTGATTTCTCGCGCGAGGCACACGCTTCTGTGATGAAATCTTTATCGCCGAGGCATGGAAATGAGATTGACAGGGGTTCGTAGCTGTCGACGGCTCAGTGAAGCAGAGTTTCATTTAAATTTCGATTGAATTTTCCAGCACCGCCGGTGCTCGATTTCTGATTCGCTTTACCTGGGAACATTAGCGAAACTAGATCCTGGAGAATCAGACGCTTGGATTTATGCTCGTTACAGTGTTTCCCTTTTCCTTTCCAAATGATTGAATTTAACGCAGACGCCTCGGATCCCAAGCGCCCGTTCCTACGAATTATTCTTCACACTCTCATTACGGCGTCAGGCCTTCTCACGCAATTGAACACGCTTTCTACGGCAATTTCTATGCAAAAGACAGCGCCTAGCAGCGGGCTGCCTTCCCGTCCCTCTGAAATACCAGTGTTTGACTGCCCCGCCCGTTAAATTGGACGACGCTCCTACAGCCGGCAAGATGGATCGCGCTTCCGAGACAATGAACCTAGTTGAAAAGTAGTTAGCGACAAACAACGCTGTAAGTCGAGGGGAAGATAAACGTAGCGGAGGAGGATGGGATGCGCAGTTACGATAAACCATCGAGAGCTATGAAAAAGGAGAAGAGAGGCGGGCACCATAAATCTCCCCGTTTCTCGGCGAGATTCGAAGCGATCGTCGGGCTCCGAGGCTCGTGGCTTGGATTAACGCTCAAAGGGTTCTCTGCGGGGTGTCAACACGCGCGATAAGCTACTCTCGGCCGCGAAATCGTCGTCGGGTTTCGTGAACGGGGCTCGAGAGTAGACGCGACCCGGGCTACAAACGACGCCTGGAACAGCGTAAACTCCCGCGCTGGGCGCGGCGTGTAAACGCGATCAGATTTACGGCCACGGCATTTAACCGCGATAAGCCACGGCCCACTAATGCGAACCGTCTGCTGGCGCAAGCGGATTCAGCGTTAAGCACGCCACGTTCGTCGACGCAAACTTTTCCGCGGCTGCACGAGAGAACCTGGTACCCGAGGATATTCAGCTAAGAAACGATTCATTTATTCTTGGTGTGGGATGAGTGCGTCTCAACGGGCGTCTCAACCTTTTGGCTCGCTGCAGCTGGATTTAAGGTGCAAGAAAGCTACAAACCATTGATATAAGTTAGAGTGGGATAAACACGAACGCGGGGTAATCGCGAATGCGGTGGTTACGGCGTTTTAATAAATAAAAACGATGTTCCCTCTCGACTAGGTAATAGTTTAGGTCATATCCAACGCCGGGCAGAAAGTAATAAATAAATTAAAAATGCTCATGCTATTCAAGATAAACACAATTTATTATTTTCATCATATTTCAAGTAATATTTTTTACAGAATTGTTTTTTTTTTAGGTTGAAATAAAGCACTTTTTACCAACATTTTGTGACTTGACTTGAATCGTGATTCTAACCTCTGAAATAAATTATTTTTTTATTTTTTTATGTCGTGCGGTATTGAAGAAAAAATCGGATGGGATAATCTCGACCCTTCGAGATTAGCAACGTTAACTGATTTTGATGAAATTTTCAGCATGTATGAAACTTACTTAAATCTAAGTACAAAAGAGATTTTTGAATTTTCATTACAGGCGCAGATAAAAAAAGTTTAAAAAACGACCTTTACTATTTTTCTTTCAATGTTCCGACCAATTGCAATTTTTTTTCTAACGTACAAGGAGAGAAATTTGAAAAATACATTAGGTATAGGTTGTAGCAATCTTTTTTATGGGTTGACCATTCAAGTCGCGCTTTCCGGGCGACTTCTGCGATATTTAATTACGAACACCAAGGGTTTTGCTTTGTTGATTTTTATTATAATCCCTCAAAAATTTGTCACAGTACTTTATAGATGAATAGTTTAAGTATGTTTGTAAATAATAAACAAATTCATTTCTCACATATTTTTCGTTTTGTTTATTTTTTTGCATCAAGCGTAATAAAATAACACAATCTCTGAATGTCTTGGCGATTTTCAAGGAGTGATTTTTCGAGCCACGTACCTTAAGCTTTTTTCAATACCGTTATACTGGTATACAGTATACTGTTATCAATGCAGATTACATACGATAACAATCGCAACTGTAAACCACTTAAATGCGATAACACCCAAATGCTCGTTATCTTTGAATTGGAGCGAACTTTGGGCTACCAACAGTAGCCAGTGGGAACTGAAACGCGATTTTGAAGGTTTAAAGTGACTTCGCCCTGAGATCTAACCCAGACCACACTTCTGAGTTCACTTCGCTCGTGTTGCAAGCCTGAATCCACGCTTTGGAATATTAAGCACGTCTGGGAATAACTTTTTTTACCGAAAAACTGGAACGGCGATAAAATTTGTCCCCATTGGGAGGAAGTAAACGGAGGCAGGGAAGTTTCCTGCTAATAAAAGAAGTCTTGCTTCGATCGTCGAGGGTGGCGAGCGTCTTCGCCCGCATAAATTCGATTTCAAAGTAGCGCGAACAAAAACTGCTGTTTCGCGATCAACGTTGGTGCAAACGATGCACTTTTAGCCACGGTATTTACGCAAAGCTGGCAACCTGCTGGAAGCCCCAGCCGAAAGTTACGGAAATGTAGCTTAAACAGAGAAAACTGAGTGCGTCAAAGAAGGTAAAAGAAGCTGAAGCCAAGGGGAGAATAGGAAACCTTTTCCTCCGATGCTACGAAGCTCCGTAACTTTTCTCGTATCTATTAATCGCCAACGATACTCGACGTTTCTATCAAAGGAACTTCTGCGTTCTATTTAAAAAAACCCGCGTGCAGATATTTACTAAAGCTCGCATCATTTTCCACCGTGTTATATAAATGCTTCATTGTTTTACGTCGTACTTTCTCGGCCCGAGTATTCGATCGTAGGTACTTTAGATTTCACAAGAAAGTACATTTCTGAGGAACGATCACTGGCACGAGTGAAGTTCTAAGAGGCCCTCCATTTGAAGTCGCTAAGTCGCCTTTCATTAGCGAGCCAGCTGCATAATTCGCTTCTCTTGCTCTCCGAAAATTAGGAGGTCGCGCAAAGGAAATTGTACAAGTCCCCCGAGACAAAAGAAATTATATCCCCACCCCAATTTTCAGCTTCCTTCCTCCGGCGATGTTGCTTCATTTTCGCGCGGCAAGTAAATTTCCACCGAAACGTTCCGGTTTTAATTCAATCCTCGAATTACTGAAAACCAATTCCGCCTTTTCCATGACGCTTTCCGGAGAACGAGTGCCACCGGCAGATAAACATTCGTGCATATCCAGCGAATCTGAATACGCGGGTTCTTTTTAAAAATAACATTGCACCGATGGAACATGCATTTTGCGACCGGAACAGTGGGCGGGTTGCTAGGAAACCGTTCGTGTAAAACGCAGCAGTAACACATTAAACACAAATATTATACGTCCGCGCGGATAATTGTTAAATAAACATTTGCGGGAGAACATTAATTAGCTGTTTGCTCGCGCGATAGGACATTCGCTTACAAGGGGCATGAATATTTATGAATGAAACTTTTGTCGTCAGCAGTATGGAGGGGCGATAAATTTACTGGCGGCATTATATTAATTAATCAAACGTCCCGCGGTTTATCGCCGGGTAACCAATTAAACCACGCTTTATCGGTTTCACAATTGAAATTACACTTCGCGCCGCCAGCGATTCCGTTTGAAATGGCATCACCAGGGAGATTCGATGATGTGCTAAATGTACTTCTTCAAGAGACTCCGCGATAACGTAGACCCTCGCGAGAGAGATTCTAACTACATCGAACACGGTTAATGGTGTCGTTTCTTCGCAGTTACGAGACAGAAAAGGCAAATTAAACTCTTCCGCGCCTCCCGCGTGCACTTCCAACCAACAACGCCCTATATTAACCCAGCCAATTTCGTCCTCCAAAGCCGAGACACTTCAATTACCTCGAATAACGTAATTAACCCAGGAAACGAAAGAGCGGATAAGTTTCTTGGCTCTAAAAACAGTGCAGATTTCATTAATCAAATTAAAACGCGCCGCGCGTAACTCCTGCCGCGACAACTGTTGGTATCTCAACACGGAGAGTCTCTCTGGAAACGACAGTGCCCGATCGCGAGGACAATCCCTCATCGTTTTAAACCGCGGGAGCGGCAGCTGCCGTCTCCCACCGGCGTCAGTGGTTTTTACAGAAAACAGCGGAACCCACGCTCAGACAATAGACGTTCATCCCTCGGCAGGAATGCCTTGCGCAAACATCTCCGACGAATTGGAATTGCTCAGCGGAATTATCCCGGGGAATCTTTCATTCGTCCAAGGATCTCGAGCCTCCGACTCGAAGTTGCCGTGCGTTGCGTGGCTTTTAAAAATACATACCCCGGCGAGGGATCTCTACGGTTTCTCCGCGCCCGTTCCAAGGGGAACTTTCCGTGGACCGTTTCCAATTTTTCCGCGACGGTACGTATCGTCGTGCTTACGCCGCCGCGTTCCTAAGGCTTTTAACCAATGGCTTTCCAACTCCTTGCCTCGGAAACGAAAAGACCGTCGCGGAATATTGACCGGCCTGTCGTCTCGAGACTTTCCTCCATCAATACTAGTCGCCCGAGGAATGCGAGCCACCCTCGCTTCGCTAAACTCGCGGACTTACGGACAGTTCGATGCGGATGGATCCTCCTCGAATTATTTACAACGCTCACGATCGACAAACCCGCAAGTTTAATGGCGACGGGTCAATGAGGCCGCGTTTCATCCCGGGGACAAGACCGCGTCGATCCCAAGAATAATTTCCCCCGGCAGCGCGGACTAAGTGAATTTTGAAAACTCCCGTTGCACAGTCGAGGCGCCCAACAATACAGGCGGCCACTGGATCGTAATTCGACTGGCCAACGGCAGGCAGATAACCGCGTTACAAGGGATTTCAACCTGTCCCACCCCACCCTCCGCACCCCGTGGAGGGAAATTTCAGCACGGTAGCGCGAGCGGTCTCTAGGGCGCAATCCACTTACATAGCTAATACCCAGCCCGTCAGCCGAACGCCAACAGGAAAGGGATTCTATTAAGGAACGCCGGGCCATCTTATCAGCTACAACCCCCAGCAGGATACTCGCCTGAAAAGTCTCGAGTAACTTGGTCCTAGACACGCAACCTTCCGATATCCAACTTACTAACGACTTCCCCCGATCCCTCGCTCGAGAACTTCCCTACACGTGTCGCGACTGATTACATTCGACTGCTGTCCAGGAGCGGAGGGAAGCCGAGGTACCCGGGATGAATTCGGCAAGGGTTAGGGACGCGGGTGGCAGCGAACCTTCTGTCCCGCCAGATTTTTTGCCGGCAGGCGGAATCAGTGAGGCGGCCAATTATCGCAGATTGCGCGACAGATTCGCGGAGCGAGACGGCCGTAACGGCGCTTCAATTGGCCTAATCGCAGTCACTTTGCCAGGCGAGTCCCCGCCGGGCACCGACGTTCACGACCCGTTTATTAAATAAGAGCAAAGGCCACGAACCATTTGCGAAGTGGGGCGAATGGATTAGATTTCCTGTTGCAATTCTACCCGCGTACACGTCCGCCTTCAGCGACGACTCATGAATTCGCCCGGCGAGCAACGTCCCCCGCCCGGCCATTGGCATCAGGGTCGCCTCTATTGGCCGTGTGATCGAGCGCGGTGAAAAATTCTTAACAATCATCGCTATCGTTAGTTCCGATCCGGTCGAATAAACCGCAAGCGGCGCATCCCGAGTCGCGGGGCAACGAACCGTGCAATTCTCCAATAAGGGATGATGGTTCAGATGCCGCGACGGAGAAATCAAACGCTCTGCACACGCCACGGGGGGAGCGCGATTATTTCAATTGAAACGCACCACCCTCGGGTTCGCGATTCGTCGCCGTGGGACCGACGCCCGTGATTTACCGTTCGTTAGACGGCCACGGGAGATTATTCGAAGACCTGGTCGAGCGAGGAGACTGACTTTTCTTTCGTCTCGGTTATTTCCCCCGAAAGGGCTTCCTGCATTAGCGTCTTCATTGAGAAGAACGACTGGCTAGGCAAACCAGGGGCAAGCTCGCAACGAGTTCCCTTGTAAGCGAGCTGGCTCGACAAATTTTTCAGCGAGAACATCTTGTATCTCCGCGGAGAGGACGTGGTTCGCCGGGGAAGCAACGACGGAGGCCAATTGGAAGCCGTTTTCTACTCGTCCTGGAAGTCACGAGAAGGAACGGTGACTAATAACACGTCGTGAGTCACGACGTGAACCGTGACATAACCTCGAATATCCTAGTCCACGGCGTCTCTCCTCTCCTCGTCGATCCAGCGACCCTTTTCCTTTCCCTTTCTCGCCCGCACCCACGCGGCTCTCCTTCGTCCAAGGCTCGCGGAGCGGCTTGTAAAATATTAGAACCGGCATCGGGCTGCCTCCGCCGACAACAAATAATCAGTCGCCGTTTCTCCCGTATCGCCGCGTAGGCGGAAGCGCTATTATCTTCCGCTCGGATCGAAGGGATCGAGCGTCGATCGCTCGGATCGCGGGGTCGTAAACGTCTGTGCAAAATGCCGTTTCTTTGTCTTCGGGGATCGCTGGGCGTGCACCTCAAATTGTTTTCGCGGAAGGAGCGCGGGTGGAGTCGAACAGAGGCAAACCGCGCCGGAATCTGAAAATTCGCTTGATACGCTTAGGCTGGCCGTTATTTTTCAGCGATGCGATACTAACAAGGAGAGTATTTTAGGTGTCCGCCTTCGATCGTTTTGATTTTTGGATATGTTACAGAGGACCGAAAAATAAGAAATACGTGTTTGTTTATTTTTCCCCGTTTTCATATTTGGTGAAAACTGCGTTCAAAATTAGGGTTGAAAAATCATTTTTGTGGAATATCTCGAGAACTATTAGAGATAGGGGAATAGTGTCAATGGACGAATTTTGTGTCTTTGAATGCAAAATATGACTGACTCCCCAGATTTTCAAAAAGTCCACAAAAATGATTTTTCAACCCTAACTTTGAACGCAGTTTTCACCCTCCAAATATGAAAACGGGGAAAAATAAAAAAACACGTATTTCTTATTTTTCGGTCCTCTGTAACATATCCAAAAATCGAAATGATCGGAGGCGGACACCTAAAATACTCTCCTTGTAAGTATTAAGTTGTTGCTGATTTTGTGTTCAGTTTCTGTGTAAATTTCACTAGTTTTTTGTTGTTGCTATATATTCTTTTTGTATACCATGGGATTTCCCGTATGATAAATAAATAAATAAATAAATTTCTTTTGCGAAAAAGAATCGACGCGGATAAATAAAGGCCACCCTATTGATACACACATCCACTTCAATCTCTACCAGTTCACGATGTCTATTAAGGCGAATATTTTTTTATCAAGCGCGCAAGTATTCGCAAACGAGTAGCTGGAGGGCGAGCGAGGAACGGATCGTGGATTAAATTAATTCCTCAAGATCGGCGCACTTAATACGACCGCTAACAGGTACCAATCCCGTTGCGAGCGTCGCAGAAATGGCGCAAGATTCTTGTCGGCTCCGTTGCTCGACGTTTCAGCCTGGTATGCTGCCTCGTTACACTAATTAGCGACAGGAAAGCCTCTCCTCGGTCGCAGCCGATGTATCGAGGATGAGCGTGTCGCCGGTGGAAAATTTATCTCGCTCCGCGATATGCGCGCGACGATCGACTCCTATCTGAATCGACTCCGCGAGCGCCGGTTTCTGGAGCGGAAAGGCTCTACTAACGGGCGACGGTAGGTGAAACAGGAAAAATCAGCGCGGTTGAAAAGCATGGAAAATGGAGGAACAAAGTTGCTCCGCGGGTCGCAGGATACGCCGCTAAATGCTCGCTGTTCCGAGAGGCTCGCCGGGAACAACGTTTTCCAAGGGACCAACCGGGGGCGAGGCACGCTCGAGCGTTATTAAAGCGATACCTCAACCCCCGAGGAAGCACGATTCACCCGGGGCCGTGGACTTTCAGCAGGGAGAGATCTTAATCGCGGGGGTCCAAGGTAAACGAGGCTAATTAGGATTTAACGTATGCACGGGAGCTAATGAAGCCAACGACCGGGGCCCCCCACGCCCCCCTGCGCGCCCATAAACGGCAACCGGCGGAGAGACGAGTCGGTTTTCTCTTCCCTCGAAAGATGAGAAACGGCTTCCTGCCTCGCGTGTCCTCGCCGGCTGCCGGCGACGACAGTCGTCACGCGACGCGTACCGGCGCGCTCTGTCGCTGAATGGAAGTGTCGGGTCGATGATAAAAATCGCCCCGGCTCGTACGTGATTCGGCCTTTTAACGAGCTACTTTCACGGCTGATCTACGCCGCTCTCACGACTCGGATCATTGTGTAACTGGATCACTCGCCGGGACATGCGACTATATTCATGCTTGTCCAACGGCGGAGCGAGAATTCAATTTACACGCATTCCAATTGCGTTTTAACGCGTTGACACGCGGATCACGGGATCCCCTGTAATTTTGCACCAATGACAGTTGTCGATCGGCGATTACATATTGGGCGCCTGCAGATGCAGCGTGCAAACGCTATTCGGTAATTAAATAGGCTCTATTATGTCGCCACACCGAACATGGGTATAAGAGACTCGGCAATGGTATCGCAACAACTGCGGGGCTCTGTATTAATTTCAGCGCAAGTAGAAATAGTTTAGAAAGGTTTTTCAAACTTCTCCCCGCAGTTACGGTTAAAAGCTCCGATCGGTCCCACATCAGGCGCGTTGGTTAGGTACTAGGATCGAAGTTATGATTAAAATTGTTTCCAAGCGGGAAGTTTGACTCGACACGGGCGATCGGTAGAACTCCGCGCACGTCGCTGCGCTTAATCAGCGACTTTAGAAATCAGCCGTTTAGGTGGAGCTAGAATTTTGAGACGCCAGAGCGGAGATGGTGGACCTTCGGATCCAGCCGGAGTGGATGTCCCTCGAGAGCGAAGAAGGTAACGGGTAATTCTTTCTTGTCGTACAGCAAACCTCGCCGAGGAGGATCGATGGTTTCCTTGAACAAGTGTTCCCGCGTGACGTGACAAACTCCGAGCGGCAGGAAAAGTTTTATGGTAATTAAAAACGTCGGGATTCTTGTCACCGCCGCTCCCTTCCACCGCGATTCCCTCGTCGTTTTAGCAGACCATTTTTCCCCGGGTTCGCTTGAATTTTTACTGCACCTCCCTAGATGTATTCTCACGGCCGCTCACCGCTGCTGTCCCCTTGCTCGTGTACCTGCAGATTATGGGACACGGCGCGGGCCAACTCCACAGCACGTAATTCTCTGTCCTTCCAGAGAAATCTCAGCAGGTTTTATTTCCAGGGCAGGTACAAACGTCCGCCGCTGCGCATACTTTCCACCAGAGAATCCCGTTCCGCCTCTAACCCCTGCGAACAATTCCCAGCGAATAGTGTCGCATCCCCGTCGCCCAGCAATGATCATAAATAATACGATATTCATGCGGACGCATAACTGTTTTAAGAAAACGAAAAGTTCCTCTCGGTCACTGAAACCGAGGGCATTCGAGTGCACTTTATTCCGGGCGATTCTACGCCCTACGGGGACCCGCGATTCCAGCCGGCATCGATTGGGAATAACAAGCGATCGTTAAGGTGGAAAAGGGCGAGCTTCGGAGCGGAATGTAGCCCCGCGTTTCATTCGCTGCAATTTATTGGATATCGGTGATGTGAAAATTTCCAGGTCGGATTAATTGAAATGTCAAGCTGCCGAGGATTATTGGTAGTTTGCTGTTGGAAATAAATATTTTCCGTTCCTTTCGCGCGCTGAAAGAATCTTTCGATCCCTCGAGTCGGCGACGAGGACAAGTGTTGGAGAGATCGGGGACAACCGTCGACGTTTCTGCGCCCGGCTGGGAGCGTCGGGATTAATGTCTCTTCGGGCAGGTGGAGGATGTCGAGATATCGTCGCACGCGCCACCAGCACACGTGTTCCCGCATTCATACGTGGCTGGACTCGGCTACGTCGACGTACACCCATTAACGATGCAACCCTGACGGGAATACGGTCGCGCAGGTGTAAAACCCGAGATCTCGAGCTTTCTCTGACGCAATACTAAGTAGTAACCGCCGTTGTGTTTGCGGTGGGAGGTGCGGGGAACCTCTGTCATCTGTGCCGCGAGTGAAAAGCCTTTCTTTAAGGTGAAAATCCACGATGAGACAAAAGTATCGTGTCTCACGTGAGAGTTTAATCTCCCGAGACAATTATTTTATTATTTTGTCATTAGTTTAATGAAACTAAACTCTCATCAGATAAGTTTCATGACACATTTTCAAAAACCTCATCTCTCGCCGCTATTTCCATTATTTACATTTAATTGTTGCTGAGATTTTTGTCACACGATAGAAAAGTCTCAATTAAAATCTCATCAGGCTTCGCACCTTTACGAAGTAAACTGGAGGATTCTCTAATTCCTTGAGACAGCCATCGACATTTTTCGATTACGTATCTTCGTTACTAATAATTTCTAGGTTTGCGCAAAATGCCTGAATGAAATTGCGAGCTCGTGCACGCGAGCATCGGCGGAACTTTAATAAAAACACATTCGCGTAGGTATTCCGCGTTTGCTTCACCCTCCCGTCGTAATTGTACGTACGCAGAAGCCCGGTGAAAAGGAAAGAGCAGAAGGAATTGAATCTTTGTCGCAAGAGCTCCACCCCCTCAAGCACCGACACCTTTGCTTCACGTTTCCGAGAATGCATTTCCACGAAGTTACGCAACAGCCCCGACCGTGTGAAGCAACCTTAGTTTTTCGAGGCGGGTAGCTGCCAGTGGATCGGAGCCGAGCTTCTACGAGCACCTTAAAAGGTGCACAGGCACGCGCCCACGCACGTGCGTGTCTACCAGCTACGAGATCTGTGATTCCAGCGCAACGAATTCTTTCGTCCCTCTGCTCACGATGAAAGACGTCCGGGGAGGAATGCCCAGCCTCTCCTGGGACGGAGATCGTACCAGAATTTATGTCGTTTCGAAGGCCTCACGCGCTTCACCCTTTAAATCAGTGTTTCCCAACCTTTTTTGAGTCGTGATTTCTTTTTATAATATTCAAATGACCTGCGACCCACTCTCTCATAAAATAAGGTAAAAATTTCCTCCCTTCATTTATGAAATATCAGTGTCGCATCGTTAAAAAAATATGGCAATGTAACCATATTAAAATAAATAAGCGTTAAAAATTTTCCTCTGAAAACACTTTGAGACCCACAGATTGGGAACCACTGCCTCGAATGGCTCATTTCTCGATCGGGAACCACTCTCTGATAATTTGAAATTTGAAAACTAGTATAAACAGTGAAGGAGTGAAAGGAGAATAACGGCGGCGACTGATCATCGAGTATTCCCATTGGATGGGTCGTCAGAAATTGCATCACGTTCGATATCGAGAGCGCCAATAATCCCACATGGCGGGCTACGTGATTCGAGGGCGCAACAGCCGTGGAAGCTTCGCGATAAGTGTCATTTGCAAGCTGTAATGCGAATTGTTTTCATCGGGGATTAGCGCGCAGCAGAAACTGGATCGAGCTTGTTAAGTAATTATTTTTAGAGGAAGGATAAGCGTGGACCAGTTGCGCGATCACGGGCCGCAACGATCGCCGATGTCACATCTATCAAGCGAATCAATTACAACGGCGTTCCTTGTTTCCTCGTGAATGAGAGCGTGGCCTTTGCTTTCGTTTAACTCGTGAGCGCGTGTGCTCGCCTACGCACTGCCTTCCCTCGCCCCCCCCCCCCCCCACGCGCTTTGAATTATTCAGTGGAATTATTTATGAAGTTTTCGGCCCGAGGGAACCGGGAATATTAGGCCGGGGCACGCGAGTCGTTCCGTACCGGGCCACTGCAAAGATTCTTTGAAGTTCTGTTATCTAACGTCGTCAAACCTTCAGAATTTCTTGCGCAAAATGCGATAAGACTGGATCTTGTACGACACTACTTAGTAGTTTCAGAGGGAAGTATATCTATGGCTCAGTGAATAAATATTCTATGTGGACTTTTTGTGAAATTTGAGTATTTATATGCAACAGTTCTTGGCTGTTTCTTTATGCTGTATAAAAATCACATTTATATCTTCTTCATAAAATTTTCAGAAATGATATTTTTCTTCTTTGGCATGTTTTTGGAACATTTTCTTGTATATTATAAAAATTAACATTTTTCCACTTGCTTTAAGTATCCTATCATAATATTGAATCTCATGAATTTCAAATTTCTATCCTGTTCCTCCTTTAATACATGTTAATTAGCTGCCAATGTTGCCCCAGGTTACGGTAGGGTAGGGTGGGGATAAAAATCTGTATTCCTAAACGATGTATCGAGTTTCGCAGTATAATGTGTAAAAGGTGAGAAGAAACGGAGGTGGCCACAGACACGCCAGTCGCTCCTAGACGTTCGTGCGAATTACACGACGCCTTCGTTATTTTATGTATCGAAAACTAAAAAACGTACGTCCTCTTTATTGTTTTATATGAAGTAAACCACAGTTTAAAAGCTTATCAGCCCAGTACGTTAAGATTGAATGTTCCATTACTTAGTAATGTGTGCATGATATTGTTTATTGCTGAATGATAATATTTTCTAACATACATATCGCAGAAAGTATAGAGGTACCATTTTGGCAAAAAGTCCCTCGGACTGAAAATATATATTTTATTATTTGTTTTCATAATAAGATGGCCAAAGTATAAAGAAATAAGTCAAAGTCTTTAAATAGTGTTTTTGTATTAGTTGATCAAGTTTTTTAGTTTTTAGTTCATAGTTAGCCCCTGATTTATATTTTTATTTTCTGTTAAAGAATTCATGCTTCCCTTTCAATATTGTGCACCAAAAAGAATTGGTTTAATAAATATTTGTTGATTTGAAAAGAGTATTTTACTTATATAGTTTTATATTACACGAAAAGACATTAGGGGCTTTCTATCCTATGCAATGGACTTTTTGCCACGTGCGTGGGGCAACAAGTCAAACATTTTGTGATACAATTCAACAGAAAATAACAGTTATCAACAAATGAACTTTGTGAACGTAAAGCATAATAGTTATAGTTTATACAAAATAACTCCAGATACCTCTAGATTGTTATTACTAAATTTTACATAGGTTTATACGAAAAACGGGACTTTTAGCTCCACCTTACCCTACCATCGCATGTTTAAACATGTCTTTCTCGAAATCTTTAAAAGTGGACATAGGTACAATATTTGTTCACTAAGCCATCCACATAATACAGGAGTAACGAAGATATTTCTTGCAAGAATCCCTGGAGCACTGCAATCGTAAAATACTCTTTCGTGACTGGGATTTCCTTCAACGTCCTCCTCCCTCGCGAACAATTAATTTTAGCTCCAGAGGGGTCAGTTAATTACAGAAACTTTAGAGTCCTTCCCGCAATAAAAACGCCTCGTTCGACGAAATAAGTTTACCAAACACGCCACCAGAACCTCCTAACAGAGCAGCGGACGGGGAAGAATGCTTACACGAGAGAAGAACGCAGGGGAGGATGGGAATTAAGGGGAGGTTATTTCGTTGCGTATCATCTACGAGGTAGCGAAAACATAGCCGGCGAGCAAACACCAGCGTGGCACGCGAGCCACGCGAAATCTGCGATCTAAACACGCTTTTCTCTATTTGCACCCGCCCCTGCTGACTAAATACTGTCCTCTAAAACAAATCCTACCCCGCCAACTCCAAAATCTACATTACCCAAAGCGCCCGTCATCCGAATATGTGCTTACTGGGTATTTACCAGGCCTCTGCGTCGCAGAGTCTGATTCATCCATTGGAAAACAATTCCCGAAACCATTGACCCCTGACCCCTACTCCGAAAACCCTCGGAAACCTTTCTACCCCAGCTCATCACTAATCTGATCCCATTCCAGCACTCCTTCGTGCTTCACTTTGATTCCACTCTACTATAATTCCAATCTTTCATTTAACGGGGGTCACTCAAGTGAAAATGAACTACCAGTAATTTTACAGGTAAAAATTTGAAAATATTTATATCCATATTATTTTCTACGCTGAAATGAATTATGTAAGAGTTAATATAGTGACAATTTTTTTATTTCAAAATTTAAAAATAAAATTTCGAAAAAATTATTCTATTGTAAAATCCATACCATTATTTCTATAGAATTGTATACAAAAACTGCAAAAAAAATTTCAGCTCGAAAACTTAATTTTTTCGCTCCTGCTTCGTACATAAAAACTTTATAACTCAGACAAAAATTAAGTTTTCGAGCTGAAATTTTTTTTGCAGTCTTTGAATACAATTCTACAGAAATAAGGGTATGGATTTTACTATAGAATAATTTTTTCGAAATTTTATTTTTAAATTTTGAATAAAAAAATTGTCACTAGGTATATTAACTCTTACATAATTCATTTCAGTGTAAAAAATAATATGGATATAAATATTTTCAAATTTTTATCTGTAAAATTACTGGTAGTTCATTTTCACCTGAGTGACCCCCCTTAATTCTACACCCAAAGCCTTGCCACGTCCTCAAACAGTTCCGCAATCGTCATCCTCGCCCATCAACGAAAATAGAACTCATCTCCGCAGAATCTATCCGCAGTGTCAACGTTCATGTTACACTCGCCCTTTACATACGCACCAGCAAACAGCGAGAAGTTTGCGCGAGTATGATAACGGGACGCGTATCTCGCCCGTTAACGTTCCCCGTCGAGAGTTCTCCTTTTTCTCCCGCGCAGGAAAGTAGACCGCGTCTTTTTCCATTCCCCGCCGCTAAACGGCTTATCCGCCCAGGTATTTATTCCGCGAACTCTCTCTCTAATTCTCATCAAACGGGCGTTCCAGCGTTTCGGTGGAGCTCCGCTCAATGCTCGAGGGCGCTCGATTTAAAAAGGCAACATTCCCTGGGACGTTTACCCCCCTTTTTATTTGGCCCGCGCGCAAAACCAGGCCCGGGTGGTTTCTGCGTGCCACGCCGAAACCCGACTACTGGCCAGTCTCCGCCCGGAAAGGAGCGTTTTAATTGGCGGCATAGGCAGAGGGAACTGGTCCGCTCGTTCGTGCGGCAAATTTGCATTCAGGGAAAAGGCGAGACTGCCGGCAAAAGGGACGCGGAAAGAGAGAAAAGGGGGGCGGTCGGGGGAGCGCAAGACCAAAAGCTTTTTAAGGCAATGCGCTTCGGTTGAGTCGGCGGGATTTAAGGCGAAACGTCTCGCGGCCGCGCTCGATATAGAGACTTATTAGCGTAATTAGCGGGGCCGCCGTGGCGTTCGTTCGGCTCGTCACACGGTTCGCTTGATATCCGAGAAATGACAGGTTTAATGGCGCATGAACGCCGGTGTAATTGAATTAATTACTGTGGCAGATGGAGGATCCGCGGTGTTATTACGAATTGATATTGATTACCTACCCCGAAAGAAACGGACGATTCGCCCTCGTTCGTCATTTCAAGCGGCAGTATACAGACCGTTTAATTAATATTGCTATTGATTTTGAAATTACTCGCCGATCGCGGCTTCTCCAAAGCGACACGCCTCTTTGGGACCTTGGCAGCGAACGGTTTAATCAACGAGCGCGGTGTTACTTGTTCGTAGCGTGCGGGAGAGTGAAACGTCCGATCGGCGACGCTTCCGCGGGCTATAAATCATCCCTGGGTCGTGGACAATCGAATGCCTCGGGTCGTCGAAGCGCGAAAACGTCGTGCACGCGCTCGCACGTCCCGTCCACCCACGCGTGGGCCGCTTTCGACTTGGGAGCGCGGGGACATTGTTGCCAACGCGCTTGCTACACGTGATTCTTTTTAATTACTTCTCGCCTGAGTGCCTGCGTGATTGCAACGTCCTTGCCATGTAATTCCAACGTTCAACCAAGTGCACGCTGCAATCGCGACGTAGGGGAGCTCAATGTCGCTGTATTCTTGACCATTTCGAGGTGAAAGAGCAGTTATCGGATTATATTAGCCTTGCGATAACGATTCGAGGACTTGGAGAAATAGAATTCAAGGATTTTTGATAATTCTAAGCGCAAGATCCAAGGTCGAATTTTGAGCACTGAATTTTTTTAACCCGCACGCGCAAAGTAGAAACAGAATTGAAGAGTCGTTGTAGAAAACACTAACAAGGGAACATTCTGAACTCCTGAACTGTAAATTTTTTCACCAAATGACAGATCTAATTGAAAGAAGTAGCTTTTGTCTTGAAACTTTTTTTATCTCTTACAGTTCGCAAGTTATAACACAAAACCGGAAAATATCCGAATTATCAGGGGTTAATTACACCCCCTTCGAGTGAATTTGGGCAGCAAATAAAAATTGCGTTGTAATCAGGAGGAAATCCGCTACATATTCGGTTTCGGGATCTTCCCTTGTAAGGGTCAAAAATCAAATTTTTCAGGAGAGAGAAAAGACTTCTCTGACTTTAAATTATTTATTAAATTTGATTTTTTTTATTGCTAAATATGCTTAATCTATTAATTCTCTACTATAGTGTTACTATTGGCACGTAGATGATTTTTGGATAAATTTTTCTTTTTTAATTTTGACACCTACAGTGCTATTCTACAAGGACTCCTTAATTCTCGAAGGTCCATGAACAATCATCATCCATAACGCTGAGAGGCGTCCACGTACGGCATGAAAGAACGCGGCAAAGTCCAGTGCTCGTTGATAAACAGCCCCGGTGCCGGTTTTTCTTCCTTTGACCGCGACCAATCGAAGATTACATCACTGCTGGACGTTTCACGCGTGCCGAGCGTCGAGCATGCATCGCCGTCAGCCGACTTGCTACGGCGAGCAAGTCGCTATTGTATCTCACGGTTAAACGAGCGACTTAATAACGCGGAAAATCGTGAAATCGGCGAGCAAGCCGAACGGAAAAATCCGGCAGTTGCGCGAGAATGAACGCGGGCTATGCAATCCCGCTGTGCAAACAGGGGCGCGTCGCGCCGAGAATGGTGGGCGTTTTTAATTTTAATGCTTTCATTAAGAAGCCTCCCCTGGATCGCTTTTCTTCTCCCTTCTCGCGAGAAACTCGCGATCCCCTTGGTCTCGACTAACCCTGAATATTCCACTCTCCTCCAAAATACTAAACAGCAGCGGAGATCGAGTCTCCAGGTGCTCCGATTCCCGCCTCTGTTAAAATAAAATCGCGACCGCTAACGATTCAACTTGTTAACCGGGTGAAAGTTTAACAATCCCACTCGTGGAGACGGAGTAAGTGCAGCGTTAGGCCGCGCGCACCAGTTATTGTGAACGGTAGTGAGTTAATCACTTTCAAATGATTGCAACTGCAGTGGTTTCTGGTTGAGAAACGGCCCAGTTCACGAATCAATGGGACGCAGTGCTCGCAATCGTTAGTAACAGGTAGAAACGTGTCGCGACGCTGCCTGACGTCGCGATACTTTGCGCGTTCAAGAGTCACGGGGGTCGACGTGTTTATTGACCCTTGAGTTTCGACGACGAGCCCGCACCGATGGGGCCCTTTTCGCCTAGTCACCGCCGGGGACAATGAGGCATTTAGTCACGCGTTGGATCGGATACAAAGGGTCAGATTGCCAGGATCGATTAGACCGTCATTCCTCCGTTTTCTGTTACCTTCATAATTGCCATTTTTATAACACTCTTTTCCCTACGATGACGCTTCGAACCGTCGTGTCATAACGATTGACCCTCGTGACAATGATTATTATTACCGCGGTTGCATATCATGAGCCCAGCTGCTTGGTATTCTACGGGCACCTTGTTACGAGGGACTTTTATATCCTCCCCAAGACGAGCGCCGCCGAATGCAGAGTAGAAACGCCGACGGCGTGCAGATATACGCGCGGGCACGCATATAGCGGACGATAACGGTGATAACGAACCACTCGACGCCCAGAATGGGAACATCCGTGCGTGCACTCGCAGAAATCGTTAACCCATATACATACGTAACGCTAGATCTCTTGGCGTCGCGTTCGCGCAACGGAGGATCTAGCGAACCTTCGTTGCGAAACGTCCGCGGTTACCCTCACCGTTTCGAGTGGGAACACTCGAGAGAGAGAGAGACTGTCGATAAGATACCGGAGCGGCGAATTGGGTGGACGGCGCACCCAATTAATGTCTAAGGCGATCGCCTTTGATCGCATGTATATTCATCGATTCCAATTCTTGCCTGTCTATTGGCACACTAGCCATACATATTCAAGGAGGGAGACAGTCGCCCGCGTGGCCCAGGTAATTGGAGGCCCCGTCTACGTGCCGTAGCCTCGGAACAGTCGGGACTGACCCCGGCTCTAAGCCACCGGCGGAGACTACGCGCTTAATCCTAAATTGAAAACAGGCACGCGGAAACGTGACTTCGCCGCTACCAAATTTCTACCGCCAGGCCGAGTAAAGACGATCCAGTTACACGCGCCACCGTGGCGAATTCTCGCCACGTCCAACCGTCCTGTTACATGTCGCGTAGCGCACAACTTGCCAGCCCGCGGAAAGGGAATATTTCAGCGACGGAAGATAGCCGTATTTGCGTAGCCGCGTTGCTCGAAACGCGAGCGTATCAGGTGAAATATTAGCATAGCTTTGTACAATCGCGTGGGATCGATAAAGTTGCTTTCCGTTACGTAGAAAACGATAAAGTAGCCCCCGTGCTTTGGGGATCGCCGTCTGGCGAAATATTTCTGTGTACTTTGCCCGCGGATCGGAGATGAAACGACGAAGAAAGCTGAACGTTCAATCGCGCCCGTGCCACGAAATAATTCGTTTCCGAATGATCGGTCAAACAAATTCGCGCTGTTCGGAATTGCTTCCACTGCAAACAAATCGACATTTTATTTAATCCGAAATAACGTTACCGCGAATGGAAGAGTGAAACATTATTCCCAGTGGTTGATTGCTGTTGCAATCTCGAAACAAATTTCCCCGGGCCTGAGTGTAAAGCAATCGCGTTTAGATTGATTTAACTGAAAACTAGATTCGCTCTGCAAATGCTCGGGGGGGGCTTGGGTCGATGTAATTTTTTAAAATTTTTCGCACCCTCTAGTCTACCCATACGATAGACTCAATCAGATTTAAACTACCGTTCGCTTCTATTTGCTAACAGAGTGAACGGTGAATTTAATGAAAATTCGCAAGTTGATAACGAAACGCCCTACCCAACCCACGCGGTACAGTTAACCTCCTCTGCGAGGCAGTTGAAAAAAGGAGGGAAACGAATTAACCTGAAATTGGCTCGGTATGGTAGCCAATATAGCACGCTGGTCTCGAGGGACAGCCACGAGGACAGCTCGTCAGATTTTTTGTCGCGGAGTGACCCGTTTGCTCCGATCCCCCGTTGTTCTCCTTTTCGCTCATCTATATCCCTTCCTCTCACGCCCGTTGTACTGTCCTACGCCTCCTTCATAGGCACCACGCGACACGAACCGGTGTGACCGGAAAGAAGTCGGCGGAATTCTTTCTGGGATTGTCGAAACAAGTCCCCCGGACCGCGATTTAACGAACTCGTGGCTTACCAGCCTGTAATCGATCACCGTGCACTCTGTTTGCATGCCTCCGAGCGTTCGAGCCGCGCGAGAAACCGCACACCCTAAACTACGGTCGCAGGAATCCAGTCAGTCACTTGAGAATCTCTCGCGTAAACAGTCGTGCTCAACAGTTCCCCTGGAATAGGTAGCTACGAGAATCACTGGGCCAGAGTGGAACAGTTTATTTTCGCGACTCGCCTCGCTCTAGACTCGACCGCGAGCAGCTTGAAAACATTTACTAACGGGCTGAAGGTCGCGGTAGGCTCGACGCGACGAGCAAAACACTCGCAAGGAGCTACTCGACGAACATGCGATGCAGTGCTGGATCAACCAAAATACAAAACCAACACGTGCTTGGGGCATCGCGAGAAAGAGGGAGGCACCATAGAAAGTTTCTCAACTATAAAATCTAACCTCCGTTAGAGACACTTTTCAGTGAAATTATCGAAAACGGTTAGGAAATCATTGCGTCGAGGTGATCAAAATGTTTTAATTACTTAAGGCCTCTAAAGCTCTTAATCCAGCCCTGGTACGATGGAATATTCCCTAAACCCTTTATTAAAAAATCTAACACGCGACGTACGAGTGTCTCTATATAAATCCAGCTCGACCGTAGAATACAATGAATGCATGTCAAAAGAACGACGCCATTTTCGATACATTACTGCGTCTCCCAGCACCGCGGCGTCCCCCCCTTAAAGTCAACGTTCGAATCCCCTCGATCGAAGGGAAGCCACCGAGTGAAACAATAAATGTCGACTTACCGAGGAATCCTCCAAGCGACCGCGTGTCAGCGAGGGAAAAAGAAGGCGACGGAGATGCACCGCAAGTTCGCAGCGTTTCCCGCGCGGGACGAGTGCGAGGATGGAGTTGTGTAACGCGGCAACTTGTTCGCACAACGTGCTCGGGTCTCGCCGAAGATGCACTGGTTCTGTCGGCCGTGCACACGTTGACGCACTGTTTCGGTTACACAAAGTGTCACGGAGCACGAGGAAGAACAATCCGCTTGTTTGGGAGCGCGTAGCTCGGTGGGTGGAGGGGAGGGATCACCGTAGAAGTTAGAAGGAGCGAGAGCGCGACGAGCACTTACCACCGCGACGGCTGGAGCGCGACTGACTGGCCGAGCGCGGCGCCGCCGGCTCACCGCAACGCGCGCGCGGCCTCGAGTTTCGAATTACGCGCTGCCTAACGACGCGACGTATAGCATTCTGCATGTCAGTCTTACCGCTCCAGACGAATACGCGAGTATTACGCGACTGTTTTCCCAGCTTCCGTATGCACGGATCGTAAATATGAGAGCACCACACGGCATTCAATTGGATTATACAAGCGCCTTTATCTGTTGTTCTTCTTTTCAGTTGCCGGACGTCAACTTGAAAGACAATTAAATAAAGCGTTCTCGTGTAATTGAACGTAATTGAATGAATGGCACGGGGGTGGGAAGGGGATGTTACAGGGATGGGGCTTTACAGAATAAGACTGACCCACGTAAATTCCATTGTGGAGGATCGTCTATTGTCCCCACGTTAGGTACGTTCCGGTGCAGCGAAACAAAGCGACAAAGGGATTAGCAAAACACGCGGCAGGACAGTGAGCAACATAAACGAATGAGTCCTATCAACCCCCGCGGCAGGGGTGGTAGACCAACAATGAACATTTCCGAATAAGGGGGCAGAGTAAATCAAAGCACTGCGGGATTTGAATATTAATCGACATGCTGGCGGACGGAGGAGTAAATGGGGGACGTTAATGGGTCGGCGGGAAGCGTTTTAAGTTGAAATAAATCGGCCGGGACTGGTAGGTAGCTCGTCGTTTTGGTAAATTTCGGTAATCGCAGTAAAGTTTTTATTACGAAATCCAATTCTCTCGTCTAAGGAAGTGTTGATGATAATATCAGCATTAAACTTCGATAGAACGCGTCGCGAATTATATACATAGAAATGTGACAGTTTAGTGTCAATTCCGCAGGTCGTTCGATTTCATTCGATAGAAAAATATCCGTGGAATCGTTTAATGAACGCTTTTATCGTTGCGCGACGAGAGTCACGGACGACGAGGACCTCTCTGGGGCTCGAGCAATCGCGCGGCTTATATTGTTGTCCTCCTCTGTAATTATCTAGAATGGGGGAAACTGGAAGATCGCTTTGAGCGGCGGCGCGACGTAAAATCCACGAAGGTACGAGGTAAGAACACGTGAAACGAAAAACGTCCCCTTTGCAACCTTTCTCTATTTCTTTCCGTTCTGTTTTCGCTCGCGCGCCCCGGGGCGCGCGTGACGCATAAATAGTAATGCTGAAGCTGACGCGTGTGCATGACGCAGAAAACAATGATTACGATGACGATGGTGATGATGGCGATGACGACGACGACGATGAAGCAGCCAACAACGCAATGGGCCGTGGCGCCCGAGAGTAATGTGGCCCGACGCATCTGCAGCCGCACTCTATGCTTTATCCGTGTACGTTTTATGCAAATTCTGACGTCAACGAGTGGAAATTACATAGCGAGGTGGCCCTCCGTCCGTTCCAACTTCGACGAAGTTACGATGCGGGTGCTGCAAATAAAAAAGAGACACGCTCCTTTATGAAGTGGAAAGCTGCACGCCTCTGTGTTACAATGTTAAATCCTCCTCGAAAAGCGGAGGAAATTGAATTCTTTAGATTACATAATCGATTATTAGTCCTTTTAGCTTTGAGTCGTTGATCCTTCGAGAGGTATTTGCTTTGTTCCTCTCACCCTCTTGCGCTTTCATCGAAGTTTCGAGGAATTCCACGACTCCTACTCCGGCTATTATTATTAGCGTTACTACTTAGTACTATCGCTATTACTGCTGGGATTATTCTATCTCTAACTATTCAGCTAAAATTATAAACACTCAGCTAGAAGTTAATGTTATCCTCCGAGTAGTGGCGAAGATGCTGAAATGAAGTCACTGCGAGAGTGACGAGTACATGGTTGAAGTTCTCCTTGACTCCCATGACGTTAAATGTCACCACGGGTACGACGAACTTTGTGATCGATGTTGCGATTAGTCATTTTTCACTATTTCTTTGAAAACATTACTTGTGAAGAGCCACTAGGTTTTTAGTCCTCTACTAGATCGTGGACGTTCAAGTTAACATACCGTATATGGTGAACTTTGAGCCTCTTACTGGGCGATTTGGACTGACCGTCAGTGAGACTCTCACTAATAAAACTACCCTACCTAGAAGTTGGGTTGGAAAGAGAAAAGAAGGGATTAATTCAGAGAAAGTGGTCGGCGAGTGAAAGAAGAGACGATGGATGGACGATGGGGACGAGCACGTTGCCTTTCCATGTCTTTGAACTGACTTACTTCAAAAGTAACTGCAGCCAAAGTTCTGTCGAAGGTACGGAACAGAGAGTGATTAAAAAATGGGGAGCGGAAGTGGCGTAAGTTCTATGAATAATAGCGAGAAGAGATGACGATTCCTGTAATGTAAGCGATCGTTAAAAGCTAGGGAGTGAAAGAGGGTTACCGTCAGCAGGCGCGGGCGCTGGTGCAGCTTCTGCTGGGGGTGCTGCTGGGGGTCCTTCGGCTGGTGCAGGGGCGGGTGCAGGAGCAGCGGGTGCTCCCTCCGCAGGGGGAGCGGCTCCTTCGGCTGGTGGTGCTGCTGGAGCTCCTTCCGTTGGTGCAGGTGCTGGAGCGCCTTTACGAATTCAGAACTGTTTCTTATCAAATGCTCGTCAGAAATCCAACAGTCGTGGCAAAGGATTTTTAGCTGTTGAGAGTTACTGAGACACTGCCACCTTTTGCCTCGACTGTTGGAGTTAGTATTAGTATCCTGTAACCTGTTAACTGGAGAAGGCGAATTAACTCGTTGCGAAAGTATAACTCTTTGAGGGAAACGATTTTAAAGAAAATAAAAATTCTAGTTGTACAGAATTTTTTTATTATAAAAAAATGAAAAAAAAAACGTTCGTTTCGATTATTTAACAGAAAACATTACTCAAAAGAAGAAAAAAATAATAACATTTCAATAAATCCTTTTTTACAGAGTGGGACATATATAATCCCACCATGCAACTAATGCTTTAAATCATATTCATTGAAACACAAATTTTTACCAAAACAAAGTGGAACTTTGCAGGCAGTACAGCACCAGGAAGTACATATGACTATGAGTAACTTCAACTTTTCGAGGTGGGTTAAAATATATCCCATCATAAAAAGCTGAGTAAAAGGTGAGACAGTTTTTACCCCACCTAGCCCCAAAGAGATAATAGTGGAGTATTACCCTGAGGGAAACGAGTTAAATCCCCTTTAATCAATCTCACATACATAAAGGGTGCTCGAGAGACAACCCAGGCAAACAGGTAAAACAGGCAGTTGTTCTGGCAATAAACGAAAGGACAGATAGCAGACGACGATGGCAGAGAAGTGGAGGGGTGATCGCAAAAATTCTGGCAAAGATCACCTTCTGCTGGTGGTGCTGGGGCCGCGCCCTCCGCGGGAGGTGCACCCTCCGCGGGCGGTGCACCCTCCGCGGGCGCAGCTGCGGGTGCAGCCGCGGGCGCCGCTCCTTCCGCTGGCGGTGCACCTTCGGCGGGAGGTGCACCTTCAGCAGGAGGTGCGGCGGGCGCGCCTTCCGCTGGCGGCGGTGCTGTTCCATCCGCAGGAGGAGCAGCAGCTGGCGCTTCACCTTCCGCTGGTGGTGGTGCCGCACCTTCTGCAGGTGCAGCCGCTGGTGCACCCTCTGAACAAGTACATGCACCTGACAATTCTCTAGGTCTACTCTATATCTACCGTGAAAAGGACGGACCGCGGCGAACGCCATTTCTCGTTTCGTCCGTTGAGCGCAGCTTCTCGAGCGAGCGACTCGCGAGCGTTGTTATCGTCACGATTATTGAAACACACGAAGAACATTAAAGATAATAAGCGACGGCGATGATAGTACTACTTAAGTAGTGTTATCGTGATTTACAGGGTCTCCCACAGAGTTCTCGTATGCTACTCTTCGCCTGTTTGTGATTTTTCAATAGAAAATATTCAGGGGCGAATTTGTTTGTGGTTAAGTAGGCCTAAGGCGGCAAATTTTCGGGGGTGGCAAATTTTTGGGAGCGGCAAATTTTAGGGGGAGCTAAATTTTCGGAGCCGACAAATTTTCGGAGGCAACAAATTTTGGGGCAACAAAATTGAAAAATCTTTAAACACGAAGGCTTCAGGCAACTTTACAATCAATTAACTTTGTTTTCATATAGCAAATTAGCAATAATTCATATCTGAGTTGGGATATTGAATTAATTTTAAAATGGGTAATCTCAACTCTTTCAAATTAAAAAATTTGATGATATTTCATAGAAATAAACTGCGGACGTTTGTCAGCTTAGAGGCGCCAAATCTCTAAACCCATCCCTGAGAATATTTCCTTTTAAAACCAGAAAGTTCAGGGCACAGTTCAAGTGGGAGACACTGTACGCTAAGAGACACCACGACTAGCGATGAAACGGATTGAACGCGACGTTTGGAACCGATGTACTGACCAGCCGGTGGCGCACCCTCCGCAGGGGGTGCCGCTGGCGCTCCTTCCGCAGGTGGAGCACCTTCCGCCGGAGCTGCAGGAGGAGCTCCCTCGGCTGGAGGTGCCGGAGCTGGTTCTGGCGTCGGCGCCGGCGCTGGTGCTGGCGCTGGTTCTGGTGCTGGGGCGGCCGCCGGTGCTGGAGCTGGTGCAGCCGGTGGCGCTGGCTCAGGTGTTGGCACTTTGGGAGGTTCGGGCGTCGGAGGGACTTCTGCTGGTGGTTCCTCCTATGCAGCAGCGATATATCAAACCATTTGCATGCCACCCTAATTCCGAAGACATGTACAACGATCACATTACAACACCAATTGGTTTAGCGCCACTTGGCAACGTATACTTCCACGAGGATTTGATAATCTCTTAGGACATCTTCAGAAGAGACGCTTCTGTGTCTAGCAAACTGGTATTTCCGGTACGTGCGCTCGGTAGATCCAACGATGTGTTAAAAGAGATACGAAAAGATAGAAAATACACGAATGTGCCCGAAATACCAGTCACGGAGCCCGAAACTTTCTCTTCCAAAAAGGGGACCTTCCTTAGTGGGACATTGCGCTATTATATATATAAAGCAGTGCTAGTATCGTTTACGTTCGGACGTCGCACGTGGACATTCGAAAATCTCACAATTTGGTAATCGAAACACAGCAACGAGTCGAAAAGCTGTTTTTTTTTTATCTCGCTGAATGAAATAACATTTATTTTTCCCCTGTTTACTTCACCGGAACTGGGTGAACGCGGCCCGGATAAAATTGCGCCCGCAGCTGCGCGGCTCGCGAACGAAGCCTGCATTAAATTACGTGATTTACAGCCGCGGCCGAGGATTTCGCGAATGTACTCGCGTTAAGCTCGGCGTTTATAGATACATCATTTATCCCACCGCGTGATAATAACGTTTTATGTAACGTTCAAGTGCCCGCGAACGCGCTCCTCTCGGCTCGGTTCGACAACGTAAATCAACGGTCATTCGCGAGCCCGAATATTGTCAAGATAATTAAACAATGGCGCCTAGATAATAAACACCGGGCGAGCTAATTTCGACGCGTGTCGACCGAGTGATGATCGTGGCCGTCGCTGCCCTCCGCCCACGCCCGCGAATAATTCTCACAGTGATTCTCGTCGATGGGACACCGGTGTGTAACGTCGAAATGAAAAATTCGCCGGTCAATAGGCGACGGTATTGTAAACAGTGCCGCAGCTTCGAAAAACACCGTAAGCTTTTATAATATAAAATGATTCCCGCTGGACGCGCGATGTCCGAGCGCAAACAATACCAGCGACCATGGCCGAGCGTACAAAAAGAGTATTTGCAATAAAAACGCCACTCCGTAGCGAATCGTAATTAAGCGGAAGCCAATTAACGATGCACCTACCGTGTTTGCTGTCTGCTGGAAAATTGAATTTATTTCGATAATTGCGCCGAGCCCGCAGCGAAACATAAAACCGTGGATCGGGAGATAGATTTCGCTGGAAACGTGTCGATCGCGACGGGGAATTTAATGGAGAGATTCAGCTCCTTAAAGCGTCGTCGATATTTATAGGACGTGGCGTAAAATTTCTCGGTAGATTGTACACGGCCGGTCGTACGCTCTACCATTTGATACGGCTCATTGAGCGTTCGACGTGGATCGTGGTCTTCTCAAGGAGCAAAGGTTCGAGCACGGTAAAACTCTGGCTTCTTGCTCGGAGGCTGATAATCGCGTTGTAATTGAGCCGTTCGTGGAATTAACAACGGCATTAAGACGCTCCGCGCTTGGCATTGAGTGGAGCGCGACAGGGGTGCTATTACCTTCTCTCCGTGATCGGATCGAGACGAAGACAGTGGGTTCTAACGTCAAGATAGTCAGCTCCACGGTAATGTCATAGAGCTTGCATCAACGTGAGAGAACCTCGTTCGTCGGTTAAAAACGAAAGTGCGGGGTACACGGGGCTCGTGACATTAAGGGACAAATTACACGAACAGGCTTCCACTGGAATCACAGTTGTTAGACCCTTCAAGATCCTTCCTTGAAGTTCCCGAGGCGTCGGCGTCGCCTTCGACCGTAGAACAAAATGGTCACAGATGAAGAACGGGATCGTGGAATAGGGGAGAGTGAACACACAGGTGACACTGTTTGTTTTCATTGTCGTTAAATATTTTGCTTTACAATAAACCTTAAATAATGATTCCCTTGCCTGCTATAATTGCGTTTCATTTCTCCCTTCATCCAGTTCACAGAATTAATTACGTAACATGTACGGGGCTCACGTGTAAAAAAAAAAAAGAAAAGAAACAGAACATTGACAAACGGAAACGAACGGTACAGGGTTTTGTTCCTCCCTTTCCGAAGAATATGTACATACATGTATCTCGTGGGCGATAAAACTGGTCAGTCACGACACTTCTGAAATTCTGGTTCGGCATTCTCAAAGAAAGTGAACGTAAGTGATAATGAACGAGGAACTATCGTTGGACAAATGACAGAGACAACGTGACATTTCTGCGTGCAGTTCGGGAACGGTAGACGTTCGATTAATTGACAATTAAAAAAAAAAGAAGAGAAAGTAAATAATAATGAGGAAGTTTTGAGTTCTTGCGTCGAAGATGTTATCGGGTAGACGGATGGACGATCCCTTCTCGAAAACGTCGAGAGTGAGTTTCTATTTCTCTCATGCCTCCACCTCTTCTTCCTTTACCTTCTTTTCCTCGCCCTTCTTCGACCAGTCCGGTTTCTTCTGCAAAATTCAGAGAGAACGTGTTAGCAGCCCGCGTTTGCGCGAGCGTAACTCGATGAAATTTGCACACGCCAGGCCTGGGTTAGCGTCAGGGTAAACCTTCGCAGAAGCAGGGCCGCGCGTCGGGGGAATATTCTGTGTGGGGCGCGCGAAAAATTGCGGGTACTGAATTATTAAAAAAACTTCGGTTGTATCTTCGGTCGTGCCCTTGAATTTCAAATTTCCTCTCAAAAATATTGGGAAGCCTCGCCCGATCGTTTCGTCGGCGAGCCATCGATCTTCTCTCTTCGTCGTCATTCAAAAGCCGTGCAAACTGTTAGTGGAAAAAGTGGCGAGAGAAGAGTACGAGCGAAAAAAAAAAAAAAATAGGAAGAAAAAGGACAGATCCCGTGGAGCCCTTCAACGACGGGACACGTTTGCTCGCAAAAAGTCGCGCAAAAAGTTTTCGCCACGGGAAAAGCACGGCGAGATACCGGAATTATTCGAAGAAGAAAAAAATTGTAATCTGTTCGCGAGGCCGATTATCGCGTGTCGCATCGTTAAGGAAAGTAAGCGTTTTCTATCTATCCTATCGTTTTCTTTTACTTCGTTCCTTCACACCATCCATCTGCTCTAACATCTTTCTCTAACACGCACACACTCTCCCCTAAAGAAGCATGCCGATCTACGTGTTGATCGTTAAAGCTTTACCTTATCTTTTGACGCATTCTGCGAACATAATGCAAGAGCAACATCATTAGTCAACAGATAAGACGTGGACAATTATTAGAGCGTACGTACTAATTAATAAACTTAACGATTGACAGCTTGTCGCTCGTGATTCATGAGCGACCGGGGCCTCCCTCGCTTTCTGCCATGAATCACGATCGACGATTGGTGGGCACGATCGAACCACGCATCGATCATAGAAAGCACTTTCAGATCGTGTATGCCAGAAGTTGCATTTTTTTTTTTGTGAGAATTTTCATAATCGACGATCGACGCGTGGTTGGGAATCGGAAGAAAAATTCAGACGGGGTAACAATCCTACACATTTACAGCCTGGAAGCATGGCAGCCGAACGATGGCAGTAAAGGCAAGCCGCAAAAGAGCTTATTGCATCTTGGAAAAAGAGACTTTAAGTAGAAATGTCCTTTTAACGTGTCCTCCCACATCCTGTTGCGTAGCGCGCGACAATCATTCCCTAACGGAGCCTTCGCGATCAACCCAGTGCAGACGGAAGATAAACGAAATGTATGCAGACGCAAGTCGATAATTAGAGACAGTGGCGGAAATAGAGAAAACAGTGAAAGACAGACAGAGAGAAAGAAAGACAGATAGAGAAGAGTGTGAAAGATAGGCACTTGTGAGTGAAGCGCTTCTGCTATTACGTACGAAATGAGGAAGAAAGTCTGTGAGTCTTAAATATACATTTGTAAGCCATTCTCACCTTTTTTCGCTTCTTTTATTTTTATTATTATGTATTCTCTCTTTAACCGTTACTTTTAACCCAGTATTGCCCCTCTATCGCGGCGATTACCGAAGTCATTGCGTCGAATGGCGTTAGAAGTGAAAGAGAAGAGAAAGGATGAAACGAATAGTAGAGAGGCGTTAAAAGCAAATTAGGCACCATCTCCGATGACCCGCGGTGTCGTCGAGGAGCGTAATAACGGCGGCGGAGTGAAAAAAACGGAAAGTAAGCAGAGCTTACAGAAAAAAAAAAAATTAGTGGAGCTGAACGGAACGATGCTCGATAACCCCCGACCCTTCCCTTATCGGATGCTGGAAGTAATCGCCGGAACGGCGAGCGACTCGTTCGCTTCGATTTCATACATTTCGTAGCGGCCGCCGAGAATCGTCGCGATCGTGGATCTCGAGTATGGTTCCGTGTGCAAAATAAATGATTGATAAAAAAAAAAACACTATTACGAGACGAAAGAAAACATAATCGAGGGAGACGACCTGCCGTTGAGAGGGTGTGGAAGAGTAAGAATCGATACTCGAAGGAAGACAAACCGACTCCTTTTGACAAGCATTTTCATCGATCGTTTATTCACGCAGCTTCTGTTCTTTTCTCTCTGGTTTATCGTGACGCGCGAAAGCTCGCTATCTAATCGGCGAGAATCGATGAACCGGGTCGAGAATGAAGCCTCGATTGCAACCTAAGCGATCGCTCGTTTAGTCTACGATTTTACAAACGGCTCGAGGAGAAGCGATGGAACAAGCCACGCTGATCAACGTGAAAATAATCATCGAATTAGCAAAGGAACGAGAAGGTTCCTCCGAGAAGTAATCGCCGTGATTACTTTGCTTATCCGACCATCGAGCTCCGCGTTTCGGCTCGGCTGCACGAACACGCTCACACCGACATTAATTTTATATACTCCGTATTAAAGCTCTTTCAACATTATCTTATATATCATGTTTTACTCTGTGTACGCGTGTGTTTGTTTTTGCTTTGTGTTTCCTTTTGTATTTATCGTTTTGTTTTTTTTTCTCCTTTTTATTTTAAATCTACTTCTTCGTCTGCCACTCTGCCTTCTCGGACTTCTTGGGCTGTGGAGAACAACACAATTGCCTAGTCAACTATCGCTACTACAGGGGACTGTACATATACGAAAAACGGATAAAAAATACAGTCCCTTCAAGGAGATCTACGTGACGAAAAAATTCCATCGTCAATTTACCGGGGCGTCTCAATGCGTTGAACGTTGCCGATAGCAGAGATTTCGTATAAATTGAATGAGAAAGGGGGAGGGCCTCGAGCGAGTCGATCGATCTCCATGAAAGGACAACACTGAACAAAATGCTACTGATACAAGGGAAAAAAACCTGCCGACTGGGTTTTATTTACACGGAAAGAAAACCAGAGCCACAAAAACTGTCTTTCTCAATGGCTGGAAAAAACGTGAGTACAGGCCCGCCCGTCGTATGGCAAAAATTCAAAATGCTTGGCAAAAGTCAAAATGATCCGCAGAAATACATATTCCTTAGAAAAAAAAGGATAATATTTTGAAATAGAATCCTGTATTCCCGCGAATCTTCTCCGACAACGCGGGTAATTCGTCGAGCCCCAAAAAATGCAAAACGGGGCGCGCCATCGACGGGAGGGGGAAAAGATCTACGTGAAAAATTAGAGAATCGATTGG
The DNA here is from genome assembly GCA_960531205.1 of Andrena bicolor. NCBI lineage: Eukaryota > Metazoa > Arthropoda > Insecta > Hymenoptera > Andrenidae > Andrena > Andrena bicolor. The sequence goes on along the minus strand of OY482664.1, from coordinate 50,436,624 downwards.
TCTTATCGAAAACGATCGTCCTTACCTCCTTGTCCTCCTCTTCGAGGGTGAACTCCTTCTTCTTCACCTGCTTAAGCTGGTTGCGGAAGTTGAATTCGGCTGCCTTCTTCTGGAGCTTGGCGAACTTGTTCTCGTACTTGGAGACCTTCTTCAGCGTCGGTTTCATGCTAACAATATCCACGAATCATTAGTACACCCGTAACGAATTATATTCTCCCAACGACGGAACACAAGTGACGGGAAAGTGAAACGGGCAAGTGGATCGCGTGAAACGGTTACTTACAATTTACCTCGGAGGTCGTTCACTTGGCTGTTCAAGTCCGAGATCTGCAGCGAATCGAAGTTACCATTAGTTTTACGTTTGGGTCAATCTGTCGTCGTGTAATCATGCGAATCTATCATTGATCCTTCGACGCGATAAACTAAGGAAGTCCGAGAAACGACGGCCACTGGATACATCGGCTGGATAGCAAGCGCTTAAGTGAATTGTATCAATCACAATTTTTCGAGTGAGCCGCCGCCAGTTCCCAGGTGGGCAGTCGTTCCTCAGAGACAGAAACGGGACGACTCGTGCTCGCGGAAGGGAAGCTACTCCCTTTCGTCTAACAAGCAGAATTTCGGATGTTGAATCGCAATACCACACAAAGCGTCGTGCCTCTTCTTAAATCACCGCGGAAGAGCGCGAAACACAGACACCCCGAAAGCCCAATTGTTAACGGGAACAAACGTGCATGAAAACGTACGAGCAGCAATCGATTAGCGGACGAAAGAACGATAGAGCACGGGCGGAAATTAGCATGCTACCTGCGTGCCAGAAGCAGGGCGGGAGGTGGGGTCGCACACGGATTCGCAGCGAGAACAGAGATATTCGGTTAGCGGGCCACTCGACGAGTCGAGATTGACAGTGAATTGGCTTGCTGATTAACTGCAATGCCGGGTAACGGCGGTGGGGATGGATGGGAAAAATGTTCGCGACCGGAGAATTGGCGGAGGTAGAATATAGACGGGGTTGAATGCACAGAAAGAGAGAGAGAGAGAGAGAAAAAAAAGGAAAAAGAAAATCAAACTGTACCAACGGCTGGATCAAACTTATACATATATTGCCTCCTCAACGTCCCCCCACAAACACGGTCTGAGCAAACACATGGCAAAGAGTAAGCTAAAGGAGATCGGTCTGCTGCACATGAATGTATCCTCTGTTAAGATATTATTCTCCGAGAAGTTTCAAAGCAATTGAAAGCCACGATCTTAAGCTCGTAAGAGTAATGCATTTTCGTGACACGTTGACCGAGCATAGAACAGACGTATCAAGCACGCGGAAAGAAACTCAACCGCGCTTGTAAAAGATTGTTTAACGTTCAACGATACGTCACGTCTATTCTTCTCCCGGTCAATCGTTCCGACCGGTAGCATCATACCGCGAAGGTCTCCCTTCGTCTTCTCAAACGTGCCCGCTTTTTCTACGGGTCTTTCAAAGAAATTGATTCTCTAGTGTCTTCGGATAGCTTCCTCAAACGTAAAACTTCCTCCGGAAGCCACTTGTCGGATTCTCTCCTCCCTCTCGGAGAGACGCTTTCCTTTGCCCGTTTCGTTCCTCCCTCTCGGGCTTCCTCGCGACTGAGAAACAGAGGGAGAGAGAGAATGCGACAGAGAGAGAGAGAGAGAGAGAAAGGGGGAAAGAGCAGGAGAGGAAGAGGGACAGGCATTCGTATTCCACATGGAACGAAACAAAGAGGTGAGGGAACCGAGGGACGAGAGAGGAAAGAGGGGATCAGCGATGATAGGATGTGAATTTCATTCTGGCCAATCAGAGGGAGGGCTGGTCACGATCAGCTCTTTGTCCACAGAGGGTGAAGAGAGAAAAAAAAAGAATTAAAACGTCCACTACAATCCCTTTCCTGGACCGATGGAATTCTGCTCCCCTCGCTGTTCCACGGACCTCTAATTCTTTAGATTGGAAATTTAATCGGGTCATGATTGAACGGCTGCCCGTTATCGGGCGTAACGAAGTCACGTTCCCCGTCGACACCTGAAAATGATATTCCCAGGCGAGGGGATTTATGCGGGTCGTACAGGTCGACTCGTACGGCACCGTAAAGAAGGCGAGGGACCGTCGAACAGCGGGTGTAAACGGGGCGACGGGGGGGGGGGAGGGTGAGGAGCAGATTTCCGCCAGAAAGGATCCGCTATTTACAGGCCCAATTGAACACCATGACAAGAGGACACTGACAGTCGGTGGTGCGTGCGAGTCGGTGCAAAATCAATTTCGCTCGTTCCCATTTCGACATCGTAGACGCGTGTACGTGTTCACTTTCACGTCTCTTTCACAAAGGGTAAAAGGGGGAAGTCAGTAGGGCGAGGGGGCAGAGAGAAAGAGTATCGTTTCTCTCGTCGTTGCACGTCGCAGCAACGAGCGAGGGAAGGGGGGAGGGTAATTTAAGGGGGCGAGTGGCCGGTGGGTGTAATTTACAAGGGTCGCTTTTGTCAGTCATAAACAGAAAAACAAAAAAACAAAAGACGAGGGTGACGAGGGAGGGGTGACACGGAGAATTTCACAGCATGGCACTTCGGTCTCGTGATCTCTAAATCCGGTCTCGAGACGAGTCCACCTTCGTGAGAGTTAACAGTGGAGTAGAGATAGAAAAGCGTGGAAAACGGGGGGTGACAGACAACCAGTTACACTTTCAGGGGGAAACACGATGTGGTAAACGAGAGAGATCGTTTCAAACAAGTGATGAAAATTCTAGGGCGGGCAGGGGGGTGGGGCAGTCTGAGAATGGGGAGGGCAGCAACAGTTCTAAAGGCGGGTTTCTCGTTCTACGTATACCTTACTTTGGCTAACAAATATTCTACATCGAGATAGTACCAATTCGTGGCGTTCTTGTTAATTAAATTGGATTCTCGAACGTAATGCGTTCATCGTCGTTGCTGAGAGATTCTACGGGATAGCGAAACGTTTGCAGAGCTTATCGTTACGTTCGTTTTTCTTCCCCCGCGGGGAATATGAAGTGCCATACTTCCCTCTCGCGATGCGGCGGCAATTAAAATCGCAACAGCGTATGCAAACAGAGAGCACGATAACGTGCCGCTTCTATTATCAGCGATCGATCGAACCCGCGTCGATTCCCACCGCGATCGGCCGAGACGAAGTTAATAGAAATGCTTGCGGTGGCGGCGCTGTAGCGTGAAACGTTCCTTCATGCAGTTAATTTGAATACCCTGCTGCTCGAAAGAATACAGTATCATGGCGGGGAGCAACACTCGAAAACTGTTTGATAAATAATTGAACGGTTCATGTATTGGTTAAATTACTATGGCCATGAATGTTCCAACGATTTCCTTCGAAACATCGCAGAGATACTGGCGAGTTTCCGCGCGCGCGCGTTAAATAAAAAACTGTGACTCTTATCGGATCCTTTCGACACGTGATCGTAGCGAAGAACCGTGAGAAGTTAATTGGTCGAGATTTTCATAGAAACAGGCTGTTGTGATACATTCTAATGGTGTTAGTAGGCGTTACAAGCCATGCACGGTGTGTTAAGCGAGGGAAAC